>OX403617.1:15276229-16646106 GCA_948107695.1 Meliscaeva auricollis | reverse complement strand
GGTGAAAACTCTGATCGTTTGCAAAATAACATCAACGAATTGCGAAGTTGGATAGAAGAACAATCTCACTTGATTTCTCGAAAAGATGATCAATTTTTGTTAACATTTCTACGATATTGTAGTTTTAACTTAGAGGAGAGTAAGAAAAGAGTTGAATCTTTTCTCAAATGTAAAACTAGCTACCCTGATGTTTTTAAAGATCGATTTGTTGATGAAACTGCTTTGGGAATTCTGAAATGCGGGTAAGTTTTATTGAGGGTGTGGGAGGTTGGGGACAAAAGCGACACGTCATTTTGATCTAAAAATATACATTTTTATCTTTTCAACAATTATTAAACTACTTCATATGACTCTTTAAAATGCTCTTTTTACAGTATTATACTTTTGTTTACTTAGTGCTCCAAAATCATTAAGGTGGACCAATTGGTATCTTTCTTTTTTAGCTTTGAGCAGATCACGGAACTGGCAAAAAAAAAAAAATTGACAATCTACTCGTAAACAAAAATTTATTATTTGTGAACAAAAAATGTTGCTTAGTGCTTTCAGCCACGGTAGTGAGCTGACCCAACGTCAGCGTAGAATCGGATGTACTCTTCGTCATTGGTGTTGATTAGTTCCTCATCGAGTAGATCCTTAGCTTCTAGATATCGAGGGTCGGGGTTTGTCTGAAGAAATTTCAAAAAATTCAGAAGCTTTTATACTTTTATTTGAACGACGAATTTTTTTGCTTCGTTCTTGTTGATTCTCATCGATTCGAGTCACTGAAATCAGAGTTACAATCCAGCGCTGTCTCAAAAAAAAAAAAAAAAAATAGTAGGAAACTTCGTTCTTGTTGATTCTCATGAAATCGAGTCACCTATTTCATATGAAATTATGAAATACAGCGCTAACGAAAGGTAGTATTTGGCGGGATTTCGTTACACGGGATTCTGATCGGCGGGATTTCGTTACACGGGATTTTGTTCAGCGGGCAAACGTAAACAACCCCTTATGAAAATAATTGCTTTAGTTGTTTAGGCTGTAACGCAAGATATTTAAACAAACAGATTGATAAACAAATAGACAGAATTGCTGTTGTAATGTCGTGTTTGATTTTTATTTAGAGTTCGATATGGCTCCGCTATTAAATACATATGTACATATATCGGAAGGAAAAACCAGCAAAAATCCCCGAAGTAAAAACAGTTGTTATTTGTTCGCGCCCTCATCATAATATAAATGTAAACATTTCTCTGATCCTTTGAATTCATTTTCAGATTAGTCACTATTCCACCGAATTCACTACCAAATAATGGTCCAAGATTGCTCGTCACACAGGTCTCCAAATTTGATCCCCAGCAGCACAGTTTAAGAGATGTTATGAAGGTTCGATTTATGTTATTTGAAATACTGGCTTTCAAGGACGATATAGCTAGCATTAGTGGCATAGAATTGATTTTTGATTTAAAAAACTGTACACTAAAACAAGCTTTGAGTTTGAATCCAACTCTTCTGAGAAAAACCTACATTTACCAAGAGGAATGCATACCACTGAAAATCAAACATTTTCACATAATAAACATGAGAAAAGAACTTCAAGGAATTGTGCAATTAGCAAGAAGTATTATGACATCGTCAGAAACAGGATTTGAAGTAAGTTTGAAAAAATAAATTCCGTTCCAGATATTTTTTTGAATAATACTAATTATTTGTTTTTTCTCTCGATAGATTGTGATACACGAGAAAGAAAGTGATTTATATAATTGCATACCTCAGGAATGTATGCCTGCCGAATATGGAGGGCAAAATGGTTCCCAAGACAAGTTTCTTGAAGAATGGGAAAAAATTCTTTTGGATCATGTAGAATATTTTGAAAATGATGCACTTCTTGGAACAAACGAAACAGATTCATCTGGATCATGTTGTATATCTTGAAATTGATGCATGAGCATTCGAACAAACTTTGGGAAGAATAAAGTCACCTTAGTCTACAAGCTTCCTCAAGTTGATGTGGCAATAATTTTAAAGGAAGGAATTTGATAAAATAAATGAGGGACATATTATTTTGTCTTTCTTTATTTATGCAAAATTTCATTTATATTAATGAAAAAAGTACCTTAATTTAATATGTAAATAACGGTTTATAAAAGAATAAGTAGTGTTGTTGTTTTAACATAAATACGTTACATTATTTATAAGAATGTTATATTATTTTAACAAAATTTGATTTAATAACTTTATGTTTTATTTCTACAAATGTAGTTAATCAGTTGAATTTTGTATGTTTTAACGAAAGAATAAAAATATTACTTCTCCACGCGTGTGTTTTACGCGCGTATTACGCGCGTCAAGAGATCGTCTATGCGACTATGATGACAATTGTAGGGAGGGCTGGCGCGTTTAACGCGCGTAATACGAGCGTTAAACGCTCACGCGCGTATTACGCGCGTTTCGTGCATTTTAGGCACGTGTTTCGCGCTTCAAGGGATCGTCTATGCGACTTTGATAACAATGGTAGGGAGGGCTGACGCGTATTACGCGTTTCGTGCATTTAACGCACGTGTTTCACGCTTCAAGGGACCGTCTATGCGACTATGATGACAATGGTAGGGAGGGCTGACGCGTATTACGAGCGTATTACGCTCGTTTTACGCGCGTATAACGCGCGTTTTACGTGCGTGCTATATGCGTGTTACATACGTTTTACGAGCGTAATACGCGTTGAGTTACACCAAAAATGTTTAGTTTTGTATGAAATACATTTTTGTATCTTCTAATTTCGAATTTCCGATACGACCTCACAAAACAAAACAAAAAAAAAACATTCTCGAACATGTTTTGATTGCCCTAATTACCCCGTTTACATGCAAGTTTGAAACCAGGTTGAAGCTTACTTCAACCCCTTTGTAAACCTATATCGAGTTCAAATGGGTTTGATTCGACTCTATCCTACTCGCTAGGTTTATTCGAGTCCAAATCTTGCTATCTCTTTCTTCAAAATCCAACTCGACTATTCAATTTTGTATGAAAACGGGGTAAATAATAGCAAAGAAAACAAACTTGGAAGAAAAATGCCTCTCACCCTCCTGTACAAAATATATTATACCCGGGCCTGATTAACTCACTTAACAAAAACAAAAAAAAAAAACACACCAAACATAAGAAAAAGAACCCGGGACAAGAAACCATTGGGCATTAGTAATAGAATTACTTCTTCCATTCAATCCGCATCACTTTATTCCATATTAAGAATCACAAAAAGTGAGTTAAAGAATAAGAAACTTCTACCCATAGCTAAGTCCAATGATATAAACACTCCTTCTCCAACCATAACAGGTACATCGTCAGCTCAGTACTTGACGTGTAAGTAACATGATTAAAGATGCTACCAATAACTTTGGAAGTGTCCAACAATCCGATTAAAAGAAAAACTTACACGCAATGAACCTCTGAGAATCAGAAAGTCAAAAGAAAAGAGGTTGAAATTTCTTCTAACAAACCTTCAGTTGCGGGTTAGTAAATTTGAAGTTGTGTTTATATTCTCAAAAGAGTCAAGAGTATCTGAGCCAACATGTTTGATGTTGAGACATTTCCCCAGCTACAAGAAATACACTACACACATGCTCTATAGAAGGTCTGATCTCGCACAACTTACAGTACAACAGATGGTGAAAAGTCGTGTCTCATTGAAGTTTTAAGCCAATTTATATCTCTAGACTTGGAAAACTATTCAAGTATCTTTGGTAAGACAGTTCAATTGGAACTACGTTCGGTAGTAGACGCAGATTCAGATACACTTTATTTATCAAAGTTTTTCTAGTGAAATGCGAAGAAAGCAAAACTTGACTCAAATCGAAAGTTGTGCATATTGATGCGTTTGTCTTACGTGTGCGAGTCTAAGATTTTATTGAGTGTCAAAGAAGTCCGGTTCCTTGTGACACTGATGTAAACGGATTAATTGTGCAGAGAAAACTGAATTGTATCTTAAAGATACCAACTATAGGTTCGTATAAGCTTGCGTGACAGTGATGATTTTGTGTCAACAATAAAAGTGTACCTACAGAATTTTGGTAACTTAATCGCATTCAAATGTTGTAACTTCGGTTCAACACGAAATGACGAGGTAAAAATGTATGTTTTTGGCGCATGTTTATAAACGTGATTTTCTTAATTGCCTGAGCATTTAAATCTAGAAGTTGGATACTTCCGTGCAAGACCAAGGGAATATAACAAAAATTAATTATACCAAAAGCAGTGAAAAATTGTTAAAAGTGTTAATAAAGTGAAATTTAAGTTAACAAAAATAAAAAAAGTTAATTTATAGTTTAGAAGTCTTGTACTTAACTTAAGTGGAACGCAAACTTAAAGCGATCTTTTTTGTTTTTTGTCAACGAAGACATTTTTTTGTTGTTGTTCTACAAAAATTTTCTTTTTGGATACAAAATTGTTTACCACACGCAGCGAAATGTCGGATATTTACTATTGCAGTAATAATAAGGTTAGTAAACTTTTTATGAATGGGCACATTCTTTTTGTTCTGTTTTGATTTGTGGGCTCTATTTTGACTACGAAATGGTATTCACTGATTCAATTCATTTTGGTTTTTTGTGGGAGCCTTCAAGTGAAAGAGAAGGTGATTTCATTTTGTTGATATTAGTGTTTGTTTGTTTAGTTTAGTTTAGTTTTTTTTTTTTTTTTTTGGTTAAAATGATGAGAAAGTGATATAAAAGTTAATGAGTTAGGAAGTTATCTTAAATCTTGATGATACTTCAACATTTTTTATGGATGGGTTGAATGTGGAAGTTTTAATAAATTTAAAAGTATAAGTGAAAATGGGGAGAAATTTAAATTTTATTATCTCTTACACATTATGGTCTGTCACGTTTTTACTACTGGGGATTTCTTTTGATTTTAATTAATTACATTATTCGCTTCTTGGATATTTTGAATAAATTTCACAACTTATGATGACTAAAAGGCTAAGAAAATGGATGAAGGATTTCTTTTCGATTGAAGAGTCTTTGGTATCTTTAAAAACAATTTTCTGTTCTGTCTTGTGGGAGTGCATTATATCGTTTAGAAAATTTTAGCACTTTTTAATTACTTACTGTTCTTATTAATTACTTGTTATTCGACTTTTAACGTAAAAGTCGAATAACAAGTAACTAGTACCTATGTATTGCTAAGAAAGAATAGTGACGTCAAAAAAAAAAAAACATCTACATTTAGAATCTTCATCGTTTTCCTATTTGTTTCTAAAACTTTTAAATAACAAATGATTTTTGAAGAAAAGGTGAACAACTTAATAGTGGAGTAACTAAAGCTAATTATCTCGGAACCAGGCGAAACTGCTCGGAATCGGATAATTTTTCAAATGTTGGTACCTATTCAGAAAAACAACTAGTTGAAGAAAAACAACTAGTAAAGATAGGGTCTATTTCAACCCGTTTATAGATGGGAGTGGAAATTTTCTCAAAAGTTGACTGAAAGCATAAAAATTAAATTATTAAAATTCACCAAAGTTAAATATAAGATCAAATTATATTTTTTTTAATTTTTTTAAAGACCAGAAAAACATTCTTTTATTTTTATTTCAAATCAAGTTAATCCAATGAATAGTTTAAGAAAAAATGATTTAAAAATTAAATTTTTTTTATCAAAATTTTTAGCTGATTTTTTTTCATAATTTTACATTATAAACTACTTTTTTCCAAAATGCAAATTAAGAAGGTAACATAACTTTATTTTGTATTTAACTTCGGTGTATATCAATAATTGTTACCTGCAATAATTTTTAGTGCAAGTTTAGGATTCGTAATGACTCGAGATAACAATCAAACATGACATTACAATGAAAGATACATTAAAAAAAAAAAAAAACAAATTGAAAATCGTTAGGGCCGTTTTAAAAAAAAATAATTTTTTATATATAAAAATTCTCAAACCATGTTTATAAAAAAAAATTAGCATGCCATTTTCAAGATAATATTATTGCACATCTTAAACCAAAATTTCAAAAAAATACAGTGACACGTTTTCGAAAAACTGATTTTTCAAAAAAAAATTTTGAAAGATTTTTAAAAATCCAAAAATCATTTTTTTTGAAAATTTTGATATCAAATAATTTTTAAGTTGTTAAGGAGCTTTCGTACACAAGAAATCTTTAAAATTGGAGAAAGTCAAAAATGTAAAAAACGGTTCTATGGGAGGTATAACTAACAAATGGAGACACAAAAATTTTAATCAAAATCGTAAGAGCCGCTTTAAAAAAAAAATTACTTTTCCTTAATGGTTATATGACAGGAAAATCGGTTAAGTGGCTTAGGCTGTAGCTCAAGGTATGCACAGACAGACAGACATACAGACAGATAGAATTGTCAGACCCACTTTTTTCTCATTCTCCATCATCGTAACTTCATGTTTTATTGTTATCTCAACTTTTTTGTTGTACGAATGCATAACTTGATATATCGTCACAGTAGTTCTAATAACACGTAACCCATAAAAGTAAATTTTTGAGGAGGCACAAAAAACTGTTTATAGGGGTAATTAAAAACCTACAAATGTACAAGTTTTTCTCAAAAGTATTGTATTTTGGTGTCTCTTTATAATCTGCTATCATAATTATAATTTTATTTTAATGTCGTGGGTTACAAAGTATTGGACTCAAAATCACTTTTTTTGGGTTACGAGGTATTAGAACTACAACGACACCTACACATGTTACAAGTAAAAGTGCTGAGTAGTTTAATTTGCTTTGTAAAACAAAATAAAATTGCAGGCTTCGTTTTGAGGTCAAATTAATTTGAAATCGAATTTTATATTTTATATTTTTGTTTTTTTTTTTAAATTTTTTCCTAAAGGCTAGTTTACAGTTAAGCGTGCAATATTTTGCGCATAATTTTGTACCATATTTTGATGTTTATATTTTCAAATCACAGTTACCAATACATAAATAACCTTTTTTCCCTATATTAATTGGGTACAAGAGGCTATAAAAGCAATTTTGTTATTGTTTTTCATGCAAACAAATTTTTGCATGAAAAAAATCAAACGAATTGCATTCTTAGCCCTTTGTTTTGTTTTTGATTGGTTATAAAAAAAAAGTATCATACCTGTTATCTGAGGTATGATAAACAAGTTTGCTTTTATATACAATAAAAACGATGGACAGAAAAGACAGAAAATAGTTTTGTAAATTTATTTATTTGTTTTTGCGCTGAACTGTAGCAATCTATGAAACTTAAGATATAACAGTAAGTAGGTGCCATTCAGTCGTACATTTTGTTTTTGATTGATCTTATAAGCTTCGAATTTGCTTTATAAAGAAATCAATTGTTTGTGCTTTAAGACATTTAAAGTTTTCAAATAAGCGTTATTCGAAAACGTAAAATATCTTATGTGAAACCGTGAAAACAACAGCTTTGTTGATCTTATCATGCATAGCAATTACTTTATTCTTGGAAAATCCTTATTCTCTTTATACAAATTAAACGTCTGTATTATGTTAACTCAACCACAAACAACAACAAAATAAACAAATTTGTTTTTGAAAGGATTGTTGCCAATTCACAAAAAAAAAAAAATAGAAACAAAACATGTGGCTTTGTTTACTTTTCTTTCTAAACAAAGTCAAATCAATGAACCTCTCCGACGTTGCTTACTCATTTTTATCTGAGCTGCATTGAAATTGAATTTTTCAAGACATAAAAAATAAAATGAAAAACCGTGTTGACAATGAATAACAGATTGCAAGACAACTTTCATAACATACGAGTGTACATATATTTACTTATGGTTTACGTGCATATGTTTAGACATTTCAATCTAGTTACGTATACCTACATATTTTTCAAGGTCTAGCAGCTGAATTCAGATCACTTTATAAATTGACAAGTGCACTAAATGTTGTTATTTATTTATACAAACTCGATGTCGTAAAGTTTATTTCCAAACTGTTGAGTTGTTGTCAATAAAGTTGAAATCAATTTTAAATAAAAAGAAAAGAAAAGAAATATCTTTAGAACTTGTAATATATTTTAATGTCAAATGAAAGAAAGAATGTTTGGGTTCTGCATCTCATTTGATTTTATATGATTTTTCAAAACGAAAATTTCAAATGAATCTCCGAATGTATTAACTTTGTTTGAAACAGAGTTAGTTTTTGTTTTATTCGATCTAATATACCAGACAAATCATTTCGGGAACGCTCCCAAAACTCAAAACTTCAAATTCTAGTGGCATAAAAATAAAAACACTAAAATCAATTAAATTTAGCTACCCGTACTCTTAGTATTACTAAAAAAAACTGAGAATAATCAAAATTTCTATTTAAATAAAAGTTTTCCGAAGAAATACATGAAATCCACATATAAGTGATTGGAATTTATCCACTTTTTAAATGAATTTATACTCAAATTTCAATGCATTGCAATAAATTAAATAATTTTAAGCTATGCCCGTTAGGAACTACTAAATTATAACTAAACTCAGCATTTGAGCGTAAAAACTTAATTTTTAAACAAAGTTGATTCTTAATAATTTGGATAGTGAAATTTGCCACTTCCATGATTTTGGCCCTTATGCAGTTTTTAATGTTGCTGGAAAATAGCAGTTGTTTAAATAATTTGAAGATGTGAACGCCTACAGGAAAATGGCAATGCACAGAAACTTTGAACAAAGTTGAAAATGCCTCTGGGACCTGTTTACTTCTTGAAATTTCCTAAATTGGTTATCCTAATCAATTCGATAGCACTGGTTAACATATAACCAATGTTTATGTGGTGAGCAGGATTCCTCTTACTATATGTGGTGACCGTTGTTGTTGTTAGCTTTTCTTTTACTCTTTCCTCAACTTTCACCAAAAATTTTAGTCGGTGAAATTTCTCTCGAAGTGATTGGCGAATACCTAAGTCTTCTATGCTGGCGTAGATGCCCGTTAAAAACCCTTTTTACCTTCTGAGCTGGCTGGTCTGAGTAGAGAACTTTTCAGTTTTCATTTCAAGTTGTTTGGATGATATATTCCAATTCAATTCAATTCAATATTAACGCTTACTTTGTCAAACTCTGCCGCTTCAAGTTTGTTACTTTTGTCGATTCGTCGCTAAGTTTTTTCCAAAAGCCTTGAAAGTAAACGAGATTTGGTACTTTACTGTCGTTTACTTTCAAGAATAAATTTACATGATGTAAAGTTTCTATATTTTAATTTCATGTTTTATGCAAATAGAAGAGACATAGGATTAAGGTTCTTAGGCATACTAAAACTGGCGCCCAACGTCAAAAAAGTAAAATAATAAATGTTTAGGAAATCTACTCCGAAGTTCATTGTAGCAATGAGACAACTCAATTTCTTACCAAAAAGAGGCAATAAAATTCGTATGTACGTAATAATATCCCATATCTACTCAAAACTAAATGCCTTTCAATACAAAGTTTTTGAAATTTAAAATTTTAACTAATTTGAAAGAAAACCTACATATTTCCTAGATCTCTCGTAGCTCTGAAGTGAATTTTTTGTGGTTATGACACTTGTGAACTTACAGCTTTAAAAATCAATTCCTGATGGAGCACAAATGTTTTTTAAATTTCTTCTGAAACCACTTCATAAAGTGGAAATTAAAAATTTAAATTTCCTTATTCCACCTGACCATGTTCAGCTCCCATTCTTAGTGTCATTCCCCAGCTAAACTATTCGCGTTCGCACACTAAAAAACCTTACCAACGAACCAACGCCATATAACCATGCACACAAGACTATGCAATTTTCTCCCAACTTGAAGTCTTTACTTTTGAGTATAACCACATACTAACTTGTCCACAACCAGTATTTTTTTTATCCATTATCCATTGTTTGAAGTTTGAACGCGTGGAAAATTAAATTTAATTAAATTTATGTCATGTTGCTTGCATGTCGGAACTTAAGAACTAAACAACATTAAAGCCATAAAGCCAAAGTTTCTGTTACCAAAAATGGTTGACACAAAAACAAAAAAAAAAAAACAAAATAATTATGGGAGAATCTCGCATTAAGACATTAAAATAGCTTAAGGCATAACTTTGTCACAAAGGTCTCTGTGGAAAAAAAAACCAACTCAAAGACAACAAAGAAAACACCAAAAAAAGAATAGAAAACAAAAGAATTTGGGACAAGACCAGTATTAAAAAAAAAAAAAAAATTAAATCTCAAAATCGAAAGTAAGAATTTCGCTTTTTATTTTGCCTAAATCCAATTGATTAATTATTCTTTTCAGGCTTAATGACATATGCAGACTGTTCTGGTCATATGTCAAGAACATGCGCCATGTTAATTTATTCATGATTTCATTTGACGTTTTTGACAGTTTCTCTTTAGACAAACAAAAAATAATGACATGTTGGTCACGTGTATGTCATACAAAAGTATAAATGTGTTATAATAAACAAATCAAACACCAAAGACCTATTTTTAGTCGTACTCGACGTGTTTTAGGCGTGATGGTCTGCTATCTGCTTAAAGGCGCGGCATAACCCAAAATCATGTTTAATTTTTTTTTTTTATTGTTGTTTATTACAATAAAACAATTCAATTTGTACGTATCGCACTTTCCCGTCAAAAATGCATCACTTGAAGAAATGTGCGGAGTGCGTTTATGTGTCTATCAGAAATCTAATATTTGACACTCCTGAATCATTTCCTGTTTTTGTTTTTTTTTTTATTATTGTACCGAGACCGACTTTAACCGCTTTCTGACCACAAACGAGTTAAGGTTGGGGTTATCTGAAGGAAAACAGAGACTTAAATGTAGGAGCGCAGATGGCATGAAGATCTTTATGAATCTATCAAATTTCCTCTCATGCAATAGAAAAGATCAGTGAATTGTTTGTTGTGCAGCTGAGGAATTATTGTGGTCAAGAATAAAAGACGGAACAAGTTTGATGTAACAATCAAATTGGTTAAACTGCAATCTGAGCATTTTTGTTGTGGCTTTCGTGCAAGAAAGTATACTTTTGCCTTTCAATCGTCAATTTTTAATCTTTTTTTTTGTAAGAAAGTCTTCAATGTCTATATCAAAAGTAGGAAATTACAATTTAACGCTCTAGTACATTCTAATAAATGATTAGGCATTGTCGTCGAACTTTGTACTTCCTGTCAGAATGTTAAGGGAAATTTCGGTAACATGAGCCAATGAGAATGAGAAGATATTCTTCTGCTTATTACTTACTTAAGATGACGATTACAATGTAGGGTAGATCACGGCCTCAACAAGTAAACCTCGTCAGTCAGTCCGTTCATTAGCTAGCTAACTCTAGTTGCGCACACCAAGTTGGTTGAGATCGGTCACCATACTTTGCTTCGCTGTCAAACTGGGGTTGGATTCGATGACTCTTCGAACCATTTCCATACGATCCACAAAGTATCGGAAATCGAACTACATATTTCTACCGTGAAGTTTTGTCCCAGTCGTTGCGGTTGGCCCTCTTTTCTCGAGGACAATACTTGCTTATGTTCCTCTGATTTATGAGTTTAGTACAATATCTCAAAGTCAAATGTTAAAAAGGTTGCATGATAGCGCATCATTCTATCTTAAACCTTTCTCGAAATCAAAGGCATGACAGTCGTTGGTGCTCCGTACCTGGACAACCGGATGAGTTTGTTACTGAAGTGGATGTCAAGATGTAAGCACGTCTGGGAATAGCTCGTCCCTATCAATGTTATCACATACAGGAGCTTTACCATCTGCTCCTTATGAGCTTATACTCTGATAACGTTGGAGTAGACCATATAAGGTGTTGACCAAGTAATTTATCACGGCTGGTAACTGGTGACCCTACAGTTGATTCCATCGAGGGATTGGGGGTTCGGAGTCTCATGGTTGAATAAGAATTATAAGAATTAAGCATGTGTTGTTAAGGAAAATGCATTCATGACGTAATATTATCTTGAACTGATTCATGCAAGCAGCTGTATGGACAAACGGGTTGATAGATAAATTTGATCATGCAATTCAGCAGGAGGTTTGCTACCAACTTACAAACATGGTATCTCTGGAAGGTTGTCTTGGTAACCGGCAGCCAATATTTTTATAACAACGGTATTAGAATAAATTATGACAGCACAGAATTGTAGGTACTCCAGTTTGATATGCAAATTAAAAAAAAAAAAAAAATAATCAATGCGCAATTCATTTTCATATTAAAAAGCGACATAAATATACAGAAATAATGCTTTTTCATTATTAAAAAAGATAAAAAATGTACTTCATACATAATAATCTACTCTAATTTTGATATGCCAACAAATATACCCATGAGTGTAGTTAAAGTTAATTTGTCTGCGTCCTTGGATCAAGTATATATTATACAAAATAAACCTACATGATAGAGACTAAATAACTTAATAAAACATTTCCAATAAATGAATATGCAACTTCAATGTAGCCGAAGCACATGCATTTTATTTCGAACACCATCATCATCCACCTGCTATGGACTCTGGATCTTGAGAGTGGGTCCCCCTTTCATTTAATTCAACAGCACATCACGATTGTCGCGACGCGTCGCGTCGGTCGTCGGTCGGTTAACTATACGAGTCGACAGGGACAAGGCATTGCTGCGCTGCGCATAGCATTTCCAAGTAAGGAGCCTTCCCATTCCCAACTGTCCACATCCTCTTCGGTCGTTGCTGTCGCATATAGTGACGCAGTTGACCAAAACTGTTTTACTTCGCTGATCGCTCGCTGGTTAAGTCGGGTAACATCAGCACGATATATTATAAAACGACCATCACCACGACACTTATCGTATAGATAGAAACACAGAAGAGCCCAAAAAGAAGTTATTTTCACTTCTCGACTTATCTTTGCTTCTATGGTTTATTTTATGCCCATAAAAAGTCACACTTCACATACTTATATGAAGTTGAACAATAAAAGAGCCTTACGTCTATCTATTTGGGCTATCAACACATAAAAGCAACAAAGTTTGATTCATAAATGTAAGCGCGGTCGGTGGGATTAACCACAGAATCTTACAAAATCATACTTATGTGACACCAAAGACCAAAATAACAAGTCATAGGGTTGCCAACTGTTTTTATTTCACAATAATTATAAAAACAAATAATTTCTTGGACTAATAATACAGATGACAACTTATCGGCTTTAAGTAAATGCACTGAATACATTTATGTCAAAGTAAACGGAATAGTCTGGCAACCCTAAGCAACAAATTTTTTTATCAAAGGCAAAGCCTATGAATAAAACTTGTAAAATTGAGCCTGCTGCACAAGGTGCTGCTGCTGCTGCTCCATGTCGTAGTGAACTCCGCCACCACCACCAGTTTCAGTCGCTGTGCAAGAGTAGTGTCAGAGTAACGACTTAACATTAAGAAGGTCTCTGGCATTTAATGTTGGCAACAAGTTAGTAAGTTGTTGCTGGTGGTGGTATTCGATTACATAACCTTCTTGTGCCCCGTCTCCACAAGTGGGTTGCAATAGGTAAAGAACTGCAACTTGAAGAAACCAATTCCACAATTCACTGTTATCGGATAATATTGATCAGCAGGCATTTAAACTAACAAAAAACAAAACAAAAAAAAAAACATCCAACAAGGACCGATAATAAACGGGTTGTTCAAGAACTGGGTGTTCCAAAGAGCCTTTCCCTTACTTGAGGCTATAATGTTGCTAAGCTTCTTTTTTTTTTTTTTTGGTTTTGTTCTTTAAGTTTCCATGCTTGTTTTAGTTAAGCTATTTGAATTACTTTATTTAAGAGAAGCAATAAAACGTATATTGTCTCTTCCTGGAGTAATTTTTGTTGGGATAAGTTTTGTTCAATATAGGGAACTGGGAACTGACTAAGAAGATACAAGGTAACAGAAACATGGATGATGTTTTTTTTTTGTTTTTGCTTTATTTTCATTGCTCCCTTATTGCACGAATTTTATAGATTCTTTTCTTTGATAAGAAAGGAATAAATACAATTTGGACTCGCCGAGCGTCACTTAAGACATCTGCTAGTTCCACGAATGACGTGCAGTTGAAACAAATTTATTCGATGCGGTCTGCCGGAGAGCCTAAGTTAATTCATTAGTCAATGGCATTTTGTGGACTTGAATTGTTTGTCCGACTTTGACTTTCAAAGTTGGTATACCGAAAGGTTATCAAATAGTGCGAATTTTGTGTGGGAATTTCGGAGAACTAGGGAAGTAAGAAAAAGTTTTTTTTTATCTTTTTTTTTGAAAATAAATTATGTTTGTTGCGCACAGTTTGAACTAAAATTATCAAATGGTCTGTGCCATTTTTTTGTGAATATCTCGTAAATGGTTTAAGCTTTGATTAAAACTTGTGCACAGATATTTTATATAACCTCAAACAATCTTTTCAAATAACAAAAAAAATGTATATACATAAGTAGGTACCAATCTACCTAACAAAAAAATTGCCCTCTAGCGGAGTATTTTGGACCAGTGAGTTGTATTAGTTAAACCATGGACTAAAAAGCTGAAAAATCCACGCTAAGGAATGACCAACATTTCAAAATTTATTTTTGACATTAATCGCATAAAAAACAACAACAGTAGAAATAAAATGCAATAATAATAATAATAAGTAAAAGTTGCTCTTAGGGTCAAAGTTTCTGTGTACATCTAGATACAAACCTCACTTCACTGCTTCGAAATAAAAATTTTAATGAGGAAAACAAACTCTTTCACTCACCTCTAGAAAAAAATGAACCCTTGTACCTAAATATAATTATAAATTCTTTTGATTCCGGATATTTATAGTACCTATTTCTCCTTAGGATAAAACACCTTTTAACCAACAATATTTTGTATGGTATATGAAACGTTCGTTCCAAATTTCAGCAGTCTACCGCTTTTTTTCGAAGAGTGATCGGTATTATTCTGACTATTGTACTCAAAGTAAAATACTATTCACATAAAGACCAATAACTTTTTACATAATGGTCGGATCACAATGGTTTTGGATTTATTACATTTGGCGTTAAAAATATTCCAAAATCATGTTTCATATGACAACGTTTGTTTCATATTTCTTGTACTTTGAAATTCAAAATTACAAGTGCAATAAGTAAAACTCTTATATCTTTCCTTCTAGATGGAATCCAAAGTGGCCCAATATCAAAAGATTACTTTTACATCGAGTACTCCCAACGCTAAAAAATTTATACTTCCTTTGCAAATCTTTGACCTTTTTTTCTATGCTAAGCAAGCCGACTCCCTTAAATATAATTTAACATTATAGAAATTATTAACAGGTTTTCTTTGCATTTTATTCTCCCTTAAAATCTAAAATAACATAAAACATAAAAATGGCTTATTCCCTTCCCTAGCACTACCCTTCCTTGCACTGTCCTCCACCATTTCCCTTTATTTTTACTTGCGATATAATGTAGGTACTATAGGGCATGCTTAGGATTCGTACAAAAATCGAACTCGAGAAAACAATCAGACATGTCATTACGATGATAGAGAATGCTAAAAAAGTGGGTCTCGCAATTCTGTCTGTCCGTCTGTCTATCTGTCTCTCTGCCTGTGTATACCTCGAACTACAGCCTAAACCGCTTAACCAAATTTGGTAATTAAGGGTCTTTGGGGATTCCCTAGAGGAGAAATTTAATTTTGTTTTTTAGGACCAAAACTAACGGAACCTGCCATTAAGCAATAGTTAACTTTTTCAAAAACGACTCTAACGATTTTGTGTCTACTGTCGTTAGTAGGGTCATACTTTTGAGATGAAAGAAATGTTTGCAAAAATTCTACTAACGGTACCTCCCATAGAACCGTTTATTTAATTTTTGACTTTCTTTTGAACGACTCAATCAATTTTGATGATTTTTAACAATTTTAAAATTATTTGATATCAAAATTTTCCAAAGAATTATTTTTAGATTTTTAAAAAATCTTTCAATTTTTTTTTGAAAAAATCATTTTTTCGTAAACGGGTCCACATATTTTTTTTAATTTTAGGTTTTAGATGAGCATTAATATTATCTTAATTTTTAAACAAGGTTCGAGAACTTGTATATATAAAAATTATTTTTTTTTTAAAACGGCTATAACGATTTTCAAAATTGTTTTTCTAAAAATGGATCTTTCTTAACCAAATTAAATGGCATATTTAGTTTGGAGCTCAAACCAAGTTAAGAAGTTTCAAACCAAGTTAAGAAGTTGCTTATGTCATTTTAGTAATTATTTTTTTTTTTCATTTCTTATAAAATTATTTATTTTTACTAAGCCTTAACGTCCACAGCAACTTTCAACGTAAGAGCAAGTACGTGCGATCAAATCGTGCAATTCAATTCCCGATGGAAAAAGAGAATAGGTTTGTAATAAAAATTCAGCTAAATCAAATTTCATATGTATGACCCTTAGATCCTAGATACAAGGATATAGGAATATGTTGAAGATTTCAATGTAATTCCAACGAATATAATAAACCCATACAAGCCATAATAAGTAAAAACACTAACATTTTTTCGCTAAAACTCAATCTGTGATAGGGATGAATTTGAGTAAAACTTTCATATTATGCCAAAAGTACTTTCCAGTCTGTCAATCCAACCATGATGATCCGTCGAATGAAAACCTATAATTAGTTTACCTAAACTGATTCGATTCATTAATTTCAACCTACATCACCGTTTTATGATTTCACCCGAAGATACTCTAATAGTTGTTAAGTTTTGCACAGGTTGAAATGCCAAACAATCGTCATGAGATGCAGGGAAAATAAAAGAAACAAAAAAAAAAAAAACTTTACCTTCAAGACATTTCACTTTTTTCCCTCAAAACAAATAGAAAAAAAACAAGTGCACTGCACTTTGCTAGAAATCTTAAACTATATCGCGTCAAGGTGGATACTTCGTTTTTTTGTACTGCTGCATTAAGTACAATACCGTCGTTGTTTTTCATACACTAGATGCAACAATGAAACTAAAAAGAAAGCTCTTACTTTGGTTGCAATCACCAAAGGTGATAATTTCACAACACCAAGCAAGCAACACCCCTCTATTTATCTATACCAACTATAATCAGATCTTTGAGGGTTTCAATCTCACTTCGCAAAATGCCTCCAAGTATGAAGACAAATGTAGGCGTGAATAAGTAAGTGCTATTTCTAAAGAAAATTGTGCAGATATATTCATTTGCAATTCAGCTTGAAGCTTATGTCAATATGCAATCAAATTTGTGAAACTTACTAACTGAATAATTGGCCCTTATGGAAATCATTTGAGAAAGTTATAACAATATTATTTAGTAAAATTCAATGAAAGTTGAGTCTTGTTCAAAATACACCCCAAGGTGATTGCGCAGATGAAGCATAATGATAATGCGGTATTGGTTGTCAAAGTTTGATAAAAGAATTCAATTAAAACTCACAATGACCTTAACAGTCTTTTGTGCTGAATTTGTGCTGAATTGATTGAATCAATGCTGTTCGGTTTATTGTTCTAAATTACTTTACTCGGATCATAAATTGGAACTCCATCATAAGTGTGATGGTAGCTCAGCCAGTACCACCTCAATAGCTAATCATCGCAACCGCAGAGTATATAGCAGTCAGCATGGGGTACCTACATATATCTATTCGTAGTCTGACTGGAGTTGTCCCACTTTCACGTTCTATTGAGAAAAGAACTTCAAGATAAATATCACACGCAATCTTGGTGAATGAACAGAACACCTCTTTGGATGAAGACCATTATGAAGATCATCATCATCCTCATGATCATGATGGTGATCTTCAAGAGAGGAGTGTTTTGTTAATTGTTATTCTTTTGAACATTTGTTTTAACTTCTATAGTTTTTTTTTCAGAACAAATTTTGAAAAATCGACTAGATGGTAAGACTAGATTATAGACAAAGAAGATAGTTGTCACTTTGAAGTGTGTTCTGGAGCTGGAAATATTTCAGTGGCAGGTGTTAATGGTGAAGGTGATGTGATGAGATACACGAAACATGATAAGTTGTTGGGAGTATCACATTGAATTGTTTAACTTGAGGCATTCAAAAGGGAAAATTATTTAGCTTGGAGGTATTATCAACTCGTGTTTGATTTGAAAATAGGAGAAAGCAATTATTAAAAAGGTGAAATGATCAAAAAGGGCATACTGTCTAGAAAAGAAAAACAATCTTGGTAAATGCTCTCGAGTTATTCGGGTTTAGTAGTCAGTTCTAAAAATAATTAATTTTACGAAATACGGCGGAAATGAGTGTGGAGTACCGTGGAAAAAATCAAGGAGTACTCCTGAAATATGGGGAAATATCACGTAAAATAATAGGGAAGTTATGAAAAAGCAAATTTATTGTATTACAAAAGAAAGCGTAAGATATCGTGAAAAAAGCGATAAAGTTGAAAAATATGCAAAATATAACGGACTATCGCAGTAAAACCGCAGAACTAGGGTGGTACCGCGGAGAAAATAGAGGAATACTAAAAAAAGTTACGGAAAAGTAGGTATGCGAAATTCTACGGACTACCACGGTAAATGGCAGTAATACTGTGAAAAAAAAGCGTAGAACACTCACATTTATTTGTGACCCCTTAAATTGTAGGTACTGAGGTATCCGCAACTCTTCAAGTTTTTTTCCTGCGACTTTACTCATTTTTTCAGCGGTATTACGTGTTGTTCCATGATTCTCACATGGACAACGGTTTTTAACACGTCCACGCAACAGAAAAACTGTAAACTTATTTTCTGTGCTCCGGATGGAAAAACTAAAAATATTTTATTTTCAAAAGCACTTGAATGCAAAGATTTAAATGACTGAAATTTTTAAATAAAAAAATCCGGTGGATCACCACCTATTGTAGTTTTGGTTTCTACGTTTAAAACTTAAGTAGAAAATAAAAACCATTGCGCAGGGCAGGGCAACATCTGTCGGGTCAGCTAGTAGTAAATAAATTAAAGCTTTACAGAAAAGACATATCTTGAACATGAAGA
Organism: Meliscaeva auricollis; assembly: GCA_948107695.1. Taxonomy (NCBI): domain Eukaryota; kingdom Metazoa; phylum Arthropoda; class Insecta; order Diptera; family Syrphidae; genus Meliscaeva; species Meliscaeva auricollis. The sequence continues at coordinate 16,627,180 of OX403617.1, read as the reverse complement.
CAATCTGGTTTTTGTTAAATAAGGCTTATTGGAAATAAGTATTTGTTAGGTTCAATAACACTTCTTAATGTAGGTACTTGTGTTTGCGCAAAAACGGTTGGGATTCTAAACCTCAACTAATATTTTAATCGATGTTTACAATTGTGTCCTTTTTTGCTAGCTTTTAACGCTATACTGAGAGAAATAATATTTTTGTTTTCGTTGGCGGCTAATGAAAATCATTTGCTGGAAAGTTTATATGCTAACCGAAAAAGTTTTTCATTCGTTGCAACTGTATTACATTTGATCCAAATTGTAATTCTATTACAGGAAACATAATGCAAAACAAACTATTCGTTTGGAGCTCATTTTTATGAGTTGATAATGTCAAACGAAAATGCTTCAAACATCTAAAAACCTGTTCGTTTACAAGAAAATTCTATTTTTGCAGCAAACGAATGAATAGTTTGCGAAGAAGCTCTCCAGAAAGTAGTTTGTTGCAAAGAACTTAACTTTTTCTTCATAATTGACTCTTTGCTTATGGTCTTCATATGCATTCTATGCTACACGAAAGTTATCCAATTTTTTTTCTGTTGACTTTTTCAGGTTACTAGGATTACTGAGCGCTCCGAGATATAAAAAAATGTCAAAATATAGTTTAATAAGATAAAATACACAAATTAAAACTTATATTCAAAAATATTAATGATATAAAGCTGAGAGTGTATTTATATTTACATAGTTTCCAACCATTAAACAATATAAAACTGAAAACTATTTCATAATAATTGCGAGTGTGAATCATATAGCCTAACTATATTCATCGCAACGGAAATGCAACCCAACAATAACAAATTGATTGCCTACGCATCAATTTAATGAGAAAAAAAAAGAAGAAGTATCTAATTAAAATTCGAAGTCACACAATAATAATAAAGCAAAACCCACTTTAAATAAGAAGCACACTTCATGGCCAATACACGATTTGCTATTAACTCTTAACTACGCAAAATCTGTTTAGGTGAGGTTAGGTTTGGTATACACCCTAACGAAGAATACGACGGATGCGTCGTCGTATTTTCACAATTTATGCTGATGACTCCGATGACTTAATTTGGACATTTTACAGTCTAACTCATTAGTTTCCGTTTATATTTCATACTTCTTTAAAGTATGAATTAAAGTTTATAGTGCGGGATAAAATGTTGGTATCTGATTTCCAGGGCCAGACTCTTAAAAATGAAAATCTCAAAAGTTTCAAAATCCCAGTTTACAATCACAAATTACACATTTTATGAATCTCAAATGTCAAAATTTCAAGTAACAAAATTATGGTAGACAGAAAGTCTTAAACAATTTTGTTACAACGGAAGTGGTAGACAGAAGTCTAAATTTCAAATCCAAAAGGTGAAAATTTTCAAGAATCCCAAATTTTAAAATCCTGACCAAACAACATTAAAATTCCAAATATCAAAATCTTCATCACCTAAATCGAAAATTTAGAGTGTCCCAAATTAGAAAATCCAATCCTTTATATCTATAAAGCTCACTTTTTGGTACAAAAAATCCTTTAATTTTTGTTTGTTCAGAAAATTGGCAACAATCTTCAAGCTTTACGACTTTAAAATAAAAAAAAAAATATTTATATGTTGAAATATTAGGGTTTCAAATTCGATGCAACCAGTTCCTATGTAAAAATCTTACAACATTACTGCTCAAACTATTGAATAAAAGTGTGCTTTGGCAAATGTTTTCCATTTTGATAACAGCCAATTCAAAGCTTAAAATATATAATTACTTACGCATTTTAAATGGGTTGTCCCCTATTTCATCACTCTCTAGATGCCTTTGTCAAAATTACCTTTATTTTAAAATGGGATCGCAAAAGATTATGTGAGAATCCGAATGTACCTAAAATTATAATATGGGTATGGGTAACCTAATAACTGATTAGGGACAATCAAATGTAAATCTTTTGTTTTTTGGCTTAAAAATATTTTTACCCACGAACTACACTGATGTAGGTATACCTCTACAACATATTTATGCGTACATATATAAATTTGGGAGATTTAATTTTATGTCTTTTTTGGTTGCTGTTGTTGGTTGTCATTTAATTTTTAGCTTTACGTGATGGATGGTTAAAGTAAATCCATAACAAAAGGTATTTATCGGGATCACAGCTTTTGAATGACAATTTTTGATTCAATTTTCGGGGTCAGAAATAAACGATGACTGGGTGTGTGTGTTGCATCGGGTGAATAGTAATTCGCTCAATAAACAAGCAATTTGCGCGAATTTGCGCGTCAGACGTGTAGAGTGAAAGTTATTGAAGTCTTTTGTTGTTGTTGTTGTTGTTTTTTTTAGCGATACATTGGATGTCGGTGCTAGTGGGGTATATTTTATGTTGTTAAACAGTTATTATCTTTCAGAATAAATATAATCTAAAAATTATCGATATGCAGGCAAAGAAACGGATTTCTCTTTTGGTCGAGATGTTCGTAGTATGATGGTTAGCACATTCTCATGTGTGTGAAATTTCAGTTTGATTTAAGCAAAAAAAAAAATCAAAACAAAAAACAAATAATCTGAGTAGGGTGTGTTAAGTTTTAAGCAAATATGTATTATTTAAAATAGAAGAAAACATGTTTCAAAATAGCGATATATAAAAATAACCTGCATTTCTTCCGTGCTAGTCTAATGTTAAAGGTGAACTTCCTTAACTGCTTATAGAAAATTGTGTTGAAATCTTTTATGTATGCATTTATTTGTTTAGGTTTAAAGAATTTATTAAATTATATACCAACATTTTAATTATGTAATATCTAACTTGAGAAGAAAACTAAAATTAGCCATACTTATCATTTTTAATAATATCTTATCGTATCTACATATAGATAATAATAAAATTAGTAGAAAATAGGAAGATAACAATACTAAAATAATAATATGCACGTTAAGGTTTCATCTGACATTATTAATCTGCTTAAAAAGAGCATAATTCTATGAGCTTATTTGCCTACAAAGTCAGAATTGCATCACAAATTTTACAAACCGAAAAAAATTTTAATTAAGCGAAAAGATGAGACGGTATTTCTTGTCATTTTCTTGTTCAGCAACCCAAAATTAATGTAAAAAATACTTTTTTAACAGGTACTTTTTCGTGTAAGCTAGTGTGTGCAAAATACTGTATTAAGGTAAAAGTTTTTTCGAACAATCAAAATATAACTGCAGTAAATTGAAAACTGGTAATATTGTGAAAGGAAAAGTTTCTTAATTCTGAGAGGCCATAACAAAGGGCTATACTATTTTAGTTTAGATTATATCTTTTGGGAGATCCTATAATAGCGAAGTTCGAGTTAAATTGGTAAAAACGATTTTTGATTACAGATTAAAAAAAGGCTAAGACCGGTATTCATCGAGCGCTCTTGGCTTATTTGGCTATGATCGGACTTTTCAGAGTCAGCGCTCTTAACGTTAGGAGAGATCGAGACCACTCATGAGTCACTAATATTCCTTGTACCTTGGCTTGAGAGAAATTTAAGGCTGACAAAAACCTGACAGCTAGAAAAAACACAAGAAAAACGTTGCCAATTTCTTTGCACTAGCGTAGATAACAAAAAATCCGGTTGGTTTATTTGAAAAAGTCTTATGGCGTAAAATGAGCAGCTTGCAGTTTACAAATTTAAGATACTCAGCGGCACATTTGCCAGCGTTTTTCTTTTAAAAATACAATTGGCAGCGTTTCTTGTATCATGAGGTTATTGTGTCTCGTATGTTTGGGAAAGAGAAATACATATCTTATGTACATAATTTCACCTGTTATTTGTAACCTTAACATTTTTTATAAAGCTTGGAGATTTGTAGACGATTTTGGAATCGATTTAAAGAAAATTTACAAAAAAATCCCGAAAAACGAATAAATCAGTCAAAGTATATTTGAACTGAAATCTTACAAAAAAAGATGATATCTAGTTTCGAAAATATTAACTCACAAATTATTTATTTTGCAATAATTGACTTTTAAGCTATTTGCCCGAAGAAAATTAAAAAATATTCTGAAAAAAAAACAATTTACTTAGCATGAACAAAATCATAAATTTGAGTTTAACAACACTTTAAATCGCTTATAGATTTCCTGCAAGTTTTTAATTTGACATATCGCAAAATTAAAAGTTAAACTGCAAAACAAAAATTTATTAGTTGCTTTAAGTTGTTTCAAAAAAAAAAAACTAGTTTGTACGTCAGTTCTTTTGTTTAGTATCATTTTTTCAACATTTTCCTCTTGTTAACACCTTATAAGCAAAAGAAATAATTGTTATTTTATATAATTACTGTAATTAACTAAACCAACTACTAAAAAGGTTCCAAAGCAGTATATTCAACTGACATATACGTTTCTAAATTATTAAACGGTAAAAGCAATCAACACTTAATTAAATAAGATATATGGATAAAAGTAGTTCAACAACTACTTATTTCTTTTTCTAGTGTTACAGCAGGAAAAAAAAACAAAAATAAAAAAAAAAAAAATCGCAAGCTAGTGCTAACTCTGTGGTATTTTTTTTGCTTGCATTTCAATGTGTCAATTAATTTAGCAGTTCTTGACTTTGTAGAAAGCTTTCCTTGACTTAAAAACTTCCAAATAAAGTTAAAAACTCTTTTAATTGGACGAGCAAAAATCATTGAATAAGTTGCGGTCAAACACCTTTTATGTCAACGCAACACCTAAAACTGCTCTATTTCCTTGTATTTGGTGTGTGTTTTTTATTGTTGTATTTTTGTATCTTTTACTCAATAATTAATTAGCCATTCTGATCACGACATTTGGATACACACACAATTGTCTTACTTGTTTTTTTTTTTTTGTATTTATATTTGCTGAGGCTGTTGCATTTATATTTTTTGGATTGTTTCGATGTGGTTTGGTTCGGACTCCAAATCTAAATTCAAATCCCAATTTTGTTCATTTCTATCGTTGATTTGTGTTGGTTATGTAAGACTGGGGTAAAATGCACTTAAGTTCATACGTTCACTATATAAGTTGTGCTTTAGAGTTTATATCTTTGTTGTTGTTGTTGTACGGAGTTGGGCTTATTTCTTCTACTTGTTCATTTTGTTGCACTTTAAAGATAGCAAAATAAAAAAAAAAAATAATAACAGTTTCGAGAGGGATCAGCTATCACACTGCAAGCAATGAACCACAATACTGGGTTAAGGAGCTAGTGGCAGCTATTATTTATGTTTTTCCATAAATTTCTAATATTTACTTCAAAATGGGACATTTTCATTTAAATATTTCTGTTCATATTATTATTCGCCATATATTTCAAAAAATCATCAAAAATCTAAAAAAAAAATAATATTTTTGTATTTAACTATTTTTTTAATTTTTTTATTTTGTTCTTTTATTTTCAGGTAACTATTTTAAAAAAAATAACATCAACATGAAGTTCTTCTTACCTGGCCCGCAACTTGACTGCCACCATCTCCTTACCATCACAGAAAAGAAAAAAAAAATACTGTGAGTGGAATTATAATGGCCAAATGAAAAATTCCTTCGTGTGGAGACTAAAGTGCGGTTTTGGAATCAAATTTTCCGTTACAAGTAACGAGATGGTGAAAATGCTCTGAATTTAAATTGCTTACTGCAAAGTGTTAAACATAGAAAAAGGTCTTTCTGTTGGTACCTACTAAGAACTGTTGGAGCTTAAAAATTTTTTTTTTCCCACTTTTGTTGCACTATAGAAATATGGGTTAAGCCATAAATGCTGCAGCAGAGTTGTAGCACGTCACGTCACTTGGTCGACGACCGACGCGGCGTCTTGAAACTGTATTATATAGGTATTATTGATCATAAATAGTTTTGCGTGTTTGCTTGCAGGTTTTAATCGCTGATAAGCTGTATGGATTAGTTTTTAAAATCCCTCTTAGCAAGATTTCAAATAAAATACAATTTTTTAAGTACCTTCACAAGTTAATATATCAATGCATATTTATAACGATTGTTAGCCATCATTTGTAGCTAGAGGGGAATAGAATTTTTGGAAGAATATAATTGATCTGAGTAGAAAAAAACGTATTTGGTGGTTTGGCAAAAAATTAAAAAAAAATATTCTAAGTGATTAAGGTCAGTCTAGAAATGAATAAGCTATTAAACTAAATTTTAGGTTAGATTTGCCAATCAAACTAGATGGGAATGAGGTATTTCTGAGAACAATAACAATCAGGTATTTTATGCTAGAAGGTGGTACCTCTTATTCAAAGGTAACAACTGCCTTTATCATTTTAATCGTCTGTAATTAAAAATATTAATTAAGTTTTTAAGCTTAAGGAACCTAATGTGATGGGAATAAAATGGATATAAAGAAGTCAAATACATTTTTTTTATATTTATGAAAATAATATCTACATATTAATTTAAATAGACTTCTAAGAATAAATGTGGTGAATAACCTATATTTATTTACTGGAAATTTTAAGTTAACAAAATGAGGATTGACATTGAATTACTTTTAAAATTGGTTCAAGAAAATCCAATCACTAAGACTTAAAATAGTTTAGACTAATTTTGTAAATGAGTAATTTTTGTTAAAAAAAAAATAGGTACCTGCATAAGGTTTGGTTTAAAAATGCCTAAAACAACATTTATTACAGTCATACAAAATATAGTGCAAACTATAAAATGCAGTTTCAATAAGATTTTAACCATGTATTGTTTATACAGAGTGGCAAGATGCGCTAATTTTATTAAATGAAAACTAATATCCATAACTTTTTGCATAGTTTAGTAAAAAGGCGTTAGATTACCGTTATATGGGCCTCATCAAGGTTAAAGTTATGCTAGTTCCGTTTTTCCATCAGTGAAGACCTTATATTTTTGATGGCGAAAGAACAAAAATGATAACATTGCATTCCTCGTTTCAATAGATTTTTGACAACTCAAAAATTGAGTTAGTCCTGCAATAAAAATGGTTTCGAAACGAGTTAATTTGTATTGAATTTATTTTACAGGATTAACAAGCTGAAAACTAGAAATTGTGATATTTTGCTATGAGGATGCTTAACATTAAATTATAAAATTAGTTTTTAGATTTAGGCATTAAAAAAAATTGAACTAATAAGTGCAAATCAATAAAGAACGTAAAGAAATTGATTAAAATTATAGTGCATTTTTATTTAAGAAATGAAAATCAGTCACCGTGAAACATATTGTCCCTAAATAATTCAATTTACAAGACACTTACTCCAATATTACTTAATTTCAATTCTATACTTATGTTGTAGTTTGTTAACTAAACCGTTAAATTATTGACAAATAGTTTCCTAAGAAACAAACGACCATGACCTTTGAAAAGTGAAATTGTTTATTAAAAGCAAACATTTGTTTCATTATATTATTTCTTTTTTCTTTTGTGAATTCTGATGTGTTATGAATTAAAATTTAATCCTAAAAAATCGACCCCAATCAGAAGAATTTGTTGTCAAATTCTAAGATAAAATGTCAAGAACCTCATAACTCTTCCCCCTGCCCGCCAAATTAAAAACTATTCAAAACATCCGCTTATGCATGAGAAAAGTAAAAGTAACCAGATTAACGATCGACATTTTTATCCGTATGGCACACAAAGTAAAAGTTTTGTTGCTGCATGGTTAGAAATTTATGTTTTTTTCCAAACAGTCAAGAAGGTAGAGTTGCCCAAAGTTATGATGTCACATTAAAATGGTTGATTTGCAATCTTCAAGTTAACCTAAAATCATAGGATATTTTCAGGTGTAAGGAGAGCAGTGAAGTTAATGCTATTTTATAATAAAGCCAAATTAAAAAAATCACAACTTCTTTACTAAAATTTGTTTTGCTGTACATTACAGGAGAAATTATAAAAATACAACAGAAACTCTCAGATTATTCATCATTACACGAACCTCGGTTCAAACCGCAGACGTTCTTACCAAACATTCAATAGTTTGTAGAAACAGATACAGGCAGATTCAAGCCGCCTCAGTTTTACAGAACCAGTTCTAAATCATGTTTACACTCTCACTCTTTCGAGCATCGAGCACCTCTGTTTTTGGCCAATTTTTTCATCAAACTAACTTATAAATACTTAAACTCACAGTTCGCTGTATAAGCCTCTGCCATGAGAATATATGGTAATTTATTTCTGCAGTAATAATTAAGTCTGATATTTTCAGTATTAGCGCTAGACGGCAGCATATACAACGCCACACGGGTTGCATGGTAGACTTAAAGGTTAACTTAAATGTTGGGTGTCTGTTTGCTGTACAGCCGATCGTTTACCAAAAATGAAAAATTACTTTTGGCTGCTTTGTGGATTCTATGAGATCTTTATTGATCATTTGAACTTTTGGAAAACACAATTTTAATATGGTTACACTTTTGTGTATTTAGTTTTACTCAGAAAGAAAGTGAAACTACACGTATGCAAAGATTTTTGGCAAGAAGGTGAGAGTTAACATGTTGATTTATGCGTTGTATTTTATTTTAGTTTTGTTTGCGTTCGGTATGGTTGAAGGCTTCTCAACACTTTTTTTTGTGGGTCCGGGAAATACAAATAGTCTTGATAATCATGAGTGTAGAGATGAAATGGCTATCGAAAGCTATTGACATCGGATTCGAAATCTTTATCATTTAGGTATAAACTATTTTCTTAAAAGGTCAAGTGGAATTTTGCCATATCAGTGATATTAAGTGTCCCATTAATTGTAGGAGGAGTAATATTTCGGATGTTTCGTTTCCTCGTAAGAACTAATTCGGTCTTGAGAGAAGATTGACACTCTGGCCGAGGTACTGACCTTTTCGAGGGCTGTTTGAAGGATTTCGCACAAGGTTAGGTATAAGTTTACCCATTATGTATCAGTTCATAAACTGGTATCAATGCTTCTTTTGCGATGTTGATGCACAATGCAGCTGATTCCGATTTGATGCAGCAGCAACAAGGATCGAGAATCTTTTGATTCTCTTCCATTTGAAGTTAGAGAAACAGTCAGTGAACATTCATTTCCAAAAATTTATGCGGGTCTTGCATTTTTTTGAAGTGTTATTTTATTTTGGTTCATGTGTGCAGTGCTTGCACAACCTAGATGGACATTGGATATGTATGTACATTATGTTTTTTTTCTATCCCGGCATTTAAAATAGCAAGACACAAAATTAAAATAATAATAATTGTTCTTTACTAAAATCTTGCATTGCCTGTCAAAACAACTTATAGACCAGCGCCAATTCAGCTTTCGGAGGGAAAAAGCTAAAAAAAAAAATGTTCGTAGGCAGTGGGAAAAATAAGGTAAAATGGTATTTGAAAAGGGAAATATAAATTGCCCACCAACTGATTGTGGGAAAGAGGGTTGGTTGGCGAAAAAGTGAGGAGGCTGTCGAAAATCATGTTTTTTACGATTTCTATTTAAAGTAGAGCTCGTAACAAAAAAGTTCAATGCAGGACTTGCAACTTTTCTTCAAATAATTTTTCTATAAAACCTCAAAAATTTTGTGAAAAATGCTAAAAATCAATCTGTTTGCTATTTATTTTTATCTTTTTCAAAAATAGTTAGATTTTGATGAAACTTGTTTTTAACGTAAATTGCTGTGTTTTTAACTTATACAAAAAAAAATTCAGCAAAATATTTATTCTCGTGTTTTTGGCGAATTTATTTTGAAAAATAGCCTAATTTTCAATCAAAAAAAAATTGACGCAAAAATTTCAGATTTTTGAATTTTGATACTAGATTCAAATCCGAAAAAAGGGGTAGGTATATTAACCAAAAAGAATTCATCCAAAAATTTAAACAAAAATCAAAAATTTTGTATAAGTAAAAAATCTAGCAATTTACGTTAAAACCAAGTCCCATTTAAATCTAATTATTTATGAAAAACATAAAAATAAAAACAAAATAATGTTTTTTGGCACTTTACACAATATTTTTGAGGTTATATAGAAAAATTATCTACACAAAAGATGTAGATCGTTTTACCACCTTTTACTTTTTATAGAAATCGTAGAAAACCACGATTTTCGACACCCATCCCACTAGCTTGTCTACTCACCCCCTATTCTCTAAAAAAAATATATTTTGGAAGAATTTAATTTTAATTTAATTTATTTTTTTCAAAAAAATTATTGGCACTAGTCTATTAGTGGGGTGCTTTTACCAGTGGCCACTTAAAAAGGGTGCCTTTGCAAGTGGCGACGTCAATTCATAGGTAAAGCACTTCGTGGGGTGCCTTTGTCATTTAAGTTATTTTTTTTTGTATTAAATTTAATGAATAAATTTGTTTTTTTAGTTTTTCCTTATGTTTAGGGTTCCTATTTCTATTGGATTTGAAAGTTTACGCATCTGGTAATACCTCGCCCACCACATGGCAAACCAATTTCAACCAGTGAGGCTTCTCCAAATCACTTTTTATTTTTTTAATTTTATTATTAAAAATATAAATAAATTAAGATATCTAGTTAAAATACACTTTAAAATGAAGATAATAAAGCAAAGGAACATATTAAATATTAAGTAAGTTTAAATGCATCCCAAAATTCAAATGTCAACCGCCTACAAATATAATTTCATAGATAAGGAAATTATTTTGGAATACAAACAGACAGTAACTATAAAATAAGATAAGAATGACGAGCAATATTTGCCTAAAGCTATAAAAAATACAAGTTTTCTTAGAGAAAAAAAAATGAATATTCAACGAAATATGTACTCCACGAGTGCATTAGTGAATAATCCAAATTCAAGTTTTAAATTAAAAATAACATAAAAAGAAACAAGAATCACAACAAAACTATATGTTTTCACCTTCAATCGAACAGGTATTTCAACTTCATTCAGTTCAAAATACCCCTATATAGTTGAATCTGCCTACTCGAATTAAAGCATGCATTTCATTTCACTTCATTACTTAACCCAGAATCTGTGAAATAAATGTGCGTGTCGTCAGATAAAGTAAAAATTGGAGTAAAAAAAAAGATACAGATACAAAAGTAATGCATTCTCGAGGTGCATCATCAACGTCATCTAAAAGTCTAATATATAGTTAAAAACTGGTTCAACTCATTCATCTCGCAAGAAATCCAACTTCTATTTATAATACAACTTTCGGCGGGAATCGAATCTATGCAAATGTATCTGATGGATAGATAAATTGCTTTGCTTTGCTTTGCTTTGACTGTGGGAGCAATTTACCCACTTTCCATTTTTTCTCAGCTCAATGGATGCACATTTCCCTCCGATCGCAATGAAGACCTTGACATTAGCGGCATCGGGCAATTGGCAAGCTGAGAGGGAGAATATGGCTTGCTAGTTGGCTGGTTTATAAATCCATGGAAAGTAAGTTGCAATGTTGAATTGCATCAAAAACTTGTAGTTCACACAAGAAAAAAAAAAAAATAAATAAAAAAACAAAAATGAATCAAAACGAGTGTCGTGTCGTGTTGGTCGTTAAATTCGCTTTCACTGACAACGATGACGGTTTTTGTTTTTTATTTTGCTTTTGCTGTTCAAATCTTTTTTGTCGGATATTACTAGTATACCGGTGGAAAGTGGGAAAGTGAAGTTGGTGGTGCTCAATTCGCACAAATGCGGTAGCAACCTTAAGGTGAATTTATTTGCTGATGATGCGCGCTTGACATTGTCTCTTTGCCAAACACACCACACCGATCGACACCGCTGAATAAAAAGAGTTGAAAGAAACGACCTGACTTTCGATAATAAGTTTTTAGTTTTTTGGAGTTCATGGGTGCTCAATCAACTACCGACACCGTCAGAAGTGGGTAACGATGTTTTGTGTTTTGGATATTTGTTTAGGCCTTTGTTGCAATTTTTTGATATTTTTTTTTGGAAAATGCAAGATTTCACTTTTTTTCGCCATTGCCATGGGCAATGCTAAAGGCTTTCTGATGGCTGCTTTTATTGTACCATGCACAGCATGGAAAATCAATTTATTAAACAGACTAGGATGGAGCAAGCAGCATCTCAAAGCCAAAGCCATATGTTTGTTTAGCTAACTCGTGATGGTGACATCTTTTGTGCTTATAGAAGAAGACTATGTGGCAGTGTTGTTGATTTGATATCGTGGGATGGTTTGACTTCTGAAAGGCACATCATTTGTATACTCTTGCATTGATGGTGGAAAGTTTTCTTATCGCAAATAAAATTTATTGATAGAAATTTTTCTTATTATTTTACTATTTACAATTATATTTGAGTCGCAGAAGTGATGATAGTTTTGTGGAAAGTAATGGAGAGTCTTAAATAAATTTTAGATGTTATAAGGTGTGGGCTTCAGGGCGAAAGTGAAGGATTTTGATACTGTGAATGAAAGTTTTGGTTAAATATGTCTTACATTGAATAAGAATTCCAGTTGGAATTTCGAGGAAAATATCATAGTTTTTGTTACTTACTTAGTAAACTCGTAGAGAAATCAAATATTTTATTTTCGTTTGTGGATAGTAAATATCTTTTGAATTAAATGAAAATTATTTGCTGGAAGGTTAATACATTCCCTGCAAAAGTTTTTCACTCGTAATAACTGTATAACATTTGACCCAAATTGAAATTCTGTTGCAGCAAACATAATGTAAAACAACCGATTCGTTTGGAGCTCATTTTCATTAGTTGTTTGCGGCAAACGAAAATGCTTCCCACATCTAAACACTTTTTCGTTTGCTAGAAAATTCTATTGTTTGCAGCAAATGAATGAATAGGTAGCGAAGAATCTTTTCAGAAAGTTATTTGTTGCAAAGAACTTCACTTTTGGTGGTGTTAATATATAATTCATTTACAACAAATGACTGTAGGAAAACAAATTCTTAATAATTGATTCTGTATGTGATGTTCGTATGCGTTCTATAGTACGCGAAAGGTATCTAGTTAGTAGCACTATGGCAATAGCCTTAGTTCGAAATCGAGACGTTCAATCACCTTTTGGATTTAACGGATTTTAATAATGTTGGTCTTATTCGCAAAGTATTAGCAGTTTCAATTCTTTAATTAAATTCTTATATCATAAATGTTTTATTGTTATTCCTTATTCTGAACATTAAAATTTTGAATCGAAGTTAAAAGAAGCAAATTTGAAGTGTGTATTCCCCGCTTAATTGATTTTTCCGCTTAATTGATGGAAAAAATTTTGTTCAAAAATTTTCTGTATAAGAAGAACAGATATACGGTAAATTGCACCTCAATCAATTATTGTATTACTCGTTTAATTGATTTTAATAGAATGCAGCAAACCAATTAAAAACATGTAAATTATACTGTTTATTGAACTGCCTCGAACAGAAAAAAAAAACTACTTTAAAATGTAAATAAGTTGTAATTACTTGCAATCACTAAAACGATTCGATTCTTTAAATGTAACATCAAATTATACCCCAGAGATGGGGGTATAATTCAGATATCAAGAATTTATTTTACAGAGCCTGAGGAAACGAATCCAAAATTCTGTAAAAGTGCATGTGAACTAAGAGAAGTGAAGTACAAAATTGTATGAATATTTTGAATTTTCTCTTCAACTGACATTGATGTCATTCATACTTTATTGTTGTGTTACAGCTTAATATGTATTCTAACCATGGTAAAGAGAAGACAGCTTGACAGTTAAGGGCGACTGTTCTGTGACGTCATCGGGAGTAAAAGAACCCAATTACCAATTATTGTTTGTCACATGAATGGAATCAACCAAAACAATATCAACACAATTGACTGTCACTCCCAATGACATCACACAAAAACAAAATGGCGACCCTTTACCTCACATAGTGCATACCCATATTCTGTCCCACAAAGATTGTCAGTTAAAAAAATAAATCGGATACAAAATTTGTGAAATGAACTAATGCTTGGTATAATGTTTATTGTAGTAACTACTAAATATATACTTGGAATTATTTCTTATATTATAAATAAATAATAAATTCACAAGGACATTCAAATTGCAAAATGGATTAAGACTAACTGCAATGAACTCTCTTTGTTCAATTTAATGCATATTTTGTATCATGGTCTTATAAAACCAGTCCAAACTCGAGCAGAGAATCTATTAAAAAAGAGACCGAAAAGCCCGCATTAAGTTAAATTTTGCAATTAATGGTCCAGTCCCGTTATGAGCGAGAAACTAATTTTATTACGGTTTTGTGCAAGTTGTCAATTTCAGTTAGGACCGTAAAATCAAAATCATCCAAGGTCCACCGACCATGAGTAAATAATAATATGAATCATATATAAATTGGATTACTTGAGTCAACATCAAAACAGAGGTTTGAAATAACTTGTTTACATACCGGCTTTTTCTATTATATATCTAACTTAATTGAATCCGAAATATTGGTAGGTTAGGTATAAGGTATATAATACCGCCATCACACCAATGAATCTAGTTTATGTCGTGAAAACAAAAACAAAGAAGGTAAAAAAACTTGAGTCTCAAAGTTGTGAGTGCGTGATATGCGCGAAGCATGACCTAGTTTACCAATATGGCTTCTTCTATGTAATAATGTCAATGTTCTGTCAATAAAAGTGAAGTGATGTGATTCACATCTAAGAGATGTAAATATTGGGAGATTTGAGTATGGGAGACCTACTTCCAATAACGATTTCATTTAAATGTTTTTTTTTTCTTTTCAATTTAAAAAAAGACAATAGTTTTTTTTACGGGAGAGATGATTTCGGGAAGTTCAAACTGTGCACAATTTATATCCCCTCGAATCATACAGTTGTTTTTGCAGCTATGTGGTATAAGACAAACCAGGAAACACGTGCGGGACCACATATCGAATTTTGTAATTAGAAATGAAAATGCATTAGAAAAAATAACCAATTTGCAAAATTGATGACGATGAGCAACTGACTGAGTGTGTTGTTTTTTCGATTTTGCACTCATAAGATGGTAATATATACTTTCACTTCATATCTTCGATGTTACCACTCATTTGTGTACCAACAACTAACTATTTGTCTAATACTTACCTACTGTGGATTGATTACACGAGAAGAAATTTCAAAAAATCCAACTACGCATCATAAGGAAGATGCAAAGTTATCCATCCATCATCCATCCGCATTGTGTCTATCTTCTTATGATGGAGTTTGCTGACCTTTTGCGTAATGATAATCATCTCCGTTTTTTTTTTAATTAAAGCTAAAGATATTAGCTGACTAATGAAAAAAAAATTCATGTTTGCCTTAGAAAGGCTTTTAGTTGAACTTTTTAAAATTTTCTTTTCCGCCATTTATTGCTAACACTGTGACCGGTTTTTTTTTTTTTAATATTCTTTTAACGCAGTTTATGAAAAATTTTAATGAATTTTTTTTTGCTTAGCTTTGGGATGACACAATAACTTCCCATCATACTAAGTGTCATTTATTATATCTTCAGTTGGCATAATTTAATGATTTCTTAGTGTTTGGATTTATGATGTCATTGTGTTAAGAATTTTAAGTTTTTTTTTTGTTTTTTTAGAAATATATAAAATTTGTAATTAACAATAATTACCATTAGAGAGTTTTTTTTTTGTTTGATAACACACATGAAGGTACATATAAGCACAGTTAGGCTGTTGAGCTACCAAGCCAATGAGTTTAAAAGAAACGAACTGAGCAATAACGTGTTGTTGGATAAAGAGATTTTTAAGATTTTGCGAAAATTAAGTAGGTATGCGAGAATTTTTTATTTGTTAAAAGAAAAACCTTAGTCTTTCTGTCAATCTTCCCAAAGTTTCAGTTATTTTTTAAAAAAAGTTTTCTAGCATTTTTTAATATTTTTTAGAAATTGTTTGGGTTTTTTCTTTTGATGCTTTATTAAAAGAGAGAGAAATATTTAATTTGCATTAATTCTGTCGTTTTAACTCAAATTTCCGTGTCTACATTCTAAGCATTTTGAGATAAATGCGTTTTTATGTTTTTCCTATAAGAAACTTCAAACCAAAATATATTTTTCTAAAAGATTTTGACATACTAAAACTGATTTTGAATTTAAAACTATTCTAGCACATCATGTTCATCATCATGTGTTTCACGAGAAACATAAGAGATAATCAAAAAACTTCATAAATAATTGTTTTTGGCGTATAGTTAAAAATGTGAACAGTTAACAGTTTATGTAGTTTATTTCTGGACATCCGCTAGAGAAAGTATAGAAGTCTTTAAATATCTTGGTAGTTAGGTTTTATTTCTACAAATTAATCATATTTTTTAATCAATAAAAAAAAATGCACGACTGGATCGCACGTACTTGCTCTTAGGGTCAAAGTTGCTGTGGATAACAAAGCTTCTTATGTAAATTTTTTAAAAATAAATAATTTTATAGAAAATTAAAAAAAAAAACATTAAATTCATTACTAAAATGACTTAAACAACTTCTTAAATTGTTTTGAGCTCCAAACTCTCTTGTTTCTGTTGAGAAGGATTGATTTTTAGAAAAAAATATTTGAAAATCTTTACATCCGTTAAAAAAAAAAAAATATTTTTAATGTATAAAAATTCTGAAACCGTGTTAAAAAAAAATTGGTATGCCATTTTCAAGAAAATATTAAAACACATCTAAAACCAAAATTGAAAAAAAATCAGTTCACCTATTTTCGAAAAACCGATTTTTGAAAAAAAAAAAATTAAATAAAAAAAAAATCAGAAGAGAGAAAAACGGGTCTATGGGAGATACCGTCATTAAGCGACGAAAAAACATTTTTGTTTATTCAAAAGTACGATCTTTGTATAAAATATTGTAGTGCATACAAAAATTTTAGTCAGAACCGTTAGAGTCGTTTTTGAAAAAAATAAGTTTTTCTTTTTTCGTCAAATGGCAGGTACCAACCGTTAATTCTGGCTCCAAACAAAAACCCTTAACTACCAAGTTTAAAAATGACCACTGCAGTGGTTTAGGCTGTAGTTTGAGATACAGACACGACGGGTTGGGTTCGATATCCCTTTTCTTATATTCCCGTTTTTTTATAATCCCATTTTGTTTAAATCCCGCTTTTTATAGTCCCGTCTCTTATAATCCCGTTTTTCTATAATCCCGTTTCTTATAAACCCGCTTTTACAATCAAAATTAGTTATTTTATTTTTTTTTTTAAACAACTAGTTTTGATTGCAAAAGCACTATAATAAGAAAATTAAAACAAATAAAAAAAAATCGTTTTTCTAATGCATTTTATTGTAACCTCTAAAAATTATTATAAATATCAAAATAAAGTATAGAGGAACATACAGGGTTTTTTTACTTAAAATTTATCCATTTGCAAATCTAAATCATCCTTTTGCAAATCGAATTCACTCAACTTCAATGCATCGTACGGTCTAATGTACAAACACTTAAAATAGTGAGGTAAATGTTGTAATAAATAATTACTTTGCAGACCTATGCAGCAGATACACAATACCATTTATCAACCCAAAAGTTTACGAATTCTTTTGAAATCATTTATCGTCCAAAAAGTGCAACTTATAAATCTAAGGGTGCTTAAAATTTCTTTTAGACCAATTAGGGAATATACTTATACCCACACTTTCTAAAAAAAACTGTTGTTCCATCAACTGTCACAATTAGTCAAAGTCCCACAAAATTGGACAATAATAAATAGTTGCACCATACATATATCACAGTAGAGTCTCATACGAAATACAAAACAAACATCTTCAGTGCCTTATATTTTCCACCTAAACAGAGGTTCTCGTGTTGTATGATTGCTGCAATTTGCATTTATCATTCATCATCAACACAGCACATCTGGGTGCAACTTTCTCAATCTGCATCACGAAGACAATATTTTTTTTTCTGCGAATAAGTTCGCATGCATCAGCTATAGGAGCCCATTGCAAATAGACATCTGTTTGCATTGCAACTTCTTCTTGGTAGAAAACTATGAAATTTGTAGCGAAGCTTTACGCGGTTGGTCGTGAGAATCTCTTTTTTGTTTGTAGTTGTTTAGTTACACTTCATTGATCTAACGTTGTTTGTTAAAGGTTCCGGAATAAGAAATCCGGGACTTCCTTTTAAAAATTTGTTTTATTTTTTTTTTGTGTTATGTTGATAATGGATTTTGTTGATTTATTTACATATTTTTTGTTTATTTTTTAGAAAAAATCAGAAAAAATGCCATCAGCTGAGAAAGGAACTAAAAGTACAGGAACAAATACAAACCACAATAATAACAACAACAATAATAATAATAATATAATCAGCCGGGACAGCAATAACATTTGCGGGAAGCATTCAAATGGAAAGACGAATTGGAACACGAAGGTAAGTTCATGGTGAATGGGAATTTATATGAATTTGTTTTTCTTTCTATAATATATTGAATGTAGACATAACTGTTGATAAAACTATAATTGAAAAGAATTTTACATAAAAACCTTTTAAAAACGTCGTAATTTGCATTATCCTCGTCAATGTATTCATTTTTTCTATAATGATAGATAAGTATAAGCAATAATTCATGTATACCTCGGGCCAGCTAAGCAATCAGCAATATCTACGGAATATACCAGAAGGTTGTAGAAATGTTTGGAAAGTTTAAGTTATTTAATAATAAATTGATTAATGTACACATTACAAACTATACGGAAATTTAGTTTAAACATTAATAATTAATTACCTCAGCAATAATTCTTGCTTTTAAGGGTTAAAATCACTAAAACCCCTTTTTAAAAGTATCAAATATGATAGATCTATTATTAAAAAGAATTGTATTACGAATTTTCTAGTACATTAGGCTTCTGATCTTGCGTCGAAAAGACTTAACGGGGTGGAACGTTTATCTTCATCTTCATTCGCTCTACATGTCCTTACCCTTGCAATTGTGTACAATACTTAGTTTCCTGGCCCAGTGACAGTGTGTTGGATATTTTGTTTATTTCGTCAGTGTAGTTTGTTCGTCAAATTGTATTATATTGCTTATGGACAGAATGGAAGAAAAAATTATAAACCGTACGTAAGATCTTCATTTTTATCACGCCAATGGCAATGGCCAATCTGCCTTTGGCAAGAATTACACACTTAATGTTTACGTACAAATTACGCAAATTTTGCAGAAGTTAAGCTAAGATCAGACGGTTTTTAAATATACACAAATTACATTTGTTTTAAGAATACTCAAATTCTTCAAAAATTATCAGGTAAAATCCATTTCTGTATGTCACAAATATTTATGGTTCAGACGATTTTTATATTTTCAGACAAAAACTTAAATTTTGTTTGTCTATAGCGTCACACAAATATCTCACAAACAAATCAATTAATGGTTAAAGATTTGTGGTACAGACGATTAAAATATTTCTATATAAATGGAATTTGGGAATATATTTGTATTTATGTCGCTAATTATCGGGTTGGAAATTCTATCATGGAAAACAAATTATTTGGTAACAAAAAATAAAATGTTTATACAAAAAAGTACGTATACGCCGTGGTGTACACATTTTCTTGTACAGTTTATACAAACTCGTACTCGTCTTTATACTGAGCACTTAGATCACTTTTTGTTTTTAAATTTTTGTATTCCTAAGCTTGCGTAGTGCCAAGTTCAGAAATAGAATAGAGGAACATTAGAAAATAAAACAGAACAGAAAAGATCAATAGAAATGAATATTGAAAGGAAAATTTTTATTGTTTTTTGCATTTATCAGAGGCTCTGCTCTTGACTCAAGCGATTTTGGTAATTTTCTTACACAAAAGCATCTAATTATACTGCAAGAACAAAAAAAAAAATTATTAGATAGTTTGAACTTAGTTTTTATTAACTTGCAACTATTAAATTCGTAAAAATATAACAGATGCATTCTTAACTTTTATTTTCATCAAACAAATTTCAGTTATTCTAACGCAAGTTCCAAGTTACCTAAATTTCAATTTACTGGTCAGCTTTTCTTATATTTACTGGTCAGCTTTTCTTTATATACTAAACAGAGTTGTATGTATAGCTGATGAATAATTGAATAGGTCATTTGACCTCCTTTTAGTTCGCTTACATACAAATATTTTACCCATTTCAAGCATAAAAACTGTGTTTTGACACCGTATACTTTTTAAATTTATCAAAAGAGTAATTAAAAAGTTAGTTGGAATTGATGTAAGTAACCAGTTTGTATTCTGAATTTAACTCAGCATCTGCATCTTTTTGTCAACCAAACTCATAAAAATAATTTAACTCTTTCAAAACAAAGATAAGCAAAATGAATGTCCACTGGAAAATAGAATTGTTTCACAACCGTATCATGCAAGTAAACATACTTCACAATTACAAGAAAAAAAAAAAATAATAATTCTCGAGGCCTACTTTTAATTCTTATAACACATTTAGAGAAAGATAGTAGGTTGTAATTTAAAGTAAAGAGAAGAGAAAACGGCCTCCAAGAAGGTAAAAGAAGATTTACCCTAAAACAGGTAGAACATAACGAATACGTGCCCAGTTAAAGAGTTACCGCCATCTATAATAGTTGTTTTTATACTCAGTCAAGATAGCTAAGCTGGCTAGCTATTGAAACACACATATCCATGATCAATTTAATGATCATTGGACATGGTCATATAATAAAAACCACGTCTCATGTGCAATGACAATGCTTCTATGATTGCATAGAAATACGCGCTTCACAATCATTTCCACAATATAGGAGTAAAATAATTATCATTTTCCATGAGATTAGAGCATAAACACAGAGTATAGAATCGCATGCACTCAATAATCAATCAGATGGGTTTTTGTTTAAATCCTATATAAAAGTTTACTTACTAGAGTATTTTAAGCGAAACAACAAGGAGAAAACAAGTACCACCTATAAAATTAGTGAATAATATAAGATATTTCCATTGATTTCATGAAGCTAATGTCACACGATTTTTTACACAAATCAAAAACCAAAATTTATGTAAAAAATTGTGTATTTTTGACATAAATATGTACAAAACCACTTGAACCACAAACTGGATGATAGAAAATGACATTATAAAGAGGATTTGTAAGTCATTTGGTTTCATTCGAATTATGGTTCAGATGATATTGTGTATTTTTATTGCAATAATACACAAATTTTTGTGTATACACAAGTCGTGTGATCTAAGCTTTAGAATACACGACTTGTATATACACAAAAAAACTGTGTATTTTTGCTATAAAAATACACAATATCATCTGAACCACAATTCGGAAGACACGAAATAATACACAAATTTATGTTTGTATGCCATTTGCTGTCATCCAATTAGTCATTCAGATTTCTGGTGCATTTTTATAACCAAAATACACAAATTTTGATTTTTACACAAATTTTTTTCCCCAAAATATTGTATAAGCTTTATTTCAAAGCACAATAAAAGATTGAATTTTTGAATTTAAAAAAATATTTATAAATATTGTAAGTATTCCGTTTGAGTTTTAGGAAATCGTAGAATTCAGTTAGTTTACAAGAAAATCGCATAATGTTGGTATATTTCTTATGACCAATGTTAACTAAAAAACTGTTACCTTAAAGCTGATGCAGTTTGCAGTTCACAAGAAACGTGTTTTTATAAGGTGGTGTCGTTGAAAATTTCACGCCGACGATTTTCTACAAATTAGTTTTTCCCCCTTATTGCATATAATCTTACCAGTTTATACGTAACTGGTTAATTTTGACCCACTTTATTTTTAATTAAATAAAATTAAATCAACTTCCATGCATGGAGTATTTTGTATTTTCTTTTATTATTTTAGTTAAAAAAAGAAGATTGCAAAGGTAGGTACTCCCGTACTTCCAATATATAACTAAATTATTCATAAAAATAAAAAAAAACAAAAAATAAAGAAGCATGATAAACGATCATAATTTACAAGAACTTAAACCGTGTTGAGTTAAAACATGGATAAATATTACAAAAATTATTATATTTATGCATGATAACCAGCACTATCATTATTTAACTGTATACAAGAAAAAATAATAAGATCTGAGGAAGATTTTTTTTATTTTCGTGTAGATGTTTTTTTGTTGTTGCTATTTTATTTTAGTTTTGGTAGTAGCAATACTTTAATTAATGTTGTAAAAACAATTATTTATTATTATAAGAAACTGATGTAGCATGCAAAATACAACTTAATCAATTCGAATCTGAAAAGTTTTTGTTCCTTGTTCGGTTGTATAGGCTGAGTACTATGGTTTCGAAGCCAGCCCATCAAGGAAGACATTGAACTTATAAAATGATGCACACAGAATTGCACTTGACTACCATTGTGTGGAACGTTATGGTTTTAATATAATTTTATAAATGATTATAGATGTAAAATTTAATTGATCAGCTTAACTCACGGGTAATCCAGGGATGGTTTCAAAACTTAGTTTGTTGAACAAGGTATCGGAAATAATAATTTGCTTGCAACCTCTTTCGTGTTTCCTTTTATTGTTAATGCTATTAACTTTAACTTATTTAAGTGTTTCCTTTTCAAAAGTTTAATATTATAAAAGTGTTAAAAATTTTTGAACATGCGATTACTGGCGAAAACGCAAATGCATTGAATTCATTGAAGTGTAAAGATCTGGGAAATTAAAATAAATTAAAATTCCCTGCCGAAGATTATTTTTCAATATTTCATTTCCCACGAACCCTGTGCTGAGGCAGATAACTTTGAAACAAAACTTACTCATCGATTCGGCAATTAATCAATCATCAATTGACAACTCTCGACACTTACTCTAGATCCATTCGTTAAGTCTGTACCCGCACTTTGGCACTCCTATATACGTTTCCCCATTTGCATCATCAACATTTCCATATATGCTAATCGGTTGATGTTGCGGATTCCATAAATATAGAACTCAATAAAGTTCCACCCATTTATTCGAATGAAATTCTTCATTCGTAACATGGAATGCATTGTCCAAATCTTCATCCACTTAACATGCCTTTGGAGGCACATTCTTTATGTTGTGTTTTCTTGCGCGTTACTATAACAAAACGCCATTCTCCTCTGAGGCTTAACAGACGTCATAGCAATTCGCGCTTGTTATTGTAAGTCTCGAAGAAGATCAAAGTTACCTACCGTAGCGAGAGCGACTGCACCTTACCGGCTCGGCGGTGCATGTGTTGCATCTATTTTATAGGTGGTATCAACAAAAACAATGTAAAATGCGCCATTTGAAACAATGGCAACAATGTTCCAGTGCACTTTAAAGAGCTTCAAGTCTTTATAAGAACGATGATGGTGGTCGTTGCCGGTCGGTGTGATCGACTGGACTTATATAAGCTCACAGGTTTTCAAAGCTGATCTGCCCAGCCATAAGGCATGTTGTGAGTATCAAGTTCCCTCAGAGAGTGCAGTGAATGTAGAACTTGTTTTTGAAGAGGAAGGAACACATATTGTTTGTGTATTCTTATTTTTGATTCTTTGGTATAATAAGTGGTTAAACAGTGAAATGTTGCAGCAAGGTCAACAAGTGCTGTACGATCAATGCAATCTTAAGTGTTAAGTTGATTTACTATAATCATGCAGCAGCGAACTTATGATTTTCTTCGGTTGGAACTTATGGAAAGAGAGAAGAAGGGGTGAATGAGTTCGATACTGTAGTAATTCTTGACCATGGTGGCTTAAAGAGTGACTTTAAAACCTATGATTTACTACTGTGAAGTCAGCCTTGAACTGTGCTAGAAGTCAATTTGTAGATTGTTCATGTCGCAGTCCAAATAAAACGGAATAACTTTTTGTATTTTTAAAGCTTTTTTTATTTTTTTTAAATAAAATATTGGGTGTGTTTGGAGGTCAAGGCTAAGTTTTTATTACCGTAACGTATAACGGTGATTGATTTATTATTTTATTAGGTTTATTGGTGACAAATAAAAAAACAAACAAAGTATTATTTCAAGGAATATGGTTCATTACATAAGTTATGCAGAATGATTATATGTCTTCATATTGGGAACGTGAGGTCATGAAATTATATATTGGGTTTTCAAATTTGGCCACGGATTTTAAGTTCTTATCCAAGAATCGTCAGTACTTTTAAATATATTTTCTAATAAACATACCAACAAAATGGGTACCAAGACGTCCTTTCTTTGTAAATTTATAATGTTTTAATTTATAAAGAATTATAGAAAGATTATAGAAAATCAGATTGTAATTTAATGAGCACTTTGATTGAGAACCATTATACCGTCCCTTTTTCAGCTCATAAATTTCTGTTACCTCACGAAATGTTAAATTATTATTAAGGCAACTTCTTTTTTTTTGCGTTTGATGGTTATTTTCAGTTTCATAATTTAATTCTGTGGAATATTTATGTAATAAACCAAAAAATTGACTGCAAACCGAAATTCCTAGCCAAATTATAGTACCTAACCTACACGGCCATTAATTTTATCTATCCAATAACAGTAGAAGTTCGCTTCTCCAAAAATTAAAATCTTATTTTGTGTAGGTACTAGTGTGGAAATTTCATTCAGTCAATTGCTTTGATTGCGTTGTTTCACGTTTACTCAAAATCAGGTGTTAATTTCAATACATTTGCATGAAAATTATAATTACTTCTCCTATGCGGAACTTTAAGATAGTTCCAGATAAGGAAACTTGTACTGTACCAAGTAATAAATTAATCCAGATTCCTTGCAATCAGTTTCACTTTCCATAGAAATATTGGCGCAGTTTGTTTGATTTCATTCTTGTTTCATCTTTCATGATATTCATGACGAGTAGGTTAATTTGATGACTCAATAGGAAGATCATAAATCTTTTATTGAGTTCAAAAGCATCATTATGAATTTAAATTTGAATAAAATCAAAAACGAAATCATAACATAATTTGCATAATACGATACTCTGCCAAGTTGTTTTACAACAACTACCGATCGATGTCATGACATCAAGTGAAAGTAATAAAGATTACAAAAAAAGAAAAAAATAATCGTATGAATAAAATGAAGGAAACAGATCATTTCCTTTGCATATGAAAGTGAAAAGCCTTATAAGAAAAACTTAATTGACTGGAAGTCATTGAGTGACTCTATCTTATATAGAAAGAAGAAGTCATTTTCACTGAGATGCATGTGAAGTTCAGGAATGACAAGTAGAGTAGTGTTAGGAAAGAAAAAAATATTGTATAGAAGGCAAAGGCTGAACGATCTTAAAATAATTACTTTTTTTGAAAGTTGACTATTCTCAACATTAGCACGATTTTTTTTTACATCTAACTACGATTGTTCTTTAAAGTCGAAAGTGGGCAAAAGAAAATAAGCGTATTCCCCTCTCTAGCCCTAGCACAACCCTGCATCTCGCTAACTTTATCATTCAAATGGATTTATTTCCATTCCTATTAATCGACAAGAAAAAGTTTGTACAAAACAAATAGGTACTGAACTTGACATTTTGAACATATCATTTCATAGGTCTGACCCATTTGTAGTTAAGTAAGTGCCTTAAAAGACAGGCGGCAAATAACTTCCTAAGATATCTCATAGATTTCAAGTCATTTTTTCATCAACTTTATCGCCATCTATCTGTACTTAATAATTTAAATCGATTTTTCAGTATCACACTTCCCAAAACATACCTCAAAAGTTCAAACACTTGCCACATGATAATTATGATAAACAAATTAATAACCTAGAGCTTTAAAGCTTTGCTATATGCAAACAATTCTTTTTTTTTTTCTATTTCATATTAAATTTCACAAAACAAAAACAAACTTACACTTGAAACCCCAATGTAAAGGAAAACCAAATTAAAGAATGTTCTGAGTCACCCTTATCGGGTGGAACAATAAAATACAAAATGAAAACATAAGAGACATGAATGCTTGCAGTGATAGAACGTTGTATGTTCTGTCATTGGTTTCTTCATTATTTTTGGCCAGCCCCCCTCTCAGCGCTCCAGTGGCGCAATTGGTTAGCGCACGGTACTTATAATCAGTAACTTGTGTGTGAGAAATGCCGGGGTTGTGAGTTCGAGCCTCACCTGGAGCAGTGCGTTTTTTTTTCTTT
Source organism: Meliscaeva auricollis (assembly GCA_948107695.1). Lineage (NCBI taxonomy): Eukaryota > Metazoa > Arthropoda > Insecta > Diptera > Syrphidae > Meliscaeva > Meliscaeva auricollis. The sequence continues at coordinate 16,601,232 of OX403617.1, read as the reverse complement.
TGTTGGGGCAATTTTAAAACAAATGACATACCGGTTTAGGAGGAATGTTTTATTGAATATTTTTGATTATTTTCTTTTGTTTTTCTTTTTATAAAAATGTAAATTTAGACTATTGTACCATATTTCTGTTACAAGTTTTTTTTTTAAATAGTCGTGGTATTCAAAAATGTAAAGTAAGCAAAATAAAAATTCACTGGTCGAAAAAAATGCACTTATTTTGGGAACCCTTTGAGATAGCGCTTTTTTTATGTTTCAGAGCAGTCATAAAGTAGGCTTTACGCTGTTTCAGGATTATCCAATGTTTAAATTTTTTAAAACCCGTTATTTGTATTTTTAAAGAGTTAAAAACTCAAAAATCGACCCATTTTGCATTAATTCGATGTTCGCGACCTCTAAATATAATTTTAAAAACCTGAAACCTGAGTCCAAAGGACCTTAATTCCAAGAGAATCACAAGTAATACCAACAAAAGTAAAATTGCGGGCCACCCTAACAGGTAACTTCATTGTGTTGGTGGGACCAGTATGCGCTTCACATAAAAATAAGATCGCACAAATTTCTCTGAAAAAATCCCAAATGATCAGAAAGTGGCAAGCAACTACAAACAGTTAGGACTTGCCACCGGAGTGGGGAGGTCGAGATAGACATTGAGCTGTCGCAACATTTCACCATCACATTGTAAGGTGGCAGTGAGGATCTAGCCGCAAAGGAAATATCTTTAAGTGGCAGTGGCATATCTTTACATTAACAAATCTACCAATTTTAACTTAGAAGCTGTGGAATTTAAAGGAAACATATATCGGCAGCGATTTTCTATGACAATTTCATTTCCATCTGAACTTAGTAGGTTCCTACTACTAGGCTTTATGCTAAATTAATTGAAAAAACCTTTTTATGACCTCATCATAGATTCTTTGGCGAGGCACAAATGAGAAGCAGAGCAGTGAAGATAAAATTATGAACTCATTCTTGCTGACGGCAACTATACTAGGTATACAGTAGCTTTGCAGTACCTATGACTGCTGTGCGGTAGCGCGGCAAAATTGTTGTTGGCTTAAAAGTAAAACATCTGCACTAATTTTTATAATTAAATATGTATTTAAATGGTGCAACTTTGGTATATCTGGATTACTACCTATATAGTTGAGCTGGGTATCTGACTAATATCTAATAACTATACCAGACGATAATGTTGCTTAAAGCTATTTCTTTATATTTATTCTGCAAACTGCGTTCGAAACTGTTATGAAATTGAAATTAATCTTATTCATATTTATTATAGAAGCCCAAACAATAGGTTGGTTTCTTGCTGATCAATTTTAAGTTAAATATAAGAATATTGATGCAAATCGTATAAGAGTCTTAAGATGTTCCGCATTATTTACGGGTGATTTCATGTTAAGTAAAAATATTAATTCCTATCGATTAAATTAAATTTGTTACTTGTTCTAGAATATAAAAAAAAAAATAATAATAACAATACAGGTTCTTATGCAGTACATTGAAATAGGCAGTACATTGAAATAGGTACCAATTTTCATTTGCATTATTTATTTATAATGTATGTTTATATAATATGTACCGTAACGTTTGAATTTCGTAAAATCGTTTCTTCTGAACCAATTTTCAACCGATTTAAAAAAAAAAATATTATCTTAAAATTTATTTTTAAACAGCATGTTGTTTGAAAAACATGTCCAGTAAATTGATGTCGAAGTTGGGTAAATGACGAAATAATAGATTTTTTTTAAATTGTTCAGCTTATACAGTCTAGTTCGTTTTTCCAAACTTCATGATTTTTAACTTGCTAAAACGGTATAAATGACTTTTTTCCAAAACAGTAAGAAAATCTAAAATGCGTTAAAATTTGACGAAGCTAGATTTTTTGCAATTAATGAAGTTCGAAATAACCGTTTTTTGCCCCTAACTTCAGATTTTGGGGGTGTTATGGAATGTTTACAAACAGTTTTGTAATCAGTGCAACAATCGCTGACCAAACAATAAAACCTGCTGGTTATTTTGACCATTTACTGACTTTGGCGAAAAACTATTTTTGCGAACACTTTGTGGCTGAATCAAAAAAAAAATTTAACCTCAGAAATCTTACTAAATAAATGCTAATTTATTGCGCAAACCAATAATTGTACCTCGCATAGTTTTTGAGTTATTGAATTTTATAGCGGACAAAATCTTAAATAACACTAGTCTACAAACAAAAAACAAAAAAAAAATTTTTGGCACCCACACTCCTGTTATTTTTTCGTATAGATCTCTTTTTTGCGTAGTAATTTTTGTAAAATTTTAAAAAACTACCAACTTCGATAGGAAATTAAATTTCCTACAAAAGATTGAGTTTAATTTTTCCGTTATACATAAAATAATGAAAAGTTACTTTGAAAGGAAGGAATACCTTATTTTCTTCGGCAGGAATAAAAGTATAAGCAAAAAATATAAAACTAATTTTGCACATATTAAATTGTTTTTTTCCTTGAGTAAGACTAACTTTGTATCGTTTTCTTAAACAAATTTTTTGAAAGTATTTTAACACATTGCGCCTAATCTTCTTCATTTATGCAAAGAAATTAAATTGAATTTGTTGCAAATTTTATCAGTATTCAAGTGTTGGTTTTTTTGTTCAGATCCATAAATTATTACTCAATATGGATGTGGACCGAATACTAAAAATGCTTTGGGAAAAAATGACAAATAAACTTTAAAATATCATATCTCCAAAACGTATCCATGAATATTTTTTTCGATGCGATTTTCAAGTTCTTTTACTAAGCAATTTAAGTAGACCTTTTATTCATACCTTACAATTGCTTTATAACAAAGACTGAAACTTCTGGAGGTCTTTCTTCTACCATGATGCACAGAAATCTTATCGAAGCTTTAACGAAGTTAAAATGCTGGTTGGTTTTTTAGTAACCTATGCTTGTTTGATTTTTGACGACTGGTGATTACAATCCTCAGCCACAATAATCCGTAAGTTATTTCTTTGTTTTAGGGGTTTCAATGTCTCCTTGAACTTTGTACTAAAAGCGATTAATAAATAATATTTTAAAATTCTATTACTATCACATGCTTTTTTGCAGGTGTTACAAACCAACACAACAGCACACACCAACGGCCATGTTCCATCACAGAAAACATTTCACAACACACGTTGCACACGACATCACAAGCCCCACCAACATCACAGTCATGGCCGTAAATCCGAATCCGTCCTTTCCACAGACTCAGACATCCGATTTACAAGACGAAAAATCGGTGATAGTCAAAAGTGTGGCTGTGTGGTGATAACAGGTTTTCTAGTCGCTCTGCTAGTAGCTGGAGCGTTCGTTTACATTGGATGTAAGTTGAAATAGTATTTACTCTTAATTTTTTGAACCAAAGAACTAAACCTTTTCCCCCAATAGATACCTACTTCAGACCAGAACCTTTACCTGATCGAACATTTCGGGGGAAATTTCGAGTGGTGAATGATAAATGGTCAATGGATTTAGCGGATCAAATGTCAATACGATTTCAGCACAAATCAAGAGACTACAGAGAAAGAATAAATCTACTTTTAAGGAGATCCGATCTTAGGGAACCTTTTGAGGGAACGGAAATTTTGGCTCTTGATGGGTAAGTTCAATCATTCTGTCAAGTGTTTCAAATTTTAATTTTCGTTTCTTCATATAGAACTGATGATACCAATGACATTCTTGTTCATTTTAATGTTATATTCGATCCCTATATCGGATTGGTATCAACAGCTGATCTTCTAGCAATCTTCACAGAAGAGATTACAGCTCAAGACCGAAGGTACTTTGCCAATATGACAATTGATCCCGAGAGTTTGACAATCAAAGAGGTTACTGGACTGATTGAAGAGCCGATAATGTCATCTTCACCATTGGAGAAAGACGATGAAGTTCCAATTTCAGTTACCACCACTCCTAGGCCACCACGGTACTGTGAACCCCTCAAGCTTAACTATTGTCGTTCGATAGGTTACAATTTGACAACCTATCCAAATCTTTTGGGTCACACTTCGATTTTGGAAGTGGAAGCTGATGTAATTGCATTTCGTGAAATGGTCGATGCAGAATGTTTTCGAGAAGCTTTTGACTTTGTCTGTCGACTGTTGCAACCGCCTTGTGACACGCATGGACCGTTAGAGCCAACACCGGGTGTGATGTGTCGGGAATACTGCCAATTGTTCATGAAGGGTTGTGGCAATCGCTTGTTGCATAGGTTTAAGCGGTTCTTCGATTGTGAAGCATTCCCCGAATCTACAGGAATGCAATCTTGTCACCACAAGCCACGTTGCTCCGAAGACTTACAAAGTAATGCTCTATCACCAAGATTATGCGATGGAATTGGAGACTGTCCAGATCTTTCAGACGAACGATCGTGCTCGTTTTGTCCACCAAACTCATTGTATTGTGGTCGGGGAAGGGCCTGTATTTCGAAGAAGGCTCGATGTGACGGAAAAGCTGACTGTCCGGATGGTTCGGATGAAAAAGATTGTCGTAAGTTCTGGGAGAACACAGGGTGGGATTTTTTCTATATTCTTGTTTCTCATTGTTATGGTGGTTTTGTTGAATTTAGTTTCGATTGCACCCTTGGCATCGGCTTTGATTAAACCAGAGCCTTTAGTGCCATTTCAACCAAGATTTCATTCGGAAGGATTTGCTGTCTTCATCGAGAAAGGGACGGTCGGAAAACTTTGTGCCGAAGGTCTGGATGGTGGAGAAAAAGACGCGGTGAGGCAAACTGTTGCTGAATCCCTGTGCAAGTCTCTTGGTTATGAGTGAGTATGGACGGTTAATGTTAAGAGTTGATAATGAAGACTCAAAGCAACTTTTGTTTCTATCGAAAGATTGAGCCTTCGAACGTTTTATCGAAAAAAAACTTACCTAACCTTGCATTTATCTTTTGTTTGATCTTAGATCAGTTCAGGTGTTTGAAATCCGCAATGACACAGAAAACCTTAAAGACTATGTACGAGTTCTTGATCCCCATGCTCCAGAGATTTCCTTCATTCGAACAGCGTGCCAACAGAAGAGGGTACTCTTCGTGAGCTGCGGTGAATTGCAATGTGGAATTCAGTCAGTATTGTCGCCCAAACACACTTCCCTTCCAAAGATGTCATCGCCTGGAGATTGGCCATGGCTTGTTGCTCTTTACAGAGAAGATACGCATGTTTGCGATGGAACTTTAGTAAGTAATTTGATGTTTAATACAACTTTTTTGCAATATTGTTCATCTTTGCTTTTACAGGTATCTCGTGACTGGGTCCTTACAACTGAGTCCTGTTTCCAAGGACAACCTCGTGCCACCTGGATAGCTATTTTCGGTTCTGTCCGACTCAATGCCAATTCTCCATGGACACAACGTAGACGTGTGATTGGTTTGATCAAGAGCCCAGTTGAAGGTTCAACAGCAGCTTTGATCCGCCTTGAGACTCCAGTGGTATTCTCTGATTTTGTTCGACCTGTTTGCTTGCCTGATGAAATAGATAAAAAACTACGTCCAGATTACCAAAGAAGAATACTAACTCCCAAGGCTGAGAAGCTAGAGGGTGACCGTCATCAACTGCGTGACACTTCTGCCAAAGTACAAATATCAGCACGTGAAACACAACAATTCTTTGTCGCTCCAACGTTGGAAAAACCTGTACTCAGTACTGATTCTTCTGATATTGATAGTTCAGAAGAAGCTGGTTCAAGATTGCCGCGGGCAGTCGAACCAAGGCCATTCGAATCATATCCTTTGCCAGAGAGTGTGCCACAAATGCAGTATTATTCACAGAAGGCACGTTCTTTAGGTGGTGGTCAACAGAAACTTCCAGTTACGTTTGTGACAACAGCGCGATCCACTGAACAGACACCGTGGACGAATTGTAATACATTGGGTTGGTCTAGACAGCGAGACCATCTACAAAGAGTTCAGTTGAAAATCGGTGATATGTCAGCGTGTGAAAATGTATCCATTGCGACAGTGAATAGCATATGTACGGAGGCGACATTTCAAAAACACGATTGTACGGTGAGTTAAAAATTATCTTTATAATTTATAAAACAAAATTCTTGCTGTAAAAGGTTAGAATATTGTCCGAAAAAAATTCAGTCCGGCTGCCTTATATTATAATAAAAGAACAACAACATGGGTGGTAACACGCATAGGTTGTTGTAAAATTTATATTTTTGTACTTTTATCCAATTAAACAAACGAAATTAAAAAAAAAACATAAAAATTACAAAATGTAGGTACACCGAAAATAAAATAAAATTTCTTCTGAAAAAAGTTTTTTTTGTTAAAACATTCGAACCTAGCTTGGACTAACAAAAAACGAGGTTGGGATTTCTTTAGTTTAGTTCTTTCAATTGAATCAAAGTAACAGAATTACAATACGTACACTAGAAAAAAAATCAATTAATGTCACGTAATGTCTCATAACTTTCATATTTATAGTGTGATTTTGATGCAATAAAGTTCTATAGTTTTTAAAATCATTATTTTCATCGCGAAACCTTGAAAGTATTTTTCTTATTTTTGGTTTTTTTTTCTTAACGGAACGGATGAAATCAAATGATTTTCCTAAAAGGTCGAAAAATTATGTTTTTGTACCTTTGAACGGCTGTTACTCGGTGTTACTTCGATTTACACGTTGGAAAGACAAAAACTATATCTTTTCAAAAATTTAAGTATATAAAACTTAGATACATATGTGCTCGTATACCGTTATGCTTGTATATAAACATAGAACAAACACACATGTTTTTGTCTGATATATCGAAAACGCTTCTCTGGAAATAGAAATGAATATCATTTTCTTGTTCAGCGACCCAAAGGTAATCTAAAAAAATACTTTTTTGTAAAGGTACTTTTTTTTTTGTGTAAACTAGTTCAATTTGGGCTATCTTAGAATATCTTTGGGCAAACAAATAGTACAGTAACTGTATACATCTGACCTTGCGTTAAATCCGGTAGTTCTGATTTTTTGCTGAATTGTTTATGAATTTAGAATCTCATGACATCGGAATATATCTACCAATGTTTTTAAATCTACTATTAATTTCGAAGGGTGTTTTGGTACTCATTGCACAACGTTTTTTCTCCTTTAGAAAAAAATCTTTTAAACTAAAATATTTCGATGCACTCTTTTGGTTTTAGGTTTTCATTGCAAATGAAACGTCCATGTCAAATTTTATCGCCGTATCACTATTGGAAAGGGGTTTTCTAAAAAAAACCCTGTTGCACTGAAAATAGGAGTTTACATAAAAAGGACTATAATATTCACTTAGAGTATTAATATTACCTTGGTTTTGATGTCAATAAGGACCATTTGTAGATAGTGGACAAACCCCAAATGGGATTTGTTGGGACTTTTGGAATGCAGTTATAAAGGATAATATTTCTTCTAAAAATAAAGACCCCAATAACATTTCTACCATAATTATTGACAGAGAAATTATTATTAACATGGACCAAGGTATAGCAAAATAATTCGAAACTAATATAAAAATTAAGTTTTAGCGACCTCTAAAACTCAGCACTAATTTCGGCAATTCTTTGGAGGATGCCATGCTGTAGAAGTGCAAACGCCTTCCGGAATATTGGTGATTAATTTACATGTTTGGTAACAGTTTGAGTCAAGTGCCTCTGAATTGTTTTTTCTGGTCACTATAATGTGTATCTACCAGATTCTTCATAATAAATAATTTCAACATTTTCTTTTTTTTTGTAATGTTGACCTTGAGCAATATTTTTGTTTTTGTTGGATTTGGTTTGTGATTGTAATTGCTGACAAATAGTGTCAGCAACCTCAGTTATAGGTGCGGCGAACACCTCTAATGCATTGACGTTAGTCACCGCACGAATTCCATCGTTATCGAAAATTTTTTTAATGAATAACAAAACAAAACAAAACTTTCTCACGAAAAAGTGTTGAAAATAAAAATTCCCATTTAATAAATAATTCCTGTGAAGTAAATTAATTTCACAGAAATTTGTCACAAGTATCTGCAAACAAAATTGAATTAATCAAATTACAAACAAAGATTACTTATAAATTTTTTGAAAATATATATTATTAGTTTGTGAGATTCTCATAATTGTTTTAAATATCAAAATTAAATTATATAATATTTCAATATTTATGTAATTTATAAAGGAACGTTTCTTAAAATGTAAACTAGCCTTAATTATTAACTTATAGGTAATATTTTATTTAAAAAGTCTTAGGTTTTGGAAAAATAGCTAACAAAAATCAGTTCAATGGTTATTTTTAAAAATAATAATATAAAAAATAGGTTAATAAATAAAATAAGTAATTATTAGATTTTCTTAAATACGAATGGACTTTCTCGACGAGATCTTCTTCACAGCACAGATCTTTGATTTGGTTATAATAATTCTTTGCCTTTTTGGTTTTGGCTCCACTGTGTCTGGCAAATCATTTCCAGTAAGTGATCCAATGAAACAATTCTGCCTCGTTACTGGAACACCTTCATGTTCGATGCTGTTTCTCCTTTTGTTATGCAATTTGGTGAATGGTGTTCGTTCATCTGATTCTGATCCCAAAGTACCCAACAATCCATTGTAGTCCAACTTAATATAGAATATAATTTCTGGACTTGGAAACAGTAAGTTGAAGTACTCGAATGTGTACTTTTCAAATACATATCTTGACCCATTGGATATTTGAATGTGAGTTTTAAATTCAATAGGAATTTCAAAACGTTCACAAGCTAAAATTAATCAAAACAAAAATAAATGTTAGAAATCAAATTTTCAAAAAGAAGGTTGGTACAAAATTTTAGAAAACTTACCAATTTCAATGCACTCTTCGTATTTAGCCTTGATGGGGCAGGATATGTGCTCCAAATTCCCACTGTACATCATTTTCAGTGTTTTTATTTGTTGTTGTGGCATTTTTTCGGATTTAAGGATTCAAATTTCAGTTCGTTTGTCAAAATTATGTTAATTTTTATAAACTTCCGCTAAGATGTTTTCTGCTCAACGATATGATCAGGAATGTAGACAGGACACGAAAACTGGTTGCTTTTATTCTGATTTCACAACAAATAGTAATTCACGGATCCTTTGTCACTATTTTCAAAAAAAAAAACAATAATAACACAATTTTATTATGATGATGACACCCCTTTAATAGTTGAGCTCTTGAGGAGAGATAATCATCCCTTCATTCAGGTATAGAAACTGAGCTATTGAGAAAAAGACGACCGCACTTTGCCGTAGAATCGAAACGAATAAAAATAAATTACAAACAAAATATCAATCGCATGCCAAAAACCAAAAACCAAACAACTGAAACTATTTCACACTGAGTCAGAGTCACGTTTGGTCTTGTTTGAGCGTTTGTTGAACCGAAGAAAGTGAGGCAACCACTAACGAAATGAGTTGCGACGAATGAGTGGAATTTCTACATTTCCTAGCGCCAGACAAGAAACGAGGGTTACAAATTTTTCATGTTCTGACGTGTCGCTTGAACCGACCGTTTTAATTCACTTTGAAATAATAAATTAACTCGATCAGCTGCTGAGCAAAACGATAAAATGCAAGCCAAATGATTTCTGTATCGTGTGCCACTGTTCTATTTTGTAATCAGCTGTGCTCAATTATGCAATATTAAGAAAATAGAATTCGCTGATGGTAGCTTAGGGAAATAGGTATGTAGATTGAGTTTGGAAAAAACAAAAACAAAAAGTGAGTCATGAGTTCATGGATTCATTCAACTTTAGGAATGTTAAGTAGGTAAGGGTATTGTAAAGGTACCTACCTGTTTTTAGGATAGATGGGCGCACGACTCATAAAACTTGAAGATTATATAAGAAACCGCATGTAAACAAGAACAAAACAGACATAATTATCGACAGTAACAATACTTACATACCTAATATGTATATTCCAGATTGTAGGATGATGTTATTGTTTGCTAATAAAATCTTGACTATAAATTGAAGAAATAATATCTATACCTAGACCTACCTAGTGCAATTCAAGTACAGGCATGTTTCACAGGATTACCTAATAGATTATTAATTTAGAACTTTTTCTGTACCTTACATCGGCTTGTTTATTTCAATTTAATTGAGTTTGTGGATTATTTGTCTCTGAATTCGAAAACATCGTAAAGACGTTAAGCTAACGACCCTTGGAACAGAAACTGTCCCTAATTACATGAGAAGAAAGTAAATAAATTAGGTAATGTCTAATTAGTAAATCGAATTTGAAGTTTTCATTAAATATTGTAGTTTTATTTAAATGCTGCTATAGATACCTACACTGGGTGTTCCACAGTTGCCATAGCAGACCAAAACTATTATTTCTAAGGCGAAAAAGTAAATAGGTAATTTATTCGTTATCGCTTCATTTAAGTTTTATAACGGCTTTTATGGTTTTGGCTCTATTTCCTTTTAACTTGCGCTGAGAACGTTATTTGCTCATATAAAATGCATGACCATCACACGACTGGACCAGCAAGGTATCCGTCGAAGAGTAAAATTCTCCTATTTCATATGAATCGGAGAATTTTAGCTTCGAGGTATTGTTCCCAAGAGCAAAAATTCTCCGATTCGTATGAAATCGGAGAACTCTCCAATAAATTGCATTATTGTATGACTTTGCGTCCCATTAAATTTGGTTTTGTTCTGAGAATGGCATCCGTTAGAATATATCAATATTCTTAAATTTGAAGCTTCTTGTTATTCTTTTTGAAAGATATTATAGGTTGTTATTTTTTCGATGTTGACCGACTCTTTAAATCACAGCATTCACCAACTGTGAATTTTAATCACCCCTATTTATCAAAACGACAAGAAAACGACTGGCTCATAATGACCGGTTTTGCCAAAAATGTATCAGCAAAATGGGAAGAATAGTGAAAAGCTAAAAAATGCTCATGTTTAATTTGTACTCAAGCTCCAACTGTCGCTCACAAAGCGTTTAGTTTTATCGTTGTTTTTGTACAAACGACACCGGTAATAGGGCTGAATAAAACGCTTTTATAAATAAAGATTTATATTTTTTTGATAGATTAAGTATAATTTATTTTTCTTTGTTTTTTGTAATTAGGAGATTTCAATTAATACTGAAAAAAAAAAAAATGTTTCAGACTCAAAATTTATAAAAACTATATTAAAACAGCCATTTCTGAGTAAATACCTGCGTCTCAACGTAACCAACGTCAATTGTCCATTTTTGTCTTATAAATTCGAGCAGTATAGTTTAGAAATGCAATTTTGTTCGCATTCAAAAGAAAAAATAGTTTAAAAAACCAAACAAATTTCTATTTCTTAAAAAAATAAATTATTTACTACATAATTAAAAAGCCACCTTAATACAATATTGATACACGAACGAAATCTATTACTCAGATTTCAAATACTCGAAACTTATCTTCTTTAGTTAAATTATTTTTCATTTTTTTTTCCAAACAGCAAGAAGAATTTTCTGGTGCTCCAGTGCAATGTACCCTCCCAGGAACAAATCAATGGGCTTTAATCGGCATTTCATCATGGAGAATAGCTTGTGGTCCAACGGGTGTAGAAAGACCCCGAATGTATGATAAAATATCTTCCAATTCAGCATGGATAAGGGATACAATTAACTCAGAATAGATGTGTTCTTTTTTATTCTTATTAAAATTTTAAACTAATCGCATGTACATTATAATAATTAAAAAAAAAAAATTACAAATATATATGTAATATAAGACTCAATTTTACTTAACAAAAACAAAAATCAGCATTTTGAATGAATGTGTTTTGTATGAAAAAATGTAAAATAAAAACAAATATTAAAATATATTTAATTTAAATTTAAGAAAATCATCACTTTCTTTTGAAGGAAAAACAAAAAAATTTTAATTAGTTTTAAATTAAAATGTTTTATTTTGAATGAATGAGAATGTGCTGCCATTAAAGTTAAAACTTAAATTTAATGAAAAAGAAAGATATATACAAAAGCTTATTTATTAATAATTCTATATGTGAAAATTGTGTTTATTGTTTATGTTTTTGTTTTATTTATCTTAAGCCTTAAATTGTAAAATGTAAAATAAAAAAAAAATTATACATAATTGTAAAATTTTAAATTAAATTAAAGATATATTAAAAACAAATACTTTGTGTATAACTTTCAACTCTTAAGAAGTTTAAATTCAAATAAAAAAAACAATTTTTAGCCTGATGGAAAATCAACTCTTTCAAAATATAAGAAAAATACCATAAAACTGAATTATTTTCAATATCAAAATCAGAACCACACCACTCACTCTTCAATCTTTTTTTTACTGATAATATCTTTTCACTCAATCGGTAAGTCCTACACTCACGCAATCACTCTAAAGATACCACACATGAGTCACAATCGATGGCTGCTTGTTATTTTCAGAATTTTATGACGGTGGTGTTGTTTGTTTCATAGGTCAGGTACGGTTATGTTTTGAATGACAAAGGTTCAAAAACTACCTCTAGTAAGCGTGTTAAACCAAGTATTGAATCAAAACAATAATAAAAACAGATTGAACGTTCGCTGTTATTGTTGTATACATTTTACAATTTCTTTTCACTTTGTGTTGGGCGCCATTTGTGTGACATAGGTAGTATAAATACGACTTGCATTGAAGTTTTCTCTTCACACTTCCAAAACTCATTCAACATTGAACATCAGGAGAAAAATCTATATCTTAATATGGCTCAATATCAAATTAAAACTTTAAAAATGATGTACAATGATCAACTGGAATACATTGATTGCCCTACGAACGCAAACTACGAAGAGTGTATTGAAATTGGTAAGTAAACTTAATCTTTATTTTAGATACTATTATTTATTATTAAACTTTTTTTCCTTAATTCTTTTACAGTACTTGAACGCTTTGAGATCCCATCCAAATTCAAGAATTTAATACAAATCTCCAATGATAATAATGACATTTTTGAAAAACATACTTTCGAATACTACAACTTGCTATTCCCGAGTCCAGCTATAATTTTCGTCCTTACAATTAAAGACAAAGAAATAAAAAATCAACATTCAGAAGAAGAAAAAAGAAAACCTTTAACTAAATTAAGCAACAAGAGAAAGCATCGTGATGAAAACATGGGAGTTCCAGTAACCAGACAAAATTGTTTTCTTGGTTCATTACTCGGCTTGGGAGGAAACGATTCAACAGAAGAACAAACAAGCAAGAAATATAAACCATCTTTAAGGGAAACAAAAAAGGAATTAGGAGTTTTGAGGAGAACAATTTCAAGACGATTTATTCGAATTTAAAAATATTTGTAACAATTGCATAATATGCATCTATTAGTTAATGCAGTGTATAAAGTTTGTAAATAAATTAAATATTATATAAATTAAGATTTAAATATAAAAAATGTACATTGACTCGAAAATTGTTATTCAAAATAGTAATTCATACAGGCCATGACATGAAAATCTGAAGCCCACACAAGCCCATTATCATGGCTAACCGTAACAAAGCTGTAAAAGACTGCAATTAATTGTTAATTTATTCGCAGTTAATTGACTTTAATTTTAACTACAAGTTATTACTGCTACTAAGCACTTTAACTGCAAAATAAGCAATTAGCAGTTAGAACTAAAATACTGATTGTACAGTCAGAAAGAAGTTAATTGACTAAAAGCTAATTAACTGCAGTACTTTTCTCCGGACACATGAGAAATCATTGAAAAACTTACAAAAAATAATTGTTTTCAATTGTTTTTGATGCAAGTTTTGAGAATTTTATATATAAAATAATAATTTTTTCAAGTTTGTGCGACCAAGTAGTGCATTTAATTTAGTTTTTGAATATCTCGCTTGGAACGAGTAGGTACCTCCTATATAACATTTTTGAGTTATTGAAATTTTCTTGAAAAATGCTCCAAATACTTTGAATCAAATTTGTGTGTGTAATGTTCAAAGTGATTGCAGTAGCCCTGCATTTTCAGTTTTACTATAAACTCATTAGGTAACTCGTTCGTTCGTTAAAATCGCAATTTCTTAAGTGTGATAAATTTTCTTGCATTTTGATATTTAACCTTAGAATACTTTTTATGGGATAGATAAAAGTTTTTAGTTTTTTTTAATTGAAGATTCTGTACCAACCATTTTCAGTTGTATACGAATTTGGCTGGGCTTGTCTTTTTGTTGTCTATTTTGACTGGTCTAGTTTTGTTTTTGCAGGATTCAGGTTAACAAAACATATAGATCGTTGTACAGTTTTCTAAAAATTATTAAAAATGAGAACAGAATTCTAGCAACTTAAAATAATTTACATTATAAAATATAATTTTAAAAATTAAATTTTCTTTTTATTAAATATTTTGATTTCTTATTTTATTTTAATTATTTTTTCTTGGAAGCGACGTGCGAGATCTTCATTTTGGAAAAACAAATCTTGTTTTCAGTCATTATCTTAATAAAAAAAATATTAAGCTTTATAATAACAAAGAATTTAGGTTTTTATTAAATCTAAGCTCCAACATGCATTTTAATCCATTTCGTTTGATCTGATTGATTCTTACGATATTGAATGCGATCTCCTATACAATTCGGATCAGATTTGTAAAAATCCCAAATAGAAGGTTCAATTTTAAAAGCCGTACTGTGAATAAAAACAAGTTTTTTAATCAGTAATCAATAGGAATTGTATCAAAACTCACAATAATTTAGTTTGAGGCAAAGCATCTTCTCCATTTTCATAAGCCTTAAGAATGGTGTCATGAGTTTCTTTGAGTTTTGAGTATTCAATAGGTTTTCCACAATCACAAATGTGACTTCGAATTTTGGCAAAAACTGTTTCTTCATTCCAGAGATTTGAAATTTCCGCAGGACTTAGTTCAATAGCTTTTCCAAACAAACGAATCTATTATTTTTAATTGAATGCATAATATTCATTGTTGGCAGTACACATTTATTAAAATACCTGCCACTGTGCTGTCTCTTCTTTTGAATTTGGTATTTCCAAATAAAAAGTTACTGTCACCCTTGGATCTTTCATTATATTTGCGTACTTTCTACTGTCCTTCTGTGTAACAATTGTAACATGTTTGTCAGCTGTTAAACCACGATAGTTCACTGTACGATTAAGAGCTCCAAATTCACTAAATAATTTAAACAATTTCAAAGCGAAGTTTTGAATAAAGGATCAAAAAACCTTCTTACTCATCAAGAGTTGCTATATTGATAGGAATAGGGATGGATTCATTCGGTCTTGAATTTAAAAAAGTTTCCAAAATGTGAGATAACATTTGAACTGGATCTTCCTTATCAATTTCGATGAAAGATATATCAGACAGTGGATTCATAATGCAGAAGTATAATTAAGAAGTTTTAATGAAAAATATTTAAAAACAAATATTCCAACGTCTCTTCACTTTAACGTTTAAGAAACAACTAAAAAGAATTTACATTTTATGATTTAAGAATGCTTGGCCTAGATAATTCTTCTTGTGATAACCGCAACCAAAAGGAGATTAATATTACTTTCAAGTTCGTTCTTTCTTTCAAAGTGTATTTGTGGTTTACTAAGCAATATGGTTTCACCCACTAAAGGTTAAGTAAAAGATTGATAAGAAAAATTCTAATTCGAAATATTAAATCAAATCTGACATTGAGATAAAAAATAAACTTTAAAGTAAAATATTGGAGTGGGACCAAGAACCAAGAAAGTATCGATAAATCTATCAAAATATAGGGCAAGTATTGGTTTGGTGTCAGAAAAAATTTCGAGGTTTTAATCAACACCAACATTACGATGATGGAGAAGACTAAAAAAGTGGTTTTTGGTCGTGCCGTCCGTCGGTCTGTGCGTCTGTACGTCTGATGATTTTTACGTAATTTCGAAAGTGTTTTTTTTTTGTTTTTGAATATCTCGTCTAGAACTAATACCTCTCCTGTAACGGTTTTGAGTTATTGGATTGTTTTTGATTGATTTTAGTTCGACATAGAATAATGAAATTTTCAAAAGTAGTAGGTACCTATTTTTGGATTTAAAAAAAAAAGTTATAATTATTTTTGTTGAAAAATCATAATCATAGTAACCAACATTCATTACTTGTTATTCGATGCTTTGAGTTGAGAAATGAACTTGTTGCTTACAAGATGTGTTATGATTAGTTTTTATGTCGCAGGTAGGTTTTCCTTTCAAGGAAGAGGTAGTTGGAAAACTAAAATGATACCTGAATTGCTAATTCAAAACACCAATTAAAAAAAGAGTTTGTTGTTGTTTTTAATTCATTACAATTTTGTGGATTTGTCATTGAAGGTGTGAGTTGCTTTCTATGGGTGTATAAATATCTCGTGCAAAAATTTTATTTCTTCATACTTAAAAAATCTATTCAACAGATAACATAACAGTAAATATAAAATATGTCTAAAAATAAACACATTAAAACTTTAAAAATGTCTTATAAAAATCAAATGAAGCACTTAGATTGTCCAAGAAACGCAAACTACGAAGAGTGTATTGACATTGGTAAGTTAATTGAAAAATTTATATTTGTAGTAGTACTTAAATAAATTTTTTTTTTTGTAAATTTCTTCAACAGCTCTTGACCGTTTTAATATTCCACAAAAATTCAAGAAATTCGTCCAAATCTCCAATGAAAGCCACAACATTTTTGAAAAAGATATATTCGAATATTACAACTTATTGTTTCCAAATCCGGAAATAATATTTTTCATCAAAATCGATTGTGAAGAATTTAATAAACAACAACAACAACAGAAAACAAAAAGAAAACCTTTAGGAGAGCTTAGTATTAAAAGGAAACGGTGTAATGGTGCAAATAAAGAAGTTCCAGGAAAGAAGCAAAACAATAACTGTTCAGAGGAAGTGTTATATGAAATTGAAAGAGAAAATTTGGAAGAACCACCAATCAAAAAACATAAGCAATCAAAAACAAGATGGTGGAATTTTTTTCTTAATAAACTATTTGATTAATAAAGAATTTAATATAAAAATGTTTTTTTTCATGTAACAATTAATCAACACCATCGCCAAATTAATTCTGATAACATTTTTAATTAGTATAGTTAAGTATATATTTAATGTATGTGTAATATAAATAATATTTATCTATTTTAATATTTTGGTAAATAAAATACACGGCTTTCGACCGAGGTGCTAGTTTTATTTTTTCTTGATGTCCTTTATATAAAATAAAACGAAGTGACTATATTCGCAAAAACTGTGGTATTACTCTCTGTTACTTTTGCTATTCTCCTCTTATATGCAAGCAATTCCTTTCACATTAAAAAATGATATAAAAACAACCATAAAATTAAGAAGCAACGTGGATTGAAGACCATTTTCCATCTCCAGTTTGTTCCTTTTGATACTGAACTCTATCGGCAATACAATTTTCAAATTTTCTAGTTTACAATTTTGATGTTACAACGAATTAAAGCATAAATTGGTTCTTCATTCCATAAATTTGATACTTGTTTTGGTGAGAGCTTTGTTGCTTTCTCAATTTTTTTAATTATAAAATATTATTTTTTTATAAATATACAAATTTTCATTATTATAAAAAATGATTTTAAGTTATTTTTACAATACATCAAAAAATAATTAATTAATAAAATATTTTATATAACACCTTCACGTCACGTAAATAAATAATAATAAAAAACTGATTTATGTTGAATAGTTAATTTATTAAGAGGTTCGGACAATTGTTTCGGTATCGGCCGATAATCTAATCTAACGTGGTCGGTTTTTCTCTGTGTACAAATTCTTACAAAAACTAGAAATATTTCTATTATCGTATTTACCCCAACAGACTAAAAATGTGACATGTGAGTACCTATAGTTTAAAAATAGTTAATATTCAAAGACTTTTTTGAACATGTTAAGAGAGTTGACTAGTTATCAATTTATTTCTCAAATATTAATAGAATTCTTTGTAAGAAACACCTGTTTTTAAAGGCAAACAAATATTTGTATGCATGTAAATAAATTAACTTGCAACATGCATTATAGACCATTTTCTATCTTCTGATTGCCCTTTTCGGTATTGCAATCTATCAGCTACACAGTTTGGCTCAGATTTATAAAAATCCCAAATTGTTGGTAGAATTTTAAATGCAGTACTAAAATAAAGTAAAATAAATTCAAATGAATTCAAACACTTTCAATTAATTCGTAAACTTACTAAGATTCTGTTTGTGGTAGAGAATCTTGTCCGTTTTCATATTCACTTAGAAGCTTATCATGATCATTTTTATGTTTATCAAATTCCACAGGTTTTCCACATTCACTAATTCGACTACGAATTTTGGCAAATACTGGTTCTTCAGTCCAAAGGATTGAAATTTGATTTGGTGTGAGCTCAGCAGCTTTGCCCATGAGACGGACCTTAAAATTATTATTTTTCAATGTACCGAATTTTATTTATGCATAAATTATATTAATTACCTGCCATATTGAATTGGTTCCGTTCCATTCGATTTTTTCAAACAGAAAAGTAATTGAAGTCCTTGGGTCCTTAATTAAATTTGCATACTTGATGCTATTTTTTTCAGTGACGAAAATAATATGACCATCTTTAAGGCCTCGATATACAACAGTACGATTAAGAACCCCAAATTCACTATAATATAACAAAATAATAATGTTTAGGGTTTTGATTTTAATTTATTTACAAAAAATAGGGGCCTTTCAAAAAAAAAATAATGTTAAATTCACAATTCCATTTTGTAAGAATAATGTTGCGTGATTATGGAGGTACTTTTTGGTTAAAATGGAGTTATTTAAATAAAAAATAAAAAATTAAGAAACAAATGAATAAGATGTACGTAATTCATATTACTCATCAATTGTAGCAATATTCATAGGAATAAATGGTTTATCCGGATTCGTTGTTTTGTATGCTGTTATTAGGTTGGAAAATAACTCGACAGGATCTTCTGGTTGCTTTTCGATAAAAGCCATTCTTGAGAGTTGCTTTAATTGAAAAAAAAAACATTATTTACATAAATTGCAAGTTAAATTATACTGTACATCAATAGATATCAAAACTTACATCCATTGTTATCAAGTCTTGAAGAATTTATACGAAATTATCCTAAATAAAACAAGACAAAGAAATATGTGTAGGTAGTTAACAAACTATTTAGAGAAAATTCCAGAAAAATATCCATAGAAATTATGAAGTGATAAATTCTATAATTACTCTTAGTACCTACCCAATAATATATATTATTCACTCTTTTAGTTGACTTCCTTACAATATTATTCCTGTGAGCTATAATCATCAAGCAAACTCGGTTAAATCGGATAATAAGTACGTCATCAGCAATACAAATTGAAATAATGTCGATACACTTCTATATTTTCGTATGACAATTTAAAAACAAGTATACGCACTGTCTACCTCTGCCCATCTAATTAAAAATATATCACTCATTTAAAAAAAAAAATGTAGTGTGAAATTAAAAATCATTTAGGTTATCAAAAACTGGATTATCTTTTTTCAATAAAGTATTTGGACAGTAAAATGCTTATCTACCACAAGAACACAAATTATTAATATGCCAGTGTTTATTAAAAGAACAAAATAAAGAATGCAAATGAGATAGTACCTATTTAAAAATATTTTTTGCAATTTTAGAACATGAACTTTCTTTATACAAATAAGCAAAAACTAATATTAAGCCTTATCAAAGTGTTGTCTATGTTGGCTTTCTATATTGCTCCAACAAATTAAAACTCCATTTGAAATGAGGGACCTATAAAAACAAGGTTCACCCAATATTTTGCTTATAATAAAAATAATAACGCTGTGACAAAAACAGGGTAAAAAATATTCGCAGGCGGACACCTATCACGTTTTGTAGTGCTTGTTGCACTAATTACAAAACGGTGTGTACAAATTCCGTTACACCCCCAAAATCTCAAGTTAAGGCAAAAAACGGTTTTTTTACCTTAATCAATTGTTCAAAATCTAGCGTGGTCAAATGTTAATCCATTAACATGTAGTTTGGCAAAACCACCTAGACTGTATAAGCTGAACAATTTTAAAAATTCACTTTTTTTTCGTCATTTACCAAACTTCAACTTCAATTTAAGCCATATGTTTAAAACAACATGCTGTTTTAGAAATATTTTCTAGAATGAATTCTATTTCTAAACCAAAGAAGACATTTTTTTATGAAAATTAGTTTAAAATTGGATAGGAAAACAAATTTTACGATTTCAGCCCAGATACAGAAATTCGAACGTTTATGTACCGGGAAATTTCAGTTCTAACCAAACCCAATATGTTTTTCATTAAAATATGTTCTCTCTTTCAACACAGCTTCATCCTAAAGAAGAATATAAAATACACGACTAGGTCTTACTAACTTGCTCATATATTTACTAGGCTGCAAATGTAAGCTTTTCATATATGTACCTAATTTATAAGAAAATTGAAAAAATGAAAAAAGTTTAAACAAAAGTTTTTTGTTCACTTTTTTTCAAATTTTGTCTTACCTATATTTTATAAACTTTTTTTTTGAAAATTTATAAGATTGTCTTAGTTTATATAAAACAAAATTTTAAGTTTTAATCATAACTGGCCAAGCCTTTTACGAGTTGTACAGGTACACAGCAAAAAAGTGACTACATTTTTGTAGAAAACTGCAACACTAATTTTCAGTTATTCGAGCTTTTTAAGAAAACAAACTAAAAATGCAGTTTTGTTGCAATAGCTTTGAACATTGCATGCCCAAATTTTAATCAAAATCGAATTAATAAAATTTGTTTTATTTAAGGATATAAGAATCGTAGTCCTTTTTTTAATAAAATCGTTGTCAATCCTTAGGTCTGTTTGGGTAACAACAAATTGTGAGTACAAGGACTGTCAAGTCCTTTGAATTGATAGGACTTGAACTCAAACTTTGTTGACATTTTTTTGTTTTCGGCAGTTTGGCTACAGACCTTTATTATGCTAATTTCCACTCACTTTGAACATTTAAAGTATAACGGATTTTTGTTGCAAAACGTATTTTCAAATATTCACATCTAGATGTCACTACAAAACTATATCCGCACTCGTGCTGCCTCTTTCTTTAAACAACTGTCACTTCAACACACGCTTCTTCTCTCATTCTGACAGCAGAGCTGTCAGAGTAATTATAGGTCGAGTGCAAAAAGGTTCATTTAGGGGCAAAAACAAATAAAATTTCAATGGAAAATTGAAAACCCCTTTTTTAAATCATGTGTTCGTGAAACAAGTGTTTAAAAAAAAAAACAAAACAACAACCAAAATACAGTGTCAACTAAAATCTCAATTCGAATAAAATATTATCCCGAAAAAATGGCATCGATTTTGGACATGAGAACCAACAATTTGAGTCCCAGCATCTTCGATTACTGGACTCAGGAAATAACTAACTTCTTCACACCACTCAAATACTTACTAGCAAATTCTCGATTGGAATTGTTCCTCAAGGATGTGGATATAAATTATATTGTGAATACAGTCTTTTGGATTTTCTTAATGTTCACTTTCGGTTTTTGTGGTTTTTATCATTTGTTCCACGTAAGTATATTCTTTTCTCTACCTACCTACTCTTTTTTTCTCAGATCAAAACCTAAATAGAAAATGCATGGGACATTCTTTTGATGTTTTTTTTTTGTTGTTGTTGCAGAAAATGTTCTATTTTTATTTTTTGTTGTTTTTCTTTTTATTGACATGGTGTTGTTTTTTTTTTGTTTGTTTGTTAGTTTTGTTAATTGGGGTATGTATGTATGTGAGGAGAATGTGCTATGCGGCTGTCAAAAAACAGCTGTTTAGATTTTCAACGAAGGGGAAAAAGAAGTTTAGTTTGTTTGTGACGATAGTGACATGTAGATGGCGATAAAAACAGTAAAGAGAATACAAAAATGTTATGATGGCGGCGCATATAAACAGGAAAACGTTACTTTTTCATATTTTTAAATTTTAAAACTGAGTTTTGTTTAATTGAGTTGAATATTGGGTAAGTTTTACCTTTTTTTTCACAAAAAGGCAATCCGTTTATAATAAAATATAATTTCTTTTAAC
Organism: Meliscaeva auricollis; assembly: GCA_948107695.1. NCBI lineage: Eukaryota > Metazoa > Arthropoda > Insecta > Diptera > Syrphidae > Meliscaeva > Meliscaeva auricollis. The sequence continues at coordinate 16,579,170 of OX403617.1, read as the reverse complement.
TTCTTAGATTATTTATTTAGCTCCGTGGCTTACCTAGGCTTACATTATGTGGGTTTTTTTTCATAAAAAAATATGCTAAGAACTTTTGATAAAAAAATACAAGAACTTTTTTGTTAATTGGAATATAAGAAAGATTAGCTAAATTTTAGAAAAAAATAAAAAAAAATTCAAGTGTTTGCATGTTTGTACTCAATGGACTTGAAACCGTCCGTTAGATAATAAAACAAATTTATGAAATTGAACCTCCGTAAAGGTGCCTGCGTTAAAAAAATTGTAATTTGTGGTGTTGCTGTCAAGTTATATGCAAATTGTCAATAAAGTTCTGCATTCTTTATGTTAGGCTTACCAAAAAAATAATTAAATGGCAAAATAGAGGATAGAATTTCTTCGATGATGGTTGGCACGAAAAAAAGGTTTGACACCGTAGAAAGTATGGTGGATTACCGCGGAATGTAACAGAAAAAAGCGTGATCATGACGAAATACAGCAAAAATTAGCATAGGGAAGTCAGGAAAAGAGCACTAACTAACTACCGCGAAAAAAGCGTATAAAACTGGAAAAAAAGCGTAGAATACTGACGAAAGATCGCGGAATATGGTGATGGTGATGGATTGTGAAATACCAAAAAAATAGCATGGAAAGTCATAAAAAGGGTTAAGTATCACCAGAAAATTTTACGAATCATGAAGTTGGCTTACATCGCAAGTAAAAAATATAAAATTTAGAAGCCTTTGCATTTATGTTCAAAATAAAGTCCCTTAATTTTCTTATTTTTTTGTGTTTGAATACTCGGGCGAAACTATTACAGTTACGTTGAATTTAAAACTGAACATTTACAACATTTTGCTGTTCTTAGCCAATTTTTGAAAAAAAAAAACAGTAGATTATGTTAAATTAGCCTCTACTCAAGGCTTTATTGTCTGTATGCTAAGCTTTCCAATTTCCAACGTTGTATGCCATAAGTTTGACTTAAAAATATTCTTATCTTTTCAGGTCTTTTTCAAATCGCCAAATGTAAAATTTTACAAACGCAAACAATTTGCCCGATCCATTTGGAATATCGCCTTTTATGCAGCTTCAACTATATTTCTCTATTATTATAATGAATACATGATCTCACCTCAGTTAATCCGCAATGCGGGTCGACTATTTCCCACCTATGAAAATACGATTTTCTACAAATCACAATCTTGTGAAAAATTTCAACTTTACTCTTTATTTATTACAACATTTTACCTGCATGGTGCAATGTTGGACTTTAAGGAATGTGATTTTTCTGAAGCAGCTTCAAAGACACTTTATGCTTTAGCATTGGTTTCAATAAATGGATATAAGTAAGTATAAAATTATATGCATTTGTATTATCAAAATAATGCCACATTACTCAAAATGTTTCTATTTTACCATCAAATTGAGAAAATTAAGTTTTTTAAACTTCTCACAGTGAATGATTTTTGAGTTATGTCGTTATTCTATTTAATTTCTATGAATGAAATAATAATTTTTGGCTTACTTATAGATTTGAAAACTATTTTGTTGGACTGAATTTGAATTTGGGAATTTACAATATCATAACCGAGTGTTTGTTTCTAATGGCCTTACAAAACTCCCATCGAAATCGTTTAATTTATCAAGTTTTTCTAGGACTACGAATTGCATCATGGTAAGTGTAAATTCGCATTTCAGACCCCCTGTGAAGTACAAAATGAATTGTAGCTGCTTTTAACAGAGCGCTAGGTCTAGATCCTTTCAATTGAATTGTAGGGTCTCAAAAAGACCTGCAAGGACCTTCTTTTGGTTGGTTTGGGGGGATGAGCTATTCTGGCCTCCTAAAGAACTAATGGGGCATCAAATAGAGCAGAAAGAGCCTCTAATAGATCTCTAAATGCCCCAAACATTGCTGAAGGGGCCTTCAATAGAGCTAGAAGGGCCTAAAACGGAGCTATAAGCTCCTGCAAACGAGCTTTAGGGGCCTCCAACAAAGCTTAAAGGGCATTTCATAGAGCTCCAACAGATATGTATTGTTTCCAACAGAGCTAACGCTTCAGAAATGTCTCCAAAGACCCCTTTTGTGGCCACAATATTAAAATACTTATTCAGGGACCCCCATGAAAACAAAATCTACAGTAGGTTTCGATTGCCCAGGGCCTCACTGTCAAATGCTCATGAACAGACCTAGAGACCTCGTTAAGATTAAGAGATTTGGCCCTATCGAGGTATACTCCGATTCGTATAAATCGGAGAACTTTTCGCTTCGATGGATACTTCGATAGGGCTGAATTATTGAAAGTAATTTGAATATCAATTTGTACACTACATCATACTCTTTTTGCTTTGAAACTCAATTTAGTTGTTGTTGATTTTCAGGTCCCATGTTTTCATCAGTTTGCTCCCCTTCAAATACCTTGTACCGACCCTCTTTGCAAAGAATTTTAAAATTCTGCTTAATGTCGTTATATGGCTCTGGTATGGACTCTCAATATGGAACTCGCCTGTTTTGCAGTATTTCAACCATCAAATTTATCACAATTCACCTATCGATTGTTCTGGTGAAGGATCAGCTGCAAAGTAAACAATACAATTTTGATGGTTTTGTTAATTTTTGTTTTAACCAATTACATACTTTTTTGCTTAGATGTATTCTACTTAAAGACTCAAGTGAACATAGGCACTTTAAGGCTTTGAAAAAGGCCTATTTCGAAGTTAAGTTGGCCCATGAAAAGATGACAGCTTGTGTAACAACAGCATCGACCTCAGAAAATTCTTCGGCAAAAACTTTTCAAGCTATAAAATGTAAGTCTAGAGTTTATTTTTTGTTCAATTTTGAACTATAGGTAAATAAATTTTGTTTTTAGGTATTATGACGCTCAAAAGAAAACTCAAACGCATTCGCGAAGGACGAGGTGATTCTATTTACGATACTGGTGAGCTAACACCTGATTCACCCACCGAAGGGGAATAATAATGCAAATAACTTGACAGCAGGATGAAAAGACGAATGAAGCTCAATTAGGCTATTTCACTTAAAATATAATTTTATTTATTTATTTTTATTTTTAAATTAGTCTATCCTTATTTATCAATTGCTAAATGAAAGAAAGAAAAAAAAAAAAACAAAAAAAAAAAAACAACATTTTACTTTCAAACCTTGTGATATTCCAATGTTTTGTTGAAGAAATCTTTGGTATCTATTCTCTCTATTAAATTAAATTTTTACATCAATTTAACCAGAGAAGCTTTAACCTCAATTCAATTTAATTCCTATTACTACTGTAGAACCAATTTTAGTTAACAATTTTAATTTTTTAGTCCATATATTTATTAAAAATCTTGTTTTAGCAACAAAAAAGACACTATTTTTGATAATCTTAGTAACAATAAATGAATAATTCCTTTAAGATTGTAAAAAAAAAATTATTGAATTTTTGTGTGTGTGCGTTTTCGAATATAAAAATAGCAATGTACCTATACCATTCAAATACCTGTTATAGCTTTGCATCATTATGAATATTATTATAAATAAATTATATACACTTGCAAGAATATTTGTTGTTTTAATAAAAGTCTCTATTATGACCGGTACGTCATAGAAACCGTTATTTCATTTCTGGATATCTCCTAAACGATTTTCTTGATATAAACGATTGCTTTTTATATATTGGCACAAAAATGACAGGTCGGAAGATTCTGAAAACGGAAATCCACTTCTGGATTTCAAGTCAGAATCCACTCAGAAACAAAAGTTAAGTAGATTTGAGTGCAAGCTATTTGACCTGTTTCATTCGATTTTAGAATGGGTGAATTCTCTAGTGAAACCAATTGAAAACTTCCTTAGTTATAATTTTTGTAAAAAAAATCCAAAAAAAGTTTTCGCAATTAAAACAAACATTTTAAAAACTTATTTTAATTAAAGTTTTGAAAAACGGATTGGTGAATTTATTTCAAAATTTTGTTTTTAAATGTAAATTTATAATATAACTTATGCATAGTGGTAAAAAAAGCGATCTAGCTGGACATAATTATAAAAAGTCTGTCCCAAAAATATTAAATTTAATACACATAATAGCTTTGCGCTACATGAGCAAGTTCGTGCGATCCAGGCGTGCATTTTATTTTTGTTGATTTTCCAGCTTTTTCCTATCAATTTTTTAACTGTTTTAAGTATGTTTCTGTTAATATAATTTTTAATGTATTTAAGTCAAAATAAGAGTTTTAAAAGAAAAAAATAATTATGTCCAGGTAGAATAGCAATATTGACCACTGTGATACATATGTACCTACCTACTAGGAGATTTAAATTTTTACTTGCAGAATGCAAGTTAAGGATTCGTAAGAAAAATCGAACACGAGATAACAATCAGACATGAAATAAGGTACTATGATAGAAAATCCAAAAAAGTGGGTCTCACAATTCTGCCTATCGGTCTGTCTTTAAGTATGTATCAGAAGCCACATCCTGAACGGTGTGGTGTTTTTTGGAGACTATCCCCAGACGTTTTTTGAATTATTTTTTTTTTTTAACAAAAATAACAGTACCTGTCATATATTGGTTTTAGAAAAACTCATTTTTCTCAAAAATAGTTCCTATGATTTTGATTAAAAAATCATGGTACTTTTTTTTTGGATAAGGTCTATCTTTAAATGAAAACCGTTTTTTTTCAAAAACCGGTATTAACGGTACCTACCATATAAAACCATTTTTTTAAATTCTGATTTTCTCCTTCATGACTCAATTAATTTCAACTTATTTTTACATGAAAGCTTTTCAGTTTTCCGTAATAATGATTAGTAAAAAAAATTAATTAAAATAATTTAAAATTGAATTTTTTTTTAAATCATTTTTTCAAAAACTGTTCAATATTTTTTTTTCAAAATCTAGTTTTTAGATGTTGATAAATAATGTCTTAAAAATTGCGTACCATTTTTTTTTATAAGAGTCCTTGCAAAATTTTATGTAAAAAATATATTTTCAATTTTTTCCTCTAAAAATGTATCATTATAAAAGAAATCAAATTGCATACTTCGTTTTGAGGTTTAATTTATTTTGGAAGCTGTTTTAGTCATTTGAAAATCGAATTTCATGCTTTTTAAAATTTTATTTGCTAAAACTGCATTTAGAAATATTTAAAAAAAATTACTCCCGGCGCAAACTCAAAAGTTTTGTTTAGGCTAAAAATGGGTCTTGCAAAAAATCAACTCTTGAAATAAATGTTTAGCACGCGCGCAATGCACTTTTCGTTTTTTCATACAAATTGCACTGCGTTTTTTTGTTTGTTTTACTCTAAATGCTCTATCTCACGAATGGTACGTCGTACAGTCAATTTTTTGAACGAACCGTTCGTGAGATACAGCGCTTAGAGTAAAACAAAAAAAAATTTGCCAGTGCAATTTGTATGAAAAAATGAGAAGTATGCATGCTCATAAGGTTCAGGTTTGGATCTTGTATCTTCTTCGCTTACAGGGTTACTCATGCTTAGTGAGTCAGATCATACTGACTCTAAGCCATTAAATACAAACCTTTAAAAAAGCTACATTAAACCATTAAATACAAACGCCTCACCCTAACTTTCTGATCATTTTTAAATAATAATCATTGAAACATCTCATTTTATTTTTGTTTTCTTTTTATTATTATGTATTATTTTTGTTTTCTTCATATATGACTTATTTCATAATCATCAATTTATTATTTCCTGTTTTTAACTTTGCGTATTCGATTTTGTTTTTTTTAATTTTACAATAATAATTTTTCATCTTGTTAAACATAATGTTAAGTATACTTAAAATTTATTTCTTTTCTTTTTTTGTTTTAAATTTAAATATATTCTTTCATTTAATTTACATAGGTACTTACAACAATTGTTCATTTAAATATACATAATAGTGAGTGTATATAAATTTATCTATTTTTTTTTTGTTCATTTATATTATTTCTTGGTTTGAATTCATATAAATAAAATTTAATTTTCTAGATTAAATATTTTTTTTTTTGGTTTTTGTTTTTGTATCTTATAGAATTTCATTTTTTAAACTTTAACGAAACCCCAATAAAGTATTATTATTTAAGTGTTTTTGTCCCCATTGTCTAGTTTTTGTTTTTTTTTTTTAATTTATTATTTAATTTTCTATTTATTCTTTAAAAGAAATTTATTACTTTTTGTTTTCTATAATTTCGTTTTATTTAGTTTTATTTTTTGGAAATTTTTTATTTATATGCACAAATTCCAAAAAACACAATTTGTTGTATGATTTATAATCTAATGATATATTTATTTTTATTTATGTTACAACTAACATATTTTTATATTTTTTTCTATTTAAATATTGTGAGAATCAATATTTTAATTATCTTAAATAGTTTTTTTTTCGGCTGGTCCGTTCCAGGGTGATACAAAAGTAAAACAAGTTAAAAAAAGTTATGTTTATACTCCACATAAAATTATATCATATTTTTTTATTTCTTGTGTTTTTCTTTTTTTTTTTTAATAAATTTTGAATTTTTAACATTACGTCGTCCGAAAATTACCATTTTTATATTTTTAACATGATTTAATTTATGCCGTTTTTTTTTAAATTACTTTTTAGTTGTGTATTTTTTTATTTATAATATTCATTGGTCAATTCGATTAACCACTCGTATCACATAAGATTCCGTTGTTTTTAATGTTGTTTTTTTAAAATATAATTTTTTATTTTTTTTTATTATTTCAAGGAGTTGGTGTAGTTGTGAATTTTCTTATAAAAAATTGCGGAACTTTCAATATAAAAAGAATTTAAGAATTTTATTGTTAATATTTTTTTTTTTATTTTTTGTTTTATTTAAAAAGTACAATTGAAATATAAAAAAGATTATAAAACTAATTTAATTTAATTTTGTTTAAGAGAAAACCTGGGAAAAATGTTTTATTTTTTATTCTGTTAATTTTAAATTTAATTTTAAATTTCTTTTGAAGTTTTCTTTTTCTTAAATTTGGCTTATTTTTGTTTGTTATTTCTAAACACATTGTTTAAGTTATTGAAGAGAAAAGAAAAATAATTTTATGTTTTTAAGATTAGAAGTTATAACCGGTGAGGGTTTTGTTTTGCTTAAAGTTAGAAGATTTAGAACTCATTGCTTTATTTTCATCAATAATTTTTACAGGTATTTTTTTTCTTATTCGTTTTTCATATTTTTGTTTTTTATTTTTTATTTTTTACTATACATTAGAGGATTGCTTTTTGTTTAAATACAGAATACCAATGGAAGTTGAGGGTGATTTATTTTTAATACTTTATTTTTTTTTTTTAATTTTTTGAAAGATAAGCGAATAATTAAATATTTGTGCGCTTATATAATCCTAATCAGTAGTCACGTAATATTTTTTTGGGACAATAAATTCAATTAATATTTTAGTTGTGGACTTTTGAATGCAAAAATACTAGTAGATTATTAAAAAAAAAAAAAAAAAATTATAAAGAAGTAGTCTTGTTAAAATTTTAAATTTAGTTAATTTAGACGAAAATATTGACAAAACGACTTGATCGTTTGCTCGACAATTATTTGACTTTATTTGCAGCAAATTGGTAAATTTGTTTTGGTGATTTTACCAACGATCCCTCGCTATTAAAGCGAGTATAATGTCATTCCGCCACGAACTTTATGATTAGCTTGGAATGCAAATAAAGAAAATGAGAAAACAAATCGTTTGCGTCAAACGATTTTGCAATCAAAGCCAACCGTTCCAATGTTCGTAATTTAAATCTATTTGTAGCTGAATTCATTGTAGATTGTTGTTGCACTTAAAATATTTAACAATTTTTGATTAAAGAATTCTCATTTAATCTATTAATTTCTTTTTTGCAAATTCTTGTGATCCAACGAATCCTTTTAATCCTAATGGCTCTACCAAATGCAATATAAATAAATCAAAAGCCAAGTGGTTTCCTAAATCATAACAAATATTCACCATCATTTAGCATTAAAAGGTTAACATTTCACAGAATTCCGTCTGTGCAAAGATTTGTTTTTTTTTTTATTTTTATTTTCAATTAAATGCCAATCCATTCCAGCAATAAAAGCTTAATTTTAATTGCCTCTTAACCCAAAGCCGCTTGCTTTTGCTCTTTCTCTCTGTCTTCTCTCTCAGCAATCCTTTCTCTGTTCTCTATCTCTCTCTAACCTTACCCTTAAGCAATATATATACAAAATTCAAATGCTAATTTAGATTTCCCTCGGATTTTCTAATATCCTGCGGTTACCCAACAAACCGTCCCGCAATGTTATTCAAATTAATCCATGCATAGCTTTTATTTTCAATTAGAGAACAGGACCCGAAAAAACCATACATACATAGTTGAATGATTTCGTTTCAGTTTTGGGGTTTTTTTGGGAAAATAACAGGCGAGGGACAGTTGCTGGACATAGGACAAGTTGCTATACTAACGCTGACTAATGGTCAATTTGGATGTCGGATCCCTTGTGTGTCGTTCAGCACACGAACATCAAAAGAGAACCTGATGGTGTAGTCAAATTCAAAATGTACTTCTGCAAGTTTTGGACGGATTTTTAGGCATCCGTCCCATCAAAAGAGACTTTTTGCGGTTTGCCATTGGGTTGATGTTGAGGGCAAAAAAAAAAAGAAAACCAACGATAACCCAGAACCACTACACCACGAATTCGTAAATTCCAAGCTCGTCCACATCATAATCTGACCAAATCCATCGCACATAAGTTCCGAAGTCAACCTCAGACAACCAAATTTAGAAAGCACAAGTGACAAGGGATGGGTGACAGCGGCGGCGGCGGAGGGAGGTTATCTATCCCTGACACATTATAAAAGAATACCATTTGATATAGAAACAGGACTATATCACCGAATATGTATGGTATAGCTGATGGGACAGATACTCGAAGGACACATCCACTCCAGAGTAGTTTTCGTCATCATCCATGATTGTGATTGCAAGCCGCGACGATTCACATTCACGATGTTATCCGATTTGTATAAATTGCTGGAAATAGCCTGCTGCACGAATTTTGGGCTGGTAATAGGACGTGCGTCGGTGGAAAGCGGTACATGGTGGCATTGGACTTGCGACCGTTAGCTGGTAGGCCATTAGCGGAGCACCACAGAGTTTATTCAAATTTCTTTCATTATTATTGGGTGATATATTTGTTATGATCCAGGTATTTCATGGAGATACTGTATATAAATGCAACTATCAGCGACACTGCCAGCGGATAAATTCGTTAGTTTGGAAAATTAATGAGGGAATGTGGTGGTAAATGAGTAATGAGAATAAGTGCATTCATTTGCCCCGAGCAAAACATTTCCATTGTGGTATTATAGTGTATGGCCTAGCGTCATACATTTATAATATTAGAAGGTTTCAAATGTTTGTTTTGTCAAAAGTTAAATCAGCCGTTTGCAATTTCATCGTACGAATTTAAATAGTTGATGGTACGCTTACATTGAATGTTGCCGTAATGGTTGTTCCGACAGACTGTCACACTACCGCCGCCGACCGGAAATATAAGGTTAAATTAAGCCTATTAGGTACAGCTTTTTTTACATAAATTGCCAAATCTTTCAAAAGTACTCTTCATTTTTAGCTTAGCCTCGGACTGGGTAGAAAACTGTAGATTCTTTCCATTACTACTGACTATGTTTGGCCCATTGTTTTGCCCATCACTTTCTGAAAACCACACCGCAGATTTACACTAGCAAGAAATACAGGAGTGGATGAAATAACTATCCCTAAGCGGTCATTTTTTTTTAGATGAATTGTATATTTTTTTTAGATACACCAAAAGTAAATTTTTTTGCAAAAACTGTCTGCAAACAATTGAAATTACTAAAAAAACAAAAAGGTGTTAAGCTGTGGAAAGCATTTTCGTTTGCCGAAATCAACTCCTTAAAATGAGCTTCAAAAAAATGGGTTCTTTTACATTGCATGTTTACTGTCATAGAATTACAATTTGGGTCAAATTTAATACAATTTCTACAAATGAAAAACTTTTGAGGGGATTATATTAACTTTCCAACAAATGAGTTTCATTTAATTCAGAGATATTTAATAGCCTCAAACTTCTTGGTTGCATTTTGAAACGAATTAAAGTTTCTTTGAGTTTAACAAAAAAATCAAAGAATTTTTCGTTCATATCGTGCACATAACTGATTTTTTTTTTAAAAAAGCTACTAATTTTTCAGTACAATTAAATTGATGAACGAAAAATTCGATTTATACCTTGTTCCATATGAGTCTCATACAGCAAAAAGTATCGGAAAGACCATAAAGCACTGTACTACTTCTTAGGGTATATGTCACTCTTAATAATGACTCAATAGTCACAGAAAAACTGCATAAATTATTCAGAACAACTACAACATATTTGTAAAACAAACATAACTTTGACCAAGAAACACTTCACAAGTGAGAAAAAGTAAACATTAGTTTTGTAATTTTTCATTTTTTTACTGTCTTCTCCATGATAGGTATGGTAATTAAATACCAAGCTGCCTGATGGCCTTTAATTTCTTACAATGCAATACCTTTTGATTGATCGAGAAACTAAAATCAAAATTACCTCCAACGATTTTATAATGAAAATCCTGGTACCTACCTTCCAATTTTTCTCTTCATTATAATATTATCATAATTTTCCTATAAAATACGTTTTTCTTATCCTCTTATAAACTTTTTAAGAAAATAAATGATTCTCCTCAACTCTCTCAAGATTGTTTCTCATTTAAAAAATTTGTCTCAATTTATAAAAAAAGAAACAACAACAACAAAACTAAAAGAAGATTGCTTCCACTACAGCGAAAGCAATAGACAGGACATTATAATGTCCGGATCCATTAAGTCTCTTAACGGATAAATACAGAGACGCGCGATGACAGTCATTATCATCACCTCGAGTCTCATCGCATTAGCATTTCCTTTTTGCCTTCACCTTTCTCCGAAAATAAGGATAGCATCATCATGATGGTGAAAATTCTATGAATACAACAACTGGAAGACTAGAGCTTTGCCTATATACACTCTCTCCGGTATTCACAGCCAGCAAGAGTCATTGTCATCCAAATCGATATACACCCTCTCCCATCATAATATCCTTTTGCATTATGAAAATTGACCTAAATGTTGATGATGTGTTTCCGCATCCCAGGCTTTAGATTGTGTTGATGGGGGGTTTATTTGACAAAAAAAACAAAATTCTTCCATGAAAGGGTCAAAAATTAACAATGGTTTTGTCGTAGCCTTAACACTTATCTCATTTCATCACATTAAGCACTCCCAATTAAATTGATCACAAGAAAATAAGGAAATACATTGATGGATAGTTACAATTATCAATTTGAGTCGATTTCATAAGGTTCGTTGGATGGTTAAGATTTTATAAGGCAAATTGAAGCTAAGTTTAGTATACACACCTCAGCATCACTTCTTATTGACTTTCGTGTATACTGATACTGATTTAAGGCAGCATAAATCCATCAGAGGTTGCCGATCGATAAAGACTTAGGAAATGGGTTTTCAACAACTGTATACGTCCATGAATCATGACTTCAAGAGAATGGCCCTGTTTAACCACTTTCTTCTTAAATCGGTGATCAGAAACAAAGCTTGCCAAACACCATTATCGTGGTCAAGAAAAATATGGAAAACTCCATTTTAATCGTTCATCATTAAAAAAATCAGAAGGATTTGGTGGTTCATTCAATGCAAGCAGCCGATATTTGTTCTTCATTTCTTAGTAGTGTAATGTATTAGCTTGTATTGATTCCCTTAAGGGTTACAAGTTGTACTTCTCCTTACCCTACTTCCTCTTCCCCCTTCTTTTTCACCTTATCTCTTCTCACTTCCTCTAGTTTCTTTATCCACCCTTCGCCCCTAACTGTTTCGTCCATTATTTCTCTCATTATTTCTTCTATTGACTTTTATTCATCTTCACTTGATCTGCATCTTTCTATTATATGTTCATACGTCTCTTCTTAATCTTAAAATACTCCGCACAAGTTGCCATTCTACAGTTTGCTATTCTACGCCAAGCATCCATTTGAGGTATCTTTCTTGCACCTTTCCATTTCTTGTTTCTCCTGCTATCCCCATAATTCCACCCCATATCCGATCACCGTTCACACCAGGGTGTTTTCACTTCTTAGTAATACGCTGAATTATTTTTGTTAACCCAACCAACAAACATGGTGGAAGACAGTTGTGCTACATGTTCTCCCTGCGATTCTCTATCAGCAAAGTATTTAGAAAAGTGATCAACATGGCAGAAATTGCGCTGATCTGTACCTAAGTCTATGCACATTAAGTCATCACAGTGAAGATCAGATATATTGCAAGAAAACGTCACAAGTGAGTTCCAGAAGTTTTGCTGATAGCGTTCTCCTCTCTGTCGGAGACTAGTGAAAACACTCTAATAAAACACTACCAATAGGCAAACAGAAGTGCCGGCACTGATAAGCACAAGGCAATTAAAACAAATACCCTGGTTCGATTAAGAATGCTGTAATTGGAGAGCATGTAGCTCTATGAAACGATACTAAAGACTAGGAACCAAAATTCCTAATAAGACAGTCAGTGAGCTTTTCGTTAAAAAAAAGAAAAGAGAGTGACACCATGGTGGAAGAAGATGGAGTTAAAAAAATCCAGTGGTAAGTACTTGATTCTATAGAGGGTTTACTATGTCAGGTGTAATCGTAATCTTCAAAGGTTCTATCAAAGGGTGAAAGATCTACATCAGGATATTAGCTCAAAATAGAAGCCGTTTGTGCCTATTTCACCAAACACTTTTTACTTTTCACTTTGCAACTTCAATCAAAGATTTAAAAATGTTATGCAGCAGGTAGCGGTAAACTCACTATTTCAATTCAGCGTTTATACCAGTACTAGCTCAGCGATTTGATAGATAATCTAACTAAGGTTAATACTTATGGTGCCATTCTCCAAAGGCTTAGGTTATCAGAATTTTAAAGAAGATTGACCTTTATACGAAAATTATCTTTCAGAAATCAGAAGTTGTCTAGGTCCTCAAAGGATATTAGGTGATTATGATGTGACAAACTTAGTGCAACAAATCAAATGCTACATCACTTTACTCCCTATTCAGATAAATAAATTACACTCGTATATTTTGCTTCAACTCATGATTGAACTTCAATTTCCTTTTGTTTTATGTGCCATCAAAGTAGTTTATCCTTTATTTTCTAAAAATAAAAACAAAAATGTACTCCAATGGAAACATTTAAATTGATTTTAAAAGAATAAAATCGTCTTGAGACTCTATTTTGAAAAACGAAACTGACACAAAACAAAAAGACAAAAAACAAAAATTGAATGAACTTCACTGTTTGTAATGGACTGTCATGTCGAAATGTTACAAATGAGCCTTGGTGTATCAAACAAGGGCTCTCAATATACTGTACAACTTTATACAATGGATAAGTTGCTGAAGTCCATTTTTAAAAGGATACTATTGTCTCTTTTTTATATTTAAGTAAGCCATTAAGAATGTATTTTTGACCAGATAAACACAGAAAGAGGATACATACAATCCAAGTCGATTGAAAGTGCTCAATCTTCTAAAAAAACTGTCGGTTAGTAATTGAAAATATTAAAAATACGTAATGTATCCATTTAATTAAGTTTTCATTTTTGACTATTTTTTTTAGAAAGTAAAGAAAGCAAGACAAGCTTTCTCTAACAAATTTTGGGCAACAGATTTGTTTGTTGATGATGGCAGTTTTATTATTGTATTGGTACTCAAACGAAGCAAAAAATTATTTGTATACAAACTGACACCAATTAAGTGATGTAGAGTGTATTTTTTTTATTTTTAAACAACACATCTATGTAAAAGTCAAATACACTCTCATAGTTGTCGTTAAAAAGGACAAAAATCATTTATAATGGGCGAAAAAAAAGCAAAAGAGTGTGAAAATTAATGGAAAGGGACTTAGACACGACAAAAGATGAGCATCAGGATAATACAGATACAAAAAAAGTCTTCTTTTTTTTATTTTCCAGATGCTATTTTTGCTTGTGTAGTATATAATAGGTCAAATTATTCGGTGTAATGTTTGGAAAAGGTGTTTGAATTTAAATTTAAAAAAATCCCTTTAATTGTTTTTTCTTTCTTTATTTTATGTTGCTCAGCAAATGAGTTCGATTTTTTAAGTCTACACTTTTTGGAGAAACAATTTAATTGTTAGGACTATTAAAAAAATGTATATACTTGGAAGCAATTTAATTATGGTGACAGAAGTCATCTGAAAATTTGAATAACTAAGGTCAAAGTTTTGCGATATGATTAGTTGATTAGCATTAAAGGGGTTTAGTAATTTTAACAGTATCTGTTGTATAGTAACATTTTAGATTTTAAACAACTCCTAAGCTACAAAATTGTTTCTTTTTAATATTAAACATTTTAATGTATACTAATAGGTTGTAGAACAAAAGGCTTTGTTTACTTCTTAAAAGGCTATGGTTCAGCAGAAACAAAATATAATTCTAATAAAATCCAAAACATATGCCATACATCGATATACTTTTTGGTTGGTTGAATCCAAAGTGTTTGTAAAATTGATACATTTTCAAAAAAAAACTTCTTATATGTATATCATAATCCTTATTGATTTTAAGACTTGAGTATGAGTATGAGTAACTTAATTATAATTTATAACCAACTAAAGGCATTGAAGATGTTACAGTATTTTAAGATTTGAATCAAATCAATTTAAATCCTTTGCTTTGTCTTTTACTGACACTCAAATAATATAAGAGAAAACATAAAAACACACATCACACAAGTTAATTAAATTATAAGTGTTTCAAAATTGCCTTGTTCTTAGCACAAAATCAAAGTGGTAATAATGAAATGAAGGGAACTATGTTATTAGAGTAAATATGTATAAAATAAATGTTAACATATAACATCTACTATAAAAACAAATGGGTTGAGGTTTATTTCGTCTATTCATTCAAGTCAATATAAAATCAGAGTTATTATGAGTAATTGAATGTAATTAAAAGCAATTGATTTAATTTAATTTTGTGAAATGATACACATGGTTAATGATCGTTATATTAGGTACCTGGAATTAGGTCTTATCATTTACTTAATTAATTTAATGTTTAAATTTTCTTCAATTAGTCTCAAATGGGCATACGAGCGTATCTGAATACAAACATCTGAGAAAATCATTGAAATCGGTGTTCAAAGGACATGGGACCTATTTCACCAATTACTTTTTACTTTTCACCTTTCATCCGTGCAAAAAAAAAAAATAATTTCCTGCAAAATTTCACAAAATTTAGTAAAGTAAAAATACTTTTTCTCGACTGCATTTTTTTTTAAACAATGAGATTATTCTATAGTTTTTATCCAAGAAAAAATCTTCTTATTTTTAGTATGAAATCCTTATTGAAAAAAAATGTAAAAGAGGAAAAAATTAATCGTGCAGAAGGATCAAACTTTGAGTTTCGATATTACCCTTAGGTAAGACATTTTACCAATAGGCTGCACTCAGAGAAATAATATTTTTGATTTCGTTTGCGGTTAATAAATACCCTTTGAATTAAATGAAAATCATTTGCTGAAAAGTTAATACAATCCCTCAAGAGTTTTTCATTCGTAGCAACTGTATTACATTTGACCCAAATTGTAATTCAATTGCAGCAAACATAAAAACTAACCGTTTGGTTTATGGCTTGATCTAGGCAAACGAAAATGCTTCCCACATCTAAGCACCTTTTCGTTGACAAGAAAATTCTATTGTTTGCAGGAAACGAATAAATAGTTTGCGAGAAACCTTTGCAGAAAGTAGTTTTTTTGCAATGAACTTCACTTTTGGTTTAAATTTACAATTAATTTCCAGCAAATGACTGCAAGTCGTTTGGGGCAAACGATTCTTTCTCTCATTTTGTTTATATGCATTTTACTCCAATCGTTAATTAAACAGTCCTAAGCTGAATAACAAGATGCTCGCATTATAAGCGAAAGGTTTCACCGGTTCAAATCACGGTGTTACGCTTAACTTTTTCTTTTATCGTTCGCGCTCAATGATTCTTGATTTCGGTGATCGATCATGAACCGAAGCTTTATCAGAGACAAGGCCGTTGCAAATTTGTGTTTGGTGAAACATTTTTCCAAAAATTTGTAAGCTTTTTATTTTAATAAATTTCCTCTCTGAAAATTGGCATTCGGTGAAAGGAAATTTGCAAGGTAAAGTGTTTAGTGAAACAGGCCCTTGCTCCGCTATAAATTTTCCAAAAATTACTCAAGTATATAAAAAATATGCCAAATAGGATACTTAAGGTAAATTTTCGTTCTGTTTTCATCTTTTTTAAGGCAAACTATGAACTAAGCAAAAGTTTAATATTAAATCTCAAAACATTTTCAAAAATTTTGTTCACATTCACAAGACATTTTGGTTTAATTTTATTTCTTAAGTTAAAAAAAAATATGTGTCCATGTTGTTCACTGCCAACAAAAATAAAATGAATTGCAAAAAAAAAATTAACCACAACTTGTATATCCTTTTTGCTGGAAGAAATCCTCATACACATTGTTTCTAATCGAATTCAAATCTTGTATTTATATATCATATCTTTTGGTATTCATCGTATTAAAAATTTAAATCTAATTTTTAGTTCCCATGTTTTTAATTTCTCATACCTTGACCTTAGCATATTAAATTGTTTTTTCTTTGTTTTAATATTTTTTGTTTCTTAAATGAAAAATTAATCGTTTTTTTTTGTTTGTCTCTGTGTTCATTTTGTTTTTAAGTATATAAATATAAATGTATAGTAAATGTTTTTTCCCATGTTTGTGTTTTCGTTTAAATTTTCATACATTATACATACACTAGAAATAATATTTTTTTTATATTTATTAATATCTATAATAATTCTTGTTTAAAACTATAATATTTACCATTTATTTTTGTTGTCTATATTATGTAGTTTTTAAGTTTTTTTTTGTTTTTGTTTTTAATTTCAAAAAACTTATAACACAGGTCTGGCAATGTTTGGTTTAGCTGTTGTCGATGCAATTTCGGACAATTTAATATCGATTGGTACTCGGGTGTCGTACAAGGTTGGTGCTTGTAATATGATTCCAGCTGTTCCAACAACAACAGCTATGGTAAATATCCATAAGAATAATCGATCCAATACCATCGCCACATATTTCCAATCTTCTTTCACCTAGAAAAGATAATAAAAGAGAAAATTATTAAGAAGAAAGAACAAAAAATATATCAAAAACAATATAAATTTGGTCAAGAATAAAAAATAAAGGATAAAAAAAGGACTCTGATGTCTGTTGTCTATATAAATTGTTCAAGGATTTGTTTTTTTTTTTTTTTTTATGACGTAGTATAATTTTATCATCTAAGAAGTTACTTTCCCGGAGATGAATAATGTCACGTCGGTCGTGCGTCGTCGTCGTTGTCATGTTATATAAAAATGTTTGCTCATTCAAATGCTTTTTGTCGTCACAACTGAATTTATGGTATTAAGTGGAGAAAGCTATTGACAGAAGAGCTATATATGGTTGTGCAGATGTGACAGATCCATCATTTTTCTATAGACAACTCGTACGACAGAACCATTCAGACGCAGCTGTTTGGTTTAGATTTTTTTATGAAATTAATACTTTTCTTTTTGTTTCATACTTTCGCGCTTTCATTTCAAAAAGAAAAAAAAAAGAAAAAAGATGAAATTATCTTCGGTAACATATTGGCAGAGGATATTATCAGTCGATATAGCATATTGAATCGATAGACGTTTTTTTGGTTTTGCTGCTCGACAAAGACGTGTTATGTTCTTTTTTATTTCGTTTTTCATTACTTTAATAGATAGAAATTGATATATCAGTCTGGAATAATATAGCAGTTTTATTTCAAATAAGAACCTGAGTAAAGTTTGAAAACAGCTGCATCACATTAGAGAGAGAGAAAGATTGTATTTAAAGAAACGTGGTCACTGTGGCGTATACGCACTTTTTTAAGTTGAAAATATTTTTTTCTTTCATAGGTGTCGTTGAACTTGAAGGTTTAACTTAATATGAATTCTAGAGATTTCACATAACGTTTTCGAGACAAAACCAATATCAAAGTTACATAAAACACGGTTTTTGGGCGCATTTTATGTTATCTCAAATCACAGTGAATTTTTATATTCGATTAAACGAATCGTGTATATTGGTTTCACGCCAAAAAAAAAAAAAATGCGGAGGCTATAATCAAAACCAGATTTCATAAAAAAAAATTGTGGAATTTTTTTTTTTGTAAAAGGTCTTTCTTTTTATGAAAACCAGTTTTGTCCAAGAATCGCTTTTAAATGGTACCTACCTGCCATTTTAAAGAAACCTCTAATAACTAAAAATTGTTGTAATCCCAAACTTTTCCGTACCGTTGTAAGAATTTTTTACAAAAAAGTGTCAAAAATTGATTTTTACCAAAACTCCTTTGAATTAAGAATTCCGGTTTATTTTTAAAATCAGAACCATTGTTCATTGAAACATTTAAAAAAGTTCAAATTTGTGGTGCTCTCCATACAAAAGTGACTTTTTTGAAAGGTTTTTATATGAAAAGAATAAGAATGTTTTATTCAAAATGACGGAAACTACACCTAAGTTTAACTAATCCTCAAATTCTGGCTTCTACAAATTCTAATTATTTTGATTCTTACAAAAGTTATCGTGTTTACAAATTTCCTACGCTGAAAACGACATGTTATCATTTCGTGACCTAATAGACTAATTCTGAAAACAAAAAGACTAATTCAGAGTTTCAGTTCGATGCGATAATTGTGAGCTGGCTAAAATCGATTTGGGGTGTTTTGACCCCCCAATGCCCCTCCCCAGGGTCCATACTACCAAAGTATTGTAAAGTCATCGTACATGTAGTACGAAGTTTCACTTTGATACGATAATTGTAAAAAGGCTAAAAGCAATTTGCGGTGTTTCGACCCTCCAATTCCCCTCCCCAAGGTTCGCACTACCAAAATATTGTAAAGTCATCTGAACTACATATATGTATGTACTACACGAAACCGTTAAAGAACATTTTCGGTTGTTTTATAAAATCAAAAATGGTATTTCAAACCAAAATAAAAATAAAACTTTCAATTTGTGACAGCCCTGCAAAAAATACCAAACCAATGAGGACAACAAAAATAGTTACATAACTTACCCTTGTGCTTTCTTCTTCCTTTCTGGTTTGATCCGCAATATACGTAACACCATCCATGGCTTTGTGCAGTTCAGGACAAGTGTGCCACCGATGACGCACTGTAGTACAAGATCTCCCCGAGGAACAACAGGGTGCCTGCCTCTGCTGCTGTTGCTGATGACAGCTACTACTGCTACTTGCACCCGCTGTCCCCGCCAGTGATGCATTCTGTTGCTGCTGCTGCTGTTGATGATGTGTGGGTTGATATTGAGCCTGTATGCTGCAACAAGACTCCGCCAATGTTGACGCTGTCGCCACGGAATTCACCGTCGTTGTGGACTTTATCACATTTGAGTTGCCCAGCAGGTCGCACGTTGTTGTTGACTGATTTTGCTGATGCGAATGCAACGGCGCTGGCGAGAAAGTCGCCGACGACGTTGATTGTTGGCGATACAAGTGATGATGTTGCTGCTGCTGCTGCTGCTGTTGATGATGCAGCGTCGATGTGGATGCTGATTGATGTGGATTGTAGCTGCCCATGCCATTTGTTTGACACGAGGTCGATGTCATCTGACGAAAACGTGAGGGCGTCAAGGGATGGTCTAGCAAACTGCCACCCGTCTGCTGGTACTGGCTGTGATGGTGACCGTCAATTAATGACGATGTCGTCGATGTTTGCTGGTTGACAGTGGATATTGTCGATGGATATGGCAGCGATGTCATTTCGTCCATCAGATTGAAACTTTGTACTCTGTGCTGGAGATGGGGCGATGTACTCCGTGACGTCGTCTTTGGACTATGGTGGAGTCTGTAAAAGGGACTATGACTCATTAAAACCCCCAGCTTCATGAGAAGCCTATCGGTGACTTACTTTGACAAGGCAACTGGTGGCGGCAGCGGTGGTATTTGATCCCTCAATTCCAGTCCATTGCATGTCCGGACCATTAGACGTCTAGATGATTGTCTATCAAATTGAAAACAATACAAAAAAAAAAAAATTAAATTGAATTTAAATCGATTAAAGCCGGGTGACAAAAAGCTTCTTACATCATCTCACTGATTGGATAGAGTGGTCGCCGCATCACCAGTATTCGTGGCAATTGATTAATGAACACAGTCCGTACCCATGGGGCCATTGTATGAGTTTGTGGCGAACGAAAATGCACATTCAATACGACTACTGTAACGCATATACTGTGTGTTTGGTGGTGTGTTCGTTCCGGAAGTCCAAGGATCAGCGTATAATGGTAAAGGGAAGGTGGATAAAAAAAAGGAATCATCATAAGCATATGTTTGTAGAGAATTTTTCGAGTATTTAATAGCTTTGGGCTACAAAGGACCGTTAAGTTCATTTATTGGCGATTTCACTTATTTACTGTTTTGGGATACCTCCATCCGGGTGTCCTATACAGCGATACACCCGCCAAAAGGGTGCGGGAATAAAACGATTACTGGCCGGAAACAAATTATTTTACAGTTAAGGCCAAAAGGGTTAAATCAAATTACTGCGTTGTTGTTGGTAGGGAGCATCATGAACATGAGGTGGTTTCGCAAACTTGATTGGGTGGTTGCTTTGGTTGGGTGTAATTGAGTTACTTTTACATAAAACTGGGACACGCGTAATGGTGGGAATGTATAATTTGTGTTTGGGTTTTCTTAATTTGTTTTGAACACAAAATCAGGGAAAATCTTACACAAAAGTTAACGGTCTTGTTTTGCATGCAGAAGTTTTTTTTTTTCTTTTTTTTTGTTTCATTATATTTTTGTTTAATGGCGGAGTGGAGACTTTGGTTTTTAAAGTTAAATTAAAAGTTGAAAAGAAAGTTTTTTCGGTTGCATTAAGAAGGGTTTTTCGTTTACCTACAAGAACAAAATAATGGCAAGTAAGGAGAGGAAATAATGATTCTATTTTTGGAAAATTTAAAATATCTTGGCAGTGTCACAAAGTTAATGCAATAAATTATATATATTTTGATGGAATACAAAAATATTTTGGAAGAAGAAATTTAGTAACCCTTGATGTGGATTGTGGACATTGTATGTCAAAAGTAAATTTTTAACAAGAAGTTTTTGATATATGGAATACTGAGAGACACCCATAAAGGGATCGGAATAGTAGGATATTATTTAAAGAAATGCGAAATTAAAATTAAAATATGTCGTTGGGACTTGGGACGAACTGCTGCACTATATTTTTTAGTCATTTTATGGTTTATTTAAAGTACTTTGTAACATAAATACAAAGTACTATAAATAAACCATAAAATTAGTAAAAATTAATTTAAGTCCTTTGAGCTAAATTTTGATATTTAAATGGTGTTTTTTTTTTATTTTTTATTTTTCGGTATGATTTGAAAATTTGAGAATTTAACCCAAAAATAAAATTAAATTTTCTATCAAAATGGATAGTTTAAAAAAAAAATTACAAAAACTAAACTTAAAAATATTGGAAAACCACGGATTTTTAAATTTTTACTAAATTTCGTTGAATTTAATTTTGAAAAATAAGAAGCGACTTATAGAAAATGTTTTTTTTGATAAAAATTGGTTGAACTGCAACCTTTAAAGCAGAACCATTTTATGTAGTTTTTTTCACATTTTGCTCGTAAACCTCTTGTTTACTTGAAATGTATTGTATACTATAGGCAAGTTTTTCATCTTTGAAATAATTTCCTAGAACAATTTTGTGCCTGATATTCACTACTTCACTTACTTGAACAATTGCTACCAAACATCATTGGTATATATCAACATTAATGTCGACAATGTACATAAACATAAGGGAAAAGGGATACAAGGTTTTTTGAATTAGAGTTTTTGATACTTTTAAAACTTCTCCTTTGTTAATAATAAATTTGGCAAGATTACTTAAAAAAAAAGCAAAATAAAAATCGAAAATGGCTACCCAAAATCAGATACCTACCCGAAAAATGTTCAGCAAAGATAACCTTCAATTGACATTAATGCGTAAAAAGCACGTTATATGCACTTTAATAGCAAGCAGGCGCCAATAACAGTTATAACTGCAAAGGGAGATTCTACTGCATAAAGCGAGTCATATAATTTTTACATCGCATATTACTTGACTTTTGCCAGTTAACTTCAATAAAATTGGATTATGTGCTCGAACTACCAGCAAATAGCATTAAACGCTTGAAATTCCATTTGAAATTGCTGACCGTAATATTTATACCAACTCTTGGGGAAAAATATTTACTAGCATCAACCACATGCAAACGCAATTGGAAATGATGCTGCTTTAACTTCTGCAAAAGACGACTACTACGACGATATTAAAATCCAAACGACTTATAACATGCGACACGAGTAATAATTTCTTATCTAAAGGAAATTCCATAAAAATTCCTTAATTATATAATTTCACTTTGCCATATCAACATCAGAGTGCGAGAGTATATGTAAGCGCAGTACCTAACCGCACCACAACGACACTAGGGGTTTTCTCTTTTTTGTGTATTTGGTTGAAATTCCAATTCCAGCAGTCCTGCTGTCTGTCAAAACAAATTGAACTTACCACAGGAACCCATTGACATGGTTGAGGTAGGATCCTTAGCTCACCCTACTGGTTCTCCGGTAATGATCTCAACCGCACGACACCATTTCTAGCACACATCATTATCTACAACACGATGACATAATTTCCGTCTCGGCAACGATATGGCAGGATGTAGGGAGGATGAGGCAAGGATATGCTTGTACATAACGCCACACGCCATTTCTATAGTCGCAACACAACATTTATACAGTTATGACACATATAGGAACACGTAATGACTAAATTCGGTGGTATTTGAGAACTTTTGTGAACCCTTCCTGAATATATGCTGAGACTGGTTGGGAAGTTTAGAGAATGTGTTTCTGAAGAAGTTAATTTCTAGAATTTTTTTTCCTGTGTACTGTTGTTTTGTGGAATATAAAGAGGGGGGTTAAATGTTCTGTTGAGACATTTAAATATGGTTTGACCTTGCACTTTTTTAAATGAATGTGTAAGTTTTAAAAATGTAGACAAAAACAACACAACAAAAGGTTTTGAGGTTCGTCAAATACATTTGAAAGAAGCAGACATCTTAGAAGACTATGATAATTGCAACCAAATTTAAACGTTTGCATGAATAATATGTGTTGACGTTTTTAATTTTTTTTTTTTTTAAATACTTTTGGAGAAAAAGAGGTATAAGATCCTTGAGGAAGACGCTGTTAAACATCTCTATGTAAACGTCGTTCAGTTGAGTTAATTTTTGAGATTCAATTGGGAAAGAGTCTTTTTTATTCAATCTAATAGTTTTTTTTGATTATGGCATTGCCAAGACACATAATTGATTATTGAGTGTGAATAATGTTTGTCTTCCAGAACAAATATAAACTATTACCATAAGTTTTCGAAAGGGTAAAGCTTTCTAGATGTGCTCTTAATATTCAAAACATTAAGTTAAGACAAAGAGTTGGATATAAATCAATTTGTGAAAAAATTATAGGAAATTACTTTAACAATTCATATTTTTTTCCAAAACACCTAAAAAAATAAGAGACTGGATGTTGACACAACAAAAACTGTGGTTTGCTTTGGTGATTCTAATAGACTACAGATATCTTTTTGAAAAAAAAAAATAATTTATTACCAGGATATGGTCTTGATTCTGAAAATGAATTCATTCTTATCCAAAACATCACAAGAACAGTGTTTTTGGGAAGTTCAAAACTCGATGTCTCAAAAACATTGTATGTAAGAGGAATTCTGATAAATTCAATTTTAGATTATAAAAATCTTTTGCAAAATTTAATTTGGTTTCCAAGCCCGTTTCATGCTGGATGGCTACTATTATCTCATAAAAAAGGAAAAATCGATCTTAAAGAAGCGTTTTCTGTTTTTTTTTTCTTTTAATTTTTTGACAATATTTTGCAAAAAAACTACATATCATCCCCGTCATACTTCCGTCCGTCACATAGCTTCCTTCAATGATATTTATTTGGGTAATCTCTCATTCTGGAACTAAAACTGTGCCAAAAGTTAAGTCCTATTAATATTAATGTGTCAAATCGGTTAATATTAAATACGGTTTATGACAGCGATTAGCTTTGAAAACCGACCTTCAAAAGTTTAAATTTTTCACATTCAT
Source organism: Meliscaeva auricollis (assembly GCA_948107695.1). NCBI lineage: Eukaryota > Metazoa > Arthropoda > Insecta > Diptera > Syrphidae > Meliscaeva > Meliscaeva auricollis. The sequence goes on along the minus strand of OX403617.1, from coordinate 16,554,860 downwards.
CCTTCTGGCATGAGGAGGGGACGATATGTTGTTACATAATATTAAAAAAAAAAGTAATTAAACAAAAAAAACCATCACGAAATGTTTAAAAAACAACATCAACTGTTTTGATTGAAAATTAGGCTATTTTCCAAAATAAATTCGTCAAAAAGAAACAAAAAATTGTATTTTGCTTCAGAAAAAAGATATAAAAAAAAAATATCCCAAAATGTTTGAGGTTATATATAAAAATTATTTTAACAAAAGCTTAGATCTTTTTAACATCAACAACTCTTAAATAAAACTATTTTCGATAGCAGCTCTAGTTTTGATAGAAATCGTAAAAAAATGATTTTTGACACCCCCCTCACTTTTTCGCCCACCTAATCACCACTAAAGGAATCTGATGAAAGGCTACGGTTATTTTTGTTTAACTATAATTTTCAGTTTGAAGTCCTATTTTTAAGCTATAAGAATTAACTTTCAGAAAATTTGAAAATTTAGCAGATAATAATTGTCCACTTTTTTGACAATTGCCTATAAAATATCCAATTTAGAACTACAGCCAAAAACCAATACAAAATTCAGAAAGTTTTTTTTGTTCCTTTACTTTTATATTGAGTAGGTACCTTCCTAACAACTGCATTAATAAAAATTAAATCGCCCCCATGATAAAATCCTACATCCTTTACTGGTAATAACTGGAAAACCAGCAAAAAATTTAACCAATAAAAGTTTAAATAGAGAAGCAAACTCATGCCATGAGTCATGAAAGAATGTCATGAGTTGATATTTTTTATATCAATTTTTACGCTGTAACGAATTAATGCGAAAAACCACCAATAAATATTATTTCACAGAAATATATAAAACTGTATGCAATTAGGCACATAAAAGCCCCTAGGGCTCAACAGGTGGAAATAAATTAACTTTAATATCATCAAATTTACCCGATTTTTATAGATTGAGTTCATTTTTTTTATCCATAAACCATGACACCTCACACACATTTTATGTGTGATAAATACTAATTAAGTTCCTTTGTTCTCGCAAAATGACTCAATTGGCTACCCCAAATTTAAAATTTAACATATTTTACACTATCTATGAATAAAATTATAACAATCCAAGGTTCATTGAACAAAAACGGATGTATGTTCAACAACAACATAATTAAAAATAACCGACAAAGTTTTACTTATATTCTTAATTAATTCCCTTATAATCTAACCGTAACCATAAACTTTATAATTTTGGATTTAAAAAGTTGAAGCAAAAACCTTTAAGTTTAACCTTTTCATTACAAAAAAAAAATAAAACAAAACACAAAAATACTCTTTTAAACGTTTACATAAAATTCTACTCACAATCAGCCCGGAAAAGGTAGATTAACACAAAAAAAAAGAAGCAGATAAACAGTTCTCCCCTAATCAATTCACTCAGATTACCTTTATTCGCAGCCATCTTTTGTTTGTTTATTTTTTTTTCTTGCTCGACCTTTACAAAAGTTAGGCACACGAATAACACTGTGTAGGTCGGTTAGGTAGTAGTACCTAATAAAGTTTATGTATTCAATGAACTTTTAAAAGTTCTGAAGAATTGCGGTTCCCGAGTGGTGCGATTTTTCTTCTTTTTTTTTATTCGTGTTTACCTCCAGTTAAGGGCTTAAATGACCCATGGGAGTGTAGAAAATTTGCCAATACTGAGGCTTTATTTTTTTCATTCGTTTTTTTTATAAGCCTCATTTAAACAAAGAAAAGAGAAAATGGTACAAAATACAAAAAAAAAGGTTCTTTAACTTACCTGAATGTATCGAGAATCATTGTAAATAGTACGAATTTTCCTAATAACGGAACAACTAATGATGTTGGGGGTATAATTTCTGCTAGTAGCAAGAAGAACACAGTCAGCGAGAGCAGAATAGATATGCTTAATGATACCTGAAACGATAGAAATGAATTAGAAGTGGAAAGAAGAGAGAACCAAAAAAAAAAAAAAACATAAAATCAAATTGGTAATTGATGGAGTAAAAGTGTTTGCTCAAGTGAAAATCTTAAGAAAATCATAAAAGGTAGGAATTGCTAAGCTTAATTCAGTTTTGATTGAAGGGTGTGGATGCGTGTAATCTATTTGTTTTTTTTTTTTTTATCATGGGAAAAGTTTATTGTTGGAAAAATAGCGATAGGATATAAATGAGGATTATAAAAAAAAAAATTGAGAGAAAACAGCGAATCAATGTTCCCACACTTTGGTTGAAGAAAAAATCAATGTTTTTTAAGGTATTTACAAAAAAAAACAAATATGTAATAATTAAATTGAATAAATTAAAGTCATTTGGAAATGCGGTTTTTCAAGATAGGTACGTTATTCCTGAAAACCAATATTTTAATCGACAGAAAATATTTCAAAATTTTCATTGCACTATACCACACACATAGCCCAGGAAAAATGTGCTTTCATTGCCGAAAAATTCGAATTGAAGTTTTGAAAATGCAATTACCGTCTTAAGAATACACACGCGAAAGTTCGTGTATGCGTCAAAAGTTATTCAGGGTTAGAGGTCAAAAATATTGTTTTTTTTTTCGCAGATAACTTTATAACGGTAGAACGTATCGAAAAGTATCTTAGACAAAACTTATAGATCACACAATTTTCTACAAATAAGTTTTGTTCACCCTTTTCCTTTAACTGATAACTCAGAAGACATCGCTATTCTAAAAAAATGTAAAATGACGAAAATGTCAGTTTTTCACGCAAAACTAAAAGACTGTGAATGTTATCGTTTGTGCATTTTTTTAACAAAAAAAAAAAAATTAAATTTTTACAAAATAAACTATGACAAAAATTTGCCAGGTCTGTTTATTTTCACCCGCCCGGTTCCAAGATAATTTGCTCTAGTTACTCTACTACATATGAAATTCAAATCTCTTAGGAAAGAATAAAAATTCATAATCGAAAAAATATTATGTATATAATGCATGAATGTATGAAGAAAGTATGTATATTCCCAAAAGGATATGTTTATTCTTATGTGCTCAAGGGAACATGTGTGATGTGATGGCAGTCGCTTCCTATCTCACACTAACTTCCTTTGACTTTGCGCATCAAAAATCGATTAAATACCTCGTTTACACCAACCAAATGTATTTCAATTTTCAACAACCATAATACCGTATTTTTAATCAAAAAAAAAACTCACCATTAGAGACCGAAGGGAGAGGTTATTCCTTTTCAATGGACGAAATCCTACGAGTATAACCCGTGGTTAGGTGTCAGTTTGTTCTAGACATCCGCTGGCGGATTTATGGCCTTTGAAATGAAACCTTGGATACTACAAAAATTCTTGTTTACTCGATTTAAATGAAAGAATGCTATAGTTTCATATTTCATTGCCAAAGGGACCAAAACTTCCATTAACAGAATCAGAGTAGCGAATTGAAATTTTGAGTAAGGTTTTTATGTACCTTTTGCTTTGTATTTTTGTCCTACATAAGAATAACAAGAATTTTTTAAACGGGGCTTTCTATCTGAGTGATTTTTCTATACGGTTTTGTGTTTAATTTCTTTTCAATTCTTGAGACAAAACAGTTAAATGCAAAAATACAATAAAGTATTTGTCTGATACTAACTTAAATAATAATTGAGTGAAAACTGCGTCATCGGAACTTCTCTCTGGATGAGCGACATGATAGCCAAGCTCAAAATCCTTACCAGAAAAGCCAACACTTAAAACAAAGACGTATGCAGGAATTAGATCAAAAATGGGCAGTTAAAAATTAGCTGACATAAAACTATTAATGTTTAGATTTATGTCGTCGAATCCCTAACTTGGTAGACTTCTATCAATAAAAATGTTTTCCTTTACGATCCTCATCAGAACCAAAGTCCTTAAATGCCAGATCCACCACATTTCGAGACTTCGAGTATATGTCTTTAAGAAATAATATCACATCTTAGCGCCAAACAAATAATATTCGAAATGGGGTTAATCCAACTTTTTGGGATTTTGTTTTTGGAGATATTTGATTTGGGGATTTCGGTTTGGGCAACACTTACTCCCTGTGAGTTAGACCTTGTCGTGCTGGGGGTGCATATGAGGGGTTCTCCAGCAATCTAGCCGAGAGCCACATAACCAAAATAACTCAAAAAAATAAACCTCAATGTTAGAAAACTTGGAAACTATGGATAAAAGTAAGCAAGAAGAACAAAATCGAACGGGAATATACGTCCAAGAGTCTTGGCCTCGAATCAGAAAAAGTCGCCAGTGAAAAGTTAAAAATCCAGTAAACAAAAAGAAAAAGAAAGAATAAGAAATAAACCGAAGCGTGGGAGGCGTTGGTAAGCCGACCACAGGGAAAGAATCTGGCTCATCCAGATTCTTTTCCACCAGGGAAAGAAACAAAATTATACCAAGAAGCGAACGTGCCGGGCTGCAAAGAGATTAATGAAAGTCCTCAGAGACTGATCTTGACTCGAAGGAAACCGAAAAACTCGCTTCGGCTAGGAGTAATCTCACCAAAATAATGATCAGGAGCGACAAAAAAAGCAAAAGTGCAATACACCTCCTTTACCAGAAAAGATCTGTCCTCTAGTGCAGTACTAAAAGAAAAGATCGCATAGCTGCTGTTATTTACAGAAGCAATGTGAATGTATGATCTCTGCTGATCATAATGGACGACAGCCTATGGCAAGCTGCAGTCTTCCTATTGGACTCTAATGATGGAGAATCCGGGGAATCCTGTATCTGTTAAATATACAGGGTAGCAACGAGGCGGTGCCAAACTCGTCGCCTTTGATGATCAGAGATTGTATGATTTATACAATCCTTCTATCAGCAGGTTTGAAGGGCTATAGAGGTGCTTAGCGGAAGTTAGCGGACAAATTTTTAAATTATTAAAAAAATTATTTTGGTTGGCAATCAAATTTTAAGCTTTTTAAATGCTTTTAAGTGGCATAAACTTTGATTTTATAGCTACAATAGTTTTTTAGTTATTTAAAATTCTAAATTAAGAAAAAGTAATAAAATGATTATTTTTTGATGACCAAAATTATAGATTTTTATTAGCATTTTTGTTGTAATTTTGCAGCTCTCATGTGTTTTAGTACAAATTTTCAATTTCAAAATGGTACTTCCGGCGCTGAAGCTATTGGAGAGTATTTAAAAAATAACTTTTTAAATTTTTATTTGCCTGTAATTTTAGCTTTCCAAAATAAAATTTTTTGCGCAAACCTCAATTTTGTAGCTCAAGCACTTTTTGCAATATTCAAGTTCATGTTAAAAAAAGTTAGCTCAAAAGTGCATATCAAAATCTAAAAACATTAAAAAAAATATTGTTTGCGAAATTTGAAGTTACCATGAACTGGATGAAAAGAAGCTACAAAAACGAAGCTTATGCCACTTAAAAGCATTTAAAAAGCTAAAAATTTGGATGCCAACCAAAATAATTTTTTTTTAACTATTTAAGATTTTGTCCGCTAACTTCAGACTTATTTTAGCGAAAAATTCAATAACTCAAAAACCATGCGAGCTTCAAATGTTTGAACTCCGCCACAAAGTGCCTGTCAAAATAAGGACCATCAAAAAATGCCGATCATTCATATCCCACGGGCGCTCTTACGTTCAAAAATACTTGGGCCCGTGATCAATATTTTTTGTTGCCTTTGGTAAAACAAATTTAGATATTAAAGCAAGGTAGTATTTAAATATAGAACAAATAATATGACAGTCACAAACTTAACCCATTTGTTACTTAAGATTCATCAATCGATTTCACTGCCGTGCGAAAAGAAGTCTTACTTTAAAAACTAAACACCCTGTAAAAATAATAAATTCCCTTGTATTTGCTCTGCAAAAACATATAAATGAGTTTTTCAAGTACTCGAATAGCATCATCATCATCATTATCAGGCAGTAATATAGAAAAATCATATACACTCAACTTAAAGTAAAAAAAAAATAAAACCATGACAACTACAAACGGGGGGAGAGATATATGTATATTTTATGATGATGTGAAACCTTTTTCTGTCGCTAGATTTTGTTCCGTCTATTTTGTCAATGCCTCCAGTATACACTTCAGAGTATACAACCGAGGTCATAAGAGCCAGATATATATCTACTATATGTGGAAAATAAAAATCTCTTCCCCCAGATGCATTAAACTACACACACACAAACAAATATAGAACTCTATTCGCATGATATTTATGATGGTTTTTCCTGCAGGCAATTAGAAAGGCAAAACATCGTGCTTTATGCATAATATTTTGACACCCCCACCCTGAGTTTTTCATATCTCATAGTTGTTGCTGTTGTTGTTGTTGTTATATCTATGATTTTCCATTTCGTGGTTGTTAGAATCGATATATAAAAAAGTTGAAAACATTATTTTTCATTAAAAACTAAAATTTTATCCTGCCATTTCGAGTGGCACCGAGTTGTTGTTGGTTGGTTGGTTGGACTTTATTATGCTACACATTATTATCAACATTTATACAAACAAAAATTGTTGAATTAGAATTTTAATTGAAAAATTATGAACTCTATTTGAATTTTTCGTTATTAAAAGAGAATATTTTAACAGCAGCGGGGAGCAACATTTTGTGTTAAGCTCCTACTCGCATTATGAAACATTAATGCACAAATTGTTTTACTTTTAAATATTAATTAACTTTAAGTGGAAAAAGTAATTTTATTAGTTTTATAGTCTAATTATCTTATATGAAGTGGGAACACTGTTTTCGGAATTAAAAATTAATAAATAAAAAAAATTATGTTTTCAAAAAATATGGAAATTTATGAATATTTAAAAATATGTATATATATGCAACTTACCTTCTCTCCACTATCCGATGGTAGGTAAAAAACTAAAATTGTTAAAAAACTAATTCCCATACAGGGAATAATTAAGTTGACAGTGTAAAATAATGTCTTACGTCTCATTGTAATATTAAATGTTATATCTAAATATGGTTCATCGCAGCATGTGTAGAATTTTTCATTTCTAAAATAAAAAGAAAAAAACAAACAATATTATGTTGATATTTTGATTATATAAATAAATGAGATAAAATTGCACATCCAATTTTTTATATTATACTCAGTCAATGAGCGGAAGGGATATATTAATTTATTTAGGACTTTAAAACGCCAGCAGGTATAAACTGACCAAATTATTTATGCCCAAAAGCAAAAGGTGGAGATAGAATTTTGCAAATGGTGATAATGATGATAAAGTTTATAATGATGTTGATATGGTTAGTTAGTAGAGGATATGTTGGTAGGTAGATAGGTAGTAGTAGTTTTGGATTTAAAAGCTAAATTGGTTTGAAGTTGATGGGAATTTAGGGTAAATTACGAGTGGATTTGCAAAATGAGATAATGATGTTGGTATATTATTTTGCAATCCAATTAGGTTTTACTTAAGTGATGCGGTTGTTTCTGGATGAGAGAGTGTGTGTGCTATTTGGAGGCAATTGGATTAATGGATATTGATGAATAATTGCCATGTAGGATGTTTCCTACCACCAGGTACTTTATTTGATTTATTTGATTATTTTGTCGTAAAAAAATAGTTTGGTTCATTTTTTTTTAGAGAATTTTCTTGCATTTATGATTGATCATTGGTTTTAAATTAAAAAAAAAAGAATATATAAATTGATGTGATTGGACACTTTATACTAATAGTGATATAGTCATGTACATTATAGAACATTTTATAGGTCAAGGAAATAAGACAAAAAAGTGTCCTTTAACTGACAAAATAGGTACCTACTTTACAGCATATTTTTGGTGGAATTTGTGGGGAGCGGTGCCTTTACTCATATACAAAAGTCAAAAAGAATTCGATTCATAAATAGTTTTTCGAGATACGATTTTTAAGTATTCACTCCATATCTTGATTAATAATCTACGAATCGGAACAAAAGAACAAACATCTGAAAACTGATAACATGCAAGAAATAAAAGTTTTTTTTCATAAGTGAAGAAGATTAATCGCAGTGTGTTAAAATACTTTCGAAAATATCTATTCTTTAAGAATGTACTTGTTCTAGAAGGTAAAGTTTCTTTAAGAACTTGTTAAGAATTTTAATTCAAAATTAAAGTTTAAGTTTAAGGTTTTGCAGTAAAAAAAAAAAAAATAATAAAACATTCAACTAAATTCGATTTTAAAGCTACTAAAATAGCTTCTTAAATGAATTTGACCTGAAAATCAAAATTAGATTTATTTTATAAAGATGAATTTCTAGAAAAACAAAATTGAGAATCGTTAGAGCTGTTAAAAAAAAAACAATTTTTTATACGTACAAATTTCAAATGATTTTTCAAAAAAAGCTTAGTATGCAATTTTTTAGATATTATTTACCAATATTTAAAAACTATATTTTGAAAATAAATTCATCAACCCGTTTTTGAAAAGCCGATTTTTGAAAAAAAAAATTATTTTTTTGGAAAAAAAAAAACATTTGCATAAAAAGATACAACTTATCCAAAAACATGACCATTGACCATTGATTTTTTTTTTTCAAAATCATAGTAGCCGATTTTGAGAAAAATAAGTTAAAATATCTGGGAATAGTCTTCAAAAAACGCCTCATATTAAGTTTGAAGTTAATCGACAAATCCGTTCAGAACGTGGCTTCTGATACATCCAGACAGACCCACTTTTTAAGCATTCTCTTTCATCGTAATATCATGTTTGATTGCTTTTGTTATCTCAACTTTTTGTTTGTACGAATGCATAACTTGATATATGGTACCTAACAGAGCTGTTAAAGACTGCAGTCAATTGGTAATGCAATCAATTCAGTAGCAGTTAATTGACTTTTGTTTAAAGTGCAAGTTAGTACTGCTACTAAGAACCTTAACTGCGAAATAAGAAGTTAGCAGTAAGAACTAAAATACTGACTGCACAGTTAATGAAAGCAGTTAATTGACTAAAAGTTAATCAACTGTAGTACTTTTTGACTTGTTTTAGTCATCAAGTCAGTAGACAGTTTTTTGTACTGTACTTTTTTGTATATCCTTTTAACTAAAAGTTACTTTCACAGCTCTATATTCCTGCATAAAAGTGTCATGAAAGTGTAGCATAACAGTTCAAAAACTTTCTTCTGACAAGAAGACTAAAACCAGTTAAGAAGTACTGCAGTTAATTAATTAACTACTTTCATTATTTGTTCAGAAAGCTAGAAATACATGTTCTTATAATGATATAACACAAAATGTTAAAATTTATCCAGATTTCAATGTCCATTTCGGCTTCCAGAAATGGACAAGGAAAATGTCTACTGTCCTAGCTTAAAAAGTGACCCACTCAAACAGAGGGAAATATACCACCCTCCTTAACAATTTTGTTCCTTTCGTTTCTAAAACCTAGAAGCCTTACATTTTACCTATACAAATCAGTAAAGAATTATACATTATTATTTAACCAATATAAATAACTGTAACAAATCTTAAAATCTTTTTAATCTTCCAATCTACTTAAGAGTCCCAACTCCAAAATGGTTTTGGTTTAAAAGAATATAAAAAAAAATCATTATAATCGGATCTTGTTCTTAGAACTTTCAAAGATGGCTCTTTTTACCTCGGTATTCATTTATCCGACTATTAAAGTATTAATTTTTCATCTTCTATTTAATTTCCATTTTATTATTTATAGCTTCTATTATGACACGTTTAAAAAATCCATTACCCTATTATTTTTTTATTATTAACCTCCATTTTTTTTAATGAAATTTCCAAGAAGAAGGAAAAAAAATATTTAAACAGAGTAGTTTCAAGAACATTCCTTTTAGAATCTTCAATATTATCCCATTAAAACTACCTTTCGTCCTCCGTAACTACTTACTATACCAACTCCTCAAGTGCCTATAGCATTCTTTGTAGGATCCATACTCCATCTCTCAAATGTTCATCTTACTTTACCTGATGTCAGTATAAAAACGATGAGAAACTTCCATGAAAAATAAAATAAGAAAAGAAAAAATCCACTAAACCCTAAGGATGTGATTATATTCATTTACTATAATATAGTAGCGAGTCCTTCTTTTCACAAACACGTGTCCATCAAAGAATTCTATTTGAATGATGAAATTGTAATAAGGCTAAACGTTGTCTGAATAAAAAAAAAAAAATAAAGAAACTTAAATGTTCCATTGTTTGAATTTTGTTTATTTTCCTGTTATTTTTTTTTTGTTATACGCAGATACTCAAGTTTGAAAAGGATACACATAAGTTAGTTAACAACAAACATGTTTGTATTAAATTAAAGGACTCACATGAATGGACAATCTTTTCGAACAAAATATCACGAACTTATTTTCTTCATAAGATGTGTCTTGTATTTTGAGTCTCTAAAGATATTGAATAAATACGAAAACTTTTTCTTTTTAAAATTAAAAAGGTACAAGGTACGTTTTTTTTTTTTTTGCTTTCTTTTGAGCTGATTAAAGTTCACACGTGGCAAAATAAATAATCCAACCGGACGTGCCAGGCAAATATTTATTCTATAACAAGTTGTTATTTGATGAAAGATTCCTTAAGTTTGTTTTCAAATGAAAATCCATTCCGTTTCCAAATTTGCAAGGAATAAATTTAGTTTTGTGTGTTCAAGGAGGCAAACGTGTTGTCCCTAACTAATTCTTCAAAATAAAGAAAAAAGCAAAAATTGAAAATTTGTTTTATACCATAAAAAATAAACGAGAGAATGTTTTTTTTTTTTTTGTAGGAAATCAATTCTTAGTAAATTTCCAATATAATTCCGCTGGAATTGGAAATGTTATGGTGGTTGCCCATCCAACAGCATTGCGGGAGTAGTTGTTTTGAATAGGTAATTAAAATGCCAGATATTCAAATTTAATATCCATATCACGACCTTTTGTGGCGAAATGAAATAAGTTATTGTGCATAAAATTCGATATTCATACGAATAAATTGAAGGAGAAGAACCGAATAAATTTCTAACAGAAGCAGATTTTTACTCTTCCATTCAAGTGCTTTGCTACATATAATTTGGAAAACTTTTTTTTTTGCTATTAAGACTGAATTGAAAGTTCATTCAGGCTTAAACTAATATTGTTAAGTTTGAGTAACATTAAAACACTAAAAAATACAGATTCTGCAGTGTAAATCAGAAAAACTACGGAATTTTTAAATTTATGGTGATTTTTTTGAATAACGGTTTAAAATATGATTATAAATTGATGAATAAAAACAAATTTGGTTTCAATTCTTAGCTTTTGCTATGTGAAATAAGGCCTCCAAATATCAGCTGAATTGGCTTAATAGTTTTGAATATATACAAGGTCAACCGAATCTAAGAGATCTCATTTCTACAAAACAATCACATTTTTTTGAAAATCAATTAAAAAATATGTGCGTGGTAAAATTTTTCTGAAACCAGATTTAGATTCAGAAAAGTCCAATCTTACATAGTTTCAAAAAAATTATAGCAAGGTAAAACAAAAACTTTATTTTTGTAGACCATCAGTTTAATCTGAGCTTTTTGTAATTCTGGCCCCAAAAGATGAAAATTCTAGAAGACTGATCAAAAACCGACTAACTACTATATCTAAAAATATATTTTACAATAATCCAGCACTGAAAATATTGCATTAAATTGAGTCAAATGTGTTTATTTGCATAAAACCAAACAACCAATGCAAGAAGAAGTACACATTTATATGCATTTGAACACTTTGAGTTCATATGCAAAGCAAAGAATATTTAAAAATTTTAAATCTTCCCTATTGAATGGGATTGTGAAAGAGAGAGAGAGCAATGCCATCTACATACCAAACAAATGCATTCTTTAAGAAAAAAGAAAAATACGAAAAAAGAACGATGTGTATGAGGATAAACTTGAGCATATAGAATTTCTTAAGAAGAGTGCGTTCTTTGAGTGCAAAATCAATATTTAATGTGTGTGTGCATAATAAATTATTAAGGATGACTTGGTAGGAGATTTAAAGATTCCCAGAATATCGTCTGGGTCTTTGAATTAAGTTTTATTGCAACAATTTTATGGGAATATACGAATTAAGTTTTAAGATTTGGTTTTAGTTTTATTGCTATGCATGTGCCATTTCAATATGGTTTCGATTTCAAAATAGAATTTATAAGCAATTTGCCACAAAATAAGTGTCCCATATATGTATTTGTTTCAATCATAAGATTCTTTGAATTTGGTATTTTGAATTCGGAAGTGCAAAACTGACAAGAGTGGCTTTTTGTCGTCTGTAGGTATATAATATTAAGGAGAAATATTTTGGTATCATAACATTATATTAAAAGAACTAAAATTGGCTCTCAGAAAATTATTCAAGTGACTCTTTTGTTCTTATGTGGAACATTGTAGTAAAATTTGATTTTTAGAAATAAACACAAAACAATATTTTGTGGAAATTGTTTTTACAGGTTCAATTTATTTATTTATAAATTGAACTTGGTGGGAAATGAAAGATAATATGGTATTTACAATAAAAACATAGGGTTGCCGCTATTGAAATGGGTTTATTAGTATGGCAACTCTATTTGAATGAAAAAAAGGTTACATCACTTGACTCATCATAACTATTTTTTATATGAAATAGAAGTCAAAAATATGTTAAAATTAAAAATATAAATAAGTTTAGAGCTTAAAGCTGGAAGTGTGGTAACCCTGTTCAAATGAAAAACACACTCAAAAAATATTATTATTAACACTGAACACTACAAAACACTATAGTTGATACATTAGAAGGCTTAAAAGTAACAAAACGTGCTTGAATTTATCTTTCCTTACCATTTTCTATAAAAAAAATAGTTTTTTTTTAATTCTGAGAGGTTATGACCCTTTCATATTAATCCATATTAACCTTAAATCCTTTTAAAAATGTCAAAGTGGCTTTGTGAACCCTCTTATTCTCGTTCAGAAACTTTGTTACAAAAAAAAAGTTACTTATGTAGAAAATGAATTGATGAATTTCCGTTCCCCCTAATAAAAGAAAAGTGTGCAGTACTAAATCGAAACCAAATATAAAAAAAAAAAAAACTCAGCAAAAGCGATGCCTACGAGTAGGGTAAGAGAGGGAGCATTTGCCAGGATTTCGAACCTAATGATTAGATTTAATTAAACAAAACAGCGATGTGGCAAAGCTTTCCTGGTGGGGATGGTTTGCCATGGAGTGGGGGAGGTATTGCCAGGTGCCTAAATGTCAAATATAATATGCAAATAGAAACACTAAACATTAAGAAGAAATAAAACAAAACAGAAAAAAATTTGTATAAGTTAGACTTTATCATTGGCAAAATAACTCATGAGTGGTTTTGCCACTAGCATATAGGCACCCCACGAATAAGCTTTTCCACTGGCAAAGGCACCCCTGAAGTGGCTTTGCCAATACCAAAATTAACCAACTAAATGATTTTGTCAGGCAAATCATTTCCACGTAAAAATGGCAACATTGACACTGTGTCTATGTTAATAAATTTTGTCGTTGTCGTGTCGCACTGTCGCATGACAAAGAGACATTTTGCTTTTAATAAACCAATTTTCCTTAGTTTTTTTCAAAAAAATTTCAGCATTTTGTATTCAGACACCCAGTTATGATTCAATTTTTCGCTTGAAATTTCCGGATCCGGTGATAGTGGATATGCTGCTCTAATAACTTACTTATTTTCAATCATTACAAACATATTTCTATTCTGTTCCTTCTAACCAGTGATTTGCAGGGTTTTGTACAGATAATTCATAGCATACAGGTGCTTCAACTGCCTCAACTATTTTCATTTTGACACTCTCAAAACTAAAATCTATCAAAATCTCAAACAAAATTAATAATCCTGTCCTGTTTATCTCAAACAAAACTCAAATATAAGTTATCGAATATTGCATAATAACCAATTCAATTCAATCCAAACTTTTAGTATTGCCAATTAACGTCTATTGTTTACACAAAACCCCGAAACAAACTTTACTTCCCTTTTAATATTTTCATCATCTTATTCCTCTTTATTGGCACATACTCGTATAGTAGTGATATGCCATCATTACACTCGCTATGACCCAAATCCTTTTAACTTTTCTAATATTCAATCAAAAAGTCCCATTGCCAAAACGAGAATGTTCATCAAAAAACAGAAAGAAGAAGAAAAAAAAAAAAATATCGATATAGAATTCAATCAATAGCAATTCAAAGATAAGTTTGTATCCCCGAAAAGGGAGAACCTTTTTCAAATGAAATAACTACCCAGAGAGTGAAGCTATAAATAGCAAACTTTAGCCCCTTGACACAATTTCGCCCAAACACACGTTTCACAGTTTTCTATACGTTAGAAGAATAGTTAACTGTTGTACCTATACCCAATACTGCTGTATAGCCCATTGAACTATTTTCTCCTTATATACCCTACCCACATCCTTATGCATCAAAAAGTAAACATAAAAATACATCACTCAAAAAATAAAGGAGAAGAAGATAAAATTACACCGACGGAAATTGAGAATCGTGACCAGCAATGTTAAGTCGTTCAAGTTAGCTAGCTACAACATCAGGGAGTGTCAGAGCATCCTTCTGTACTGTACCGTGTACCTTTAGGTATACAAAGCAACAACAAAAAATAAGCTAAACTTCTTCGACAGCATCAGATAGTATAGAATCTAGATACACGCCCACAGTCACACACATTGCCGCATATATTGGTGGTTTATACCGTCACGCGTACACGAACATTGAGGTAAAGTTGATTGAAGGGGTTTATCCTTTGCAAATCCTTCACATGTCCTGAAAAAAAAGGCTGAGTGCTAGGTTATTGTTTCCTAATAAGTTTCAGCATCAATTCTTGATGCAAAACTACTAAGAGTAGTTGGCTGATGTCGCATCGTGTGTGAAGGCTTTCAAAGGCTTCCCCGTAAATAACTGAGTTTACGTTTTGTCTTGTGCCATCATGATGCCCTCCAGGACCTTTATATGTGCTTCTGACTGCAGCTAGATGAGTGCTGTGTTTACATGTTGTCTATGTCCCACAAAGAATAAAACAGACGATCGATGTGCAAGAAACGCCACCGCGCTGCCACCTCAAGAACAAAAGTCAATATGTTTGGCCCTAAAAAATAAACTAACCTCGAAGCTCCTCGAAGGTACATAACTTGTGAAGGTGTTTGCCATCGAATTGGATAATTTTCAAAAGTTTTTCACTCCAGCGTTGGGTTGGGTGGGTGCTTAGAATAGGTCTTGAGCGACGCGCAGGATACTTAAAAGTTCCTTCATTTAAAGTTTGCTTCCGTATTCGTCCTTTTGAAAGGTAAGTTCCTTTTTTTTTGATGATTTTTTTTTTTCTCTCTTGAATTTCAAAAGCATGTTTAAAGAAGAAGCCTTGAGGAGGATGAATTTTGCATGAGCGAAGTTCCATTGAGCATAGTTGTGGTGGCATTGGTATGGAGATGCTATGTTAGGTTAGGGTAGTTATTCTACTGCAAGCAAGTAGGTACGTGATGTTTTGAGTAACTCAAATATAATGTGAACGGTTGCATATTGGGAGGTAGAATGATGCGGTTTGGGTTTTTAGAGAGGAAAGTAAATTCATGTGCAAGGATATTATAAGGGTTTAAAGTGAATCCATTCGATAAAATGGGCGGACGGAGAAAAAGGCTTTTTTCCGGTATATTTGTTAAGAGGTTTTATGGAAGAGGATTATTTGATGGCTAGTTTTTAGTGAAATGATGTTTTTTTTTTCGTTTTTTTTTTTGTAGTCGACGTAAACATGTTTAGAAGATACAAAGATGAGAGGTTATAGTGAAGAATATAAAGGTTTGTCAAGTCGTTAGTTAAACGAAGTGATAATAAAATGGATTCAGGGCATTTACACTCTTGAAGTATCATTTTTTAGCTCTACCTAACATTAGAGAGTCTCGTGGAATAAAAAGCCGTTTGCTATAACGAAGTTGAAAATAAAAACTTTTATGAATGTGACAGTCAACGTAGAGGAAAAAGAAGAACATAAGCGATTTGCTCATACGAAGTTTAAAAATTCATGTTGAACATCATGAATTTTTAAGCTTCGTATCAGCAAATGGCCCTAAAAATTTTAAATTGAATAAATTTTTGTTTAGGGAAGTCAAGAAATGCAAACAAATGCAAATAAAATTCTTCTCATCTTTATATTTCCCGTGCTGACTTAGTTTTAAAGTTTTTCATACAAACTACATGGTGACTTCAAAGAATTTTACTTGAAAAATAATGGAAAAATTGTAAAAATTGATGGAAAATTTTTAAACTTGACAACTTAAACGTTTATATTTTCTAAACAAGGTTGATCACATTTTGTACCCATTTCAAGAGAAGTATTTTTTAATTTCCTTAATTTTTAAACTGTTGAAGAAGGCTATGAAATTTATACAACTCCTGTATGAATAAGTATTTAAGCGACATTATGTAGGTATGTATGTATATAAAAAAGTGCCAATGAATTTGATTAAAAAAGATAAATTAAAAAATAAAATTGAAAGTCGCTAGAGCCGTTTTAATAAAAAATTAATTTGTTATTCATAAAAAATTCTGAAACCTTGTTTAAAAATAACTTTGGTATGACATTTTCATGAAACTATTAATGCACGTCTAAAACCCGTTTTTGGAAAATTGATTATTCAAAAACAAATTTTGAAAGATTGTTTTAAATATCCAAAAATTATGTTTTTGAAAATTTTGATATCAAATAATTTTAAGGTTGTCAAGGAGCTTCCGCAAAAAACAAATTAATTATGATTGGTTCAGTCCTTTTAGAAAAAGTCCAAAATGAAAAAAAAAACCATTTAATGGGAGGTACCGTTAGTGGAATTTAACAAACATTTCTATCACTCCAAAAGTATCACCCTACTAATAAAAGTAAACACGAAAATTCAAATCAAAATCGTTAGAGCCGTTTTTGAAAAAAGTTAACTTTTCCTTAATGGTTATACATGGCAAATACCACTTGTTTGCGTTCGAAATAAAAAAATCTCCTCTAGGGAATCACCGAATCCCCCTAACTACCAAATTTTAAGAAATTTTGTTCAGCGGCTGGTAGCTCGAGGTATACACAGACAGACTTGTGAGAATTGTGAGACCCACTTTTTTCGCATTCTCTATCATCGTAATGAGATGTCTGATAGTTAACTCGAGTTTTCCACTACGGCTGGGTTAAAAAAAAATCCTTCCGGCATGCACTAACACTTCCGGGGCTCTTAGCTAAAAAGTTTTGTTTCGGCTAAAAAATATGAGCCTTGCAAACAATCAGCACTTAAAATTAATGCTTAGTTTCGTTTTTCCATACAAATTGCACTGGGATTTTTGTTTTGTTTTACTGTAAATACAAATTTGTGAGGCTCATATCCGTTCAATGTTTATTTCTTTAACAAATACATCTAATGCTCATTTGTGTCAATTGTATTTATATTTTTAGAAATTTTTATTTTTTCTTGGGAACCCTTATCAAATTTTTAACACCATCAAATCCACATTACCCTTTTCTCTTTCGCATTTTGAGTTTTCAAAGTCCTTGATGGGCTTATAACATTCACAGAGTGTCCGCCTTTTTCATGTTTTCCTTCTTAAGTGGATTTATTTTTACGCCTTTCAAATATTTTATTCACCTTATATTGTAGACATAGGCTTTTTCTTAAAACAATAAAAACCAATGTCGTATACTACGCTTAAGTGATTTTGTCACATCCTTAAATTTTAAGGTCAATCTAATAAATAAATCGTTGCGTTCATTCGAGGTGTGGGTAAGAAGTTTTTTTGTCTTTTCTCATTAATTCTCTTTGACACACAATGAAAAAAAAAAACATTTTCCATCCCTGAAATCGCAATACATATATAAATACTAGTTTTTCGCTCTGTAAGGGGTAACCCAGATAACCTATTTAAAATCCACCCATACCTAAAGCACAGTACTGTAAAGCATTAAATATTATGTTAAAGAGTTTTTGAATATGGGAAATGTTCATGAAACTTCATTTTAATTCAAGGAATTATTCGGAAAACCATTTTTTCGTTTTTAAAATTACGATGAGACTATAAATTTAATATTCCTCAAACTTAATTCGAAAGACAAAAATAATATCTAGTAGTTTTAGTAGTTAAATGTTATCATTTGTTAAGTGAAAAATTACTTTTGAAATGACCTATTGTATTGTAATATTTAACTAGCATGCGTGGGTGTCTCTTGTTAAACTATACATAAAACATTTTTAATAATAGTATTCAATCCACGTGTTGTTGCTCAGTCTAATATATTCTCTTAATGTCTATGTAAATTTTGTACAAAATTCAATGCGAGCTATATAATTTCGTTCTGTAATGTGAAATGAATAAATTTTACGGTAATACGAATATTTAATTAAATACATTTAAAATTTATTTCAAATTCAACTTACCTTACAGCAGGAACTTCCAGTATATCCCATTCGACTGATGTGTAAAATTCTGATAAATCAACACCAACTTCAACTATATTTGTACCATTAAGTTCATCGATATGCCTCAGGTCCACCTTGAAAAAAAAAAAAATAAACAACACCAACAAACATTATAAGAATGAAAACATAATAAAAATCAAATAAATACACCTAATCACATATAAAAACATTTTTTAAAAGGTTTCCCAAAAGGCAATGACCTCCCATTAAAAAAATAACAAACAATACCTATATAGTATGTCCTTAGGCGTGGAATAACAAAAAAAATTGTTGAAAATTCAATACTTAAATCAATCGGTATTTGGTCCTTTCGGCATAGAAAAAAAAAAAAAATTAATACAAAAAAAAAAGAACGACAACAGCTTACACAAATTCCCTGACAAGAGAATTCGAAATTGAGAGCATGAAATTTGCAAAAAAGGACAATGGCAACTGGCAAGTATAGAAAAAAATTATTTCAACTTCTAACATAGTCTCACTGATTGCGGCTCGTTTTTTCTTTTTATTTTTTTTTTATCCTTTTAACGGAGGATACACAATTTTTTTCTCTGATTTCTTCTCCTACACTACTGCTGCCACCCATCAGGACCATTTTTTTTTTCTCATCCTGATGTCTAGAAGACTCCTTTGGCCCACTCGTTCATTGTTCACGTCATTTGTGAAAAGTCAAATGAACATGAAAAATCTTGGCATCAGTTAGGAGGAAAAGTTTAACAGCAACAAAGGAGCAGCAGAATCGAGAAGAAAATGTTTATTTAAATAAGAAAAAAAAATTAGTATCAGTAAAAAAGGATAATACTGGTTTTGTATTGGATTTGCAGAGGCAAATTGCTGATAGGATATCTAAGGAATCCATCAGGGATGACAGTATCTATACAGTATATACCGCTATATGCTCCTTGACAGGTATGCAGATCTGTGAATGCGAGTCCTGATGACGATAGGTAAATTGCGTCTTTGCTGACATTAAAGATTTGCATAAAGCATGAAAGGACACCTCTTTTCTGCATCGCAATAAATGGACAGCACATGGACGAGTGAACAAATTTTCATCTTCTTTTTTTTTTTACTTTTTATTTCCAGCTCAACAGTGTAGTTTCCGATTGAAATTGTTGCCAAAAGTAACAAAAAAAAAAAAAAAACAAGAATACACCTAAACTCCTTTGGCACGAAACTGCACATTCGTTGAAAAATACTGTGTTGTCCTAGTAAAGCTGAGGAACTTTGAGGATTCGGCACCGATTTCCGTTTATTTATTACTTGGCATGGCAATTGCCTCAGGATATAGGTATAGAGGTACTCCCAGCTCTACATGATATAGCTTCTGGGGTTTGGGCAGCTGAGGAGCTTTAGTGGGATGGAATAGAAAAGGACAGAGCAAAAAAAAAAACCTATCAAAAAGCCAACTTCAGTTTGCTGTAGGATGTATGTAGAGGTATGTCTATGTACCACGTGTATCAGTATTGGCCCGGCAGGGGTTTTTGCTTGTAATTTGAAACGTGTCTTCCTGGCAATTTGCGATAAATTGTGTACACGAAAATCTTGAGGAGATTTGACTGGAGCAAAACTGATTTTTTGTTGCCCTCTCTGGTGAAATATACGTGCGCTGCAGGGTGTTGAAAGCAAAAACAAAAACAACAACACGAAAAACCTGGATACCTACACAAAAACACGTACACAAATTGCAAATGGTGGAATATTTGCGCAAATTGATGAAGTGATCCTTTATATTTAAATAAACGAACGGAGATTAATAAAATAAATACAAAAGTGTAGTCGATATTTATATTCTGTCTGATAATTACACGAGAGTATTCTCGTATGGGCTATATACAATAATAAATGAATGGGTATTGTGAACACGTACATTAAGTGTTCTTATTTTATTTTATTTTTTTTGTTCACAAAGAAAGAGCTCTTAATTTAGTGAGAAGATTTTTTGCCTCCTTTTTTTGCTTTGAGTTAATTACAGGGGACTCGGGACTATAGTCAATGATTTTGGAAACAACAAGGATATTTAATTATTCATGAATAAATGAGGTCATTAGTGCAGTTAAATGTAATGGGTTTAAGTTGAAGAGAAAAGTAACATAATTTCTTTTATAATGGGTGTGTATAAATAAATAGTTAATGAAGGCTTTTGACAGTAAAATCTGGTGAAAGTCTTTGTTTACAAGAACGAACAATAAAAATATTATATCTTTTATAGAGATACAATAAAGTTGAATTTTCATTTTAATAAGCTGTCGAAGCTGTCGACTGAGAAAAGAAAAGTGATAAAAGCAAAATTTAAGTTTAAGCAGTTCTGTTGACATAATTCAAAATTTTGCACGAAATAAGTAAGATTGATGGATTGAAATCAACTATTTTAGAGGAAATGTAAAAATTCTCGATCAATAATTCAGGCCACGTGAGTCATATCTCAAAGTAGCCAAATTGATTAATTAATTTTTTCCTTATAACGCATAAGCCAAGATTTATGGTCATAAAAATTGTTTTTCAAAAACAGTTATACAAGCCTACACTTTACAAAAAAATAAAAAGCTTAAGAATTTTTTGAAAGCCTTATTTTTTTATAATTTGATATCGTCCAACAAATTAATATCTTTCATTAGAAGTTATTGTGATTGGTGCGATTTGTCAAAGTGACAACGCAAGTATCTTAAAAAAATAAAAATCACGGCTAGATCGCACGAACTTGTAGTTCAAAGTTATTATATGTATTTGTATATATTTAAATAAGAAAATTATCGACGAAAATCATTTTTTTTGTTTAAATTTTTTTGTTCAAAACTTTTTTTTTTTGAAAAAAAAACTAAATAGGTACCCAATACCTTTTAAAATAATGAGAAAAACCTGGTGACAAGTTTTGAACGAAATCAGGTGAGCCAGTAATGATATATACAGAAATAACTAAAAATTATGGAAAATTTAACGTAAAGCATGTTTTTCATATTTCCGTTATTCGAATTTTGTGGGAAAAACTAAGAACACAGTATTTTTACAATCACTCATTACATAACATACACCAAGTTTAATCGAAATCGTTAGAACCGTTTTCGAGATTGGATTTTTCTCCAAACCGTTATATGGGAGGTATTCGTTCTAATCGAGATATTCAAAAAAAAAAAAACCAACCTTGAATACTACAAAAAAATAATCTGTACCAAATTTCATGCAAATCCGTCAATCCGTTTAGGCTGTAGCTCTCTGTACAGGTGGACGAACAGACGAACAGACGAACAGACAAACAGACGCACATACCGACGGAGGGCATGACGAAAACTACTTTTTAAGACTTCTCCATCATCGTAATGTTGGTTTTGATTATAACCTCGAAATTTCTTTTGACACGAAACCAATAACTCAAAACAGTTATATGGGAGGTATTAGTTCTAGACGAGATATTTAAAACAAAAAAAATAAAATGCACGACTGGGTGGCACGATTTTCAAATGACTAAAACAGCTTTTAAATGAATTTAACCTCAAAACGATCTGATTTCTTCTATGATACATTTTTAGAAAAAAAAATTTCAAAATCGTTAGAGCCATTTTCTAAAAAAACTATTTTTTCTATATAAAATTTTACACGGCCTTCACATACCATGGAAAAAAGTGAGATTACCGCATGGGAAGTCGTGAAAAAAAGCACTTACTGCCGCGATGAAAAGTGTAAAATACTGCGAAAAAAAACAAAGTCACATAGAAAAGCGTGGAGTCGCGGAAGAGAGTGTGAACATTTGCGGAAAATCATGAGACATACCATTGTAAAATTCGCAGAAAATCGTGGAAAATTATTTTATAAATTATCGTATAAGACAATAAATTTAATTACAAAATAAAAATCAATGTGCTGGGCCAGCTAGTTTGAAATTAATGATTTTCGGAAATTGTTTTTTTTTTTTTTTTTATTAAAAATACATTTTATTTTTGAATTTTTTACCTGGCATATGTTAACAAGGTTTATTTTGAAGAAATAACAAATGGTGAGAGAGGCAATTTTCTTAAAAAGTTAAGTTTTGCATACTATAACGATAAGTTAATAATAGTAAATAAATTTTTGGAGGAAGATTAATAGACAGAAACAATTTTCCTCTTTACATTCTTAATTACACAATTTTGGCTCATTCTTATAAATGCGTGATATGCTTAGGATAACATTATACCTACTCAATTCAAGAATTTTAAAATAATTGTGTTTGTTCAGTGAAATGTATTCTGAATTGCTAAAAATTACAAATTAATTCTAGATCAACCTATGTGTGTGTTTTTAGCCAATAAGTATCTTTTCTCACACATATTCTACATTCAATTTCAGTTTTTCTTTCCAATCAAAATAACTTCACCATCCAATCAAATCAATCAAAAAAATTGTCATATTTCCAAAAATTGATTCTCTCATCGAGTGTGAGTAATCAATTTCTCTTTTCATCATCGACAAACAAATTTATTAGCTTTTATTTAAATTTAATATTTGATTGCATTTATCAGAAAGAAAACAAATTATTTTCTCATGTGTCGCTATCATTCGACACATCCATCAAAGAAAGAGGAAGAAAAATAATAATTCTAGAGAATTTGTGATTGCCTATCATCTCAGCAGCAGCGGTGGCTTTGGGAATTATTCATTTTTCTTCGTTATTTTGCTTTTACTTATTTTTTTTTTTATTTCGTTTGCTAAAAATCCCTGAAAACAGCTGAAAAAATTCCATTAACATTTCAACCTTGGTACAGGCATAGATATTCTTCCATATATTCCCACCTCCAGTTGAGATACTGATTCAATATGTAAATACCTATGCCTAGGAGAGGTAGCAATTGTATTCAGTTGTGCCTTCTAGAGGGATAGAGGCTTACAGCACTCCTAATATCCTAAACATATAAGTCAGCAGGCTTTCGCTCTATTTCATCCGTTCTGCCTAAACGGAAGTTGAATTTACACATCACTTGAGAAAGGTTCTATTTCCGACACTCTTCTCTCTCTTCATTTGGTAAAGAGAATAAAAAAAAAAATGGTGGAAGGGCGAAATTTCGGCTAACAAATCTTTTGGCAATCGATTCGACATCAGCCTTTGTGTCGGTTTTCTGTTCAAGTTAACAAAAAAAAAAAAAAAAGAAACAAACAAAAAAAAAATACGGTTTACCTTCATCTGCGATATGCCCTCAAGGATATACATCACCAGACGGGGGAACTTATATAATAAATCCAGAGATCAGAATGAATATTGGAGCCGACGTAAATCGACTTAATGCTTCTCAACGGTGTATATAAACATGGCCAAAATACACCCCAACCTTCCTTGGGAAACGAAGGGCAAACAGTTTTTCTTCTTTTCGGCTCACGTGTTTTATCACTGAAATTGCTATTGTTCATGGAGGGCTTTTCTAAGTTCTGTGGACACTTTTGTGTAGGGTTTATCCAGCTTTCAAGACAATTTACGATATTTTCTTATGTTTTTTTTTTGTCTACGTCTGTTTCGCTCTACGCAGAGTGTGACGGAAGTGTCTTTGTTTATTTCAACCTAAGGTATGATTTGTCTCCCGGAATTTTATTTGTACTTGTATACAAGACAAGACATAAACAGAGGTACAAATTAGACTGGTTTAGTGCGTAAAAATACCCAGAAAGGGCGAAATATCGCTTCAATACAAACAAAAATTGAGGATTGAGGATTGAGGATTTCTTAGTTTATGGAAGATGCAATTGACAACAAAACTATGTATATTTTATCTCTTTTGGGATATAGAATGAGATTGCAGCTACAATGTTTTGTTACTAAACAAAACAGAGATTGCTGTTCTTTTGAGGGGATCTTCAATAAATACATTACAGCAGACAATTTAAAAATATGTTCGCATATATTACAATGACACCGCTTTCCAATAATATTCCTTATCAGACGTAGTTTTTTTTAAATTTGATGACGTTGTCATTGCAATATCAGGAAAGCATCTTCAAATTATTATAGACCTAATGCAAACCGCTCTCAACAAGCCACTTAAAAGGAGAGGAAAATGAGGACTAGGTGTAAGCCTCCACGAAGCTGCCCTTGTCTTCTTTACAAGGAAATACAAATTTACATAACTTTAGACCCTCCAACAATTGATAGTAACCTCTCACTTTTTGTTTGCTCGAGAGGTTCTTCGCAAACTTTAAAATCGTTTGCTACAAACAATAGAATTTTCTAGTAAACGAAGGGGTATTTAGATTTGGGAAGTAAATTCGTTTGCCGCAATCAACTCAAACTAAAATGAGCTCCAAACTAATGGGGTTTTTTGCATTATGTTTGCCAGAACGGAATTTTGGCATGCAAAATATGTCCTCAAATACTGACAGTAGATTATATTATTTCAGTAAAAGCAAGGACACAAAACTAAGGAGTTCACAAAAACAAGACCATTTTAGCTCAGAATATCCCCACACTTTAGCGTTAGAGCTATTTTTTTGACTACCTACCTAAATTTTTATTTTGTCATAAGCAATTTTGAGAATTAACTAATAAATCCTCATTAAAAAAATTGACAATTTTGAAGTTTTAAAAACTGGCCTTAAGAAATAAGTTTCTTCTATTTTAATAATTTTTTTAAATTCACTTTTTGTTTCTAAATTAGTTTCTGAATCACTAATACCATATAAATTGAATATGCCTTAAATATCAAGGTTTGATGATAAACTATTAAAGTGTTTTTTGTTTTGAAAAATAAGATTTGTGTAACTTTCATTTCACAAAAGACAGCAGTGAAAATGAAAAAGCAATTTTCTTTTTAATGCTGTATACCTACATCTTGAACTGTATATATGTACTTCTTTATACTTCACGTGCTTCACTATATATTTTTTTACTTTATTTTTTTTTGCACTCGAAGGATATTAAATTGTTTTTCTTTTCTCTTTTCATTCTTTCCCACTCGTTGAACCTAAGGTTGCGGTTCTCTAGTACTTAATACACACATTCCATTTGAAACTATTTCCGCCATGTCAATTTTAGATTCAGACTCCAAGGATAAAAAAAACCACGTATACCATACAAAATAAACCCTCCATAAAGAATAGAAGAAAGCAAAAAAAAAAAAAAAACATTTACTGAGCACAAGGACGATGTATGATTGCAAACGACGACGATGATGAGACAAACGTCCAACCCAAAGATAGATCTTGTTAACGTTGGCGTTCGTCCTTTTCCAAAAGCAATCAAACTTAACTGTAGTTGTACCTGCTAAACATTAAACGCAAACACCTGATGTCACATTATTTTGAGTACCAATGTGAGAGGTAAAATATGTATTGGCAGGGCAAGGCAAGATATAAAGTGAACGATAAACTCACCTGAAATCCATCGTACGTCCAGCTGCCGAACTTCATTACACACGTCTGTTCATCGAACGGGAAGTACTCTACATCGATTTCACACGAACTCTTGTAAATCGCTGGCGGACGCCATTCAACTCGTCCTGTGTAATTTAGTGTCGCCTTGGTAGCTAATGTTACCTCAAAGTTTCCATCGGCACTATGACAAAAAAAATATACAGTAAATAGATGGTTAGAGGAAAACAACTACTTGTGTCGAAGAAACTTCTTGTACACTCTACTTACTTGTTATACAGAACAATATCCGGTCTCCATATGTGATCCGAAGGCACATGCAGCATCTCAACACCGCCATACTCTTTTGGTTCCCACTTAAGTTTG
The DNA here is from genome assembly GCA_948107695.1 of Meliscaeva auricollis. Classification (NCBI taxonomy): domain Eukaryota; kingdom Metazoa; phylum Arthropoda; class Insecta; order Diptera; family Syrphidae; genus Meliscaeva; species Meliscaeva auricollis. The sequence goes on along the minus strand of OX403617.1, from coordinate 16,528,749 downwards.
TAATCATACCAAGATTGTTCCACCCACAAGTTGGTTGTCATTATTTGATTCTTCAAATTGACATCAATCAATTGAGAGAGCTTGAGTTTGATGCGAACTGTCAGTGCATCTGTTACATTGACAACGGGTCGTACCAATTTATTATAATTACTAAGTAGATCGTCGTAGAGGCGCTTAGCATCTGGATTTGCTGTGCTGCCTGAAGAAATGTAAAACAAAAAAAAAAATGTTTTATATACAAATAGAAAACAAAAATTCCTTTATTTTTGTTTGATAGTTTGATTAAGGATAATGGCAGTTCTGGAAATAATTTCCAATATGTCATTGATTTTGAAATAATCTAAATTTACATTTAGTTGATTTTGACGAGAGCACACAGTTTTTTGACAGTAGAAGACATATTATTGATATCGGTAGACAAAGAATGTCTGTTTAGTTGGAGTATACAATGTCCTTATTCCATTTCGACCTAATGGCATGAGAAAATCAATTTTGTTGCATATTTTAAAGATGAAAATGCTATCAAACAAAGTTCTAACATTAAAGAAAACAGAGTTGTTTTCGAGAATATTTTGGAAGTTTTTTTTTGGAAACAAAAACATAAAGAAAGGATACAGGATAATGTCATCGATATCAATTAAGGTTAAGTTCGACTTATGTACGTACACACATTATTGTATGGATTTTTTTAAGCAGACATTTTTGTAAGGACTTTGATACACACAAATTTAATGTGTTGTCATGAAGAAGGCAAAGTTTTATTTTATAAGAATCTTCTACTTCTACAACATACCTACATGTTTTGTTTTATGTGAGTATCAAAGGGTAACGAGACTTTTTATATGTATGTACTTGCGAGAGGAAAAGTTTCGACAAGGAAAAGTTATCAAGATATGAGATGCAAAAAGATAAAATTTGGGTTTGAAGAAAGTATTTCTTTTGAAATTATTTTTACATTTTGAACGAGTTTTTGGAAATCAATATGATGAGTTCTATACAGAAAATTAATTAAGAAAATTGTTGAAAATACCTCATATCTACATATTATGACAAGAAAAACGATGTAGGAATATATGTACGTTACCAATACTAAGCAATAATTTGTTAATTAAAAATTGACATTTATATCTGGAGAAACAACCTCCAGAAATAAGCAAAAATTTTCCGAACCAAAATTTTCTACGCCTTTTTTCACATTCTTTTTATTTTAATTCTGTCATCAAAAAATAAAAGACGATTTAATAAATCCAAAAAAATATATTTTTTTCAAAAATAATGCTGGGCAATTATAAGGTACCTACTGAAATACATTATCCTGTTTTTGTTTACATAAATTACTTTGCTAGCAAGAAATTTAGGAATAATAAAACGGTTCAATTTGAAATTTTTAACAACCAGTGTTCAAAAAAAAAACAATTAAATTTTCTTAAATGAAAAAACAAACATTGTTCCAAACAATTTAAATTTACTTTCAAAAAGTAAGCCTTTAAAACTAAAACGACGCTATTATCACGCATTTAAAATTATTAAATTTTAATTTTAAATTTATATTTTACTGTTTAGTTTTTTTTTTTTCATTCTGTACAATGTACAATATGGCTCAGTTGAGAAACCCAATAGTCAGGTTTTCTATTTATGTTTCTTCCTCCACCATATTTTTGTGTTGTCACTCAAACTACGTATTAGTACAAATTTTCAGTTCGATACGATAAACTGCTGACTGACTGACTCACTCACTCATTCACCTTAAAATTTTGCACAATGACAGACTTTGCTGTGCATATAACAGAAAAATCGAAAATTTGAGAATTTCCATTCAGGGGGCGTGGTATCCGCGCATTGTCTGCACTATGACCAAATGACTTTCAAGCATCGTAGAAACTTATAATTTGGCAGATGAACCAAAAGTTTAAAATTTTCCAATAAGGGGGCGTGGTCGGTGTTGAAAATTTAAAACTTTACGCACAGTGGAATTATATAAGGTGGTACTTTTTACTTTATTGCCAAAATAAAGATTGTGGAATATGCCTGTTTTCCAATAAAGGGAGCGTTAAGTCAACTTACTAACCAAAAAGTTATTATGTTATTGAAATATTGTTGTCAAAGTATGTATGTGCTTTGCAAAAAGTAATGAAATCACAACAAAAATACAAGTGTAAAATGAAAGCCAAGGTTTTCCATAAAAACAATATAATTTTTTTCGATTTTTAAAAAACTTTCAATTTTTTTTTTTGAAAAATGGGGTACTTTATTTTTTTGAAATTTTGGTGTTAGGTGTTTGTTCACAAGAAGCATTTGTCGCAGTTAGACTATCTATCAGATTACTGGTTTGAATGTGGGAAAAGAGCAGAAAGACTTTTTTTTTTAATTTTGAACAATTTAAGGAATAATAATATAGATTAGGTACCTACACAGTGTAAAAACAATGTATGAAGCTGTTTTCGATAACATTCACGGTTTTTGAGTTATTCAGGGAGTAAAGTGTCAAAATCTCTTCTTTTGATAAAAGCACAAGATCTATAAGTTTTATTTAAAATATTTTTTACTAAAGCCGCCTACATTTGAAATGTATGCAAAATACATATTTTTAATCCTAAATAACTTATGTTGCTTACAGGATGTGTAAATGGACTTTTACTTGAATATTAAAAGATTTAAATAAAAATATGTAAATAATTGCAATTGCATCCAAAAATCTTTAGTGTACAGTTCAAAGTATTCCAGAACAAATCAGAAATCTATACTAACAAGAATAAAGAAAAAAGTAGGTACGTCACCTACGTACGTATGTATAATTTCTGTTTCGATTTTATTTACATATTTAAAAATTGCTTCGTATTTAAATAAGTATTTAATCCTCTTATATGTATGTATATCTAACTTCTACGTCGTAAATTTCAATAGGTCGTATAAGGAAGAAAAAAAAAACAAAACTTTGGCCAAGTACCTACACTCCTCAATAATTTATACACTCATTAAGCTAATGACACACCCTAACCTGCACATCAAACGTTTGAGAGAAACCGTCTGGTAAATTATGTGGAACAACAACTTGAATTCCACTTACACACTTTCATTTCCAGCCACATAATCGTCACGTTTCTAGAGAGATATAAGTTTGAGTAGTATATTTTTATATGAGAAAGTCCCACCTCCTCTATTTGATTAACTCTGAAAGTGGATCAAAGCTTCTCCCCCATTTTGCAAACACAAGTCCTTTCAGTTCCGCACATTGATCTTGTAATTTCAAGTGCGAAGCAATTATTGCAACGTAATCAAGAGAAGGACCTTATCCAAAGCATGAAGAAGTGCTACCGCACTGGCCATGTATGGTCTCATTCCTCGTTGTCGTTGTCGTTCATCGTCATCCTCATCCTAGTCGTCCTAGTCATCGTCGTCGTTGTTGGATTCAACTTATGTATTCCAAATCCACTCTCATAAAGCTTCATCGTCTGCACAATTTCAAAAAAGGAAAAATGTTTGTTGTCATTCTGCCAGCTAGAGAGATATTTTACTAAAGAGCACAACGAGAGAGACTCCTTCGTCCTTTTTCAAATGAATGTATGTGAAATGAGGACATGGTCAATTTACTCATGTTTAAAGGCAAGGTTCATTGCTGCTGCTATACTACTGCTTCTATATGGCCTTGCTTCCTTGCTATATTTGCCTCAAGCTTCAGTGCCCACTCAAAAGCTGTTGCTGGTTGCACCCTGTTATTACTGAGCTGTCTAATTCATCCCAAGGAATAACGTTTTGAGAGCACGTGATGTTTATAGTCCTTTAAATAGTTTTTTTTTTTAATTTTCTGCTGGGGTCTCGGAATGAAAATGAAAGACACACCATGAAGCTGCTGTATGGCTGGATTTGAGAACCGAACGGGATTTATTTATTATACTTGAGAGAGTACCAGTACATGCAAGCAACAACACATGTACTTGGATTATAAAAGATGTCCAAACAGAGCTGCCAGTACCTACTCTTAAGACTTAGGAATTTAGTAACTATATTTCTTTGACGTAGGTAGAGGGTTTTTGTGTAAGTTTCCTCCAGACCAAAAAAAACATAATTGTTTTGTTAAAATGTTCATTTATGAAAATGTATGCAAAATCTTTTGTCCAGATTTGAATAACTTATGTTTAATAAACTCAATCAAGTGATGTGGGGTGTATTGTATATAGTATATTTTCCTTATGCCCCACCACACATTTTGATGTTTTAAATATTTTCGAAAATATAAATCTTTACGACCAGTTTACTGACAAATTGCCCCTTTCAAAAAGGGCAGAAGGTGCGTTCTCATTATTTGCATACGTCTCCGAACCTTTAATTCCCATAAAGTGGATGTATTGACATCAAAAATATTTAATACATCTTTTTTTTTTTTTTCTTCTTCGTCCTTTCTATTTGTCAGCAAAAGGCTTACAGCGCTTTATTAAAACCCTCGGATGTTAAAATATAGAATTGATGTTCTGTCATGTCAGGATATTACTCAAGTGTGCTTCCATTCCGAAAATTTGCATATCGAGAAAAAGGGAATAAATTACTCCTGGGAGAAAAGGACTTTTTCATAAAAGGATTATTATACATAAATATATATTTATGTTTATACTGAATGTGAATTATATGTATGGGCTTTATTATGTATTGTACAATTTTGGTCGATGAGTTAGCATTTTTAGGGTTTACTCTCGTATTTACTTGTAAATGTAATTGAATATTTATGGTTAATCATAGGATGAAAGAATATCGAATTTTTATTGCGAATTAGCTAAATGGATGAAAGTTTAGAAATTTTCCATTTTTGCGGAAAGGTATTTGATAGTATAATGAAAATACAAATTGGAATTTTACTCTTATTAGGTACAAATATAGTTTACAAATATTCAAACTCGAAGGAATTATATTAAAAACTAGCTGACCCTGTTCTGCCCAGTTCTGCCTCTGTAAAGTGATTTTATTTTGTACTAACATTTAGTATTTGAAACACTAATGCAGCTTAGGTAAATAAATTTGAAGTTTTTCTGACGCGTTAGCATTACACATACACTTTTTCGTGTGAGAATCATGGAAAAACGCGGAAGTAGTGTAATAAGCCCGATGTTTCAAAGTTCTTTATTTACCGCGCTTTTTTCTACACCATTCTCCGCATTCCTCCGTAAAATTTCGGAGGAATTTCTTTTTTCTATTTTCTACGCGGTTCTATGCATTTTCCGTTTTTTTCATGATTGCTAATCTTATTTTAACGGCAAGCTTCTGCTCTGGGCTGACATTTTTGGATAGATTCACCTATTAAAAGAACTTTGTGTAGAAAGATTCCAGCGCTTGGTCTTGCTTATAATGCTTTCTCTTATTTCTTATTAAATGCTAAGAAGCCAGTGTAACTGTGTGAAATGTGAGAGACCATATCACGTAGCCTTGGTATCACTTTGGTTGCTTAGGAAACCTAGCATATCAGACTCGGCACTTTTGCTGATTGGTTTGCCAAAAGAATGCGAAAAAAGTTTGCCAAAGTCAAGTTAATTAAAGTTTAGCACATTAATTTACATATTTAACCGCTACAAGTCTTTCTTTGAACTTACTCCGGTTATACCGAAAACTTAGAAATAGGTATGTGTGATCGGCATTGAAATCAGCATCGAGAAATTAAAGTTATCAGTCAAAAAAATTCTTAGAGACCATTGTACAAGGGACTGAGTTGTATACTTCTTTCATTTAAATACACTGTGGAACTTGGTTCTTCTTTGCCATTTTACAGTCTGCAGAAACGCTCCTTCCACATTTTTTGATAATTTTAATTCACTGTGACTATTTTGTGATGTTCAATCGAATGCATTTGATGGATCAGCCATATTAGCCATTGGTTATCAGCTTTATTTATATGCGCATCATCCTTTTTTTACACAAGCTCATTGTACCTAACTTTAATAGATTGCAAAGTTTTTTATGCATAAGAATTTTTGAAACGTGGCAAAATAAATCCTTATGCAGTTAATAACTATTCATCTGTTTAGAGCAGATTCAAATAAATAAGGTTGTTAATGTTTCTCCTTCATATTGCTTATAACAAGTTGGGCATTACTCTAGAACTCTTCATAATTTCGTGTTTAATTTTTTTGCTTGTTTCAAAAATTAAAAAAAAATATTTTTGAGCCCCAAAAATTAATTGAAAGCTTAAACTTAAAATTTCAGATTTTATAATAAGTATTCCTTATGTTGCTGTTCTTAAGTGTCTTAAATGTAAAATATATATGTATTTTTGTTATGATGACTTACATTATATACATACGTGCTACCAGGCATATCATCTTGAGTACACTAACTTTTTAATTTACTCCATGTTTTTTCTTCTTTAGAACTTCGTCAATACTAATTCTGTTAAGATTTTACGATAAGACAATCATAAACCTGAAGACTTTAAAGTCTTTTTTTTTTTCTTTTTTATGTTGTGTAACTAAAAACAACTTTTGTATCCTCTAAATTCTAAAACCTCTAAATATTTCTTCAAACACGAACATATAAAGCCTATAAATTCTCGTACTTAGCCATGTTAAACGGAATAAGAATTTTTTATGGGTAGGTATATACCTACAAATACCTACGTTAAACCTTAAACTTTTACCCCCCCCCCCCCCCCCAAGCACACCATTTTCACATGCTAATTCTATTTCCAATATAATATAGAAGCTGCAAACAGGATGTATACATATACATTTATGAAGTAAGAGTGTAGCAATTTAACCCCAAGCAATAACACATCACCTTTAAATTTTTTGCAAAAGAAAAAGAAATAAAATTTCACTCAAAATTCAAGGAGAAATGAAATAAAATTTGATCTTCATAACCAAAATGTGGTTATTTCTACAGTGCTAAAAATAAATACTGTATAGAGACAGTGCGGCTCAATTAAACAGACTTATGGTGGAAAAAAAATTCGTAGATCTATATCAGCCAATTTCTTTACACGAGTACTACAACTAGGACTGGTATCTACTAGTCCTATAGCTTCCTAGGAATAGAATACACAGAAGTTTACACACGGCAATTGTTGCTTCCAAATAAAAACTCACTGTTCGGACCAGAACTGGTAGATGCATTAGAACTCTGTGAAAAAATGGTTGCATAAACCTTTATACCTATCGGAAATATAAGTCTCCCACTGGTATGGATGTTAAAGGGAACAATAAAGAAGTTTCCGAAGTTTACTTCTGTTTACTTGTGTCCCCATTTCAGCACCCGCTCCAATACAGCACTCAATTTTGGAGCCATCAGCAAAAGTATATGCAGTTGCTGAATTCCCAGTTTGTGGAGCTTAATATTGGAAGTTATCAGTAATTCTAGGAATTCGACCATTGTATCATCAGTGGCTTTGCTGGCAAACTTAAACACGTTCCACTTGTACTAACATGCGCAGGGGCTACCACTAGACGAAGTGGTTAAGTTTTTTAAAGGCAAGCACCGTCGACTAATCAGCTACGTTCTTTAAGATATACATTGCAGATTTAGTAGAATTTATGTTTTTTTGGGTGATATTGAGCATTCTTTGCTCTTGTCAATTTCTTGATGTTTAACAAATCTTCATTACTCTAAAAGAAAAAGGGTTTATAGCTATCTTTACTAAACAGGACTGGAAACTTTGAATGCAATACCAGAAATAGAAACATCTAAAGTCTAATTTTGCGCCGGGTAGCGCCGTTTTAACATAATACATAATTCTAAGTTGTTTATATTATAATCAAGTGTTGTTATGGTCAAGGGTTACAAAAACTGATGTGATGTGTCTTCTTTAAACATTTTTATAGATTTTATATCAATTTTTTCCCCAAATGAATTTAATCTTAACTTTTTTTTTCAACTGTGCATAACCAAGTTAACCAGAGTGTATCCCACTCAAAAGACATGGCAGCGTTGCTGACATTGGTAAGCTTGAGAATTTCTGAATTTTTTAAAGCCTACTATCCCATGAAAGTTGGTTACCCAAGTATAGGTGTGTGTGTGTGTGCGGTATAATAACCACCATCTGCCACTCTGCCACATTGTGTGGCAACTTGAGAGCTATGTGTATTCCCTTTTATGTGATTATTATGTTAAGGTCTATATTATTACTTTGTCCTCTCTGTAGTGTCTCTCTGTGGTTTACTCAATAAATTTTAAGCGAATTACAAATCCTAGGGATTTCCCAAGACACCCACCCGTTATAAACAACTTTTGACGGCACCAGCTTACAAAAACTGAGTGGGCTTTTCTACGCGACGCGCTACGAATAGACAAATGTAATAAATAAAATCGGAAAAAATGCCTCAAAATTAACGAAACAATAAATACATTTGTGTGACATTGTCCCGAAGGCTTTTTTTTGGATAGCGCTTAGCCTAGCCTACAGCCTAGTCAGTCGAGAGGTCGACAATGTGACTGTAAAAGAGGATATACATATACATTCCACACCGGGTGGTATTAAATTATTATTTCACACATAAAACTTTCAGTAGGTACATATAAGAGGATACGGGCAACACTACGGAACGAACACCGAGAAGACAGAGAGCACATCATCATCATCGTCATCATCATCCTTGAACTGAGAAAACAAGAGTAGAGGTGTTAAGGAAATAGAAATTTGTGTGATTCCCGAGGCAGAAACTCTTGAAAACGCCCTTCGAAAATATGCACGGCTGGTGGATAGAAGGGGAATTAAGTTTAAAAAGGCAAACGTGCGAGAAAAATGCAGATGCTTATTATTGTTATCTATGTGGTGAACGTTCTTAAAGCTGGCAAACTTGTTGAACGTTTATGAGAAAGTTTACTAGGAAATTTTTACGATTATATATTGTAATTTTGTTATCTAATCAAGGAAAATTAAAATTTACACCTCCATATTTGTAGCATTTATGGATTGAAGGAAAAAAAAAAGAAGAACAGACGTACTTTTTCTAAGAAATCAAGGCTGTAAAGGGTTTTTTTCGAACATTTTTGACCAAAGTATCGGAAAATGACATAAAACAGTGTTTATTTTAAGTCTTTTTTTTCGCTTCATCTTTTCGTTCTTTGTTCATCAAGAATAGCAGACTGTTTATTCAAAGTGATTTAACATAGTTGTTCTGATTTGTCATTCAACAAATTCTGCTTTGATCTTAGAAAGAACTCTCTACTTAAATGTCAAAAATATAGTAATAGACTTTGAATAATAATTACTAAGACCTTAAATATTTCCTGACCTCATTTTTGAAAAATCTACGAACCAATAATGTTAGGTTACCGTGAACTTTTTTACGAAGAAATGATTGTTATTACATCCCAAAAATCTCCTTCAGTTATACCTATTTCCTCAATTACTAAAAAGTTCAAGGTGAGCTTTTCTATTCCAATTCTCAATTCAAATATAACAATAAACTGAATTCATATCTAAAACTTTCAATATAATAAGAGACGTCCATCATTTTCAACAACAACAACAAAAATGTAGAAAACCCCTCAAAATAATTTATTGGTCTTTTATATTGTTTGTGAAATGTCATCCATAAAATAGGTTTAAAACCCAGGAACCGCACACAAAAACCACGAAATGGATTCTTCCATATACATTTTCAATATGCAGTAAATTATTTAGAAAATCCATCCTCTTATAATAGAATTGCATAATAAAAGTAACCATCAACACACACTTTCAATAAAATAAATATTCTAACATCCTTCGAACTATTTCCTGGGCAACAAACCATTTTTCCACCACCAGCACCGGAGAATGAAATGCAATTTATTGCAGTAATTCTCAAGTGAATCTACATTTTAGGGGATGTTGCGAAATTGCTAGTTTATTCAATATTCAACACATCCTTAAGACTCTTAACAGAAAATGAAACAAAAAAAAAAAGGTTCCTTCCTGTGATTTCTCGCATAATACCCAACAACAATATTGAATTATCCCAAAGTGTTATGATCCGTATTCCGTAAGTTTTCTTATCCTAAAAATTCAGAAAGTAAAAAAAAGTGTGAGCTACAGTAACTGTGTGTCTGTACACTATTCGAGTGTAAAATCCATTAAACAAGAACGACCCGAATTGAGGCAGTCACTGGTTACCGCGGATTGTTGCTATGCGCGTTGGCTTCACAACTTTATCTCCATAAGGACCAACGTCCATTACAAAAAGTTTGAAAGGGTATTTCTTTTTAACGTAGAGGAGAAAGTTTCTAGCTGTAAAACACGAGTAATCAGGCAGGGTGTTTCGAATGTATTTTTTTAAAAAAGTTTAAAATTGCACCATCAAACATTATTATAAGGTGTAATGTTTGCTCAGAGATTTCTGCAATAAAAGACAAAAGGACATGGATATCCTTAGATCAATTAGTTTAACCAGATTCACCATATTGCGATTAATGGTAGACAATCGTCCCGTATCCTGGATATCCGAAAGTTCCGAGGAGCAGCGCAGCAGAGAAAAATAGAACTCCTCTAGCTTACTCTAGAAACGGAAGACAACAGAGAAACATTAGTTTCTCCAAACTTAAAATCGAACACGATAAGAATCGCGTGTTTGAAGGAATTGAACCTAAATATAAGTTTGGGAAGTTTTAACAGAAGGTACAAAGAACATCACAAGGGTATAGATACCCTAAATAGAAGCCAGCAGACACGATCATACAAACATAGTAATGGAATCGATGTTGAGGAATTAAAAACAAATCATCTTGCAATTTTTACAACGCCAAAGAGGATATAAAATCCAGCTGACAGGTAGACTGATTCAACTTTTATGATTGAGAATCACTATTCCGTTTTTCCGAACATAAACCGCAGCATTATTTGACTGATCCTGAAGAACTGCGTATTACAAAATACTTCCAAATCATGTGCCGTATGTTTATTTTACACCAAAACAAGACATTGAGTATTTAAGTAAAATACTGTTCGAAAGACAACACACACCGTAAATTCGAAATATTTGTGAAAATTTGGCATATCTTAAATGGCTCTATTTCAAGACCCATCGGATCTACAAAGTTGTGGTTACACTTTAACTGTAGTTATATTTGTCTTCTTTTTGGTAGATTTTTCTATAAAATGCACATTTTAGAAATTCTAATATAAAAACTGAAAAAAAGTGAGAATGTTTCAAAGTTTTTGGTGCATCATGTACAGTTTCTTTCACCTTAGAAAAAAATGTCCTTTTTTTCCACACATTGGTTAAATAATAATATATTTAATAACAATATAATTAATTAAAATCTATTTGAGTTCTAAATTTTGCCCGTTTCTCGTTGTTTAAAAAAAACACATGTAAAAATTAAGAATGTATGTGTTTTAAACAAAATTAAAAGGTTAAAAGAACTATGTTAGATCCCTAAATTTTTTTTTTAAATAAAAAAATCTATTACAACTTAGATAACATAATTTTCGAACGTAGTAGTTTTCAGAATTTTGTATTTTATAACTTTATTTATTCAAAAAAGTGTATTCCCTGATACTTCCCCATTTAGTTTTCAAGTAAAACGTTTTATTTTTAATTGCCCAGTTTTACGCTTACCTCTAATAAAACAAACAAAACAAAAACAGTAGGTATCTACAATGGGCTGAAAAAACATGGGATTAGAAAACAGAAAATATTATTAAGGGTTCATTATTAGGGGTTTAAAAAAAAATTAAAAATACCCAGCAAAGAAGTATAACTTCAAAAAATTGAATATAAATATGCATAAAATTTTGAATTTGAAAAATAGAAACACCCTGCAATAATATCAAGTATATGCAAAGGGATCAAGATTCAGTTGTTTTAACCTCGGCAAAGTTTTGTTTTGCAAATTCGATCCGACCTTTGACGTAAGGCAGGGATGCCACCATCAAAGCTTCTTGATGCACATACACTCTCGTCTCAACCACACGATATGGCTAAGATTGAGCTCAGTTCTATACCTTCTTTTATCGCAATTCACACAAAATGCTAATGTAACATGTTGTGGTCAGAATATGAAAGCAACAAAATTCTCTCTATATAATCCTCTTCTGTGGGTAGAAAATGCAATCGATGTTCTAGTTTTTTTTCTTTGTTTTTCTCACCAAAGTTCAGGATATTCCACATTTTCACTTCTTTGGAAAAAAAAAAAATAAAAAAAACTTGTTTTGAATTAATTTGCATTTTATATGAGTGTATTAGTGTCAACCCCTAGGTTATGACTTGCGACCCTTATGATCCCTTTGCAAGAAATATGATAAAAAAAGGATAAAAAGCAGAAGATACTCCTGATATAGCGCATCCATATAGAGACAGAGTATGATGTTGATGCTTTTATAGTGAAATAAGACACAAAATCCAAAGACACATACAACACTCATACAATATTGACAGGGTTGACAGATTTTTATTTTAAATTCGTAAAATCTGTCAAAATCAAAGAGAATGGGAAAACTTTAATCCAGACACACACACACACACACACACACACACACACACACAATATTAGACGACAACTCAAAAAAGATGTGTGTAAGTGAGTGAGCTAACATTTGTGTCAATATGTCAACAAAGTGTGAGCAAAGAAAGTAAATTACTTAATACAGAGATTATGTCACCAGAAGTTCGAAAAAGTTCACTGATGCTCCTGACACACACGAATCGGACATGGACATGAAATGGATACAATGTGGCCGGGGCCATCATCATGGTTAAAAGGAATGATGGCATTTTTATGAAGTTTCGTATTATATTTGAAAAAGTTATTCTATTTCGTCTTCAGGGGCCAAGTCTCAGGTATTGGATATTTTTCTAATTTAAATATCTTGAAAATGGATGGAATGAAAAATTTCAAATTGAATTGAAAAACAAATTTGAAATGAAATGAGGTGGGATTTTGTTTCAACAAATTGAAATAAAAACAAAAATCAAGGCAAACAAAAGTTAGATTATATTACTTTAGACTAACTCAAGAGCAGCGATTGTTCTCTAGAACAGGTGCTGTTGGTCAGGCTAATCAAAAAATTTATTAATATTTGTTTGGAAAAAATCATATTTTTTGTTTAGTTGACTTTGTTTTTACTTTCTCAGGAAATTGAGTCGAACACAGTAAAGAAACAAAAAAATGCCATCCCACTTCTGAGAAAAAAGTGAAATCCTTTAAGAATGTGAACAGATAAAATTATAAGACGTAGGTACTAAAATGGTTGACTACAAAAAAAAATAAAACAAAAAACAAAAACTGTCAACGAAGTTATGAGTGAATTTAATGTAAAATTACATTCTAAAATGATTAACCAAACCCATAAAACATCAAGTTGAAAATTTATTCAATTTTCTGACGTGAATATTTTTTTCTCGTAATTTCTCCTTAAACCCTTAGATTTTTCTCTCATGTCACAATATTTTACCAAAATTTAAATTTAAAAAAATGACACACAACAAAAAAATATGTAATTTACATTTCTGTCACAAAAACTTCACTAATACTTTGCGTCTTTGCAATCTCACCTGTCAGATAACAAATTACACATCAAATCTCAATGTCACAAAGTTTCAACAACTTACACACCCCAAGGACATTTTTTTTTTTCTGTATCACAAAGGATTTGCGGATCTGTGTGTGATCTATAGGAACAAGTAAGATGAATAAAATCACAACAACCATCAGTGTAGTACTTGAAAAATGTCCTTATATCCTTTAGGAGAAGACTGTCTTCATCAAACAACAATGTTAAGGTTGTAAATTTGCACTTAACCTTGTACCTATACTGTTCCCATCACACAAAAAATAAGAGGAAAAGACTTAAAATTCACCTAGGTACTTTAGATATCAACAACAACTATAGAAAAAGCAACAACAACAGAAACAAATTGGATGGGAAAAAGCGCAAGCCACTTTCAAGCTTTCAAGATGCATTATTGTCTTTATTCTCACAGCAGGGACGCGCATTTTCCCATCTAACGGATAAAATTTCCCTTTTCCCAAAAGAAACAAAATAAGGAAGAAAATCTTCTACATTTTTGTTGAACATCTAGATTTGAGTTTTTGATTTTTTTTTTCTGTTTGCAACGAAGAAGAAAATGTATAAAATAGAAAACACCATGACAGGAAGAGGTAGGCATCCAAGGATCATGAAGATAAAAATAAGCACAAGTGCAAGCGTATAACGGTTGAACTTTATTACAAATGTCAACTGAGAATCATTTTAGACAAACACTATATGATGACGAGGAGATAATTTTGCAATGGAGAAAAAAAAACATGCAAAAAAAAACGACTATATGAAATCCTTTTGGAGGAGAAAGGAACGTAAAGCTAAACAAAGAAATGGAGAAATTGTCATATCATTGTTCTTGGTTTATCATGATTACCTACGAGAAGAATAGTATTGGTATAGACGTTTATGAAAAATGATATTTGCTTTAAAATCTTTCTGACTATACAGTATATACGTTTGACTTAAATTTGAAATTTTAATCTTTGATCTGGGAAATTATTTAATTTTGCTTTGGATCTCATACTTGTTATCATTTTATTTAAGATTTTTTTTAAATAACCGATAATTTCTCGATTGTATAAAATCTGATATATATTCTCACCGAAACATTTCAATGCTTCAATCATTACAAATTTCTGAGGACTATAAAATGGGTTCATGTGAATTGGTGAGTTAAAGAACAGAACAAGAGCAAAATCATAGTATTGAGCTACAACATTTACTTTAATATTAATTTCACATAAGAAATCTATACTACTTTAAGATCTTGATTGGCGGTCCTACGACAGTTATATTTGTGAAGGTGTAGGAGAAATAATTATCTTGTACCAAAACATTAAATTTGTGTACAAAAAGTACGTATACGCCATAGTGCACACATTTTCATCATACTGTTTATACAAACTCGTACTCGTCTCGTCATATCACTCCGATTTTTTCCTTGATTTTCTTTACGTTATCAAAACTGAACCAAATTTAAATGGGACCTAATGGATACCACCAGCTTTTAAATACAAATAAAATCATCAAAACCGATCGACCCAGTCAAAAGTTCTGTGGTAACAAACATACAAAATGTTAAAGTTTGATTTTTCGTTATTAGTAATTGCAAAAAGTAGCCAAACGGATTCTGTTTCGGCTTTTCTGTGTTAATATTATCTGCTTGCCTTACATTTTCATTATAAAAATTAGCTTATCATGAATTTACTGTGTATTTAGATCAATATTTTAATTGAAGTCTAATTAAACTATTTAAAAAAAATTATAAGACCACAAGCAAACATTTGTCTCAAGACTCATCTCATCTATTATACCAATGAACTAAATAAATTACTTAAATATTTTATGCTACAAACCACTTTTTCCAATGACAATGGTAATATATTTCAAAGTTAAATTTACCATTCCAAAACCAATAAGATAAAAACGATGATATATAATGTTTGAGTATCGAAATAAATTCATTTCTTAGCTATATCTCAGTGTTTGTGTCTATATTCACCTCTACCACACACATCTACTCCCCCCCCCCCCATTTTAATCCTCATGTCCACCTTCACAATATCGATGTGACTTAATCCAATACAAAAGCCCATATCGAAAGTCATAACCTTTCAAAACCAAATAAAGATGTTATACTTCGATAAAATAATCCCCAAGAAATATTCTTTATGTTCATCCAATAAACAACCGTATTAATGCCATTCCAATGTATGTGTCTCATTCCAAATCCGCATCTCCATCTCTGTGTCTCCGTCTCCATTTCAATCTTCAATATTTTCATCCTTTATTCACATTTCGATTTCAGATATTCACCGTCCTATATTTGCCATCACTACTCCCTCCTTCAACATAAATACATGCGACTAAGGACGACGACCAAGACCGACCCTTTGTCCATTCCGATAAATGGAATATTTTATTTCTTGATTTCGATAAAACTTCGGGAACAAATTGTGCTACCCGTGCTGAAATATATAAAGAGAAAAAAAACTCTGAGCCCGACCCGATAATAAAGAAAAAATCCTTCTTGGCCACCTTTTTTTTTTGTTTTTATTTTATTTTTTTTTTGAAAACATTTTTCTTCTTTGTTTGATCGCTAAAAGCCCCAAAACCCAAACCCCAACCATGGAAATTTTTGATTTATGTAAGCTCTTTATTTATTCTACCTCTAACGTCGGCTCCGTTTCATCTCTAATACACACAACATCATTCGTTGTTCGCAAAATTCTTCTAGAAAAAATAAAAATAAAAAAAAAAAATTCCAACGAGTTTCTGAAAGGTACTTTATTTCTGCTCAATTGACTTTGATAGTGGTCAGGTTTAACGAAAGTTAGATATTATTTAGTCAACTAAGCATTTAAACGTTTCTGATATTGTTTAATGTCAAAATCAATTTTTTTTTGATAGCCTTCGTGAACAAAATTAGTTCCAAGGTCAAGCAAAAATTGAACAGAGTTCAATCTTGTAAGTGTAGAAAGCATTTGGACTAATTTTGAGTATTATCTTAAATGCATTAAATCAGGGGATTTTAAGTTCACTGAATCTCTAATACCTTTAGACTTCTTTAAGCTATTTCCGTTTAACCAAGCTAGTTTAGGTCATTGTCGTGTACCCATTTGTAAACATTTTCAAACCCATCAGCTGGTCAATGTGGCGTCTTCTAAATTGGTACCAGTGTCAAAGTGTGGAGTTAGGCAGGGTTGTATACTATAGCCAATACTATTTTTGTTAAAGATAAGCGATTTGTTGCACGCAGACCTATTGAAAGGAAATTGAGGGTTTCAATAATCTCGGAAGGCTGCATTCAGAATGCTGTCCAAAATATGGGGGAATAATTTTATTAGCTTAAAGTTTAAAGGCCAAGCTTAGAGATATTCCGTTCAATGTTGAATCATTGCTACTTTATGACTGTAGCAAGGGAAAAATTATCTATTGTCACAAAAAATCTGCAAACGTTTGTCAGAAGGTGTCTGGGAAACATCTTAAGGGTTTTCTGTCTATATCGTATAGTGGGTAAATCAGTGTTTAAGAGCAGGCATGGGGTCTAATCGGGAACATTGGAAAATGCAGATCAATGTTGCAAAACATTAGCAATTTTTCACTTCTAATGGCAGCAAGAAGTGTAAAATTGTACCGAAAGAAACTTAACGGAAATGACGGTAAACAAAGTTAATAATTTAACGTTCACAAAGTTGTAAAAGGAAACGGATTTTTGATTATGTTGATTTTAGAAGGACCGTTGCTTCCGGGCGATGATCAACGTATTCTTTGATCCTGATTGTGAATATGACTACCGAAAGAATATGGCCTAACGGCTAGGTACTCTCGTAAAGCATATTAATATTCTGTCCAAATCGTATATCAAATAGTAAACTTTATAAAAGAACGGGTCAAGAACCTATAGACAGTACTATACAAAGACGTAAGTGACAGTAGATTGATTAGGATTACACTCCAACGATTGCATCGAAGTGGAACCCTCTCACTCAGGCAGGTAGAGGAGCGGGTCGGCCGAGAATCACATTGCGTTCGACAGTCAAAATAAATCCTCACAGCTGGGGAAGAATTGGAGCAATTTGAGGTATATTTCCAAAAACATTTTTGATTTTTAATTTTTTATTTTTAATTATAACTGGTGGAGAAGTCTAATTAATTTCCCTAGCCCAAGAAACATATGGCCCAGCTACAATAGAAACCAAATAATACAACTAAATGCGCAAATCCGGGCAAGAAAAAGGTAGGATCGTTACTTCTAATACGGAACATTGGCTGAAAAAGAACTCAACTGCTTCGAAAAAGCTTTCTATCAAGACTTTAATGAGCTCTCCCAAAGTACTTTTGAATTTTCCTTTTTTATATTAAATATTATATTGTTCCCCTCTGCTGGCTCAAGTTACTGTGATACGAACTTAAAGTAGTTTTCTTTCGTTGATCTTTGCCAAGCTTTTTCAGAAAGCCAAGCACAGTTTCTTCCCTATAGTTGGTCAACTATTCCCTCAGTTTCAGGAACGTTTATTAAAAAAAAATTTCTTATAGCTTCCATTGGTTTTCAAAAAATTCAAAAGGTTTTGCGCTGCTGAGTTGCTGACAAAAAGAATCTTCACTTCGGTTGTCAGAAAATGCCCCTACTTTTAAATGCAATACAATTTTGTCCGGGTAAAAACTTGGACAGCTTTAAGATAGATATTTCTTTGAACGAGCCATGTTGCAGAAGTTCCTGATCAATAACCAGGATGTGTGGAATGGCATTTTCGAAACTACCCGAGTCGGTGAAATTCTCATATTGTTCAAATCATTGACGTTTAACCAAGCTTGATTACTTTGTATCATGTATCCACATTCTTGGAACGGTTGTGAGCTAAATAAAATAGACTTATCAATCAAAGGGATTGTGACAAAGTTGATTAACTATGATTATCTTTTGGTTCAATCTTATTATTTCTTTAACCACAACCACTAACAAAGCCTATAGTTCAGTCGTAAACTTAACTACTAGTTCGAGTCAATGAATCCCAAGTTGAAGCAAAATTCTATTAATGTTCAATGAGATAAATTTACTGGGTGAGGTTAACTATACTGTTGTAGATTGTAGTGTATGAGGCCAAATAATGTTGGCTTGGGTCTGGCCGTTGGTCCGGAAAAAAAAACAAAAGAAAAAAAGTTCTAAGGCAATAGATACATGATAACACATAGGCACAATAATGGAGTCCATATAGTGTCAGCCTTGTCGGATTTTGTTGGCCAAAATATCTGTATGGGACGCAGGGTGTGAATGACCCAATATTATATAGCCGGATGGTCAGTGAGAACATGACCCGATCCACAATGACAAAGGCGAACAGGCAAATCCGATATAATTGGGGATAAAATGAAATGGCATCTTTTATGCCTATTCTTTCACTCGTTTTCTCTCTCCCTCTTTTTCCTGAATAGTCTATCCCTTTCCCTATGCATAGTCAAATATCGATTTAGTGTTTATCTGTAATTAGTTGATATAAATTAGATGCAACCAAGTCAAGGCTACAGGCAATAATAATTGATTGCAATTACGGACATGATTTCAATAGCACTGCCAGCAAAAACACCCTATGGGCCATCCCAGCCTGGGATGTGATAGACTGGAAGGTTGTTTAATTAATAGCATTCGTGTGATGATTTGTGTTTGCAAGCTTATCACCAAGTGTTTAAAAATTGAATTTTAACTTTTAGTGAAATTGAGGTTTCATTAAAATGTTTGTTTCAGAAATATCAATGTCAGATCGAAATATTGATAACTCGTTGTGCAATCATTTGAAAAGTGAAAATGCTGCTGAAGGATTATGTTTTTGACTATTGAATGCTAACAAATATTCGAGTATTTTCAGAGTTTATTCACATCGGTAATTTTTCATTTATCCAATGCTTTGACAGGGGCATTTCTTGAATGGAAATAATTATGACATTTTCAATTTCAAACCTTTAAACTTTAATTTTAGTTGGTGGTTATTTTTTTCAAAAACCAAATGTGGTTATCAAATGCCACGCATTGTCAGACGAAACAGAATAGGCGATTGGATTTCTTAGAAGGAGACGCATATAATTTTCCCCTTGACCACCACGCTTCTAGTGGTCAAGGGGCTTCAGTTCTTGCATCAATTTAATCTTGTTAGAATGTAGGCCAAGATCTTTTCGCAAAATTCGCCACAACGCCCAACGATTGAGAATGACGTGTGAGAGACACCTTTGGGCTTTCTGCAACTGAAGTCTCAGTGGCAGCAATATTCTCGACACTACGGGCCTGT
This sequence comes from Meliscaeva auricollis, assembly GCA_948107695.1. Taxonomy (NCBI): domain Eukaryota; kingdom Metazoa; phylum Arthropoda; class Insecta; order Diptera; family Syrphidae; genus Meliscaeva; species Meliscaeva auricollis. Next base: position 16,509,021 of record OX403617.1, on the reverse strand, counting down.
GGATTCAAATTTTTCCACTCGACGCTCAATTGTTGATCTGCTAGGACTATTATGACGACCATAAATTGGACGTAGTGTTTTTAACGTTGAGGCCACTGACTCCGAATTTCGGTAGTAAATTTTAATAATTTTGACTCGTTGTTGGCTCGTATATATTTCCATCATGATATGGCTTATGTCAAAAGAACGGCAATAAATATGGCGTCGTTTGCCGTCCCTGTCGCTGTACGTTTGTTTTTTTTTTTTTTGAAAATGTTCATCACAGTTAGATTTTCTTCCTATTATTTAAAAAAAAACACTTGTGTACCTATAAAAAAAAGTATATTTTTGCAATAAAAAATACACAATATCATGTGAACCATAATTCGGATGACACGAAATGATATGCAAATCGTGTTTATGACATTTTCTGTCATTAATTTTGTGGTTCAAATGGTTTTGTACATATTCATGTCAAAAAAAAAAAAAAAAAAAAAAAAATTACACAAATTTCGGTGTTTACACAAATTGTGTGATACTAACTTGATTTAAAATTTAAAATTCTATGATTTTTCGAATTTTGTAGGTTCGTTTTCTTTTCCTTTCTAAATTTGTTTGAAAATTTCCTTAAACTATTCATTTCGATATAAAATCAAATTTTGTACAAAACTTTCATTCGATTGAATTATCAATTCATATTTCATTGTTCCACCACTTTGAAAGGTCTATAACTTTTGCCATGGAATTTCAAACAGCCCATAACCCTATCATATGATGTCAATTCCCTCTCAATACTCTTCCAAAATATTGAATGAATCAATTTATTTTTCGCTATCCCATCCCCTGAAAAACTATGGAATAAGAAAATGATTTCTCGATAAAATTTGATATCTCCGTCATCTCTTGAGTTTGTTTTTCTTACCCATCTCTTTGCAGTCTTGAAAATATTGTTTGTTCTCCTTGTTGCCTTGAATTGAAAATCAAGTATACACGTTTAGTTTATGACTCATATAAATGAAATTCCTCGTCATACACTACAAGTGGCGACTGAAAAGGCCCTCAAAATTCAATCAAGGCTTCTCCAGTTACCCCTAAAAGTCTCCTTGATGGGTATATAATATAAACATATTATATTGGTACATTATATTATTTTTTTTTAACTTCCTTACCACTTGACCCAGAATATATAGATCAAACTTATTTAACCTACCCTCATTAAAGTGCTAACATCAACACAATTCCTCACTCTCGCAAGAGTGTCAATAACGCTTCATATATGTACACCACTAAACATGGTCTATATGGTGACTATACTACATTACATAGTCAGTCCCAAGGAGGTAGGTTAAATATCCGTTCATATCCTTTATTTCTTTTTATTTTCAAAAAGTCGATACAGCAAGTAAACCTAAAAATATATATCTTATATAGAAGATACACATCCTTATAGCATCACTTGAGAATAATGTGAAGCAGTAAAAAGAAAGTATAGGTAAGACAGAAAAAAAACGAAAAAAAAAAAATACTTGAAAGAAAAATCCCCATAAAACTGTCCTCAAGGAAATCAGACCAAAGCTTGTCGACTTGTGCTCTTATTAAATTGAATTAGAAACAGAGTCACCATCATAAACACTTGCACATTATCCTCATATAATTGTATAGACTTCTGAAGCTGCCGACCGGTGTATGTGATGGTGGTCCGGCTGGGCTAGAAGATCCTTGGTCCTTGAATATACTGGCTGCCTCCACTCCGCCTCTGCTATAGTGCTACCGGTTTTACCGTCGTCGTCGCCGTCGATATGTTGCCGTTGTCGTTGGCGTTGGTCGACCCCAACTTAATCTCTTAGCAGCAACTCAAGTGGATGCATTCAGCCAACTTGCTTGTCGGTCATACATTAAACTTCTTATTCTTTTAAAGGACGAAACCGGATATAAAGGAGCACGAGAAAAAAGTTCCGATTTTATTTTTGTTTTCTTATTTTCTTTCCTTATCATTGCAAGTAGGTGAGTTGGTGGGTGGATGATTATAGATGTATATATATGCATGTTACATAGTCCTTCCGGTTGTTAAAAGGATATACGATGAAGGATACATCGAGTCGTAAGGGAAATTGTAACGAGTCTGGGAAGTTCTGCTGTTTTCTATGCTCCGTGGCTTAGTTCCAATACCTCAGAGGTTCCGATCCTGTGTCATGATGAATATGAGTATCCGGTTAGCCATATACTCTCCAGAGAGCTTTCAAACTGAATTGGCTTTCAAAAAAACTGGAGAAGGTAGCCCAGACATAACCAAACACCTTAATAAATTTTAAAACTTAAAAAAGGACAGACCGAAAGAACAACCTTCGCCGACATTTCTGATGGATGAAAGTAAAAGTAAAAAAAGAAGAAGAATCTACCTTAAAAGTAATTTTCCTTAAAGAATCAAAAGTTTATCGTTGCCAGGGTTTCAAATGGAAACAAAAAAAAAATAATAAGAAAAGTCTTTTCGTTTGTTGGAGGAGCCTTCGAACTTATTCAAACTTTTGCCCCTTTTTTTTTGTTTCATCAAAATCTTACGATTGATTACTTTTTTGTTTGTTTATTTCCTTAAAGGTGAAAACAAATTCTTGATGTTTTTTATGATTTATTTGGCAGAAAGACATCAACGCAATTCTATTGTTTTTTTTTTATTATTTCTTTTTATTGTATATTTTGTTCATTTTATGTTAGATTTCTTGGAGCAAAAAACAATCGAGCCAAAGAAAAGAGACAAGCACTTTCTTCGAAAAGGTGCTTTTCATAAGATGGTTTTTCTTTTGTGTTTTGTTTGATGAGGCTGCGAGAAGGTATTATGCAGCAATTTGCCAACAGTTCTTGTATTTGTCTTCTTATTTTTTTTTTTTATTATTTCTGAATGTGTGAAGTGCAAAATACTTTGACGGTTGGATTTGTGTTCTTTTGTTTTTCTAATACATATGGTAGACGATAATATAAAAAGGTTAATAAATAAAATATTTTATTGTTGGGTTTTATTTAAAACAAAAAAAAAAATGTTTTCTAAATTGTATCCTTTTTAATTACTTTCCTCATAAAAACTGCATATGGGAGCAATCAAAATGGTGCTTAGTTAAATTGGCATTTAAATTTAGAGCCTAAAGCTAAACAAAAACTCTTGCCATCATATTAGACGTTGAGTTTTCTTTGGTAGCTTCAATGTGGATAGAAACAGGATAACAATATTAAATTATGTATTTGTTGAAGGCCCGTACAGCTGCACACATCTGAGTTTCTTGATTAAAATGCAGCAAAAATGGATAGCAAACGGGTTACATTGCAGTATTTTTTTAACAATTTAGTTACTTATAGGTTGCTTAAAGAGAAAGGATCGAGAATAAGGCGTATCACTGCAAAAGGTTCCTTAAATACATCCATTACTTAAAGTTTCAAAGTTTTAATACCAAATTGATAATAATGAAAGGATTCTATATGATAATTAGAGTTTGATAACATTTCAGACAGTGGGTGGATGCCACGCCCCCTGAATGAAAACATTTTAGCCCTGATTGTTCATATACACAACAAAACCAACAATGGTGTAAAATCTTAAGAATCTTCGATGGCACATTTGATCTAACTTCGATCAAATGTGTGGAAGATAGAAATAAGCGTGAGTTGGTTCCTATAAATAAGGGTGTAGTGCCAAAGGTGCTACAGAACTTCACTTGATATTCATACAAATCTTAACGAATGTTAATATTTGTAAAATTATAATAAAATTTTGATAGTAATTCTTTATATTTCTAACGATTTTGGATTAAAAACCCCATAAGAACAGAGAAAACAGATGAAAAACTGTGTGACCTTAATCAAGTTCAATTTTTTGTAATTTATCTTTTAATTTATCAAATTTCTTTGAAGAAAACCTCTGTACTCATTCAACTATCAAAACAAGATTTAGCTTTTCATCCCAATTCATCAATTCCTTATATCAATGTAACCTCAATAAATTTCACTGATTGCGTTCCTTACATGAATGAAGAAACCCGCACTCAGACAAATTGACCGACAACTTATATACCTACCCAAAAATCATTTGTATCATATTTATAGTACATACATACAACAAAAACCCTCCAATAAATCTTCTCTGATAAACTTAACCTTACCCAAGATGATTTGATGGAAGTAATGTATAGGACTACTTTAAAAGAATCAATCATCAAAAATCACCACAAGCCCTAACTCAATTCAACAAAAACACACACATACACAAATAAAGACACATACTTACTTGATATGAATGATAGCACAAGAATCATATCTATCGCCACTTGAAACCACTTCATCTCATTTCCCTCTGAACTATTAAAAGTCCTCTGGAAAGCTTCGAAGGATTGATGTATCTCAATGATGCTGAAACTATTTTTGCTCCAACAACAACAACAGCAATAACAAGGACGACGAATACCCACACGAATACGAAAACCACAACACCCACCAAAGTAGTACGGCTCCACCGCGTTAACTCGATTTGAATCCAATTTGATTGATTTGCCTATTTTAATGCTGATGGAATGTTTCTTTTCTCTACACACGAGTATACCACCGTTGTATCGTTGATGATGGGGGATGTATGTAGTTTTATTTGGTATGTGTGTATCTATGCGAGACTCCGTGATGTCCTCGACCGCAAAGATGCGCTGAAAGATGACAAGCTAGATCGATAAAGACGGTGCGTTGGTGTGTGTGTATGTGCGGGATATTAATACAAATTGCTTGACTCGCACAACGTCAAAAAGTTCAATTTCCGCTTTTCTTATTCTTCTTCAATTAAATGCAAAGTCCTTGATGTTGTTTCGTGTGTGTGTGTGTGTGTGTGTTGGTTTCGGTGCGCGACGACCGACGACAAGGAGTTGAGAGGAGAATACATTTATGCGATCCTGTTTAATTCATCATTATTATTCTAATCATTTGCATCATTATTGTTCCTTCATCGCATGAAGGCTGGTTGTGGTTATCCTTTTGGCGGCAGGAGAAGCGCAAGCGAATTGCTATCTGTCGCTAATGATATCCAAACGCAGGGTCCTTGAAGAGTTATTCATGCGACAGAGTTGAAGCCAATTGGCGCTCATTTGGTAGCCTTGATAATTTTGCACAGGATATTTTTCCGTTTGGAGTTTCAATTGAACACTGATGGCGTCGTAGTTGTCGTTGTCGTGGTCGTCCTTTAGTTTTCTAAAATTAAAAGAAAAAGGTTTTATTATTTTCTATACGCATTGCGACTGTAAAATAATATTTCTTCGGCAAAAGGATATCTATTCTATTCAAAATGGAAAATATATCTACATAAATTCTAACGTATTTTGAAAAGTTCATTTTTCTATATGTCCAGTGAGACTCTTAACCCGAAGCTGGGTCAAGGCGATGTGGGGTTGAATGTAGTTTTTTTTTCTTAGAATTTCAAATGTTTTTCTGTTTGGTTTGTTTTGGATGAAATCATAATTTTTTTTTTGTTTTGATAAAGAATGTTGAAAATGCGGCACAAACAAGGATGTTGGCTTTAATATCTTCTATCGTCACTGCTTTTTTTGTCAAGTTTTGGGTGTGTATACGATAAGTGTACATTTTATGTGGCATTTTGTTGATGGTCTCTTTCGAACAAAAGGATAATGGAAATATGTTTCCTCCTTTCCACGTAGATAAAAAATTAATGCGAGGCAAGTGTGCAGTTTGGCCTCTTTATGCAATGTTGTTTATTTTTTTTGTGTTTGTGTGTGTTTGCTTTTTTTTTGAAAATATTTTGCTTAAACTTAGATTTTGGAAGTTTTCCAAAAAATTGAAGAAACAAAAACAACAATTTCTATGTGGTTTTCAATCGATATTCCCTTCTGCTGGTTCAGTTTTAATTGTGAGCATCAGAGGGATTGTGTGGTACTTAAAAGATATGAGTGTACATACTTTTAAAGGAATTATATTGCAGGAATATTGAATTTATGTTTGAATATAGTATATATTGAGCTTAAGATGTTCTAGTTCTACTTTTAGTCTGAAAGGATGTGTTACTTTGCGTAGGAATTTTGTGGTTGAAATTTTGAAAGTTGAAAGAGAAAGTCTGACTGCCTTAAATTGATGTGAGAGATATTTTCCCTTGAATCTTATTCATCTATGCAAACTGCCATGAGTTTAAATTTGTTGTTATAAAATGCAAAAACATTCCTTCCTTGGAGACATATTCAAATGTAAATATGTTACTTGTATGTAAGTAAATTACTCGGATTTTGAATATTTTTTTGAATACCGATAAAAACTGCATGAATTTCATAGTTATTTAAAAAAAAACAATACGTTAACTTAGTTCTTAAATAAATATAAATATTAAATTAAATTTTATTTTATAATAATATACGGCTCAAAATAATTGGGGAAGTAGGTATTTTTTAAATTTTTTTCTGACATTTTTTTTTAAAGATCAATGAGGTTCGTAAATTGCTTAATATGTATGAATGAAATAAGCAATGACTGTACAGACAATTTGGTATAAAGGTTGGAAATTGTAATCCTGATAAAAAAAAAAACATTCAAATAACTTTTTCGCATCATGATTTAAGCTAATCAAAATTATTTACATGGTGCAGAAGTACCTGTAACCTGTTCTTACCGTTCATTTCTTATTATCTTGAAAAATTTGTGTTGAAAAATTAGTCAAAACCAACAGTAGGTTTAACAAAAAAGCCTAAGTCTATTCGTCCATTATTCTTTAAATTTGTTTTTCTGATCATCTTAGAGTTCAGTTCAATATTCTCGCTTTGTGGACCCAGGGACAAGGGGCTTTGGGTGAGCCCCCACAAACACCTCAAATAATTTTTAAACTACTCCGCATAAACATATCAACAATTTTACTACTTTCGTTAAAATGAAGATAATTCGATAAGCGCCAAAATTAAGGATAACCTAAACATAAGTTAAATTCGAAATTAAGCCATTTTGAATCAAAAATTCATGTACTTTTTATACAAAAACCTTCCAAAAATGTAACTTTTGTGTGGGAGTACTTCAAATTTGCATTTTTTTTTAACTGTCCCAATGAAAAATGGTAGTGATTTTCAAAATAATGGAGATATCCAAAAACCGGAATTTATAAAAGTTTTGCTAAAAATCAATATTTTTACAATTTTTGCAAAAAAAAATTCTTGCAACGGTGCGGAAAATTTTGGGATTACCAATGTAGTTCATAATTTTCTTAAGAGATTTGATTCAGATGACTTAATTATTTTACACAAATATTTTTTTTTTTAATTCTCATTTAAAACGGGTATATCATATGTGATATAATGGAGTAACTGAACCTCAAAATAATTCATTATTTTAAAATGTTGGTATTCAAAAATAGATACTTAAACAGTTTGTGATAAGCTCTTATCGGAATTTTTTTACAACTTAAAAATATTTTTTTTTTTTTTATTAAGAAAACTTTGTTAAAATTTGCTTAAATAATCTTTGCCAAACATTTTTCTAGTCTGCTAATAGAAAACATAGGATGGGGAGGGGGAATTTTTTCAAAAGTAGAAACAAAAAATTATTGAAATACAACGGAGTTAAATACAAGTTATGTATTCATGTTGTCAGATAAAATTCACCTAGAAAAACATTCTTTTATCTACATTTTTTTGATCAACTTAGAAAGATGCAAGTAAGACAACTTTTTTTTTTCTTTCGCAACGTTTCGTTGATTTTTGACGAATTCTGCAAGGGTTATTCAATTTGCAAATTTATTATTTATTTAATTTTAAGATACTAAACTTGTTTTGTAATTTTCGTAGTTTAAAAATGTTCATAATGGATCAACTGATTTTGTTAAAAATAATAGTAACATTCTTTTTATTTCGAAGTATGCTCAAATTTTAAAAATAAGTTTATAAAAAATTATTATTTTTGATTTTTTTTTATAATAACAGAGAAAAGACGGACGTGGAACTGAGTAATGCATTTTGTGTTTTGTGCTGCATTCGTAAAATATCGAGAGTTCAATACTTTGGTCAAAATAGGGGGTCTTTTTTAATTTTCTTAATTTTCATCTCCCTGTGACTCGCAAATTCAAGGATTTAGAAATAAAATAAGAACAAATTGCATTCATTCCGCAGTTTACAATTGTTTGTCTCATTTCACTGTACTAATCTTCTTTAGTATTATATTATTATGCATTTTGAACTTTTTTTTTCCTTCAAATTAATCATACCTTCTAACTTGAAAATCCTTCTTACGAACAATTGAATCTACCAATTTGCTTCAACATTGCAAGGACATTTCTCGATGTAAATCCCTATCTTCTATGAATTGGTCTTTTTGAATCGAGGAATGTTGCAACATATTAATCCTTGGTTTGAAGTATATGCTCTGATTTCACTGGCGTTTGTTGTCATAAGTAGTTTGACATTAGACTACCAACCAACAGTCTTAAGATTATCTTGGAAACTATAGGTAACACAATTAACTTCATAAGCAGGCAAACGGTTACATAAAGCTTAATTTCCTGTTACTTGCAATGACAAAGCGTTTTGTTTTCATTTCCATTACAATGGCATATTATTACATCCATTGTAAATGATCAAACTAAACAATAACAAATATTAAATGCCGTCATATTTAATCCTTTGCAGACAACAAGCTATTCAAATGCATTTATTATTGAATGCGATCTGATCAGTTAATATTCACTAGCATTATCCGCTTTATTCAGTCAAATTGAATCCTTTCCAATTTGCCTACCTTACCTACATATTATAAACCTCATTCAAATCAAGGTTTTCCCTAAACGGATAACCTAAACCCTTTCTTCTTTCAATATAATACAGATATGGTGACGTTCGTTGGTTAGATGTATGTTTTGAAAATTATCATAACAAACAACAAGCAAATCCACTATGACATTTATTTTGATATTAACATCCTTAATCACATATCACATCCTTTCACATCCATATCTCAGCGGATTTATCGCCCTATGAAGCTCATATCCTCCACAGATATGTTAAACAAAATTCTTACAAGCCCACCTGGGGCATCCCAGAGCAGAGCAGCATTTCAATTGAACCACAACCTTATCGCATGCATATAGAATAGATAGGTATAAGGATGCTCTGCATGCTTGTTAACAAATATTTAGCCCTAATTGAATTAAGGCGCATCCAAAACACAAACACAACACAACATGTCTTTGGGTTTGACAGGCTCATTAAAAACTTAAACAAGCAAATGCATCTTAAAGACACTTGTCTTCAAATTGTGTACGAATATGTTTGAATGTATGTTTTTTTCTTATAGATACAAAATCCTAAGCTTTTTAAGTCTTCAACAATCTGAACTTGAATCGGATTGAACAAAAAAAAATATGTACAAAAATTTAAACAAAAAAAAAAAAGAGAAGAAACTATGTACAATACAATTAATTGGAAAAAGTTTTTTTTTTTCTTATTTAAAATTCATCCAAGCGTAGTTCTTAAGGCTAATTAAAAATTAATGTTATTTTGCCAAACGAGGTTGCATTTTCGAGTTGGAACTGTGGATGCGTCCTCCATGCGGCATTCTCCATGCTTCATGCTCCAAGCTATCCCGCATTTCTTCCGTGTTTCGCCTGCCGCGTCGCCGCCGCCGCCGCTGCCATAAAGAGTTATACGAACAAGAGGGAATTCATTTGTTCGGTCTTAAAGCGTAAAATTAAATCGAATCGCTTGAGTGGAAAGTCTGCTATGAATGTAGGTATGCATAGCGTTGGTCGGAGAAAGATGGCCTAGAGAGTAAAATTGTGCGGGCTTATAGTTTAGAAGGTATAGTTTTCTTCGCAATAATGATTAAAAAAAAACACAACAATGAAAACTACACTTTGAATTCCAAGAAAAATTCGACAAAACTGAATTTTGTACGTTAGGCCACTATTTTTGCGTAAAAATTATCTTTATTTAATTATATTATTTATATTTTATTATTTAATTTAACTATCCCCTAAATTTAAATTAAAGAAAAAATTTTAGTACGAGGTATCTAAAAAATTTATTTGTATTTAGTTCTTATTCTTTTTAATGTAAGTTAAGGGCTCCATTCTGCCTGTCAATAATAACTATGATCTTCATAGTCTTAAAAAATCTATTTATGTATTTGATAATATTGTAGATTTATAATTAAGATTTAAGAATGTATTTATCAATGGCAAGCTTTGCATTATTGTTCTTCAAAAAATTGTTATTTATCAAATAATTGGGAATTTCTTGTTGATAAATATTTGTTAGTAGCTGCATGTTTCACTTAAAAATTAACCATTTTTGATTAAAATATGATTTGTTTTTGGAGAAAATATTGCTACCGAGTAGTTAAACAGATAAAAATCGATCACATAAAATAAAAGAAAAACGGAATTTTTGGATTAAAAATATTTGACCAATTATTTGAGTAATGAATATTTTAATAATGATAAATTTGGCTTTTTTGCAAATAAAACGTTATTTCATAATTTTTCCCTGCGTTTCCTCGTCGGAATTTTTGGTAATTTTAAAAGTTTTTTTTTAATTTCTCATTTTCTTCTCAATGACTGACTCGATCTTAACGATTTTTTGTATATTTGCACCAATTGCAAAAATCTGCATAGTTTGTTATTTCAGTTATAAGTTTGGTTGATTTTCAAAATGCGTGTTTTGTCTTAAATCACTCAGCCAAAAACAAAGCTTAAATCTAAAATTTGGTAGACACGTATAAGATTATTTTGAATTTTCTTTACAGCAACGTACAATTTATATTAAATAATGTCCAAACTAACTTATGGCGAATTATTTCTCAAACATCTGTACAGTCATTTTTCACTTTAAAATCTCGAGTCGTAGATTTTTCACATTTTTCGTTTTTAGATGTAACTTTCATGTACCTACTTCTATCTCTCCAGTTCCATGCTAATTATGCACTTATCACTCTTTGTTAAAAAAATAGGTTTTCAACCTTTTCCTTAAATCACCCCAATTTACCCCACTTACACTACGAACATCTAAAAATCCCGTAATTCAAAATTTTTAAATTAAATATTCTTTAATATAACATTGTTATTATATCTGTTTTGAAAAAAGAAAATAAAACAAATATTGACCTTTAAGGTATGGCAACCCTATGACGGGATATCGCTAGCGAACTCGAGCTTAAATTGTTTTTTTTTAACACCAACTGAATAATTGTGTACCTGTGTGGTTTGTCGATGCATATAGTTAGCCCTATGGCTGGATCTTAAACTAATTAAATATAATAATTGAAAAACAGAAAATGGGCTGTTTTTAAAAAAAAATCAGTGGCTCAAAACCAAGCGGACATTTGTCAAATAATTTTAAATTTTCTTTCCAAAAATATACAAATAAATAATTTTACCCTGATTTTTGGTGAATTATTTCTATGTATACTTTTCTTTTTTTCTTTGCTTTTGAATATCTCATCTAGATTAAAATCAAAACCTCAAAAAATTTATATTTTTCCAAAACTTCAAGTTTAAATCACAGTTTTTCAGGAATCAAAAAACATTTTCTTTAGTCGGTTTAATTAAATTAATGCCATTGAATTTTGAAAAAAAAAACATATTTCGTAACGTGAAATTAAAATTGTAAAAAAATCTTCTAAAAAATAAGATAAAATTTTTTTTCCAAAATTCTGAATTTAAATAATTTTTGTTTCTTAAAGTATTTGTTGGATTAGCTTGGTTTAAAATGTATTTATATAAGAGAAGATTTTTCTGGATATCAAAAAAGCATACAACTTGATCTTGTATTTAAATTTGTTTTATTTCAATAATTGTTTTCTCTGCTTTAAGTCAACTTTTGAGAAAATTCCAAATCCTATCTGAACGGGTGAAAATAGCCTTAAACAGACCTTAGGTATAAGTTCAAGTGCGCGCGATCTGTTTATGCATTCTTTAAGGGTATCGTCGTGTTGTGTTGTGATTTTTGAAATTTCTTGTATAATAATAATAATTATTGTTTTTAATTTCTTAAAAAAAATTCTTTATAGTTAAAAAAAATTTATCGTCTGCATGCAATGACGCAACGCATGGTTCTGAGTTTTCAAATGTTTAAAAGTTTCTGCATTACGTACTTTAACTTTATTTTCATTTCTAAAAAAATATATATTTTTACGAATTGACTAAAGTGGAATAAGGATATTGAATAAAAGAAAACTTGTACTCAGATAACTGAAGTTTCTTTCCTTACAAGAAAATACTAATCAAAGATTGAGTACATGAGAAACATTTCAAATTTCTAATCTATTATTTTTTTTGCCTAAAAAGCAACACTATATTCCGGACTTTTTCATTTCACAACATCATTTCGAATCGTATCAGGATTAAAACACAATACAAGGAGGATATGGCGCTTCTGGAATCAATGAGAAAATGTGAGAGAAATCAGTGACTTGATTCTAGCTGGCTGCAGTTGTTGTATTGAATCTGAACCTAAAGAATTTCACACGACCCACTAACTATACTTATTGTTTATTTCAGCATAAAAGCTTAAGACCGAAATTGTATTTGATAAGATCCAAGAAATAATTTAAATTTATTCAAGAACAGCAATTTTCAGAACTTTCCAAAGAAATTGCGATTTTTAATTATTTATTTTGTTTACGTACTGTACAGTCTACTGAAGTCTTATATTTAAAATCCATATAGTCCTAACTATACGACAGACGAAAAAGGATAAATTTTAATGAATGAAGAATGAATTTCGTTGACATCTTATATAATGGAAAGTACGATTGCCTCAATTGTCTTCTAAAGAGAGAGGACGATGAAATTGCATTATCAAATGGAATTTGTGTTGTATTCCGTGAATTATTTAAATTAATTTATTGTAAGCCGATTTCACTGTGCATACAGAGTGCACATAGCTTAATATTCTTAAGATTATCATGGATTTTTGGTAAGACTTAATTAAGATCAAATTACGATTAGAAACGATGAATGTGGATGCTGTTTCCAAGAAAAACCATAAGAAATTAAATTGGGAAATATCTGTGGATTGGATTTGTTTAAAATTTTAACAAAATAACTTTTGCGTGGTTTCATGCAAAGTGATGGAAGAAGTTTATGTTGAAATGTCTTGTTTAAGAGGAAGTTTTTGGAAAAGTGATTTATTCAAAATGTGACTACGTAGCTTATAATAAGAACTAGTTAAATAGGGTTTCCCTCGAGCATTTAAAAATCAATATTTTCTATAAACAAAAACCCCCAATTAACAAACGCTCTTATACCAAAAAATCAAAACTGTAGGTACTTGTCAAATACTTAAAATGACACTTGAAGGAAATCCAATTAGGATCTTTCCCAAACTCTATGAAAATATTGCTTAAATCAAATGATTGATGGCAAAAATGTCTTCATTGAGAAATTAAAAAAAAGACGCCATACGCTAAAAAATGTAAGGAAAATATCTCTTTTAAACTCTTCAATCATCGGCATAATCATTAAATCAGAATTTCTCATTTTGACGTCTGCCTGCACTAGCTTTAGTGACATACACACACATACAAACCTTTCGTTTCATTATATTTTTCATCCGGAACCAAAATCTTTCTTTAAGGAAGAAAAACAAGTCATGGCAGAAATGTGATAAAATAAAAAGAAACCTTAATGTTAATGATGATAATTGATAATTTCATTCTGTGTGCAAATAATTTTAAATAATTACTGATTCATCTTATTTATTGTTAACTAATGTGAGTGCCTCTCAAGAAATTGATTGTATAAAAGAAATAAAAGTCATGTTTTTCTGACAGAGAGAAAGTAAAAAACTTTAGTTAATATAAGTATCCATATGTCTAGAAATACAGGTACGCACACTTTTTTCTAAATAATGCTAACATTATTTTTAATTTCTACAACATTAGGCCGCTTTAGCCATTAGTTCATTTTTGTAATTTTTCCAACAACTAACATGTATCGTTAAATTATGTATGTTTCTAATATTTGTTCATGATCTAGATTGCCTCTTTCAAACGCAAATGAACATAAGGTAAGTAGGTAAGGTGTACCCTATTTTACAACCTTATAATGAATGTAAATGGATTACATTACCAAATAGCTTTTCACCAATAAAACAAAATAGTGCTAAGTCTTCTACTTGGCTGATTTTTTCAGAAGTATATACAATTTGTATTATTAAGATCCATTTTACAAAATTATTTACTACGTAGCAAAATAAATATGATAACAAACTGGTTTAGTAACGTACGTACTCTTAAAATAAATTAAATATTAAATTTCCCCAAATAATTTGTTTCAAAACCAACAAAATTTGCAATATTTAAAAATTTGACGTGCTTTATTTTGGTATTTTTTTTTTTGACGTACATGAAATCTTAATATACAAATAATGTAGAATTTTAATGTTCTATAAAATATATAAAGAATGTTTTAAATCCGGATACCAAGTAGATAGAGAAACCCTCAAAATCCATTTTAACCTCCGGAAATTTAGTAGTTTTTCGAAAATAACTTTTTATTGGAAAAAGATAGCAAAAAAATTGTCAAAACAGAAAAGTTATATTTTAGATTTATTTTTCTTTGAAAGTAAATGTATTAACTAAATAAAAATAACTAATGCCCGAGAAAACCAGAAGCTTTTTTTTCAAAATGACGGCCGACGCAGAGGGTTCGAGTTTTGTGGTTTTAGAATCCTAAACTTTTTCCCTTGCGATATAGGTACTATAAATATGTATCAAGTTATGCATTCGTACCAAAAAAGAGTTGAGATAACAATCAAACATTACATTACCATTATAGAAGAAAAAAGTGGATCTGTCTGTCTGTCTGTCTTTCCGTCTATCTGTCTGCATGTATCAGAAGCCACAGCCTAAACGGATCTGTCGATTTACTTCAAACTTGGTATGTATCGTTTTTTGGAGACTATCCCCAGATATTTTTCTGAATTAATTTTTTTTTGTACCAAAAACAACGGTACCTGTCATATACCGGTTTTAGAAAAACTCAATTTTCTCAAAATGGTTCCTATGACTTTGATTGAAAAAATCATGTTCGGTACCTGCCATAAAAACGCTTTTTAATTCTGATTTTCTCCTTTATCACCCAATTAATTTCAACCATTTTTTACATAAATGCTTTTAAGTTGCCGTAATAATGTTTATTTTTTGTATCCTTGTAAAATTATAAAGAAGAAATAGTTTTTTTTTAAGAAACGGTTCTAACGATTTTTAAATTTTTTTTCTAAAAATGTATCATTATAGGAGAAATCAAATTGCATACTTTGATTTGAGGTTAAATTAATTTAAGAAGCTGTTTTAGTAATTTGAAAATCGAATTTTATGCTTTATTTAATTAAAAAGGCTTAGGATATATAGTAACTTTATCTATAAGAACTGGTACGTGCGATCCAGTCGAGCAATTTATTTTGTATGTCTAAGACATCTAGGAACAATAAAATGCAAAAAAAAACTGTTAATTTGTTTGTAGTGTAAGTACCCCCAATTTTCCATCTAATTTGACTGTACAATAGCCGTGTTTTATTCAACACTGAGTAGCTACTCAGTGTTTCATTTTATTCACAAAAAAAAAAAACAAATTAGACTTCTTAGCAGTTTTTATTTGTTTTTGTTTTGCGAATAAAATGAAACACCCCAGTATACTCAGTATTATGTATATTATTAAACAAATACCAACAATAACGATTAATAAAATTGAGTTAACGAAAGAAAAGCTTTACCTACAATATCGCAACGCAGAATCATAAATTTATATTTTATAACACCATGACTGACCTTCTCACCGACCGACCTACAATTTTGCTTTGTTCTTCGTAAATTTTAAAAGAACTTTTGTTGACTATTCATAAAATGTCAATCAAAAATCAAAAATTGATTTCACATCACATGTATGCTCAGCAGATATTTCATCACACAGAAAAAAATCCCCCTCCTCTCGATTGGAGTATAAATGAACTCTTTATTAATTCATGTGCAATAAATTGTATGTAAAAAAATCATGAAATAAAATTGTTTTTAAAACAAAAGAACCTTTGCAATATTCGTACATCAATCACTCCATGACTCTTCGACTTCGACTAGGTTGGTATACCATTCTACCTTATGTTGAATGAAAACATCATTTGCATATTAATACAAATGAGAGAATATTTTTATTTCGGTGGAATTTCGAATAATAAAACGTGTTCTTCTTAAATTCCAAATATAGTTAATAATTCATTAAGGAGATGGACCTAAATTGAAAACCAGAGGGAATCCACGTACAAAATAAGTATCCAAAACAAATTCCAGACTTATGGTGAGATAGAAAACATTTTGACAAACAAAAAGAGTTTTAGTAGATTAAAAGTTCGTACAATAAATTACAATCTGTTTTGTCCAAATTTAACTTTTGCTATTATTATTGGTCCTTGGCGTATCCCAGCGTTTCGCAATATAAATCTCCAGAGGGTTATTGTCCTGATGGAAGGCCCAAGAGTAGGTATCCTTGCGAAAATAACACGAATTATCTATCTCATTTCATCTTAGATTACAAACCACACCAACGCCAACGTTTATACTCCTCCCCCGCCTAATGGTTGCTTCAGACGACCGACGACCGCGACCTGTCGTCGTCATCGTCGTCGTCGTCGGTCGTCTCCTTATAGTAGAAAGCATCCTAAAAGGCTTACAATCACAATAACGTCCCATACTGCCGCCTTTATTACCTCTACCAAGCCCAGCCACGCCCTGAAAATGGAATAAATTTATTTGACCATAATCATTATGGCAACATTTATGAAAGTTGACAAAGCTCGCGGGAAAGGATCTCTGTGTTATCAGGATGCGGTAGTGTACATAGGTATAATATGCAGAGCGACCGAGGTCTGCTTCTATGTGCCAGAATGGTATTATTCTTTGGTCGCGTGTGGTGGCTCGTTGATGTCGCCAAAATGTGTGTGGTGTGTGTCGTTTTGCCCGGGGAAGTTTGTTCATTTGCATTTTTGAATTTAGTTTCCTCTTTCAGTTTGTTCTGCTTGGATATCCTCTCTAAAGCCATCATGTGTTTAGGGTCCTTTTAAAGCGACCGACCGACACAATGGTGATGGAGGTGGCTCTCCCTTTTAACGTCTTTTTTTCTCTGGTTTGTGTGCCTATTCTATGTTTGTTGTTTTTAGCTAGCAAATAAGTTATTCTCACCAATTTGTTTGTTCTTTATGTGTGTTATGTGTTTATTTTTTAGGCTGCACGTTTTGACTTTGTTTGAAAAACATATTTTTTGTGCTGATAACTTTTGAAAACACAGTGAAGATTGTGTTGTGATTTCACTTTATATGTTAGTGTGAAGGGGGGAATGTGGTTGGGGAGGGGGGGAGAGTTTATTGAATAATTTTTTGTCGAGATTATCCCCGAAAGGTTGTGATGGTTTTAATGTTTATTTATTTTGCGAGGTATTTAAATTTTTTTCCCCATTCACTTTGCTGTTGTTGTTGTTGTTTTTGTTTTGGGGTTAATGGAGCACAAAATGGATTTTCTTTAGATTGTATTGGATGAATTAATTTAAGAAAAAAAAACGAAAACGAAAAATACTTTAAGAAGGGCTGTTTGCTTATTTCTTTTTTATTTTATTTTTTTATTTTCACAGTGACGATGGAGGATTTTTCTTTGAAATAGGAAGTCCTTTGAATTTTGTTTGAATAAAATAAAAAAAAAAAAAAAACAAAAAGAAAACAGTTTTCTTTGATTCTGGCAAATGAAAGTGATACGGTTGAATGAATGGAATGGAAAAATTAAATTTTATGAAGCGATATATTGAATTTGCGGATAAGAGCTTTGTTGGCAGGTGATGGGTAGTTATGGGGATTATTTTTATTGGTCGTAGTAATTACTAAGAGTGGCATTTTAGAATCCATAATTAGAAAATTATTTAAATTATTGGCTTGATGTTAGGTTCAGTGTTCAAATAGCCAGTTTTTCTTAGATTTGAGAAATCTTTGAAATATTGACGCTATTCTATAGTTGTATAATTATTTTTTTCCTACCAGGAATAGGGCTCACAGATAAACACTCCTTGGAAGTTAAAACTTACATCACCATTTTATTGGTTGTGAAGTCAATATAAAGTGTGAGTAGTTTCATTATTTGGTTTGTGAGTGAAAATTCTAAAAATTCTGCATTGGTAAGCAATATGTAATTGAAGTTGATTTTGTTCTTGACACTTTTATAAGAAGAATACAATTTTAAATTATTAGCTTAATGCTGGTTTCATAAATATATAAACTTAAATAAAATTTCTGAATTTTTAAGGCAATTTCTGAATTTTCAGCTAGTATCCTAACCATTTTATTGACTCAAACTACTTATTTAAATTTCGGGTTACAAGTGAAGGTCATTTGGTATCACAACACGTAACAAAAAAAAAAACACACATTTTTCTTAATTCTTAAAAAAAAAAAATGTAATAAGAATAAAATAAATAAAGTTTCTTAAACAAAACAAACAACGAGAAAAATAAAAAGGAGCAATTAGAGACTTCCTTGTTATTGTAAAATCTAGGTAGTTGTCTGCAAGTATTAGACAATATATGCTAAAAAATTCAAATTTATAACTTAAGTTTTTAGAAAACACAACCTTGACACACTACTTGGGTAAAATGTTAAATATTCTAGTGGGTATTTCAAAAGTCTTATATTAGTAAAACAAAAACAAAAAAAAAAAAAACTCATGAATGAAGATTTCGTTATATCTTCCATTTTTCTTGTTTTTTTTTTTTTGTTGTTGGTCGGAACTTATGGGAGAGGCCTCATTTAACCATGCGCTGAAAATTTAATGTATTCTTCCAAGTTTTTCCTTAAATTGCTTTGGGGTATATACGAAAACTAAACGTCGACCCTATTATGAAAATCATCATCTTTATGTTTCATCATCATCATCATCGTCCTCACTATTACCCCCGCACACTTCCTTACTACTACATCTCGCTATTAAATTGTTTTTTTTTTTTTTATGATAAAAGCAAAGAAGATTTTATTAAGGCTCAACACACACACACACACTCACTTAAAACTGCATAAAATATTCACGACAGCTTCATAGAAATGAATTATTTACAGGAAGTAATTAACTCATTAGGATAAGTTTTCGCCCATATAATAATTCTATTATGTATGTATATTTCAAGGCGCAAACGAGGATGAGAAAGGATAGTATAGAAGGACTCTGTGGTGGGACAAATTAATATTTTAGCCGTTTGTTTGAGATTGTGGTGGATTTTTTGTTTGTTTTTGTGTAATTTATCCATATTCGTGAATCATTGGATGGAGATTTATAATTTGCAAGCATAAATTGATGTCACAGCTATTATTTGTTAATTTTAATTGAAAAATAAAATTTGACCATTTGACAGGAAGGATCAGCTTTAGCATCATGATATAGATTTTTGTGATGGGATAAGTTGCAATTAAATTGCAACTACTTCCTTAAAAAAATGATTTCAATTATTTCGAGTCATTGAAGCAAGAGTGAAATGAATAATAAATTAGTTGTTTGTTTATTTTTTGTCGAAAATTTCATTATAAATCATTTTTTTTTTTTGTACAAAGGTTCAATGGTTAAATTATTCGAATAACTCGAGTTTGTAGTTTTTTTTCTATATTATTATTCAAATACTTTTTTTTTTTAAACTGCTGATTGTGCTGTTGATTATTTTGTACAACAAAGACTTAATTCACTTAGATTATTTATAATTAATATTCATGTTTTTTTTTCAAGTCCGCAGAAACGGGCTTTTGCCTAATTTGTTGTATGTTGATATTTAAAAATGTTTACTTTGTGTTCGAATTATTCGCACCGGAACACTGAAAAAATATTTGTTTATACTTTTAATGAATGGCGATCATACAGCCAGAATCATTAATTTGTTTTATGACCAAATCATTACTTTGTGTGTGTCGTTAATTTGTCAAACAGAGGCTAAAAAAATTGGAACATGAAACCGAGAAAAAGAGCGAAAACCTCTAGTTTCTAAAATATTCAAGAAAATTCAATGCAGTAAATTTTGTTTGATTGGTGGGCATTTTTTGTGAAAGATTGACTAAAAAAAAATAGAAAAGGGATTTATTATTTTCGTCCTGCAGTGAAATATTTTTTTTTAGACAGTTTTGCTTCTTAAAAACATATTTAGGCTCACTTTGTAAGTACCAAAATCAAAATTAAAATAATATTATCTTCCTAATTGTCTCGTTTTGAAACAATTTTTTGTCAATATCTGACTGATCGAAATATTAAAAAGAGATACTTAAATAGCACTGGTCAACAAAGTTTTTGTTGCACAAACATTTATTTCGCTATCTTAAGGTTTCCAACGTGCTGAACTTGAATCCGAAGCCAGAATTTTCAAATTGCTTTTAGTTTTTGAGATATTAACGTTACAAAAAGACAAGAAAAACATTTTTCAATATTTTCGAAGCGATGTTATAACTCTTACAGCAACAATTGTAACGGAATATGAAAGAACTAGTTATCATCTTATTTATTCAGTTTAAATTCTCCGAGAAATCTAAAGAACAGAAAAAAATCGGCCACTAAAAAAATAATATTTCTAAATGGTTTTTATCCAAGAATAATTTCTTATAAAAAAAAGAAGAAAAAAACTTGCAAAATAAAAAAAAAGTTAGGTCATAGCCGAGAATTGAACCTGAGCGCCCAGGTTAGCTGTCAAGCACCTTACCTCTGGGCTACTGAAATATAAAAAATGGGCAACAGTTTAGGTATAAATGATTAATTCGATTTTTTGTGTTTTTTTTTTTCAAAGTGATGCCAATTATTCAAACATTTTTGATGATCACCTTACGCAGACCGAAAATTTCATTTGATCACTTTTGATTTTCACAAATGTGACAATCAACAATCACCTAAGCCGATTCCACCCCTGCTTCCTTCGGTCGCTTATCCATTTGTTTTTTTTTTTTTTACAGGCACATACAAAAATGATTAGAACTAGTTCAGAAAACTATAATGCATAAATAATGAGTTTTGCAAGCAGTGATTTGAAAGAAAAGGCCAAAAACACTAAACCCTAATATACATAGTAGGTACATAAGACCTTGTGCAAAATTCAATAGTTCTGATTTTTTGCTGAGTTGCTTATAATGTTTAGCCGAATGCAAAATTGATAAACAAATGCAAAAAAGTGCAAAATTTTTGCATCTTATTTTCAATAATTTAGTATTTTTAAAAATGAATGCCTTGTACGAGTATAAATTACTGTACTACCTACTACTATAAGCTACTACCTCACAAAATGTTCTTTAATTTTAGCCCAGTACGATTTCTGTAATACTAAAACAGTTTCAAACATATAGCTTTTCAAAATGTTACAATAACGATGGAAAGTTATGAAATGTTTAATAGAAAGTATTAATGCAAAATACTTGATTTAGTATAACTGAAGCGATCAAGTTAAAAAAAATTACATCACATATTGTTATACTAGTACGTAAACACGAATTATTAAGCTGAATAACTCAACGGTAACGAATTTTAAAGATTTTCGTAGTATTTAGAAAGGTACAAGCAGTCCTTTTTGAAAGTAGATACAATTTCAAAAAGAGCTAATTGAGTATACTTGAAAAAAAAAATTCCATGGCAATAAATTGCTAACGACATCCTTTACCCATATGCAGTTTTATAAAGATTCGAGACAAAGAGAAATCAATCAAAAATCTTTGTCCATAAAAAAAATCATTTCTAATTTAAGCAAAACAAGACTCTTAATTGTAGAATATAAATTGAATATTTCAAAATTATTTAAAAGGAATAAAACAACATTTACCAAAGATTTTACAACATGCCTTTGATTTTTTTTCCAACTCTTTAAAAAAAATCCCGTCAATCATTTCATCTCTTTTAAATTTCCCATCACAGATTAAATGCTTTTTTTTAATTTTTGTTTTTTTTTTGTTTTTTTTTTTGCTTTAGAAACACAAATATTGAAAATAGAGCAAATGTTTTTCCTTAACACAAAAACCGATTCCCAAAGAAACACAACATTCCAGGGCTTCGTTTGTTGGTTTGTTGTGCATATAAAATAAAATGCAAACAAAACACCAACATCACGTTCGCCATTCAGCATGCAAATTAATTCAGCACACTAAAGGATATAACATCACAGAATACACTAAAAGCAAAATATGTACATACATAGGTATAGGTGGTACCTCTATATCTATGTAGGTATATAAAAAATAAAATTAAATGAAGAAGGCTCACAGATCTATCTGTGTATAGATACAAAACAACAACAACAAAAAAAAAAGTTATAATAAAAACAGCAAAGGCATGAGAGTTTAAATAATTTATTTAGTGGAAAATTATTCTGAAACGTGACTCTTTTAAAAACCAAAGGAAAAAATATTCTTTTGTATATTGGCTTCTATCTACCTCCGCATGCTCTGCTGTCATAAAATGTCAAAAATGGGTAAGCTAGCTATAGGAAAACCGTATCTATCAAAGATTGTGTGTTGTTTTAATTTAAATTAAGTTTTGTTTAATTTTTTTTATATTACATTTAATAATGTCTTAACCCTCAATAAAAAACGTTTTTTGCATAAAATATGTTCAGTTAAAAAACACATCATTAATGTTTCTATAATAGGCTTATTAAAAGCAATTAAGCAACTAAGTAGCAATTGTAGGCATAAAAAAAAAACAAAAAACAAATTAAACATGTTCATAGCGGAAATCAGTAAATTCACTTCAATAATACCTTTCAAAAGAAAAGCAACTGACTTCACATTTGCGCGTTTAATATTTTGTGATGGATGCCATTGTCAGAACAGGACCAAATAGGATTCCATACACTGAGAGAACTAATCGATTGCGGCAAACGAAAAAATTGCCCAAATGACTTTTTCGTTTACTGGACAATTTGTGTTTGGTTTCGTTTGCAGCAAATTGGTAGATTCGTTTAGGTAAAACACTTTTCGCGAACGATTAAAAAAAAGTCAAGCGTAACACTAGTCAGAGAAATAATATTATTGTTTTCGTTTGCGGCTAGTGAATATCCTTTGAATTAAAATAAAAAATAATTTTCTATAAAGTTAAAACCCCTGTAAAAGTTTTTCAATCGTAGAAACTGTATTACATTTGATTCCAATTGTTATTCTATTACAGCAAACATATTGCAAAAAAACATTCGTTTGGAGCTCATTTTTATGTGTTTAAAGCAACATCGTTTCGTTTACTAGAATATTGTATTGTTTGCATCAAACAACTAAATAGTTTGCGAAGAACATCTGCAGAAAGTGGTTTGTTCCAAAAAAACTTCACTTTCGGTGTAAATATTCAATTAATTTACAGAAAATCACTGCAGGAAACAAATTTTCTTAATAATTAACTCTATGTTTGTGGTGTTCATATGCATTCTTTGCTTCACTAAAATTATCTAGTTCTTGGAGCAATAGCAACAGGCTTTGTTCGAAATCGAGAGGTCACAGGTTTAATCACCGGTGTTACGCTAAACTTTTTTTTTTGTATTTATTCGTTCGCGTAAATTATTTCACTGAAACGAAGCCCTCACTTAAAATTCGAATTCAGCACCGCCAAAAACATAAAGTATGAAGGAAATCAAAACTACTCCCAAATATGTCCCAATAGGAACGTTTTTCATCACAATTTAACTGCATTAGGCACTGTTTGTATGTATTAAAAAAACGCAAAAAAAACTCAGCTTAGTTATTTTCAAAAAGCTAAAACTTTTCTAAATTGATTTTAAGTGGCACAAATTCCATTTATTAAAATTAAATTAAATTTTCTACAAACAAACTACAAACAAAAATTTTAAACTTAATTTTTGTAAGCTAATAAAAAATCAATTTCTGGTCTCTTAACAAAATATTCAACTTGCAATCTGAACCTTAAAACATTCATTTATTGGCCAAAAACAAAAAGTTTAACTAAAACTCCCGCAATAAATTTGTTCACCTTGAATGTGCTGCTGCTACTTTCCTACAAAATATGACCGATCACAACAAATCTGGAAAATAATTCTTTTTTTTTGTCATGAGTTATTTATGGGGCTTCATACCCCCTACATGGGTCTGCCAGAACTCAAAATGAATCCCCGCGCTCAAAGAAAATGATTAAATATCTCAAAAAGCAAAGAACAGCGAAATCAGCTTTGACATGAAAACAAAATTAATAACCAAAAGAAAAAACATAAATTCAGTGACACACTGTGTTCTACATTATATGCACCCTGATGGTTAAGTAAAAGTTATAATACTTCAAAGAAATGCAGGATATAAAGTGGTGTTGGTCGTTTAATGATTCCATGAAAAAGAGTTTGATTTCTGTCTTTGTTCTTTTTTTTTTCTATTTGAAAAAAAAAATATTGAAAAGTTTTACGAAAAATATGTAGCAAACCCACATATTTTTTCGGTCGCAGTGGCAGTTACATGAAGCATTAACGATACAAAATTCAAAGGAATGAATGTCATAGAACAATTTAAGCAATCGATAAAGCCATACATATTATAAACCGACAATTTCAAAATACCACCAATAAGTCTTTTGTTGTTTTGGATCTTTTGATGTACATATTTACTGAGTGCCAGTTCTAACAATCTGTTTTAGGGTCTTCTGAAGAAATTTCAACGCTATTTTCAAATCTAACCATTTTTTTTTTTTTCATTTTTATTAATTGGAAATCGGAACCCCCTTGTGTTTTATTGAGGACTTCTATTATTGGTAGTTTTACATTTTATTTTTGAAAACCTTAAAATTGATTTATAATGCCTTTGAGTTGAATATACAAACCAATTATTGAGAAACAAAGATCAAAGACCAAAAGGGTTAGGATTGGCTAAGGCATTTAAATTCAAAGGACATGTGCCATAAGGAATTTCATATTTATCTTTGTGCTTGGGAGTTGTAAGAATCGGATTTGGGCCCTGGCGCTGTTTTGTAACGAATAGGGCCCTTGGGACAAAAGAACCCTATACTACGAAATTTTAAGAAAATCGCTTCAGCGACTTAGGCTGTAGCTTGAGAAAGAGACAGGACAGACAGACAGACAGAATTGCCGGGCCCGCTTGTTTTGCCTAATCTATCATTATTATGTCATGTTTGATTAATATCCCGAGTTATCAAGTCCTTATTTACATAAGAAACAATTTATGCAATGAAAACATAACATCTATTGTTAAGACTTTCATTAGCCATTCAAAACAACCGTTCCTAGCCTCCAAATCGATGATAGCCAAAAACTGTAGAACAAATTCCATAACAAAGAATTTATCGAACAAGGTATAGTAACACTTGACGTCATACTTAGTGCGATGGACTATTACACCGGCGGAATTCAGTGTTGAATTTTCAGCATAAGGCTACCTTGAATGTTATAGCTCCAAGAGTAGACGTTCGGAACTCACCGAAAATTGTAGGATCCCTCCATTCTTGCTAGCTAACTACCACGCTTGGTTCAGAGTGCCAGTTACTAGCCCTTTGTTGGTTCATGAGCTAGTCGTGCCACAAATCTTGTTTTTTTTTTTGTCGGGCTAGCCTACAATGATGTTGTCGTGACAGCATCTAATAAACCAGAATCGAATAGAGAATTGGTGAATTGAATGTCACTCCGGCAAGTCCGTCTAAAAGGACACATAAACCAACAACCAGACTGTCATACTCCTGTCTATGGACCCTTATTCTCTTGGAAAAGGGTAGACAGCTGCCCTCCTGCGGACATGAATGGATGGAACACGCCCTAAAATAATACCCAAAGGCACATCTTTTTACATGTGATTTAAGTGCATTTACCTCTTTTCAACTAGGTGATTATGTGTTGACAGAAAACTGTCAACGCCTCCAAGTGGCTTGGAGAAATAGCATTTATCATACGTTTTATTATATCAGGGTCATAATCCCCAACATGGTATCACATTAAATCTACTTTCATCTTAAGTTAGTGTGATGGTAACAAAATGATTAACTAAAAATGTCAGAACAATGAACCTGTCAAAAAAACGCTATAAAGTAAAAATTCATACACTGACAACTTAGCAAACAACTACTGTCAAATTTGTGTGACAATTATCTTGCAATAAAGTTGTTGCAAACATGAATGGACATACAATTCTCAAATTAATTGGAGCTGAGGTATTAAATGATCACGATTTTCAAAGAATTCAACCAGTAAGCTCAATAAAATCCTTAATAGAAACGAAAAACAATCATTGGCATTGTTATTGCGCCCCCCTACCACCATCATCACCATCATTACTATACCATCGCTATCACCATCATTACGATATTCCCCGTCATTGAAAACTAAGCGAGTGCAAAGAGAAAAGAAATGAAAAACACTAATGTTCCTTATTATCATCACTTCATCCCAAAGGGAGAACAGGGACATACACTCCTATATAGGTGGAGCTGCAAGTGCTTGTGCTTGATACACCCTCATAAGCCATGTTCCGCCAGTTCGAGTCCTTAAGTCACCCATCTACCTTCCTCCCTTCCACATTCACCCACATTGGGGATGATTTTCTGGCGCTTGGGGTCGATGGGGTGTTAGGTATGTGCAGTTGGGGATGTTGCACAGGCTCTAGCAATTGTTGCGAGTGCACGATTTCTTGTATATTTGTTTGCATCCAACTATAAACCGTATGGATGTTGGTTTGTTTTTACCCGCGAGGATAATACTGGCTTGCTTAGAACCCTTTCGGTGGTGGTGTTTGCATTGTTTCTAGCAATCTACAGCTGGAGCAGTGGTGTTTGTGTGGTGGTGTAGGTTGGTACTAGGTAGCGTATAGGTGGTTCAGTAACTGTGCGATGTCGTTCTCGTTAACCAGTATGCCGAAGCCGATGCAGTTTACGCCAAGTCCCATTGTAATCGTTTAATTGTATTCCATGTGGGTCGTTGTTGCAGTCATTTAACCAACATAACTGTATATACCAACTCCACTGGCTGTTATAGCGAGATATCGCGTGTTCCTTGCCAAAATCTCCCCTAACTGTACTTAAACCGCCCACAGCGATGTTAACTACTGTCGAGATACATTTCATTTGCAGTATACCGGCTCCGACATTTTAATACAGTAGCAGCAGCAGTTGGTATATACGGGAAAAGAATATTATGTGAAACAAAGAGAATTGAAGTCGTCGTTTTCAGGCTTTAATAAATGGTAAGGGTCTTGCCAACACATCATTATTGCACTCCTGCGGACCACAGGGACAATAAAGTTCTTTTTTTTTCGTTGTAGGTATTATTTATTTTTTCGTGTTTTTATTTTGTGTAGCCTTGTTTTATTCTTGGAAGTACCACATACTTCTTCCAAGAGAAGTTATGAGATTTTTATACGACGGGTTCTGACTGAAAATTGGACTGGGAATATATGTATTATGATGGGATAGTGTTTGTGTGTTTCTTTAAGGGGCTGAATAAGGAATTAGATATATTTTTTGTGTAGGAAGGATTTATTAACATTTGAAACAGAAAGTTCGTAAATGGGATGAACGTATCCAGGAATTTGAAGGTTCATCGAACTTTTAGCACGGGAAGGAGAACTCTTCTGAACTTTCTCCATATGTGTAGTTTTTGTATGTTTCATTTTTTTTTCGAGGAAAACTATAAATTATTACCAATTTATGGACGGGAAATAAAGATTTATACCATTTTTATTGTTGTGAAAATCTATTGTTTCTGGATACTTTTGAATTAAAATTAGTTAAAAATACGTTCGTTGGCCCTATTGGCCAACTCAAAATCATACCGAAATTATGGAGAAAAAACTCCAATATCTTATTAGATAAACATTTTGTCACATCACGTTCCTTACGACTACTGCTGACTTGTATTGTTATAATAGGAACTGGTTTTCAGTTCCTTTTTATGGGGTAGTGGCTTACCTAGTGACCTCTTACTACGGTTGGAGAAACTTATTTACTACGGTTGGAGAAACTTATTTCTGCAGTCGCTCAATGTGGAGATCTTTCAACCAAAGAATGTTCCCAACTCTCAACAGATAAAGCAATAGCGGAAGAACTCTCTAGTTGATAGAAGCAAGATCATAGCCGAAGTTACATCCACCAAGGAAGTGTGATGGGATGGATTTGATATCTACTTCAGAAAGTGATGCTAAAAGCAGAAATAAACTTCTGCTTGGATGGGGCCTTGTGAAGAGCTGAGAACTTGTACAAACCACAATCAGGATCTGCTCTCTCCCCACAAAAAAGGTGACAAATGACCTAAATAAACTATTCGACGAAGATTGTCCTTGACGGCCTTAACGCCAAGATTACAAAGTAGGACATCTTTGGTTCGTCGTACGGAGTCTACAACCTGCATAAAAAAAACACTTTCGAAAACGGACTCAGGCTGATCAACTGCGGTAGGGAAAAATTCCTATACACCTCAATATACAAAATGGAATAAGGGGGTCTCTATAAATTATTTTGCTGTTAATATCAGACGTTCATCCAATATTTTGTCCGAACTTTCCAAGGAACCAAGGTAGACTTCAATCACTATCTAGTATAAAGCTAAAGTCTATTATTACATTGATACTGGAACCCAGACCTCTGACGTGATAGTCCATCGCACTTTACATAATCTATACGCAAAGGGTACTTCGAAGATAAGAAGTTATGAGAATATTCGAAGTTGTCAACGCCTTATCGCAAGGCCGTCAAAAATTCGGTTGCCTTCCTTTATATCTCAAAGTGTCTCCCAACTTGCCGTCAGAAATGTTGCGACTGATGTGCTAGATTTGAAATAGCAACCAAAACAAAATCCCTGGTTCGAGGTTTTGGAAAGAGATTTAATCAGTGCATTTTTACGTATTTTGTAGTACCCAGGTGTTATTGCTTAGTGCAACGGACTATCATGCCGGAGGCGGAGGTGAGTGAAAATGAGTTTGACTGTTAATTAGATAAGACAAAAACAAAAAGCTGTTATCGAGAAGAAAGGCCCAACACCATCAATTGAGACAAAGCGTCACTATTGACGGTTATAATTTAAAATTTTTCAGAATTTTTTTTTACCAGACATCCGCTTCTACATCAAACGAGGAATCACTCTCTACAACCACTGTTTCTTCGGGATAAAAAGGTAATTGAGTAGTGAGGCCCTGCCTCAAAGAACCGAATAGACTTCTTATAGGCTCTGTACAGCATTATCAGATCAATGGAAACTGGCCTGGTTGTTTTGAGAGAAAGATTCTTCAAAAATTGTTCAATCCAGTGTGTGTTATTAGATAGTGTAGGAGAATTTTCAACAATGGTCTCTTTAGGCCTTACAGCAATATTGAACTGGTAAAAAGCTAAGAGTGTAGAAGAACCAGTCTGGAGAGGTCTAGATCCACCATCTAGTCTAAAGTTTTTTCCAGGATCTACCGGAATAAAGTAAATATTTGATCGTTGGTTAACTTTTCTCGCCACTGATAGGTTCTCGGCGGATACATTAAATACCCGATGGAATTCACTATTATGAAACCTTTGTTGTCGGCGCAGTTCAAGGCACCTCCTTTTTTGTAGATTTTGGGCTCTTTGCCGGGTTTCGGTTCACTGTAAAATTTTCTCTGACCAAATTCTAGAATATTTATGTACGCTCCTGACCCTGACCAATTCATCTCCCTCTAATTTAAATAGTTCAGCCGGTCATCCGGAACAGCAGACTTATGCGATTTAAGTTTAAATATTGCTGTTCTAACTTCTTCTAGGTCAGGTGGACGGATATTTTGGCCATCATCGTCCAAGTTGAATGAGTTGTTCTGCGTTACTAGTTAACTGTCTTCACTATTTTTAGCAGTTAAAAAAAGTGTTGTTTTTAGATCGTCAATACCAATTGCATACCTCTATTCTGGGCTCATATCTTGTTTACCCATAGATCGTTTTACCCTGAGTATTGCCCCTGCATGCCCCAGTCACAATCGATTCGACTGCTTATTTTTCTTGCTCCCTTTCTCTTTGGCCATCGAGGATACGAGATGTAAGCATCTATCGGAACACGATTAATTTGATTAACAGTAAGTTGATCTAAAGACCACAAAGTTCCCTTGTAATTATTGAATCGATAGCCCCAAAATCTATCAGTCTGAGACCGCTATCGGAAGTTTTCTCGTGCAAGCTGCGTCCTTAGCATTAAAGTCGTCTAAAACAATCTTGACGTTGTAATTCGGAGACCCATCATACAATTTGTGCAACTTTGATTCTTCCTTAAAGAAGAGAACGGTCCAAGTCCCATGAACAAATGCTCAAAACTTAATATAAAAATAGAACGATTTTTGTTGTCATCAAAATGTAATATGTAATTATAAAACTTGAAAAGTTCATTGTTTGCAAACTTAAAACTTTTCCTTTAACAGTTTTAAACAGTATCTTACTGAATTTGAAGTAAAAAAAAAAAAATAAAAAATACCCACCAGGTAGCTGAATAAAATTCACAATGACTTGACAAACGACTACAACAGAATAAAAAATCATTCGACTGCGACTGAAAATACATATAGCTCACAAGAGGACGCATATTTTCTCGGTCGTTAGCATTAGAAACATGTTCTGCATAAATCTTGTCATAATCATGATTATTATTCCTGTCATTATCGCTCATAAAAAAAAAAGAGGAAAAAGGATTTTTTTTTTCTTGTGTTGCAAATTCTTTTTTCTGTCTTCTCCGATTTTGCGTCCTTATATTTCCGGACCTATACTGTTCTATAGTCCTGTCTGAAACTGACTGCGACTTAGTGGTGGAAATCAAAGCTTTGTCAGGTAGGTATCAAGAAAATTCATCATTGTTGCCACCCACCCAGTCAGAGTTTTTTTTTTTTTCAATTGAATCGATTTGTGGAGTTCAAAGCGACGAAAAGACTTGATTACATTACTCACACACTTGCAATATACAAAATTCACAGGACATCCAACCCCGCGACACTCAGAACTGTGTGTGTGTTTGTATTTGTGAATCAGGTTGATAATGCTGATGCTGATGAAGGACTACTACAACACTGGAGTGTCGAACATCAACGCATAAAGTTTATTTCAGGATCTTTGAAAAATTCCCTTCCTTCCTGTTTGAATGTTTAGTGTTAACTTGATGTGCAGGAAGTTAGGGGGAGCTTTTTGTCATTGATTTCTGATGTGTTACTATCAAACACGAACCGATATCATGTCACTCTATAGTCTCTATATTATGTCTCTATACCATTGCTCAAACTCAAAGCTCTTGATGAGCGTGTATCATTACGTAATGACAACGGATACACGAGTTAAATTTTCCTGCAGAAAAACAGGATAAAATATTCATGGCACACGCACATATAGGTACTACACATGACGTGACGAGGATACACACCACTCTGCACGGTCTAGAGAGCATCGATTTAGATAAAGAGAATTCGATGGGAGGGGGGGGGGGCGATATCCTTAAGCATCTCGGTGTGTGTAATTATTTATATATTAGTTCGTCCTTAGATTCCCTATTTGATGAGACACATCAAGCTCTGCGAGAGATAAAATGATGACAAGTTGATGGTTGATGAAAATTAATTTAATTTTTCACCTCGTTATGGTTCCTTGAATCCTCACCATCATATCACGAAGAGTGTTGTTGGGGTGATGTCCTTCTCTTTTTAGACCTGGGGAGTTAATGGTGCTAACAATTTGCTGTACGTTGTATTGAATACTGAGCAGATAACTTGGACATTTCTACTTATGTTTTTTTGATGTTTGCGTATGACGAAGTTGGAAGAAGTAGATTCCGTCGTAATACTTTTGGTCAAAAGTTTCTTAAACTCGTAGTTAGTTCTATTTTCTTCTAAAAAAAGGAAACTTGAATTTAACGTTGATGTCGCAGCAATAACAATTTATATTGAGGCAGAAATGTATAAGGGTCAAAATTAGCAACGATTGTTGTCGAAAGTTTTTGCTTTAAATTTGAAAAGTTTTTTCTCATCTAATTTTTATTTTGTGGGTTGTCCTTTTTCTTAAAGTGATTATCCGATGAAGAGAGTACCAAAGTTATTAGCTTCCGGAGTTTTTTTTTTTTATTTTTCTCTGATGTTTGTTGAGTAAGTTTTAAAGGACTTGGTCAGTTAAAGTTATTTTTTTTTTACAACATGCCTTGCTTGTACATTTGAACCCTTTGTGCAGGCGTTTTAGGGAATTTCTTCAACATAAAATAGACTTATTTTATCTTGAAGCAATAGAGGTAATTTTCTAAGCAATTTATTCGTTTGTTGGTGGGTTGAATTGGATTTGGGGGCATTGGCTTATGTTGTAAATTTTTAGTAATGAGAAAGTTTTACATTTTTGTGAATAAATTATTTTTAATCGTTCATTTTAGTTCTTCAACTTATAGTTAAGGGTTTTTCAGTTTAAAAGTTTAAGAATGGGTTAATGAGGTTGAATGTTAATTAATTGTATCGGTTTTTAAGTTCATGGGAAAATGAGTTATTGTGTTTAATTTGACCTAGAAAATATTTCCGTGCATTTTGTTACTTAATATTGCGCTTAGAATACCAATTCGATATACACAATCTCTTTATTGACGTTTAAGTCGCGTATGATAGTGTGAGAGGGACGAGTTATAAATCGCAACTGGGTATTTTGAGATAGAATAGCAAATATTGCCAAGGGCTGGCGTCTATATATTTCATAGATCGGTTCAACTACTGCGAACAGCTTAACATCATCTATTACTTCAATCTTTTACAGCGAAGTTAGTTAATCAACCTCGGAGTAAATATCTATTTCACTATAGTTGAAACCAGATGAACAATTGTTCTAGAAAACAATAGCTACTTTAAATTGTCAAGTCAAAACTTTTCAATACTGGAAGAAATATAACTCGTTTTATAAAAAAAAACTTTATCCTGCTATTCCTGTTTCATAGTGCCGAGTGTTGGGCGATTATTAGTGTAGTTGAGTTAGTACTTACCTACTAAGCTCTTTCGAGAGAAAAAATCCTTTGACGTAGAGGGGGCTCAGATAAAAAAGATAAAATCTCAATTTTTATAAGCTGTGTTTTAGAAAAGCTTAGAAAGTTTCTAAGTTATCTAATAGAAACCTAGGACGTGGATTATATTAGTAACAATTAAGAGTCTCAACACAAGAAGGCAGGCCAAAATTCCGCTTCAAGGACCAAGATATAATAGATTCAAGGCGCAGAGCATGAGAGCTGAGCACTACATCTGAAAAACTAGAAGCATCTCGCTTGTCTCGGACAAGTAGGGACTATAAATATTCCAAATCAGAATTTAGAATAATCAAATCAAATCAAATCAAATTTTTTCTAGAAAAAAAGTTGTTTTTTTTCAACGCATTTCTTGCTGTTTTTTTTTGTTTAATTTTTTAAGAGCTCCCTCAAAGGAGTAGTTTAAAATTTCACCTACTAGCACTCAAATAAATTACCTCATAATCATTGTTAAAATACAAAATATTCCAAATTTGATTTTGTATATTTTGTCCTATAAAATTTCAATTTATTTCTGTTTTTTTTTTTTCAGTGAAAAACAACCTGATTTCTATCAAGACTTAAATACATTTCTCTAATTGCAAAATTTTAAATCTCTTATTTCCAATGTACATAGTTAAAATGTCCTCTTCTTGAAACAATTTGAAGATTTATTGTTATTTGCAAGTCCTTTAAAAGTACCTCTCTTCTGAAGTAAATGTTTAGTCCCTTAAGTGTTGAAATTTATAGATTCAATGAAAAATACCTCCCTTATAGGTTTTGAATACATTTTGAAGAAAATATTTTTGGAAGGAAAAGAAGACACAATCAAATGAAATAAAATCAATTTTACGAAAGAGAAAAGAAACAGAAACAAAATAATAAATAAAATGCTGATGTGATCTGTGCGATAGGTTCGCGTCGTTGATTTTTTTTTTTTGGTTCACTAAAAAAAGATATCTTAGCTTATAAACATAGTGACGGAGAAGGGAAAAAAAACAGAAAGCAAAAACTGCAAATTTGTCTTCTTGTGTGAATTCAAGGAATAACAGTGTATAGTTTTCAAATGCCATCTCAGATTCGTAATTTTAACTTTTTTTTTTTTTCTTCAAAGTCTGAACGTGACATTTATCAAACTTCATGAAAAATTCAGTCCCGTGACTAGGAATTTCTTTCGAAGGGGTTAAACTTTCTTATTATACACGGGTGCTAGGTGCTAGGGTAGGTGGTAAAAATTATCGAAAAAAAATTATAAAAAAATCATAGCCATGTATTTTGTGAGTTATGCAATTACAATGAGCAGGCTTTTTCAAGGTTCCAAAACAACAAACAAAATTGAAAAAACTTAAGATTTGTAATCACGGCACTTGAAAAACCGTCATAGGGTTACCTACCTTTCTTTTCTATTTTTTCGAATGCCCATAACTCACAAAACACATGGCTTTGGTATTTTTATTATTTTTTTTTTCATAATTTTTACCACCTACCCTATCTCCTGTTTTTGTTTCAACGTTGAATTTTGGAACAACTTGTATATTGGCTTAAAATTGGAAATATTAGCTTTTGGTTGATTGATATTTGAAAAAAACAAAGATAAAATTCACTCTAAGAGACAACAATGCAAGAACTTATGAAAAAATTATCAAAACTTTGAGATCCGATGTAGTTTGAAACAAGACTCCACAATTCCTATGATTTTGTCGAGTATTGCGTAATTAATTGAGAAACTGCAATGTTATTATACTTTAAGTTCTAAATCTGCAACTTCCTACTTAGTGACTGCAAGAACTTGACATCTCATAAATAAAATAAAATTCCCTTTGGCAAACTATAATTTAATGCTATCACTCATACCCAAAATCTGCTGCGAGCCCCTACTCTCTGGAAGTAATAGAAGAGTTATTCTATACTTCTAATATCTCTGCAATTTCTCTCCTAGGGTATCAACTACAAAAGTTATATATTTTGTGAATATTTGGAAGTATTTAGTATTACTGGGAATGCTAACCGTATTTCATTTCCCCCTTAACGCGTCTTGGCCCTAGAGGAAAATGGAATAAGAGAAAACTTTCATTCTTATTGAGTTTCTATTTTTTAAGTTATACTTGTTTACCGTCGTTTATAAAAATATTCAACCAGTAATAACACATAGTATTTTTTAGCCCATTACATTACAGTTTTTTCACACATACACTATAAGTAGAGAAAGATTAACAACACACATACTTAATACTGTTTTTTTTTTCTTTTACTTTGCACGCACCAATATTAAATTGCAGAAGTCAGCTATAGTTATTGATAAATCTGACTGATTCATTTTCTACACTATAAGTGATAGAAAAAAAACTAAGTATGTACACTAAAAGATAGGTGGTATAATGCAAAATTACAATAAAACGGGAATTTTTTGATATTCTACAGTGAAAATAGGGTAAAATGGGGTAAAAGAAAAAGAAACTTTTTGTGCATCCCGAAAAGTATTAGGGAAAGAATTATCAAATAAATTTTATTGAATGGATAAATTTATTAAAGTAATGATGAATTTTGCTTAAATTTTTTTTTTTTTAATATACTTTTTTTAAGTTAAAAATTATTTTCGAAGATCAAATATTTTGTTATACCTTTGAATTCGATGTTGGTGTTGTTTTATTTGAAAAAAAAAAAAATGCGCATTGATAGATAATAAAAAAAATACGGATTATATTTAAAATGTTCTATAACGGTTTTTTTTAGCTTTAAAAAACAAATACGTTTTTGAAAATATATGTGGGTGGTTAACTTGATTTTAAAAATCATGGAATAACGGGAACAATATTTTGCCAAAACAACTTTTAGATTTACATATGTGTTGTCTATACAAGTGGGAAGAAATTAGATTTTTAACATTTTTTTCAATGAATAACAGTAAAAATATGATTTTTCGGTCCAAGTTTTTTTTTATCGTTTCCGACGGTATTTTATTTTTATCTATTTTATTTTTACATTTTTAAACAGCCATTAGATCTTAGGTTAATACATTTTTGTATAATTTTCTGTAGTCTGTGAGCCGAGATAACGGTAAAAAGAGTTTGTTTTACGTAGCGGTTAATTATTACTATTTACTTAACTCACATAAATTTAAGATTAAACTTTACTGACCATCACGATCAAAGTTAATTTCATTGGATATTAAAATCTTTAAATTTAGTTTTACTTGTAGGACTTTAATAAATTGAACAGATTCTATTAGATAAATTATTAGGCTATGGTTCTGCATAAAAATATTGGACACTTATTTTGTTAAACATTGCCACAGAAGTGAAAATATATTTTTAATGAATGCGTTAAGATTACAAAATTTAATGAAAGATTTCATAATTTGGAATATATTTTTGGCTCAATTTCAAGATGTATCTGTTTTCTTATATAATGCGATATAAAATTTAGTGATTAAATTAAAAACAAAGACTGTAAATGATATATTACAGAAAAAATTCGTCGAACAAAATATAAGTTTTATTCTCCCTTGACCAATTGTTCCACTCATAACATCTGACTATGTCTCCTAAAATAATAATAAATTTTTATAAAACTAAACCTTAAATGTCAACAATTATTTCGACATAAAATTTTTTGGAAAAAATACTCACAAGCTTTACAATATCATTACACTACGCAAAAATAAACCAAATTACAGGTCGATAAAATATCATATATAAATTATCTTCAGAAAAAAGCACATTTTTTGGGAAAAAAATCCCTTCTAGAACTTTTGGCAACATTTTTTAAATAATTTTACACATCAAAAAATAACTTCTGTCGCGTGTACATGAATACACACATCTCTTTATTTTTAAATGAAACATTTAATACAAATAATGAGCATATCATTTAAAAAAAAAAAAAATTAAGATGATTGTTTTGAATACTCAATGATCAGGGTCAGGAAATGTGATTTGTCACAAAATATCAAAATAGGAAGAATGCAACCGAGACAGTCACAAATCACTCAAAACAAATTTAATAAGATTTTTGTTCCAAACGTCACAGGTCCCACCTTATGTAAGAACTTGAGATCCCATAAATAAAATCAAATTCCCTTTCCAAAAATATAAAACTCACACGCAAAATCTTCTGAGGGTTCTTACTTTATGAAAGTAATATAAGCGATGTTATTTTAGTCCTAATATTTTTGCAATTTGTCTCTGGGGGTTTTCTACAAGCTCAACTTTAATGTTCGCCAAACTTAAAATGCAACCTTCAACTACAAAAGTTATACTATACTTTGAGAATGAAAGTATTTAGTATTACTGGAAATGCTTTTTGTCCCTCATTTCCCACTTCACCCGCCTTGGTCCTGGAGGAAAACAGAATAAGAGAAAACTTTCATTCTTATTGAGTTTCTTTTCTTTTTGGAAGAGGACTTTGCATTTTATTAAAACACAATTTCAATTATTTCTCAATTGATAAGTTATTTCAAGTTTTTTTTTTTTTGTGTCTCCTTTCGTCGTCCTTGTCGCGATAAAGGCTCAACAGATAGGAGTAAAAAAAAATATAAATTTCCCATCTTTTTGTGTCACTGAGGTTTTTTGTTGAAAAAGAAAACAAGAACTTGAAAAATCAATTTTGAAATTTCGCAGTAAGGATGCTATTAGAAACCATTTTATTATTATGGCACCATTGCGAGGCAAGACAAAATTTAAAGTACACTACAAGGACTCTTTGGGGGTAGGTACCTACTACCTACTCTCTTCTAAAGATCCCTAAGTACATACTCTGTTTTAGTAGAGACTTACAATGATTTTCATCTGGCATTGTCTAATGCCAGATTAATTCAATTTATTTCATTCTCATTGAATTTTCCATTCTCTTCAATTGTCAAGAGACAAAATGGCGGGTTGTAAGGACTTTTTTGCGATCCCAAAAATAGTTAAGAACTAGCAGAGCCTATGTAACTTTTTTTTTTACATTTTTCTTTGTGTGTAAGAAAACTTTGCCTTTTGTCGCCTGATGTGGTTTAATTTTCGAAAGGAGATTAGCTACAGTCTAAGGATTTTCATTTAAAATGCCAAAGCACAGTGGAGTGTGTAAATGAATTAAAATCTTTTTCCTGTAAAGTAGAAGACAGTTATGTAGAAGATACGTATTACATAGAACTTTTTGATGTGAATGTCTCTTTGCCTGCTTGCCTGCCAATGCCATCATTCTGTTACTATAATACTACACCACATCTTGAATTCTGTATCTGAATTCGCCTTCAAAACAGATGATGACTTTTATACTCACTTTGATGGTTGCCGCCATATCGTCTCTTGTTGCAAAATGTTTCATTTATTATAAAAGAACAGAACAGAACTGAACAGAACAGAAGCAGAGATATACGGGCAGAGATATGCGATGTTATCCTTTTTTTGTGAGAATAAAAGGATAAAGTTTGTCATTGAGAGAAAAAGAGAAGATCAAAATGTTGCATGAAGAGCCGCATATATTTGACATAAAATAAAGTTTTTTCCCTATTTTAAATGTAATTAATTTTTTTGTCAGTTTTTGGGAAGACATAGAAGAAGAAGATGTGAGAGCTGAGATATAATATTTGATATTTCTATTTCATAATTGATTTTATTCCTTGCAAGTAGTTTTTAATTTGATAAATTTATTTTGAGATTTTGTATCATACTATAAAGAACAAAAAGCTTTGACTATCAGAGATGTGAACTGTCATAGGTGGTGGAAGTCTTATAAATGGTGATTTAATCTTCAAGTAATTGAAATGCATACAAATTAGTTTTGGGGTAGAAGAGAGAGAATAAGGTTTTTTAAAAAAACTATTTTTACTATATTAAATTTAGCAAGGACTTTAAAGAAAAAAAATTGGTATGCCATTTTTTAAATGTTATTAATCAACATTCAAAAACAAAGTTTTGAAAAAAATATAGCGTAGTTTTCGAAAAATGATTTTTCAAAAAAAAAAAAAAAAATTACAGCTTTTTTTAAATCCCAAAAAAATAATTTTCGAAATGTTTTTTAATAAATATTATCATGAAAAAAATGGTTGAAATTGATTGAGTCATGAAGGAGATAATCAGAATTAAAAAACAAACGGTTCAATGGCAGGTACCGTTAATAAGGGTTTTTGAAAAAAAAAATCATTTAAAGATAGACCTTACCCAAAAAAATTACCATGATTTTTTAATCAAAATCTATTAACCATTTTTGAGGAAAATGAGTTTTTCTAAAACCGGTATATGAAACGTACCGTTATTTTTGGTGCAAAATAATAATTCAAAAATGGTGTCCTCATAATCTCAAAAAAACACCACATACCAAGTTTGAAGTAAACCAACTAATCCGTTTAGGCTGTGGTCTTTGATACATACAGACAGACAGAATTGTCAGACCCACTTTTTTCTCATTCTCTATCATCGTAATGTCATGTTTGTTTGTTATATCAACTTTTTTTTTGTGAGAATGCATAACTTGATATATAGTACCTGTATCGCTAGTAAAACCCGAACATCTGAATAGATACAAAAATAAAAATTGATATTGGAATGGATAAAAACATATATTTTTTAAGTTTAGTAGTGGTTACTTCTAGTTTTAATTTCAATGACTTCGTAAATTCGATCCGGCATTGGAACGTGCACCCTTTTAAACGAAATTTCGCTCCACACTAACTTAATTGCAGAAATTAAGAATTATTTGTCTTCAAACCGATGACCACCCCATTTACTTTGCGTACTAACTATCTACAGACATTTCAATGATGTTTAGATCAGGAGAGTACATTGGCCATTGAAGCACCTTCACATTTTGCTCCTCTATCAGAGTTTTCATATTAGTTATCATGTTGGTAGGTCCAGTTTATAGGTTCAAAGGTGTTAAAACATTTTGCAAAATTTGTTTCCGAAATTCCCTTATACCCAACTGCCATCATTTTTGATGTTACGACTCCAAGCTCAACTGTTCCGAAATAATTAACTGCTCTTCATATCCTAATACTTCGTTCACGACTATAATGGTGCTTTAAAAACTTTATTTTTTCTCAAATCATGAAAATAAAAGTTGATCCCATCGAAATTAAACTTTTTTTTCATCTGAAAAAAACGCGTGACACCATTCTTTGTAACAGCTAATATAGTCTTGAAAACTCTAATCGCATACATTTTTGTTTCTCGTCAAGTGGCGATTTTTGTTCAAAATTGATTCGTTTAAGATGGCTTAAATTGTTGATTACTTTTAAAACTGTAGAGTGACTTGCTTTTTAGCCGAATTTTTGTTTTATTTTTGCCAAAGAATCAGAAGAATTTGGTGCACACTTTAATGTTTCTCGTCTCTCAGCTGCAGTTGTTGTGGTTTTCTTACCACCCGTCATGTTTATTTTTTTGTAAGTGGCACAATTTGATGTGAGAATAAACTACATTAAAATTTCGGTAATTTTTACTAGCTATCGCCACGTCTAGTTAGGCCTTAGTCTCTAAGCAAATTGATTTTAGCTTTTAACACAGTAGATCTACCCATTTTTCTTAAAATTTTAAATCAAAAATTAAATGCCACTGAAAACACTAAAATTATTTATTTAAACTGTCGAGCTTTTCAAAACACTCATAAACCACAAATAAAATGGTGTTACCTATTCCAAGAAATAAAAAAAAACTCCTAATTTGCATATGGGCGAACGAAAAAATCGCGGTTGTTTTTGGATATTTATATATTATGGTAATAGTTAAGATCAACAGATGTCACTATAACCATCAATTTTTCGAACAAATGGACAAAGTATCTTCAAAAATTTCTCTCTGACGGAATTATTTCATCGTCACTATAGTAGGAGTCTGTGAAATACCCCCAAAATATAAATACTCTAAAAAAAAAACAAAATACGAATACAAAAGCGACCGATTCCTGGTTATATAACGGTTATTAAAAAAAAAAACATACAAAATACCGGTAAAAGATATTAAACTTAAAAAAAATAAACTCGTTAGAGAAATTTTTGAGAAAAATAAGCTTTTCCTTGTTCTTTATTGCAGATACTGTTGGCTCAAATAAAGTTTCAAAGTTCCCAATAATATCGCGAGTAAAAACCCTTAAAAAACTAGAATTTAGTTCTTGCATTCACGTGAAACTTGTTGTTAAAAATTATCCATTCAGAATAATTAAGTATTAAGTTTGCTTTTAGAGTTATAACTTACAAACAGATTAAATTTTTAAGCTTAAATAAATAATATTTAAGAGACATTTTGAAAAATTGCAATGTTTTTGTTTAAAATCAAGCAGTAAAATTGAATTCACAAAGAGAAATTATATTTTCATCTCCTCAATTTCAGTTTTAGTTATTAGAGTATGGCTATACTTTCCTCTCTTGACCCAGTATTTAAGTTTTAATTAGAGAAATTCCAAACTAAAACATCAAATTGCACAAAACACTTAGCTATATCACAGATACAAACTTTAATCATGAATCATATCCTTTCTATATATCCTGCATAAATTTTGTGTGTGTGCATAAATGCTTTTGTGTTGTTTCAAGAACCAGAAGTTTTGTGTTGTAGAATAAAACAAAAAAAAAAGACTCCTAAAATTTCATTGAGTATTTTATATGAAACAATATATGGATTAAAATTTGTAGGTATTCAATTCATAAGATTACAATTTTCTCCCAATCAGTGTTTAATTAATTTCTATTCTAAAGATTATATATGTAGCAG
Source organism: Meliscaeva auricollis (assembly GCA_948107695.1). NCBI lineage: Eukaryota > Metazoa > Arthropoda > Insecta > Diptera > Syrphidae > Meliscaeva > Meliscaeva auricollis. The sequence continues at coordinate 16,467,423 of OX403617.1, read as the reverse complement.
TTATGAAGCAGTAATAACACCTTTGTATTTAGATATTTCAAAGCTTGTTCAAAAGGGTCAGAAATGAAAGTTATATCTGCTATTATTGATTAAATTTCCGTGCCTCCCAAGGGCCAATTCTTTAGAACCAAGTTAAACCCAAGTTAACTAATCCAAATTGGGACGGGAGCTGACTTTTGATCAATTTTAAAGATCCTTTAAATGTTCTATCCTTCAAGTTTGTTAGGCTATGTAAAAACTACTTCTTGAGATAACTGTCGTTTAATTTTTTTTTTTTAACTCAGAGACTGTTAGTACTCTGAGCTAATTAAACACTGAAAAACTGACATAAGACTGACATCACCATGAACTGGGCTCTGACCAATAACATTTTGACCAAACCACTATAAAGCCCACTTTTAATTTAAACACAAAAATCTAAAACTCAAAATTTTTGCCCTTGACCGAAAATTTTGTGTGATACTTAAAATTCTTATTCTTTTTTTTTTTGTTTAAATTAAGTCTTAAACATTTAAGTTGCAAACAATATTATAATGAGCAAAGGTTTTTTTTGTCAACAGTAGAAAAAGTATATAATCCAAGTAAAAAACAAAAAAAAAAAAACATGCAAAGGAAACATAAAAAGAGTAGATTTTATGCAATGTCAAATCCACTTCTTCTAATATAATGCGGGCAACAACTGTAAAACAAGAACAAGTAAAAGAAAAAAAAAATAAACTTACTATACAAATACAACCTCCAAGAAAGGAAACAAATAATGTCTCCTCGTAAAGATGTTGAAAAGTTGTTTCAACAACAATGGGGAAAAAGGCACTGACGCATGGTGCGGTAAAGAAAATAAAATAAAAAAAAATAATATCAAGAGGATTAGGTTTTGTTCTTTAAATATTATATACCTGTTGTTAAGGTCTTCTCGTTTCTGTGGCGAGGTGTTGAAGTTGAAGACTCGAGAGATTTCAAACACAAAATGCTTGATGATAAAGTAGGCATATGAAAAATTAAATAGCGGAAAAAGGCTGTCGTTGTTTTTTTTTTGTTATACTTCCAGTTCCAGTATATTGTGACTTTTAAATAACATCCCAATAGGTACCTTCACTTCTTGGTATTTTTGATGTCATCAACTTGACGTTAAATTTGACATATTTTTTTTGAAGTTTTACAGATGAAAATGGAATTTATCATAACTTTTAACCAAATTTCCAAAAATGATATGTAAAAATAGGACTGTCACACTTTGGTTGGTTGCTTCAATTCGTGGTTTGAACTTTCAGTTAACAGGGCTTTCGAAAGGCATAATTGCGGTATTTCGGTAGGTTTCGTGTTTAACTGTATACTATATTCAATATAAATATTTTTAAAAAACATGTGATTGTTTTGTAGGAAAGAGCTCTCTTAGATTCGGTTGACCTGGTTACAGGCACGTAGCCAGGGGGGGGGCTTGAGGGGCTGAAGCCCCCCCCGAAATGATTTTCATATATAAAATTTAATAGGGAACTGATAGGGTCCTTTAAGAATATTATAGAAAATGCTTTATTTTTTTTTCAGCTATGCTTTTGAATCTTGTGTCGCCTTGGCGAGAGCATATTTCAAAATGAAATAAAAGGTGTGTTTTTTTGTACACCCAGGCTAAATTGAACAAAAAAAAACGCTCTCGGGGCTAAGCCCTTAACATGTTAAATACAACAAAATACTTAGCCCCTTGAGCTAAGGAACTAAGCCCGGAGAATTCTCGGGGCTATACTCTTCGAAGGGGTTAAAATCTGTGGTACCAACTCATTTTCTGTTAAATCATCTATAAATTGTATGAAAACACCAAAATTATCTATCAATTGTATGAACATAAAAACACAAAGATGGCGTTTGGTGTAGAAAAAAAATTAAATTGTTTATTTTTCTTAACTTTTACAAATTATTTTTTTTTAAATTTTAAAGTGTGTGCATTTAATGCTCTGGAATTTCTTTATAAATATGTTATTGAATTTATTAAACACAAAATGCAAACAATTCAACAAAAAAGATTTTTGTTATTTATTTTTTGTTTATTTCATTTTGTAAATTGGATACATTTTTTTCATTTTTGTTGTCATTTCATTCGCAATGCTGCTAACTGTTTACGTTAAGCCCCTAGGCATTTTTTTCGTCCAACTTAGCCCGGGCGTACAAAAAAACACACCTAAGATCTAGAAACATCATCTGCTTAAGCCTATTTAAGTATGTTTTCGAGTATACCTGCTTATTCTTTAGCTCTAGCGCCGAACGCAAAATTTTTAAAAATCCAAAAAAAGAAATTTGTGCGCTTTTTTAGTAATTGACATTTTTAGCAATGAAGGACCAGTTTTTGACTTTGAATTATTGTATGGTTTCGCCCTTTGTTAATTTGACTTCAATTTCATTTTTTAAGGGCCAACAGTTTACAATATACAGCATTTCAAGATTTAGCAATTAGAAAAATGTATATAACAGCAAGTAGAAGAAATTAACATTAAATTAAGAAATTTAGAATGCTTCTCATGAGGTAAATCAAACTAGTAGAACGTGTTATTGTGCCAAAAAAATTAATAAAACTGTCATAAACATTCAGGCAGGTTAGAATTAAAAGAAAATGATTTCACACAAAAAATAACAATTCAAAGACAACAGTAACACATAGAAAAGTATACTATAGATTACACTGGTCTGCAACGAAAATTGCCTTCAAACTAAAGTATACATTTCTAAAGGATTTTGTACCGCTTAACACGAATCTGAAAATAATATGAAGATGTTAAAAACTGGTACATTTACCGTCGAATTTCTTTGCTGGTAAATACTTTATTACAAAACTATTAATGGGATGAAAATGAAATCATTCAAAAATTCGCTTTCGATGCAGATATTGCAAATTGAAATTTAGGATTTGTCCAAAATACTCTCTGTAGTCCAATTCAAGCGTTTTTAGAGGTGGAAAGTTCTGAAGTAATACGTTTTATAGCTAACTTTATGTTTTTTTGGGATGTTGAGTATGAATTTGAAGTTACCCAACAAAATTTATCACGGAAAACATGAGAAATCATTGAATAACTTACAAAAAATAGTTTTTTTTTTTAAATTTTTTTTGGTGCATATGCCAACATATAAACGCTAAAACCGTTAATGTAGAACAAATTAAGACAAATTTACCAAATTTATGTCTTGGCCAATTTTTTGTATGACTTCTGGATTCCTAAAAATAATTTTGAAAAATCCATAGAAATCAGTCCTTCTGAAAAGCACAAAATATCTTTTTTATTGGGTTTTCTCTGATTACTGCCTTCTTTATATCATAATAATTATGTTAATTATTAACTTGGCCAGTATCAAGAGTTAAGAAATAGGATGCAGTGTACATCCCAAAAACTACGGAATTTTGAAATTTATGGTGATTTTTTTTACATTACGGTTTAAAATGTGACTATATATTGAAGAATCAAAAATTAAAATCAATCAAAAAAAAAATATACGAGATAGATTTTTTCTGAAACCAGATTTAGATCAAGAAAATTCCAATCTTACATAATTTAAAAAATTATATGAAGGACACAAAAACTTAATTTTTGCAGACCAGTGCTATCATAGAGCCAGAATTTTCTTTAAGAAAAAATATTGAAACAAATTCATTTTAGCTTTAAAATTAATTTTTGTATCGAATTATTTCGTGGACTGGAAAATTAAAGGGCAAATGCCCAAACAACTTAAAAAAATATTTGAATCCAATGAAATTAGCAATTTTGAAAAGTAATATTTTTTTAAACTACTCGCTTCACGAATACATTTCCTGGCTCAATATGTAAAAAATTATTTGACTTAAATATCCTTTTTTTTAAACTATAGGGTCTTAGTTCAAAATTACGAAAAGCCTGAAAATTTCTGAAAATGTCGCGTTCAAAACTTTAAAACTGCCAAAAAAGCTTAATTTGACTAGAATTTTGCATGGTCTTCATCGATAATGGGTATATCATTATCGATAATGGGTATAAACATTAATTTTTCTAGTTATGGTTTTGTATTTTTTGTTAAATGAATTACTCGAAAAAATTTGAAGAAAGCCCCCCCCGAAATGAGATCCTGGCTACGGGCCTGCCTGGTTATATTTAAAACTATTAAATTTATTATTCCACATAGCATAAGCTTAGAACTGAATCCACATTTTTTTATTCATCAATGTATAGTCTGTTATTTAAAAAAACAAATCACCATAAATTTCAAAATTCCGTAGTTTTTGTGTTGTACAATGCAAAAAAAACTATAATTTAGAGGACAGTATGGAATTTCTTTTCTCTTGATACTGGCCAAGTTAATTATGTTGTAAAAGAAGGTAGTGCTCAGAGGAAAATCAATAAAAAAGAATATGTTTTGCTCTTCAAAAGGACTAATTTTTAAGTATTATTCAATATTTGTTTATGAAGAACCCATAAGTCGTACATAAAATTGGTCAAGACATACCTTTCGCCATTTTGTTTTCATTTGTTCTACATAAACGGTTTTAGCGAAAAATGTGTTCATATTTTGGATTATGTTCTAAAAACAATAAAAACCCATCTTTTCCAATGATTTCTCATGTTTCCCGTGATAAATTTTCTTGGATAACTTTAGATTCGTGGTCAGTATCTCAAAAAAATGCAAAGGTAGCCATTAAAAATTATTACTTCAGTAGAACTTTCTACCCCTAAAAACGCTTTTATTTGACCAAACAGAGGAGAGTATTTTGAACATAGCATAAATTTCAATTGCAATATCTTTGCGTCAAAAGCAAATTTTTAAATGATTTAAAATGATTTAGACAGATGAAATACACTTCATTGTAATAAATTATTTACCAGCTAAGACATTCAACGTTAAATGTAACAACAAAAACGGATGTTTGACATGTAGCATATTTCGAAAACGTGACGTGTTATGTAGTTTTGTATTCAGATTCGGGCTTAGCGTGCGGTATTTTGCTACCGAAATAATTTAAATAGGTTCAAATTAATTTAATTCTTACTATTATATTAAATTTTACCGGAATTTACGTTACAGGTAAATGAACCTTTAAAAAAAAACCGATTCAAATTTTAGACTTTTAATATTATCTCATGAATGCCGTTATTAAAACTGAACCAAATTAAAATGGAACCCAATAGAGACTACCAGCTTTCAAATACAAAATCGAATTATCAAAATCGATCCACCCAATCAAAAGTTCTGAGGTAACAAACATAAAAAAACATATAGACGAATTGATAACCTCCTTATTATTTTTTTGAAGTCGGTAAAAACACTTGATTAACTAAATTTGTAGAGATCAGTTATAAAAATTTTGTTCAGCCTGCATTTCTGCAAGAACGTTTTCCGACAACATAACTGTTAAACGGACATTTAGAAAAATCAATGACCAAAGTGCCTTGGAAGGGTGAAACCCATTTTGGAGTTTAAATCACTAATTTTAATTTTAATTACCTACTTTAGAAAGGAAAATAAATTATGACAGATCCACAACAAGGCAAAAATAACAAAGTCTTAAAAATGAGAAAGCCTAAAAGACCATCAATATCAGTAAGTCGGTGTACTTAAATATAATAAGCTGTCATCCATCATAACAAACTTATCAAAATTGATCAAAGGTACTTCCAGTTCATTACCATTAAAACTAAACGATATTTAATATTTATGAAAGGGTTAACATTTCAAAGGAATTCCTTCTTAAGATTTTTGCAATTTGGAATATGCCTATTTAATATTTCAATTCAAGTTGTATAATTGAACCTTCACTTGACGATTTAATTAAACTTTATATTAAAAATAATTCTACTTATTTTATTGATTTTCTACAAATATAGTTACCTAAAGGTACTTACTTATCACTGAAATAATTCTGTAGGTATTCCGGAATAAAGTTGAAACCTTTATTTACTTCATTAATTTTGCCATTCAATTTTAATATCAAAACAGAATCCAATCAAAATGTCCTATTCACTTATTTGGTAGGTTTTGTTGATCATAGATACATACTCGTAAGGTATAGCAACTAGAATTAATAATACAAAACATACAATTTGTTCTATTTCCCTCCTTGAAGGATAACAAAAGATTGTGTGTGTGTGTGTGTGTGTAATGTCTGGCAAGCTCAATGGCAAAATTAAATTACTTAATTTATGATTCTTTAGTTAACTACCAATAAACAATTTGAAGCCCCCTTGAAAGCATATTCCATTACATTTCACAACAAGGGTTTCCTATATTTCCTCCATAATATTGTTGGATATACCTAATGTATGTATATATTTGTGTACTGAAACCCTTCCAAGGATCAACAACAATATGCCATTCGGTCGTTAACGCAAAGTGAGTATAATGTAGACTTTTTGACATCACCCACACAGACACACCCAATCTAGGCTAAGAAAACAGTGTGTCAAACATTCAATTTAAAGTTATAACAGACCTTAAGTTTAGGTCCAGATTGACAATATGGCCTTTCCGTTTAAGAAACGTTATAGAAATCTCATACATATAGCAGATAAAGACATAAATGTGGAAGAAGTTATAATTTAATTTGACCCTTAAGCCCTGCACTTTTGTGGTTAGCTCTCTCTACCGGGCAAAATAATAGTTAGATAACTATTGTTTAAGCCTTGCTACCTTAGTATGATGTACATAATATTCCGCCTCTATTCATTTATACTATACGGACTACGGCCTTTTCATCCAGACTCCTCAACCAACGTGGTGAAAGTTTAATAACCATGCTTCCTGCACTGCCATGGAAACTATTAGACTCGTAATATTCTTATTTTCTTTCATTTTTTTTTTCTGTTTTGTTCTTGTTTCAGTGATGGAAGGATATGGATATTGTACAACACAATGACAATGAATAGGAGAGATAATCTCTCATTTTGACAAGACACATAGACCACACTCTTATATGAGGATGATAACTAAATTAAGCGCTCAGCAAAGGCTTATATATGCAAGATGCATGTGTATGTGTATGTTTTATGAATTTAACATGAGGACTTTAGATGCATTTAATGCAGAATTAACAAAGGTAATCTAGAGTTTGGGTAAACCTCAAGAGTTTACACTCTGTCTTATTTAATTAAGTTCACTTTCATATTATAAATTATTGTTTTTATTTGGTGGCTCAAAAGTAGAATAAATTACGACGAACACCTATAGATAGCTTTGAAGAACCATTTTTCAAAAGATGTTTTGTGAGACCGCTATACCGGTTCATGAAACGAAAAGCTTAATGTGATGATTCACAAAATTTCATATAATAAAGAGGCCGATACTATTAAAGACCTCCGCTTTCCTGACCCAAAAGCTGAACAGATAAAATATGAATTATGTACATTGATAATCTTCGTACCTGTAAGAATTTCTTCTTAAAAAAGTGTAAAATATTGATTTTTACCAAAACATTGGTTTTAAGTATTCCGGTTTATTTATCAGAACTTTTTATTCATTGGAACATTTAAAAAATGCAAATTTGACGAAATGGGTGAATTTCGAACTACACCTAAGTTTAGATAATCAACTCAACTTATGACGTCTACAGATTCCAATTATATTGATTCTAACAAAAGTTATCGTGTTTACATATTTCCAACGAAACATAAAAATGTCTCGAAAACGTGTTTTCTATTCGTTTCATGTTGTTTCACGAAGAAATAGACTAATTCTAAAAAAAAAGAAAAAAATATTGTGCTTTTCTTATCCTTTACACTATGTGTACGAAAAAGTAAAAAAAAACGCACAATAAGCAAAAAAAATCGACCGGTTTCCAGAACGGCATTTTAATTTTAAAAGCTGAGCAGTGCAGAAACACCACCATCAACCCTCCCGATGGAGTGCACCAAAACCAAGGTCAATTACATTGGAATCAAAATCAGCGAGCTATTCCGGTTCAACCCCCACGTAACAGCCGTTCTGAGGAAAGCAGACTTTTCCTTCCACCACTGATGCGGAAAAGGAACGGACTCAGCCAGAAGACTACTACTAAAGCTACTACTTTTCAAGCAGCTAATAAGGCCTGTAGTCACGTGCAGCTTTCCAATCTGGTTTACGGCGCGCTTCGAAAACGTACATGGACAAACTGGCTATCCTTGAAAGGAAGATCCTAAGAATTTGCACAGGAATGAATTACGACTGGTAACGAAGAAGAAGCTAATCCAGATCGGCAGATACCTTGTCCAATGCGAAATAAGATGTCTACAAAATCTGGAAAATCATCCAAACCTAATTATAGGAAGCACCATGAGAAGCCCAAGACAGCCCGACCCTCGATATCTAGAAGCTAAGGATCAACTCGATGAGGAACTGATCAACACCAATGACGGTACCTGTCCTATACCGGTCTTAAAAATACTCATTTTTATCAAAAATGGTTGCTACGACTTTAATTAAAAAAAATTTAAATTTTGATTTTCTTCTTCATGTTTCAATCAATTTCAACCATTCTTTTTACATTAAAGCTTTTAAGTTGCTGTAATAATGTTTTGTAAAAAACTGTTTGAAAATATTTTTTTTTGATTTTTTTTACAAAAATTGAAATTTTTTTGAAAGCTATTCAATATTTTTTTTCAAAATTTAGTCTTTAGATGTAAGTAAATAATATCTTAAAAATGGAGTTCCAATTTTTTTACAAAAGTCCTTGCAAAATTTCATATAGAAAAAAATATTTTTTTTTTAAAAACGGCTCTAACGATTTTCAAAATTTTTGTCTAAAAATGTATATAGAAGTAATGAAATGACATACTTCGTTTTGAGGTTAAATTTATTTTAGAAGCTGTTTTAGTCATGTGAAAATCGAATTTTATGCTTTTTTAGTTGTTTTTCTGAAACTGCATTTACAATTTTTTAAATTAAAAAGGCTTAGCATATTATATCTATCTATAAGAGCAAGTGCAATGTTACAAAAAATTTCACAATTTTTAAGAACTTTAACCACCTTTAAGAACGAATAGTAGATACTCGGTCGTCCATTTTACTTTAAGTTTACAATAGTAAAAGGTTGAAAAAGAATTCCATCTCAATCAAATGACGAAGACTGTATTGTGTAGATATGTACCTGTCTTTGGACAAGGACTCAACCAACACCCAAAAGCCACATTTAAATTAGTTTTACTGTGTTGAAAGGAGTCGTTGATTTTGCAATCTGCAATTTGCATGTACCTACTATACCCCGTAACGGGATATACTATACATGCAATAAACTCACATTAAAATGCAGTAACCACTTTTTGAATAAGACACAGAGCTGTTTCTTTTTTTTCTATTTTTGTTATTTTCTAAAATGCCAACCGCTCTTTTTCGGTTTTCTTCTTTGTGGTAAATAATAAAAAAAAAAAGAATTCAATGATCAACTTAAAGAAAGAAATCGATTTTTCGTCCCTCCTTGGTTGTCAGATAAAAGAATTTTCTTACAGAAAAAAACAAAAAAAATCCTTTTGTGTAAAAATAGCACACAAATTTGCATACCTATCTCATTTTGAAACGGGTTGTGTCCCACAAAAAAGAGGACAACTTGTGCGGTACTCAAATAAAATGTACATTTCACTTTGTGAAATGCGATTGCGACACCAATTTTTCTTCTTATACCATCAGCAGCAGCTAGAGCAAAACATTGAAGCACCCCATCATCAACATCTCTGTGCTGCTGAATCCGAACTTTAGTGCGGTGAAATGAATCCTCGAATCGTAATCCCAAGACATCATTACTCTACTACGAGCTATACGACACTGATATTTATTTTTATTTTCGTCCTTTTTATCCTATGGGAGAGTAAGCGGTTCGTTTCACTATGACGACTGTAAATGTACACTAAATTAGTGAAAAATAAGGCAAACGTGCCAACGGACGAACCTTTAATTGGAATTACGACAAAAATTTTACTCCTTATCTCCCTCTTTCTCTCACTCGTCTATTTTTTTTTTTTTTGGTTTCCTTCGCATTAATGCAATAGTGGTGTAGTACTTATGGTCCTTCGAGCCGGATGGTTGCTTCTTGGATTTTGTTGATTTATTTGAGTTTTATGAGACTTTTTTTGTTTTTTTAGTAAAATTGTAGGTTAAGGGAAAATAGGGGGAACTATGAAGTCTGCAATTAATTTGTAATTAAAAACAAGCCATAGAATGCTGATACAACAGGGAGTGTCTTACAATGCTTGATTGTGCTTAATACTATTACACTGCCAAATAAAGCCGAAATTAGAGTGATGTTGTTAATGTCGTCTCTAAATGGTGGCAACTCGAATGGAATAGAATTTATAATTGACGATATTTTTGCGATAGTGACTTTTGATGGGAAGACTTATGTATCGTTGTGTATTTTAGCACACGAGAGTTTATTCTCGAGTTTAGATTTTTAATTGATGTTTTTGTAAGAAAACTTTATTGCTGCCAATCACGGTTCATTGAGTTCTTTTATGAGTTCATTTAAAGATGTTTTTTTATTTTTACTTCTGTTTAACGATTATAATGAGGAAATTTAACATCCGTAATCAAATAGAAAGTTTTCGGAGATGAAGGCCTGCAAGTTTTATGTAAAAATAAATTATTAGATTATTTATCTTTTCAATTAATTTTCACTGGAATATTTTTAGTGTTGATTTATTGAATCAAAAAAATGTCGAACTTAATCAGTAATACAAATAGCAAGAAATTTAAAGGTTCTTTTATGTTTTTGTACTGAAAGAGCCTTAAAAGTTGACTATTATAGCAGTGGGTCACTGTGGCGTATGTGCAATATTTTTTTCTATTGAACAATTATATTGTTTCAAAACAAGCTTCGTTCCCTTTACTTTTAGGATTCGTAAAATAATTTGAACTCGAGATAACAATCAGACATGTCATAACGATGATAAAAAATGCAAAACAATTGGGTCTCACAATTCTGTCTGTACGTCTGTCTGTCTGTTTGTCTATTTGTCTGTCTATGTATACCTCGAGCTACAGCCTAAGCCGCTGAAGCGATTTTCTTCAAATTTGGTGTCTAAGGATCTTTGGTAATTGGGGAAATTAAAATTTTTTTTAGGACCACAACTAACGGCACCTGTCATATTAGGGAATAGTCAACTGTTTTCAAAAACGGCTCTTACGATTTTGATTAAAATTTGTGTGTGTACTTTTGATAGTAGAGTCATACTTCTGAAATAAAAGAAATGTTTGTTTTTTCATTTTTGACTTTCACTTAAAAGACTCAAAAATGTTTTGTGTCCAATAACACTGGAATAAAAAGTTTTAAAATACTAAAATTATGAAGCCAATGAAAAATCTTGCGAGTCAGTTGGCTAAACAATTTAATAAACGATTGTGTAAAAGATATTAAATGAAATTAAAATAAAAAATAAAAATCAATGTGCAGGGCAGGACAACACCTCCTGGGTCAGCTAGTTTCTTATAAAATTATTTTACTTTATATAAGAAGCTTTCACGTCCACAGCAACTCTGACCCTAAGGGCAAGTACTTGCGACTCAGTCGTGCATTTTATTTTTCCTCAGAAAGCTTGTGAAGCCATTGGATGTTTATTAGAAAACTTTAGAAATCTCTTTTTGTTTAATTCTTCATCATTAGCCGTTTAAATAGAACTAAATTTGTACATCAGCTTTCTCCTATCATACAACTTAACAATAATACAAATGTCTTCATCAGCTGATTTATTTCCCATTCATACCAAACCAATTCCAACAATTCCCTGCGATGAGTGAAAGTTAATTAAAATTAAATAGAAAAAAAAAGAAATAAAAAAAACTTCAAAAACAATTTCAGAAAACCCTGAAACATTTCAATTACTGTATTGTATTCACTTTTCATTTTAAATTGGTTTCCACTCCTTTTCACTTAAATCGAAGCACGTGTCCCGATCAAATAAACACTTCTGTTAAGTCCATTTTAAAATCGATTGCACTTAACTTCAACTCGCTAAATACGAGTTGTACTATATCCACTGATTAATTGTTTCGACTTAGCTTCATCTAAATCAAATGGGGAAGCGATATTCGGCACATGAACATCCTATAAAGTAGAACTAGAACTCCCTCGAACTCGAACATACGCTCATTTAAAATCCCAAATAACGTTATTCGCATTGCAATTAACTTAAGTCGCACTTTGTGTTTGCCCACACTGCTCGCTGCTATGCTCCCCAGAGTGGCATGTGCAATTTCAATTTGTTTAAATTGCATTCGCGGCATTGGAGTTGGGTGCTGCTATAGAATATGTGGCTAGAAAATTCAGTGGGATTTCCTTCACCCCCAGCAATCCAATCATATAATTTTTTATAGCCCACACACCCTCTCTTCCTACCTCTCTCTGATGCTCTTCCCCAATTTCTCTCATTCAACTGACAACTCGACCGACAAGGACGAGTAGGAAAGGATTTTTTTTTTTAACTTTTTTTGAAAATTCGCTTAAAAAACAACATTTTCATTTCAAAAACTTAAAAATAAAATAAAAAAAAAAGGAAAAGTACGTCGAAATTTGAATCGCATCGCAGAACCCACAAAGTGATGGTGAAAAACTGTGAAAAGTGGGAAGTGGGCTTGGATCGGTCGGTCGGTTGGTGGTCTGGACAACTTCACTCACAGTGGGGGGTGGTCACTGAAATAAAGGACGACTCTTAACATCAGACGCTATGGTCATGACTGCACAGCAGCGCCCGCCCGCCGCCGCCGTGCTATACAACGAGACCCCACAAAACCAGGGCCCCCAGTTGCACTATAGCACTATAAAATGAGAGAGGAAGAGAAACAGCGAACGAGATATATTGGTTACGGTTGGCATGCTGTGAAAGTACCTACCAACCTGAACACTGTACACTTAACTGGTGTGGCTCGAGTGGTACAACGCTCTCTCATTTTTGCTTTTCATAGCAAAAGACCAAAGAACTTTTGTACATTTTCAGGAATGCAATTGAAAAGACTAGTCACAGTCCTGTTATGTACGAGTGAGTGCATATGAAAATGCAAAGAGCGAGCGGTAGGTGAATGTGAAGTGGACATGTCCTTTTTTTCCCATAGGCAGCACCCACCCACATATACGGACGGCCACCATCGCCACTTCTCTTGTCTGGCACGTGTATTTTATAAAATGACAGATGGACCAAATCTTATGAAAGGAACAGTTTTGTTGACTTATTTCTTCTATTTCTGTTTTCAGTTTTATTTTTTTTTTTTTTATTAACAAAAAAAAAATCCTTTTTTTGTGACGCCTTGAAGGTTGACAACTACTACAACTACTACCTCTATGCCACTTGAAATGCACTCGTGAATGCAAGACGACGAGTGAAGTACATTCCATGTGAAAGGATTTGCTTGATGATGGCAAGAGGGTCCTTTTGCTTTGAACCACATTTCATTCATTTAGAACTTGATTGGGAATATATACGAGTGCTCCAGGAGTGTCCATAGAAATTTGCATACATCGTAGAGTAGAGGTAAGGCATAGAAATTTTTGTGGATGCTACTTATCGTTTTGAGTCTGTATATTTTCACTAGATGAGAATTTTCATTTGTTAAAAAAAAAAAAAATTAAAAAATAAAAATTATTTGAAGTGACAATTTTTTGTTGGCTTAAAAAGGCTTTAAAATTATAAATAACATGCATGAAGGAGTTTGTTGAGAATTAGCAAAGGTAATTTTATTTCAGAGTGTTTGTTTTGTGATGGGCAACTTGGACTTGATTAAAATCAAATATGAAGCAAGCTTGGAATTTCTGTGAGTGATTTTTTTCTGTAAATAACACAATATGCAGTGTCTAGTTCCACTGATGGTCTACGTTTGGTGCTGTGCTCTCCGAGAGATTGAGGAAGACATTAGCACCAGGTATAGTGAGACGAGGCTACTCGAAATATTCGGACAATTAGAATACTAACAACAACAAAAATTACAAGAGTAACCAAGGCCAAGTGACCGACACTTTCAACCATTCCTTTGTGCGTGTAAATATGCAGAAATAAGAGATATGTATGAGCCGAGATGGAGTGGGCTAGGTGAGATGTACTTTTTCAGCAAACAAGTATGTTTTTCAATTCAAATGGAAACACCCCTGAAAAAAACTAGGTGACATAGGCTTGAACCCAAATCATTTGATAATTCATCACACTAACTTGTGGAAAGATGCCCGACCGGTGTGAATTGTAAAATGATCAATTCTTCTAACGCGCACGCATTAGTGCACACACCTATTTTTGTATCTGCATTGCATGTGGTGCCAGGGCAATCTTCTCTTTTTCTTATGTTAAATTGAATTATTTTAGTTTTTAAGAAATCAATTTTCGAACTTGAAGAAATTTGGAAAAATTGCATTGAACAATATTATTTCTAAAAAACCGCTGACTATGCCGGAATATGGAACGCAACCATGTAAAGTTCTACTTTACGTGGAACTCGATGAGGAAAGATCGATGATGCCATACATCGATCTTTCCTCATCGAGTTCCTAGGATGATATGAATAATAAAGAGAACCTACTCAAATCTCCGATTTTCGGAGCAAGTACTCCATGAGGGTCAACTCACTTTCTTCGCTGAGTACCTACCCCGACCACGTGCTTCGTTTTATTAATGTCACCCTATTTGTACCCTATACAATATCCCTTCAAATCCTAAAGAAGCAATAGCAAAAACAATTATTATATTCACCACTCCTTTTCGACAGTAGCTCAAAATATTTAAAAAAAAATAATTTAAAAAGGGTTTTGTTAATATTTTTTTGAAAATACATTTTGTCAAAACCTAAAGCTTTAAAAACCTAACAGAGAAAAAACATGTAAAACTAAAGTTTCGCAAAATTCAAAAAATTAAATTACAAAAAGAATCTTTTTCAAAATGTTCAAGAATACAAAATAAATATTTTAATTAGCTTTATTATAAATAGCTCATTTAGATCAAAAAAAGAAAAAAAGAATACACATAATTAGACATTTTAATTTCATGAGCCTCATATTTTTTTATTTTAATTTTACAAAAATTAAATATCATATTGCGGACTATTTTCTATGACTGGGGCAATTCATTCACCAAAGATTTTTATATTTTGATTAAAGTGAAAAGATGTTTCTTAATGGTGCCTCTTGTTTTTCTACCCTCATCAAATGAGTTGACATTTGTAAACCAGCAATTTGTTTTTTTTTTTTTTTGCCTTGGGGGGAATGTATTGGCGTCACATAAATATTATTGAAACCTAATATTAGGTTACCACTAAGTCTTAGCGACAAATTTTAGGATATACATTGACATTTCGTTTAAGAATATCTAGTTTCTGGAGAACTCAATTATGTTCCACAAACTTTTTTAGTTACTTTTAAAATCGTATTTTTACTTGTCGAGTAAGAATCTTTAATAAAAAATGTCAATACTCTTCAATATGATTAAGGTTCAAAATATTTGAAAATATGTGTGTTTTCAGTCAGCATTCTCACATCAACTCCATACGACTTGGGCATAAATATTTCCTCTATAAAAAATACAACTCATGCTTGCTAAAACGATTTGCTATTGGTGAGAAACACTCATCTTAGAATAATTCAAAAGAAAAAAGAAGATTTTCTTTTTCAAATATCCCGAGGTTGATATTTGTATAACGTTATCTAACAAGGATATCAGACCACAGAACAAAAAAAAAAAATGAGAATGAATACCGAAGGCATAACGCTTTTGACAAGATTGTATATATTTTTTTTTTTTTTAATTTTGTTTGTATATTTCTTTTTCTTTCCTATAAATAATTTTTTTTATTATCTGTTTCGCTATGTTTTATTCAAGATTTTTTTTTTATTTTTATTTGAAGAAATAAAATTGTTCAAAGAAAAAAATTCTTTTTATTTTTTTTTTCTTCACGCAAAAAGGACATTATCTGCTGAAAGATTTCTTGTTGAATTGTGTAGAAAAAATACATTTTATATTATTTCCTCACTAAAGCAATTTCATTTTTCATTTTTTTTTTTAAATGTTATTAAAAAAAAAAGGAATTATTATAAGTGTTGTTTGTTTAGTTAAGAAATTAGATTTCCTTTAAAGCGATTCTTCTCATTTGGTTTATTTTCATGAATAGACATTGTAAGATCTTATTTAAAAGAAGTAAGTAATAAAAGCTCTAACAGTTAAACAAAATGTTGGAATATTTATATGTTAATTATATTTAAGTATAAAAAAGAAGAATGTATACCGCGAAAGCGTGAAAAGTTGTCATTGTAGATCAAATATTTTTACGGTTGATTATGAAAGCCCAGTTTATTTCCTTTAAAAAGCATGCATTTGACTGAATAAAAATTAATAAATTGAAATTTTAAATAAAATATCAATAAATATTAGTAAAAACTTCTTCTTGGCTAATTTGGTTGAGAAAAATGTTACAAATTAGCTTAGAAATAGTTTTTTATCATTTTTTTTATTTTAAACTTTAATTTGTTTTTAGTTTTGTTTAGCTTGTTTTTTAAGATAACTAAAAATATTTATGTTCTTATGCCATAAAATTTTAGTTTTTTAAAGAAATTAAACTGGGTTTTCATAATAAGCAGTAAAAATTAATATTTATTAACGTGTTTTTTTTAATAAAACAATATTAAAATGAGAAAACAGTTTTAGAAAAGAGTAAATATTAAGTTTGATAAAATATTGTGGGAAAACCGTTTTTTTTTCACAAAATCTGAGGGTCAAAGTAGTATCACAGTTATAAACTGATTGAATAAAAAATAAATTTTACGAATTGGACTTGTCGTTTTGCAAAGAAAAACCAGTTATAGGGAATTAGAGCCAATATCAGACAAACTATAAGAACTTGAAAACTAAGCGAAACTAGAAAATTATCACATTAAATGGCTTTCATCTGCAGTTGTGACGTAGGGCACCCTGTTAATGGGCCAAAATCATGGAAGTGGGAAATTTCATCGTCCCAATTATTAAAAAAATAAACTTTCTTTAATAATTAAGTTTGTACTTTCATATGTTCAGTTTTGCTATCAATTAGTAGTTCCTAAACGGACAGAGCTCAAAATTATTTATTTTTTTTATTTATCGCAGATATTGAAATTTGATTGTAGATTAATGATGTGTTTTTACAATAATATGTGGATTTCATATAAAATTTTTATTAATTAATATTATTTCAATTTTAAAATTATTTATTTTATATGGGTAGCACTTAGTTTTAGTACCGCAAAATTTAAGTTTGGGTTTTATTTCATTGAAACCTGATTTCATAATGAAATTATGCCTAAAAAAAATTACATGCAGCCCCAAATAATGAAATAACAACCCAAAAATTGAAGAATTTGGTTGTTGCTGTCTTGTGTGCAAAACTAATTTTCAAAAAGAACGGATGCAATGCTTAGCTTCCATCTTTTACAACATTATGTAATTAGGTATTGTTTCTTCTTAAAATCATAAAGGAATCAATTTTTTCAAACTTTTGTAAAGCTCGATCGAAGAAATTACTTAGCGGATTTCAATGAAACATATAATTTGCAAAATTTTTCGCAAATTTTAAAAAGTTTAAAAAACAGTTAAAAGTTTTCTAAAAATCTTCAAACTAATTTTCAAAATTATTTCTTCCCTGTTGTAAAGAATTCTTTTTGAGAATTTTCTATGAAGTTAAACAATTAAACAGACTTTTTCTCTTTTACCTACTTAATATCCCTCAACGAAAAAAGCAATTAGATTCAAACCTCTTTTGCTTATACTGTATAATATCTCAAATTAATCTTTTTTGAAAGATTTTTTTACCATACTTATATGAAAATTACCCTGTTTCCTGCTAACAAAGGAGCATAATATAAATAAGAGTTTAAATTACACTCATTGCCTTGAGGAAAACGAGCGCACAAAACATGAGCAATTTTAAAAGTTTTTGTTATTTAAAAAAAGAGTCCCCAGCAATGAATAGTTAACGCATTGTAAATGTTAACCCACATATAAAATGAAATCGTATCCTGCAACGACAAACACACACACACAGATACAAAAACTCACAAATTTCAAAGAATATTTTACTGAAGCAAGGAACCAAAACTATTTAGTGTGTATGCTAGCTAGAGTAAAACTTGCATCTACTGTAGCTGTACTGATGGCCCCAAGCTCTATTATAGCACTGCAACGCGTTCAATATTCCAGACATTTGAATTACCAAACTCACAGAAAATAGCTCGCACAACAAGGATCAAACAAATGAAAAGGGATTCCAATGATGGTGGTGTGCCTGCACATTTTCAAAAAACAAGCTCAACAAAATGATATATATAAATGTATTTTTCTCGTATTTGTCGAGAAAGAATTTTTCCTTTTGGCAAAATAAAATTTTCAAAGAAAGTGTACCGTGACTGTAAATAGTTTTAAATGTATTCGGGCAAAGTTCTCGATTCTTTTTTGTGTACCTATTCTAACAAAAAAATTAAAATAAAACAAAATGGAACGAAAAGAAAAGAACCAAATTTTTGACTCAAATAAAACTACAACAAAACAGCAATGGATAACGACAAAATTGCGAAGAAAATGGTTGTTAGAAAACTTTTCACTGAAAACTTAGAAATAACAGTTTTTATTTGCTGGAATTTAAGAAAAGAAAAAAATCCAACGATAAATAGTTTTCTTATTTTTTCTTGCGAACAAAAAAATTAAATATACTACAAAGTCAAATTGGTTGGCTATCAAAGTAAAAGTTGACTTGCTTTTTTTATGTTGTTAAGTGTATCTTTCCTAGAAAATGTAAAAACAGTTTTAAATCATTCTGAAAATTATAAAATCGAAAAAATAAAAGAAATATTTTTGCCAGTTCTTAGTTCCTTGTATAGAAAATTATTTCTAGAAAACATTAAATAAAAATTGAATTACTTTAAACCATTTATTTTAGTTTTGATATGTCATATTTATTTAAAACAAAAAAAAAAAAACATTCATGCCTATTACGGAAATCGCAATTCTTTACTCGCGGGGAGTCAGCGTGATTAGCATTCCCATTGAAAGCAATATTGAACTTGCCGTGTGAACTATACTACGACAACGTGGAACTACCTAACCATATGGCTAAAATAAGTGCGAATCCCGCCGCAACGCATTCGTCGGATTCTATAATAGGGTTGATTATCTTTTTGCAAAAAAATGTATTAGTACGTATACCTAGACAATGAATTTTACAAGGACTTTTATACAAAAAGAATTGGTACGCCATTTTTAAGTTATAATTTTTCGAAATAATGACTTTTTCAAAAAAACTAAACTTTATTACGGCAAGTAAAAAGCGTTCGTATAAAAATAATGGTTGAAATTGACGACCCAAAATTTTAACTAAGAACGTTTATCTTACATCTAGTCTTCATTATTTATTTCAAGAGACGTATCTATTATCTATCTCCTAGCTTATATACCCTATTTTTATATGATATCAGAGTTCAGCGAAAAAAACCACCTACAAGTATGTGCTCAATCTGAAAAAAAAACAATAATTTGTTATCTTAACTTTCGTTAAAAAATGCCTATTAAATATAAAATATAACATTCTTTTCCTGCCCACAATATACTACACTATTCTATATCTCAAAACCACTAACTAGATATCGAATCAGAAAACATTTCAAAAACCAGTGGTGCAGAAAAATAAACCTTTATTATATCCACCCACTCCCCATCATAAGCACTTAAAGGACATTTTCATATGACCACTTAGTCAATCTAAAGTACATCCGTTCTTTTGCTCTCATTGTCAATGACAAGTTAAGTATTTTTATTTTTGTTCATTGAATCCAAAGAGACAGCAATATTACAACAACAACAACAACAAAAAAAGTCTCATCCCGAGTGCTCATGGTGTTAAAAATAAACTGAACAAATCAAAGCATTTTTATCCTCAATTTATTATCCCAAAGGACATTGCTTTTACGTGTTATTTTTTGTCTGTCACTCTCTCTCCCCCTCTTCCTTTTCAGTTAAGGGTGTTAAAATAAATTTATGGATACATAAAAGAAAATACCAATATTCCACCAAAAAAAAAATAAACTAAATTTTAATATGAAAAAAAAAAATTACAAAGAAAAAATATCAAAAAGGAATTATCCGTCCTGAAAGCCATAATCCATTTCACCTGGTTTTCTCGAATTTTCACTGCGAGCATTTAAATCAGTGTTTATGTCAACGCGGAGGATGGATATGTGGAAACACCAACAACAACAACAACACACACTAATGGAATATAAAATGAAATTGTTTCATCATTTGGGACTAATTCAATTTTGATTTCAATTTCCCTCTCAAAATCCACACTTTACACTTTCACATACGTGAAGGATACACGTAGAATGGATACCTACACACATAAATGTTTTTGGTTTGGTTGTCAGGTGGAATACTAACCAAAAATTCTAGTTGAACACTTGATTTGATTTTCATTTAACAGTCTTACTATGGAATATATATTCAATTTTTGGTTTACCTCTGAAACAAGGATACCTACTCACTCATTTAAACAGGAATGGAGTTTTGATTCCTAGTGAGTTCCTATATACACTATGCAGGTGCCTCAGACTGGTAGAAATAAAGAAATTCTCTACATCTCAATGCTGCCCTTTTTGAACTTAGATTATTGTTCAAACGAACGGTTGGGAAGGGTTCCTTTTTGTTTTAAGTCTCTGGTGTCCTTTTGGATTTTTTTTCCATGAAAATTCAATTCATTGTCAGTGGTGAGTCTCCCTAGAGTGTAAGTGAGTGGATTTGATTTATGAGTGCATCTAAGTTTTTTTGGTTTTTTCTTTGTGTTGTTGTTTTCAATTTAGGAGTACATTTTTGAAGGAAAAAAAAACTAGACCAAAACCAAAGGACATTCTGTTTCTTAGTGCAAAGTAGAGTATGGGATGAGACCAAACACACACACACACACAAAATTATATTTATTTGTCCCTCTTTTTATTATATTTATTATTTAAAGTAAAATGAAATCTGAAAATATAGAGTGCTGGGCGTGACATGGTGTTATCCTTCATTTTGAAATTCACAACAAAAGTCCTTTTAGTTTTTGGTCTTTCTTATATATTTATTTAGTTTTGAGGTTCAATTTAGTTGAGTGGTTTTCTTGGTTTATGCATTTGAAGTGTTGTCAAAAAAAATTTGTAAACATGGGTGAACGTAGCATAACTTTATATAACCTACTATACTTACACAAACAAACAAACAAATAAACATTTTTGGCAAATGATTGATGTTTATATGAAAGTTAGAAATCTGAAAATGATGGATGTGAAAGAAAATCATATTATAAGACTTACGTAACCTTTTTAAATTTATGTTTATGACATGGGGTTACCAAGCAGACTCCATATAGCTTTAGTTGCTTGAGTGAACTTTTCGGTTGTTTTATTCCTTCACTCTTCCCTGGTTGAGAATACTTTCAATTTTCATTGAGAAATATTTAGGTGTTATTCTTGACCCTAAGCTTAATTGGAAAAGCAATATAAAGAAGAGCATGTGAAGAAAGAAAATGTAACTTCTTTCACATGTAACAGAAGATTCGGTATGAAATAGGAATTACGGCCAAACATCATCCTATTGAAGTAAATGGATTGCCATATGGAGCTGGCTACCAACAAATTCTTTTATTTCTCTCACTACTCGAGTGTATTTCAAGCTGAGTTGTTGGTAATTAGAAAAGCTTGCAAGTTATTCAAAAACCAAACACGACTGAACAAAAATATTCGTAATGTAGACATTTTCATTGATAAATCAAGCAATATAAGTTATTGTTTGCTAAGCAGAACTTTCTGGCCTAAGAAGAAGTGGCCCACCACTTATTTGTGAACTGATATCACTTTGCGATGTAATAGTGGATCGTAGATCGTTACCAACAAACTTCTATTTCCCGCTCCTGTTTTAATACTTGCAAATGCATCCCTTATAGCTCCCGTTTTTCTGACAATGTCAACATTACCAGCAAGAAATTGAATGAACCTTTTTAAAATTATGCCTCTGGTCTTGTCTTCTGAGTTGCATGCCAAGAGATGCCAAATTTGGGGTCCAAAATTCCTGAATACAGCTTATTCCAACACTATCATGACCCAGAAGTCACCGTTAGAAACTTCTTAGAAGATTAAAATCTTCATGTTTTGGGATGGAAAATGAAATAACCCGACTTGAATCGTATAGAAAATCGAAAGGAACCTGTATTCTGAGAGATAAGTTAGCTAAGACTTTCAAACCTGATGAAGAAATTATGGACAGAATATGATCAAACTAATAAGGGTCTTTGATTGGCTCTACAGTTAATAGGTTAAGTGCCATTATTGCCAATAAAGGGTCCTAACACAACATTATCATGTTTAAATAACCGTATTTTGTTCAAAGAAATGAAATCATCTATTAATTTTTAAAGTTTTTCATGTGTTTGCTCCCGTTCAAACTAACCTTTTGGACCAATTTTAATACATATTTTTAATTTTTTGGAGTAGGTTTCGGTAAAAATCGACTTTGTATACAGACAAAACGATCAATTTCACAACTGTGTGCTCAAAATTTCAGTATAAAAGATATAGAATTGGACAATTATTATCTAGATTTGATTCTTTGTACATTGGGTTGGTCCTGAAACGTAGACACAAGAGTTGCAGCGGCAACACCTAGATAGCTTCCAGGTAATCAAATTAGATACTGTGAAAAATTTCGCTTTATTTTATTAACATTTAGTGCAACGTAGTATCAACTGACGTAGAAATTTTCAATAAATTTGTACAAAACTGTCGATCGACACCCCTAAAACAAATTGTTCCGATTATCTTCTTTTAATAATCAGCAACTACCTAGGGCGGAAATTTTTCGAAACTCTAATTTTAAGGACCAACCAACAGTGAGCAAAAGTTGAATAGTCGGTAGCGTAACTATTCCTTAAAGTAAACAAAAACTTGTTTCATAGTAATGAGAACACAATTAAGGCGAACTCTAATGACCCTTCTGCAAAAAAGTTCCACATTTCTAGGTTTCACCAATAAACTAAATACGGATAGAAAGGGGACCTTCACCTACATACGCAAATGTATTCACATTTTGGTTGCACATACCTTAACGTCTAAAAATTTGCTTTCGGGTGTTTGACAATTTATGTTTTACCAAATTATCATAATATCAACTTGTCAAAGTATCTTTACAAGTCAATTTAAAATAATACACTGGTAAGCGATTAACACGAAAGGTATAGAGGATACAGGACTTTCCAACCTTGATTTCGAAACACATGTTTTGATGATGTCAAATTCATGCTTCCAATCATCCCATATTAAGTTTTTATCTTCTATTTTGCAGAAATAACAATCAAAAGGGAGAACAGTGTCATGGCATAATCGGCCGTCAATATGCATCTGACCACACACAAGCCATTTCACGTAGTTTAAAATCTCGTGCACCAAGTAATCCTGGTAACACAGAATGGTTCATTCTCGTGTCAGACAGAAAGTTAACTTTAGCGTAATTTTTTGTTGGTATAGGTCTTACAACCCTGTTTCCTTATGCCCATCATCGTTCCTGCATGTAAAAACCACTACCATTACCACAGCAATCAAATGTAATACCCTTCAATCACTGAACCAATGACTGCACCATAACCATTCCCTTCACCAAGCCATCATACTTCTGGCCTTCCCGTCCAATCCGGGTGTCTATTCATCTAACCATCCGTTCGTGCTAATTCACTATTCCTTTCCTGCAGAACAAGATTATGTAGTACAGGTACCTATATAGCTGTAATTACTTTTGCTCGATTGCATTTGCATGCACAAAAGCGCCATTGACTTGAAATTTGCGTGTGAAATAGCAAAATATTCTCACACACATACACATTTGTACACTCATCTACTTCAACCAGGGAAACTCACTCGATGTGGTTGACATGGAAATAATTCTCAACACAAATTTGATAACTTTACTTTTGAACTAGTGAATGGGTTGCCCATCATCAGGTTGAAGTCCTGGCATACCAAAAATGGTTTACTGAAAGAACAAGGATGAGGTAAAAAGTGCAGGCCCTAGCATACTCGTTTGGATGAATTAGTAAAGTTGGTGAAGTAGTAATCCCTTCGCCATTGTGCGGCAAGAAATGCGTGAATTTCGTTAAGTCATCTGACACATGCACTAGCAGGATGCATGCAATCAGATACAGGATAACCAACAATTTTACTGCTCTATGTTGCAATCCATTGTATGAGTACATTGTATAGGCTTTTCACATTATAGTGTGCAATGCAGAAACACATACGGATGTTTTCCCTGGCATATGCCAGGAAGTTTTTGTTTTTACAGAACTTCATCTTTTGTTTCTTCAGCGTAAACAGGAACAAAAAGAAAAAGCTTTCAGGATTTAACAAAAAGATATTGTCACGCGATTGACTACGGAAAGTTTTTATCCTTACACACAATTTATTCAGGTGAACGACATGCATGATGTGTATATTGTGAATGGGTTGTTAGTTAGGGAGTTTTTTTTTTTTTTTTTTGTTTACCGAGAATAAAATCGCATGAAGCAAAACAATTATTATTATTGTTATAACTTGTATTTAAGAGCATGGCACTCACATTAATCTGCAGATTACAATAAAGTACTGCAAAAAGGCTTTAACTTAATGGAATAATAAACATTTGTGCTTAATCATGGCTTAGATAAAAAGCTTACAACATATTAAAATGGTAAGGAGCATTCTTGACAATTAGTTTAGTTTTACTGAAAGAGGTTGATTTAGATGGTCTATTTGTGTTTTTTTTTTAATTTTATTATTGACCGTTTACGATCATGGAACTCATTTATTCAATAAGCAAAAGTTGACAAGTTGAAGAGGAGTAGGTTATCGCTTATTACATTTTGTTCCTTATATAATTTTTTTGAAATTATTAAATATTGCACATTTCTGAATATAAATCTGGGGACTATCGTCTATTTCACCAAACACATTTCGCTTTTCACTTAGCATCTTTGTCAAAAATAATAATTTCCTGCAAAGTAAAAGTGCTAAGTAAAAAGCACTTTTTACTTTTCAATTTTTCAAACTATATTTGAAAAGCTAAAAGTAAAAGTTTCAAATAGAACTTTGCAATTGAATTCGTATTTTGCAAATTAAGAAAGGAAGTGTTTGAGCGGCCATTAAATAATCGTGGAAATCATAGAGTATTCGACTATCACACTAGAGGCTTAGGGTTCAAATCCTATCGAATCCAACAATTTTTTTTTTTTTTTTGTAAAAATAATGACAATTTCTCAAAAATGTAAATTAGATCTGAACGGCAAAGCAGCACCTTCCTAATTGAACTATTCTTTCGTCATTATTGTTTGCTTCAAAAAAGTCTGCATTATTTAATATTATTTTTCATATTCTATTTTTCGATATCTTTTCTCAACAAACTCTTATTTGCAAAAAAAATTCTCTTTCCATATTATTGAAAAGCTTTTTGCAAAGCACTTTGCAAACTAAAAAAAACTTTTCGCTTTGCAGAAAAGAACTTATCACTTCACAAATTTGTGTTTGGTGAAACGTATTTTGCAAAAATGAAAACTTTTCATCTTTTCATTTGAATAGATATCCTCTTTGCAAAGTAAAAGTGAAAAGTTGCAAAGTGAAAACTGAAAAGTGTTTGGTGAAATTAGCAACTGGTGTCTGATAAACGCTGTTATGTAAATTTTTTTTTTTAATTGATTTTTAAAAAATGTGATTTTTTTGTTAGAAAAGAGCTCTCTTAGAATCGGTTGACCTGGTATATATTTCAAACTATTTATCAAAATTGGTTGAACCGCTTACGAAATATACACAAATAAACAAAAAAATCCGAGTTTTTCTTTTCGAAAAACTAAAAACATCTGAAATCAAATTTGAAGAAAATCCGTTCACGAGTTTGGGCAGTGGAAATACATATGTAAATGAACGCAGGCAGACCGATGAACGGCATGACAAAAACTTTTTTAGACTTCTCCATTACCATAATGGTGATTTTGATTAAAAACTCTTTTGAATTAAAACTTACCCTATAGAGCAATTAAAAATAAAGTTAATAAGAATTGTTTGAAAAAAAAATAATTTTAAAAGAAGGGATACAAAAAAATTCTTATTTTTTAATAACCCCATTGTTTTGATAACCCCATTGTTTTGACAACACACACAAGAAAAAAAAAAATTGTTTCATTTTTTTTTTTTATTATTGATGTGTATAATTTAATTTATAATTCTCTAATTGTAAATACAAAAATAAAACAGAACATGCATAGCTGAAATGTTAACATCATCTGCATCACAAAAAAAAAAAAAACATCCTCTGCAGGTTTGGATACAATTGTCAGAAAGTAAAAAACATTATAATTTAACCTCATAAAAATTTATATAATTTAGTTTTAACTTTTTTGGTAACTTATTTTTGAATAAATTATAAAGTTTCCGCCATACTACCTTGAATTTTAACAAAAAAATGTTATTTTAATGCTTCTACAAGCTCTTTATCCACCACAATGAACAGCCACATACACCCAAATAAACAACAATACAGTTAAGGAGAAGAACAAAAATTAAACAAAATAGCAAAGGTGCATCCGCTTAAAATTTCATTTTAAAAATAAATATGAAAAAAAGTACTCATACGCCCCATAGTCCCTTGCGTAATTCCTTCACAAAGTTTCTTTTAACTTTCGTCAAAGTTTTTTTTATATGTAGGGACATAAAATAATATCCCTACTCTCTCAATTTTATTTTTTAATAAATCAAAACAAAAAAAAAGAAACACTTAAATCCTTTTTCATGTCATGGAAAAAAATCGAGCTGTAAAGTTTCAACACAGGCACTTTGCAGTGTAGCATCACATTGTGTAGTCTTGAGTCCTGACCAGGACTAGACAAGACATGAGCATAAGGGAAACAAGAAATTACATCATCACAGTCAATTTCAATTACCAGGCAAAGGCAACTTTGTTTTGCATTGCAAAAATCCATATTCCTGTCATGGGGATGCGGTGAACGCATGTGTGTGTGTGTATGTGTGTATAGGTTGGTATAAAATCACTTCTTTTGTTTATCATAGTCACACACTATGTCCGCATATCCTATATTTTGCTCGTCCATCCTAACGATGATGGTGATAGTTTTTTTTTTCATTTTTTAAGTTGAACTTTTACTGAGATGTGCCATAACAAAACCACTTGCAAACAAAAAACAAGAACAGCAACCAGCTACCAGAGTCTTATAGAGGTGAAGTCAAATCAAAGGAGTTTGAGAGTGTAATGGAGAACGTTACGGTAACTTTTTTCTTTTCTTTTTTTTTTGAAATTGTGTCTTCTCAATACAGGAAATCGGAAATAACCTGAGCTAACAGTATTTCATGGTGGGGTTTCTGTTGTGTGTTATTGTGTCCTTGTTGGCGGGATGGCTGTTTGGCTGGTTGAAGAGCTAAAAGCAAAGCAAACACACGACAGGATTCCATGTTGTCCTGCGTGGTTGTCATCTTATTTGGAAACTTTTGAAAAATTGTTTCTGTGCGGGAAAGAGGGAATAAAAGGAAATTTATTGCACCAACAGAAATGGCTCGAAAAGTTCACATTAAAAAAAAAAGAAACGAAAACAAGAAAAAAAATAACAAAACTGAAACCAAACATCGGAACTTTTTACAATCGAATTGGCAACTGAGATGATATTTGAATTTTTTTTTTGTTTGTTATTTTGGGCATCTTGTTTGGGAAATGGGAATTGTTTTCTTTTAAGGTTGCTGGTTTTGTTTTTGGTTATTTTATTTTTATGTTTTTATTGCGTCTCCTAACACATTTTCAGGAGTCGGCACCTATTATTCTCTCGAGTATTCGCATTTTTTTTGTAAAAGGATCTTTATACACAAATGTGGGGGAAAACCTTTTTTTGTTTTGTTTTTATAGTTTTTGCTTTCTTTTGAGCTTAAATAGAGAATAGTAAAAACGGAAGGAGTCGAAAATGAACGTGTGTGGGTGGTGTCGCATTTATAGAACGGAAAGTGCAACTTGACAGTGCCATTTCAATTTATATGCGTTTGGGTGGCCTTTGTTCTTTCTCGTAATAAATATTATGTCGACAGGAAGTAGATGTAAGACCATTAGATTTTTTTTTTAGAGTTTTAAATAGTTTTAGTGGCGTTTTAAGGAGACGTTAAGTAGACTGTGGGAGACAAAAAATATATTTTTAAAATTAAGAGTAGGATGGTAATCAAATAGAATTAATGCTATGCAAGAAAAAAAAAACACTAATTTATTTGTAAATTATGTTTATAATACATAAATAATTTCAAACTTTGGGAGCACAAAATTTTTAAACATTTTAGTAGGAACGGACAAAACTTGAATATAAGGCAATGGGTGGTATGCATAAAACCAAAGTATTTACTTCAAGTAAAAAGTTAAAATAAATACTAAAATTTAAGTAAAAGGTCAGATTTTCAGTATTTACTTCATTTCGTATGCAAAGTTTTTACCTGATGACAAATACTTTAAGTAAATACTGAGTTCATTCGAGTTAATACTTAAAATTCTTTCTATACTTTTTCTACTAGTTTAGTTTAAAAAAAAAAATCCTGTTTTAGTCAAAACCAAAATTAAGATGATTGAGAATTCAAAAAAATGGTTTTCATCATGCGTATGCTGTCCGTTGATCTATGCATCTGTGAATCCATCTGTACACACAGAGTTGCAGTCTAAGCTCTACATGTTTTGGTGAATTTACTAAAAATTTGGTACTATTTGACTATTTTTTTAATTTCCGAAGTTTTCTATAATAGTCTATCGTTCATTTCTTCCCATATAATGGTTTTGAGTTATTAAAATTTTCTAAAACACAAAAAATTCCATGATTTTAAGTTTATCAGCGTAATCGATTTTGGTCAACACTTTCCAATAAGTTTTCCAATTTTTTAGAAAAGTATTGAGTAAACAATATTTAAAAAAAAGATATTAATAAAAAGTTTCCACATTAATTTGAATTGTTTTGTGGTCTTATTCAATTTTTACACAGTCTAAAGCCTCTTTATTTTGCACCATACAAAAAGAAAAGATAGAAGCCGATTTTCGTGACCCTAATTATTAGTTTTCACCGCTCTCATAGCTTGATATAATTCTTCAAAGGAAAATGCTCAACAAAAAATGCACGACTAGATAGCACGTACGTGCTCTTAGGGTCAAAGTTGCTGTAGAGCAAGTCACTTTTGTATGGGAATTTTCTTTTGTACTTCTTGTTAAAAAACTTGTTTAAAAAGTTTCATACAAATCAGATGTTACCTTCTGCCTCCATATTACCCCTGAAATTCTAAAAATTCATTTACAGCAATAGGCCACGTACCTTAACAAAAGTTACTTAAAAATGGAAAACAAGCATTGTTTTGCAAATGAAAAGACTGATGAAATAGTCCAATTGAACTTTCAAATCAGTTGCGTAGTGATTTTTGAGAGTTTATTTTTTATAAAAAAATACTTAGTTTATTCAGTTTCGTTACAGGCATTTAAAATAAAATGCACCCTACACGAGATACAGACTTTTGCCCATACAAAAAATACCATACACTCATTGAGACCTTTCATTTGTTGTATGGCTTGAGGTGTGTAACAAACATAGGTACAAATTTTACGATACTCCTTAATTTCAAAACTTTAAGCCCGTTCCGGAGGCAGTTAGACTTAATCGATGGCAATAATATTTTATACAGGTATTATTAGTCATAATTGATAACATATTTTTGCTTTATTTAAACTGAAAAAAAAATATTAATTTTGAAATGTGGATCCTAAAGCTTCATAAGTTTAAAAAAAAATAATATTATATGAAATTTTTTAAAAACATAAAATTCATTACTAAAATTAAATAAATTCTTTTGAGCTCTAAGTATTCCAAAATTTCGAAAAAATAAAAACATTTTCCCATTTTCAAAAACTCGATTTTTCAAAAAAAAATTGTAATTTTTCTTAATAATCCAAATAATCTTTTTTTGAAAATTTATGAACAAAATAAACTGAAAATTGTTACCGACTTTTTGTGTAAGAATTATTGTCATCAGAATCTTTCGTTAACTAGAAAATCAGAAAAAAAGAAAAACGGGTCTATGGGAGGTACTGTTATTTTGCGATGAAATTTTTTTTTTTATTTCAGAAATACAGCCTTTAGATTTTAATACACACATAATTTTAATCAGAGTCGTTTTTGAAAACAATACATTTTTCCATATTCGTTAATGACCTTCATTTTGGACCGAAAAACAATCAATTTTCTCTCTGGAGAACCATTCAAAACCCTTAACTACCATGTTTGAAGAAAATCACTTCAACGGCTTAGGCTGTAGCTTGAGATACCGACACGAAAGACAGACAATCTATCATCGTAATGTCTTATTTGATTATTATCTCGAGTTCAATTTTAAGAATCCTAAACTTGCCCTTTAGTATCCAGTAACGCAAGTAAAAAGGTAAAAAGTTTGAACTCTTGAACCGCGTTAGCAAAATGTAAAACAACTTTCTCTAGAAATCACCACCAGCACTGACTATAACCTTTTTTTATATATTTTTATTTTTTTTATTTTTTTTTTATTGCAATCGTTTTTTTTTTTTTTATTATTCTGACTTTTTATATTATGAAAGCTGGACTTTGGTTTTGGTTAAAAAAAAAAAATATACTTTTGGAAAATTCTCACCCTTTTAAGTTTTTAGATTTAATTTTTAGTTAAGATAAGTTTTTAAATAAGCAATATTTCAAAAATGGTATTCCAAACTTTTTTCAAAAATCTGTTGAAAATTTTGAATATAAAAATATTTGTTTTTCAGATACCGCTCTAAAACGAATTCAAATTGCGTGCCGCGTTTTGAGGTCAAATTCGTTAAAGAAGCTATTTTAGTAATTTAAATCAAATTCTAAGCAATCCAAGCCACCGCACAAGCGAGTAAGTACTTGCGATCCAGTCGTGCATTTTATTTTTTTCTATTTTAAGTCAATTTCCTTAAGTTATTGTTAGGAATTTGCTTTTATACCTTCAACCTTCAATGCTTCTAAAATGCATTATTTCAATTTTAGTTATTATAAGTAATTAATTTGAATAAATTAGTTTTTGTTGAATAAAAGTATTTTTGCTTTATATTTTCAAAAGTTTAAATGAAAAGAATGTTAACAAAGTTCAAAAAGTGACATTGTCAGATAAATAAGAAATATATTTTTAAACGAATTTGCATACAAAAATCTGACATACTACAGCTTGAAAAGAAGCGTATATTTTGCAAAAAAACGATTCTAAACTTAAGCTTAAAATATAAAAATGTTTTGACAATTTATTAGAAATTAATTTTACATTATGTTTTCTAAATGGTTTCGTTTTTTTTTTTAAATAGTTATTAGGTATTTGTAAACAGAAAATTTTACTTTAGGTTTTATTTTATTTAAAGAATTTTTTTTCTTACGAAACTGATTTATTATTTATTTGAATTCGGTTTACTTATATACAAACTAAAAATAGGACTAATATGACATTTAGTGTGTATTATAGTGGAATTTGGGTTTTTATACATACCTAGCTTAATATAGTTTATTAAAACCTTTAAAAGAAATTGTTGTTCAGTCCAAATTTCAATCCAAATAAATAAAAGAAATTTAAAGGTTTGCTAGTGGTGAGTTTGTAATGAACTAGATATATTTTAATCCCATATTAACTTTAACTATAAATTAAACAGACGTTATGCTATAAAAATGATACAAAAAACTGGTAAAATGCAAAAATAAGATTAACATTTAAGTTTTAACCATATACAACAGAATTTCTTTATAAATAAGAAATTTTAGTTTACTTTTTAACTCTTTCAAGATAACACTTATCCCTAGTCTCAAAATATGATACACAAGATTCAAAATTTAATTTAATCTTAGGTTGGCGCTACAATACTTGAAATAAAAACTTGAAAACAAACCTTAACGTGATAATCTTAGCTAACTACCTAGCTTGATAGATTTAAAAGTTATAAAGACTTTATTTGAATTTTTGACAGAACGTTAAAAATAAATATAAACTTACCCAATAAAATTCCAGGATGATTATCCCTCTTTTATCCAAAACAACAGAATCTCTTAGTTTTACACCAAAATCTATATTCATAAATAAATAATCATTTTCCTTGATTTTTTTTTTAAACACACACTTTAAATGTAATTTATTGATTTCCGAAAAAAAAAAAACAAATGAAATTCGGCTTAAACTTGAAGTTTAGTTTTGAAACATCGAAAATGATTTATTTATTTTTGTCTACTTTATCCATTGTACACATAATTTTTTTTTTTCGGTTCAAACATAATATTTATCTACAAATAGGTAAACAGACCGAGATATAAAGAGAGAGAGGGACAGAGGGAGAGAGAGATATATTTAAAATACAAAAATGTATAGATATTAAATTTGAATAAAATTCATGCACCGATGACGTTTAGTTTATATGCATGTTAAAATCCCCAACAAGGATTCATTTGAATCTATATGTACCACCACCACACATTTATATTTTTTTGTAGAATTTTTCACAAATGAAATTTAAATATTTCAACATCCTTATGATAACAATAGCAAATATGAGAAGGATTCAAAATAAAAAAAATTGCATAAAATTATCCTTGAAGTTTTAATTTTTGTTTATTTTATCTCAGTTTGACAAAATGGAATTTATTTAAATTAAAATTTAAGTTTCTTCTTTGTGTTTTTTTTTGTCCTTGAACTACGAATTCACTTATAAAATTTATAAAAGGATAACGCGGTAATAACTCATATAGGAATTTCGTTTTAACATCATTTTGCCATTAGTGCATCTCTCAATAAGAGTTTGCATATGTTCATGGATTTTTTTTCATTTGGGGACACGTAAAACCCTTTAGCGTTCTAAATTATCCTAGGATGAAGTGTATATTTTCTCCAAAAGGACCATTCTAAAGAAATATTCACACAGACAAAAAAAAACGAACAAAAAACACACACGACGCAGAATGAAAAGGATAAACACTTTGTTGGTTTGCTAGGATTCACTAGGATCTCAGGATCTCAGCTTCTAAACACTTTAGATACAACACGCGTAGCAACTATAATTGAACGAATTTTTATGTTCGCACATTCCGACACAAACTATATCCCCGTCCTCGAGATGAAGAAAAACACAAAACACAAACAAACAACACACATAAGCTCACGTGTATCCTTTTTTTTATTTAAGATATTCTTGCCTGCCTCAGGATCAAGATATTTTCATGAATAATTTATTTTATTATAAGCACCACTGATAACAACAATATAACATTTAAGGTGACCAAAATTGACATCCTTTAATGCCTTGATACATTTTTTTTTTTCTTGTGCTTTTTGTCCTTTTTATTATTGGTTATTGTTGAAGTTGTTGTGTTGTTGGGTTATTATTTTTTTTTTTTTTTTGTATTTGCAACGCCCTCGCCCTTGTCTCAGATTCTCTATTCACAGAGCACTCTAGTATCCGAATTGATGTCAACTTCGAACGATGTCATCTTACATAAGCTTACGGGATGATAACATTTTACCCATCTTTTTTTTCTTTTCTTTTTTTTATTTGACAAGGATAATGGCCATTATTGAACACGTTTATGGTTTGAACGGAAAAATTAAATTAACTTAACGACTCTATTGGGAGTATTTGTTTGTCACACTTTGTTATTTGAAATCACCGAGATGTCGTTACTCCAAAAAAAAAATAATTAGGTTGAAATCTATTATCCTTGTGATTTTCTTTTATTTTTGGGAAAAGTATGTGCAAAGGATATAAGTTATTTCTTGTTATTTTTTAAATAGGGACTGAAATCAGACAGAGAATAACCCGACCGCGATAGGATTCGTGCGCCTTAAGGTATGTCCTGTTACGTACTAACGAAAGAAATTCTTCATCGCACAGGACCTGCATCACGGAAAGGATGTTTTGGATGAAATTTATTCTTTTTTTTTTTTTTTTTGTGAGAGAGATGTTGAAGAGCGATTTTTGATTCTGAGTATGTCGGATACAATGTGGATATGAACTGATGCTGATTTTCAAGGATAACAAAATTTCCTTTGGTGGATAGGTACTTTCTCTCAAAAAGGACCTGCCTCAAAGAGTTTTCTGCTTATGCCATAGAAACTGACTTTAAGAGAAAATAATATTAGAAAAAAGCTTTTAGAGAGTTTGTTTATGCATGTGTGTGTTTGTGTGTGTGTATGTGTGTGTGTGTGTCTGTGTTGTAAGCTCTTTTGTGTAGGTCTCTAGGTCACAAGGATTTTGTTGTGACACATTAAAGCTGTCGCTGGTTGCTAAAAAGATTTGTTTTTATCCTTTTTGGTCAGAATCAACCCCAACCGAAAAAAGGATATACCTATCCTTACCAACTCAAAGAACAATAGAGAAGAGATATTTTAACTCTACAATAGTAGCACACACAATATTTATTATGTGTGTGCGATATGCTATGCAAGTTAAAAAGGGAATTTTTGAATAAAAGAGAAACTTAGGTAAGACTTGGTTTGGCATCAGACTTCGCGCAGGACATAAAATATTCAATCTTTTTTGAGAGGAAATTTTTCATTTTTGGGCACAAAATTTTGTGTGTGGATTTGTGTGTTGGGTTAAGATTTGGTTCCTTTTGCATTCTTTTTTGTTTTGTTTTTTTTTTTTTTTGTTAAAGATTTACTATCGCTTGTGGCTTAAATTGGCTGGAAGGATTCTTTTGTTACTTTCAGTGAAGAGGGCGCGCGCAAAAAAAAAAGTAAAGATTTTTTTTTAGTTTTGTTTTTATTTCTTTCATTATTTTCCAGTCAAACAATAGAGGCTGACCTTATTTTGATTTTTTTGTTGTTCATAATTTTTTTTGTTTATTTGTTTTATTTTTTTGTTGTTAACAGAAGCGTAAGGATGTGCAGGCACCGATTTTTGTTGTGTTATTTTTGTTTTCTTTGATGGGGTTGGCTGTTTGTTGTAAATGATGGCATAATTCATTTCGCATGCTGGGTGTGTGCTGGTGGAGTGTAGTAGGTATGTGTTGTGTAGGAAGGTCTTAGGTCGGAGATATTTTACTTGGAATGTAGCACCACACCACAGCCGCCGCGCCGCCACCGCCCTACCGTTACGGGGTATAATATAAGTGCTGTGGTGCAATTTTTGGGGTTTCTTAATATTGTAATAAATTTCTAGAATGGAAAAAACGTACGAGGAAAATTCTCTCATTTTTGTATGAACAAAAAAAAAAGTGTTATTCGAAAAAGCAAGGAAACAGAAAGTGTAAGAGTTGATTTACTTCATGAATATTATGGAAGCTGTAGACATTGGCAGACATTTATTGAAAGTTTTATTGTATTTTGGTGCATACCTACCTACATTTTTGAAAGGGAAGTGAAATTGATATTTGTTTTGTGTCTGGATTAAGAAATTATCTCAGTATCTATTCTATATTTTCTTCTTGTTTTGAAACTTGGCAAGTTAAAGATTTCTTAAAAAATTTCAATTCTTTTAAAATTTTGGATAGTTTTGATATTTTTCATAAATAGGTAGAAACTTCATATTTTTTTAGGCACCAAATCCTAAGGTTTTGGCAATAAAGCTTCGAAACACGAAATTTTCATATAGATATGCTAAAAACTTGGTCAAAAAGTGCAAATTTTCAAACTTTGTGTAGCTTATATGTAGGAATGTGTTCAAACCTAATAAATTTTAATAATTTTTAATAATTTAAGTTCGAAATCTTTTACGTTTAATTCTATTTCATATGACTTCATTTTGACATATTCACTAGACTTTTTGAGAAAAGCCTCTGGTTGGGGACAAAAATGAGGTCTACTACATTTTCTACAAAAGCAATGTTTATTTGTTTTATTTTGTTAAACTTTTTGGCCGCAAGTAAAAAAATATCCAGTTTTCTTGTAAATTTTTGGCGTTTTATTCAAAAACTACTTAGCTACATTAAAAAAAAAAAAAACACAAAATTCACTATAAAATCAAAACATGAAATACTTACATATTTCGGCAACACATTTGTTTACAGCTCACATAGGAGTATTTAACCTAAAAAGCTGATCAAAAGCTTTTTTTGCTGAACAATGCAGGACAATAAGAAAATGTTACCGCTATGCCATTGATAAGTAGACACTACTTCATTTTGAAGGTGTCAATACAATCATTTTCTATTAACACAAGTCTATCCAAAATTGCGCAGATACAACTTCAGAATCAAACCGTGTGTTCCTAAAATTTTTAGAATAAGTGTATTTTCAAATAGAACACCAATGTTAACTTTAAAAAAAAATGAGGAAATCAAGGAGTAGCATTATATACGACCAAAACCCAAAGTTTTGGATTTGCTGTAGGTACATTTAACTTAAATTAAAAAAATAACTTTCTCTCGATTAAATTCTTCCAAAAAAAATAATTATAAAATACATGTACCTACATATGTTGTAAAATGAACACAATTAACACGATTCAACTCTTTAAAATTGCATACATAATTTAAACATAGTTGTAATCAAACTCTTTTTATGCAGAATTCCGTAGGTCTCGCCAAAACAATGAAAAACAAGAACCTATCAAAAAAAAAAGAAAATGAAATTGTTTGCGAAAAACAACTTAAGCATTCGAAATTCTGTCTGACACATTAATCAGCTCCGAAGTATGTAGAAGAAAAAAACTTTTAATTGAAACAGGAAAATTTTTCACATATGTAGGCTTGTGTGGAAGAATGAATCAAACATTATTCTGATGTCTGAAGTGAAAAGGTAGTCGATTTAGTTCTACTACGGAAAAAAATAAGGCACATAACCTACCCACATTCATAATGATAAATGAAGTACTCCAACGCAAAATGTTGCATTAAACTTTTGTTTTATTCTCATGCTCAAGGGATCCCACCACATCCTGCTGTGTAGTCCTTCTCTATATTTTATGAGAGAAGTATTATATATTTCCACAAACACACACTTCTACTTGAGCAGATGATAACTCAAACTTGTAAAAGAATGCGCATTGCTTTTGAAATGTCAATATTATAAAAAAAAAAAAACAAAAACAAAAAAAAGCAAACTAAAGTTTAAAAAAGTAAAAAAAAAAAAACTAGGTACACTGCTTGACAGAGAGGAAGAGCAATCCTCTCCACGTAATTTATTTTCAGTTAAATAGGGTCATGGATGATGTCGGCTTGCTTTTACTTTTTTTTTCTAATTACGAATGTCCTTCGACCCTGGGATGTCTTTTTCCCAAACCTCCACCTTTTTGCCACACCTACACTCGCGCGCACTCTTCTATACACAAACACGACATCTCCGTTCCGTCTGTGTGTCAACTTTGTTTGAAATGTTATACTAGAAGTAGCCGAGCTATAATGGAGGACGAGGAGCTGCATCACATCCCAGTAGATAGATTCACGAGTGTAAATGGAATAAGAAACTTCTGTCGGAACACTTAAGTCAAGAAAGCGACAATAGTCGAATCGGCCGGCCGTGTGGGTGTGAATGATGTGTGTGTGGGATGATGTGTATCTTGGCTCTTCGGCTAGATGGGGGTGTCAGTTTCAGTTCACAATCAAGAAAAGGGGTGTAGTGTGGTGCGGTAACTTAAATGTGATTAAATATGTACGATGTGGAGGGGTGACGAGGCTATATATGGGCACAAATCTGAACCCTAGCCCGGGAATCTCAGTTTGTCGGTATGAAATGACAAATGGTATATTTTCATTCGACAAATATTTGTGCACTGAATTTGAGATTGATGTTTTGTTTCTTCTGTGAAAAGTATATAAATAGTTTTGTTGAGCTGTTGTTGTTACCTTGAAGTTCAGAGTTGAAGTTTGATAAATAATTATGAATGAATATTTGAATTTTGACAGGCTGTGTGACAAAATGTGTAGAAAATTACCAACGAGGGGATGGTTTTGGCTTTATACCTATTTGCTTTTCTGTGACCTTAATCAGTCCCATAACATATTTCAAAAGTTAATTGAAAAGAAGAATGAATGAAACTACAATCAGATGTTTTTGCAGAACTTAGTGTTAGCAAAACTTCAAGACATTTAAGCCTATCAATTATAGTCAAGACTTCGGAAAAGATGATTTAGCTTTGATTTAAAGATCTTATAATTTAAGGACCTTATATTTTACCTTTATTGCTTCTAAATTTTTTTTTAATTTCTTTTAATAAATCAAATTTTAGTTACTCATACGCCATAGTGTACCGATATTAAAATTACTTAAAAAATGGGGAAGATACAGAATTTACCAATATAGTTTATCATAAACACGTTATCGAGACTTAGAAATTACGTTTTCGAGACATTTTAATATGCGTGTGCCGTTGTCGTCGGTGTAGTTGGCGTTGGAAATTTGAAAGCACGAAAACTTGCGTTAGGATCAAGATAATTAGAATCTGTAAATGCCAAAAGTTGAGGATTAGCTTGGCTTAGGTTAAGCCATTTTCAGCCATTTTTTACAAAACCTTCTTGTACTCTTCATACAAAAACTTTCCAAAAATGTCACATTTGTAATAGTACGGAAAAGTTTGGGATTACCAATGTAATTCATATTTTTTTTTTATGATTTGTCTTCGATTTGTTAAAATTAAGTTTTTGATGGGAAACTGTAAATATTAAAGGGTGGAAAGTCTAAATCACGTAAATTTGGTAAGAACAAAAAAAAATCGTAGAAAAAGGGAGAGTCAAAACACAGTTTAACAAAAAAAAAAAAATAATTTTAAACTCCATACATAAATGTATTCTAAAAACGTTTTTTTTTTTTTTCAAAAGTCTTTTTACAAAACAATTATAATGCTGAGTTATTAAAAAAAAACGCAGTTTTCCAAGCAATTTTTTGACGCTTGACAAAAAAACTCAAAAACTGGAGCCAATTTGATAATTCTGACTTCAGATTCGAGTTCAGCACATTCAAAAAACTTAAAAAACGTCCATGAAATTTTGGGCAGCAAAAACCTTGTTGAAAAGTGTTACAAAGATATGGAAAATCAAAGCTTGAAGTTTTGAGTTGTTGGAAAAAAGAAGATTAGGCTACGATTTTCATTTTGATTTAGGTTGATTTATGTTTCCAAAGAAGATTTTTGGAGATATCAGCAAAAATACATGTTTTTTTGCTCTATTTTCATATATTAGCATAAATATAACGGTAAATCTAACTTTTAAATACTTGAACTTTTGTAAAATATATTTTTTTTCTCTTTCCAACGATATATTTTTCATGTTTCGGAACCATCGAGTAACAGCCGTTCAGAGGATAGAAAAACATAATTTTTTTCTTTGGAAAATCATTTGATTTCAATTGTTCCGTTGATGTAGAAACAAAAATATGAATTTTATTTAATACTTCAGGATTAAGACAATTATTTTACAAAACTATAAAGCCTAAAGAGATCGCATGATAAATGTCAAAGTAATTTAGTTTTTGTCTTTTTTTATACTAAAATAGGGCCGTTAAGTTAGAGAAAAGTACAATATTGTGCTTCAAAACCATTTTTTGTGAAAAATCTGCATTGTATGCATTTTACTTTTCAAAAAGTTTAAAAGTTTTCAAAAATTTGATTTACTGTTAATGATATTTATATAAGAAAATTAAGCAAAATGACATGTTTTTTTTGCAGATAACTCGAAAATGTTTCTTTGGAAAAATAAATGAATGCCATTTTCTTGTTGAGAGACCCAAAATTAATTTAAAAAATATTTTTTTTGTGAAGGTACTCGTTATATACCGAAAATTTGTAAGCTAGTGTATTTGAAAATATAAATAATAGTATGGTAATCCTATCGCAAAACAACTCTGGCGCAAATTGTGCATTTTAGCACCCCTAAATAATTGTGTACCTTTAATTTGGTTTGTCTATGCATTTAGGTAACCCCATGGCTAGATGTTAGGCTATAATAAATTGAAAAACATAAAATGTGTATTTTTTAAAAATTCATTCACTCAAAATCAAAGCTTAACTTACAATTTTAGTGGATACGTGTCCAGTAATTTTAAAGATTGTTCCTAATAGCCAATTGAACGAACATTTAAAAGGCTTTTAAATATTTAAATGACGTTTTTGTATGGAACAAACCTCATTTTAAGGTTAAAAAGCATGTAAAAATTTTAAAAAGGCTTGGTAAAATCGGCGGTAACAGCATAAAATTTATTCATAAAAGTTGTGCCCTGAATTTTGGTGAATTATTTCTTAAACATCTATTTTGACATTTTTGACTCTAAAATTGTATGTGATTTTTTGATAAAATTGTTTGTGATTTTCTTGTATTTGTATACTGATTCAATATTATCTATGTCTCTATTGCTTTAAGGTAATAAAATTGGTTTTCAACTTTATTCTAAAGTAAGCCTTTTTTCCCCTAGTGGATTTCCAAATTTCTAAAAATTTTGAATATTTTAATTTTTAAATTAAATTTTCTCAAAGGCTTAAACAGACAATTAAAACAAACCAAAATCTGAACTTTAATGCTAACTAAACTAAATATTAGCTATGAATTGTCAAATTTGAGTAAATTTAAAATATTTGAACTTTCTAATAAGAAATTACATCATTTACATAATTTTAGGTATAATGTTAAATTTATTTGAGATATACTATTCATTTTCATGAAATGTTTTATATCCCTCTTAATCATTTGATATGGTCAAAATATTAACCTTCTTGTAAGAAAAATAATTAGCAAAACGATTTTTTTTTTTTATTTTAATAAATACATACAATAAAAATCCCAATTAATGTTATCAAAACATGATAATACTTTCCATTAGATTTGTTTTCCATACTAAAACATTAATCCTTATCGAAAAAAAATTCACTATAAGGATAAATTTGTAATTAACTTTCCCATTTGCCTTTTCCTTGAAAGTTAATTCATTGGAATATATATTATATGGTTGGGTCCGGCCTCATTGATATCCATCAGTATTGTGGCTTTGGTTTAGAAAATCTATTTCCGAAGAGACCCATCACATTGCTATTATCATTGACCGATGAATAGAATTACCGAGAAAGGGAAGAAAAAAATAAAGCAAAGAAAATGTATATCCTTTATTTTGCTTACCATTATAATTAATCTTTTATATGTATTGAGCAGGACCTAATAGTAAATTGAATAACCCCAAATCACGAAACACATTTACGATTATTTATGACCTAAAGTATGTTGGTTTATGTAGGTAATATTTGCTTTTTTTATTTTTACTTGGTAAATAATTTTTCTGAGATGTATAATGACGCAAGATCTTTAAGGAAAATCGACAAAAATGTATGATATGCAATATTCAGCTTAAATATGTGAAAACCATTGAATAATCGCATGTTTTCAATTATTGCACATAAATATCATAAAATACATGCATTGTTTTTGCTTAACTTCAACGTGCATTTTATCATCCATCTGAAATCTTCATGTTGGGCGCCACTCCATCTGCTTTTAAGTCGCATGGCTTTATATTGGCACAAATCTTATGGAACAGTTTCATACTTACACTTTCTTAAAACAACATTTTTGTATCCATTATTGAAGTCAACCCACTCCTTCAAAACCCGACATGGAGAAAAAAAAATAAATTAATTTGACACATCATCAAAGTAATTTCATGCACACGAATGATTTCAAAATGCGCGAACATTCTGACAGTTATTAATCGATTGACGGTATTTGCTACTTAATGGTTTCCCGTTGATTGAATAATTGATTGAATGATCCTAAGTGAAGTGTATTCGATAATTGACTTTAAATTTTTAATCCTCCAATGTCTT
Source organism: Meliscaeva auricollis (assembly GCA_948107695.1). NCBI lineage: Eukaryota > Metazoa > Arthropoda > Insecta > Diptera > Syrphidae > Meliscaeva > Meliscaeva auricollis. Next base: position 16,425,688 of record OX403617.1, on the reverse strand, counting down.
ATACCAGTTAAAAATACACATGCATAGGTAACTTTAGGACTATTTAGGTATTCAAAATTCTTTTACTGGGCTTTGAGACAGATGATTATAAATAATATAAATTTTATCATGTAAGCAAATGTAGGTGGATGTATAAAAAATAGGCTATAAACAAATTCAATATAAAGTTGCCAGACATACATATCTAGTAAATTCCTTACGGAATATTCCCTCAGAACTTCCAAGTCGAACTAAGACATTTTTATTGTGTAAATTGTTTTATCACTTTACCACCTTTCACCGAAAAAAAGGCACAAAGTGCAAGAATTTTTTTGTTCTATTTTTGTCAACAAAGGGAACTCTTCTGGCAATCTTTTCAAAATATCGTACATTTTTTCTAGAAACTGTGTTTTTTTCGAAATAAAAAAAATGGTTTGACATTTTGTTTTTAATGATTCCAGAAATTAATTGATTTATTTTTTTTGAATTGGGAAAAAAAAGTAGGAAACTGGAAATAATAATGATTTAATGATAAGGAATTTATGTCTCGATGAATAATTTTTTGGTAAAAGCCAAAATATTTTTAAAATAAGAAATATATAAAATCACAAAATAAACAATTTATGTTTTGATAATTGCGAAGTAACGATTTGTGAAATAATTTCTGACGAAACTATGCATAATTTCAGTAATAACAATGACAAAAAAGTTATGAGTTCACAACATGACCGTTTTGGACACAATTTAGGTTTTTTTTTTTGTTTGTCATAAAGCAATCTCAGATCTTACATGAAAATTAAATAGTTAAGTTTCACAACAAGTCCAAATCGGTATGACACTAAATGAAATTTTTAGAATATTTTTACATCTGGTTCTGAGCACATTGCACAATGATTTCTATCACCTTAATTTCTGTCCTCGAAATTGTTTCAGCTGTTATTTTTATCACTTTGATCAATTAGCTTAAAACACAACGACTGTGTTGAAAAGAACACGTAGAGCGCATGAACATCAAGGCCCCGTCTCCGGCGAACCTTCAAATCTTACCCGGTAGGCATTGATATGAAAAGAAAAACGCATTGAATGTGGTGTACAAAACAAGAGAACGACCTCAACTAATTTAGTGGCCGTTACTGGGCGCCACTAGCTCAGGGTCGAGTTCACTCGGAAGTATTGTTTGATTGAGAGTCCTAGATTTTAAGAAATCCAGAAATATTATATTCTAAGAATGATCTTAATTTACCGAAAAGAATATTAGAAATATTAAAAATTTTAAATATTTAATTTCAATGAACTTTGAAAACTTTAACATAAATTACACACCCTCTTATGAGTATTTTCCCATTTCAAACAAAACTTAATTTAAACTTTAAATTTTATCATTGTTATTCGTTATATGTTTGTATAGAAGAAAACTTTTCAAATCAATTTCCCAATTTTCCAACCAACAATAACTTCTTTGAAACTAATCGCTTCATCCAATCCAGATAAAAGAAGGAAAAAAAGGTCTTAAATAGAATAAATATACATGCGACATTAGAAAAGTTTAGATAGGAGGGCCAGAGTCTATGAATGTGACCTTTTTATTAGTTCTATTTGGAAAATAGATACATATTTCTACTATCATACATTATTTGTGCTGTCTGGAAGTAAGGTAGAAAAAAGGATCCCTCCAAATATGGAGAACTTAGGAACTTTTTCTATTTACTATTTGCCTACTATGTTTGTGTCCCTCTTTGTAAATATGGTTTTATTTATGTTTTTGATAGCAAACCAGATAGGGTATTTTCTTTTCTGTTCATTCTTTCGAATGTTACCCCAATGTAGATCCGCTTTATCTAGCCAACTATAAATATGGACCACCTGACAACCCCTGTCATTTTAACTTGTTAATTATGTTATTTGCTTTTATTTCAATATTTTTAAAGTCTAAATTGATTGAGTTGCATATTCTACACGTCTCTGTTTGGGGCTTCATTCTTCATCAACTACCAACCAAAAAAACACCCTTTTCAGCTTAAAGTGTCATCAAAATTGATTTACGCACTCCCTTCAGCTGCAGACATACACAATTTTAGAACCAACAAATAAAAAATAAAAATCTCTTTTGATTTGAGGGGATGAAATTGTTTTATTTTGTTTTGGTCCTCGATGCGATATAAATTTACGGCCCATAAAATGTACGCCTCTGCAGTAATCCAGTTAAAAGAAGTGAGAGAGAGATGTTGGATAACACATCTAAATAGTCTTGAGTCCTTGACCGTCTGGTTTATTTATTTTTTTTTCACAGGCATTTATTATACTCCACCAATCACTAAACCACCTAGCAGCAGCCCCAACACCATAACAATCACAGCTGAAACAACTGAACTCATTTCACGCTAAAGTAGACAATGAAAGTGGCGGATTTCAAACGTCAACTCATTCGTGATTGATTTTTATTACAACTTTACTTCATATATCAAGTTATGGTTTAAGATGAGATGACAAGGATATAACCAAAGGGATTTCAATCCTCCCTTAACATTAGAACCCCAGTAAAAGCATAACACGAAGCAATTAACTTTGAAAAAAAAAACCGTTCAGATTCTTATGTGATTCTTCTAACGCGAGAATAAACTTATACCATCAATTATAAGTACAACACATCTGATATAGCAATGTGTCGTTTTTGCGAGAAAATAGCAAAAATTGTGCAACAATATAATAGTATCCTCAAACTCGTAATTATTATTTTACAACACACACACACACATATAAGTTAGTGAGAATGAGAATATTTTTCACGGAACCATATATAAGACTACGAGGGCGTGTTGTGTTACTCGTAGTTTTGGTGCTGCCATTTTCCTTCAGACCAAAGGATAAACTTTGTTATATAAATGAGTCCTTTTGTCCTTTGCTCAATTCAGAAGTGAAATGTGTCATTTCAACATTATCTACGTTACGTGTATTGTTCTTGTTTTCTCTGATGTTGTTGTTTGAAACTAACATATACTTAGATTATGATTTCCAAAATAAAAAAAAAAAAAAATAAATGGAAAAAGTTTTCTTTTCAGAACTCTTCGAATTTTTTTTAATGTCTTGACTCTATTTGGTATTATAAGGAATCGAAAATGCAAGATTATACGAGATTTTGGTGTTATTAACCTTTCAACAGTGACAGTATGTGGAAAAAGTAGCTCAGAATTGGACATCTCAATAGAAAAAAAGGTGTGTGTACTCATTTACGCGTGCCAGAAGTTATACTTCCTGTCATTATTTATTTTACACAATTTAAATAAAAAATGTATTTGATATTATTTTTACTGAGATTTTAATCTTCCTTTTGATACCTCAACTTAAAAAATCGGTTTAGTTTTACTAATTTAAAAGCTATTTTGTTTAATTGAAAGGGATATTTTGATATTTTTCGAATTTTCACTATTTTTGATATTACTTAATGATATTGCGAAGCTTGTGAGTGTCTTATTGAAACAAATTGTATATCAAAATAATAGTTGACATTTGATAAGAAAATTAAAATTATTCAAGCAGACATAGTCAGAAGTGAAGAAAGGTAAATTGGTCAAAGGAGCATAAAAAGTGCATTTTGCTCGATGTTTTTTCTGTAATATATCATTTACAGTCTTTGTTTTTAATCTAATCAATAAACTTTGTATGGCATTGTTTAAGAAAACAGACACATCTTGAAATTGATCTAAAAATATTATCAAAATTATCAAATTTTTCATTTAACGCCCTCTGTGACAATGTTTAATAAAATAAGTGTCCAATAATGGTATGCAGAATTTTAGGCCAACATTATATCTAATAGAATCTGTTCTATTTAATTTTACCGTTATGTCAACTCACAGACTACAGAAAATTGTCAAAGATTGTTCAAAAATGCATTTACCTAATATCTAAAGGCTGTGTAAATTTCAAGTTTAAAAATATAAAAATAAAAAAGATAAAAATAAAATACAGTTGGAAACGGTCAAAAAACTTGGAATGAAAAATCTTTTTTTTACTGTTATTCATTGAAAAAATGTTTAAAAATCTAATTTTTTCACGAGTTTAAAGACAACACATAAGCCTAAAAGTCACTTTGACAAAATATTTTTCCCGTTATTCCCTGATTTTTAAAATCAATTAAACCACCCACATAAACTTTCAAAAACGTATTTGTTTTTTCTGATAATTTTTTTTCCAAAACTTTGAAAGAGCATAATTTCTCCGATATGTGGCTCTGTGAATAGATGGACACACAGACCGACGAAAGGCATGACGAAAACTTTTTTGGACTTCTCCATCTTCGTAATGTTGGTTTTGATAAAAACCTTGAAATTTGTATATTGAAACGAAACCAATACTTTATTTATTTTATTTATTTTTATTTTCTTTATTTTTATTTTATTTATGTGTCCCATCGAACAAAAGTGAGATGATCTTAACTATTGATGTACGGGTCTTCTTAACACAACGATCTTGTGTAATATTTTGTTTAACCGTCTAGAAGCTTTTGTAAAACCACCTGGCTTGGCTTTACCACATGATTTTAATAAAGGAATAATAACCATCGCATCGATATGCTCGCGGATTGTAAGTCGAATTTAATGTAAATATTTTCGAACCATACAGGTTGCAGTTCTGAAACATGCAGTCAGCATGTTGCCATGCAAGTAGGTAGACTGAAATAAAGTTTATTTTAGCTTTATGCACATAAATTATATCACTTTTTCTCCATTTTTATGATTCTGCAGCTCTATATCCTATAGGTATTTGCACTTCTATATATTAAATACGTAAAGTATAAAAAAAAAACTTAGATATCACTCCGTTGACAGAACTCCAACCTTCAGCAAATAATATATCCATAAATCAATGTTCGCATCCACTTCCTCCATAATATCTCCTTGTACAAAGAACTACACGGAAGAAGAGCATATTCCCTACAAACACTGTAGAAAATATTGATAGCAAACTTAACGTACAACCACATGACGTGCCTTCCCACAGATTATTTTTCAGTGAAACCATCCGCCACCGACATCACCGGGGTATAAGTTTTATTAAATTTTCAATCAAATCACAGTAAAATACACAAAAGGAAACAATTATTGTCTTTTTACTGGAGGTGAACAGTAACTATCGTATATTATGAGCATCCATCAGTAGTTGAAGGATGAAATGTATCTTGTTTACTGTATAGGTATAGGAAACTGTGCCGTTTTATGATGGAATTCTATCTTGATTCTTGACTATCTGTTACACAACTACATATACAGCTGAATCCTTGTCTATCCTCCATCCACAAACATCCTTCTTCGTATGGCTCTCTCTTCTGTCAGTCTGTATTACGTGAAATAGTAATTTTTCCTATATAGTGGCTGTAGCAATGTTATTGCGGGTAAAGTTGTTGTTGTGCTGTGATAACGATATACTTTTCACGATATTACTTCTAGATCGAGGAATTATTTTTTTTTTGTTCCTTTATGTTTTAGTCCTGTTCAATGAGCAAGGAAGAAGAGGAATTTCAGCAATAATCTGAATGATGATAATGTTTTTTATTTCTAGGGTTTGATTAGATGGCGGGAAAAACACTTATAGCTTAGTGAAAAAGTGTGTTTCGAAGTGAACATTTTTTCTACTCATTTAAAAAAGAAAAAAAAAACTACCTCAAACCTTTACAAATCCAATGAATATTCTGTAAACAATTTTCATTATAAATTTTGTATGTTTGGTGAAATTTCTCATCAAAATGGCCTTGTGTATTAATATTTTCTAATTAATTTTCCATTCCCTCTATAAAAGTGATGTTGGAAGATAATGAATTTTGCTGACAAAAATATTTTTCAAACTCTCCAGAAGCCAAGTTACCCGTAAGCACAAGTATAATGTTCTTGAGCATAAACTCACGTTAGCAATAATGGAATACCTATATTACTTGACGTCAAACACACAGGACTTAATATTTAAGCGCGACGCGTTTTGACTGTTCGAAGGAATTTTGTTCTTTCTCTTTTTTTTTCAATTTTTTCACGACCTACTCGTATTCGTATTCAATATGCAATGAAATATGAAAAGAGCAGTCAGTATATACCTACAAGACTCAGCGCAAAGCTAATGAGGTCGATGAGGCTCATTGATTGTTGATATGGTTGAAATTTCTATCTGGATTCAGTATGTATTCAAGTCACGATTATCATATTTTTTTTTTTTATTTTTGCTTCGATTATGATTATTATTTCATTATTTGCAAGAAACTTATGTACTCACTCGTGTTTCGGTGTGCCTATGTTAAGGATTATAGTCAAGGTTTGTTGTTTTTTTTTATTTCCTCCTGTAGCATAATATTCCTAAATATGGTTCATTTGATAAATTTTATTGCTTTCCATACTTCGAGAGAAAGATGAACACATGAGTGAGTTTTGGTAAGAAAAGCGATTCTTTTGAGTGTAATTTCAATATGAACTCTATGATCCCCGATTTTTATTTGTTGGTGAAGGACTGGAGGACATTTTTTTTTTTTTTTTTTTTGGAATGTGTTTGTTGGTTGTGATTTATTTGATCGGTAAGTGGATTTGCTATGTTTTTCATGAGCAAGCAATTTTTCGAAGAAATTCAAGGCTTTGAATCATGTAGGTACCAAAAATAAACAAAAAATATAATGCACGACTGGATAACACTAATACATATACATGCTCTTAGAGATAAAGTTACTTAATATGCTAAGCGTTTTTAAATAAAGTTTTTTTTTTAAATGCTGTTTTAGGAAAAAAATTAGAAAAGTATAAAATTCGATTATCAAGTGACTAAAACAGTTCTAAAAATGTATTTGACTTGGTTTCTTTTATTTCATTTTAAGATCAAAAAATTTAATATATTATTTTTTTTATATTAAATTTTGAAAGGACTTTAAAAAAAAATAGTTAGTAGTTTTTGAAGAAACTATTTTTCAATTTTTTTCAAAAATCCAAAAACCGTTTTTCGAAAATTTTGTCGCTAAACTGTATTACAGCAACTTAAAAGCTTTCTGTTTATTTTTTTTAAGAAATTTTATTTTTTTTTGGAAATTGAATAATTGGATTGAATAAAAATAAAATCGAATTAACGGCTAAACGTATTGATTGAGGTTATTTCACCATTTATACTTTTTTATTTGTCTTACTCATAGTTTTTCAGCGATTTCTGTCTAATGTCAATCAAAATCTTAAAAAAAAATGCGGGTTTTAATCAAAACCAACTTTACGATCGACGATGGAGAGTTAAAAAAAAAGTGGGTTTCGTCATCCCATCCGACGGCACTCGGTGTGTGCTGTGCATCCATCTGAACACATTTCCACCATTTCGTTCAAACGCTTGGACGTGTATTCTTGAAATTTTGATTTTTACGTTATTTCGAAAGCAATTTTTTGAATAAATCGTCTAGAACGAATAGACCTGGGAAATTAGACAAAAAGGAGTCCTGACCCAGATAAAATACTTTACAGCATTTTTATTGGTGAAAATTGTTGGAAGTAATGCCCTTACTCATATCCAGAAAAAATCTAACGAATCCCATTTGGGGTTTGGCCACTATCTTGAAGAAACTGCATCAATAATGCAATTTTTGTACTACCCTTAATTTTATGTATATTCCTATTGTCTGTGCAATTTAAAAAAAAAAACCCTACCAATAGTGGTACAGCGATCAAATTTGACATGAACGTTTAATTTGTCATGACAAACAAGAATCAAAAGAGTTCATCGAAATATTTAGGATTAAAAAGTGTTTTTTTTTTTAAGGCAAAAAGAACATTGTGCAACGACTACCAAAACAACCTGTGAAATTAATGTTAGATCTAAAAAAAAATTAATAGATATATTCCGATGTTCATAAGAATCTAGAATAAAAAACATCAAATTTATATCATTGGTCAAAGGGTCCTTTTTTTCAATTATACTCATCATACATTCGATTTTTTCAGGTCTTAACTATACCATTGGAATTTTTGGGAAATTGTCAGAGAAGTCGTATTACCTTGGTTTTGATGTCAATCAAATGAGCAGCTAAGAACCATTAGTTGAATATATAAAGCGAAACATAAAATTGCAATATTGGTGCGGTTTTTTCATGATAATGCCAAACCACGACGACTTATATTAAGCAATTTTTGTAAGACTTGTGCACAGATATGTCATATTAACTAATAATTAAAAAACAATAACAAAAGTTTGTTTTAACACATGACTCCACTTTTCGTATGAACAAAATACAAAGTTTTTACTGCATCTTCCGAATACTAAATTTATAATTTTCTATCTACTTTCAATTAAAAAAAAAAACACATCAAAAACTTAAAATCCAAAACGTACACACACTCGACTCGTGCTAAGAAGAGAAAAGGCAAAGTTAATTGCATTATAGTCTCTTTAGCAAACAATTTGCAAAGCAATTTTCTGCGACCGAGGTAACACTGAGGAGTATCCATTATGTACATACATTTCGAAACTCTGTCAACAGAGTGAAGCCATGACAACGAAATATCGTGATGCTTTCAAAAACTTAAAGCAAATCAGTTAACTGTTGCATGCCTTATGAAGGAGAATGTACAATGGCGGCATATTTAAACCACTATTCTCTTGGTTGCAGCACGCGCCTCGCCTGTGGTGGAGTCTGCATGTCCTTTGGCAGCCAAGCTTCTTCATTATTATAGCACTAACTGCCCCCAGCTAACTCTGTAGGGAATGCAATGCAAGGATTATTGACACTCAGAGTTGAGAAGCGAATCACAGAGAAACCGTCCGACCCATGAAAGAGCAAAATGAAAGCCACATAAACCTGAATAATTAAATTTGTTTCAATAGGCATCATTCTTAAGGAAAAGAGGCTTTTGCAGTTGATGTATAATGAAGAGATGCAGTTGGTATGGGACATGCTTCTCTAGATAATGTCAATAATTGCCGAACAATAATTGGCGGACAAGTTGAATAGCAAGCTGGAACCCATCCTTAATTAAAGAGTAACATTGAAAGCGAAATTAAGGCATCAAGATTTTCAAAATTAACTAATTGCCGATATGTAAAAAAGCTTTAACGTTTCAGTTGATTAAACAATGAATAGGTACATTGCAGAAGATATTGATCTCTTATCTCAATCAAGATGATTGGCAATAGCAAATCGAAAATCCAGAATGTAGCAGAGCGAAGAAGTTCCCGCACATAGACTTCAATAATAATTTTTAATTATTTTAAAGTGATACATGCCAATTTCCCTAGTACGAAGACGTATGAAAAGTACACGAAGATACGATCTCAAAATTGTTCTAGGCACGTCAACACCACGACCAGAAAGGCGCAACGTGACGCGACGCGACGGTTGGAAGGCACAGCTTTTACGATAATAACTCCGAATAGAACTGATAAATTTTAGAGGGCAGCCAATATTCCCAACGGGGACCTGTTGGTCTTCAGATAGCGAAATGTTTACCAAATTGATAATGGTGCAATAAACGCCAGACATTTTGGGTTGCTGAATTTTTGAGGAATTTGAAAACGGAAGATTTAATATTATGAAAAATTTTTACTTCGGGAAATCTTGAAGTACAAGAGACCGCCAGAACTTTTATTACCCTTATCTTTAAGGATTGGAAAAAAATATCAACAGCACAAAGTATAGACCAGCAGCAGTTGTTGCTAATTCCGATGGACTATGTGGTTGATAAAAAACCTTGTCTTCAGTGGCACGACCAATTTTATTAGTGATCGACACCAAACAACTGTGTCTAGCAGTTTGGTATGAACTAGGTTGACTGGAGATACTTTTTTTTGCCCATTTTTAATACGTAGGTAGATTCATGCAAATATATATATTTCACGTTCTTCATAGAAGAAGTCCAATTTGGAGTCAAGTGTTGCATACTATCTCCAATACTATTACTGTTTGTGATAATGAATTGGAGAAATGCAATGCATAGGACCATGGCTTACCATTAAATGACAATATGGGTAGTTAACCACATCAAATGATAAGCTTTCTCGGAAGTAACTCATCCGTGCGAGTTTTTGGCCCAATCGTATATTAAATAAAGAACTTCGTCGGAGAAGGGATTGCGCTTCAAAAAGGCAAAAGATTGTAGATATTGTTGGCCAAGTGATGCTATGGAACCCCATCACACACGGCACAGGACCATCGAATGGGAATCTGCACAGCTGCGGAAGAGTTGAAGAGAACTGCGGTATATATTCAAAAACCGTACACGACATGATAGCGCATAGGAGTACACAATGTACTCAACAAGTAAGTAATTTTTCAAGAATGAAGAACACTCTGCAGAACAGAGTTTTTCTGCATCGAAAACTAGTGGTGACATAATGTGAAAATATTTTCTTTTTACGCATAGCGAATAAATAAAGCTTGTTTTTTCGAAGCGGTTCGAATGTTTGCTATCCACCATGTGAAAATCGAGGTGGTTGGATTACCCAGCACGATTAAACTTTCGGTAAACTATTTTGAACTGTTTTGACTAGAGCTTTCAAAAAAGGTCATCTTTTACAGGATTCCTAGTATATACTGTTTGAGCTTCTTAGAGGCAAAACTTTCCAACTTTAAAGCTTTTCTTTTGTTGTCTTCGATGCTGTATCTGTCGTTTATTAGATCTTTAGGTATCCCGTAGATTTGAAACTAGGATCCTCTAGATTAATGTGAAACAAATGGAAGAAATTTTTCAACATATCGTCAACTTATAAGTTAATTGAAGGGAGGGTAAGCATCAGTTAAGCTTGATTGATATAACAAGTTAGAGGCTGATGCGCAATACGGAAAACGCTGCAAGCATTGATGTTGTCTGTAAGATAGATCGGTAATAAATCATCCTAGGATCAATACTATCTATGTCTTCCTCATATGGGTCATCCTGCCCCCTTCCAAACGATAAAGAGTTTGCCAAAACCTTATAAGAAATTTCCTATTTTTTAACAGAAAAGTTTCCATTTTCGCAGTATATGTTGCATATCGGTTTTTATATATCCTTGATATGGGATGCAGTGTGTTTTTAAGAAATATGAGCTTTAATTTTAAACAAATAAAATAAAACTATAATATAAAGTAAGTTTGAGCAGCGCTCACAGACCCATTTCCTACAAAAAGAAATTAAAAAATTCTTCTTTTACTGTTTTTTGCTTGAAATGCATTAGTTACTTACTTACTCACAGACAGTTAATACGTATGGACTATGCATATTTATCTTGTGTACACATACATACATACTATTCTATAAATACAGTTACAATATGCAAAATTTACGTTACGTTTTAGAAAAGTTTTTTGTTTTCTTTTTTTCTTTTTCCAAAAATGTAAATGAAACAGCGTTTTTAACACACAAAACTCTTCTCTACACTCTCACGCTGAGTTTTTGAGATAATTATAGTCGTAATTAGTTGTAAGAGGATGCGACTTAAGGATTAGGATGACTCAAATTCAACATAAGACAAGAATCCTTGAAATAATTATCACATCACCCCAAAACCATGTGAGCAAGTTGTTAGAATCTGCCATTGGGGTCTAGAAAATTCTTCCTTTTCTATTTTACATGCTACTGTTGTCTGCTGATGCTGATGCGAAAGTGGAAGGATTTTAGCTGGCATTTAACTACTACATACATTATATAGATCCGACAATTTGTATAAGACATTTCAGCTACTCTCTGTCGCCCAAGGATGTGAGTAACATTTTTTGAATAACGTACATTAAGTCCACGACCGGAGGCAGAGAATATGTTTTTATCGCACCCAAAACTAAAACGATTTGCATATTGCCAGCACAATATATTATAACACAGTTAAGGACTGCGGATATTATACTTGAGTTAAAGGAGAAGGTCAAAAGTGTTTGTTCTTTTTTTATTTTAAATGTTTTTTTTGTTGTTCTTTTATTAACATGTGGCCTAGATGAGCAATATATGCATAAACTGAACACAAATTTTACATGAATTGAGCTTTTAATTTAGTTAAAAGATGAACTTTAAATACCAAACACACTTCAACATACAATTGTTCTTTAAGGATTGTTTTTCTACAAATCGTGTATGTATCAAAATATAAGAAAAACGTATTAGTGGTATCAAAATCCAACCATCTTCTTTAAAATTTCAACCCTCATATAAGACTTTACTGGTTAATGTTTCACGTTTCCCTCGTTTGTCCTCAATACCGACAAAGATTTGATTTATTTAGCATCAATTTGAACTTTCAGGACCTTTATGTGCACCAAACAAAAAAATACATACAAAAATGATGAATTTTCATCTCATAAATGTGAAGAGATAAAATTTTTTTCTTTCTCTGTGAATTTTAACTGAAAGTTGAATTTTTTTGTTCACAGCAATTTATCAAAAAAAAAAAAAAAAAACAGAAAGAAAATGAGGAAAAAAAGTTAAGAAATTCCATATAATTTATCTTGAACTTGAAAACAAAAATTTCCATCAAATGAAATATTCAACGATTTTATTTTTATTTTTTTTGTTTTTTGAAAAACCCAAAGACATAAAATAGATTTAATTTTTTTTTTTTTTGTATTTTTATCTCGAATATAATGAAAGAAAATTTTGCCAGAATATTAATCCTCATTATTTAGCTTTAATAGGATAATTATATTAGAAGAATTAATTTTTAATTGGTTGGATACTGCGGTGGTGATGAAAGTGGTGGTGGTTAAAAAAAAATATCTTTAGCTGTTGTCTAAAGTCTCTTTAGAAGAAAAAAAAACTGCAAAAATCTGTTACCAAAGTTCTGATCTAATTGGGGTCAAATATTGTGTGAGCTAATAAATAATCATGAACAAAAAAATTCACTTATGATACATGATTTTGTGACATAGCGATCGGAAAATTCATTAGACCACCACCGTTTGATGAAACCCAATGTTGAGTTAGTTTTTTTAATTATTTGGTCGAAATGAGTATTAAAGTTCAACTCTTTATCACAAACGATACCAAGATCACAAAAAGAGTCGACAATGGAGATGAGTTGATTATGGAAAAAGTAGTTTCTAGCGGGAGGAGGAAGCCACCTTCGGGAGAAGCCAATGGTTTTACACTTACTCACGTTTAATTCCTAAAAATTAAACTTACACCATGTAAAAAATCTATCAAGGTCATTTTTCAAGAAGATAGAAATGGAGGGGGATGAAATTACTTTAAAAATTTTTGTATCGCCATCAAACATGGACAGCTTAGAATCCTTAAGGATTAAACAGAAATTATTAACGGTGAGAACAAAGATGAGAAGGCCTAAATGACTGCCTTGAGGAACTCCAGATGTATTGAAAATAGGGATGCAAGACAAGAGAGCTTTATATTCTTGATGTTGGTATTAGATTTGCACTCAAAATATACCGTGTCGGGTTTATTAGGTAGAAACGCAAGGAATAGACGAACATTATTGTAAATATAGTCTCTCAAACCATTGCATCTGATAACTGCTTGGTAAGTTTGACAGATGGTGGAATTATAAATTCATAAATGCCAGGAGATTTGGTTACTAACCTTTTAGCTCTCGGGATGGATTTATTAGATAAAGGAGTGGGAATACAAGCAGTAAGACTTCTAAAAGAAGACGAGGTGGAAAGCGTAGGACTGAGTGTGTGGAAGTGAATGAAATTAAGTAGATACTCGTTGGTAGAAGTTGTGGTAAGAGTTGTGGTAGGGGTCAGATTAGAAATTGAAATGGATAGATTAAAAGAAACTCTTTTAGCAGGGGGTTTAAATCAAGGGGACTTTCGCTTGAGTGATATAGTGGGTTTATTAGTTGAATGTGTTTTAAGTGATGAAATATTAGTAATAGGACCAGAAAAATTAGGAAATACCCCTGTAACGACCAAGTTCTTACCTAGCAAAATGAACGCGCTACAATAAAAATCATTTCAGAAAACAAACAAACATCTCTACAAGTCCACGAGAAGAATTCGCCATGACACATCGAACACACCTACTACTTTACCCAGCTATCATCAAGACTTATCAAGTAGAAACCAACATCTTTTACTTTTTCCAGCAGACAGGAAAGGTTGCAGTGGATGATCTATTAATTTAAATTGTAATATCAAAATAGTTAATTAAATAAGAATATATGTTTAAGTTCTAAATAAAACACGAGAAAGTTAAATCCAATCTTTTAATTTAAAGTGTTTTACAACGCCATTTTTAAAGTCCAATTGGAGTCTGAGGTAGGAGAATCATTGGTTTTTACTTAAAAATAGACTTATTCATAACCTTGGGTACAGAGTGAGGTTTGGTCACAGATGAGCTGCTTTCCCATTTATGTAGCCGCATGCTACCGATGCCAAAGTAGGCTCCAGGATAATAAAATATATGTACAGTCATATTTCGAGCGAAGCTAAATTTTAAAGCATTTATAGGATTTAAGTTGGCATTCCATCATAATTATGGAATATCTTCGCTTAAAAAATGATCGAATCCAAGATACATCGGCAAGTTTCGGTGATTTTTTTTAGCAAAAACCAACTAGTGTTTGCTGAGTTGAGCTAACTGAATCTATTTTTTTTTCAGTCAGATAAGGTACAAGTGGTTCCGCTAGTTTGTCAATGAATGTTTCCGGGAGTGGTGAAGCCGTGCGGAGATTCACGCATACTGCGGAGATTCACGGACATCAGCAGAAAGGATTTCGTTGAGAAGGGATGGATTGTTGGTCTGTACCGGGTGTGGTTTAATTATTTTTGAATTTTACTGTTTTTTTTCTTTTTATTATTGTATTGTTATTGTTAATAACATATAAAATTGCAGGTCAAAAAAATGATTCGAAAATAATAGGTTGGCTCATACAATTTATTAGGTCATAGAATTGAGAAATTGATTTGGTGTAGCGAATTTGGGAATTTAAGAAAAACAGCAAAAATAAACACATTTTTGGCTGGAGGAGTTATTGGTGGAAACACGACCGAGCAGTTTGGCGGTTTTCAGTTGACTTGATAATTAATTCAGAAGTAGCTAAAAAATATCAAAAATTGTCATCGTGTCCCCAAAGTTGCACGGTCTATGGAATATACATGGAATATATGTACATACATGGAATATACATTATCAAAAACTTAAATTCTCCAGTCTTAATGCCATTTCTGGGCATATGTAGTCAATCGGTTTCAAGGGGACTTTAATGTTTTGAATCTATTCTGACCAACAATTTTCAAAATAAACTTATTTTTCCAAAATGTATCTCTTACAGTGTACCTACCGCAACAAGTTTCCGAACTTATCTAAAATGCGTTCAGCAAATTAGTTCATCTATATATTTTTGAAATGTTATTCGATTCGGTTCAACTCTGTTTTATTATTAAAACCACATTTAACTCAACTAATTACTCAAGAGTTTCAAAATTTACATCCTAATTGGATTAGAAGATTATGAAATTTTAGAGAAAACACTTGAGTACACTCAATTGAAACTTTATTTATACTTTTGCTAGCTCTTCGTCAATATTATGCAGTTTTCTCTTACTGCAACCCGATATTTTCGCCTAATAAAGCTAACGGTATAAAGTTTTTTTTTGTTTTTTGAAAACAAATAAACTTTTTACCTAAAATCTGAATTTAACCCTTGTACCTACTCGCATACCAAAATTTTGAAAACTTTTGTTTGAATTTTCTATTTTTTTTTTTTTTTTTATAAACTTTCTCCTTCAATATTCAAGAAGAACTTATACATCATTCCTCAAGGTTATTAGACTGCACAGAACTCTCAGACTATATGAATCCAATGACAAATGACTCTCTGCTCGCCACATCTAAATGCAATCACTAGACTAGCTAAGAGAACTCCTATATTAAACTATTTGACCTAGATTCCCGCTTGCATTCACTTTGTCGTCCTTAGAAAGTTAACCCAACAAATTCACTTACTATACTACTCTATACAACTATATACCAAAGTTTTGGCTCCCTTTGTATAATTAAGTTGCATCCCCCGTTGTAGTAGAGTGCACAGAGAGAGTAGTAGGTACTTTGTCAGAAACAAAACAAACAAACAAACTCCTCAAGGAACCCAGAATAGCTTTGGTATTTTTGTTTCGTCACAAACAGAAAGACGGATATCAAAAATGATTGTCCTTTGGAGACAGAAGAAGACTTAAAATAATTAAAGTTTTTTTTTTTTTGTTTACTTTTAGAAATCACAAACCACTACTTTTACACCACAACAAGGATAAGTTGTTTTACAAGAAAAAAATAAAATATACACAAGATGTCCTTTTGAGTGTTCGTGTTGTCTTCACTCATTACCGCTTTCAAAAATCACTCGACAATTCTTGTGAAAACGAGTTCACATTAATTCCTACCGAAAAGTGTCCTTTCGTCGTCGGCGAATCGGGGGTCGAGGGGGTTTTCATTTCGACTTGGCTTGACTTGGTTGAAGCAATTTGTTTCTTCCGATCTGCCCGATGCCGATGGCTGGCTGCAACCATCAAGCAACGGCACAACGAACGTTTTAAATTAAAACTGATGGATTTCAATTAACAAATTGCAATTCTTCTTTGGCAAGCAAGCAGAAGCAGAGCGGCACAGTAATTAGTGCGACAGTTTGACACAATTATCTTGAATGACAATTTCGAAATAAAGGATATTAATTTTTTTTACAGAGACAAACAAAAAACATTAACATGTGGTTCATCCTTGTCTGTCGACATGAGTTAACATGTGGCATTGAGAAGGACCATTAAATGAACAATAAATATTGGCCAAGCATTCTGAAGAGCGAAAAAATCATAAGCATACTCAAGCCATTCAGCACCTAAAAATCCCACCACCACCAGCAACAACAACAATAACAACCAATAACAACAAAGAAGAAATCTCTTGAGATAAATCCTGGCTCTGTCTCGGTGAATTAATCATTAGGGATGGATGGATGATGTCCTTTTTTTTGGGGGGGTCTTTGCTTTTGTGGCGATAAAAATGTTGACTAAACTCGCAACGACCATCTATAAGGACTCCTCGTCCGGGGTTCCTGCAAAAGGAAGGCAATATTTTTTGCTTATTAACTTAAAGGTGGTTGATGGTAAGTAAGTAGGTGCAAGCAGTGCTACCAGCTGCTTTATTAGGAGCTGTAAGCTGTTTTCTTTTAATAATTTTTCCGTTTTTTTTTTCTTCTTTTTTGGGGTAGAAGCTCTCAACAGATTTTGAAATTTATTTTTATGACTAGATTTTTGTCTTGCATTTATTTTTTCTTTGTTTAAGAAAACAAAAACAAAAATGATTAGATAATAGAAATTTTTCAGTCTATTTTCTGGGATAAAGCATGTGATGTACTCGTATAATGAAGATATATACCTTTTGGCGTTTTATTAAGTACATTTTGAGTGTTTTTGGTTAAGATATAATGATGCTTTGATGGAAATTAGCTTTGATAAGGATACGAACAGACAAGGGCATTGTAATATTTTAAACTGATGAAGAGATGATATTTTTAAAAATATTTTCAATATGAATGTGGGAGAATATTTTTGGAATTTTGGGTAGCTTTTATATTTAGGTAGTTACTCTAGGTGTTACGGTAAGTGTGTTGGACCGCATCCCCCCGGAAGTCTGGGTTCCATTTCCAGCCTATACCATCTTGATTTTTTTTACAAATAAATTTTTTTTTTTCAAATTCTCTTGTGAGGAATTGACAGAACCTCCAAGAGTACCTACTGCTTGTCACGGAAAAATGCATCTCAACAAGCAATTCGGAACCGGTAGAAAATTGTAGGTCCCCTTCATTTCTGCTAACTACATGCAACAAAATTGCCTAGAGAGTCAGGCTTGGTTCTTCGTGAGATAGTCGGGCAACTAATTTTTCTAAATTTCTATCAAAAGAAGATCTGCTATCGAAAAAAGTTATTCTACAAAAGTTGTAGATAACAAAAAGATTTAAAACTTTAATAATTTTTCTATAACCTTAAAAATTTAGAGAAAAATGCAATAAAAACAATTTTTTGAATTTTTCTATTTTTATTTTTTACAAAAACAGTTAAATTTTTTTACTCATAACAATTTTATTTGCATCGAAATATAAATTTGTGTGTTTTTGACTTACTTTAAAAAAAAAATAGACTAATTTCAAATCAAAAAAGTTGTCGAAAAAAGTTTTGATTTTTGAAAATTTTGAGATGGTTTCTTTTTGGGCAAGTCCACTGTTTTAAGATTGCATTAAAAACAAGACAGTTATTGTAAAAAATATTGTCAAAAATGGAAAAACACAAAAAAAGAGGAGTGTCCATAGAAACCAAATGAAACTATTGCAAAAGATTTTAACTTTCATTATTTGAATTTAGTATCAGAATTGTTTTAATATGTAAAGTTTTTTTAAAATATCGAATTTCGAACTTTATAAACATATCGCTCATTTACTTGAACACTGTCATAACTTAAAAAAGTAAGTGAACGATAAATATATATCATAATATTAGTATTTAAGTAAAAATGATATTTATTGGTCAATTTAAAAAAACAAACTTACTTTCAACCGTTTTTAATGATTTTGGTCTGAATGATTTTCTTGATCTTAATAAATCCCATTTTGATTGAAAAAAAAGTGCATGTTCCGCTTCCCGCTTTTTTTTTGCTCCAATGTTACTCAAAATAAATAATCAAAATTGGTTCAGGAGCAGGGAGTGAATTAAAAAGAATTTAGTAAGTTTAAATGAGTTTTTCTGAACTCGGAAAATGTTACAATGTGCAATCATTCATTTCATTTATTTTGTTTGTTAATTTTTCCCTACATTTGCAGTCAACTAGTAGGTACTGTATTTCATGATTTTTACCTAGTTTACTCATTTTATTGACTAACTGTTGAATGTTTACTTTTCAGTTGAAGTATCAGTTGAACTATCATTCAAAATTAAAGTCTTTTAATAGAAACTTAATTGACTGCATTTTACGAACTTACTGCATCCTTCAACAACTCTAGTACACATGTACAATAATTATACAGTACATACATTCAAATTCAATTAAAATCGTAAACTGTTTTCAATGAAATCCATGTTAATGCAAAATCTAGGAAGAAAACGACACTTGTAGCTCCAAACTCGAAAAATACAACGATAACAAATTGCAAGATAAATTTTGAAGAAAAAAAAAAAAACTGAATCAAGTTTTTTTTGGATCATTAACTTTTTCTCACAATAATAAATTGGGAAAAACCGACATAGCAGTACATTATTTAAAGAATTCCTAAAATTATCATTTTTCCCCTTCAAATAAACGTAAATATTCAGTAATTAAAAGTCCTACACTCTAATTCTCCGAAATATCCGAAATTTTTGGATTGCAAATATATTTAATAGCTTGAAAGTCAATTGAAGAGCAAAAACCATCAATTGATCCACCAATGAAAAAAAAACTATTTGCATTCAAAGTGGTTCTCATAATTCGATTATTAATGTCAAAAATCACTGTTTTAATATGAAGAATGGCATTTTTAATTTAATTTGAAATAAGCTTTCATGTTTCATCAAATCAATTTCATTAGTATAGACTACCTACACCTACACATACATTTGTAATTAATTGGGTTGAACACTTTCAAAGTCTGCTATACTACCACCACCTTCTTCCACATCAGCACCATCACTCTTCATACATCGAAGTCTTCGTTTATATTATCAATTAGCCAATAATCATGTAGTCGAATAGAAACCAATGGGCATCCAGGTTCATTAATCTCTCAAGGATTAACTTCACATCAATAACAGGAATTACTCTGAAGCTTTGATGAAAATTTTCCTAATTAATCGACGCAAATCAGTTGGCATTTCGAAATATCTCTGATGTACTCACACAAAACGTGCTTAATGTCTGTCCTATAGTCCTTATGCTTACCCAACTTTCAGGAAAGTAGTGCTGTGCAAAACTAATCATCCTTAAAGGTCTATTGATGAATTATGAAAAAAAGGTGCTGTTTAGCTGTGTTTGAAATGTCCACTTGGCTATTTGACTGAGTTGAGTTTGTGATTTGAGTCAAAGTTAAGTGTCTGCCCAGAAAGTTGACAGTTGATTGATAAATAAATACATCTCGTCAGCTTTGATATGGAGTCAGAAACCGCATAACAGAAGTCTAATTCTATTATTGGATCTGCTTCGCTGAGACTCCTTCCTCTTCCTTCCTCCTCTACTAGCCAATTCTACTCTCTGTCTATACGAGTATCATATTTATAGTAACTTACATTCTTGAAACACATCCCTTTTTCCTTTCTTCGGGAACAACCTTGATCATCATCAGTACAGAAAAATTGATTGAATTCTATAACCAACAGCATTTTGCACAGTACTGTAAATTCACCTTCTAATGAATGAACCAAATGTTGTAGACCCGTCCGACTCGCCTTTCACTCAGCCAATCAACCGTCCAATCTGTCTAAAATTAAATTGAACACCACAATCTACCATGGCAACACATATAATTAACCGCCAACTGGACGCCCGTCCTGAAATACACGTATAAACGAAAACATAAGAGGAATCCATCTGTCAGGCATAGTCTGTCCAATTCAATGACATTAGTCCGGATATTTCCCAGCCACAATAATTATTATTGTTGCATCCATATACAAAGAAAAGGGTCAATGTTCAATTTCTTTAGCAGGTGATGGACGGGGGAGTTGACAAAGCTCCTAAGGAGCATAGCTTGAAAATAATTCTATTTTTTACAGAACTTGTGTAATGTTCTAAAAGAAGTGGTTTAACCTGCTGGTTCTTGAAATTATTCAATTATTTGAGGATAAGGCCTTCTCAGTTAGGGGTCCTACCGTTTTAGGTAGGCGCATTCGCCAAGAGTACGAATGAGCTGTGGAACGACGAAAGGCTTCAAATAGCGACGTATTACCTGACTTTGAACCCCGCAATCGATATCATGATAACGATCTTTGGGTCTACGCTTACAATTCTAGGTCCCTTAACAGACCACCGACGACGGCAACGCATCAGAAAAATACAATGGAATGCATTATCTAAGTTTCTACAAGCTCTTAGATCGGATAAAAAATACCAGCAGCTTCCACCATGACGGGGGTTGTTCGTCAGGGTAGTTTCCCTACCCCGCAAAAAGGTTGTGGAACAACAACAAGCCTTGATACGGATGATACTTACGTTATTGACACAAGCAATGGGAGCAAGGACAACTATTATCAGATTTCAGATCTGTACCTGGAATGTAATGTCCTTATACAAACCACGTGCATTGGAACAATTATTGGAGAACCTGGATAGGTAAGAGCTGATGACGTAACAGCTATTTAAGAAATTCAATAGAAAATGCTTTAACGAGCAGAGTTGCTTGGGTGCGTTTTTGTGATGAGGGGAAGGCTTAGGCAAGAAGTCTTGGACTTTCAGAGTCTTAGTGAGCACAATTCGCATCAAAGCTTAATTTAAAAAAGTGATATTATCATCATGAAGAGAAGGATGATTCATCAAAGGACGCATTCTACGATCTCACGGAGACCACGTATAACCTGAAGTAGGTACGGTACGACGCCAAAGTTATTCTTGGCGACTTCAGATTAGTAAATGGAACGTCTGGTTCAATATTCGCTAAACACAGCGTGACGAAAGAACGTCCAATAAATGACTCATGATGGTAGACTTTGCGAAGGGGTGAAATATCACCATAGCACTACAACACCTTTATTAACACAGGTGAACTTAAAGATCTTGTAAGAATGAATGGAAGTTTGCCGAGATAAGGGGGGAAATGGTATCAGATAAACTGTCAGTGCTGAGGATCTGCAAGGAACAATGTTCCAAACTGCTAGATAATAGTGAAGAACCAACATTCCACTACTAGGCAAGTAATTCCATTTAATCTGGACGAAGATGAACAACATTTTCGTCTATTTTACATAAATAAAATGCGGTTAGAAGGTGCCAAACTTGAACCGTAACAAGATGCTGGTGCGTATGGCTTACCAGCCGAATTGATCAAAGCAGCAAAAGATGGTTTGCTATGAAGGAGATGCTTTGACTCCTAAACATCGCTTATAAACTCCTTTCGGCTTTATATTTTGTGATCACTTGCTAATTATCTAATTGGTCCCTAGTTTTAGGGCCAGGCAAGTGAATCATTAATGATTTTTTTTGGATAAATAACCGTTAAATATAAGGCCTCAATCATCCTGGTACTTCTGCATGGGTCAGAATTATAAAAAAAACTTCTAACATCGCAAAAAACCTGCTGGATTCTATTGAAACCTTTTTGTTCGAATAATATTACGCGGTCCTCATAGTGAAATCGACCAGCTCAAAAAATTACCAGCTCAGCTCAGCAGACGTGCGCCGTATAAAATTATGGCTTGGATTTCATGGACTTTAAGTGCCATTAAAAGCAATGGAAGTAGGTTCGTGTGTAGCAACTATTTAATTTTTAAAGTCTCTTCGCACTATTACCACTATGATTCTGGCCTCTAATAAAATAAGGTTGGAAAATATTGTTGACAAAATAAAATATATACAATTCGAGAGGTGGTGCATTTTTTGTTTTCATTAGAGCTTATAAAAGTAATCCTCTCATTTAACAACCATTTAACTACTCCACAACATGATTTGATTTTTTATTCGCTATTTCATGACGACGACATCCAAATTTATTTTGGTCATTAGTTTCAAATGTGCAACATGTTGCTCCCAGTTTGATGGCTGGACATAAATTTCCCTTAAATAAGCATATACGTTGGTCATTCATTAAACATACCCCGCGTACCTAAATTAAACAAATATAGCATGAGGGCTTTTATGAAGCTATATATGTGTATTTTCCTTTGGCTCTTGACTTTCAAAATCAATTCCGGATAGATATAGGCATTTCCATTTAAAAGCTAAAAAACCGGATGCCCAGTTTTTGGTCATAAACAACATGCTGTTCGCACAGTTGCTTTAAGCCAGTTCATAAACGAATTACCACTTAGATAAATATTATATTTATGAGAGGTCATCATGAACAACATCCGTATAAGGATGGTTATATGGTTTAGGAAACTTCTATGCAGACAACAAACACATAAATACATTCACATCACACAGAGAAACTTTATAGTAAAGATAGACAAAGTATATACAACACAAGGCAAGTTTGTGTTGCAAAACGGAAAAAAAATAAAGAAAAGATACCTTCACAAACTTTGTACTGAAACAGATGCCACAAGGGTTTACCTCACCTGAAGAAGAAGTTTATTATTATTCGTTCTGTTTTGTTAGAAGACCAATGTACACTCAAAGAAATAAATCCGCACAGAAAAACAAAATGCGAAAATTTGAAACTGCTTTCAAATCAATTCTGAGAAAATTAAAAAAATAATAACAATAGGAAAGTGAAATATTTAAGGGTCATTTTCAATCATCACCAATTTTCTTTTAAAGTATACTGAGCATAGGGATAAATAAAACTCTGATACATACAACAAATTATATATGATTGACTAACTTAAAGTACCACGAGGGGATATCAGGGGTCGAAATAAAATTCTGCATTCTCATCCTGCATTTTCATCCATTCTTATTCAACATTCTTAACCTTCATTCTCTTCCTACATTTCATCTAGCATTCTCATTCTACATTTTTATCCAGCATATTCTCATCTTGCATTTTCATCCTACATTCTCATCCTGCATTTTCAACCATCATTCTCATCCTCCATTTTCATCTTAAATTCTAATCCTAAATCCTTATCCTGCATTCTCAAACTGCATTCTCATCCTGCATTCTCTTCCTACAATCTCATTCTATATCCTCATGCTGCATTCTCATCCGGCTTTCTCATCCTGAATTCTCATCATGCATTCTGATCCTGCATACTCATCCTACATTTACCTCCTGAATTTTCATCCTACATTCCAATCCTGCATTCTCTTTCTATAATCTCAACCTTTATCATCATACTACATTCTCATCCTGCATTCTCATCCTGCATTTCCATCCTGTATTCTCCTCTTACATTCTCATCCTATATCGTCATCTTCCTGAATTCTCTTCCTGCATTCTCATCCTGCATTCGCATCCTACATTCTCATCCTGAATTCTCATCCTGCATTCTCATCTTACATTCTCATCCTACATTCGCATGCTCTTTATGCAGGACGAGCATGGAGGATGCAAATGCCTACTTTTAGGTGTTGTATGTGTTGGCAAATTTTGTTTTTTTTTTTTACAGTGTATAGGTGCACATTAAACACCCTCCGACTTTTTCCTTTTCCTTTTATGAGTCGACAATCCATCCCAATGTGGTTCTTCTCATTGTTCACCACTATCATCCTATTTTATACTTATTGAGTTGACTAACACACACTTAATGCGATGGAAAAGATGGTGCTAACCTTCCTTACAAATGGTAGTTCTTAGCATAAGCTTGAATTTCCTTCTTCCATGCCATTCCCTTTCCTTCACAATTTTTGCCTTGAAATTTATTTTTATCTTATTGCTGGACGTCTTATTCGTTCGGTTTTATTACAAAAGAAGCAAAAAAAAAACGAACGAACACAGGTGACACAGACACAGAGTATATGAGAAAAATAAGCGCAGAGAAGGAGGATAGAATTGATGGTTTAGAAGTTGCACGTCTTGCATAAATGTTCCCAAAGGCACATTTTTTTTTTTCGTCCAACCTTAAGATGGTGTACTTACTACCTCTATGTCTATAGACACAAGGCCTCATACACATGAATATAATTTTCAGGACCTTCTTCGACATTATATTATTATAGAAGGTGTGCTATTGTGTCCTTGATGCCTTGATCGTCCTTTTAGTATTGGCGTCGTTATTGTTATTCGCCTGAAGCTAAATTTTCATTATGCACGTATACATAATTTATAAAAGTTGTCTTCTATACTACATCGTCTGAGGAAGTTAAGGTAGAGTATAGACCATAGTCATCAGTGTGGTAATAGTCGCAGTCCATTGGAAATAAACGAACACAAGCACAATATTAGACACATTAAAGATAATCCAGATCCTTGTAATGGCAATGTTTTGTATATCTACTCGTACCTTCGCCAATTTAAAGGAAAGGAAACTTTTTACTCTATAAAAACTGATGCGTGAAATTTTTGCTGCTTTAAAACCAAAACCATCAGAGTTTTGTTTTATGAGGAGGAAGAGGATGTGTTTTAACGCAGCAGTATAATTTATGAACTTGAACTGCAGACAAAGCTGAATTAATGGCAAAGCTTTTATGGGAAGAAGGATTTTGTGGTGAAACATTGAAGTTGCCTTGCATGAGTAATGAATGAAGATTGAAAATGTGAAGTGGGAGCGTGTGTGTGTGTATGTTTGAATGTGTGGGGTGTCATAGACCTTTGCCGAGCTTAAGTTCTTGTGCTGTTTTTCCTGCATCGAAATAAGAAAAACTATCAAGAAACAAAATTACAAGAAAAAGGAGAGTGCCATATCACCCTTCCGCAGATGCCATATCACCCACCATTTTTTTGCCGTTTTTATTCTAATGTTTTTTTATTTTTGAAAAAAAAAATGTGAAATTGACTGTGAATTCTAGTCATTTCTGAATTTTTTTGTTTATAAATTAGTTTTAACATCAAGATATTTTCATTTTAGATAAAATTTTTTTTTTTATTTTGCAAGTAATAAAGAAAAACAAAAAGGGGTGCCATATCTTCCTACTTTACCCTAATTGATAATTGCTGACATTTTAGGTGTATTTTTATAGAAATTTAAAATTATTTAAGCAGACATAGTCAGATGTTTTGGATGGTTAAATTGATCAAAGGAGCATAAAAAGTGCATTTTGTTCGATGTTTTTATTTCTAATATAATAATTTACAGTCTTTGTTTTTAATTTCATAAATTTTGTAAAAAGTTCCTTAAGATGACAGATACGTTTTGAAATTGAGCTAAGAATATATTTAAAATTATTAAATTGTTCACTAAATTTTGTAATTTGAACGCAAAAACATATTCTCACTTAACGACCTCTGTGGCAATGTTTGATGAAATAATTGTCCAGTTTTTATAGTCCAACATTTTATCTAACAGAATCTGTTCTCAAAATAAAGTTTCAGATTTTAATATCCAATGAAATTCACTTTTTATGTGTTTTTTTTTTTTTTTGTTTTTTAATTTTCTCTCCAAAATTTGTAAATATGCATTAATATGTTTATCAAAAACACATATTGTTTTATGAAATTCAAAAATATTTCATACCATTTTGTAAAAAGAAAAAGAAAACAAAAATTGATTTTGCCTTCCAATACATTTTCCTCATTATTTTTATGTTTAACTGTACAACAAAACCACAGTTATAGCCTGGTGTTTCAGCTAAATTTAAACGTCTCAATCTTTAAAATCCGATAGTAAACAAAAAAGTAACACATTTCATAAGCGAACCTTCTCGAATCCATTTGTGAGCCAACGGTACCGTTTTCACTGATGGCTGGTTGAGTTCCGAAAACCAAAGTTGATAAATTTGTTAATTTTTTTGAATTTTGATAAAACTCTTTTCAAATTTCTGAACCTTTTATAGCATCTACAGTTATGTGCGATATATCAAATTAAAAATAATTTGATCGTGATTCTCAATAAATCATAGTTTTATAAGGCTTGGATAAATAGTAAATAAGCACCGTAACAAAAATTCTTTTTACCGTTATCTCGGCAGAAAATTGTGAAATTTTGTACAAAAAATGTATTTACTTAATATCTAATGGCTGTGTAAATTTCAAGTTTGACAATATAAAAATGAAAAAGATTGAAATAAAATACGGTTGGAAACGGTCAAGAACCCAGGACTGAAAAATCTTGTTTTTACAGTTATGCATTGAAAAAAATGTTTAAGAATCTAATTTCTTCACACGTGCATAGAAAATAGATAAATCTTAAAGTTGTTCTGACTAAATATTTTTCCCGTTATTCCCTTGTTTTTAAAATCAATTAAACCACCCACATAAACTTTAAGAAATTTATGTGTTTTTTAAAGCTCAAGAAAACCGTTATGGAATCCGTGTTAGACACCTTATTTTTTTTTCATTATCTATCAATGTGCATAGTGAGTTTTTTAATAAAACATCAACTTTACCCACACCAACAACATTTTCAAAGGTCTAAGCAAATATTTGATTTTGGAAAATGATTTTTTAGAATTTGTTTCTTCACCGAAACTCATCATCATTTCAATTTATCTATTTGATAAAATGTAGGTATTTTATAATTCTAGCTTTTATACTTTTCGAAATGTATAAAAATTTTATTTGTCATTTACCTCCTTTTACCCTAATTACCCAATAGAATTTTAAAAATTCCAGTTTTAACAAAATTTTACAATATACTTCCTATCTTTTGGTGCATTTAGTTTTTACCTATCGCTTATAGTGTAGAAAATGAATATCAATGGCAATGGCAATTTTGATATAAAATAATTTTAAAATTGTTAAGAACCTTTTGTGTGAAAATTGTTATTGAAATCGGTCGAGTTACCTACGAGAAAATCAGAAAAAAAGAAAATGAGTAGAGAAGGTACCGTTTATAACTCATGAAATTTTTTCTTATTTCAGAAGTAAGTAGGTATGTCCTTTTGCTTCTTATGCAAAAACTTCATTTCTTATCTTACAGAGTATATAATTATACAATAAAATTAATGAAATAAAATTTGAACGAAAATATCGTTTAAATTTTTATTACGAATCCTTAACTTGCCCTATAGTACACCTATATCGTAGGTTATAAATGGTCTCGTTATATTTTTAGTCATTGTTATACTATGCAACTTACTGACTGTGACTATACAGTTGTGCTTAAAGTCATAAAGTATAGCTATAGAATTACAAAATAATGTGTGTTGTTGGTCTTGAAATTTGAATGGCCAATGTCTAATTTCTTAAAATATTTGTTTATTCAATTTGTTTATATAAGATCTTTAGTATCTTGATTTTGTTTATACAAATTATAGAAAAAAAAACCATCGGTCAATTTTTACCATGCTGTGCGATACGAACAAGATCAGATGTATTGTGAATTACGTAGCTCTGAAAGCTGACTAATACCCCAACGAATAGCTTACAAATTAAGGAATTTCACAAATATTTATTTTTCCATATTTTGAAAATCAAAAACTACACATACTTGCTCACAGTTCATTAGCATGGTAAATTCCCCCCAAAAAATAATTTTTTTGTATCCCCAACGTTTTTTTTTTCTAAAATAAAATTTTAAAAATAATAATAAATTATTGCAGTTGCACATTTACATTCCTAAAAGAAATAAAACTTGAATTGATAATGAAGGATCCATTGGAAATACGGCACATGTCCACTTTTTATTCAAATTTCACCGATAATGAGATTTGGTAGTATTAATTGAGTACTGTTTCTTTTAGAAAACCAATTTAACTCTTTCTTCAAATAATTAAAGAAAGATAACCATTAGGACTAAGTTGTATTAGAAATTCAATTTAAAATTGCGTTTTCTCGGAATGGGTTTGAATGGACTTGTATCGTTTTTCCCCTGGACCCTTCATATGGAAGTTACAATCTCAAAAACTTACCACAACAGATCAATTGATTTTTTTAATTGAGTGAATTTTGTCTGTTGTTTAAGTATAGCATAATTGATTTCCCAATCAAGCTTCTATGACACTTCTAAAGCAAATTTAAGTGAAAAATTAACATTAATACGTACATATTTTTACTAGAAAATATTTACTATCGCTTGTAATACCTTTTTAACAAATTGTCATCATTCTTGAATATAAATTTTACTATTGACAAACTTAATCCATGTAAAATTGAATATAAAATTGCACTTAAAATGACATAAAAATCAAATTTATCATCAAACATCATTCTTGAGTTCAGTTAAAATTTTACGACTGACCATGAAATCTTCTTGTATATATTATAGTTGAGAGAATAACCATCGCATCCTTGTGTTGTCATTTCGTCATGGCATGTCCTTGCTTAAGATATTTTCTCTGCTTCAGGTTTTAGGGTTGTTGAATGTTTGTCAATTTTTTTTTTTTTTTTTTTTTTGTGTTTTATGACTTCGTTTTCATTTAGAATGACATAATAATATGAAGTTGAAGTACGCCATGATACCAGTTGAAACTATCACAGTTTATTTTATAGAGTCGTTTACTCTTTTTAACTGAAAAGTTGAAGACAATCGTTCTGAAGACAAAGTAGAAAACAAACAAACATCAGAGACCTACGTACATATATACATACATACATAACGTTGTTTAGCAATTGAAATGAATTGGTGTAGTACAATAAGTGTTTCAAAGCACAGGTCCTGTTACAATAGTGGCACCAAAAAATTTTAACATTTAACAAAATCTCTCTACGAAAGTTAATAATATTTTTTTTTATTTTTTGTTAAAATTTTATTGAATTTTTGTTTCCTTTTGACGTTGCAACGTTGATGTTTAAACTTTGTGATTTTGAATAACCAACCCTGTAATTTTAGAGCTCCTTGAATAAGAACCTTAGGCTAAACGATTTCATTTTTAACAGGATTCGTAAAATATAATTTACGATGATAGAGAATGCAATAAATGTGGGTCCCACAGTTCTGTCTGGCCGTCTGTCTGTCTGTCTGTCTGCTTGTCAGTCTGTCTTTCTGTCTGTGTACACCTCGAGCTACAGCCTAAACCACTGAACCGATTTTCTTGAAACTTGGTGGAGAAATTGAAATTTGTTTGTAGGACCAAAATTAACGGTACCTGTCATATAACCATTAAGAAAAAGATAACTTTTCCGAAAACGGCTCTAACAATTTTGATTAAAATGTTTGTGTCTGCTTTTAGATATTAGTAGGGTCATAGTTTTAAAATGAATGTAATGGTTGTAAAAATTCTACTAACGGTACCTCCCAAAGAACCGTTTTTTTTCATTTTTGACCTTTTCTTTAACGACTCAACCAATTTTGATGAATTTTAAAATTATTTGATATAAAAATTTTCAAAACCGTAATTTTTTGATATTTAAAAAAAACTTTCAATTATTTTTTTATTTTCTTTTCAAAAATCAATTTTTTGAAAACCGGTCACTTATTTTTTTATGAATCTTATGTTAAGAGGGAGTAGGTGTGATATGAAGGTTTATCAAGCTGAAGAACTTTTGTTAATAGAATCCAACCATACCCTATATCTGGATATGACTACTTTAAAAAAAGTTGTTGTCATTTTTATACAATGATAAAATTATTTTCGGTGCAACAAGTTAAATATTAGTGTAAACCCCTTTAAAATAGTGGTAAAATAGTGATAAAACTTGGTAAAGAGTTTCCAAATGTCATGAGAATACAGAATATGAGAAAAATCTGTTCAAATATATTGACTAAAAGGGTTTTTTTAGTGCCAACTAACTTTGTGCAACAAGTGCCAAAACACACTAATAATGTTAGATTACAAAAAAGACAACAATAAGGTGCTTTCTGCCAATTAAACTGATCTTATATTCGATTTCTTCCCTTTTAATTATATCTTGAGAAATTTCGGTATTTATCTCAAATCTCATATAATCCACAAAACAACAACATTATTTTAAATACCACTTTAACTGTATGAAATCGTCATCCACATCCACCTATAAGCCTTCAATTTAAAAAGATCGATCTTAGTCGAGCAAAGCACGGCATCATAATATATTTATGCATATGCATGCCAGATATCTAATAAAAATGAGTTAGTGTTGGTGGATGGATATAGTTATTCTAGCAACGCCTACAAATAATAATTTCTCAGACCTCATTAGTTTAGAGAAGGAGATCGTAAGTGTCGGAGGCTCAACTCTCTTGTTTGT
This sequence comes from Meliscaeva auricollis, assembly GCA_948107695.1. Taxonomy (NCBI): domain Eukaryota; kingdom Metazoa; phylum Arthropoda; class Insecta; order Diptera; family Syrphidae; genus Meliscaeva; species Meliscaeva auricollis. The sequence continues at coordinate 16,394,959 of OX403617.1, read as the reverse complement.
CAATACAAAATAAATTTAAATATTAATTTTGAACAAAACAAAAAAAAAAAAATAAAAAATATTATATTGCCGTCAGGAATATCTACGAGGAAGGTTGGTGAGCTTATAAAAAAAATTAAGTATTAAAACCAAATCCAGGCCTTTGAAATGTCTATTAAAAAAAAAATATACATTTCACCCAGACTGAAAGTAAAATAATTCTCCATGTAAGTTGCATGATCTTGCTCATGACTCCGCAAAAGAATCTTATTTCTTTGAATCAAACTCACAAACGTTATCCCCAGTACCCAGTATTACTTCATTCTCAAAACGTTATTAACCAAGCCAGTATGATTCAAAAATGTAAGTGTGGATGCATAATATGTACTTCTACAATGTACATGAAGCCAATTCAGATTTTTCTCTACGCAAGTACACATTCCTCAGATAAACAAAACAATCTTTGCTCGAGAGCCGCTAAAACATTGAAATGTGTTTCTCCATTAGATATGGTCGTTATGGTAGCGGTCGTTAAAAACGGAAGCTGACAACAACTTACGTGGCTGAAGTATTATTTTCTACACACGAGCGTTATTTCAAAAATAAACAAATAAATTTGAAATAAAAATGATTTTATTGTACCAAAATAATAATAACTTTTTGCCTTGGATATCTGATCTCAGACGGCGTGCTCTTGAGTCTCCACACACACCGTCCATTTCCCAAGGAAGCCTTTACTTATTATTTCTTTTGGACCGGAACATTACTATTAGGTCGTCATAAAATTTTCATGGGAGTTTTGAGGGCAACAAAAAAAAACTATACATTTGTTTACTCATTTGACTACTGATGCACTTTTGCATTATTATGTTCTTATTTTATACATATTAACGTACTTTGAAAAATATAAAAATTATGAAAAATATAAAGATTTAGTAAAGCAACTACATACATACATCAGACCTTGCGTCAAATCCGGTAGATCTGATTTTTCGCTGAGTTGTTTATGATGTTAAGTCGATGTTAAATCCAATTTTTCGACCTCGAGCTAAAACTTTATTTAAAATGCTATTAAAAGAAGGGTTTACTGGCTATCAAGAAACATATTATTTGATCTTGTATTCAACTCCGTCGTATTTAAATAATTTTGTTTCTGCTTTCATTTAACTTTTGAGAAAGGGTGAAAATAGACCCACATTTTCACTAGTTGTTTTCCTTAAACAGACCTGTAAGGTTTTTGGCATAGTTTATTTTATAAAATTTTAATAACATTTTTTGATAAGAAAAATGTTTGTTCACAAAAGTTTTAATGTTAAGTTTAAAAAAAAACAACCGGTAAACCGGTAAGTGTTATAGTATTTTTGAATAGCAACATTTGGAAAAAAACATCCAAATCGGAGTGGGTTTGCCCGGTTCCGAGATAATGCTATATTTTGAGCTATAATTTCTCCACTTTTAACACTGGTCAACAAGGTTTCTGTTGTCCAAATATTGAACACGGTTAATAAATGTTTTCGCAGTGCTGAACTCAAATCAAAAGTCAGAACTTTCAAATTGGCTCTAGTTTTTGAGATATTCCCGTAACAAAAGCACAAGAAAACCTTTTTTCAACATTTTTGAAGCGATGATATAACGTGAAGTTATAATCATTTTGAGAAATGAGGTATCGAAATCATTCAAATTTTAAAAAACTAGAAGAAAACTGGATCTTTAATAAACTCGTTACAATTTTTGGAGTAAGACGTTACCTCATGATAAAACACTGCTCCAAAAATATTGGTCCCATGATTTTGTAACGGGAATATCTCAAAAACTAAAGTCAAATTGAAAATTTTGACTTCGCATTTGAGTTCAGCACGTCAAAAATCTTTAGAAACGTTTAACAACCTCGGGCCTGTGTAATCTTTCTCAATTCTTGAGTAAGCAAAAAACTTTATTCTACCATTCAGTCACATACTGACATACAAACTGATTATTAGAATTTTGTTGCGAACGGACGCGTCTAAGATTCAAATTTTTAACATTTTTTTTTTAATAGATCAAATCAAAGGTCTTGATTGTTTTTATCACTTTAAATGTTGCTTTTGCCTTTTTTATAAAATGACTTTTCATAAGGATTTTTATTTTAGAAATCTACAGATTTTCTTAGCAACAGAACAGCAATGGATAAATCATTTAATTTTTCGCATTCAGATACGAGCCTTAAAGTTCCAACGAAAAGAAATAATTCTTCCAAAGATTCTAACAGTCAAAGATCAAAACGAGCCCATAAATTTGATGGAAAGGATTATGCTGTAAATTTTTCAAAAATTATAGTCGAAGAAACTGATCGTTTGACTCGATCAAAAACTAGATTAGATCCAAGCTGTTTGATAAAAGATAATTGCTCCACCATAGAAGATTCCAAAAAGGAACAACGTCAACAACGTATCAAGCACAACTCTCAAGCATGTATGGAAGAATTGTCAAACATGGATCAGTCTTCCAAAGAATCCTTAAAGGCCTTAAAAGACACAGAAAACAATGTTGGTAAAAATGATTTGGGCTTGGAGGAAAATATCGCTACTCGTGTTTATCCAGGAAAAAGAGATATTCTTTTGACTTCAGGAATGATCGGTCTTCAAATTCCACCTAAAAGAATTTCATTTCTAGAAATGAGTGTTACTGAAAAAGAAATTGCTGAAAACGATGCAGCTGAATGGAATCCAATGAAAGATTTGGAGCAAATTTTGGAAGCTTCTATTGACAAATATCTATCTTCATTAAATACAGAGGAAATAGTTTTTACTCCTGAGATCACAAAGCCTGACAAAGAGAATGTACATGATACAAACAATTTGATTGATTCAACCATGGGTTTGTCAGGTTCTTTAGCTAATAAGACCTCTAAACATTTACCAGCATATTTTCATTCTATCAATCAGTTTGTAGAAATGGTCAAAAGTGGGGAAAACTCTAAAAAGGAAGAAAGCTCAATTTTCGCTGAAGATTGTTCACAAAATGTTGAGAAATCAATAACATCACAAGTGCCAAAAATAATTTTGAAAGCTGAAGAACAGAATCAAAAATACTGCTTGGGTCTAACTGATGCTGAGAAAATATCTTTAGCAGATCAAAAGTTCTTCAATTCTTCAAAAATGTTGTCTTCAGTTCCTGAAGAACCTCAACATAGTCTCAGAGAAAATAGAAATGATTCTAAGCCTTGTTGGGAAATATTACCACCGAATAGTGAATTGCAAGGCGTAATAGACCAAGATCCAATCCAAAGCCAAAAACTAAATTTGACATCAACGGACATTCAAAATTTTTGGAAAACACCTAAACTCAATGAAGGAAGAAATTGCAACTTTCAATTTGAAAAAGCTGAATCAAGCCGTTCTTTGAAGAATGAAGATGTCTTATGGCGTCAAAAAAATGTGTCGTCTGTTGAGAATTCTGATCAACAACTAAACAATCCGGGGCAATCGTTTTATTTAAGCTCACCAGAAGAAATCATGGATGTGCTGAAACGTTCGAAAGATGATACACAGGTACAGAATCAATCTTCTCAAAAGTTACCGCAATTTCAAGATAATTCAAAAATATTTCCACAAGATAAAGCAGACAACTCACAGTTTCTTCAGACCAATAACATTGTGAACATTATAGCAAACAGTTCTGCTGTCTGTAACAATTTACCTCGACAAGACACTTTAGGGCTAGAAAAATCTTTACTTGAAACAGATCTTCCATATTGTGAACAAGACAAAACTCAAGAATTTGTCAGGGAAATACAGTGGTGCTCATTAAAAACCCCATCAAACTCAAACCAATTAAACAATTCTTCTTCAAATTGGTCCCAGGAATCAGGTATATTTCCTCCAACTCAACATATAGCTACACAACTTCCCTGCAATGCTCCCGTAGTTGAAATTTCGAGTGAAGAGAGTTGTAATTCTCCTAAAACCTTTTCCGTATCTGGTGGTTCAATTGAAAGAGTTTTTTCTCCAGTATTAAAATATCGTCCAGAAAATTCAAAATATCCCGGAATTTCAATTGCTTCTTCTGAAAATGATCTGTTTCTTCCAAATCCATCTAAATCAGCAATACAATCGGAAAATTTTGAAGAACCCAAGTATATAATCGAACTAGTTGATACGCCTCCACCATTGACGAATTTTAGATCCACACAAATACCTGAAATGATTCCAAATCCAAAACTATTTGAGAGGCAAACAATGGTTAACCCACCAGTGATAGATAACAAACAAACATTAACGTTTGATAAACCAAAAAGAGGCCGTCGAACACGTGCTGAAATGGCATTGTATCGTGTAGAATTAGCCCGAAGGAAACAAAATGTAAAAAAAAAAAATGAATTTTTTCAAAGAAGTAACCAGTTTGAGGTTGATGAGAGGTTTCCATATGCAAATAGGAATGAATTTCATCAGCTTTCAGTTGATAATCAGGGAAGAGGATTTGGTGTTGAGACTTCTTTTAATTCACCTACGAACTTTGAAGAACATCGAAATTCATTTCCAAGTTGTTCAAAACAAGGACAGCTGAATTATCAAGCTTCCGGCTCAGCAAATATTATAAATGATCAATTGAATGTCACTTCTTCAAATCATATTGATCCATCAGTTGTTATACCCAAAACTGACTTCTGTAACAATCAAGCAGCTATTAATTTTCCTATAGTAGACTTAAATCTTCAACAGCGTGGAGAAGAAATGTTTAACGAAAGAGTTTCAGCTCATAAATCAAATCGGAATAATTCCGAGTATCATCAGAATTCTGAATTTGTGCAGCCTCAGTTGGTTCATCAAGGTCAAGAAATACATAATTCATTTCAAGCTGCCCAATCTTCACAGCACTTTAAGCCAACGGAATTTATCCAACCATCTTTTGAAACGAATGCAACTCAACAAAACTATCTACAGATTCCTCAGCAGACTAATTTGTATCAGCAGATGTTTCGTCCAACACATGAAATGCCACTAAATTATGGTACTAGTAACTTCAAAGCTCAAGAGACAGCTGACATGCACTACCAACCTCCCCAATATTCCCAATTTGAACAAATTCCCCAAAACTTACAATCCCATCCGCCTGTTCAACATCTTAATCCTCAGCCTCCTCAAATATTTTCATTTCCACAATCATATTTTCCTAGACAACATTTATAAGATCGGTTTTCATGATTCTTAACCTTAATCAAATTTGTGATAGGTATTAACATTTCTTACACCAATTTAACAATTTTTTCAGTGCTAAGTTAGCCCCAAGTTAAATCTGAAGCAGCTTCTTGTGCAGAATTTACTTTGAGTTGCCAATAATATATTGTAATCGTATTGCGACAGCATGGTCCATGCATACCCAGCATTTATTGGTACAAAACGATTGCCGTACTTCTTTCTGAAATCGGTTTAGTTTTACGGCTGTGGTAGAATGCCAAAGACTAGCAGTTAAATTGTCTACAAAGTTCAGGGTCACAAAAAATTGTTTTTTTTTTTTTTTTTGGAAATCGGTCAGTAAATTTGTTTTCAAAATTTTTGCTTTAGTTATTGACAAAAACAAAATCTTTAAAATTGGGTACAAAATCTAAGCAACTGCTATAATAGCAAGTACCTACGTGCGATACAGTGGTGCAGACCTTTTTTTGTCCCAATCTGTTATTATTTCACACATTTTTAATGTAAAATGTGATCCTTGTCATCCAAAATATGTCTAAATTGTCGTTGTCCTTGAAATTTTTTCCATTATTTATATTTATACTCATTTTTTTTTTTTTAATTTCTTTAAATCTTTATACCTCACTCGTGGGTACAGATTTGAATTTCGTTGAAATGTGCATACTTAATGATGCCACCAAGTGTCTTTAGCTTTAAAATGATGTTTATGTTAATAAGTAAATTCCAATAAAAAAAAATATTATTAAAATGATTACAATATGTTTCCATGTAATAAGATCTTTTATTTATTTTTGATTAACATACAGGTGCTGCGAAGATGTAAGTTATTTCAAATCAAAAATAATTAAAAAAAAAATTGTAAGAGCAACATGTACAAAAAATTAACAAAAAAACAAAAAAGATGAGTGTCATGTTACACTCGGTTAGGTAAATTAATATCGCTGGAGAGTAAGTAGCACACTTGTGGAAAAAATGGAATAAAAAATATGGATTTTCTTAAGCATTTTCGAGAGTAAAAATTGGTCGTATCGATACGAAACAAATAGATTTTAAAACTTTGATACATTTTACATTTTAGATCTTTGATTAAGTTTTTTTTTTTTTTAACAACCACCGTTATCACACAGTCATAAGGAAATGTGCTAAGTTTTGTTTTGTTTTCTGATGCAACTACTTAAACAATATTGCTAAGCTTAATTATTAAATTTTCCGGAAAGCTTATCTAAATTTCGATACCATTTTTTTCAACCCTTTGAGTGGAAAATGACGTTTCTGTTTTTAAACACCCATCACCAATAGCAGGAATGAAATTTGACGGGGATCTTTTGTTCAACAAAAAATTACGAAGCTTAAAGTAAAATAATAGAAATGGATCACTACCTGAAAGCCCGCGTCAAACTTAAACTTAGTCATGAGAAAGCATAGATTGCATTAAAAAAATTGTATATGAATTCAAAATAATAATAATAATAACCAGGTTACTTGAGAAAATATTTTAGTTTCCGTTATTTATGAATTGCGTTTTCCAAAATGTTACACCAAGGTAACTAGCCAAAATTTCTTAGTACTTGTTTTTACGCTACAGTCAATTAGGGTCAATTTCTTTTTAACTGGTGCAGGTGTGTGGGTTATTCCAAGTTCCCAAACAACAAACAAAATTGAGAAAATATAAGATTTGTAATAACGGCACTTGAAAGACCGTCACAGGGTGACAATTTTTCGATTTTTTTTATTTTATGATTTTTGTTATCATTTTTCTGATAACAACTGTCACCACCTACCCTATCACCCGTTTTCGTTTCGACGTTCACTTTCGGGACACCCTGTGTATAAGATTATAATCGTTTGTTTACCAACGGTTCGCATCTAACAAAACCGATGTAAAAAATGCCAAAAGATACACATAGTAATCCTATAGTATAAAAGAGATCACTTTCAATATCAACTTACTTAAAAACAACAAGGCGATAGAACTTGGCTGTATTCCCAGAAAGCTCTTAAAAGCAGACCTAGTGATATCGAAGGAACTATACAGCTTTCAGAGAACTTGGAAATCGATGGCATTTTTGTACACCTTTTCCATTGAAACTTTTAATTAAAAAATACTACCTATACCATTTTTGAAATATTAATTTTGAAATGTTAGCAAGTGGACCTGTGCTCTTTTAAAAGCAAATTTCATCCGTTAGATTAGCAAAACCTTCCTCTAATGTCTTAGCTTTCTTTCTATGAGCCAATACTTGCAAAGGAAAACTAATATCGAAAAGAAGGAAATATAAAAATTTAACACCATAACTCGATGCTTTTTACGTCTAACACTAACCACAGTTAGCGTGGCATCCTTGACGGCGAGTTAGAAAAACTGTAAAGACAGTTTTGGTGCAAAAAAACTACATAACTTGAATTTTCTACTAGTACACCTAGTCTTTTTATTTAATATTTTTTTTTTCTTTCCAAAATTCCATGAAAAATAGCACACTCCCTCAGCCATTAAGGATCGCACCAATGCATTCTAAAAAAAGAAATCAACAATCTCAAAGAGATAAACAGCAGTATTATGTCTTATTTTGGTGTCTCGGTCCTGGTTTTACCCCTTTTTCCACTGTTCTATCTGTAGTGATGGGTGGCGTCTAAGGACTCTGACAACAAAAAATATCATTACATCTTATGATTTCTTATATTCTATACAGGATGTACAAGAAACAAAAAAAAAAAAACAAAAAACAATCATACACATTCACAAGACGAATAAATATAAAGAACGTACTAAGGACCCTTCGGCGCGGCTATCTATACCATAGCATTTAAGATATTTTCTGGAAGTGAAAAGTGGTGAATTTTTGTCATTTTCTCATATAGTAGACCTCCTACATTTCACCTCTTCTTCTTCACACTACCTACTTTACTTGTCGTTGTCGTTGAGAAAAGACAAGAAATGTCCTTTCTGGCTGGTTCTTTTAGTACCTACCTACACTTCTACCTACTCTTTTTAGCCTTGTTATGTCTGCGTGGTTCCCACTCATTCACTGCTGAACAACAACAAAAAAAAAAAAAAACGTTTTAAGGGTAAAAGTGAAAAACGCCCTGCAATTTGTCAATGTCGAAAGTTGTCCTCTTTTACGCTTTCTACCTACCACACCAACTTCAAAATTATAACCGAATCCTCCAAGCTCCTCCAAGTCACCCAAAGATTCGTCCTTCTTCTTCTTTTTCATCATTTCTTGTCGAGCCTTCTTATTGCAGTTGTCCCCGTTCACGTTGCGTCCGTTATATATGTTGCCGTCGTCGTCGTCCTCGTCATCGTCTTTTGTGTAAGGAAAAAGATTAAGAATCGAGCTGCTTTCGAAAAAGGATAAGACGAACTTGTGAATCGTTTATGTTTGGAACTTTTGGGATCGTTTTTACTTTTACAATTTTTCTATTTTTCTTCTTGCGCGTCTTAAAGTTTTTCTTTTGTTGTTGTTGCTGCTACCGCTGCTGGTCGTCGTCGTCGTTTTGCAGGAGTTTATCCGGAAATGTAGTCACATATTTCATTCCCTTCGCATGACTTTCTCTCTGGGTCTGGGCTCTGTGAGCTCCACTTTCCTCTCTCCAGTTTAAACGTTTTTTTTTTTTTTGTGTTGTCTTCTAGTTTTTTGTTTGTTCTTCTATTCGTCCTTTGTTGTCTCTCTCTGCTAGAAGGAAGGGTGTCCTTCATTTGCTACTTCACAAACAGTATAAATGGTATGAGATACTTGTGGTCTCTTCAAGGTTTAAGACGCATAAATGTTGAAGTAAAAGCATCCCATCGTGATGGGAAAGATGTAAAATTTAATATCTAATGAATGTTTGTATTGGCGTGTGTGATAACTTGTTTTTCTTGTGCACATCACACATTACATTACTTTTACTTGATGTCCTTGTTGTCCTTTTCATCTATGGGGTGGACTGTACACTGTTCAATTTGGAGCAATGTGATGATAAATATCTACATAAAGATGTTTTATAAAAGCACTGCTGTCACGTTTAAAAAATGAGTGAAATATTTAAGATCACATTTTTCAGGATAGGATACAACGTTGTGGTAGACAGCTGATGATAGCTAAGTATTTTAGTATTCAAAGAAAAATATCGTGGAAACCAACTTAAATATTACTTTAGAAATTAAAGTACTTATTGTTAAAGACTTATTGTTTTTAGTTCCAGTTTCAAGATAAACCATATCTGGAGTATGGCGTTAAGATCAAAATGTCGTATGATACGCGAAGGAAGGAAGATTATTATACTAATTGAAGTCCGAAATTGCAAAGTGAACTTATTTTGTGGTTCGTTGCTTTTCAAAGGGAGAAAACAGAAAACTTATTTATGAAGCTCACTCTTGCTGCAGGATAGTAAATAACACTGATGTCATTTGGAGTGTCAATGGGAAAAGTTCAGATAGTTTGTTATCCTAGAAAACTCACTTACTCAGAGTTTTTTTTTATGTTTTTACTGTGCATCTAGTGTGTGTAACAAGAGTGTAGAGTTGATATAAATATTCATTACATAAAAAACAGGGTTCAAAAATGAAGGAGATATTTTGTTATCGTTATCTTTAAGAGTCGATACAAGGTTTAAATTTGGTCAGAAAAAAATGTGTTTTTCTTTAAAGACTAAGTTGTTGTGTTTTTCAAAAAGCAATAACTCTAGTTTACACGAAAAAAGTACTTGTATAAAAAAGTATTTTTTTAGATTTATTTTGAATCGCTGAAAAAGAAAATGACATTCTTTTATTTTTCCAAAGAAGCGTTCTCGAAATATCAGCAAAAATCATGTTTATCTATTTTCATACAATATTATTAACAGTAATTCTTTTCCTCTTTCCAACGATATATTGTTTGTGTTAATCGGATTAGACACCATCGAGTAACAGCCGCTCAAAGTGTACGAAAACATGATTTTTCGACCTTTTTGAAAAATTATTTGATTTCAATCGTTCCGTTAAGAGAGAAACAAAAACATTAAAAATACTTTTAAGGTTTCAGGATAAAGATAATGATTTTCAAAAACCATAAGAATCTTATTGCAAAAAAATCGCACGAAAAATGAGAATGATATAAGAAATTAAGCGCATAAACGGTGAGCGGTCTCCGGCTTACGGCTCCTGTCTGTAGCAATCCTGGAAGAGGGGCCACAGAATTATCGGTCGGAATCGGTCCAGCATAATGAAGGCCGAAGAGAAGTCCTGCCTTATAGGTGATACACTTAGAAAAAAGTGTATTTTTGTAAGCTATGCTCTGGTGACTTTTAACCACTCGGTCTGTAATTCCGCCTTATTTAAAAAAATTGGAGCTGTTTATTATTTTTTTTTTTTCAGCCCATCAACTATAAATCTGGTGAGATAATTCTATATATAAAACTAAAATCACAGCTTAATTGTAAATAAATAAAAATAGACAATTTTTTGCTGAAGTCAACGAACTTCCTTAATCTCTCAGAGCCACAAACGAAAATAAAGTGAAGAAAGCGAACTAGAACTATATTCTCAAACTATTGATGTAAACAATAGCCTTTCAAACATGGCAGGAAAAGCAATATAAAAATTGGAGATTTTTTCCTGTTTTCCCCACTGTGGGGAAAAACAATTCACTATACAATTTGCAAGAAATAAAATTTTCAAATTACAATTTCACAACTACTTATCCTTATCACTGTCAAAATTAAACTGTGTCGATCTCACTCTTCGAAGTCGTAGTCATTTCTTCTCGAAAAATCTAGAGATCTCTAGTTTCGTTAAGAAGAAAGAGACAAATTTACATAGACAGAGCGACAGATATAGATAAATTCCGTTTCGTTGGAAATTCGAATGAAAGCGTTCAGAGCTTTAGTTATTAATCATTTCCAAAGATCTAAATGGTGTCATTTTGTTTAGGTGTGTTTCCTCGTGCATTCATAACGAAATGTTTCCTTATCTTCTGGTATATACCAGATCCCAATTTAATCGGACCTTATTGATAGAGTTTTCGAGCATTATATTTAAACTATAAACTACGCTCGCTTAAAACTGTCCGATGATAGTTGCTCTGTCTTTATTCTTACTTACTCTATTTTTGTGTTGATCTACGAAAGTTTCGTTCGACATCAAACAAACCTTAATTTTTCTACCAAAAACAATTATTATTATTCCAGCTTCGTGCCTACGCTCTTTTGTTACTCTACGCAAACAATGAAACTCTTCAAATAAACTTTTCACCATTTCATGTGATATGCATTGGCAATGAAAGGTTGGAATTTGAACGCCTTGATTACTAAGCAGTGTTACCAATTTTTGTATATAAGGAAACAATTAAAGTAGCTATTTTGCTTCTGAGCATAACAATAGAAATTGCAAAACAAACTATAAAAAAACGAGCAAAAAATCTCAAGCTAAGTACACACACTCTATACGAAAATTAATTTTATGTTCTTCACTATAACTGGGTTAAGGTTACCCACATATACAGCACACAGGCACACATGTGTGTGAAGCGCTGGAGGTTTGTTCGTTCGTACGTGTATGTTTAAGTACAGCATCCATGATAATCACCCCTAAAGCATTAACTCTTCCAAGATATAAACAAAAACAAAAAAGTGGCAAGAAAAAAAAAGAAAGTAAAACTATAGAAACGGAACAAGCAAAAACAGCATCAATTCTGCCAACAACAACGACATCTACTTGTATAAATGCGAACCCGAAAAAAGAACCACCACAGAATAAATTATTGCTTCGAGGAGGTTGCATTTTGGGGGCCAATGATGGTGGATGAATTTATGAGATGAGCATCATAGCTCATAGGAGATGTTGACATCGAAATTGTTTTAATTATTCAATGATTTTTTGAGGTAGAGGTGCAGTGTGTCCTCGTCTAAACTTAAGATTTAAAAACCAAAAAAGAATGCGGAGATGCGGAAGTTCTGTAATCTATTTTAAATTGATAGCGTTTTAAATGACTTCTATGAATTGCAAAATTGAACGAAAGCTGGCACAAGCAGATGAAAGAGGATGAAAGAGGATGAAAGAGGACGAAAGCGGATACAAGCGGATAAAAAGGGATGAAAGCGGATGCAAAAGCGGATGGGAGTGGATGAACGCGGAAGCAAAAGCAGATAAAAGCGGATAAAAGCGGATGAAAACAAATGAAAGCGGATAAAAGCGGATGCAAAAGCTAATGAAAGCGGATGCCAAAGCGGATGGAAAAAGATGAAAGCGAATGCAAAAGCGGATGAAAGCGGATGCAGAACCATATGAAAGCGGATGAAAGCGGAAGCAAAAGCAGATGAAAGCGGATGCAAAAGCGGATATAAGCGGATGCAAAAGCTTTCATCCGCTTTCATCCGCTTTCATCCGCTTTTGCATCCGTTTTTATCCTCTTTTACATCCGCTTTCATCGTCTTTCATCCGCTTCAATCCACTTTTGCATCTACACTCAGGTATTTCGTACGATAGCCTAAAAAAAGAAAAAAAAACTGTGGTCGATACCTTCAATTCTATATGTAATGCGTATCCCATCTAGCACACCAAGCACCATGGGAAGCTCAATGACCATCACATGCCACTGGAAAAATTATTTACTCACTCACCCGCGAATTGAGAGGCCAAAGACAGGTTGAGGAAAAATGTGTGTGACACCATAGATTCACATTTTTGAAAAAAAATAAAAATTCCAACCCCTTATTCTCTTGTCCTTAAACATTGCTTCTCACAAGTTTAGTATTTTGAACTTCGGTTTGGATCTTTAATCTTTAAATGCTAACCCGATGGTCATTGCATTTGGATTTTTGCTCTTTGCCTTGCTTTGTTAGATGGATGCTTTTTCTGGAAAACGAATATGCACTATACAGAGGTGGCGTTATCGTCATCGTTATCGTCGTTGGTCTTTCGTACATCGGAATGCTCTTACACTCTACTCATGTGTGTATTGTATGGTATTCCAGGATCTAGGCCACTGAATGCATCATTTTCTAAATGGAAAAAGTTCATAATGTGTGCGTATATGTAGATAGATGTATGTTGTAGGTATGAAAATGTTCTTTTCAACTGAAAAACCATGTCGTAGGCCATGGACAAGACAGAGAAGAGAGTGTGAGAATCAAATAAAAAATTTGAAAAAAAAAATATAACAAGGATGGAATAACACGGAAAATATAAGAGCTATTTAAAGGCTAGGTATATGATATTAGAAAGATTTAAACAGGGCTGTGTAGAAATAAAGAGTATAGTCGATTAGGATGGGACAGCTTATGCAACCTAAGCAAATCCAGTTTGTGTTAAGTGAAGCGTCCAAGCGTCATCGTCAATCCGTCGAAACAAACATCTTAATTGTGTATTTCGTGCACTTTTTAGTCGTTAGTTAGTTTGGCCCATCTGTCTTCTCTTTAGGAGCGTGTACACAGATTAAGGTTGTTATGTTATAATGTTAAGGTGGCACTTATAATCCAGGTTTGACCTCACGACCTCAACGAATAAACCTCTCCTACCAGCCCGGTCCCTAGCTAGTTGCCACCAGATATGAATACTAAGTTGGCTGAGCTCGTTCACGACTTGATCGCGGCAACCAAAATGCGGCCTTCCTCTTCCATCGGGGTTGAAAACGAAGATTCGTAGGGCTGGCTGGTGAGTTGGTGTCCATATGCTCCACTAGTCCTACCCGCTACCCATCTCAGTGGCAGTAATTTCACCTTTTTAAGAATGTGAAGATCGTTGTCACTTGTAAAGCCCGTAGAGTTTATCGTTGTATATTCTCTTCCATTCTACACTGATGCATACCGGATCGAATATCACTCGAAGAATGTTTCTCTCAAAGCAACCCATATAATTTTTATCGGAACTTGATAGTTTCCATGGCTATATCCCATACAGCAGGACTTGTTTCTTTACTATTCAAATGGCTTTTAAGTTCGAAGAAGCAGCGGTTGACAACTAATATTTTTCCTTTGATCCCTACACTGCTATCGTAGTGTGATGTAATAGTGGACCCCAGTTAAACCAAGCAATTTTGAATTGATTTTTCTAGCCTAAAACCACACTTATAGGGTCCAATTAGGTCGTTGGTCAAAGGTCTTACGCGGAAAGACAAAATAGTCGACATTTGATGTTGAGAAGAGTAGAACCCCAGTAGTTGAAGTAGTTCAGAGAAACTTTTTTTTTTTGTAGATTGGACACACTACCCTGATGTTCCATTAATTTTCACTTTTGTCCGACCAAATTCTAGAAACGTATTGATGGTTGCTCTTGACTTGATATCGTACTGTTCTTATTTCTTTCAGGTCGGGTGGATGGATATTTTGGGCATCATCATCCAACTTGAATGAGTTGTTCTACATAACAGCGGATTGTTGACTGCCCCTGCACTGTTTAGCAGTTTTGAAAAGTATTCTTTCCAGATTCTCAGCAACCTTCAATTGCCAAACGAAACACCAAGTTTATAGGCATTATTTTCAACGAGCTGCTGAGATTGTCATCTGATCGTGAAACGGAAGTTGCACTAGTTTCCAATCTTTGATGCATTTAAGTCGCGAAGAACAGTCTTGATGTTGTAGTTCGGGCACCTATCATACAAACGTCTTCTCTAGAATTCCGTAGAATCGATTGTCGGGTAATATTTCTCCATATGTGTCGAAACAGTCGGGAAATAGTGACGCTATAGTTGATTCCATCTACAAAAGTCTTTCCGTACCACTTCATCTCTTTATTGTGCATTGTGGGGGAGCTTCTTTCGTTTGAAGGGGGGAAGGGTTAATTGGTACCGAAGACAGCCCATTCAGAGAAGCCAGTAGGTACATTTAAATCTACACAGCACTGTATGTTTCTGTGTTCCTTCACCCAGCATTATAGTTTGTTTAAAAATTTCTAAGATAAAACAAAACACAAATAAAACGAAAACAAAAAATATAATAAAACAAGACAAAAAAACACGAAGAAGAAGAAGAAGAAGTGACAACATGAAGCAACAAAACATTCGGCTAAAGTGCGGGTGCGGAAAGATTGGAAGAACCAAGGAGAATTTACATATGCCTATGTACGCCGTACAATGTACATAATAGAAAAGAGTGCAGAGGAAGAAAAATATGGTGTCATGTCCTGTTTGCCGAGAGTTTTGAAAAATGTTTACAATAAGCAAGGTGAATGGAGATGACCTGTTCTTTGAAAACTAACAGAATTTTGTTTTTGCTTTTCGCCATTTTTTTTTTTTATTTTTAATTCTTTATTTGCCTAAAATGCTCTGACATGAATTTTGGAAGCTTAAACTTTTTGAAAGGAGTCAAGTGAAATGGACCGTCTTTTTGTATGCAAGGATTCCTCATTTTGGGGAAGCTATAGAATATTTTAATGTACCTACTCTCTTTATGACATGAAGCTAAAAAGTGGTAAAAGATGAGAGTGCATTATGTGTTTCATATATGGTTAAGGACTGAATAATATCTTTTCCTTTTGTAACAGCTTTTAAGCAGAATATTGTATGAACATGTCATGTATAGAGATTTGATTTTTTGTTTAACTTGAATACTTAAAAGAAGGATCATTTTGGTCGTCACTTGAAATCGTTCTAGTTTTGAGTTATATAGGTAAATCTTAAAATGCAAAAGAGTGTATTAGAAATCTCAGGTATCATCGTTAGGGTTTTCAGACTTTGGAATGTTCAAGACACATTTTTTATTGACACATTTAGATTTTTGCATTCACAAGGCAATTGCTACCATGTTTTAAATGATGTCATTACCACAAGCAGATATCACCTCTTTCCATAGGTAATAGCCAAGTGGCAATAAAAGATAATTCTGTCGTGAAGTTCTAAAGGTTTTTGGTACACAGGACGACATTGGGCCCTGTAGAGCTTCTGAAAACAGTGGTGTTTCAGAATCGGATGCCTCTGAATAGCATACAGTTTTTTTTAAATCCATCAACACCTCCTAAACAACAGTTAGAAGGTTTAATAAACCGGTCCAGAACGTCATAATGATGAAGAAAATATCTGCAGAACGCTCGTATATTGCAGAAGAAGCATCTAACGGAGAATTAAGCTAATGCCTATACACTAACATATGCCATTCCCAAGTTGAAGACTGGTTTCAGTGAGCTTATGCTCACTGTTAAACACTTTTTGAGGAAAGAGATAGCCACTTCAGCAAGTCTGATTTAACTGAAAAAGTTCATGAACTCGCTACCGGAACATCAAACTCATCTACCAGTTGAGCTCCTGGAAATTCCGAACTAGAGGACGCGTGTGCCCTCTAGAACTTAGTCAAGCATTTGCAAAAATATTTACGAACAAACATCACTTTGTAATCTGCTGATTTATTTAGAAGCAGTTTACTAGACTGTGCGTCTGGAAGACGAACGAGAAGTGTAAGCTAGAGACATGGGGCTTGCACGAGACTGCCAAACCCTTTTGATTTTAGCTACCGTAGTTAGGCTCTTTTGGAAATTACTTGTAAGCATCAGAATGCGCAAGAGTAAAACTTTAAAATTTGTCTGTACATGATTTTGGGATTTTACTTTTTCAAAGATTGAGAACAATTAGAAGTACAGAATTTGCCTCCATCGAAAACCAATGGCACGTGTGTTGTGCAAATTGTTCTAATATCCATTTTCTGTAAGACTGATAGAGTCGGAAGAAATAGTGCTTGGCTTTCCCGAAGAAACCTCAGAAACAACCAACAAAAAAAAAAGAAAAACAAATTAGGTGCAGGCCTAGATGGGTTCAAGCAGGTCTTTTAGCGCTTTACGAACAGATCTTGCACTACGCTGGAAATTCTTTTATTGATTTTGTTAATAGCTACCTTACGAATAAATATTGAGCAGCGCGTTGAATATATCAATCACCACTTCATCTGGTATTCATTAACTTTCAAAAGACGGAACGATTGTTTTGCAAGCCAAGCGATGCAGTGGACCTACACATGCATGCATTAGAGTGGGTGACTAAGAAGTTATCAAAGATTGGTTATCAAAAATTGTTTATCAGAACGGCTACTGGAATGGTTAAGGGATCGGTTAACAGAATGGTGACAGGAATATTGAAATGTTTGGATATCGGTATGGTTACCTGCCAGAAAAATGACCAGAATGGTTACTGGAATTGTGGTGGTAATTATTACGGAAATGTTGAAAAGAATGATATCTAAAAGGTTACCGGAATAGGTGGTGTCAAAGGATTACTTACCAGAATGGTGATTTGAATGGTTATGGAAATGGCTACTAAATTAGTGAAAGGATTGGTTATCTTTAAGTTGACTGAAATGATGAAAAAAATAGCTGTTCCGGAAGGTTTCCGGAACAGTGAATAATGTCACTATTCCGGAAACCTTCTAGGTAACAGGGGAGGTTGTCGGAACGTGACAAGAATATTTTCCGGAATTTTGGAATTGTTACCGTAATGGTGCTTGGAATGGTAACCGGAATGATACAGAATTGGCAATCGGTTTGCACTTGAATCTGACAATTTTTTTAATAAATAAAAAAAGAAATTTGGAGATTTCAAATTTTTTTTAAGGTCAACAAGACAACAAAAAAATAGAGCACAATAATAAATCATAAAAGTGAAACCAGCATAGATATAAAGTCATTTAAAACAGTTATTCCAATACTATATCCTGAAACTAAATCTCAAAATTATAATAAATGTGACAGAGAAAAGTCGAAAAATGCCAGCTTTATTTTTTAAGAGAATTTTATTTTATAAGATAACTCTTTTCTCTGCCATTTAGTTTACAAAAAAAACCCTTAAAAATTTATTATGCTAATAAAAAATTAAACAAAAAACGTTTCCAGTTGCCATTTGAAGAGTTAATAAAAAGCAAAACACTTTTGCCCAAATATCCTGTTGCAAAAAGACGCAATTAATTTGTCTGTCAACCAAGCAGTGCAACAGCATCCGCAATAAAATTTATGAAACTCTAAACTGTCAACCATTATCATCACCACCATGCCACTGATGGCCAAAAACAGAAAAAAAAAGAAAAATATATAATTTTTGTTAGATATTTTTTTGAATATTCCCATACACAATACTGCGTGGGTCTTGACTGACAATAAATGCCATATCATGCCCAGTTAGAGAGGCCTTCTCCCTCTCCATCCTACGCAAACCCATTAAGACTCAACAAATAAAAATACTTGACAACAAAAGAGCAACAAAAACACAAAAAAAATGAAAAAAAAAGATATAAATTTCTATCATGGTTCATTTTGTAGATTTGTTGGTAACTTTGCCACCACACCCGCCCTCTATCGGGTCCCGCCAAACAAAACTGATGCTGACGACCCATGTCAACTGCTTTAACTCTTTCGGTTGCCATAAAAATTTGTCAGCACAATGGCGATGAAGCTGACAAGGCAGATAGTAGAGCAGGCTTCATAAAAAAAGAAGAGAGTCGAATAAATATACGGGTAAAGGGAGGCGCAGGAGGATTTGAAGCGTGAAGGATGTGCATAATGATATCCTTGGGACGAGAGGTTTTCAAAGCTTTTTAATTGTGTTGTTTTTGTTTGGGTTTCCATTTCTTTCACTGATGGAAAATCAAAGGAAAATGACCTATACCGAATTTTAAACAAAAAAAAAAAAATACAAAATGGCTGAAAAGAAAGAAAGAAAGAAACAATGACCATTGACCATAAGTCTTTGTTCAAAGGCCAAGTCTTTGTTCAATCATCAAGTCATTGTTCTTTACGAGCATTGAGTTGAGAATACATTGAGCTCGGGGGAGAAATCGATTGCTTTAAAGGAATTCACTTACTTTTACACTGTTGGGTTATGGCTGTTTTAAATACGACCGAGAAACATGATGCGGAGTTCAGTTAGGAATTGATAATTCATCTCGGTGCTTTGTGCTTATTATATGGTCGTACTTGGATATGCTTACTGGAAAAACATGAAAATCTGGTGTTCCATTGAATTTGTATTGTTTTAAGACTCTTTAATTGGGGAGGTTCACATTAACTTACCGGACGACCAACTGACAGGGCAGTCATTTTGCCAATTTTTGTCCGGTAAGTTAGTCAACGTGAACAACCCTATTCCATCAGTTCCTTCGCCAAATTAACGGTTAGTTGGGGTTTTTGGTGATTCTTCCGTCAAGCTTCATTACCGATAGTAGGCTAATTCTTCGTAGAGTCAAGGCACAATAGTTCCGTATACGGACACCCCATAATTGTTGTAGTACTCAAGCAGGGTAAAGCAGTTTCTCACATTCGCTTGCAATCGGGTGGTCAGAGGTGAGGATGCTGTACAGAAATGGTACAAGTTTTTAGCCGTCAGCAACTCCAGCACTGCTACAGTTCCCTATTGATTTGTAGCTTCTTATTTGTACAAAGAAGTTTTCCGGAAGAAGGAAAAGAAAGTATTATTTTAATTAGTTCTTAAATTAAGTTTAGGGACAAGGGCTTCAATGCTTTTGAATTCTTTCTCTACATCAAGGAAGCGACGAACGATAACTTGATGATTGTTAAGGGCATAGGTGTTGTATTTATGAAACTTCAGGAGTGGATTCAGTATGGAATGTTTTAAGCAAAAATTAAACTGTATGTCACTGTTTACCTTCTTAAGTTTCCTGAGTATTAGCTCGTCTAGAAGCTGAGAAGGAAATTTAACCCCTAGTTGGAGATAGTGTTTCTAGAACCTTTCTAAGGAATTGCTACGGTTTTTGCAGTTTTTCAGCGTTCGGCCCCAGCTGGTGAATCTATTGATCAGATACTGGAATCAGAAAAGTACTGGTATCAGTCCTTTGTTGTTTTCGGAAGGTTTTGGTTCTTTAGTGCACTCATCAATTTTTGTATTCAGATTCCTCTTCCAAAGGCGATAGTGTTGGTGGTGGCGGTGGCATTGGTAGTCAAGAGAACTGCGATGGATGATGGCTTTACTGGTATTCCCTGAGATGTTTTCCTTCACAAAGATTGCCTGCTGCGGTTTGGTTTTGACCGTGACTGTACTTCAATACATATACGGTAGCGCCAATAGTTCAAGTCCGACTAAAGCATAGTGCAGTAACGCCGAAGAAAATGAATAGGTACATGTTGGGTGAACCAACAACGACCAAAAGGGTCGTATAGAAATAATTGCGGTACACTCTAGGTTTCACCAAGTACCTACCTGATTTCTATACAATATCCAACCGCCCATGTGATTTTGTACCGTAAACTGTATTTTGTTTTTGTTAATCAGTGCAAGTTGGTTCGAAACAATAATACTGAATAAATTTGATTAAAAGAACAATATCCTGCCCCCTTTGACTCCAAACAATAAAACCAAAAAACAAAAACAACAATAACGCACAAAACGTTTTTTTTTACCCACGTCTCCAATCTTCTGGTCTTCAGGTAGCAATTCATTTCAATGGATCCATGAATAAAATTTTATTTTTGTTTTCACCAAAATTATTGTAACCGGAACCCACAATGAGGACAAAATACCTGAAGCACTATAGCAACCATTGTTACGTGGTGAAAGTTTCATCCTTTGTGAGTGCACATTGCTCCTCTGCTGCACTCGAGCGTTGCAATTCACTGCCCTCCGTATACCTACCAACTATATATATGGGGGCAGGGCAGCAGAGTGTGGCCCACCGACCAGCCGGCCTGGGTAGTAGTTGTTAACTTTTTTATTTACATTTTTATTGCTTTAACTTACCTGCATTTCACCTGGACTGGTTCCAGGGATGCTATGTCAGCCAGAGGTAGGTAAAAATTAATTGCGGCAAGCTTCCTGGGTTGTGATTGCGCGTGCTATGCGATATGCGGGGCAGGCAGCATGCCTTATACGGCACGAACCCTGCCTGAAAAAACACGATGTGCATACTTTGCAATATTTAATGAGCTAGTGGTTATTTTTAAGCTGCCACACAAGCAAACAACAACTACTGTCCATATATAGCAGTGGTTGAAGGGAAACACATGTTTTTATGGCAGGATGTTTATTTGAGGACTTTTTAGCGCAACAGAAACCAAACGGGACGAGATATGCTAAGTTAAAAAAAAAACTTTGCATAAATTGTAATTGATGCACCACCACAACCAGACCAGGAGACCTCTGTCTCTGGACAGAGCGCATTGATAAAGGATGGACTTTTTTTTGTTTGTTTCTCTGTTCTTCTAGGAACTGAGAGTGCATTTTCAATTTTTGTATGCATCGTGAGAATTGAATAGTCAGTTCTTATAACTTTCATTCGGAATATCGTTTTTTTACATACCTAAAGAGTTTACTGGAACCAACAATATTCTCAGAACATGATTAACACTGTTTTTTCCTTTTTTTTGTTGTTGTGATGTCTGGAAACAACGATTTCTTATAGTATGAAAAACTTACTTATGATGACGCTACAGTGGCAGACCGCCTTCAATAGAATCTTCCAGTCCGATAAATTTTTAGACAACCATCTTTGACTTCGGACCCCAAGTTGTTGAAGATATCCTTGAAACTGATAACTTCGTAGAAGATGAGGATTTGCTTTGATTCTTATAGATGCCTTCTGGCTTGGAGCTGTAGTGCCAATATCCATCCACTTCAGCCATTTCAAGCGATTAACAAGTATCTTCCTCGATTGAACGTACATAAGAGCCCGGAAGCATGCAAAAGTCTTTAGAGACTGTTTTATTGTGTTTCAGAAAAATTTCCCATGCTTTCGGACTTTCAATCGAAAACGACATTACTCGAGATCTCGGCCTAAGCCAACAAACCTCTCCAACTAGCCTGGTCCCTAGCTAGTTCCCGCCAGTTTCACACACCAAGTTGGTATAATGTCGTTCACCTAAGATGCGGCTTTTCTCTTTCACGTCGTCCATCGGGACTGGCTACGAAGACCCGTCGGAAGAAACCCAGTTGATTTTCTTCCGAAACTGCCCCGTACAGTTGAACTGGAATGCTAAGGGTCTTATAAGGAGTTTCCTAGGTTCTTTAAAAGAGATCTTTACAACTTAAATGCCTTCTAAGCCCAAAGAATTAGCGACATTGATGTCGTTGCGTGATATAATAGTGGATCCCATGATACACAAAGTCTTTGTCTACGTCGAGGTTATAACTGTCCAGTTGAAGGTGTTATTTGACTAAAAGTTAATTAACTGCGGTACTTTTTGACTGGTTTTAGCCCCACAACAGTACAAGAAACTTTCTTATAATAAGTTCCTTAAATAAGTCAAAAAGTTCTGCATTTAATTGACTTTTAGTCATTTAACTGCTTTAATTGACCTTACACTTTTACAGTCAGTACTTTAGTAACTGCTACTAACTTCTTATTTTGCAGTTAAGATACTTCTTAGTTGCAATACCAACTTGCAGTTAAAATTAAAGTCAATTAACTGCGACTGAATTGATTGCATTACCAATTGACTGCAGCCTTTTACAGTTCTGCAAAGTAGATATTGCAGGATTTTTCCCAGCGCACTTCTTCAATGGCTGTTATGTCAGCTTTCTGTTCTTCCTAGCATCTCTACTAATTGTTCGGTTGCATGTGGACTGTTTAAGGTCCTGACATTTTACTAACAGATTTGAAGTGCATTTTCAATGATAAAGGTACGTTTTGCTGAGGTTAACAACATTAAGATCAAGTGGTTTTTTGAACAAATTGTTTGTTTATTAGTTTCTGTCGGGACCCGCTTTAAATCAATCAAACAAATTTTTAGTTGTCTCGATCGCTTAAACTGAACAGAACACATTCCTGCATATATAAATAGATTTCATAAGTTGTAGACATACCTTAACTACCCTATTTCTATAAATAACTAAAAACAAAACCAACATTCAAAAATTAGATTCGATACCTCACCGGAACCGGTCTTTAACTCAAAATACACTCAAGTAAAAGTAAAACGATAAGTTTATGTCATCCCTTCACCTTACCCCAACCTACCAGTATAACCAACTTTGACTAACAATTTTTAGCACTTCAAAATAAAGTGACCATAAGCAATTTACGGTTAGCCTTAAAATTACATTTGAGGCATGAAAGTTATCCTCATATGGCTCATAGGTATGAAAGGTGGAACAACTCGAACAACTTCTTTAACTCACATAAAACTTTTTACTTGTAAAGTTTTTTTTTTTTTTCTTTTCTTTATACACCTGGAAGTCCTACATACATTCTACCTTCTAAGATGTATGAGGGACAAACTTTTTAGCCAAAAAAACCACAAAATCAAATACGTGAAGCTCACCTGGTGAGAGATAAGTTAAACCACATGGAATTAAACGAGTTTAAAAGCAAAGTCTGTGTGTTTTTAAATGCCAAAGGCAGAGTCAAAAATTAGCCTCTACTTTTTATTTTTGAAATTTAATTTAACTTTTGGCCAAGAAAAAGAAATTTCTTCCAAATGACAGATTGTTCGAAAACATGTCCGCTCCGTCATGAAGGTTTCGGATACACAATTGACTTTCCAACTGCAGCATCTCCGCCTTACACAAAAGGATGTTCGCTTCTTAATGAATTACATTTTCAGGATGTTTTTACTTGTTATTATTTTTTTAATGGCTAAGTATAGAACGGAAGAACTCCTGAGCACATCAGATGACAACAGTTGAAGAATTAAAAGAAAAAAAAATAACAAAAACAAAAGACCACCACCAAATACCACCTACCATCAAGGATGCAGCATCAGGACGAAATTAAAGAAATAAAAGTCCATTTTTAAGTAATTAATTTGACCAAATGGATCTCTCTAGTCTTGTCTGTCTTCGGATGAAAACATTTGCTGCAACAGCACATTTTTGAGAAATTTTTGTTCTCCTTGCAGTATTGTTGATGTACATACTCTCGTACTAATTTTCGTTCCAGTTTGTCTTTCTTCCGCATTGTGTAGGTGGGGCATGGTGATGGCAACGACTGCACACTGCAGACGCAGAGAGTTTGGTAAAGGTTTAACAAAAATAATAATTCATGGACTCATTTTCGAAAGAAACTTCTTAATAAGTTTGGATTTTTTTTTCTTGCTTTCTGTTTCATGTTGGTGGGGTTTATTTTTTGTTTCTTCTTTTTTTTCATTTTTATTTTTGCAGTCACCCAGATTCGGGCTTAGTTTCGATGTGCATTCTGCTGTTAATTTTATTTAAATTTTTTATTTTGTATTTTTTCAATCCTTTCTGGGTCTGTTTTAGTCGTCGTCGTCCTTCGAAGAGGATACTTAAAGATGATAAATTTGAAACATAAAAGTCTTTTAATTATTAAGAAATATTGTTCATTTTTTTTCTCGTTTCCTCTCATTCTTACTTTCATACCAGCCACCAGCCACCACCCACGACCCACCGCACCGCACCGCATAGCGGCGGCGGCGGCGGATTGAAAAGTTTTGAAAGTCATTTGAGACAAGAACAACTCAAGTTACTGAGTCCATCATCCCATTAGAATAATCGGTTTGCTGGGAAAGTAACTGGAGCAATAAGTTCTTGGTCCGCAGAAGAAAAAAAGTAAAAAGTTTATAAGTAGAATATAGGTATACCTACTACTGTGCACTTTATTTTATTTTTACTTGCGTTTCCTTGAAAAACGCAGAGGCAGAGAGGGTCTTTAAGTCCTAATCGGATTGTGAATTAAATTTAATCAGAAAGAATATTTCACATCAAACGATAAGTTTATTTTATATAATAATGAAAAGGCTTGTAAGTACTTTAACCGACGTAAGGTTTGTTTGATTACAAAAAAATATTAAAAACAGCATGCTTAATTTCAAAGTTATTCAAATCAAGAAAAATTGTACATTTCTTATTAACTGATATTTCATGCTTAATAAAACAATTTCAAGGCTAATTTGTTTCAATATGTAGGTAAACGGTTTTCCAATAAGAGGTGTTATTTTGAATAGCCCGCTATTTCGGAAGCTGTCACTTTTGAAGCTGTCATTTTTTGACATTTGACAAGTAGAAACTACGCTATTAATAAAAATGGAACGATACACGCTTCAACAACGCATTGAAATTATTAAAATTCACTATAAAAATGGTGAATATTTGGCAGAGACGGTTCGTAGAACTAAAACATTTTTGGGTCGTCGTGAAGCACCTTGCCGGACCGCAATACAGAAATTGGTAGACATTCGAGCTGTTGGGACAAGTTAGTGATGTGAAGAATAAAACTCGTGCACGTCGCTCAAGAACAACTGAGAATATTGCTGTTGTAGCCCAAAGTGTTGAAGAAAACCCAGGTTTGTCCATTCCTCGTCGTTCTTTGGAATTAGGCATTCCACAAACGTCATTACACCGTATTTTGCATAAAGACTTGGGTCTTAAGGCTTATAAAGTTCAGTTAACACAAGAACTCAAGCCGGCTGATCATCAACAACGTCGTGTCTTTGCTGATTGGGTCCTTGAAATGCATGAAAATGAACCGGAATTTCATCGAAAAATCATCTTGACTGATGAGGCCCATTTCCACCTCGGAGGCTACGTCAACAAGCAAAACTGTCGCATCTGGGGCTCGGAAAACCCAAGAGTTATTGTTGAAAAGCCTCTCCATCCTCAACGCGTGACTGTTTGGTGCGGTTTATGGTCCCGCGGGGTCATTGGACCTTACTTTTTCGAAAATGAGGCTGGAGCAACAGTTACGGTCAATGGATTGCGCTATCGAGATATGATTAATGATTTTTTATGGCCTGAATTGGATGGTATTGATCTGGACAACGTTTACTTTCAACAAGACGGCGCTACGTGCCACACAAGCAATGAAACCATCGATCTTTTACGGGAAAAGTATCCGGACCGTGTTATCTCTCGAAGAGGTGATCACAATTGGCCACCGAGATCTTGTGATTTAACACCTTGCGACTTCTTCCTTTGAGGCCACGTGAAAGATAAGGTCTACGCCAACAGCCCAGCGTCGATTCAAGACCTCAAAGATGAAATTCGTGAGGCTATCGAGCACATAGGGCAGCCACTTTGCGATTTGGTTATGGAAAATTTTATGAAAAGGATATGGTCCTGTAAGCGTGGTCTTGTTGTATTCCATTATTAACGGCATACCTTCCTCTTTATAATGAAATAAACATCCCATGATTTATCTCCAAAAATGCCATTTTTCTTTGAATATCAAAATAACACCTCTTATTATATTTGGAAGTTTTACTTGCTATTTGCTATGTGTTTGTTGTCAAAACGCCCATACAACGTTTGTGTGAAAGCGTTCAGAGCTTAAGTCATTAATCATTACCAAAGATCTACATGTGTCATTCTGTCTGGGTTTGTTTGCTCGTACAATTGTAACAGTATAATAACAGCTCTTCTTTCCAGCAACAGAAAAAACGTTTTAGACAACTACTATTATTTTAGTGACCATCAAGATCTTGAAAATTTGAAGCAAACACACAAAGTTTTCAACGGTCTCTTATTTAACCGAACCTTCTTGTACTTAAACTTATAGAGCAGGTATTTAAAAATCCTGCCCAGTAAAATTATTTTCGATAAATGAACTTCCTACATAAATGTCCTACCAAAAACCAAAAACAAACTTTGAATACGCAACTTGAGTAACCAACATGATAATCCCACCTATATTTCTTCATATAGATTTTTTAACAAAGCCAAAAAGTATTACCTACTCTGATAACAGTTTTGTAGAAATAAGAACTCCCTGAGTGAAATATTAAAATGCGCTTACATCTTACTCTATGATTCTATTCACAAATATTACCTCCATTGAAACTTATCTCTTAGGAATACAAAATGAATAGAGTTGGCAATTTTTTTTTTTACTATTATAGTAACGTCTGAGGCAAAAAGGGGCTCAAAGCCTCCTTAGTCTTTTTTGTCACGCAACAAGCACATCCTTTACAAGACTGCACCAGCTCTAGTATAACACTTCGTAAAGACTGAGGTTAAAAATTAATCACGTTCGTTCATCTTTTTTTTTTTTTTTTTTTTGTAAAGTCGAGTCATTTTTATCCTAAAGCTAGGCTATTTCAAACATGCAAACAAACATGTTTTACAAAGCTATAGAAAAGCTTTTCAAATCCACATGGGCGCTGTGATGCTAAATAGTCTCGGAAATTCTACGCAATGAGTTGGAGATAGAAAATTCTAAAACGAAAAACGACCATTACAGTGGGAGAAAGACAATTAATATTACGGCAAAAAATCGACTTAAAATAAAATTCTATGATTCATTCCAATTTTACTGGAAAAGGTCTCAACAAAAGACGATAATATTGTGATAATATTCAGTTAAGACTCCGACGTCCAGACTTACTTTTAAGAAAACCAATAAATTTAGCTCCAACAAAAATCTATTCGAAGTTCTAAAAAAAGAACCAAGAAAACCACCTACTTCTTCCACTGTATGTTGCGGGACTGCATCCATCAAACTAAACCAACGAACACCTTGGATGAACGCGTCTCTCCATCTATCCACATGATATGGCATTGGCATGGCACTTGCATTTCATTCACCATTCATTCGGTGAGGGCTCCACAAAAACCCAACAACAACACCCAACTATCCTATTCACTGGGGAAACAACAACAACAACAAAAAAAAATTGTGAATCAAATGAAAAGTGATGTAGGACATTCAATCTGGAGATTTAAAATGAATGTCCATTTGCAAAGAGAGCACGAGCTACTAGATTAGGTGCAAGCGTGCAAGTACCAACATCTAGACAACAAAAAAGAAGGCTTTTTTTTGAGATCAAAGCTTATTTCCTGTGAATGAAAAGGCTTAGCAAACATTAAGAATTCATGTATAGTTGGTAAAAGGGGGGGGGGGTATTCAAATACTATAAATAAATAATGTTTGAGCTTTCATTTTTGTCTTAATTTAGAAATAGGGCGCAGTTAAAGTTGAGACATTGAGAAATTATACCTACATAAAGTGTAGTTACGACAGTGTATAAAAATTAAATTGCACTCTAGAGTGTGCTGAAAACTTAAAGAAATTGCAACGCTATAACTTGCATTTGGATTATATGGCGCAATTAAGAATGAAATAAAGCTCAATTAGAGTGTTCCCGTTAAGGTATTCAAAGAAAATGACTTCATAATAAATTAAGCCCAATAGGTAGGCACACAGATCAAAAACAAAAAAATCAAATATCGCAAGAAAGCAATTAAGTGTTTGGTTTGAAATAGATTTCTACATTAGGGAGGAGAAAATTAAAATTATTTTTCGGTTTTTTGCCAAAATTTTCAAAAAAATCACTGAACCGTTTACAAAAAATTGATTTAAAAAAAAAAAAATTGAATCTTTTTTAAAATCAAAAAAAAAATTGAAAATTCTAATAACAATTATTGTACCTAAACTCCTTTTACTTGCGATATAATGTAGGTCCTATAATGCACACTTAGGACTGAGACATACAGTCCGTAACACATGAATAGCCCCGCTTATATTCTTAAATCATTGTTTCTTGTACCTCTTTGGAATTATTATAATGCAACTTTTAGTGAGCGACAAGGCAACACTGCTATTTCTCAGATTTGGAGAAGTTTTACTGGTTTTCTAAAGGTAACGGAATTTTTCTAGGATAATTCTGTATGAAGTCACTAAAAAAATTATAATTTTGTGTCACATTATACAGCCTCACCGGTCACCGCATTTAAAATAGTTAAAATGACAATAATTTAATTATTTTTTTTAAGAAATGGTTTTAATGGTTCTTTAAAAAACCTTGTTCCAGTCTGCTGTAATGGTTTCAGTTTATCCTTTTTCACTTGCATACTGCTTCTTACCTTTGTTAGTTCAGGATATAGGTCAACTTGGGCTCTTTTTTGGCAGGGCGGCACTTGTCCCAAAATGTGGCTCTCTGATTCGGTGCGTACTATGTAAGAACTATAATTCGGACTCGGACTGTATAATTAGGGAGATAGACTTATAGAGAATGCAAGAAATTGTTAAAAAGCCAGTAAAACGATTACAAAAACGAGACATAAAAACATCGATATTTCCGATTTGATTATAATAAACATCAATTTTGAGTCATCGAAGAATTTTAAGGGAACTATGAACTTGGTACATATCATATCTCACTCCTTTTTGTGGAGGACTTCGCTTTCTTTTTACACTTGTATTTTTGTTGTGATATCATTACTTTATAAAAAGCAGATACATATTTTGCGAACAATATTTCAAATACATAATAACTTTTTGAGTAGTATGTTGACTTAACGCTCCCTCTATTAAAAAATCAGACAGATTCCACTCAATTTTGGCGACTAACAAACTCGTACCACTGTAAATACTTCCACTGTGTAAAGTCTTAAATTTTCAATACCGAATTGATAAAAGTGGAGGATACCACGGCCCCTTATTGGAAAATTCTAAACTTTTGGTCTATCTGTCAAATTATAAGTTTCTACGATGATGCTTGAAAGTCCATCATATAGGCATTTGATCATATTGCAGACAATGGGCGGATACCACACCCCCTAAATGAAAAATCACAAAATTTTTGGTTTATTTATTTTTCCGGCCTAATTTTTTTACCGAACATCATTAAAAAACTAGCAACATTAGTAACTTTATCTATAAAAACACGTACATGGCAATACAGTCCAGTAAAGTCCACTCTTAATTTGATTATTTGTAGGGCCCTATATCTTTTTTGTACTAAAATACTAAATTAGCTCTCATTGACAATTTTGACCATATCACGGAATTCCGGCAATCCTAACCTCATATTTTCATCAAAGTGAATCACAATACATTAAAAACCTTTATACTTTGCTATTTCACAAGCCAAAAAATAAACCGTTTTATTTCAATTACTATAAATAAAGTTTTTGAAAATTGCTTCTACATAAAAACACAAAAAAAAATACTTACCTATACAAAAACTTATTTATATTTATTTCTTCAAGCATAACAAGAACAACAAGAAAAGTGAGCGCGCATTCATGAATTTCTTTGCAATGTACAAATAGTGTGCTCTAAACCTAAAGTTCTCTATTTAGAAAAATATAAAACTCAAGTGCTCTCACTCTAAAGTAGGTATAAGGTCCCTATGGTACAATAGTTAATGGTTACTGAAAGGAATTAAATGCACTTGTGTGGTTGCACATATTTGCTCAAAAAGCTTACTTTGTAATTTAATAAGTTTTTTTATCGTGTTTTTTTATATTTAATCGGTTTCTTGACTGTTTAAGCTTGTGAAGTTTTGCAATCGATTTTAGACTGGGTTGCTGGTGTACTTTAGACCTGTTATCATAAATATAACTACATTTTGTAACTTCGTAGCTACGTCCAAAGAGGATTGTAATGCGATTGCAACTAGTTTGCAACCGATTTGAAACTATTTGAGAACCTTTTTGAAATTAAATTGATTTGCCGACGAATTACACAACTGATGTGAAAGTACTTGGAAACCTATTTGAAACTAGTTTGGAATTAATACTATTTGCGAAAACTACCCATTTATATTTTTCTGCGAACAAAACTTGAAAAAATGATTTTTTACTTCCGGAATTGAAGGTTAAAAACTATATCTTCAAACTTGTATTATTAAAACTTTTTTTTTTGAAATCAATAATGTGCCTTTAAGGTTCTTCTATTTCAACTTAAAAGAAATGACTGTACGTTGCATATAGTAGTGTCGAAGAAGTGGATCTTTGTGGATGAAGCTATACAAGAAAAATGTCACTGACTTTGTGCAGATTAAGAATGAAAAGTGAAAGGCCCAAAGGATATGTGCTCAGAGTGTTGGTTGCAGGTTTTCCTTTTTTTTTAATTTTTGTTTTTAGAATTTGATGATAATGGATGAATAAATTGAAACTGTGTAATGCCCTTAGTTAATGGCTCAATAGAGTTTCCTTAACAGGCCAATCAAAAAAAGGCAATAGGCAAAAAGAGCTTCTTTAGGAAATTTTTTAAAAATATTTTATAAAGAAAATATTTAGGCTGGATTCAAGCCTTTAAGCTGCAGACAGTAATTCTGAAAGGAACAAAAATCTAAAAGCGGTTGAAATATATAAAGGGAATATAAATTTGAAGTTTGCGTATAATAAGGACATTGACCCGTTAAAACTTGCAACATACAAGCATTTTGAGTGACGTTTTGATGGAGAATTTCTTAACGATTAACTGAAATCAGAAAATTTGATTGGTTCTGAACGTCAGTTTTTGGGTTCTAAGCTTGAATTCTGCGTTTCGAACGCACATTTTGGGTTTTAACCGTGTTTTATTTTTTTTTTTTTTTGGGTTTGGTAGTTGGGTGGATCCAAAGTCTTCCAAACTCTTTATTCAGAACAAAACCTACAAAGTTCTAAATTAAAAGCACCAACATGTTGTTCCCACTTAGACTTTAGAACAAAAACTTCATAAAATAAAAGAAAAAACTCTCATTGTACCTATTCCTTCGTCTTATTTTCTCTGAAAAAAGTTTGTATTCACTTCACATTTTTACAACCCAATGTGAATTACGTTATAAAATTCAAAGTATACTTCTAAAAATGAAAGTGAAGTGGATGATGATAATAATAATAATCGACAAAACAAAGCAACTTCCGTTCAGCTGCACTATAGTATCTTCAAACGTTACGTTACGTTTACAACAGAATATCTCTATATCCTTTAACGGGTCGTTCTCGTTATTTGAATGATCCCCCAGGAAGAAAAAATTCAATTTGCCATTTTCATGCTCATGCACTTTGCTTGTGCTACATATACAATTCGTGCTGCTTCCGATACAAGTGCATTTTGAGAAAGGAAACGATGGCTTCCTTCATTCTATTGCATTCATATTATATTTAGAGAAAAATTGTCAATGAATGAATATTGGCAAAACCAACATAACAATAACGCCGATAAAAACTGCTCTTGGTATGTACCTGCCCTGCATACGTTTGTTGCTTCATAAATATATATTTTTGTTTGTTTCATCACATCATTGTAAGTGTTTGTATTTATGACGTTTTTTCTCTTTTGGAATTTGTATTCAAATGATGCAGTTATCGGGTAACAACGGATGTATAGAGTTGCCAATGATTTAATTTGTAGTTTTTAATGAAATTAAAAAAATAACCACTTACTTATCCGTTATTAAGTGTCAGCAAAATAGGGTTATTGGTGCAGGGTACCCATTTGAGCATGCATCTACAGGCAGGTAAATAAAGAATCCAAAAAGTGTGGGCTCTGAAATTATGTGTGTCGGATGGATCGATTTACTACAAAATTAGTAGGTACTAAGGTGTTAGGTACCTTCATTACCTAGCGTTTTTTTTTTAACCTAAAAAAACAATTGTCGAAAGTTTTGTTGCTAAACTGTATTACAGACACTTAAAAACTTTCATATAAAAAAAATTGTTGAAATTGAGTATGACACGTACCTGCCTTCTGTCAATTACGGTTAAAAAGCAATGATTATGATTATTGGTTTCGTGTCAAAAAAAAAATTTGACGTTTTAATCAAAACGAACATTACGATGAAGGAGAAATTTAAAAAGTGGTTTTCGTCATGCCGTCTGTGCGTCCGTGCATCCATCTGTACACATTTCCACTGCCCAAAAGTGTGGATGTATTTTCTTCAATTTTAAACTAAAAAATTAAAAAGTTAAAATTAGTTTTATTCTTTTATGTTCAACTTTTCTTGTAAAATATGGTTTTTGCGTTTTTAAAAATGTTGAACTCGAGATCGAAAAATTGGATTTATCATCGACTTAATACCATAAAGTACTCAGACCAGTTCTTTTGTAACCTTTGAATTGAATAAACCTAAGTTTTAACTAATAAATTACTTATTTATTCATTGTAATAAGCTTAAACTTTACAACTACTAAGGACATAATTGAATAATTGACCGCCTTAATTTATGTAAGTTCTTTTTTTAAACTAACTTTTAAAATAATTACAATAATTCAGATCCTGAAACCGCGCCCATCATGAATATTAAAAAAAAAATTAATTCTCCCTCCATTCTATCTTTTTAAATAAAAACAACCAACGATTAGGACTGAGTCAACAGTCGATCGCGAAAACACAATTTCACCATGCAACTCGATATAGTGCAACCAATAAGGCCATCAGTTCGAATTTTAAAACTTTTTGGATTATGGAGACTTGATAATAAAAACAATTCATTCTACAGAATCTACACATATCTTCTGCACTTTGTTACCAGTTTTCTAACAACAATACTTATGTGTATGGCCGTTATAAAAGCTAAAAATTTCGACCAATTCACTGAGCCTCTATTCATGGCACTCACCATGATTGGTTTTTTGATTAAATTGACAAATATTCTCAACTTCAATGAATTAGTTGTAAATTTTCTCAGACAACTCGAAAATAAAGATTTTCATATGAAAACTCCGGAGGAAATACAAATTTGGAAAAAACCTCTTCGACTATTTTATGGTGTTGTTTTATTTTACTTTAGTGCTACCTTTTGCATTATTGTATTTGTGTTTAGTCTAGATGGCCTTAGAAACGAAAGAGTGTTGCCGTATCCAACATGGATGCCTTTTGAGTATAAATGCAATAGCAGCTCGAAGTATTATTGGTTTGCTTTTAGCCATCAACTAGTCGGAATGGCTGTGTCATGTTTGGCAAATATATCCATTGATGTGCTGCAATGCTATATGATACACAGTATTTCTATGTTATATTTATTAATTGGCCATCGATTGCGATGGATTGGAAAGGATTTTAATGAATTTTCCAATCATTTTGAAGTGAATAAAATTATTCTCGAAGAATTAAAAGATATTATACAACTGCATAAATTTGCTAAAAAGTATGTTACACAAAGTTAATATAAATGTGTATGATTTAAAAGTCTTTGTTTTAACTTAACTTTATTTTTGAAGATTGACAGTTGATTGTGAACGATTCATATCGAAGCCAATTTTTACTCAAATCCTTTTGAGTGCATTTGTTTTATGTTTTAGTGGATATCAGCTAACATTTGTAATAAACTCAAATACAAAATTAGATTTCAAAAAACAACAAGAAAACAAATATTTTTTTATTTTAATTAATAGATGTCCATTTCGGATAATCCTGGAAGATTTATTGCAATGATGGACTATATTTTTTGCCTTGGATTGCAAATTTATTTACCATGCCATTATGGCAATCAAGTTACTATCGACGCTGGAAAGCTAAGCGAAGCACTATACAACTCAAATTGGATACCTTTGCCTTTGAAATCAAGGAAATTAATATATTTGTACATGGAGTTTTTGAAATACCCCGTTCATTTAAAGGCTGGTAGTTTTTTTCAGATTGAAATGCTTACATTTGGAAAGGTAATTTCTTTAATCCTGATCACTATTTCTAACTTAAAATTGTCAATTTTCTATTTTTCAGACTCTTAACAATGCATACAGTTTCTTTGCAGTTTTGATCAGTATGAAAAACTAAGCAATCACAAAAGTAATAGTCCAAAGTGTGTGGTCATTTTATTTTATTAAACTTTGTAACATAATGGGCGTTAAGCCAGTGAAACAAATTATAAAGCTCTTAAAAATTATAACATATCTAACTAAATAAGTAGTTAATATTTCTTCTATTGAATCCAATCAATTTCAATCTTTTATTTTTTTAAATTTTTGCAAGAAGAGCAAGAAATTAATTAACCATTATTAAAATTAACGATTAAATGATTGAAGGGTCCTTGGTTATCTGATGTCATATTTTATTACTAGGAATTCTTTATCAAGACTGAGGAAAAAATATTTTTAATGGCTAATGACTCGACAAGACAGAAGGGGTATTATTTACGGTTTTGAGAGAGGATGAAAACGTGCTGTAACTTGTAATTGTGTGATTTATTTTTAATATAGATATGTATGTGTGATGAGGCAAGTAGCTAAGAACTGACCTAAAGCTGGGGAGGATAGAAGTGATGTGACGACTCCAGGCACCCAATAAGTGTAAGTAATTTTATAGTGTTTTTTTTTTCTTTGACGAGCTAAAAATGTGAAGAGGTGAAACAAACCCTGGTAGCCATTCAAAATCCATAAAGTCCAAGATTCAGAAAATCCAAAATCTCGAAATCCTTAAGACCCAGAATTCCAAAACCCAGTAAATATGTCAATGCTCCAATTTTGAAACTTTTATTGAACAAAAACAAAAAAAAATCATTTAACAAATAGAAATAACAGCAAAAATCATTTGTCAAATAAAAAAAACAGGAAAAAAATAAGAATAACAAAACAAAACGTAACATAAACAAAGCAGCCAATATCTAATTAACATAAATTTGGATTGTATGAAATATCCTCTAGAAAATTTATTTTAGAATGATCTTTCCGTTCGAGTTAATTTTGGTCAATTTTTTATTGACTATGTAACGTTTTTCAAAGAATGGAAATAAGCGAAGATAGTTTTTTTGCTCTTACATTGATGTTATTTTTAATTCAAAATTTGTCAACATTGATTCAATGATTTTCAACTTTAAGCCAAATCAAAGGTATTGATTTTACTTTATTTAACGTTGTTTTTTATTTCATTGTCAATTTGCTTACTTGTTAACATCAAATTTAGGTTTTTCAAAATTTTGGGTTTTCTGGATTTCGTGCATTCAGGATTTCGGTCAGGAGGAAATTGTATTTGATGTGCATACATAATTTTACATTTTTTACACACGAATTATTTTTTATTTATTTATTTATATTAAATGCACTACTGGGTCGCACTGGGTAAAAGTTGCGGTGGACGTTAACTTCAAAAAGTACATTTCCACATCCAAATGATGCAAAATCACGCAGAAAAATGGACAAATCTATCATACTCAGCTTTGTAGCTAAACATTAAAATGCATTTAATGTTTTATTAAGACGGCACTATAGTATTGGTCCTATTTGATTTTAACAAGCATTTTAATTCATTAGAACACACATTTTTAATCATTTTTTTTTTTCTAAATCCTAAACCAAAATGTAATGATGGCAACACTTTTTCCGCATGCATCTGAAAATATCTTCTTTGTCTATATAGTTTTCACCTTTTATTATAAAGATGAAACAGAAATTGACGGAAAAGTTCTGAAGATGGCAGCTGCAGATTTTTGTATTGATGCTATTATGAAATCCTGAAACAAAGAAACAGGATATTTCCACTCACTTGCGCTCATTTTTCTTATGGTTTTGCTTATTTATAAAATAATGTAGGTAAATACTTATATATCTTGGTTTTTATTTAGTTTTTTTTTATACTTTTGTTTGTGGTGTTTAAGTGCATTGAAAAAGTAAGCTTAACTCAAATTCTGTTTGTTGAATTCATTCATTTGAAAAGTAAGAGGAGGCACCTACTCGTTCTAAAAAGTGACAACCTTGAAAATTATAAAAAAAAAACAAATACGTACCAAATTTGAATTTCGAACCGGACACGGAACATTTGATAAAAATCAAGAAACTCGAATACCAGAGACAGGTACGTAAACGAATCGCATTGTTAAAGAAATTAAAATTGAAGTTTAAGAAGTTATTTTAAGTTGATGGCAATAGACCATTCTCGGCGCTCGTGTCTTTTTGATTTCACATTTGATTTTTGGGGCTTTCAAATTGGATTTTTGGGACTTATTTCATGCTCTAAATTGGGGGCTTATTTCATATTGATATTAGTTCCCAAACTTAAGAACGAAAAAAAATTGCCCAGGTTTGTAGAATTCATATTCTTCTTTTTACTTTTAATAGTCATCGTTTCTTAAATCTTATTCTTACATAATAATAAATTGATGGGTCATCAATTCATTCAGGATCTTTCCTGTATTATGATGTAAATTAAAATTTAATAGATTCTTCATAACCATTTGGTGGTAGTGCTAAAACTCTTATGGCATTTTCCTTTTGCCATTTCACATTTAAATTTGGAGATTTGACAGCTAACATAGGGGGTTTGATTTGGAAAATTGATTCAGTGCTCCTGCGTAGAGAAATTTGTACCATTTAATAAATCCAAAATTTCCTTCACAAATGGGAAATTTTCATTTCATATTAGCTCTCTACCGAAGTCGGAGCTTATATTTGAATTTTTTCTGTAATCGCGTGAGACTTCGTTCCACTGGAGAACTATTTCCTTCTTCTTCTCACATAATTACAACAACAAAGAAAAATCGACACCGGAAATATCGTTGAAAGTAAATGTTGACAAATCCAATACGATATATTCGGCTAGCGACTTAGTATACAGGCCGTCTGGTTTATTAGCGACGTGTCGCTGACTCTCATATGTCACTGGTCTCACAGCTGCAACGTACCAAGTAAGAAAAAAAAATAAAAATACATTGCCAAAATCTTCACAAGGCTTAACTCTATTAAGATCTGATCATTAGTTTGTTAAAAAAGTGTTTCGTTTCAAATTGTGCTTTGTTCGAGAAAAACATTCAACATAAGATTCAATGGTAGCGTATTTACTTTAACTCGTTATATACCCGAATTCACTTTTTGTGAATTGGTTCAGCTTTGAGCCCTCTATATGAAAACCCTTGTCGCACTGTCACGCGACACTTTGGTTTGGGGAAGCCTTAAAGGCTCTCTCATCCAACGCCGCACAGCAGTGTGACACAACGACGGCGACAAAAAGGGTTTTTATAAGAAAAATACTTGTCGCTTTAGTGTGGGTACTTTAATAGTTTTTATGTTGTTGTGTTACTAAAACTTGAAAGCTCAAAGCGATATATTTTTTGTCGCTGTTATTGTTGGGTCACGTTGGTTCGAGAGAGCCTTGCTGCTCAAATGTACATTATTAGAAACCTGCTTTTAACATGCCAAACAGTCCAGCATTTTCCCAGCACGACACGACGACAATGGTTTTCATAAAGAACAGAACAGGTTGGGTAGCTTGTCGCTGAGCAACGTTGACGTCGCTGATAAATGAAATTTGTTAGGAAGTCGCCTTTCAGCAACAGAATGCAGTTGCATATTGAAATGATTTCAACATAGAGCGTCGACTTATTTGACGTAAATGTCAGCGACGTCATTCAGTGACGAGTGTGATGCCATTCTGTACTCTTTTATGTCACTGTGTAACAAAAATTCGTCGTGTCGTCGAGGATAATTTTCTTACGTCTATTAACACTGCTTTTGTCATAAGTTCACACACTACAGGAAAAAAAAACTCAATTTCATCTTCCATTGGCCACAAAAAAGAGTGAAAACCTGAAAATTTGACAGAAAAACGGGACTGAAAAAAGGAAAACGTAATTAGATACTTTATTGATTGATATTGAAAACAACTTGGTATTTGTATCACAACCCCTTAAAAGCTCAAACACCCAAACATGTTCCGGTAACCGGAAGGTATTTTTTTTTTTTTTTTTTTTTGTTCTTTTTATGAAATAAAATTGAAACAAATGCAATAAGTTTAATTGCGTTCTTTGTGGAACAAATACAAAACATCCCAAAGGCTGTTTTATACATAAATATAAATTATTTTCAATATTAATTTAAGTTTTATAAGTAATCTTCTTGTTTACACTTTCCATGAAAGGCATTTAGAGTTATGCATAAATATGTTCTATGGTCCTACAATTTATAATCAAGAACTCCTTCGGACTGTTGCTATTTTACGGTTCTTCCTTTCAAATTAAACAACAAACAAAAAAAAGAACAATCTCTATCAAAGGACAAGCTGCTCTTATCTAACACTCAACTGCAAGCAGCCTTGAAAATTACTCACAAATTAAGCACTCGAATACCACCGCTAAGTGCTCTAATTAAAATGCACTTACTTCACATGTACGCAAAAGAGAAATGATGTTCCACTTACCTCATTAATTGCACCACTTATCACGTTAAGCATACTGCACTAACTGTTATCCCACAAAAAAACTGAAAAAAAAAATGATACACACAAAAATTAAACCAAGGTCAAAAACATTTTAACCACGCATGATGATTTTTTTTTCACCTCTTTGCCTCAATGCGATGTGAGGAATTGTCATTAACTCTTGAGCGTTCTGGGTGGCTTAGAAAAAAAAAGAAGAAAAAAAAGTTTTAAAAAATGAAGCCCTCCAGTTACACCTACAAATAATTTAGTGTTTGCTGGTGAGCCTAGTCAATTGCAACTTCAAAGATATCTTGTTTAGCCTTGTAGCTATGCTACAGGTGGTGTTGGCTTAACCCACAACCACCTCGCCACTCATTCCCCCATAATACTCGTATGTGTTCAGTTGAAGACATTCACAACCAGCAGCGATGCGATTGAAAGATCCTTTAAGTGCACAAAAAAGTCCTTTCACAAAATATACATTTATGTATGTATGGCATGCATGTTACAAAGAGCCCCAAGCTGAGTAAGATGAAACATATAGATTTGCGTGTGATGTATGTACTTGAGGAGTCAAAAGTTAGGTGACGATAGCCTGCAGAGAAATGAGTTTTAACTCTTATTTTTCTTTTTTTTTTTTGCTCTCCCTTTGATGTTACATGCAAGCGAGTAAATCTAACAGTGATGGCAAAAAGGATTTCCATGTGACTGACAAAGTGTCATATTCTGATTTTTTTTTTTTTGCTTGTTAGACATTTTACAAGATTTTTACTTGCGATATGGGTACCATATCGCAAGTTATGCATTCGTACAAAAAAAAAAGTTGAGATAACAGTCAAACATGACATTACGATAATAGAGAATGAGAAAAAAGTGGGTCCGACAATTCTATCTGTCGTCTGTCTGTCTGCATGTATCAGAGACCACAGCCTAAACGGATGGATCGATTTACTTCAAACTTGGTACGTGGCGTTTTTTGGAGAATATCCCCAGACGTTTTTTTGAATTTTTTTTTGGACCCCAATTAACGGTACCTGTCATATACCGGTTTTAGAAAAACTCTTTTTTCTTAAAAACGGTGCCTACGATTTTGATTAAAAAATCATGGTCAGTTTTTTAAATAAGGTCTATCTTTAAATGGAAACATTTTTTTTAAAAAACCGTTATTAACTGTACCTGCCATAGAACCGTTTTTTCTAATTCTGATTTTTTCCTTCATGACTCAATCAATTTCAACCATTTTTTTTACATGAATGCTTTTAAGTTGCCGTTATAATATTAAGTAAAAAAATCGAAAATTATTTTTTTTCTTAAAAATGGCGTACCAATTTTTTTTTTATAAAAGTCCTTGTAAAATTTTATACAGAAAAAATATTTTTTTTTTTAAAAAACGGCTCTAACGATTTTCAATTTTTTTTCTAAAAATGTATCATTGTAGAAGAAATCAGATTGCATACTTCGTTTTGAGTTAACATTCATTTAAGAAGCTGTTTAAGTCATTTGAAAATCGAATTTTATGTTTTTTTTCATTTTTTTTCTAAAACTGCATTTACAAATTTTTAATTAAAAAAGCTTAGCATATATAGTAACTTTATATATAAGAGCAAGTACGTGCGACCCAGTCGTGCATTTTATTTTTTGTTGGTAGAAATTTAAAATGTTAATAGAAAGTCGTTACTTAAAAATACTTGGGTACAGAATATACATATGTAGCTGTAATTTATTTTAAGCTATAGGCAGTTTCAGAATAAGATTAGAAAAAAGTTATTTAATTTCGCTAATTTCTTTATTTTTGTTTTTAAATAAAAAAATAAAACCAAAAGAAAAGTATACGCCACCGGCACCGGGTTAATTTAATATCAGACTCTCGGTTTTGTGGGGAGAAAATTACAAATTTTCATTTATCTTGTTTCAGTCACATTCAAACATAAAATTCAATAAATAAAATTGATGAACAAATTTTCAACTTATCAAAATATGAAAACGTAATTGATGCTTCAAAATAACGCTGACCATCATGTGCCCAAGTTTTTTTTTTATCTAAAATGATGTTAAATTTAAAAAAAACGACAAAAGTTATCGTTTTTTGAGCTTTAAGGTCTTAATTCACATTCAAATTATGAAGAGAAAGCATCAAAAACTAGTTTCCTATGCATTAGTTACACAGTTTCTTCGAAATTTACGAGTAATGACATTGTAGTTTTTCAGGAGCGCGTACATACACAATTGTATTTTAAATCAAAAAATTACAATTGAAATTATTAAAAATTTGCGATTTTTTCGATTCCCCAAATTGACCGCTTTTCTTAATAGCTTAATATTTTTATAGTCTCCATATCTGATCGTCGGATTTTGTTTAGTTTTTTATCCGGCTACAATGCAATTTTTCATTATGTTAAATGGATATCTTTGTTTATCTTTATCCTCCCGGTCCGAGTTTAAATTCTGAACTTCAACTCAACTCAAATCAAATTATTTCACTCTCTAAAATATCAGATGCCTACGAGTACTTGCAAAATTATTCAAACAGAACGTATAATAAATAATTGCTAACAAATTTTGAATTAAATTTGATTTATAGAAAAAACCAAAAACTATTTCATTTATTTGACTGGCATAGCTCAAAAACACGGGACTTTTGAGATAATGATACAGAATTATTCGTTTTTCCATCATTTATATTCAGAAAAAAAATCCAAGTAATAATCTTGTCTATCTTTCCCATTAGAAGGAAGCGGTAATATATCGAGTTTTTTGAATTATGACAGCCTTCAATTAAATGAGTGATATGGATGATTATTTTTCGATTTACGCAAGTTTTGAAGAAAGTCCAAATTCATTTCATTTTGGGAAATTTTTACTAATTAGGATTATAGCACTGCTCCACAAGGTTCTTTGATTCGCATACTTCGATAATCGTTTCTAAAGGCTTTCGGTGTGTTGATTTCAAATATCTTAAGTCAGAATGTATCTATCAGCTCTCGTTTTTAAGGATAGCCCTATTATAAAATCACTAAAAAAAAGCTTTTCTTGTGATTTCGTAAATAGAAAATCTCAAAAACTGAG
This sequence comes from Meliscaeva auricollis, assembly GCA_948107695.1. Classification (NCBI taxonomy): domain Eukaryota; kingdom Metazoa; phylum Arthropoda; class Insecta; order Diptera; family Syrphidae; genus Meliscaeva; species Meliscaeva auricollis. Next base: position 16,353,128 of record OX403617.1, on the reverse strand, counting down.
CCATTTTAAAATATTGACTTTGAATTTAAGTTCAGCAGATCAAAAACCTTTACAAACGCTTATCAAAATTTGGACAACAAACATCTTGTTGCCCTGTGTAATCAAGCACCACGTGATTACACAAATGTTGGTCAACAATTTTTTACATGGGCAAATCAATTCAGATCAACAGACTTCAAAAACTGCAAAATAAAGCGATGCAGTTTTTATTCACTAGTTTTTTGTACTTACAATGAATTAACATAAAACAGAGAATTCAGTACTTACAATACTGCAATATTTGTTTTTTTTTAAATACAATTTAAAATGGTACCTGACTATCACTTATTAAACTTTAATTTATTTCGAGAGATTCAACCTTTTAACTTAATATCAAACACTAATTTAATATTTCCTTTTTATTGAGAGAATTGAGTTGATGATTCAAATGAATATGTATAAAGAAGTAAAACTGTAAGGATTTACTGAATAATATAAAAATGAAACAAATTTCCATACTTTTAACAAATCACACTAGTTTACAGCCAAATCATAGCAAGTTTGGAGAAAATAACTTCAGAGGCTAAAGCTGCAGCTCAAGATAAAAATAGACAGACAGACAGAAATTGCCAGTACCACTTTTTTCGAAGACTCTAAATCATCCTTATGTCATGTCTGATTGTTATCTCGCGATAAATTTTTTCTATGAATTACATATATCGCAGGTATAAAGTATGACTGTTTTCCCATTATTTTATCTTTGGTATTTTAAAACCGAAGACATTTAACCCTTTATGATAGCAGATTTCTTAAGATTTAAAAATTGCCTTCCTATTGAAAGTTAAATATTGCTATTTTTTATCACTCAGAATTTGATGTGAGAACAGAAAATATTTACTTTGTTATTTCTGAAATGTACTTCTTAAATGATATAATATATTGGAGTAACAGGAAAACACCGACAAAAAATATACTCCTTCAATAAATATATCTCACTGCATCAACATGAACTCAATAGCTTCCCATTAAAATCAACCCCTCAGAGCAATAAATAAATAACAAGAAAAATACACACACATAGGAATGGTGTTCTGACACTTTACGAATATGTGAAATAAATAAATAAAATTTTTAACACTTTATGAAAACATATTTTAAAGGTCCTTTATAAAGATAAATAAATTCAACTGAAAATGACAACAGCCTTCAGCAGAGCAGTGATTTTTATTTTTTTTTCTTAACTTAAAATTCTTCGTTCTTCCGTTGGTTTTTTTTTGTGTGTTTTAAATATTTTTGACAAAATACTTTGCTGCAAATGTTTAAGACTTAAATTTTCACATTTTGTTTAAAGAAACAAGCTAAATTTGAAGAATAATCAAATAAAATACAATTGAATTAAAAAAAGAAATAATATTAAAGAATAAAAGTTCATCTCTTACAGAAATATAATGCATTTCCCATGTTCCATGATAAAACAACAATTTTCATTATTTTTTTCTCAGTTATTTTCGAAGAAAAAAAGAAGTGTTCTCTCAGCGTCTAATTGCTTTCTGTTGTTTCTCCATATCGACGATTTATAAAGGGAATTCAAAGCAATTAAACAATTTTCTAACGAAAATTGCATCAATCTAGTGGAAACTGTTACAAGATTCTTTCATTGGGGGATATTGGATATTGTTGACATTTTAGTATTAACTTTTTATTGTAATTTGTAAAGAGTTGAATTAAATATTTCAAATAGTCGGAGAGCTAGCGACGAAAAATCAACGCCATAAGGTGCAATGACAAATATTGCGGGAATTAATAGCCCTACTCCTAGTTGAAAAAATCGCACTAGCGGAAGTCGAAAGTGGGGGGTGGAGGGAGGGGGCGGCGGTTTGAGCACGCTACTTTCTTACCAAAAAAAAAAGGCATAGGTGCATGGGTAAAAATTTGGGATAACGTCGTTTTTATGATTCTATGGGCGGAAACAAATTGGCAGAAGCATAAGTGGGAACAAAGGGTTGCCAGGTGTCATCAAACACAAAAGACAACAAAAAAGATTAAAAATAAACCTGAAAAGATACAAGACTGAAAATTTGTACCATAATAGGTTTTTGTCAATATCAAAATGTAAGCAAATCGCCAGAACTCATATATCAAAATCAAAAAATTAAAATTATTAAAAAAATACTTAAAACATACAGGTCTGTAAATTAGTAGAACTAGAGTTGGTATAACCATGTTGCACGAAAAAAATCGGCAAAAGTGTAGGTGGAGCCAAAGTGGGGCCAGTTTTATAAAAAAACTTGACAGGGTACGAAACTGAAAATCCGCACCACACCTCCCAGTAGAGAAGAGATAATTGCAGCAATTAAAACACTCAACAACAACAAGACGGTAGGACTATAGACGGTATTCCTGCAGAGCTCTTACAAGCAGCACCAACGACATCGAGTGAGCTACTGCATCCACTCATAACGAGAGCCTGGAACTTCTGCTTCCCTGAGGAGTGGAAAAAGAGAATGATCGTCTAGAAGACACACTTTGCATAGAGCAAGGTTGTCGGATGAATTCGAAGTCCAATGTGGAGTCAGACAGGATTGCATACTATTGCCAAGACTTTTCCTGTTAGTGATAAGTGATGTGCTGCGTGCGGCCCTGTTAAACGGAAATGGTGGGGTTCAATGGAGTCTGACATCCCAACTAAAACAATTGGACAACGCGGACGACACGTATGCTTACTCTCTCATAGGATCATGGATCTCCATCAAATGACAACTGTGTGGGTGGAGGGAGAAGCAGAAATCGTGGGACTGAAAATTAACACTGCAAAAACAAAAATGATCAGCCTCGGAAGCAACTCATCCGTTCAAGTCAATATTTCTGGACAACCGGTGGAGAAAGTAGAAGACTTTCAATATCTTGGGAGGTTTGTCACTACCAAAAGTGGAACCGAACAAGACGTCGACAGCCTTATTAAAAAAGCAAAGGCTGCTTTCGGAATGCTGTCTAAAATATGGAGAAACAACAATTCGGAAAAATTTCTTGTTGCCTTAAGTTTTTTGGACTTGTAATATGGCATCGTATTTTTAAATCCCGTTTTTCTAGACAGTTCAGCAGGCTTCCAGTCTTCCGAATTTACGAGTTTCGTTAAGTTTACGCCTCGTTTTAAAGGCATCAGCTTTCATAGCATTCTTGGTAGCTTTGAGATGTTTAAGAGACTCACTGCAAGGTGGCGCTGTAGTTAATGAAGATCCGTGTATGTTCGTTACATTCATTACAATACAAATAGGTATATTCCAATGGCGTATTGAAAGGGGGAGCGGCTCAGGGTGCTCAAGCCCCCCCTCCCCAAGCCTCCAAAATCATGACATTATTTAGGTAATTTCATCATGATGTACATGATTAACTGAATGATTTTCGTAAACCTTAGCGATTTAAAGGGAGCTCAGATACTAGAGCCGCCCCAATTTTTTTTTTTTTCTAGAACCCCAAAATGTTTAATTTCTTTTTCAAGTTGCTAAGTTCATACGAAATTGATTTTTTTTCACCATACATAACTTTTGGTATTTTCGTAAGCTATAGAAAAGTTTTCAAGGCTTTTTGTCTGGGCTATACACAATATTTAATCCATTTTCATAAATCAAAAGCCACAAAGAGAATTAATTTAATTTATCTTCCATTTGATCATAACTAAACACACATCCCTCTTGTGTCTTTTTAACATACATGTAGGTAAGTACCTACATACTCGTGCATATGTATAGAGAAGTCAATTTAAATTTCATTAGACAACCTCTTCGTTTTAATCACTTTGCACAAAAACTTGCACAAAATTATAAATTAATGAAAAAGTTCATGAGTCTATGTTAAACTTTGTCCTTTGCTGAACTTCTGATGATGACGATCAAAATTTTTCATACCTACATGTACATAGATTGTAGATACATCTTTTATATTCTTCTCGTCATTCTCTCAATGCGATGAAAGCGACATACCAAAGTGATTAACCCAATACACTACACCCCATCCAAGAGTGTTGAAGTTATTATTTTTTTGTTTTATTCAATTTTGAAGTTTTCCAAGAGTTGGTAGCTTCATAAGTTTATCATCATTTTCAGTAGAAGAGGTGTTGTAGAGCAACAGAAGCAATGTCAGCATCATATTCCGCTAATTGCCATTAACATGGTTGTATTCATCTTCATTAACGAAAATGTATACTAAATTGGTAATAAGCAAACAAGAATAGGCCATAAACTTTGATACCATCAGCTATTATACATGTATGGCGACGACCGACACACGTCCAGCTCAAAAATGCTACAGTGTCTGTGTCATACATCATTTCCTGGGTGACCTCTAGCCCGTTACCATTTATCCTTCAAGCCAGCCCAAAACCAAAATGCAGCATACACCATACTAGTAGCCATGAAGATATATCCATACGAGAGTAAAAGCTGGCTGCGTTTTTCTCCATTGGACTTGCAGAATTGTCAAACCATGTTTATGTCTGGCACTTCTGCTCCATCCACAGGCTGAAGATAATCCAATTTGGAGGCTTACATAAATTTCCAATCGAATATTCTTCGAGGCAAAACAGCAGGGCAGCACACAATGGTTAAATCTGCTTCACACTTTGAGTCCCTATTTTGCAAGCCTATATGAAAGGTGAATGAATTTCACCAGAAATGTAAGAATTATAAAAGAAGGAATCAAAAGTTTTAAAAGCTAATGGATATCAAAGATACATACCAACAACGCCATCCAAGAAAGATGGGTGCATGTCTCGGCAAAATACTACAAATGCCTTATAGTCTTTATCATTTCTAAGGCGAAGATGCATGATCCGAGAGTTAACCGCATAGAGTGAACAACTGTGCAGTGGCGTATCCAGAAAAAAAATTGGGGGGGGGGAATATCTGAGATCCATCTAAATCTGTAAGATCTATGAAAAAGTTTCACTTAATCATGTATAGTACATTATGATGAAATCACTTAAATAATAACGTGATCTTCGAGATTTGGGAGGGGCTTGAGCCCCCTCAGCCCCCTTCCTCCCTCAGTACACCATTGTTCCTGTGTGGTCAGAAAGACGACTGACTATATAAAGAATTCAAGACAAATGGAGAACCAAAACCACAGTCAAACTGATGAAGTCTCTTGAACGCAGTGCAAATTGAAGATGCATAAGCAGAAACCACCAACTTCTTGCATATTTGCCGAACAGTCTGGAATTGTGTTCGAAAACTGGGAAGCAACACACCAAAAGCCACACCGAGAGCAATAGCTTTGGTTGGATCTTCTTTTCTTACCCTTTGGAAGAACTTTTGAATATCTCCCGGTCTGGCTTTAGGAGAAAATAAGTTTGAGTTAGATCCTGTGAAAGAGGGTATCGTGCCATAGTTTTTTTTTAGAACTTGGATAAGTAAATGAATGATAGACGTCAATATATTTACCTACAATATTTCTTGAGCAAAATGGTTTTAAAAAATTTAACAAAATAAATACATTCAAAGATTCATAAACAAAATCACTGGTGAAATTCGCCGAACACAAAAATCGTGTCATCCGAAAACGTGTGCTCATTTCATTTATGTAATTTAATTGTTTTTCAGTGCAACATCACCACCAGTAGTTCGATGAGGCAGATTCAATTTTACCTCGAACCAAAAGTTCCATATTGGTTCCTACATACCTAGATAGTTGAATGTAAATGGAATGAGCATGGTGAAAAACAGCGCCATCTACGATGAGAGATGTATACCAGGTACCTACAGCAAAAAACTTAGGTTCGACAAAACTCAAATCGTATTGTGGTTTTGCCTGCCTCCGTGCAAATGATATTAGCGGTTTTTTTAACGATCCAACAGCCCTGTGCATACAGTTGGTGCTGCGTGCTTAATAGGCTAGCCTTGAGCTACGGGCCACTTTGCATGAGAGTTTTCGTAAGGACCATCATTTCGCATTTGCCCACAAAATTCGGACAATCTGTTTGGTTTCTAGCTTTTCAAAAAATAAATATACAAAATGTAGGTACATGGTTTTGAATCCATGCTACTGGTTTGATAAGTTTGATTAGTTCTTTTGGGAAATTTCATTATTCCAGCCATAATAAATGTTTTCTATATCGAGGGACAAATATATCATTGATGATGTTGTGGATCCTTGTCACGTGGGGCAATGCAATTAAACTATAGTCAGAGTCGATGGAAATTTATTTATTTTTGTTGAATTTGGGTCAATTTTCTATTGATTTCAGTTTTCAGAAACATAATAAATAAATCTAGAATTAGATTTTATGTAAATGATGGTTCATAAATAATAATATTTCAAATCGATATTATTTTTTGGAAAAATCATCTCCTATATAAATGACTCATTTGAGGATTTGGGATTGATTGTGGTTCAAAAAATTGAGGATTTTATTAAAATTTGATTAGAAAATAAATTGGGAACCTCGGCTAAATCGATAAAAAAAAGCAAAAATTAGAATTAACTGAGATTGGGAGGGGCGTACCACATTTTACTACCAACTAAACAACCAACCCACCAATATAAAGAGAAGGAAATTAATTTACGGAAATTGGTCTCGTCCAGAAGGACTTTAGAGGTTGATCTAGGTTTCACAAAGACAAAAATAAGGACTTTTTAAGGTCGTTGTTGTTCTAGAAAATTCGAATGGATGGACAGGAGTATGTCAAATACTTAATTGAGAAGAATCGAGGCTTAAAATTTCGAGAACTTAGGAAGAGAACTTTATGTATATTCTTATAATTTTCAATAATATTTATTAAAAAAAAACTTTTTTATGGTAAAATACAGAATCTGCAACATAATTTTTATATTTGAGCATTTTATGTGGATCATTTTGTCATTGAATTCTAATTGAACGACGAATTCTTTTCAGCGTTTTACTCACTTATTATCTACATATCTTCTTCTATTATATTAAATTCAATTGTTCCTATGTTTGTACTCAATGGAATCGAAAACCGTCAGTCAGATAATAAATCAAATTTATGAAATTCATGTAGGTAAACTCCGAAAAGGTTCCCGAGTTAAAAAAAATTGGAATTGTTGGTGCTGTTGTCAAGTAATATGCAATTTTTAAATAAAGTTCTGAGTTTTTGGCGTTATGCTTACCGATAAAATAATTAAATGGACAAAATAGGGGATAGAATTTCTTCGATAAATGGTTGAAAAAGTAGCACTGACAAAAACGTTTAATACCTCAAAAAGAATCTTGGAATAACGCGGAATGCAATACCAAAAAGAGTTGATGAAAAATCGCGGAATACTAGTGAAAGCTCGTGGAATACCACAACAAATAGCATTGGAAGTTTTAAAAAAGGATCTAGTACCGCGGAAGTATTCAGTACCAATGTACAAAGCATAAAGTACCGTGGAGAAAAGGAATGAAAAGTGTGAAAATTCGCAGAATAAAGCGTTAAATCTCATGCAAAATATGTGTAGAGTACCTTTGAAAAAAAGCGTGGAATATTGGTAAAATATAGTGGACACTTTTACCAATATTTTTCACGTTTTTTTTTTTTCTCTTCATACGTTTTTAAACTTTTTTTTTCAGTGATGTTATTCCGTGATTCTCGCATGGACAACTGTTTCGGAATTTCAATAAAAACTTCGAACTTAATTGTCTATGCTCCAAAAAAAAAAAATACAAAAATAACAGGTATTTTAAATTATAAAGCCAATTACTGAAATTAATTTTGTAGTTTTTTGTCCAGACACTAAGAAATGTAAGCATTTGTGCAAAATTAAAATCATTGTGTAAGGCAGAACAATGTCTGTCGAGTCATGAAAAAAGCACTAAGTACCGCAGTAAAAATATAAAATGCTGTGAAAAAAACGCAAGAAAAGAGCGGAATGTCGCGAAATAAAGCAAGAAAAGTTGAGAAAAAATATGCGAAACACCACGGATAATTGCATGGGAAATTGAATAAATCAATACAGGGAAGTTAATATCACTTGCGTGGCATTTTTTTACGCACCTACCTATTATCAGACTACTTACGCGTAGCTAACCGCGTAGTAAGCCTCAGGTAAACTACTCGGCTAACTCTGCCTATTATGGCAACAAATATGTAGGTATATATTAATCCAAAAGTCTATCTCAAAGTTTAGTTAAAAAAAAAAGAAATAAATTTCAACTTTTTTCTATCAAATCATTAATTTATTTTAAATCCAACCATCACACCAAATTATATTGCTTTCGCATTTTATTTATTCTGACACTTTGGTATCAAAATTTAGACTTCTCACTTAATGTCCAGTATACTCTCGTTCTATTTGTGTAAAGCAACAGCTGTGACAGTATGATGCAACTTAAATTATAGCACAGAGATAATAGAATACAAAATAAAAACGATTTATTTTTAACAGGGTGTTTTTTTGATTTAAACTTTGAACGAAATACGTGAAAAGTGGAGAAAAAAAGGGTGGAATACCTGGGGTTGGGGTTTAAAATTTCATTCATTCCGCGCTTTTATCCACGGTATTCCGCAATTTTTACCGTGTAAGTTTTCGGTATTTCGCATAATTTTCAATAATGATGTTTCACGCAGTATTCACTCAGTATTTTTACCATGGTATGTCTCAAATTTTTCCACGAATTTTTACACTCTCTTCCGCGACTTCAAGTTTTTCCTTTTGACTTTGTTTGTTTTTTACGCAGTATGTTACGCTTTTTCTCGCGGTAAAGTGCTTTTTTTCACGACTTCCCATGCGGTATTTCGCGATCATTCTCGTGATTGTCAAAAGTTCTTCCACCACTTCACCAGTATTCCACGCTTTTATAGACGATATTCCGCGTTTTTTTCCGTGCTTATTTTTCCACGACTTTTCAGGTATTTTTCCACGACTTTTCAGGTTTCTCTGTGACTTTCTTCGCTTTTCTCTGCAATATTTTACACTTTCCTCGTCAAGGTCATTTTTGTGACCTTTTCTATTCTCCGAAGTTTTCAACGATAAAACCAGTATTCCGCCGTTTTTGAATGGTATTCCGCGCATTTTAACGGTTTAGGCCATGGTATTTCACATATTTTTCCGCGACTTTTCAAACTTTTTTGAAAAACTGTTATACAAAAGAAAGCAATGTGTTGAAAATGTGTCTCCGCTAACAAAACAAGTAGATTTTGTAGGAGATTTCGTCAAAATCTAGATAACAAACAAGATTTTGAAAACTGAAAATATATGGGAACTTTATAAGATTTCGATGAGACATCGTACGTTTTGAACGAAATCTAGATTATAGTTCGGTGTGAAAGCCATATAACGCTAATTATAATAGTTATAATTCCTCGAAAAAGTCTATGTCAACTACACCCTGTTTAAAAAGACATCCCGGCTGAAAAGAGGACAGTTCGTTTTATTTTTTACCCAAACATTTTTTAAGTTCCTTTTTTTCAAAGCTTGATGATTGCATATAAAATAAGTTTCTGCTTTTTTTTGTCAACTATATCTACCATCACAGAATAAAGAAAAACTGAAACGAAAAAAAGCGAGTATCCTGCACAATATGTGCAATGCACGACTTGTTCAAACTTTCCAAAAAAAAAAGACAATCTCCAAACTTTTACTTAACAAAAAAAAAAGTTACAAATCCTTATAAAAATATATAATCGTGGCCATAATAAAAATAATAATAAAAAAAGAAAAAAAAATGTCAGTTTGCACTTTACAGTGCCAAACTGAGCATTTCCATGCGGTCTTTTATAAATTCCTGTCCGCAGGATAAACTGAACGACCAACAAACTGACCAATCTATCAGAGTGAGAGTCTTAGTGTAAACGGCCGGCCGGTGTCGGTGTCGGTGGCGGTAATAGTGGTGGTGAGAGAAAGAGAAGGAAACAGAGAAATAGGATTAAAATGAATGACCGCAATAAAATAAGAATGACATCAATTTGAAAGGAAGAAGTATTTTTCCTTGCAGCTTGCAGCAGCATAATATTATGTATGTCCTTCCTCGCAAACAAATCCTCTGCAAAATTACAAAAAAAAGAAAATTCTTTATTCAGTAGCCTGAGTGTGCGTGTGTATGTATATTTGTGTGTGAGCTTATGCAGTTTTTGTGGTGTGGTCTAGTAATCGGCTAATATTGGCCATCTTACAGTTATTTGTTGAGACCCTGGGAGAAAAGACTCGTCCAGTGATTGATTCTGTGAATTCTCCCCAAAAAAAATTCTAAACGAGAGGATTCGTCTAATAGATGTTCGAATGGTTTACCGGAGGGACGAATAAAGGATGCTTATTTGCTTTGAGTAGAAAATAAATTTTCTTTTGTTGACGAGCATCCTACAGGACCGTCAAGGATGTGTTCTAATTCTATTGGTCAATATAAGTGGTTTTTGAAAGCTTATTTGGATGGAACATTTTGTGGCAGTTTATATGCCTGATGGAATTCGATTTTGGGATAAATACTTTTGGAATATTTTATTAAAATGCGAGAAAGGGAGGTTGAATGTAGGTATTTCCAGTCCAGAGGTTGTTGGTAGGATTTATACGAGTGACAACTCAATTGACAGTAGGTATAGGTATATTTGAAAAGCACTTATTTTTTGCATATTTTGACAACAAAAGAAAAACAATCTTTCGGAGTAGCGTCCTTTATAATAGACATAAGTATCTATTGGTAGCATGTGATGTGCACTTCTAAAGGCTAAGTTTGTGTAATGATTTTTTTTGTATAAGAAAAAATCAATGGCACATCACCTGCTACCGGCAGACGTTTCTATTTTAATTCAAATATCTACAATATTTTTTTTATTGAAGGTAGGTATTGATTTTTTGTAATCTACATAAAATCTTCAAAAAAAAAAGTAAAACATCTGCCAATGACGTTAAAATCACTTGAGATTCCGCAAAACTCTTGACAAAAAAAATAAACCAAACAACGATGACACTCTATTTCCTTTTTGTGATTCAAGTGACTGACTGACTGCGGTGTAGTCATGATTGTTTTCCATCCGCAGGAGACCCTCTGCTATAAAATGCTCTTTCTACCTGACCTCTGAGTGATAGCTTTTCATTATCCTTATAGAATCTCTTGTTCCAGCTAAAAGTACTTCAACAAACTTGGACAATACATAGAATGAAAGTAAAATGACAATGTTGTTGGTAGGTACTACCTACAAAATTCATTACATTAAGAGTTGAAGATGATTATTTTAAAGATGTTTCTTGTGATAAAGTGATGTTTAAAGTATTGTCTTTGCAGTGTCAAAATTTATTCAAGGTCAAATTACTCTCACAGGAAGATATACCTACCTATATTGGGAGCGTGATGAAATCCCGCCAACAGAATCCCACCGTTTGCTACTATTTGGCGGGATTTATATCACATTTCAAAAAGTATTAAAAAAAATAATTTTTATCTTTTAACCCGATTTTGGGGTAAACACAGCGTAATAGACCCCAAATTGGACATCTTTTTTTTTTGAAAAGTTACTACTTTCAATCAAGAAAACTTTACATACACTAAACCTCGGACCCACAAGTTATGAAATATTAGCCAACGAACTGTCATGAAAATGCTAAGGGAACCCAACCTTAATAGCGTAAAATTAAAAAAAGGTCAACATTTTTTTTTTATATTGTTTCGTCTTAGTTTTGGACTTGAAAATTATTTATTAAAAAACTATTCTTTGAAAGGGCTAAATTTTAAGATTTGGCCTATTGATTTATTTTTATTTATAATGACACGTTTGTTTTGATTCCATTTTCTTCTCAGACCTTACTAATGTTATATTAAAATTATTGTACCTAGGTACCCTCCCAAGCAACTTGGCAGTAACATAAAGCGGGGCTTGGAAATGTATTGAACATATATTAGAGGAAGTTTATAATCCCATTCTGGAGCCTAGAGTTTGGACCATAGAGTGATATATTTGAACACCCATGAAATAAAAATTTACTACACTCATTTAAGTTTAAGATTAAACTGTTTAATTCTTACAAAATTTAAACTATGTACATACAAGTTCGTTAAAATTATATTTTATAACTTAAGTTTCATTTAATCACAAGTTTCTTATTATTTTAAAATAACAAAGAGAGTACATAACAATAGTGTCAGTGTGATACAAAAATTATAAAACATAATCTGTGATTTATCTTATAGGTACTTGCTGTTGTATGAAAATTATCGAAATAACACAACTTCGCTATTCATTTTAATCTTAACATAGATAGGCTTTTTTATAATATGTACATTTTTATAAATCATAAAAGTAATTATGAATACAATAACAGACTGAACATAAAGAATTTTTACAAAGTCTTATATTTGGAGATTGGTATTGGTGGGAGCACTCATTTGGTTTCAGTCTAAGAGATGATATTAGTAGCAACAGCCTGTTGGACTGGCTCTTTTATTGATATGAGTTCCGAAACACCTTAAGCCTTTTTTTCGTTGCAGGCACCACCGGAAGCTGGATGAGCTGCGTCAATTCTTGCCCCATAGGAGTAGGAAACTTAAGTTCTCTGTACTTCTCAATCTGCCTCAGCTTTTTTTAATTTTACTCTTCATTTTTAACTCTCACTCCTGCTGTGTTTCCGACTCTACAATCTTAATTTCGGTACTGTCCTCGGAAATCTCACTATTGGATTGAAAAAGAGACTTCACCATAGTATCCCTTCGCTTCTTTCGTTCTCTCGTTACAGCCTTTTGCAACGACTCCAAAAATGGTACATGTGCCAATGTTGGTTCAGAAACTGTTTCCAATGCCCTTAAGCTTATTTCCCTTGAACTAAATGTTGATTTTGTTGCTTCCTCTTTAATAATCTGCATCATTTTCTGTCTTTCACATATAATTGGTGAAGGATCGTGGTTATGCTCAGCAACCATAACTATTTCAATTTCAACCGCATTTATTGATATTGCTCGCCCACGACATTTGCCCGTCTTACTTTTATAATACTTTTCGCATCGCCAAGTCGTTTTAATTCGGTCTGTCCTGTGCTTTGTATAAATATGGCCTTCAAAATGCAGTTTCATTTCACCACGCTGTGAGCTAACAAGATCCATGATTTTTGTAATTTTATTAAAAAAATGTCGCACCATCAGAAGCACGTGTTGTCTCTTCGAATGCAGAAAATTAATTACTAAAAAGAGATATGTAAGTAAATGTGAGAATAATGTGGCACACAAGAACTCAGAGAGAGAACACTTAAGCAAACTTTACATAACATAAAACGCACACCACTACCAGTCAGACAACTCTACACAAGTTGAACATTCCTCCTCTCTTTGCAAAACAGAAAACAAACACACAAAAAATAACAACGTACCTACAAGGTAGATAAAACTGAGTCTTCATCAAAAATACTCACCATAAATGGTTGATAAGTTAAAAGTTTTCCACACAACTACGACTTATTTAAATATAAAATCAAAGAAATAATAAACATATGGATATCTTGTTCGCTCAAATTGAAATATTTTATTAAAATGTGCACAGTTATTGTTTTATAAATAAGCAAAGTAACTTCAGCAACCAACTCATCCCGAAAATTACTAAAACGAAAATCTGAACAAAAATCAATGGCAGACAAAATAAGAGAAAAATAACAAGTTACGTAGTCGTTCGAATGAAAAGAAATAATTTGTATTTTAGTGTGCGCCCAGCGTTGCCGTTTGTGCAGGTTTGTAAAGATTTTCAGGAAAATTGGAAATGGTTTTAAATGAAACTAAAATATGTCTCTTTTCGAAAAATTAATTATTGTTATAGAATTGAAAACATCGTTTTTTTATTTGAATTTTATTGTCAAAATATTTGAGCAAAAAAAGTTGTTTTTAATAGAAAAAAAAACTTTATTTGGATATTTTAAAAAATTGGGTACCTATTTTGATAAAATCGAAGATTGATATAAGTGCCCAATCAGAGTGAAAAAAATGAACTCAAATATATAAAATATGTAATGGGAGTATTTTTTTAAATTCAAATTTTTCTTAACTCTATCAATAGAGACTATGAATATATTGGACTTTCTGTTGCTTCTGTCATAAAAATTCATAAATATTTGTTAATACCTATTTAATTTAAAAGGTAAGAAAATTAAATAAATCAATAATTACGAAAAGTCGTGGGCCCATAATACATTGTTTAGTACTAATCGTGTTGGAAATGAGATCGGCTTAGAAATGCAATGAAAAACTGCAATATTGTTTCAGATATTTGAATTTATCTGCTATACTATTTTTTCTCACAAACTTTTAGAGATAGAATCGCCATTTTATTCATAAAATCACCTATCGCACGTATTCATGGAAAAAAATGAAAAGTTTAGGGCAAGGGGGGAATGAGTCATGACTCAAGGTAGGTAAGTACCTGTTGTATGATTCAGAACATACCTGAAAAAAATTTAACAATTTCTCTTAAATACTAAATTAAGAGATAGGTATTGGGATTCCCTTATTAATTAACTACCCATCGGAAGTTATTAGGCCCTATCAGGAATCTCTAAGAAAATTTTATTTCCTTGGAAATATTTTTTTCCCTCGGAGTTTTTTCTGCGATCGTGAATCTTCCCTGGTTTTTTTTTTCCAGAAAACGAAATAAATGTATTTGTAAAATGACAGATAAATTTCCCTGGAAATTATGATCCCGATACCAATAAATTCCGAGGGAAACATTCCCTCGGTAGGTATTTACGTTCCCTATTTGTTTACGATGGACACATTAACAGGGAATTTTATAGCATGTGATTGGTGCGATGCCGATGGGTGAAAATGTTGACATTTATCGATGCTTTGAGGTCATTAGAGTCTGAATGTTTTTCACCACGCTGTAAGCTAATATCATCATTTCATTTTAAGTGCATCATTTTTTTAAGTGTAATAAAAATTGTTGCACCAAAATAAACTCCAAAGAAGCACGTGTAGTCTCTTAAGTACTAAAAAAAGATAAGTAAATGTGAGAATATGTGGCAGAGTAGCACACGACACAAGAGCTCACACAGAGAATAGAGAACATACAAAAAAACTTAACATTAGATGCATAGAAACACACACTGCACAGTGAACAGGCACACCCAGTCAGACGACTCTACACAAGTTGAAGATTTGTTCTCTCTTTATAAAACAGAATGCAAAAAAAAATAGCTACATGCTGAGTCTTCATCTTCATCAAATACTCACCGTCACCATGTCACCATAAATGGTTGATAAGTTAAAAGTTGTCCCCACAACTACGACTTAGGGATTTAAATATAGAATAAAAGAAATAATATACAATTGATATCTATTTCCGAAAGGTGTTTTATTGAAATATGTACAGTTCTTGTGAAATAATTGCGTTAAAAGCACACCAACTCCAGCAATCACCAACCAACTCATCCCCAAAATTACTAAATCTTGTGATAGCAATCTCAAAAAATAGGCACCTATTTCTATTAAGAAAACAACATACAATCAAATAGCCAAAAACAAAGAATACGATGCGAGCGAGAAACAACAACCAAGTTTCTTTGTTATGTGCCAGCAGTACGTAAGTGTAAATTATCGGTCACGTAAACCAGAACAATGGCAGACAAAAAAAAAAAAGAGGAAAAAACAAACTACATTGGCAAACGGGAAATATACTAGTGCTTGTATGCAAAAAAATTATTTTAACGTGACCTCAGCGTTGCCATAAGTGAAGATTTTTAAAGATTTTCGGGCTTGCGCATAATTGTACGAAGAGAATGCTCAAAATGGAAAATGGTGATTAGGTACCTAACGGTTTGTTCCAAAATAAAATAATTATAGGGTCTGCAAAGTTGGCATAGTTGTTTATCAACCTATAAAGCTTTGAACATCTTGGACCTATATAACACAAAACCACAAGTAAAATCCATACAATCCATACAAAACTCAGCAATTTTACTTGAATTACAAATAGGTACTTGTAGTTTTGTGTTGGTTGCTAGTAGCTTGATAGAGAATTAGCAATCAAAATCGCGATTTCTGTTAAATGAAACACAATGTTATACATTTTGTCGATCATTGAAAAATTACCAGCATTACAATTTTCGGCATTAATTCATTGTCAGTGAATAAGAAGAAAGTGTAAAGTGTAAAGATAAAACAGAAACTTTTCAAGAAAATTAAAAAAAGGAAATATGTGAAAAGTTTAAAATAATTTGTCTTCACTTTGCACGGTAGCCTTTCACTTCTGACCCAAGATATACAGAATAATACAAGGTAATATATGTACACCCGCCATTTAAATGACGTCATCTGAATCCAAATGTTGTTGTTTTGCCAATGTTGCAAACTGCTCAATGTGGGGAAATTCAAAAGGTGAATTTACGACACATTCCAAATAGCAAACCATGTATATAAAATAAAAGGAGAACTCACTATAAAATAAGCACCCTAAGAGTGAGAGGCACGAGGAACTCACTTTAAAACAAACTCCTTAATGGTGGAAGGCACGGGGAACTTACTTAAAAAAAGCATCCTAAGAGTGATAGGCACGGGGAACTCACTTTAAAAAAGCAACCTTCTCCTGCATAGGGTAAGGTAGGTAATGGGCCTAGTACGCAAGCGAAGAACAGTGCATCAACGTCAATGCTAAAACGCAAGTATGTATTGATCCTATAATGTTTAAGATACTAATAGAATTTTAATTTTATTACTTTTCTATTTTAACTATTAAAAAATACAGGCAAAATTGATATGTACCCATACCGTTACGATATAAACAAATCCGTTGTTATTTTCAACCCATACAAACAAATGAACATCGTGCTTAAACTCTGCTGAGTTATCTGCAAATAAACAAATCATTTCTGCAATTTTAAGTCTTCGGGTGCAAAAGAACAAAAATCACCATCTCCACTTTAGCCCCGCATATACAAGACTTTCTCCTTGTATATGAGTACCTTCTTCTTTGCACTTTTTTACACTTTACGTTACGTACCATCAACCCTTACCATACCTATAACTACCCCTATCCAATGCAAATTACTATCTGCATCCCAATTAGTATAATTTAGCACAAGTACTTAAAAAATAAATTTTCCAAAAAAAACATGCACTAATTTTGTATATATGCAACCGCTTCGAAGAAAAATTTAGAGATACAGTTACTCACAAGGACACGTAGGTAAGCGCCGCATTCGTATTCCTGTTACCCGTAAATCTTATAAATTTCACCACAAAAGCTGAACTTTGTTTACAGGGTGTGTTGGGAATGTTTACTTAAATTATTTTTGTTTTTTTAATTAATAAAATGCAACGCGCAGAAACATTAAACAGTTTCAGAAGACTTCTGGATGCTTCCGGACTATTTTGGAGTTCCAAACGACTTTAATCATTCACTAGATTTTGTTTGAAATTTTCTTTTGTCTCGCTGCTTAAAGATGCTCTAACTGTTATACAAAAGAGAACCATGTGTTGAAGAAAATCAAGTAGCTTTTGTAGGTTTAGTCGTGATCTATTTATGTAGATTACATACAAGATTTTGAAAACTGAAATGTATGTGAAATCTAGCAGATTTCAATGAGTTTTCGTACTTTTTGAACGCAATCTAGATTTTCGATCGGTGTTAAAGCCATATTATCCTATTATATCCCATTTACACACGATTCCCCTATTCCTACCGGTCAATAGGATGTGATTGAATTGATTTATCCAATTTGGCCAGTGAATTCGTGAACACGGTACTAATTTCAATCGGGTCAGGTAAAACTGGAGGAGAGATTGATCATGTTGTATCGAAGCACTTTGGAGGCACGAACCCAGCAAATCAGTATAGAAGATTGTTGGTTGTTGGGAGATCCATTATCAACTGAAAGCTCCATCAAAAGTAAATAAGTTGTGTGTTGCACATGAAAAAGATTTAATAATAGTTTCAGGATACCCTGTAAAACAAAGTACATGAACGGTTTATTGCAAAATTCGTTCTGTCAGTGCTTTTGCTCTTTCTTAAAATGAAAATGAACAAAAATAAATAAAGAACACTAGAAAAGTTTTTTTTACGTCAGCCTTTTATTTTTCTCTTGCATTCCCAAATGTCACACTCATACCCTTAATCTAAAAAACTTAAAATGTAGGAACCCAGTTAAAGATAAAACAAAATAAAACAAAACAAAGTCTCTGGCTCTTGTGTGAGTTATGATTTCTTTAAGCGAACTATTTAAATTAGGAAAATTCTTTATTCAATCCATAAAGATAATAATTCAATTAAAAACTAAATAAAACAAAAAATAGTTTATATTCTGACAAAGCAGAATATCAAAGTGCATATCTATCCATAAATCCTTATGATGAATCGATGTGGATGCTAAGATTGAAAAATACTATTTTTCACTCAAGAAGATTTCTCCAAAGAACTCTATTCCATACACGAACTGTCGAACTTGTCTGGATCTTTGATTTTGATTTATTAATTCCATCGATATGGAGCGATATTGCACACAAAAATTCAGAAGGATAACCTCTACAACAAAAAGGATTGGGTGAAGGACCACACCTGTGATGTATAGATTCGTATTTGTTTTATTTTTTTCAATCACCGAATGAGTGGCTGGAGTGTAGTTTTTTTTTCAATTTCACCCAGAGTCCTTTGACATGACGAACATTTGGTCAAACAAAAAGAAACACAAACTCAAACTAAACACGAAAATCCTTAATGGATAAAAACGAGAAACAGAACAAACAGGATATGAGTTTGATAAAATCCAATTTTCCAACAAATTGATGAGAGATGAAGAGTGTAAAGGTAAACTGATAAATCGTTTTAATTTAAAAAAAAAATGAATTAAAACTCAATGTCCATCGTGTCGTCATGCCGTGGCATTGGCAGGATATAATCTTCGTCCTGGGTGTACCCATTCCTCCCATATCGGCAGCCATTGTAAAACCCACCTGGATGGCCGTTATAGTACATTAAGCTAGTGCATTGTGCATGTAAAACGTCATAGTTACAAAATAAAATGATGAACTGTAGATAAATATCTATAGCAACGGACTTGGATAGGACATCATGAAGAAGAAAAAAAAAAATGATTCCTTATTTTAATTTCTTCTTCATCTGATATCGGAACAAATGAAATTCAAAAGGGAAATTTCAATTTGATATCAAAACCAAGTATCAGACTCTAAATTGAAAGTTCTTTGAAGTGAAAAGGAGGAGGAAGAAGAAAATAAGTCGATTTGCATATTTGATGTAAATTGGTTTAAATTAATGTTTGGTTTAATGTTTTTATTTAATTTCCATGACAAAGGCAAATCGTGCAATGAGAAAATGTACGGAAACGGAAACGGAGAGATTCAAATTAAATTTGTTAATTTACAGCAGTTTTGTTGTTTGCTTTTGTTTTCATTATTAACCGGGTTCCAAAAATAATATCGATTGAGGGGAATATGTATCGTAATAGCTTCTTCCCTAAAATTATTGGAATTACTTGTACTAACAAGTTTCTTGTTTTGTAAACAAAAAACAGGATTAAACTTCCTTACTCTTGTCTTCGGAAATCGGAATATAAATTGAATCGAATGGAGTTGAAATTTAGGTGCGTGAAGTTAGCACCGCCATAACAAAAAATCGAAAATCTGAGTATGCAGTAATTTGTTGCTAATTTGTTGCCGCATTCCCGAATTTGTTGCTCCTACCCTTACCCCCCAAATCCATGGCGGTGCTAACTTCACGTGAAGTTAGCACCGCCATCATCCAAAACTCAAAATTTCAAAAATATAAGTATGCAGGAATTTGTTGCTAATTTGTTGCTAATTTGTTGCCGCATTCCCGAATTTGTTGCTCCACGTTTTGACCTTGTAATGCACTTTAACAGTTTCATAGGAAAATCTAAATCGCTCAAAAATGATCATATAGTGAAAAGATTAACACCAATTCAAGTGCTACTCCTCACCTTCTCAAAAAAGTGCATATGAAATTTTTAGCCCAACTCCTTCATGGCCAAAACGCATTGTGGATCTTGTGGAATGTATTTCAGTCAGCTATCTCTATGGGCACTTCTAAGAACTACACTTAAAACTCAAAATTTCAAAAATCTAAGTATGTAAGAATTTGTTGCTAATTTGTTGCTCGTGAATAACACCATTTCCGAATTTGTTACTCCTCCCCTAACCCCCCAAAACAATGGCGGTGCTAACTTCACGTGAAGTTAGCACCGCCATCATCTAAAACACAAAATTTCAAAAATATAAGTATGCAGGAATTTGTTGCTAATTTGTTGCTTTACGAAAAAGTGCGTTTCAACTTTCTGCTCCAACTCCTTCACCCCAAAAAATTCAAAACAAATTTTGATGACGTCACTCAAATGCAGTTGGATACCTAACTTCTAAGAACTCAACAATTTTGAAAATCTAAGTATGAGGGAATTTGTTGCTAATTTGTTGCTCATTTGTTACCCTAGTCTCGAATTTTTGCTCGACGTTTTGACCTTGAAAATGCATTTGCAAGGTTGTAGGAACAAAAGTTAACTTTTTCCAAGGAAAGGTTCTTTCAAAAAAAAAACTTCAGGAGCTTTTAGCTTGAATTTGTTGCTCTCCAAAAAAGTGCATTTCAAATTTCTACTCCCACTCCTTCACCCCTAAAAATCCCAAAGAAATTTTGATAACGTCACTCAAATGCAGTTGGATACCTAACTTCTAAGAACTCAACAATTTTGAAAATCTAAGTATGAGGGAACTTGTTGCTAATTTGTTGCTCATATGTTACCCCAGTCCCGAATTTGTTGCTCCACGATTTGACCTTGAAAAGGTCAAGTTTGCCATAGAAAGCTTTTTGCAAAAAAAAAGTGACTGAGCCTTTAGATTGAATTTGTTGCTCTACGAAAAAGTGCGTTTCAACTTTCTGCTCCAACTCCTTCACCCCCAAAAATTCAAAACAAATTTTGATGACGTCACTCAAATGCAGTTGGATACCTAACTTCTAAGAACTCAACAATTTTGAAAATCTAAGTATGAGGGAATTTGTTGCTAATTTGTTGCTCATATGTTACTCTAGTCTCGAATTTTTTGCTCCACGTTTTGACCTTGAAAATGCATTTGCAAGGTTGTAGGAACAAAAGTTAACTTTTTCCAAGGAAAGGTTCTTTCAAAAAAAAAACTTCAGGAGCTTTTAGCTTGAATTTGTTGCTCTCCAAAAAAGTGCATTTCAAATTTCTACTCCCACTCCTTCACCCCTAAAAATCCCAAAGAAATTTTGATAACGTCACTCAAATGCAGTTGGATACCTAACTTCTAAGAACTCAACAATTTTGAAAATTTTCAAGGTCAAATCGTGGAGCAACAAATTCGGGACTGGGGTAACATATAAGCAACAAATTAGCAACAAATTCCCTCATACTTAGATTTTCAAAATTGTTGAGTTCTTAGAAGTTAGGTATCCAACTGCATTTGAGTGACGTCATCAAAATTTGTTTTGAATTTTTGGGGGTGAAGGAGTTGGAGCAGAAAGTTGAAACGCACTTTTTCGTAAAGCAACAAATTAGCAACAAATTCCTGCATACTTATATTTTTGAAATTTTGTGTTTTAGATGATGGCGGTGCTAACTTCACGTGAAGTTAGCACCGCCATTGTTTTGGGGGGTTAGGGGAGGAGTAACAAATTCGGAAATGGTGTTATTCACGAGCAACAAATTAGCAACAAATTCTTACATACTTAGATTTTTGAAATTTTGAGTTTTAAGTGTAGTTCTTAGAAGTGCCCATAGAGATAGCTGACTGAAATACATTCCACAAGATCCACAATGCGTTTTGGCCATGAAGGAGTTGGGCTAAAAATTTCATATGCACTTTTTTGAGAAGGTGAGGAGTAGCACTTGAATTGGTGTTAATCTTTTCACTATATGATCATTTTTGAGCGATTTAGATTTTCCTATGAAACTGTTAAAGTGCATTACAAGGTCAAAACGTGGAGCAACAAATTCGGGAATGCGGCAACAAATTAGCAACAAATTAGCAACAAATTCCTGCATACTTATATTTTTGAAATTTTGAGTTTTGGATGATGGCGGTGCTAACTTCACGTGAAGTTAGCACCGCCATGGATTTGGGGGGTAAGGGTAGGAGCAACAAATTCGGGAATGCGGCAACAAATTAGCAACAAATTAGCAACAAACTACTGCATACTCAGATTTTCGATTTTTTGTTATGGCGGTGCTAACTTCACGCACCTTTGAAATTTTTTGTTCTAGAACTCCCCTTTAATCGATTTTATTTTTCTTCCGATAAGGAAATCCATTACTGAAAAATGAAAAACCAAATTAAACATATTTTGACGTAATATTAGATCTATTTATCAATTCCCGGTTTCATTCCAATTCAACTTAAGTTCAGTAGATTTGACAAATGTCACCAAATTTCAACTTTTGCCTCAAAGCCTCTTAAACCAACTGAACTTAAGTTCTGTTTTTGAACCTGCGCTGCGGAATAAAATACTACCTGGATACTATTTTAGAATTTCAACAATCTGACAAAGAAGACTAGAACCAAAAAAAAATTCTATCAAAAATAACTTTGCTCTGATCTACATTCTACGCAAATAATGTCTCTATTTAACGTTGCATACGTTTTATGATTAAGGTTGCGTTCAGAAGCAAAGGAGTGCATAGCGGTATTCACTTAATATAACGCGTATATGAATAAGGCTGTTTTCAGAAACCTGTTGTCAGAAATCAGATGGCGGAAAAGTGCAATACATATATCAAATTGATACTCTTTGAGATGAATATAAAATTTGAAGTAAGAACATTATCTACTAACACCTATATACTCTCCAAGCTCATTAATCGTCGCTGTTAAAGCAAAGTGTTTCATTTTAATTTCAAAATCTGTAGTTTTTCAGATAAGTTTAATAATTTGAAGTTTTTTGTTTCTAAAAAATTAACCTAATATAATCTAGTAAAAGAGTTTACAGTTTTACATTGTATCTTTACTTTATGGAAGTTTGCAGATAAAAACCATAATTTTTGTATAAATATTGTAGTATTTTTCTGGGTTCAAGTAAAACTTATTCCCACTTTTACTAATTCACTTTTTTTTACTCTCAAATTAACAAACACTTTTATCTATAAAAAGCGGTTTCACTATTACTCTTCACAATTTACAACCACCTATTCATCACTGTCAAAATTAAACTGTCCCGATCTCCTTCTCCGACCTAGTATTTATACTCCTCTCATTTCTTCCCGAAGGTTCTAGAGATCTTGAGCTTCGTTAAGTAAAAGAGAAAAATATACACAGAAATGGAACGGAACAGAATCTATCTATATGTGATAGATAGATTCTGTTCCGTTCCATTTCGTTCCCTTTGAAGTTAGAAGTCTGCAAGTTCGAAATCGGAATGGGATATTGCCATGGACGGTTTGCTTAAAAATTTATATTCAAAATTTTTGAGGTTTTTGGCGATTTTCGTTGTGATATGGCTTCACAACGAAAATCACATCGAAAATCTGTAGGAAGTAGCATAGTTGAAATTCGGATTCAGCGACCCCTTAATTCAGCGACTTCTGTATTTTTCCTGGCTGAAATACCATTTACTGGAATATTAAAAAAGGAACGAGAAGCAAGTTAATTCAAAAAACAATAGGTATTTAATCTTTTGACTTTTAACAACATTCCATACTGAACTCTAGTTAGGTCGATGAACTTTTATATTTTCTACTAGGATCTCTTATTTCAATCCTAGAGCTACTATGCTGCCATTCCCATTTATAATAACAATAGCAAAATGCAATATTCAACTCGAGTGCTTCAGATCCAATATCAAATCAAATTGTGGAATGAGAAGTAAAATTAAACAAAACTCTCTCACTCACGGAAATATTATTATTTATTATTAAATGCACAAGAGGATATAGATGATATGCTCTTATATGCAACAAACAACAAACAAAATAGTAGCATATCAAAATCGGTGGGTGTGAAAATGAGAATCCCTGATGGGAAACCCACACGGATTATTTTGTGTTTGTGTATTGTTAAGCCGTGTGAATCCTCGCGTATTAAAATTGTGGCCGGACATTTCGAATGTAAATTAAAATTCATTGATTCAATCCAGCTCTCGTCCCTCTTCAATTTTGCCAGGATCCAGATAGATAGCAAAGCAATTTGTTAAAGCAACTTATAAATATACCTGCTTTTTTTATACATGTTGTTGTTGTTATTTTTTTTTTGTAAAATTTAATATTTCAGAAGTGTGCCGAGGCAGAGGTTATAATTTGTCTTTAAATTCGCGTTTCAGGTATATTGAGCTGTGAAATTGAATGGAATCTCCAATGTGTGTGTTAATTTTTATTTAATTTGTTTTTTAAAAGCAATCATTTTTTTTATAATTATCGAAAAGGAATATTATTCAGTTGAATGAAACGTGTTTTGAAATCGAATGAATAATTCAATATTGTTGGCATACCCCCACTTTTTCATTGACTATACCTACGTTAGTGAGGTGAGTAGTTTTGCATAAATGTTTTTTTCTTTTTTCGAGTCATATTAAATAAATCTAGGCAATTAAAAGTTCTTCATCTTCCCGGAAAAGCATGCAAATATTTAGATCAGGGGGCATACATACTATACATGCGTTCCACTGGACCATTTGCAGTTCTTTTAAGCACGAATGACCTTTTTCGGTCACTAAAATAATAGCTGCGTTTTAATATCCTAAATAAAACGATGTGAATTAAAATGGAAGCAATAGCTGCCGATGGCGATGCGAACACAGCCCTAAGCTGGTTTTGTTGCGCCATAAATTGCACCAAAAAACATGAACATGGTACCAACATCCAAACATTGAATATTCGAACGAGTAAAATCTTTGTATTGGCATTCGATTGCTCTGCTTTCTACCCATCTACCAATAAAACACAGCTAATGTTAAATTTCTGTCTCTTTTCCCCTATTGTTTGTTTATCTGGCAACAATTTTCCATCTCTTATTTTCTCCAAATCGACCATTAAAAGGCATCAGCGTATCAGAATAAGAACTAATTTTTGAATCATTAAAAAAGAACCCGATAGAAAGCAGGATCAAGTGCTGTTTTTGTTTTACATATAAAATTGATCTAGATACAGATCCGAATAGATCATAAAACACACCTAATACTTCGAAAGGTGTTTTATACAAGATGGCACACCTAGCAGGCGCTACCTATCTGCTCGCACTTAATATTAAAGGGGTCAACCCATAGAATCCATCGCATCCGTTCCGTCAACGAATCCGTTGTCGACGAAGTTAAAAGTTCGGATACTTTTTCCATCGCGTCCGTTCTTATGGGTCACTTCTGATAAGAACGTGTGTATTTTATCAAGCTGTCAGTTGAAAACGTCGACTCAACGCACGCCCCTAAAGGAACTAAAAGTTTGGACCAAACGTATGAACACGGTCTAATAAATTAATCGTCTCAGGTTATTTTTGATAGCAACTGAAATAAAAACCCTTCTTTCTCTGGGTAACCGATAATTTGATTCTGTACCATCTTCTCAAAATTTTATAATTCCGCGAAGCTTAATAGTGTTTCACATTTGAACCATTAAATTTAAATGGATTATATTCTTTTCCGCCTTTGTTTGAATTAAATGCATTTCCGGTCGGTTACCATATCGCACTCCTTGACCACATTTAGCACATATATCATCCCTCTAATTACCCTCTGTGTAAACATTGAACTGGCCTCACACATGCCCTTATACCCCGCCTTCTCGCTCATATTTATTCAAATATTAAGGAAAGCCATGATAGAATTACATTCACACACATAACATACTATGTAGAGAAGATTCGTACAAAATAGTACCTACCATGATGCAATATAATCATCCTGCCACATCTGCCATCACTGCAACTGCCCTGCTGCTGCAACTGCTGCTTGCATGAATAGCTAATATCCATGAACCACATTGTATAGAATGCTGGTACCACGCCAAACCGCACTACACCGGCGCTGGCTGTCTCAGCTCCCAAAAATTCTACGCAGACCTTCGTTTCGCTCCAATATCGCTTCGAACTTTGTAATTAAAATTCGCAACTGTGCAACTCTATCAGCTTCATCCTGATGCTCCATGTAATTTCAATGTGCAATGAATGCATCCAGCAGATATTATATTATATCCCATCTCCATATCAAACACAACCACATGCATGATACAACACAGCAAAAAGCAAAACAATACAACATAATACAATACAAAAATGATGGTATAGGGGAGTTTTCGGAATCTGAAATAGCTACATCAGGAGTCAAAATTTGGCATTGAATCTGTCCCGGAACACTTGAATTCATCAACTATTTCCC
This sequence comes from Meliscaeva auricollis, assembly GCA_948107695.1. NCBI lineage: Eukaryota > Metazoa > Arthropoda > Insecta > Diptera > Syrphidae > Meliscaeva > Meliscaeva auricollis. The sequence goes on along the minus strand of OX403617.1, from coordinate 16,326,909 downwards.
AAAACAATTTCTCTTATGCAAAGTCCCTTTTGTGTGTGTGTATTTGGTTTTAAAGTGGTGTAACATTGACCTCACCATCTAACCGATAACCAAGTTACAGTAAATTATTGCTTCAGACTCGTCAATTATAGTGGTACTCCATTTGAATGGAAGGTGGACCCTAAGAGATGAATTATGGTTGTGGGTATTTAATGAAGTTCATGGAATTAAATTTGAGAGGATTGGTGCAATGATGAAGGCTTTTTGACTGCAGAACATTAAATTGGTCATTTCCTTTCAATACAGTTCTAAAATTACTGATAAACCAAAGTTCATCATGGATTTTTAATATGCTTTATCATTTAAATTCTCGGTTTTATCGCCGCGCTGCAGCCGGTATACGATGTTGATGTTGATATTTCTTTTTGAATTGAAGAGGCCAACTCATAGAACTCATGGCGTGGGCTTAGTCGACGTTTTCAACTGACAGCTTGATAAAATACACACAACACACGTATCGTTCTTATGAGAAGCGACCCATAAGAACGGACGTGACGGAAAAAGTAGCCGAACTTTTAACTTCATCGAAAGCGGATTCGTGGAAGAAACGGACGCTAGGGATTTAATGGGTTCGCCCCTTAACACAAAAATTTCACAAATCTTCAGTAATATTTCTCTAGACCAAGAAAGCTACTGAGGTAATGCTTGTCTCGAGGTATTGGCTTTCGAGTTTTCAATTGCTTCCATCTTTTTTCTTCACAAGAACTACCGGTGAGTCCCAGGACTCTTCGAGTTATCGATCAAACCTTCTTGCTTCATAGCGGTTAACATTTCTTTTCCTTATTTTTCCAGAGCAAGACGCCCTGCTAAATTGATCTTGAGTGTCCAGAACCCTGGTGTCTGTTGTTATATCCGCACATTTTTGTCGAAGACTTCCACTTCCAGCTATCCTAAGTTCGTTTTGATTTAGGTTAGAAGACTTGCGAATATTGGCATTAACTGAGATCAGATTTTCACGTTCAAAAGCTTTCTGTGAGTTAGAATCAGTAATTTTTGATATTGCAGACGCAGATTCGCGGTGCCCAAGAATTCCACCCTTCTTTAACTTTACTTCGTACCTTTAAATGTTTACAATGAAACAGAAGTACCTACCCGTAATGGAGGATGGCATTCGGTATCTATTGTGGCCAAATAAATGATTGTTCATACTTGCTTACTGTCAAACGTTTGTTGTCTCTTTGTTCTTGGTGGTAATCTGCACTGGAGGTATCAGGTTTTATTTCGGATAGCTCTCTGCAGATTGATATCGAAGATCGGACACAGCACGAACGAATGCTTGCGAACTGATAATTTTTTCAACTCCTGCAGTTGGTGAATATGCCATATAAGCAAGCCCTTTGATGTCTGCTTTTAGATGCTACAGAGTTTCTTCAATTTTCTGGGCAATGAAGATAAATACATCTTGTGGCACGACTAGCTTCCAAAGAAAAAAGACATAGTGACTGACACTCTAATCCATTTTGCTGGGTGCGTGTAGCTAACAGGAATGGATGAGAACTACAATTTTCTGCTGGTTCTGAACTGAGATGCATTTTTCAAGACAATTCCTCAAGAGACACAGGCTGGGAATCGAACACAGACCACCGCCACGTTGCTATCGTGATAGTCCATATACGCCAAGGTGTACTTCTCTTACATTTCTTATCTGGACAAGATTATTAAATTGAAAAAAAAAAAGTTTATCGAACATCAAAATCAACCCTCTCAACTGCCGATATTGTTTTCAATAATATTTAGTAGCAGGACATCCAAGAGCTATCATTATAAGGCTCTAGAGATCTGTAGTTTCTGTTAAAACGAATATTTTTCATAAAAGTTTCATTCAGTCTCCTCCCGGTCATTAAAAGCTATTAGAAGTATTATAAAAACAAAGCTTATACATATTTACATGATTATCGTCAATGATGATGAGAACCTTCTTACAATGATTATGGCAGTGAAATTGTTATAATTTTGCATTTTTTTCTAAATTTTTTTTTGTTTTGTCACATCTGTTGCCATATTCAAAAATAAAAAAAAAACAAGGCATTCTTCTCATCATTCTGATTCTTTAAGTTTGTCACACAATTTAAACTTTTTTCTGCTTAAATTATAGGTAAGCAACAGCAGCGGTGTCACACATATCAACTTCTGAATTTTTCGCATAAAACCAAAAGATACAAAAAAAGAAAAAGTAACAAAAACTCCCAAACAAAATTAAACTTTTCATCCTGTTCTGTACACCTGCACAATTCATACCGAGCATAGAGGGACATCCTTCACATGCACATGAACACATCTCCTTCTCCATAGCTGATTAAAAGAAACTACATTATGTAAATTTTGAACATCAGGCACGCTGTGCTTACCAGTTAGCTGGCACATACTCAAAAGTACAAGTGAGCTAGCATCTTAGAGGGATAGAGTTTATGTAGATAAAAAAAAAAAAAACTCAGTGCTAGATACACGCGAAGCTTCAAACCTCCATAAATAACCCAAAAAAGTTGGCATCCATCGTCGACTACTCAAAAATGCAATCCATGTCTTACAAGCTCCCCAGATAGATAAGATGCTCCGCATGCTGCAGCACTACAGTAGCAGAAAAGATGCAAAACGCGTTTTGTTCTTTTCTTATAGAACGCCAGTACAGTAGATAACGAATCAAAAAGGTTGAAATGATGCGGAAATTGTAAATATAGCGCCAAGGACCTCCTTCTCCTTGTAGGTATATTGTATATCCATATAATATGTAGTTTGTTTGTGAATTTAGTATGAAAATCTCCTGCCACATATGTTGTAGGTAATCAAAGAAAAGAGCTTTCCATACGGAAGGTATAGGGCTAAAGGTAATAAATGCATCTGTTTCATCATCCTCGTTCCTAACACAATATACATATTTATTATTTCGAAGGACTACCGCCACCGCGCGCCGTCGCATGCCACCGCCGCCACAACGTCTTTGAGGGGGAGTGAATTTAATTCTTCTGCCATCCATGAAAACTTTGCGAGTCGCTCTGTTCTTAGAGTCGAATTCGAAATAAGAAATGTTTGTGTGTTTTTTTTTCTCTTTGAAAATCCGTTAAGAAATTTGCATTTAAATGGAGTCCTGTTCCTGTATTGCTTGCCAAAATGTCAAAAAAGTGAAACACATACTAAAATTCTTAAGTTAGCTTAGAACGACAAATTCAAGTCTTTGACATTTAAGTTTTATGATCGTTTCAGGATATATGTAGTTTTTTAACTAATTCAAAATAATTAAAATAAAATGATATGTGTTTGTATTTTTAACCTGCGACATACAAGGAGTCCCAAAAGTAATTGTCCAAATCAAAAATGAGGGCTGGGTTGTTACGATGCGTGCATTACGTTGACGTTTTCAACTGACAGCTTGATAATCACCTCAGAAGCTGTATTTTTATAGCATTTGACCGGTTAACGTGTCGCTGTACAGCCCATAAAGCTCCTTGTACACGCAGGACCAAAAATCACTCGATTAATTTTTCACCCAAGTTAATTTTAATTCGAATCCACTCCATACAGCAGGACTGGGATGATTAAGGTGTTATATATCCAGGCACGTTTTAGGTATAATGGAGTGCCCCAGGGCCTGACAAAATTTTAGGCCCTTTCGAAAAATAAATTTTGTTTTAAAATCCTTGTATTTTTAGCAAACCGCATAGCTGTTTGAACCTGGGTTCCAGGTTGTAAGATATAGTTAGTTTCATTTAGAGTAAACAAATTCGAAGATCTTAAAAGATTAACTCCTATGACAATTAATTATCTAATCGTTTGTAAAGATAAAAATAAAATTAACTAAACGAAAATCAAATTTCGATTTTTTTTAACAATGTGAAGTATTGGTCTCACTCAAACTTTTTGGAGGCCCCACATAGCCGGGGGCCCTGGGCCCGGGCTTCTTGTGCCTCTATGGATAAAATGGGACTGTGTATAGCATTTCCTTGACGAGTTTAATTGTAAATTTCCCATCTCTACCGGAGTTTAAAACTTAAAACTCAATTGCAAATCACAAACAACTATGTAAAAGAGGTAAATAAAAGAAACAACAAAAAAAAATTAACAGTGCTGTTCGAAAATAAATTGTCAATGTGGGGCCCAATTTTGTCAAATTTCTTGCACTAACTACATATATTTTTAATGAGGCCTAATTTTGCTATGCAATTTCATTCGTTTCATGATAAATTTGAAAGGGTTAACAATGTGCAGTGTTTTAGTTGTTTATTACTGGTCTCAGTAATCATTCTCTAACTAATTAATACTTTGGTGGACCTCCTGCTTTAATTATAGCTGCACATGGGCAAGACATTAACCCCTATCGGGAATGAAATTTCCCGGGGAATTTTTTTTTTGGGAAAAGGGAAATCGCTCCCTTTTCACTTATCTGTTATTCTTCATACCAGACCAAGAAATAACAGGCGAAAACGGAACAAAATTCCTTGAATATTTCGATTGGGAGTCTCTTTCCCAAGAAATAATTCACCGGGATATTTCGTTCTCGATAAGGGTGATAAACTCAGATAGGTTTTTCGATGTTGATGGAGGTATGGTAACAAGTCCAGATAACAAGTAATTATTTTAGGTTTTCAATTGACTCTGAACGCTTTTTCGCATCCTAAAGTTTTAGTATAGACCAGCGATTCTCAATTGGATTAACATCTGAACTGTAAGGAGGCCAACTTAACACATCGAAATTTTTTCTTCAAGGAGGTACTTTTTAACTTAAGAAATAAATAAAAATATTAATTTAAGTCATAAAAGTTTTAAATTTTTTTGAAAGCTTAACATTAGTCTTTCATATTAAAAAAAAAACAACAAGTTCATACCTACAATTTTGATTATATGCCAAGGAGCATTGTTCTGTGAAAAAATTGTCACAGTGACTTTCGATTCTTAGAACACCATTCAAACTATTCCATCTGTAAAGTACATCCCGAGACCTTCAGTTTTGGGGATACCCCCCCCCCCTCCGGAAGATGCATTTTGATCTCAGTATTTTCTGAGCCTTTCTTTCTTCTGGTAAACCAGGTCTCACCATATGTTTATAAGTTCCATTACATAGTTTAATCTCCAACATTTAATCTTCTAGAAATTTTATGTTGTCAAATTAAGAAGTGACAGACACAAAATATTAGCTTTGCACTCCGAAATGATCTTTTTTCAATTTTTGTTCAATAAATTAATTTGGTTCTTTCCGGTTTGGTATCTAACTGCTCTTCTAATTCATAAAAACATTGATTTGTATGCACTATTTGAACAACATTTTGCTACCAAATGCTAAAAACCCCCGTAGCTCTCATAAATTCCAAGAACTGCACCCAAAAAGGGTTAGCAAATGTTTCACCAACATTTTTCGAACAGCACTGTACATAAATCTGATATGTCCTCTTTTCGCTCAATTACCACCATAATGTTTATGTTCTTTCTACAGATACTCCATATTAGATATCTCTGGTTCCGGGCCATAAACTGTGTGCAAAAAAATAATGCAGACCCTTTTCTGTTCTTTCTTTGAACTTAGTTCAGCAGGACAAAAAATCAGAAGGAAATTCTTCGTCCATGATTTGGTTTTGGAACTTTTCTTTACCAAGCAGTCGCACAAAATAAGAGTGGCAGTTCATTTTATTAAAAGAAAAGCTTGGTCTAAATTTTCTCAGTAATATTCTATACCTAGTCTATCTCATTTTTAGGAGTGAATGTAAAACCCACATTCCTTTCAGCTGATCTATGTATATCAGTTCATCTGTTAATCTGATGCTGATGCTGCATTCTTTCCTTCTATATTTATAAATTAACCTTAATGAAAAATATCCTGATACATTTTTCTCTTCAAATTTACAGTTCAGCATTTCAGATATCTGCGGTACATTGATGAACGTTATTTACGCACGTAATGTTAATCCACCTATACAGACACCCAGATGGTAGATTGGATTTTTCGTAAAAGTAAACAAGAACAAAAAAAAAATGTCCTTCTCTGCAATGACCTTGATCCTGTTTTCACAAAAACTAACTCTGCTTTGTGTGTCAGAAGGATACAGAGATGAAAATACTAAAGATTTATCATCGAAACCGATGATATCTCTCGGAAAAAGCAAAAAAGATAAACGACCGAATCTCCGACTTCGTGTGTCCGTGTATATTTTTGGCACACATTTTCTGTGTGTGTCACCAATGAAAATGACACACACTCATACGTGCGTTCGGAAATATGCTTTTGGTCCTTGGATTTCGAATTGGTAAATATCTCCCCCCCCCCCCTCCCCCTCCCACGCCCCTCTATCCCTTGTGGCAGCGAAAGACACATGGAACTCAGCAGCTCTTCATATATGTAGTTATGTTTGGGTCTAGGTACCAATGCTTATATTTGTATATAGTGTGCTGGGAATAAAGGTGCTGATGCTGAATTCGACATTCGTTGAGAATTCGAATGCCAAATGGGATATTGGAAACGTTAACTGTCGCGCCGCCATTGCTGCTGTTTTCGCCAACTAGAGAATATTGTGAGGTCACAAAGGACAAAATAGTGAACACAAGAGGAGGTGGTTTCCGGCTTCATTAGACTCTGCTTGGTACCCCAGACTAAAAGTACGAAAATAATATGAAGGACTTCCATGCAACGGAGTGTGGTGGTAATATACCTTTTACCAAATGAATCATTTTGCAATGAAGTGTCTTGGTTTTATAGGCCAGCAGAAAAACTGTGCAAAATCGAAAATTGGAAGCAGTTGAGAGGAAGGACATCTTGTATTGGTTGTAATTAAAACATTAAAGATAAGAGTGAAGAGTTAGGTTATAACGAAATGAAAAGTGAAGAACTTACTAACTAGTAGTGTAGTATATCTACAGTTGGTGTAAGTAGTTAAGATTTGTCACAAAAAAATTAATTACATATTCACTAACTTTAGCTTATGTGGTTTAATCTCTAGTGACAAGAGTCTAGTCACATGATTAGTGGAATCTGTAAATTTTGGTTATGGCGTACGTAATTACTATCTTATTTTTCAGGGCTGGTGTTTCGCTATGTTGACATCAAGTTAGCAAAACTTCAAAAAAAATTTATAAAAATACCTAATAAACTCTATCATTAAAATTATCATGCGGAAAAATATTTTTTTTGTTTGCATTTTAATTCTTTTTATTTAATTCAATCTTACCTAAACTAAAAAATTCATAAAATTTTGTCTAATTATCAATAATTTATAACTAACTTACTGGCCCATAACGGTATCATAAAACATGCGTGGTAAACTTTCCCATATTAGAAGATGGAAAAGCTTACCAGGTTTCATGAATACCCTAATGAAAAGATCTCAATAAAAAATATTGAGCTACTGTATCAAATAATCTTGGAATTCGCTATAATAATGAATGGCTTTTCTAAACCGACATGACGCCATTTAAGCAACAGCGACACCTCTGCACTTTTTCGCCGCATATTGGTATGGAAACTCTCGGGCCGGTATTCACCAAGCGCTCATAACTTTGAGGCTTGATGAAGATTTCACAAGCTCTTTTAAAAATTTACAGGCTTTGAAACCAACAAATTGCATTTTGACATTTTGTTAACATTTTGACATTCTAAAGTTTCCCCTTAGTTTCGAATATTTCGTTAAACGGTATAAGAAGGAATGCACTTAAATAAGGCTTGTCAAATATTATGTGATTCATGAAAATACCATTTAATCAATTCAATAATGCAATGCTTTTAGTTTGGATACATTCTATATTCTTAAAAAAAAAAGTACTTGGCAGTGCTATTAAGCTAATAATTCAACCTACCATCTACCAGTCAAACAATAATCCATTTTATACCACTTTTAAACTCGTCTAAAATTAATTTTTTGACAGCTGTGTCAAAAAATGACAACACAACACCGACTTCTAGAGATGTCAAAGAAAAAAAAAAACCAAAAAGTGAGCGAAGAACCAACTGAACAAACAGAAAAAATAATAAAAATTTATTTACAATTTAACTTCCCAGTTGTAGTGGACACGAATCATTTCAACAAATAAATAAATCTTTAAACTCAAATAAATACCAATAAGAAAATAGTTTATCTTGAGCATTGGCAAACAATTTAGTCGCACATAATCGTCAAACAAAAATAATAAAAGTTAAAAGAAAAGACGATAAGACTAATTTGGAAAAATGTCCGGCGACGAAGAGGCCAACGTAATCGATGAGAAAAAAGAAGAAAAAGTCGCAGAAATTGCTGCGTCAAGTGTAAGTCGATGGTTACACCCGTCATTAGATCTAATTTGCGATAAACAATGGTGGGTTATTCTTTTTTTTTTAACCAATAGATTCGTTCCGGATTGGCAGAGTTGGAATTGAAGACGTCACAAGTTCTGCAACGACTTGAGAATGTCCGCACTGAGCCCCCTGCGTCCAATGAACCCAACACAACTCAACTTTCTACACTTCTCGAGGGTGAACGCAAACCTCCATCTGAAATTCTCCGATCTCTCGAGATCCTTATCGCTTTTTCGGAATCAGAAGATGACCCAGAATTCCCACTGCCAGCTTTGGATGACGTTTCACATCTGGCATTGATCTCTCACAGTATTATCGCCTACATGAGCCACTTGGATAGACAGCATCTTCTGCGCGTCACTGGACACATTGCCGGCGACACCACTCGATGGTTGTGCAATCTATTTCGGTTTATTGATGGATCCACAAGCTACCATACCGATAATGCTGATGCAACTCTAAGAACAGTACGCTTGGCCATTGTCGCCAGGTGTCCAGGATACCTTGAAGGTGGAATTCCAGCTTTGGCTAATCCCTGCTTCTACATCTCGGAGAATACAACGCCCATGCGGCTTCAATACGCATGCAGGCAACTAGGAATCCCCCTTGAGGCGATCAGATTGATTCCATCGAACTCGAATCAAGGAACAATGGATCTGAATCTCTTACAGAAGCAGGTTCAGGCTGATTTGAATGCCAACCGCACTCCCCTACTGGTAATAGCCGATGTGGGGTCGTCAGTGTGTGGCTATGTCGACAACCTGACGAGGATGAAAGACATCTGCAAAGCGAATAACATTTGGTTGCACGCAACTGGCCATGGACTTGCCTCCTTGGTCTGCACTCAAGGACCTGGTTCTGTAAGTTTTCAATCAACAAATATTTGCTTTCTAAGTTCCAAATAAGATTTACTGATTTAATCTTTCAAAATTCAGATAAGCTCAGTTGTGGATTCGATAGTTTTGAACCTGGGATTCTGGCTAGGTGTACCAAGTCTTCCCATTGCTGTAAGTTTTTCAGATTATTCTCATTGCCAGCCTCCTCATAACATTCATTGTCATCTCTTCCTGCCAGCTTCTACATCGACAAATGCAAAACAGTGCACTCACAGCCTTCGAATCAGATCCAATTGTATCCAAGAGACTTAACTCATTGGCCCTGTGGACGAGCTTACAGGCACTTGGCAAGGAAACAATCGCCGAGAAAATTCATGTTGCATTCCAGACTTGTAGTATTTTACATGAAATCTCATCAAAGTGTGAGGGCATTCGAGTTGTGGTAAGTTATTTTTTTTTCTTTTTATTTTTTAGAAAAAAAAATTGATAAAACGGAGAAGAAGATAACAAGTAGATAGACTTTGTTTAAATTGTATCCGTAGATAAGATAGGAAAGGTCGAAGCATCTGATAATTTATATTTTGTTGGAAATCTTTTGGTGATACTAATGGGTGCGGGAGGGGGCAAGTACTAGCACAATATCTGTAAAAATCATCTAGAAAAATATAAATGACTGCCACTTAGCTCAATGAATAAGCTAGAGTACGTAGTTTGACTGCTTACTTACTAACTGGGTCTGACTAGTGGGTCTCGCCCTCAACCAACAAACATCTCCAACCAGCCCGTTCCCTAGCTGAATGCCACCAGTTACGCACACCAAGTTGATTGAGGTCATCCACCTTTTTCACTTTGTCCATCGGGGTTGGACTCGTCGGGCTAGTGCGTTGGTATCCATAACCTCTAGAGCTATCTCAATCGCGGAGTTTTCAGCTTTTTGACAAGGTCTATATCGCTCTAAAGTCCGTAAACTTTGTCGTTGTATCATCTTTTTCACCAAATAACATACATCTTATATGGGGAGAGGGCCTTATGCGACTATAATTAAGGTATCGCTGTTTTAACATCTAGTAGGTATGATGGACGGATTCTCATTCTGAACACTGCAGACTTCTGTTTTGATATCCTTGACTGGATCGTTTTCAATTTTTTTTTGTGCACTAGCCCTGCCATTGCATCCTTCAACTGGCTCGTCCGCATGTTTTTTTTTTTGTGCTCACTGTTCTTCCGTTTGACATAGAGCTGATGGGCTGGTCTCTCAGCAGTTCTAGTTCTAGTATGCAGCATTAACTCTACACTCTCGTCTGCTGCTTCATCGAATCAGAAGTTTCGTTTCGTTTCGTTCGCTTTTCGAAAACCAGCATATTAGCGACCGCACTTCTTATAGCCTGCTGACAGTGTTACCAATAGTATTTTGCCGTTTGGACTACTAGTTTAATCTCCAAAAAGTTTGTCCTTCCTTCTTTGTAAGTTTTCTGTTAAGCTTCATGAGCTTTCCACCACTCGTCCTTAAACTAAGGCCCTAGATTCGTATTGATGTTATAAACGGATTGCAACTACTGCGTGTAAAAACTCAATAGGTTCTTAATATTTGCTGTAGGTGGCATAGGAGATGTCGTGCAATTTTCGCAGGCCTACACGAGAATTGATAAGGAAATATCGTAAATTAAGTGCGTTTACCTTATGTTAACAAGTTAATTTTGTGCTGACAGACTTTTTTTTAACAACTAAGAAGTACTCTCCAACTTTTAGATATACAGCTTGCTTGACTTAATAATAGTTCCGACGACGATGATGGAGTTGGTGGAGCTGTATACTCACATAGACTTAATTAAAGTCTCTCCTTCTGTCTTCCTAATCACTGTAGCGTGTTCCAAGCCGAACTTTTGGCGATAAAAGAAGTCCTGTCTTGACTTAAATAAAACGTGATATCAAACCAAAAAATATTCGTATCATCTCGGACAGCCAAGAAGCTATTAAATCTCTGGATTCTGTCTCTTACAACTCAATAACAGCCTTTAATTGTCGATCATCTCTGATGGAGATGGCGCAACAATTTAATATTCACCTATGCTGGCTGCCGGGCCCTAGGGATATTTTCGGAACTTTTAGAGCTGACGAACTCGCCAAAAGTAGAACACTAATACCTTTATTACCAAAAATGGTAATCATAGGTATTCCCTGCGCTATGTGTAAACTGTCGCTCAAACATGATGCTATACATAAAACAAACCTCAGGTGGAACAATATCATTACATGCTTAGCGACAAAGCAGATCTGGTCAGCACTAGATCTCAAGCACTCCAAACGTTTAATATTCTTGAACAGACCGCAAATCAGCTCCGTAATAGGTGTTATAAATGAACACTGTCTAATAGGCAGGCACGCGACGCGGCTTGGAGTTCTCTGCAACGATTTCTGCAGAAGCCGCATGGACGAAGAAGAGGAGGAATCGATTCCCCACTTTCTCTGTACTATCTATCGCAAAGACGAAGACTATCTGGGAGACTTATACTATAATGACCCCAGCGATCAATCAAATATATATATAATCTCGCTCGCTTCATAAGAAGCTCGAAGTAGTTCAATGATCTGGAAGAAAGTTTCCTTAGGTCTAATATGTTATCACAATGGACCAAAATATGGTCTAAGTGTATCGGCACTCCTGCCGGTAGCCACGTCAGCCTAACCTAACCTAATAATATTCCAAGAGCCAGTAGCTTTTATTTCTAGTTGATTTGGTACTAGTTATGAACAAAAACCCAAGTCTAGCAGTCTAAATGCTTTTTTTATTTAAATAAATGAATTGAATTGAATTGCTGTGGGCCCGGGGTTGCCAACCGATTTTTCAAAATTTTAAAAATTGTACAAAAGAAGTCTTTACAAAAGAAGTCTTTATTTATAACATCTGTCCATTACTTTTTCACTTTGCATGTTGAATTATATTTTAGAGTCGCGCTCCTGGTGGCCAATCTGGAATCAACTTAATCGATATTGTCAACAAACCGTTAGATGTATGCGTAAGTACAGATTGATTTACTTTTTAAATAAACTATTATATTGTTTTACTTAATGAAAACAAAACCAACAGGTTCTCTTTGAAACGGCTACATCAGTTGTGGTATTCCAATTCGACGGAAGCCTCAGCCCTACATCAGTAAAAGATCAACACGATCTTAATTCAACATCGTCATCCTCTGATGCAACTAAAGGTGCCTCATACAATAAAACAGTAGAAAAACTTACGAACGCCTCATACTACGATCGTCTTAACTCATGGTTAGGACAAATCATACAGAGGGACTGTCCAAATGTAAATTTAATTTTTATTTCAAATCAATAACAATGATGTAATGGTTTTGTTTTTTTTTTCTTCACTTTCAGTTTGACTTTGAAATTATTGAACATGGAGTTCATGGCACTTGTATTCGATATTGTCCCTTAGAACTTGGTCTAGGTGAACAACCACCATCGGCTGAGAACTTAGAAAATTTTGCTCAGAGCTTGGAATCTCACGTGGATATTCTTCGGGCAACAATAAGACACAAAGCTACCTTTATTCGTTTAGTAGAGAAGAGTGATGTTTTACGTATTGTCAATTTGCCCGATTGGGCTGGTATGGGTGGTGTGCGATTTGTGCCTGAAGGTTGGGAGTCTTTGCTCACAGATCAGGCCAAAACAGAATTAAATAAGCTGAATGCTGATCTTGTGGAAGCACTCAAGTCCACAGATAATGCCTTTTCCCTTGGCGAAGGAACCGATGGCCTGATTTGTGTTAGATTTGGTATGGTCACTCATGACACAGATGTCGAGGAATTGCTAGATCTGGTTGTGTCGGTTGGTAAAAGTGTCCAAGAAAATTCAAGGGTCCTCGACACAATGTCCGAAATTGTTAAGAAGGTAAATTTAATAGTTCTTGAAAGCAAGAGAGCAAGATTAAAGTAAAAGTGAAATTTCTTCTAGGGTATTGAAGCAGCAACAGCTGATCTGCAACGCGAGTCCGATGAGAAACTCTGGCAGGAGGGTATTCTTCGGCATGTGCCAGTAGTTGGACGAATGGTTAACTGGTGGTCACCACCCATCAAAGAATCTGGCATCAAAGGAAGAAGTTTGAATCTAACACAAGGTGTTGTCGAAAGCACAGAAAATATTTACAAGTAAGTTTTTTTTTAAACCATACAAAACTTTTGAATATTTTTGATTACTAAATTATGTATGCTTTGCAGATACCACATGCAAATGACCGGTGCGCCTAATCAACTTCCTGCCAATAAATCACCGCCAACGCCAATGGTTCAGACGCCAGTAGGTGCGCCTACAGCACCACCCTTTGCCACTCCACCATCGGCAAATCACTCAAGAACTGTGAGTCAAAGTAGTGGCGCTTCGTCGTCTGCTCCCGAACTAGTTGCAGTGACTCCAGCTGCGACGACAAATAATTAAATACAAAAACAAATTTCTTTTTTCCAATAGTGCATATATTATATTACCTATATTATAAAAATAACAAGAAACAATACAATTATTTAATCATGCATAGCTCTAGAATGATATTTAACACAAAAGAAGTGTTTTTCTGGTGTTATGTTTTTTTTGTCCTTTTTTTTATTCTAAATAGCTAAAATTCAAATAAACATAAACAACAAAAATAAAACAACAGAAAACAAATTTCTTAATTTATAAAATCTAAAATCTAAAAATTATTAATTGAAAAGATACAAAATTGTTCCATATAACGCGGCAAGGTATTGAATATATAAAAAAAAAATGTTTAAGGAAAAAAAAAACAAAAATAAATATTCTTACACATATTTTGTATTCTTTATAAAATTAAGAAGAAAAATTCATTCCAAAGTGACGTTAAGATTTTTAATTTATGTCTAAAAAAATGTATGTATCAAATTAACTAATTAAATTGTATTCTTTTTTTGTTTGATGTTTTGAATGAAAATAAATGTTATGAACATTTAACAAAACATAATTAAATTTTATTGGTCGATCAATAAAATTGACTTTGAAATTGGCATAATATTCCCTCAATTTTATAAAAGAGATTGCATATTTCTGTCGTCAATAAAGCTGATATGCTTCGGCTTGAGAATTTCATTGGCAATAAGCACCCCTTCATTCATTTGTCTTATTTCGAAGATTTTGTTTTATTTTTATTTTGTATTTTTGGTTTATTTGCTATGATTTATTTTTATATATGTAAACATATTTGTTTTATTTGTTTTTTGTTTGTTTTTTTTTTTCACATTGTTCTTTATTTTTTGTATTTATTAAGAAGTGCTTGATGCAAAGTTAAATTACGATTTTTTTCAAATAAATAATTATTATATTATAATAATAACAAAGAAAAAAATAATAATATAATAAAAAAAAAGAAGTTAAAGAGTGCGTTTAGATTAAACACAATTTTTGTTTAGTAAAATTATGTAGTAATTTATAATAAAAACAATAAATTTATTGCTGAATTTGCACAATAAAATGATGAAATTCAAAAATTAGATTTGTTTTATTTGGAATAAATCAAAGGCGTAGGTATATGATGGTTTGCTGGATAACGAAAGGCAACAAAACGATAACCAAGTAAAATTATTATCACAACTTAAACCGATTATGAATTACAAATTTATGAATTATGAATTTGTCCATATTTTTCAAGACACAGAAACACAAAAAGTACTAAACAAGAGTGACATCAAAGTCAAATACGATCACCTAAAAAACAGTCGCAATTAAACGAGTATCGTTTTTTCAAAATGGTTTATTGTTATACTGTCATTCATTTAATATTTATGAAACTTAAATTGAAAATCAAGGGAGGAACCGAAGCACGTCACGGTAGCAAAAATTTAAAAAAAAAATTTTTTTTTCATTTTTATTATAAGCAGACATTTTAAAAACAATGAGCCTCTTCACACGAGGCTAAATCTTTCTTGGGTAGGACCAGTTTTTACGGTGGTGGAAGAGAGTCGGCATAAAATTCTTCTTCCGAGTTTGAAGCCGAAGATCGAAAAGAAACACTCTTACCCCAGGAAGAATTAGACTCATGTTAAGAAGCCCAATATCTCCTCATTTATTGAAGAGAGCAATATTTCTAGTTTTGTTTAATGAATCTTTTTTTTTACGAAAATGAGCCTTTTATTTGGAAATTAAAAAAATATGGATTGATAATTCAATTAACTGCAATTTATATTTATTTATGAGGGCTTCATAAAGGCAAACAGAAGCCGTTAAATTTAAATTGTAGTTTAATCAACATTGTATATTATTTATTTATTGCAGTTGAAAACATTCCCATTCTTCTTTAAAAAAAAAAACTATAATACATAATTTACAGCGAAATCGTATAACTCTAACTACCACTAAAAAAAATATATTTTTAACAAAATTATAACACATAAAATGAAAATTGTGGCATATTTTAATCTCATATATTATTCCAATTTTTGTTCGAAAATTATGTTGGAAAAAAACAGAGTTAGCAAATTTTTTGTTAAAAATATGGCTTAAAATAAAAAACAACAACAAAATTGATGTTTGTTATGAAAATTATTTTGAAATAAAATGCATTGCATATAATGTTAAAGCCTTTTATACAAAATTGTAAAATAGAATATAAAATCCATTATTAAAATTACTAAAACAACTTTTTAAATAATGTTAAGCTCCAAACAAAGTATGACCCACTTATTTCGCAATTCTTTCATCCTAATGTCATGTTACAATTTACATCTTACTTGCAACAACTAATTTCCAAACGACTTGCATTAAAGAGCACCATTATGGCGTCCGTGTGTTTATTATGTTAAGATTTGTTCATTAAAAATAGCTATGAAACTTACAATATAGGAGGACAAAAAATGAGCGCATATATGAGTTCTAATATTCCCCAGTGTGCATTAGCTACTTTCATGTAATGTTATACCTGCTTTGAAAAGAGATGCATAGTATTCAAACATTTAAGCAATACTAATTGGCGCCCAACGTGAGCCGCAGAGGAAAAAGTACAGCAAAAGTGTTAGTTTCTTACCAGTCTAAGAGAGTGCGATGACTGATGGATGACTATAGTTTATCCTGAAAGTAAAAAGTGAGTTTTCCTGATAGAAACAATAAACTACCAAAAACCTTAAGTTATTTTATTTTTTTATTATTCAACATATTTGTCATATATAATAATATTTATATATATATTTTGTTTTTTTTTTTTTTTTTGTATTATTAAACACTTTATCATAATACAATAATAAAATTAAGAATTATTCTTCCAATGTTATTCAATTTACAAATTGAATTGTAAATATTTGTTTTATATATATATTTATATATGCGCATTATCGTATATCTAAGAAAATCTATAAATAAATCACAATATTTAAACAAAAGCCTAAGAGTACATCGATATGAACATAAAGTTTATTATTTTTTTTTATTAATTCTAAAAAGTATATAGACACTATTTTATATTAATTTGTATATTGTTTTATTTTAACCAATTATTTTGTTTTATATTTTTTTTTGTTGTTAATAATAATAATTGATCACGAATATTAGTTTTTTTTTTAAATAATAATATTTAAAATTAAAAATTTAGATAAATAATGTAAAAAGAAATAACCACAAACATCTACAGACATAAAATACATTTCACAATTATTTTGAGTATACATACACATTTGTTTTTTTTTATTTTTTTGTTTTGTTTTAATAAATGTAATGACGGTTTTTGTTTTTTTTTTACATATTTTTCTTTTTATAAGTATTACAACATTTAACATTGAATTATAAGCGAATATAAAAAATTTAAATAAAAATGTACAAATGTTTTTGTTTATAATTTGTTTTTTTTTTAATTGTCTATGTACAATGAAAGAGTAAATTTATTTTTTTTGTATAAATATTCTTAACGTTTGTTGTTATTTTTGTATGTATTGATAAATGTTTTGCCTTTTGTATGTGTTGTTTTAATATTTATTTTAGATTTGTTTAAATTTGTTTTTTTTTTGTTAATGATTTTTATACCAGTCTACTTAATTGTTGTTCCTTGAAAAAGGATATTTCTACTATTGCTTTAATTGTTGTCTTTTGTTTAAAATGTACGAAAAAAATTGTTTATATGTATTTTTTTTTAATTAAATTAAATTAAATGTTATGTCATTTGTTTCGTTTTTTTTTACCTTTTTTGTTTTCTTGCGAAAAAATTTGCATACTTTAAAATTGTTCATTATAAAAAATTTCGATGTTGTTCCCGGTTAGTCCATAATAATATTTTTTTTTTTTATTTATTTTACTCCTGTGTGTATGCTTCAAATCGTTCCTTAATTTAATTTGATGCTTTTTGAAATCTATGAATATATGTATATTGTTTGCCACGAGATTTGCGAATATCCTTATGAATGATGGATTTAAAAAATATGTCTGTTTTATGTTATGTAATTATATAATAATAATGTCGTTTTTGTTTATGAATTAAAGATTTGATATTTTTTTATAAAATAAAAATAATAAGAAATTATTATATTGTAAAATTCTTTATGAATATATATTTGTGTGTGTAGGCAGTTGTCAGTTAAAATAGTAGGAATATCTAGTAGAAATATTTTGATCACTACAATATTGTTTGTTTTTTTTACATTAGTTTCTTGTGATTATCTATATAGTTTTTATTGATTTTAATTTATTATTTAAGTTAGTTTTACACGAAGCATTTTTTAATATCTTAGTTTTTTTTTTTTAATATTTTACTCTACCCGCTTAAGTTCTAATTTATTTATTTTTTTAGTAGTTCTTTGTGTTATATTTTTTTAAATATAAGTTTTATTCGTAATAAATATGTAGTTGTTTATTTTTTTTTTTTTTTGTTCTTAATATTTATTTAAATGTTCATTGAATGTATGTTTTAAGACCACACTGAATGAATTTTCTTGCAACTGTCTGTTCAGTTTCCTTCTATGAATTAAAATTTTTCGATTTTTTATTATTTTTTCCAAACACAGAGTGTATCGAAAGCATGCTGAAATTTTGTCTTTACAGAACCTACCTACTTATATGATAATACAGCGTATAATTAGGAAATAAACATAACATAACAAAACAAAAAAAATACTTTACATTTATCGCTTTTTGCTTATATAAGTTACACCTTAATTTTTATACAATATTGTGCACTTCCCGTTCCTGTTTTTTTATATATTTTTTTTAAAGAAATTTACAAATTTTATCTACATTGCAAATAAAAATTTGCTTTTGAGCTTATAATAATAAAATTGAGTGAGTTGGATAGTTTTACAAAATCTAGGAGTTCTTTGTATTAATGTCATCATCATCATTGAAATTAATACGTAAACAGGAATTCAATTTCTCGCTTTTTGAGTAACTTAACTGCGATGGATTTTAATAGTTTTGGTCTTATTTGAAAGGGAGATTGCTTGTACCCTTCCCAAAATTCAATTTTTATATCATACTAGCTTGCCCAGCAGACGCTGTCCTGTACATTGATTTTTATTTTGTAATTACATTTATCATCTTATTACACTAATTATAGAATTGGCCACTGAACTGCAAGATTTTTCTTCATAATCTTAGCATTTAAAATCTTTTTTTTCAAGAGCTCTTGGATAGACAACATTTTTGGTTTTTCCACTTGAAACATAGAGAAATTAGTTTGAAGTTTATGCAACGCATTAGCAAGCTAAAAAATACAGTTGTCCATGTCTATGTGAGAAAAATTGATCAATGCGGAATACCGAGGAAAAAATGTGACTTTCTCTGCTTTTCTCCGCGATATTTCACACCTCTTCTCCTGATATTAAACGCTTTTTTCACGACCTCTTGCTATTCTCCGAGGTTTTCAACGATCTTCTTGAAGTATTCCGAGCTTTTTAATGATGTAGGCCGTGGTATTTCACATATATTTTCGCGACTTTTAAAAGCGAAGTTTTAAAAGTTATTCTTTTATTCCTAAGGAAGAAGAATACAACTAATCAGAGATCATTAAAATCGGTCCAGCAGTTCTTGAGTTATAAATGGTGTAACTAACTTGACTTTGTTTTATATATTTAGAAGATTATGCATTTTTATTATCCCTGAATTTGTCGTAAAATTTTTACCGCTCGGGGGTACTAGTTCAAATAGTTTTACAAATTAGGAATTGTTTTGTTTTACCCACAAACATTCTTGCCTCCTCCGCAGAGAATACAGAATAATAACATTTTGATCAAAAACTGAAAAAAATGTCCTATCCATAGTGAATACATAGGCTAGAAACTGTGGCCAGGAGATAAACCTTCAAAATACTGAACTGGTTAATTTTACGAATAAAAGGAAATTACTGATTGTTAAAATTCTACACTCAAAATTTCTGACCACACAGAGAACATTAGATTGATCCTAGATAACCAATAGAATTTCGAATCTCAACATTGAAGAAAGAGCTTAAACATTAAGTTATGCTAACATTAGTAAGTTCAAACTGTCATCGAAAGACACGAACGAAACGTCACAGTGACCATTAGATATTTCAGCAAAATCGATCTTATGTTTTACCGAATTATATTCTTTCACCTCTGATAAAATAAATCAGTATAACGACGACGAAGGCAGGCAGGGTAAGAAAGTATCTTGGGCATATTTTATCATCTGTCGATGCATAAGAAGATATTTTTTTGTAATGGAAAGAAAGGTCAATGATCCAACACTACGAGAAGCTACAGCGGTACCAGCTAATCAGCACCGACCTAAGGCCCACAAAACCTTTACATCAATGGCACCACTGTTAACCATAGAGACATTCTGATTTTATGATACAAACAAAAATTATCATAAAAAGTTACGCATACGCCACAGTGACCATTCGAAATATTTAGCCTAATCGCTCTTATTGGTCTTTTACCGAATTATATCCTTTCACTTCTGATAAATATATTAATTGTATGATTTCATTAAACAGAGAACTCTTTGAGAATGTTTTTGTTGGCTTATCCATTTGAGAAACATATAGAAGACCAAAAACTATCTTTCTCACATAAACCACTCCTTTTTGCTTTCGTTTTTGAAGAGAGCTAAGCGGATGTCTATTTCTTTTTTTTTTCTTTATTAAACATAAAAAGCTAAACAGCTTTTACCTATACAATTTTTAAACCTACTTCAAGTTTACAAACACATAAAATGTGTGTCTTCTTTTGATTCTTCGTTTTTTTTTTTGTATCTTTCCATCCGAATATTTTTATCATCAATTAAATCACAAGTTTTGTAATAAATTAAATATCCATTAAATTGCAAATTATGTTTAATTTTTTTTTTTAAATAATTATTTGATCAGCCTGTAGCGTAATTTGCAATTTTTAATGGAAAACAAACATTTATCATCATCATCATTATCATTTTCATCAGTTTTAAAAATAAAGGGCCCTTTTTTCTGTTTTTCCAAAAGCAGCAATTAAGGATAAACGGGCGCGTATTCAATTTTTGTTTCTTTCGTTTTTTTTCAATCTTACCAGCAGCCAATTTTACTCATTAAATCTTATAGCTTATATTTTTTTGTTTAATTTTTAAAGTTCAGTCACAGCATAATTTGATTCGTCATTTAACGCTGGTGGCGGTGGTGGTGGCAAATCTTGATCATCTCCATTTGGTAAAATATTATTACCACTCATTTGAGGGGTACCGACTTTGGGAGGTGATGAGCTCATGCTTACCGCTGATGGTGGAGGAGGCGATTTCGTTTGATTATTTGTTGCACCAGGTTGTTGTGATGGTAGTGTTGTTATCGTCGTTGATGGTGTTGAAGGATTTGATGGTGTCATCATCGCTTGACCATTCAAATGGCCGTTGCCTCCATTTTGTGATTGTGATGGTGTCAATGATGGATTTTCAATTCTTGGCGGTGATATCACTTTCATATGTGGCGGCAGTTTCATTGGTGGCCTTTGGAGGGTTCTGAAATGTAGTTAAGATTAATATTCATACAGTTTTAGGGGTATATAGGTTAATACAGTGCTTAGAGATCTTTTCGGTATTCTATTTACTTATTTTTTTTTCTTTGGAAATAGATATTTAATTCACGAAATATTTACAGGAGATCATGTTGTGTATAAATAAAGTAGGCAAGTTTAGTACTGCATATATTTATTTTACCTACATAGTACATAGCCAACATTAATGGGTGAAACAAGTAAAAGAATCTTAAGAAGATTTTGCTACTCGGTTTATATCAGTTGAATACTAAACTTAAACTTGAACCACAAAATTATTAGGTATTACTTTTCCGTATACGTATAATGTATAGGATGAGTAATCGATTGGCACAAACATTTTTTTCAAAATAATTCTATGTCATCATGAAATATCATGAAACGTAAAGAAAAAACGTTTTGGAAACATTTTTGTGTGCGTGAGCCATTGTCGTCGTGGAAGTGCGTTGGCGTCGTTGGCGTTAGAAATTTGTAAACACGTAAGATTCAAGATAATTAGAATCTGTAAACGTCAAAAGTTGAGGATTTGCTAGATTTTCTAGATTTTAAATTAAACCTTCTTTTCTTTTTCATACAAAAACCTTCCAAACATTCCGTTCTTTTGTCTAACATATCAATAACACAGATCAAATCTAACAAACCTAGGTTGATTGAAGTTATTTCCCATGTAAAGTGGAAAAAAACTTCACCCACAAAAGTGAAATAATTTCCCACAAAAAAGTTAATTTATTTCAAAGTGGGAAATAACTTCACTTCAGAAAAGTGAAATTATTTCCCATTAGTGGTGAAGTTTTTTCCCATGTGAAGTAATTTCCCAGTAAAGTTATTTCCGTGCAACTTCATATTTTATTATTTACTTATGTAATAATATTTGTAAATAAAGTTGCTTAGATTGTTCAAACATTAAAAGATCCCCTACAAATATTTCGGTGGGAAAGGTTCTTTCGTGGGGGAAAAAGAGGGGGAGCGGGGAGTTAAAGAAAAACAACAAGGAGTATAAATATTGGTGCGATATAAGCATGTGACACATGATTTTAATTTTTCAGTGCTGAATAAACTAAAACAACGGGTTATATGAATAAAAATGAGAATCTGCTCTAATCCCTGATTTCCGAAGAAGGGACTCCATTTGGCATGAATAAAATTCTTGAACACATACATTTACAAGAGCATCTACTCACTTTATTATAGTGAGTTATTTTTCATATAACGTCTATGAAATTGCCCCAATATGTCTGTATTTGAGCTTCACCTGGTAAAATAGAGCCAACACCCATGCGAAAAAGATAATCAACTGAGAATTCGGCATGGAGGTTTCATGTTATTTTTAGCCTAGGAAATTAAGAACCTAAAGAGTCCCAAAAATTATTCTGGGTTTTTTTTTTCGAGGAAGAATATAAATCTGTGAATACAAGTCACTATTAAGAACTTAAGTATAAAAATAAACGTTTCATTTGCATGGAGAAGCCATGAGTACAAGAAATATTTTGTGATAAAAGTGTGTTTAAAGTGGCGGGAAACCCGGAGTTATTATCAAATATCAGCTAAAAAATGCTACTCTAGTGCGGATGATATAACACCAAATCCCAAAAATCAAAAGACTATAAAATTATAAGTGGAATACTGTTTATTTTAGAGAAAGTATGGGGATTCTTAACTGAAATCTTATGGCTGGAGATATAATAAACATTCTAAAAACGTAATTCTGGTATTTAAATTTGTGCACAAATTTCAAAAACCATCATCTAGGAGTTTTTATCCGGAGTCTTCTTGACCGACAAGTTACTAGAGTTAAAGTTATTAAACACTATGTAGTAACGCTGTCATCGTCTCCTTCCTACGAAACGACAAAATTACTGGACTATATAGTGTTTTGCTACTTTTTGTTTAAAAAGTAGGTATTCGAGCATTTTTTAAAACTCACCTTAATTTACCCTACCGAAACTATGAACATTTTAAGATCCTAGATTTCAATTTTTTTTTTCAAATGCAAATTTCATATACCAACAAAAGTAAACAAAAATAAGTTCGAGTTTTATTTTGTGGTTTTGCAAGGCTTAAGAAGTACTTATTAAAATTAAACAATAAAAATCTCCTTGATATTTTTTCTAGATCTTTTTCTTTTATTTTATGTTTACTGGACTACTAGACTAGTAATGTACCTTCTTATAAGTACTTTGCTCCCTCCAAAGGAAGACAACTAATGAAATAAAATTGACCATTTAACATTAGTTATTAACTCACTTTGAATAGTTATTGCTTGGTTCTTCCCGTTTGGGCGATTCACCAGCATCCTTTGGAATTTCTGGCAGAGGGCAATTCAAAATAGATGGCTTATATTTAGGATCGAATTTGCCACCCTGTCGCAGAGTTGAACACTTATAGATCTGTTTGTCTCGTTCGTACATAGCACTGTCTATACTATTCGAACTTGGAACTTCAATTGTTTCGTTTGGTGGGGACTTCGCTGTTAATTGATTAGACAGTGGTCCTTGATGCTGTTGCATATGCGGCGGCAGTGGTTGATGCGACTGCTGATGCTGTGGATGTTGACCGTATAATGAATGTGGGCCATTGCTACCTTGTGAGCTTTGTCTTCGCATTGTCGCCGAATTAGAGACGTAAATAGGTGCTGGCCCGCTCGTTGATTGATAGATTGAGTGTGGATTACCACTGGTGACTGGCATTGGGCCTAATTGTGCTGGAATTTGTTGATAGATTTGATTTTGCTGCTGTTGAATTTGTTGAGCGCTTGCTGGAACATATGGATATTGCTGCTGATGTTGATGATGATAATGAGCGTGTGCGGCCGCTGCTGCTGCTGCTGCGGCATGCGAATGTGGATGAGGATGATGGCAATAGATGGGCTGCTGTGATGGTTGACGGTTGTTCATATCGCTACAGGCTGACGATTTTCAGTAAAAATCATTTGCTTCCAAAGTTTTGCATTGTTTGCTTAATGTTGCATATTTACCGTTATTTGGACCTAAATATTTGAAAAACAAAAATCAGTTAGAAAAGCTATTTTAAAGTCTTCATTGAGGTTTATATTACCAGTTAGGTGGGTGGGGCTATGATTGTGCGATGGCAACCTTCCCAAAGTATGGGTGCCCATAGCCCTCATGTTCTGCTGCATGTGCGCGTGCCCCATCATATCGTGCTGCTGTTGCCTCTTTGATGGATGCTGCAAAGTATGTGATCCACTGATAGCCGGTGGGCTAAAGTGCCTGAAAATACCAAAATGAATGGAAGCAATGGAGACTGCGTCATTACTTACCCATTTGGATTCCGAGGCAGGGTCCGAGCATTCATCATCTGCTGATGGTTTTGTGGTGCTGGATGAGAAATGTATGACGGTTCATCTACCTGTGCATAGTCGTTGCGTTTTCTTATATAAATCCATGTATGTGAGTCCACCCAAACCATAATTGTGAGCAATATTGCAGCAATGAAGCTGGCAATCAACATCAAAACCAATCCGAGTAAGCCACCCTCACAGAGACCTCTGGCGGCAGTTAAGAAATTATGATGAACTACCTTACAATCAACCAATGCTGTAAGCTGAGTAAGAAGTCGCTCACTACTATTGAGATCTGCATTTACAGCACCAAGTTTGGGCTGCAAGCCAGAAGATTTAAAGAGTACCAACGAAATCTTCATTACCGTAGCCATAGCGCTGCGAGCGTTATTTAGGGAGTTTTGAGACTCTCTCAATCGCTGGGTAAATGGATTGGTATGACCTGGCTCACATTGGGTATAGTGAAGTAGGACATTGGTTGGTAGATCCCTCGGTGCAGTCAGCACAAGAAAATCTGCTGGATTGATGCAAAGGTCACCAACGGCCACTGATGAAGACAGATATAGTCCAGACATCAACCATGATCCAGTGACAGCAAGAAGACCGCACACGCTAAAAAGTATTAGAGCACAACGAGAATGGCGTGCAACACCAACCAAAAGCACTGCGCAAAGAACCAGAAGCAAGGCCAGAGTTGCCACTGTACCTGGCCATCGAATCAGTTCCCATTGGTCTCCACGCTAGTGAAAGAAAATAAAGTGGACGAAATATAAAATGGATTACTTAAACCTTGAATCGAATACTTACCGAAAGAAAATGTGTCATTGAGATTCCCATTAATGGACGACGGATGTCACCCGCAGCATTGGTCGCCGAAGTAACATTTCCCTGAACGATGTTTAGCGAAACAAACAGAATCGATAGGGCTGTTTGATTATTTACTGGTTGATCAAAGATGTCAGCTAATTCAACTAATTGTGGTCGGATTCGATTTTTCAAGGTATTCTCTAGAATATGCGTTTGATTTCTAATCGTTGTTACGAGGTTGTCAACTTTACGACCAGCAGTTAGTACTTCTAATAGTCCATTATGCAGATCATCGTTCCCATAGAGACCTGTTGGTATAAATACCGTTAAGAAATGTATTAGTAAAAAGCTAGAAATACTTTAACTAGAAGAATGATGTTCATATGATAGAGACGTGCATTATCAGGAGAACATGAACGCCCATAATTTTTCCCATAACCATATAGGTTTCCCAAAACCAATTCCTATTGTTTCTATAAACTCAATAAAAAATTTGGGTTTAAATACCAAGAGGGAAATAGTTTATGGCAACAAACAAGAGAGAGTAGGAGCAGTGTTTCCACTAAAGTATCAATTTTTCTTTGCTCCAGAGGCAGACATGGAGGAATTTCCCATAAAAATACAAGGGATGAGTTAAGAACGGTTTGACCGGCTTTTTGTACTTGGAATTATTAAAGGATCTGGCCTTCCAGGTTGGGGGCTCATGACGTTCTGGCTGACGGAGTTTGTTTCTTAAGGCCCAAATCTTTAACGGATATTAACTCTACCTTAAGGTGCTACGTAGACTTCAAGTTATAATGGGTAAAAGTTCATCCCCTTTCTCGCAGAGTATACAGAAATAGTCAAGAATGTGAGGGGAAAATCATGTTGAATAGTGCGGAGATAGAATATGAGAATACGTTCCACATCCCATCCCAAACATGTGTTTAAACTTTGTAAGAAAGTGTGGAGGCACTTTAAGCAATACTCATTGGTTCTTATTTAACGTTATGATTCACACACTTCAGAGCATTTTTAAAGCTTTGTCTGCTCCGAATGCACAAATCAAAATAACCTAGCCTTTGCAAAAATGACAAAATGTTACTATGATGAATCTTTTTTAAGTTATTAAGATCTCAGAAGCATTAAATGGCTAAGTGAAAAATTCAATTAATTCTGTAAATTTAGCAAAACAAATATTCAGTATCGAATCAAAACTTTTCCGATTACCTGACTCATTCTCCATTATAGGGAAACTTTAGAGATTGTAAAATGACTCAATAAAAAAATTTCCACACTAAGAGTCCAGTGATGGGAGTAGCTGAGTTCAACCCCCAGATGACACAATATTTTTATATTCATGCCCTTTATTTAGATTTCGTGTGTGTTTTTCCCATATATATTCAATCGAACCAAATTTTATGCCCAAAAATTCGAGAGATATTGCCAAAAACCCGTTTAAACGACAACACAACCAAAAATAATAATAAAAAAAAAACTTTTCTTTTATAGTCCAACAAATGAGAAAAAAAATTTAAAGAACTCAACAAGAGAAACAGGATACGCCCAAACCCGTATGCAGCATATACTATGCTGGATGGATAAACTATACGCGCGCATTCATATTACGACAAGACGACGATATGGAAAATGGGTTATGTCCTGAAATGAGGACAAAAGTCTATATGGTCGATATTAGGATAATACGAATATGTGTGGAGTAATTTATAGCTATGGGAAAACATAACGGAGGAGCGGTCGTCATTTGTCTTTAATGTGATTAGAAACTTTGCCTTTACACAATTTGTCAATGCTTTTCCGGTAAATTTGAATAATTTGAAAGATAGGCAAAAGCAAAACTAAAATGACGATTTATTATACCTATCTACTTCTGCTACAACACACGATATGCTAATTTAAATAGGTTAAACGAACTTAAAGATTTTTTTCTTATTTGTATACATCTTGTAAAGAATTTAAGGGTTGGGTGATTACGATGACTCCAGAATAAGCCATTAAAAAAAAAATCAGAGTAACAAATTTACACCCAAATGAAGTGATTAAAATTAACAGGACATAAAAACGAAATGTCTTCATGGTAGTCAGAGGGTAGACAAGGTTAGGTCTTAGGTGTGTTATTCTATTTAAAGGAGAATAAAATAAAATATTCTTAAAATAGGCGCAGACGGGAAATTTGTCGACTAAAATATCTGACTTCTTAGCTGCCTCAAAATGTTTTATTACTGCGAGTTTTGGGAGTGGTAAACCATATTTAGAAATTAATAGTTAATTTAACACAATAAAAATGTCTCAACATTAAAGTTGTTGAACATTTGATAGTTAGGTTCTACTACATAGTTTAATTTAAATTACTCTCTAAGTAAGGAACGTCAAAAAATTCTACAGGGTGGCTAAGAATTAAGAAACTTAAATATCTTTTTATTTTCTTCATGTAGTTTAATTACTATTTTTAGCCTTAGCTGTGTTGGGAAGTGCACGAATGGTCGACAAAAATAAAATGCACGATTGGGTCGCACTTACTTGCTCTTAAAAATAAATAATTTTACAAGATTTTTTTTTTAAACATAAAATTCATTACTAAAATGACTTAAAGACTCCGTACATTTTTTTTTTTGAACTTTTAACTAGATAAATTAAAAAAAAAAATTGAAAAATTTTAAACTTAAAAAAAACACACACGAAATCTAAGAATTTTTCGTTTATAAACTGTCATTGAAGTCAGTGGAGTCGTTTACGAGAAAATCAGAAAAACGGAAAACGGGCCTATGGGAGGTACCGTTATTAACTGATGAAATTTTTTTTTTTTTTTCAAAAGCACGACTACTACACAAAATTTTTAATCCAAATCGGTGGAGTCGTTTCTGAAAAAAAATAAGGTTTTCCATTTTCGTCATATGGCAAGTAGCGTCAATTTTGGTCCGTACAAAGATGATGGTCATTTATAGGGACCAGGGAAATTATGTCAGGAAAAAGAGCCAGACTCCTTCTTTTTCTTGATTGAAATGGACACGAAAAAGTTTTTCGTATGCAATTCTGTCAGTGGAACAAATTAAATCAGTCAAACGATTTGTTCCATTTCGTAAAAAAATTAATTTAAGATAAAGATTGTTAAAATTTTATAAAATTAACTATGACAAAATTTTCCACGTCTATTTAAGGAAAACAATATATATGGGTAGGGATTTATTTTGGAGCCTGAATTTTCTCAACCTCTATTAGAAGAGAAAATAATTGGACACACAACGTGCATCGTGTCTCGTGGGAACACGACGAAACCAAGCAAAACTGCTCCGATTTCGATGATTTTTTTTAATACTTTTACAGTTACCGGTATAAAATTGCCCGGATTTTTTTTTTTAAACTTTACAATAAGATTTTTTTGAACAAATATTTTTTTATGAACAAAAAAATTGTGTTAGTTAATAAAAATAAACTACGCTAAAACTATGACAAAAAATTATATTTCATAACATACAAATTTGAAAAAGAAATCAGTTAAAAATTTTGATTGTATTTTTTTTTTCCAAATTCTGATTTTGAAAATGCTTTTTTTCTTAAACTATATATTGGATTAACTTTATTTAAAATGTTAATAAATAAAAGTTTTTCTGGCTATCAAAAAAAAACATATAATTTTATGTTTTATTTAAATCCGTTGCATTTAAACAATTTTTTTCTGCTTTAAGCCAGCTTTTGATAAAATTCTCCCTCCAATCTGAGCGGGTTAAAATTTACTCCTATTTTTTCTAATTGTTTTCCTTAAACAGACCTACAAAATTTTTGGCATAGATAATTTTATAAAATTTTAACAAAAATTTTTGATTAAAAAAAATGTTTTGTTCACAGAAATCTTACTCCACTATCTGCTTTATTTTAATAAAGTAACTTTGCATTAATGAGATAATAGTGATAGCTTGTTTATTATTTAAAAGTTAATGACAAAAATAATGACATTTTGTCTCTCGTATAAATCCGGCATTAGCATCATTCTCAGTTTGAATAATAAGACAGAGGAGGTCTGGATTTGATTTCCCATGTCATAACTCTTGATCAAAAAATCATTTTAATTTTTTTTTGTAGAGGTATTGCCTCTTGCGAGGTATTGAAAAAACCTTCAAAAGAACTGCTTGTCACGAAAAGTGCATTTCAACAAGTCATTCGAAACCGGCCGAACTTTGTAAACTAAATGCACACAGGACACATGAAATGATTGATGGAGTCAGACACTACGCCTTCGTTCTTTAATGTTAGCTATAGTCGTACCACAAATTATTTTCATTTTAATTTTAATTTAATTTTTTTATTGACAAATTGAATTAGGTTGTGTCCCTAGACTAGTTGAACGTTGAACGTACCATAACACTAACCCCTCCCCCCAGTGCGATTTGACAAGGCTTATAACATTTTTGTGGGATTTTTTTTGTTCAAATACACATTTTTTCCATAATTTTTAGCCTTTCAAGGTAAAGTAAAGAATTGACTTGGCAAAATAAACGTGTTCAGTAGGTGCATTATTATTTAAAAGTTAAAACCAAAACACCATATGAACATGAACAATACTCCATGCCTTATAAATAATAGAAACGAGATTCATCATAATTCATAAACATAGATGCATGTGCAATGTACAATGTACAAGTACATATCATCATAATTTGTGCCATTCTTGCGTTTAAAAGTTCTCTTTTCACACAATAATATTTAAAAGTATAAATCCATTCTCACACCTTGGCTTATAGCCAAAGAAACTTTTGACAGCCCTTTGCTCCTGCTCATTTTAGTAATAAAGATCTCTGCTACGTTTACGATTAGGTAAATCCTTTTTAGGTTAATCGTAATGGCCTACAAACCTCGATTTATACCCAATTAAATACGAACATAAGAACACAAAATGAAGACCCTTAACCATGGTTTGAAAATTCCCATTTAAACGTTATTCACACTCTTATTTGTCAAAGCGTTTTCCGACTATTTATACCTACCTACGTATGATATAACTCAACTCAAACTATTAATGAAAGCTTGAGATTTTGATCTTAGATTCAAGACTTTTTGTGGGAAGGAGCACATTAAAATGGATTGATTGTTTAAGATTTACGAGGATGTGTGTGCGACTTTCCTATTTAATTATGCCAGAATTATTTTCGTATACTAAAACCTATGAGTATATCGTCGTCTGTGAACGATAACTTCTTGATTAATTTTAAATACTGCTACCAAGGAATATAATGATTTTATTTTGTATAAATAAAATTATCATACAAGTTTATTCAATACACCGATAAGACAACTCAAATTTATTAATAAACTTCGAAAAAACGGCAAGTTTGTTTGTGTTTTCGAAATCAACTATAATCATTTTATTTTTATTTTTAATATTATATTTAAGGAATAAACAAACGTACAATAAGTTCCTATAAAGATTCAAGAATTTATAAAAGCTTCCTTCAAGCTTCCACCATTCTTCATAACATGTATTTGTGGATGAATTAAATGCATATATATTCAATTATAAAACTATTAATACATACCCAATCCAATGGCTGCACAGCACATCACCGTCACAATAGAGAGTGCAACTTTTAAGCTTGTTATCGAATGCGCCGGCCGTGGTTTCCTATCACAACATCTTGTCATCAAATACAGTAATAGTCCCAATAGTGATATAATCAAAAGCGCAGCCGGTGCTGAACCCAAAATTCCCAAGCTCTATAAAACAACAACAAAAATAACAATTAAGATATGTATGTATACATGAATGTAAGTTGTGTTTGTATGTTTATTTGTATTATAAAAAAATATATCTGAAAGTGGGAAGCAAATGGGAATCACAGGTCCTTGCTTTTGTGTTTTTAATTATAATATAATAATAATTATTGTTTAGTAAGTTTTTGGAAGATTATGTAATGCACAATTTTTAAAATTTTTTATTTTTTTGTTTTAAAATTTTTAACAAAATTCGTTGAGCTGTGAATGAGCTATAAGGGAGTAACCAATATAACCAAATTTTAATAAAAAAATATATATATTTTTGATTTTTTTAGTATAAAAATGGAACAACGGAAACGGAAGTACATGCTTTTATTTGCAAGAATTGCCATCATTTTCAGTTATAAAATGGATTAACCGGTTTAATTTGTCCATCACTTATCAGTTAGTTAGTACATACTCAAAAAATTGTGCATTCATTTTTTTAAGAAATAATAATAATTGTTTAACAATATGTTAGTCTCTCTCTGTTAGACCTTTTACCTATGGTCAGTTTAATACAAGATGTACACACTCAGAAAAAAATTGTAATGTTAAGAATTTTGAACTTGGGGCAACAACTTTGGTAGTTAAAATGAACCCAAGAACTTAAAATTTTAACTAAACAACCTTAATTGTAAAAATTTTAAAATGCTGTCAAAATGACTTTTGTTTCCACAAAAAAATAAGAAATGTACTAGAATAATAAGAGAATAATTCATTTGTTAATTATTATACTTTCCTACTTTTTTAATTACTTTTTCTTTTTTCTTTCTCTCCTCAAATGAAACACAGAAAATGTCTAGTGCTTTTATTATTAATAAATACTTAGAATATTGCCTGTATTATAATTATCTATTTTTATTTTTCGCACATCATGTAAAGCAAAATCTTACTGCGATTAAAATTCTATCTACTAAATAACACATTTTATCTCGAAAAAATAGGAAGCCCCTTAAAAATAATGCAGGCTTGAATTATTTTTTAGGTCTGTTTGGGTACTCGCCAAAACAACGAATTTCTACTATTTAAGAGTCTAAGTCCTGTCAAACCTGTTAAGGGAGAGCGTGTGGAGAGAGAAACCCATTTCCCCTCTTTTGAAAATTCCTGCCCAAAAAAATTCTTGCGGCTGAAATATGAATTCTGTCAAAATCATTTCATACAACAGAAAAAACAATAAAAAATCAAGAAGGATTTTTGAATGTCGGGAATTTTAAATAAATTAACAAAAAATTGAAATAAGTACACTCAAAAGTGAAAATAAAACAAAAAGTGTCAGATATTTTTAATCATCGTCTTCCCGTGTTTATGAGCAGTTTTGGCAGTATTTGAGAGAATTTCATCCCCACTCTAAAAAAATTGACGGAGTTCTCAGATAGTATTGTCTAATTTGATAACAAAAATACACAAATATTTGTTTGTTCACAAATCGTGAGATACTATCTGTAGCTTTTTGATAGTGCTTGGTAAAAATTATCAATGTATCATTTTGTTTACATTTTAAAAGTGGCATACATTTTTTTCCAAGTTGTTTGGGTACCTTTTTTTTTTATTTTTCTCTTAGTAGTGCTGTATTGATCATGATTTAGATATTAACTTGAATTTTGAGAGCCTCAATTCCATGTCCCCCGAACTGAAAGGCGCCAGCTGACGATGATTCCACCACTGGCCTTACAGCTGACTTGAAACCTATAGGATGTAAGGAACGTGCTGTAAAAGTTTGAGCCGTCACGTAACGACTTATTTTTTTTACAAATTCACGGCCACACCCACCAATGCTTGAACAGCTGACTAGAAGATTCTTAAATGACTTCTGGAAAACTATTTTTTGCATCCCAAATGAACTGTCACGAAATGATTTAGTAAAATTAACGCTGCCTCCCGCCCTATATCAAAAGTACCAACCCAAACAGACATATTCTATAGCCGGTTATAGCGATCAGGAAGATGAATCAGGACAAAATATTCGAATGGATTTTTTATTTTGCTTTCACTTATTTTAAAATACATAATCATAAATCAATGACAAATGACTCAAAGATGATTTTGTGAACAGATATTTTACAATCGAAAAAAATTTACATTTTTAACAAAAACTTGGTATGTACATTTTTTTGTCACAAAATATTCTTTGAGTCATTTTTCATCGCTTTTTGTTGTTTATGAATTTTAAAATGAGTAAAAAAAACATAAAAAATCCATTCGAAATTTTTTTTATTTTTTTTTGGAAAACAAATTTTCCATGGTTAATAGATTTTAAATACAAATTGTTTGCATTTGTAATTCTTAAAGAACTTACATCTTTATAACATTTTTACTAAATTTTAAAAATTCTAAAGTGTTCTTTCTTCGTAAAAAAAACTCAATTTTTTTTTCTAATGGTAGGTAAGGTAGGTATAGGCTTATAAAACGTTTAGTTCATACCAAACTTCAATGGTCTATCACTTCTTTTTTTCAAGGAGTTATCAGTAATATTCTCATTTTTATACTTAAAGTAAAACACTGCTAATATTAAGGCTTATTACTTCTTTCGTAATGGTCGGATCAAATTGGTTTTTAGTTTTTAAGATCAGGTGTTAAAAAATGCCCCAAAATCATGCATCATATGACTATGGACCTTTCATTTCTTGCACAGTGAAATTTAAAATAACATGTTTTTTTTCAATGATAATAGGTTTAGGGCTATCAGAAAAATAAAAAACTTATTGATAAGGATTAAGAATCTGTTACTTTTCTGATTATGCAATGTTTGTTTTTTTTAACTAAAATGTGAAAACACTGTTAAGCAAAAGAATAAAGAATATTCAGTAGTAGGTTGAAGTGAAGATAAAGTTAAAAAAAAATCCAAGGATATTGAGAACAATTGACATGCTGAAATAAAGATGAGTATGTCAGGTGCAACAAAAAAAATAAAATCTCTCTGACAACACAGTAAAAACTATATTGTGATATGCTTTGGGGGCTCACCTCTAAATAAATCTCATCATTTGGCCTAAAGGTGCTGTTGATTTTGTGAAACGTGATGTTATAGTGCGGCAAGGCATGCAATAGCTTTGCAATCACAGGCACTTTATATTGATCCGTATATTCGTGATAGTCCCCCATTTTGTCTTTTCGGTTTATTTAGTTTTTTTTTTGTATATACTACTATCGTCCTGTACTACCTTCAACTTCCACTTGCACCAGCCGCTTGTAGGCAGGTAGGTATATATATAATCGTGTTGCAAGGACTATGTGTGTCAAGTGTTATCCTTGAGGTAACTTTGCCTAGACTTACAATCCACATTCGTGTCCTTAATTATTCATATTTCTTCTAGCGAAATGTTGAATTGTATACATTCTTGTTTTTTTTTTCTCAAAGGATATACACGGTTGGTTTTGTCAACAGGACAATACACAAACAAACTCACATCGATTATACAAAACGAGAAACAAAAAAAAATAACATCCTTTTTTTTTTGTATTCAAAAAGGGCCGCGCAGAATGTAGCTTCTCCTGATGACGATTTTACTCCCGCGGAGGTAGGTATAGTGATGGTGGTGGGTTTATGGAGCAGAGGAGTGGTACTGCATTTATCCTTCTTCATATGTGTGTATTTTATAGGCAAATTGCAAGAATGTTTATAATGGTGGCGGCCGCTATTATCCTTTTACCTAGAAAAGGGGGTTTCACAAACGGCAACAAGAGAGGATATGATGATGATGATGATGATGATTATTATTATTATTATCCTACTATATCCTGGCCACCATATTAGGTGTATATAAGATGCCTTGAAGCCTTAATTATTTGTTCTTGTTTCTGGAGTGTGTGCAGATTTCTTAATTTCCATCTTCATTATCATGGCATCCTGATGGTGGGTGCAACGTTCCTCGAAATGAGGAAGAATAAAAAAAAAACACACAACAACTTGATAAAAACCGACAATGTAAAAATAAAAGCACTCGAAAGGACCGACTTCCTTCTTCACAAAAAGGATTTTTTTTTTGTTTTTGGGTCTTTTTTTCCTTTCTCCTGTTGGAAATTTGCCACGTCAAGGATAATTTTAGCAAATTCTATGTAACATACATATCCTTGAAATATTTTTAATTGAAATTACTTTTCGCTTCCTTTTCTTTTATAGTTAAGCAGTT
Organism: Meliscaeva auricollis; assembly: GCA_948107695.1. NCBI lineage: Eukaryota > Metazoa > Arthropoda > Insecta > Diptera > Syrphidae > Meliscaeva > Meliscaeva auricollis. Next base: position 16,291,825 of record OX403617.1, on the reverse strand, counting down.
AAATAGATGCTATAACCCACTTGGTGTCCTTTGTTTCCTTATAACTAGTCAGATGGGAATATAATTAATATACATTTTTTTTTATTTGCGGTTAAGAGATGCTGTTTTGTGATTTTTTAATTAAATAATAGATTTTTTTTCCGTCTAAACTCCTTCCATTTGGGAAAGTATCAAGTATCGGTGCGGTGGGTGGTTGATGGATATTGCGGCGGTAAGCAGCGCAAGGATGCTTTGTGCTAAATCTCAACTCCTCTCGAGATAGTGCAGCAACCTCCCATCCTTTTACACACCAACACTCTTGCAGACGTATTTTATTGATTGAAGTTTTACGTTGTTTTTTTTTTTTAATTTTTGTTGAATTTATATTCCGTGCGTCCCGGCGGTGATGGTGATCCTAAGGACTCTATTGCAATATACACTCATACACACGCATCAAGGATAAAAACGAGGATGATGAAAGTATAGTGTAGAAGAAAATAGGGAGAACAAAATAGAAAAAAAAAACTAAATGAACCTTTTGAGAATGAGAATGAGAACTCGAGAAATGAGAACTACAGCAGCACTAGTGCAGGATGGGGAGGCGCAAAACTGTGACACAACACCACCACCCCATTTTATTTTTTTGTTTTATTATTTTTTTATTATTTTTTCTATCCTGAAGAAAGGACTCAAGAGAACATTTTTTTATTTGCCGTTTTTTTTTGTTATTATTTCTTTTTGCTCGTTTATTTCTTGTACTTTGTCCCTTTCCTCGCGTTTAAACCACCATCATCGTATCCACTAATATTATTCTCATCTTTAAAACCAACGGCATAGTTGCATTTTTTTTTTTTTATTATCAACAACGGCACAGAAAAAGGAAACACTTTTCACGCATACACTAGGAGATCCTTGATAGTGGGCGGTTGGGTTGGGACTTAATGGATAAAAAAAAGTAAATTTTCACACAATTTTTTTTTTTTTTTTGTATATTGGAAAATAAAACACTGGCAATCGAATTCTGTATTGGAAATTGATTGTATATCCTTCTATGATGATATTTTTTTATCCTTTTTGCTTGAGAATTGATATCACACACAAATGAAATCGCAATTTTTTCACAAAGAATTCTTTATTATGCATATAACTTTTATATTTCTTTATTTAATTTCAATTCGAGATCCTTTATTGTTTATAATTCTACTCGAAAAGGATACATTGGTATCCTTTTTATTTAAATTATTGCAAAATACTTAAATTCTTTTCCGAGAAAACGAACCGTCCGCCGAACTGTGCAATTTGCGAAGACGATAGGAAAAAATATTTTTCCTAGAACCCGGTCACACCCTCTAGTTTTTTTTTTTTCGATAACCATATAAGTATGCCTCTCTGGGCTCTCTTTGGTCCTTAGTATCCTTTAAATTGATTGCTCTGAAGTTCTCATTTTTTTTAAGGACAGGCGCTGTTCGTTGTTAGAAAATGAGTCTGTTCATTTTTCTAATGCATTTTTTCTAGTCAACTATCTCCATGCTCTCCCATTGTTGTTGTTGACTTTTACACGAAAAATGTTCACTCTCTCCAATCGCTCTCTTCCTCTCTCTCTCTCTCGTTCACTGTTTGAGTTGATAGTAAAATTAACTCGCTTGCGCTCTGAGTTTATTTTCTATTTTTCTTCCTGTTGTAAATTGTTGTCCTGGTGATAATTTTGTTTTTGTTGTTTTTATTTTGTAATCCACCCACTACCACCCTTAACCGGGAAATGTTGTTACACCCGCAAAAGAGAACTTTTTTTTGTTGGTATTTAGGGGAGGGGTGGACGGTGGAGGGTGATGATAATGCATGTGCGGGTGAGTGTGTATGTGGTTTGTTTATGTGTTGTAATTTTTTCATGGGAGAGTGGGTGCAGTCAAAAACAGTATGGTGTAACATCCGGGAAGTGAGATTCAAACAATACCGGGATATGCGGTTAAGTTAATCGCTAAAGGAACGTTAGATACTTTCTGATTATTTCAAAATAATAGGATAGACTGTTATTGTGAAATTTTATAAAATTACTAGAGATGACTCGGCTCATATATCAAGAGAACAAAAAACATATTTCAAATAATGAATTATTCGGAATAGAATTTTGAATAGAAAAGTATTTATAGCACCCGAAACTCACAATAGCGATATTAGTTTTTTTTTATTCGACTTCAATTCTACTTTGAATAGTCACTCACAATAAGGCCCATAAATTCTTGATAACACGCGACTTTGGCTTTGACTTTTGAAAGTCAGCTGTGTTGAATCATAATTGATAAATATTTCGTGATTATGTGCATTAGGGTGGTTATTTTTATATTTTTTTTTAATCAAGTGCGGTGCCTCTAGTTCGCTTGAAATAGTTTTTGTTTCACACATAAATATCATATAATTTTTACTTTTTCTCTACCATTAGGGTAGGTAAGTAGATATCTATTAATTTCGTGTCAAAAAAAATGTCGAGGTATTAATCAAAACTAACATTAAGATTATGGAGAAGTCCAAAAAAGTGGTTCTCGTCATGCCCTCCATCGGTCTGTGCGCATGTTCGTCTCTGTGTCAAAAGGGAATAGGGATATTAACGAAATTGAAAAAAATATTTTTTTTTTCTTTAAAGGTCCATTTGTTTGCGAAAAAAGTACACCACGTGTTTTAGAATCCAAAATCTAAGGTTTTTGACACAATTTTGAAATTTTTCCGAAGTTTAACAGTCAAGAGTTCGAAAATTTTCGCATTTTTTGCAAAAAGTGGTCGTTGTAGTTAAGCCTTAAAACTGACAGGCAACACTTTGGCCAGTAACATGTTGTTACATAAAAAAAAATTATAAACAAGTTTGATTACTTCCAAGGTAGGTACGCAGGATTTTGAATAATTGGGGGAACTCATTCCAAAAAGAATTTCACTGAATTTTATAGAACCAAAATGAAAATATTGTATCAGCCATTTTGAACAAAACCTTCAGCTTTTTAACTTTTTCCAATGAACAATGGAAGGTACTGATTTTCAAAAACCGTCATACTTAATTCTCAAAAGATTTGGTAAAAAATCAATATTTTAAATTTTTTTTGTACAAACAAATCTTGCTACGGTACGGAAAAGTTTGGGATTACCAATGCGTAACTCATATTTTTTTAAATTACAGTAGACATTTTATAATAAAGATGCAATTATATTTAAAAAAGAAACCATTTTTAATAAAATGTGGGACACAGCCAAAATTATGAGCGTACGAAACCTAAAAGTTCAAAGTGGATGTCTACTTACTCAGAAAACAAATTGATTGCGGCAAACGAAAAAAATGCCCAAACGACTTTTTCGTTTGCTGGACAATTTTTCGGCTTTGTTTGCAGCAAATTGGTGAATTCGATTGGGTTAAACACTTTTTGCGAACGATTAAAAAAAAGTTTAGCGCAACACCTGTAATTGTGAACCGGCGACCTCTCGATTACGAGGCAAGTAGGTATCTTATAATTTTGCCACAGACTGTTTAATTTATGATTGGCGTATAACGCATATAAATAAAATGAGTGAACGAATCTTTTGCGAACATTTTGCTCGTTTCATTCCATTTCATTCTATCACAAGTTTCGCGTTACCCCAGTTCAATTACCCCAGTGTGCGATGGCCCCTATGAGCATATTTTTACAACCCAAAGCTCAAAGGTCTCATTGAGTCATTGAGGGAACCGGAGTGGAAGACTGACATTTTTGTATTGGTTGGACCTAATGTTTCTATATGAAGGTTTAAGCCTTTTCTAGCTTTCCACCTGTAATCTATTTACCATGTTTAGGCTACACATCGATTAATAGTAGATGCACAAATGCACAAACCGAGGGACTACATTAAGAAAACCACTTTTTTGGAGTTCTCCATCATAGTATTTTTTAATTTGTTATTATTATTGAACTCGATTTTTGTTTCGATACAAAACACAAAACCATTAACTAAACCATGCCCTTTTAAATTAAAACAAAAGCAAGGATACTTTTTAAAGAAAACTTTTCAAAATTGTTTTTGTTTTACGTGTATTAATTCCAGATCCCGATCACGATAGAAGATAATAAAACGCACCTAATACTTTTATGAGTATATCTGCCAATAGCTAGTACATTATGTGCGTGGGCCTAGATAAGAATTTACATTTCCCAAATTTTCTGGGTGGAAAATGAAACTAAAAACTGATTTGTGAACAAATCAGACATTTGTGATCCAATCAAAAATGTTTTCTACACAACCAGAGCTGGTAATGAATTTTCATGTTCTGTGTTCATGATAATGTCAATATTATCTGAGTTCCTTACCACTGAACAAACCTAATATAAAATTCACCTTTGTGTAATATATCGATCTCTTTTTCTCATACACAACATTTCCAACATTCCAATTTATATCTTCTCTATCTTCACACCTTGTTTTCATATTCCAGAATCTGTCAAATATTTGACATTTTGCGTTTGACCTGCAGAAAATCCGACAAGTTTCACGCCGAAAGACAAGTGTATTTTTTTCATTCCTCCAAAAATAAGGATTTTCTCATTAATCATTCATCAACAAAAATAAAATAATTTCATAATTATGAATTCAAAGTGCCCAGAGTGTTGAGTAAATTATGAAGCGAAAATAACTCCATTACCTCGCGCAATAATTCGCGAAATAACCCGCAAAAAGCAATATATACCCAAGTAGTGCCATCAGAAATCTATCTATAAATTATAAGTTATGTATTAAGTGAAGTGAAGAATATATACCCCACCGCAGGAGCATAGGCTAGGCATACTATATAAATAAAGTGTGTGAATCTCCTCTCTATTCATAGATTCATTCATTGCATTAAAAAAAAAAAAAAATTAACATAGTATTCAGTGTAATTTTCAATTAATTGAGAAATAATAAAAACAATCCCAAATCGAGGCAAAATAAACTAAAAGGTTTCCGCTTCAATGAGCATCACATTACAATGGTCGTATCGTCCGAAACAAAGACCAGCAGCACAACCACCACCAACAACATTACAGCCAACAAATCAGCAGACAATCCTAGTTATGGATTCTCAACCAAGGCAGCGCTGGCCCGACTCCACGACGAAATCTTCCAAGTTGTTCTTTGCTATGAATCCAAGTACAATCAGGAGAGGTAAAAATAAACTCAATAAAGATCTATACTATACACATAGCCAATTATATATTGTCAGATAAAAAAATAAATGCAAATTCTATGTAGAAACGGTCGTGTCAGGGTCATTTTTATCATAACAAATATTTTGTAGATACAAAAATGATTATCTAGTTGATAGCCAGATGGGTTTGTTGTTGTTGGAGTGATATAAGGAGTAAAATACAGGCAGGCGCAAATGCCTGACGCACCGCGACTAGAATATTATTTTTATTACAAACGTCTCGTTCTCATGGCCGTATTGGAATGTTTTGCAGCCTCAGGCGGTATTGGAATTTGATATTTTATTTGGGCAGTATTCAAATTGGATAAATTAGTATTTTTATGAAATTTATTCTATTTACTTTAATACATTCTTGATCAAAACTAAAGCGAGGACTTGTACTTGAGAATATTAAAATTAATAAAGAGAGAGAAATATTAAAATTCTTTTTTTTATTTGAAAGGCCCATAACATAAGCATTCATCCAAAAATGCACCTCGTCGGTAAAGATGTTTTTTAGCCAAAATTAGCCGATGCTCCAAAGCCCATTTAGTAAACAAACGGCGTTGTCGATAGTCATGAATCTTCGGCTCCAGGGTCAGTTTAATCTTGTTCAAGTGTAGGCCCGAGTAACGACGCACAATTCGTCAATTTTCAGTAAAAATACAAAACATCGATTCTCGAAATAATTGTGATATCAATATACTTCTTCTGTCCAATGATCCCCAGTTTCCAAATAAGAGTTGTTTTGGACATTGGAGCTCATCAATCAATAGTCTCCAGGTAGTGGATCACATGCCCACATACTGTGGAAGAAATACAAGTGCAAAGGTCGAGTTTCCTTATGCAATTGGTTCTCTAGATTGCACTCATGTCCGTATAAGATATTTTTGACCCATTAATCGAAAAGGATACTGTTCTCTATTAATGCTTAATGCAAAGCTTCCTGGCCAGGATCCGTTCATGACTCCTGCATTTTGAAAAACTCTTCCTTATTTAGTGATATAGATAATAACACTGTCCACGTTTTGTAGAGTTTGATGCACTGATAACTACCGTATGTAAAAATTCTGTAACATTCCCAAAATCTAAATTTAGGGTAAAAAAAAACTAATTTTAAATTTTTTACTGTTTTAAACCAAAAACATTTTTCGCAGAGGTATTTTTTGTCAATATTTTTACAAAGTTCAGCATATTTTTGAAAAAGTAGTGCATATCTCGAATAGTATGAAAAAAAAGTCTTTTTAATCGAAAAATCTTTTCAGTCAATCGTGATTCGGCCAAATGTTACGGTACCATTCATCGTTAAAACAAAAACGCAAACGTGAGTAGCAAGGTCTGTGCGTAGGTGGAAGTGGTATGCAAAAATTTCTTTACATATTCTAAAAATTTCCAAATTGTATGGTTTGTTGAACTTTTCTGTTAGGTACTTGTTCTTAAAGTTTTTTTCTTCCTTAAAGCGGAGTTTAACATCTAGACATTTTCATCAACACTAGCAGATAAAGAAAACATCAGCAACCGATAGTTTCATATCAGTATTTTTGATAATTTGCTTGGTAGGTAGCCGCAAAGATTCGACAAGGCAGCAGTTTAAAGCATGGTACACAAAAAACGTTAAAACTTAATATTTAAAAGTAGTGAACAAGTGTTGCCATCGAAATTTACAAAATAATTTAAAAGAGAACTTTCCTTTATTGACTGCAAAAATTAAAAAAAAAAAAATACAATAAAAAACACGAAATTAATTTTTTAAGGCGTAACTCATTCTTTATTTATAAAATTTAAAAAATCGAATGCATTTCGAACTGACATGCAGCTCATCATCAGCGATACCACGCTATACTAAACCAAAATAACAAGAAAAAAAAAAATAGCCCCCAATAAATGGGCATACAAAATTGCAAACAATAGAATCAAAAGGGTGACAGAATGCTCCCATTATCACAATTCATTACATTTTTAACTTTGAAAATTAAAAGAGACTCAAATGCATCAAGCTTTCTTTCATTTTGAGGCTCTTTAACAAACAGACGCTCTCTTGGAAAGCGTTTTCGTTCAATACGAATTCCGCCTTGAGTACTGATGTGTTTTGATCTGATCATATTTTTTTAAGTACGAAACAACGATATTTTTTGTTTTAGCGAAATGAATCTTCATATTTGTGTCATCTTCATATTTGTAATGCCTATAAAGTGTAATTTAGACTTCTCGTAGAACCCGAAACTACCCAATCGATTTAGCTCAAATTTGTAATTCGACTATAAACAGGTGTTTTTGGTACTTGTCGTACAATAGTGTGTGAAAATCAAGTTTCAAAAATACATAAAAGTAAGATTAAAAAAAAAAAAACAAATTATTTGAAACAGCGAGTTTGTAATTTTAACGTTTTATATGTACGTAGTTTGTACTGTAAACGAAGTATTAAGTAACCGACGACGTCGTTGTACTGTAAACCATTTATTTTTATGCATATAAAATTTTTCCGTTTCGCATCAGCAGCGTACTAGTCTTTAGCAATAGAAAAATAAAAATTTCTTTCAAGTTTTTGTTTACCACTTCGCCTTATTATAATGCACCCCAACAAAATCCATTACATCCGGCCATGTTCATTTGTTAATTTTTGAGATGCGATTATTTTTGGAGGACTGGCCGCTGCTTCCTCTGCTACTGTCCGAGCCATTGCTTGCCAAATTCAATTGTTAGTCAAAAAATAAATTAAGCTTTGTGAAATGCCTATAAAACTGGAGCATGTGATTGTGCTGATTGGTGAATGAAGCTAGTTTAGAGAAAAACAGATTATCGAATTTATAGCAGACCCAAATTAAACAAAAAAAAAAAAAACAATACAACACAAAAACTCGACATTGAACTGTAATACAATAATTCTGATGGACATAGCTAGCGAATTATTTTTCACTGTCGCCAATGTTGATGATGAAGCCATTTTAATTTACTTCAAATTTAATTAATCTAATTTGAAAAGTAGGAACAGAAAAACATCTGTACAAACAGCAAAAGCAAACGACTGATGGGCGTTTAATTATTTTTGTCCCAAATTTTAAAATGTCAGACAAAAATGTTCATTAGAAACACGCATACATACATTCTTCTGTTCGAGAAAGTTATTTAAAATTAAAATAAAGAACATGTGTACGGTTTACCAATGTACGAGAATATATGAACTTAAAATAGAGGAAAAAAAACTACCTGTTTGAACTTTCGTTTGTTTCATATTTTGCACTGCACCTGTTCATGTTCAATATTGTATTAGGGCGTTTAAGGATCAAACACAGAAATACGCTTAGTAAATATATTTGTAGTTCAATTAGAGTAATTAAATGGAGAAAATGCGAAATTCAATTAATTTAGTTGATAGTCAACAAGGGCACACGATAAAGCTTCGTGTTTGTTTTGTTGTGGTAATAAAAATTTCGTGTACAAAAGGGTGACAAAAACAGTATTCCTAGTATCATATCTTTGTGATACGATATAAATCGATTTCGTTAGCGTGAACAAAATTCTGAACTGTTCGTATATGGGTTCAATTAATAAAAAAACAATGACCTTTAATTATTCACTTACAAAATTAAATTGACTAAGAAATTTGAACAAAATAACCACCGCTTCTCTGTTTGAATTGTATGGCAGCTTCAAATTAGCTTTCAGGTTGCAAACAAAAATTTTTATCTTCTTGTTTGCAAGTCTCAAAGCATTCTTTTCATGTAATTGTGTTTTTTTTTCAAAGCCATAGCAGCTGAACAACCACATTTATCTTCTTACGAGAGATATCAATGTGCTTTCCTACTGGCTAGTGTCCAGCAAAGAATGTAAAAATCCTGACGGTTTCTTACTTGGTAGGTCTTTTTTCCGGAACTTGTTGGCAGAACAGGCCTTTTTAGTAAAGCATCAAATCAAAACGTCCCAACTGCAGTTTGAATCTATTACATAAATGTACATTGACATTATTTTACGCTTCATAATTCCAAGAGGAATGTTTACCCTATTCTACGAGTAAATCATGAAGGGCTGCTCCTCACCTGACCTGTTTTTCTTACCCTTTAAGCATTTTGTTACATGGACCCCAAATAAGAGAGACCATGTTGGCAATGTTTAAGCTTGCGAGTTTTTCGCAGCTTTGCAGGACCAATTTAGAGTTTATATGACAGCTTTTCAAAAACCAAAAAACATAGACCATTCACTTTTCTGGAATCAGTTGACTTTAAATATGGCTATTAAATTTTTTATTTAACGTAAAATTTTGAAAAGAAAAGTTAAAAATTTTGATTTTAATTTTTTTTTTTTTTCAAAATTCTGAGTTTGAAATTCGGCATCTTTGTTACTTAGACAAACTAAAAACGCAGTTTTGTTATTATTATAATTTTATGGTATCACAATAAACCAAAAATTTGCTGCCGACTTTGAGTCTTTTATCTAGAATTCAAAATTTTACATTTATGAAAATAAAATTCCGCAAAATGTAACCCAACTTTGCTATTTCTTTTCAGCTTATACCGCAAAATCCGATCGGCTTTCGTTAAGCGCTACGACAGCCCTTTGGGGTGGTTCGCCATAGTCACCTCAATTATCACGACCATCGGGCTGTTCGTAGCTGAAGACTATATAGCTGGCGTTATGCTAGCCCTAATTCTGGCGTTTGATCTTTTCCTTGTCATACGAGAAAATAATCTGCGACGCACTGAAATCTATCGCAAGACAAGAAAAGTTCTCAATGAAATCAAGTTGGCCGAAGAAGAGCTTTGTGCCGAATGGGAACCTAAAAACTATCCACACGTCTGCTGCCCCATATCGCCCTGTGTCTCATTGCAATGGACATACCGTGATGGTGTTATTGTCAACTTACCATGGGCATTGCTGGTTAAAGGAGATCATATTGTATTACGCCCAGGACACACCACACCCGGGCCATGCTGTGAGTTGGAGGGTAAAAACAAATTCAAGGCACACGATTTGTATGGTGTAGCGCAGTGTCAGGAACCCCCTCTCAAGCCATTAGCCAGAACACCTTTGCCCGATATAATATGCTGCCTCGAAAACACTCCATTTTTGGAAAATCTTAAAATCATCCTAGAAGAATCATTAAAACGACCACCAACTATTTACAATCAACAAAGATATTTGGTAAGCATTTTGGCATTACGTATCCATTAAAGACAATCTGTTAATATGTAAAACGTATTTGTGTTTCAGCTTGCTACCAAGTACATCCAACAGTGGGGATTCATCCTAAGTGCTATGGTAACTTTTTTGGCTGGTACTTTAAGAATGTATGACTTTGGATTGGAAGAAAACCCCAACAATAATTGGAGGCAATTCTTCGTTGAGTCACCTGTTGCAGCTGTTATCCCACTTCTGCCACTGTTCTTTCCGATCATGTGGATTTCAATGAATCTCTGGGGTGTAGCGCGACTGCAGGCCTTTCTTCGAACGCCACAACTACTAATAGCCAAAGACTCTGAGAAATCATACGAAGGTGATCTCGACACACCGACGTATGACTATGAGAGTATATCACTGTTGCGATCTAATGTCTTCCGAAATTGGTTGCAATTATGGAATGGAGAAAGCGAATTACTGCCGCGAAGTGCTAATGTTGTTCAAGTGCTCGGCTCCATTACGGCATTGTGTTGTGTTGACAAGAAAGGTATTCTATCGTGGCCAAATCCTACCGCCGAAAAAGTCTTCTTCCTCCATGACACTCAAGACGATCCCACTGATGGGGACCAGTCGAGTAATGAATCAGATAGCATGCACAATAATCAGGAGAATAAGGATGGTGGAATTGTTGCCGAAGTTTTGGATCTAACACATGACCAGCATTGCCCATTTCGATTGGAATTTGACGACCATGAATGGAAAACCCACATTAAATCCTTAAAACCATTAGGTGAAAGTTTTTCATTGTGTGTTTGAATATAATATCTAAATTTCATTAATTCAGGTCTAGCGATTCTTCTGAACACTTGCAAACCATCAACTCATGCACATTATGGACAATTCTGTGGACACGTGACTGCTGTAGCAATGTTGGATAAGGACCTTGTGCCTGTCACAAATCGGTATGCCATCGTTGAGTCCAGTTTGAATTCCTTATTGCATGGGTACGTAGTTTCATTTCCTTTTGCTACTCATTCATTTAATACTATTTTTTTTTAAACATTAAACGTAAAAGTTTTTAATTTCTATAAATTGGAATTAATTCATATTTTTATTAGAATTTGTTAACTTTACCCTATCCAGGCATGTTCGATGACCCTTCGGAATATTTTTAGTTATGTATTTTAATTTAAAAAAAGAAATTTACCATGTAGAGGTAACTTAAATTAAAAAAATTAAAATGAACAAAATTAATTGTCCAAAAAAAGAATAGATAAAACATTTTAGGTAAAAACAATAAATTGTTTTTTTTTTTTGTAAATAAATTATGTATGTATATGTAGGTTATTTCAATCTTACTTCGTAAGTATGGCAAAAGTTAGCTTTGGCATAGTCTTTTCCTTTCGTCTGCCGCCCAGTTTTTGATTCTTTTGACTGTTATTATTTCAGTTCCAAATATCGAATGAATACTTGTTTTTATTTTTGTTTACGTGTAAACTTTGTGTCTCTATTGATAACTCATGCCCCTATAGAAAACCCAATTTTATTTCAAGTTGTTTCTATGAAATATGTATATAACATGTATCTCAAAGCCGGTGTTACAACAACGTACACCCCGTCAAAAGTTTGTAACCACAGTAAGAAATTAAATTTTCTGATACTATAAACCATTTTATTTAGGTTTATTTAATAATTATATATCCCTTAATGTATAAAAAAAGATAAATTAAATTCATCGATTTTCACGCGATGAAATCCACCCACTTTCTTGGAATAAATTCGACTTTATATCAGTTTTTGCAATGGTTCTGACTGTAAACCACTTCACACATCCTTGATTGTGATTCACATATCAGATTTGCCAGTTTGACGGAGCTTTTTACCCTTCGGTCCCTCACATCTCATAGTTTTTCATAGACATATAGTTTGAATTTAAATTGCTTTTGCAATATCTCACATTTTATTAGTTATAAGGCCAATAAACATCAAAATAAAATCAGAACTAATACAAAAAGCCGGTTTTATATCTGTGGCAGATAGGCAAAACATTATTAGCCCAATTCTAGACATTTCCCGGGGGAAGTACTCTCGGGAGACACATCTCCCGGAGAGAGAATTCTCCAATTTCCCGGGAAACTGTTTTCGAAAGCGGGAAATTAAATTCTGAACAAATTTTACTAATCAAAGTATTCATGAGTTGGGAAAATTAAAATGCTATATATATTAAAATTATTTATCGGTTTGCTTATTGAGAAGAAAAGTAGAACCGTTAGGAACAGCAAAACCTCATTGAACAGCAAAAGGTTGAGTTTTTCTGTTCCGAACACCCCAAAACAACATCATTGAACACACTTTCAAGCTGCTCCTACTATCTAATTCGATTAAATTTTTTTTTTCGTTACATCCTTTAATGATTAAGATTATATGTTAATACTGTGAAGGGGCTTTTAAGTCCTAAGTTTTGATTTTAAACTTATGCTTCAAGCTCTTTAATGGTACTATAAACATTCATGCATAGAAATACAAATAAATGCAAATACATCCAATTACAACGAGATCAATTGTCGTTTTTTCCATTTTTTTTGCTCTTAAGAGTGTAGTTTGATCAAATTGTTCAATATACAAACAAAAAAATAAGCATTTTTATATACAACTCATAAATTCTTAAATTTAATTCCTAATTATACGATTTCAAGTTCGCATTCACAATTTGATAAATACAACTGCACAGTCAGAAGAAACTTCGTAGTTTTATTATGTAAATATCGCTTATTTACGTGCAATTGTGAGTCATTATGTACTGTAGTGCACATACATATGTACATTATGTATTGAACATATGCATATTATTATACTTGAACAGATTTTCAATTCTTATTTATTTATGCATTTATACTTATTTTTTTTACCTGAAGAATTTATGTTTGAAATTCTGTTAAAGTATAAGGGTGGAATTCATAGTCGTTATTCAAGTCAAGATTAGTTTCAACTCACGTAAGTTGAGAAAATTTTAAGCGAATGCTCAAGTGAGATCCGTATTAATAAACAAAATGAAAATTCTCTCACTTTAGTGGAGAAAAAGCTTGACTTGAGGAAAATTAATTCTCAATCAAGCTGACAACGATATAATTTGAGATAGCTTGCAGGCAAAAATTAATATTTTTTGTTTTAATTTGTAACTTGTCTAAACGTAGTGATTTTGTTGTTCTCCGTAATGGGTTTTTTTTTTAAAATAATGATGTCTGTAGCTTCTGACCTCACTTGAGTTTCGATTTTACTTGAGGAAATCCTAAAGTAAAGACTTAAGCATTTCCACACAATCTCGATTATGAAAAACTCAAGTGTCCAAAAGTCTCCTCAAGTGTACACGGGTGTGACACATTTTTCTTGTTATCATATTTTTTTTGCTCGTATCAAGAATAAATACGAGCAATAAAGTATTTAAACACTTCACCTTATAAATTAAGTTTTTTTTAATGGTACATAAAATTGTATGTATTATGTCTGTTTTACTTGCTGAGAATATCATCAAATAATATGTTAGGAGTTTGACGTTAAAAAGTTGCACCCGTTATATTAGGTCCGTTTGGGAACTTTTTGGGCTGAAATATAAAATCTCTGAGTGGTAATGAATTTTTTTGTTAATTCATTTAAAATTCCCGACATTCAAAATTATTTTTATGTGCTTCTTTTTTATTTCTAATTTTTTTTTACTTTGCATTATCAAATGATTTTGACAGAATGCATATTTCAGCCGTAAGAAATTCTTTAGACAGAAATTTTCGCTCTCTTCTGACAGGTTTAAAAGGACTTGGACTCAAAAATAGTAGAAATTCGTTGTTTAGATCTATCATCTTAAGATATTTTAAAGCACAGTTCTTTCTAACCTAACCTAAAAGCATTAAATGTGTCACACCCGTTAAAATAGAAATACCCTTTTGTAATTTGTTATAAAAACTAATAATCAAAATAAATAATTTCACACGTTTTAATTATAAATTTCATTTAGAAAAGTCATAAAAAAGAGTTTTCAAAAAAAAAAAAAAAAATGGTTTTAATGCACATCACGTTGCTCTACACCACTTTCCACAACCGACCCAATCCAGTTTTTCAAGTTCATCTTCAGTATTTTTATGTACCTATTAAATTTTTATATTAATTTTCAGTTTCATGGGATTCAGGTTTGGTATCGAAATTTCTTCATTTAGAAATCTTTTCCCTCAGATGTTCACGTTGATAGTTTTTTTTTTTTTTGCATTTCAGAAACATAATAATAACTTATTTTTCAAAATATTAACAGAGCTTTGATCAAAACATATCAGCCTCATGTTTAAATTAAAAAAAAAAAATGCACGACTGTGTCGCACATACTTGCTCTTAAAGTCAAAGTTGTTGTGGCCGTTAATGCCTTTTATACACAATTTAAACAAAAATAATCGGCCCTATCGAGGTATCCGCTGAGAATTAGAATCAGAGAATTTTTGCTTCAAAGTATTCTTTAGAAGAACAAAAATTCTCCGATTCATATAAATCGGAGAACTTTCCGCTCCAACGGATACCTCGATAGGGTCGAATAAAAAATACAATTATTACAGCTCCAAACTTAAGTACTTTATTTCTTTTAAAAAGGTTAATTTTTTGAAAAAAAACTATTTTATACATAAAAATTCTCAAAATTTGTTTGAAATAAACTAATTTAGATGGTCGGAAACTGCGTACTGCAGAACGAAATTTTTGTTTACGATTTCGTTGTGTTATTTTTCATTTCACTTCAGCTGCATACTAGACTTTAGTTGTTAAAAATGTGTGTTTCCTCGTTTTAATTGTTCCTTAGGTTGGAACTTACATGAGTTAAAAAATGTGTGTTATTGTTATATTCCAAAACAAGTACCTAAAATGCGTAAGTAAAACTTACGTAAGTTGTGTAATTCCCCTCTGCAGTCAGCATATGTAATTTCATATATTCGGTGGTTTCACTGAATGAATGCTTCATCATTTATATCACAATCCACTTCGAAAATCTTGATCACTCATATTCGTTATATGTTTTGGTCATAAGCTCAAATTTACTATTACAACACTAGGCTTCAAGCCATTTGAATTGCAAGTTTTTCACCCATCAGAAATTCATAAAAGTGTTACTTGTCCTTCAGAAATTTACTTTTTCTGTATTTTAATTTCTTAAGATAATTTTGTCGGTTGAGTTTTGCTTTCTTATTTTTAATTTACCGATAAAAAAAACGTGCATGTAAATATTATTTTTGTTAAAACTGTTTTTTCAGAAATAAATCACAAATCCATAAACACATACCTGTTTTATCCCATAACTAGCACCATTCATCACATCAACTAAAATAACCCAGTTAGAATAGACACAAAAATGTCTAAGAAAGGAATTAATTTGTAACAGGTTTATATTTGATATGAAGGTTAGTATTGAGGTAAGTTATAATTTGAGATCAGTCCTGAACTTTAAGATGACTGCTAGGTCCCATTTATAGGGGGTTCACAAAAATGGGGGTTTCGCTTATATGTATCTCAAAAAGCGGCTGGTGCTGAAAAAACAATATGATATTATTTTACTGTTTAGAAGTTACAGCACTTCAAAATATTATTTTTTTTTCCTTTTTTTTGCTTTATATCTAAAATTATATATAAAATTACTGAAATATCTCGAGCGTTATACAACTACGCTAGGAGTGTTGAAAATAAAGTCAACAAAAAATTGCATATTTTTAGGATTCGTATGAAATTTTGAAGTACTATTACTTCTAAAGTAATATCTACAAACCTTCATATGCAAATTGATTTAAAATCAACTCAGCTATTAGATTGTGTGCTGAGTTAAATTTACATGAATTTGTCTTAAAAAGTATGAAAATATCACTTACCGTTTAGAAGTAATAGCACTTCAAAATTCCATAGGGATCATAGAAATATGCAATTTTTTCGTTTACTTAATTTTTAAAACTCCTTACACTACATAACAATGTCTAGAAATTACAGTTATTTAATATATATTCTTAGCTTTATATAAAAAAAAGGATTAAAATTGCATACTTTCGGGATCTATATCATATTTTGAAGTGCTATAACTTCTAAACGGTAAGTCATATCAAGAAACTTTTGAGGAAAAATTTATGTAAAATAAACTCAAGTACATATTACATTGTGGAACCTTATTTTTTCAACACCTACCGTTTTTGAGATATAACAAAAACCTATTTTGGTGACCTTTGACCCCCTATAACGGACCTAGGAGTAATTGAAAAGCTTAGGACTTTTCTCAGATTACAAACCATTCCAAAACCAACCTATATAGGTAAACAAAATTAGCCTGTTACAAAAATCCCTCAACAAAATGCATTCTTGATCAGACTTTGTGATTAAATTTCCACAAATTACATTTGTTTTAATCATAAATATATTTTCGTTTTATTTGTTTGTGTTTATTTCTTCTTTCGATTTTCAATTACCTAAGTTTTATTTAAAACAAAAATCACAAAAGCTTGCCGTGATACCATTACCCATCACTTTACACATTTTGTTTTACTGATTTCGAGTTCATAGTGATTGTTTTTGTTGGCTTTTCAATTGTTATTCTAATTTATTGTAAATAAAAGCAAAGATTCTAATAAAATTGTCATTTTTTATAACAGACGCTGCCTTTGTGAATTGGCAAAGCAAATCGGATTCACTGAACATGCCTGCGATCGTTTCACATTGGAAGGGCAATTAGCAACTTATCGGCATTTGGTAGGTTATAATTGGTCAGCTTCTTAAAACTTAACGTCCATTTTTCTTTTTAAAATACCAAATATATGAGAAAATTAAATATTTTTCTTTTTCCAGCAACCTGATGTTGTGCGTCGTGACATCCGTTTCGCTCGACAACTCCAACTTACTTCCAAAGTAAAAGTACCATTTCCGCATTCACTATCTGTGGTAATGCGAGAAAATCCAGGAGGCTATTTATCACTCTTCACCCAAGGCACTGCCGATATAATTTTAGACTATTGTGATGACTTTTGGGATGGCAAAGATTTACGAACACTTAGCCAACACGATCGCAAGCGCGCTCAGGACTTCTATCAGCGTAGTGCTCTGACTGCATACTGCACAGCGTTCGCCTATCGTCCTTTGCGTCATGGCATCATTGGAGCTCTGAGTGGTGCACAAAATGATAATATCGCTTACTTAGAACTGCCGCCAGAGTCCAAGTATCGGATGGCACATGTAGACAAGTCGCACTGTGATTTCGAGGGGCACACCAAACTAAGCCACTCGATCAGTACGGACTCGTTGCTATTCTCCGAAACCAAAGACGATCACGATATCAACGATGTGAACGGCTGTTTCGAGATGCAGTGCCATCAGGTGTTCATCGGTATGGTGACCATGCAGTATCAGGCGCAGACGGACATTGTGCAGTTGGTGGAGCAGCTGGAACGGGCGTGTATACGTTTTGTTCATTTTAGTAAGGAGAATGAGCTGCGATCGAGAGTGTTTTCAGAGAAGATGGGTCTCGAATCCGGCTGGAATTGTCACATATCATTATTGAGCGAAGATCCAAATCAATCAAGTCCGCATTCGCCCAAGAATTCCGGTAAATTTGAGTTCACTGTAAATTCTGTCAAAACGAATCCTGAACAACGACTATCTGGAGGGACGGCCGAACTCAACTGTCTTTTGCAGCCTTTAAATTTGGAAGCGTCAAAAACACTTAGTTCATCAGCACCAGGGGCTATATCAAACCAGGACTACAATATGTTGAATATGAACTCGGATCGGGGATCGAATGAGTCCATAAATATGGACGTCTCTGTTGAGCAACAACGATCACAAGACTCGGCAATGGATGAACCTGGACGATCGATGAGTATTCTGACGGACAGCACCGAACAGAGTGCTCCTATTCATTTTGACATGTCGAATCGAGCTAAACTACCGCGAGGCATCGAAAATATTCGTCCACATTTGGAACAAGTCGACAATGTTCCTCTACAGGTTTCGCTCTTCACTGATTGTTCGGCAGAGGCTACGCGGGAGATGCTGAGCATAATGCAGTCCTATGGTGAAATTGTAGTGTGTCTAGGTTCCAGTGCGAGCAATGCAAATGCCGAGATATTCCTGCAAGCCGATTGTAGTATTGCTGTGGAACCACTATATCCACAAGTCTGTCAGTCAATAGACGCATTCACAGAAACCAATATTCTAAACAACAAACTTAGACTTATGAAACTGAAAAACTATTCGAGTAGCAACCTATCTAGGCAACAGCATTCTGCGTCCCTGGAGCTGTTAGAGGGCGCCGATGCACGTCCCATGCAGTCACAGGGACACACTGTATCACCGATCTATATCAGTAGATTGCTCAACTCACTGCCATGTTCGATATCAGTGAGTCGAGACGATCCACTGTCGACGGTGGCTCTGATAGAATTGTCAAGACGCTTCTCATCTGGACTGTGGAATTGTATACAATACTGGGCATGTTGTGCTGGAACTTTATCAGTTATAAATATTCTAAGTGCCTGTTTGTCGCTCCCACCTATCCTCACGCCATTATCTGTCATTTATTTGATGTGTTTGCCAGTGCCGATGATATCAGTTTCACTGGCACACATAGATGCCGATTCAAAGACAATGAATCGGGCCACTGCCAAAAAGCAAACAGAATATGATTCGAAGGTGTTTGGCTTTGTCCTCTGGTGCTATGGATGCAAGTTTATTACCCCGGTTTTGATTATTGTAAGTATTCCAATGGCAGCAGTTTCTTTACACATAATTTTGAAGGGAATACGTTTCGAGACTTGCCCCTAGATCTTTGATCGTATTCGCTTTAGCCAGATTATTGATTTGAGAATTAAATGTCTTCCGATAGCAACATGAAAAATTTCTGGTGGTTTAAGTCGTTTTCGAATGGACTTCCGGAAGCATCCAGGTCTTCTGAAATTGTTTTATTGGCACTAAAGTGACACATATGACACAATAAAACAGTTTCAGAAGACTTCTAGATTCTTCTGGACGATGTCCGATCAAAAACGACATAAGTTTAACGATAAATCCTTATTTTTAATGTTTTTCTTGATTTTTAAGGTTCTCGGATTTTGTACATTTATGGCGCATCCTCTTGAAATAGTGGACATCGATGAAGAGAAGATCCACGTCCATTTAGAAGTTGCTCGCATTTTTTCCCTTTTGGGAATAATTTTACACTTTGGTAAGTGCATTGCTTGTTTGTTGGAATATTCAAGTAAATGTCGTTGTCATTTTGTTTGCAGTGATAATATCCGCCTCATTTGTACATCGTGATCACTCCATCTGGCGGAAGAACCCATTTAAAAATCGTATCTGGACTTTAAGTATTTTATCAGTTATCATATTGCACGTGGTTATTTGTGTCCTTCAATTGTTTGCACATGGTGATCTCATAGATGAGGTTAAAGCAGTCTGGTCAGTTATTGTATTTACATGTGCTAGTTGTTTGCTAAGTTTCGCAGTGACAGAAATATGCAAGTGGCAAGAAATTAAGTAAGTTACAAGCAATTTCATAATTTAGGCCCCACTGTGATTATTTTTTTTTTAAATTTTATTTTTAAAGAGTCAACACAAGATATCAACGAAGAGCTAGATTAGATTTCGGAACTAAACTTGGAATGAATTCTCCATTTTAAAAAAAGAAAACAGAGAGAGCTAAAAAGACGATATTTTAATAAAGTCACTGTTTTGTTTTTTTTTTTTTTTTGTTATGTTTTAAAACAATCTTACAATTTTGTAGGACAGAAGTGTATTTTTATTTTCAAAAATCCTTTTTGTATGTGAAAAGACAAAAACAAAAAGGAAATCTTTGTTTTCATTGTGTTTTTTTATTTGTTTTCTTATTCATCTAACTCGATTGTATTTTTGTAGACCATTAATTGTGTATTATCACTTTTAAACTATTTTTTATATAACATGTAACATTGTAAAAAAAGAAAAAAAAACGCAAATAAGAGTTTAATTTATTTAAAAACATTATTATTTTTCGTAGTATTAAAAAAGCCAAAAAAAAGAAGTGCAGTAAAATGCAAAACTAATATTTATATGTGTTTAATTTTTAAGTTTTTCAATAAATAATTTGATGATTTTTGAATGATTTTTCTTTCGAAAAGAATTAAAAAAAAAAAAAACATATTATATTACCTATTTGTGTTTTATTTTTAAGAGAAAAGTGGAGACGTAGTTAATTCAATCCCAGATTCAAGAACATTCAGTTCAGTTAAGTTAAGAGGCTCCAATTGGACAAATGTCACAAAGAAAAGGAAAGTTAGATTTTTTTAGACAGTTGGTCAATCAGAGCGCTTCAACTGAACTTAGCTGAATGTTCTTGAACCCGGGGTGTAAAACCTTTTATACCATTTCGTCAACAAGATGTCAAAATCTAGTCGAACTGTTCGCAACGCATGTACACTACATCTTTTGTGACATCTCTCATTGGATGGAATTAGTATCCATCACTTCTGTGTGGGCACAACCCCGAAAAGTTAAGGTTTTCTGAAATATGTATTTTATTATAAACATGGTAGAAGCATGAAGAGTTGGAACGATTTTAACTTATCTAAAAATTCCAAAAATAGTATTTACTTGGATTGTTTTTATGTTTTACGTTGCTTTTTACTATTGCTATTGGCAATTATCAATTAATAAATTATTGATACAAATTGCATTCTTTCAATAAGGACAAGGATAAATTCTAGCATTGGTATATATGACGTTTCAAAAAAGGGAATCACCAAACATCCTTAACTACCAAATTTGAAGAAAATCGCTTCTGCAGTTTAGGCTGTAGCACCAGGTATACCCAGACAGACAGACAGAATTGCGAGACCCACTTTTTTCGCATTCTCTATCATCGTAATGACATGTCTGATTGTTATATCGAGTTAGATTTTTTTTACGAATCCTATACTTGCCCAATAGTACCTACATATATCGAATTAAAAAGTTCTCCCATAAGACCTATAGTAACAATTTTTGTTGGACAGAGTATAGGCTTTAGGTTCGACGGGGGTGTACAGTAATTTATAAGTAACTACTACCAGACCTAGAGTACCACGGTCTATCAGATAGTGATTCATTTATATTATTTTCGTTTAAGTTTTACATAGAATTCAATTATTCAACAAAAATTGCATCAAAAGTTAATTTATGTAGATAAGCTATTTAACAAAAAATGTTTTATTGTTTGCCTCTAAAAGCAATGCAAAACCCAGGCTCATTTATTATTATCACTTTTTTGACTTTATTGACTTACTACATTGACTTACGCATATAAAGCAAAGTTTAACTGGAAAATTTGAACTTTCGCTATCAGTCTTATCCGCCGTATTCTATAGTTGAGTTTTTGGTGCTGAAAATTTCCACTAATCATACAATATGTAACAATACGTAATAACGAACAAAAACTACTTATTAAATATTTCCTTAAAACATTTTTTTTTTTATTTAGTATGCATTAATAAATTCATTTTTAATCATTTTTCTTATTCAAAAAAAAAAAATTGAGGTTATACATAAAAATTGGTTTGTTTGTTTTGCTTAATATATTATATAATTTTTTACTCTTTCAACAATTTTACATATAAATAGCTAAAGTTTAGTTAATTGGTTTCAATCTAATATTTTTATAGTTTTTATTTATTTTTTTTTTTCTATTGTCAAATATTCAAATTCAACACATTATCAGAGAAAGGAATATTA
Source organism: Meliscaeva auricollis (assembly GCA_948107695.1). Classification (NCBI taxonomy): domain Eukaryota; kingdom Metazoa; phylum Arthropoda; class Insecta; order Diptera; family Syrphidae; genus Meliscaeva; species Meliscaeva auricollis. The sequence continues at coordinate 16,269,810 of OX403617.1, read as the reverse complement.
ATTATTTTATTGTTATAGTTGCAAGTTGAAAAACAAGGATTTTTTTTTAATAAAAGAAAAGAAAATAACAATATTTTTTTTTTGTTTAAAAGATAAACATCACGAGTAGACTCTACTGGTCTCTCTTTTGGTCTAATCGGAACAGATATAAGATTAGTTATAGAAAAATATACTGTTCCTTGTTTTGTTTAAATTTGTTTTTGTTTTTATTGTTTAATTCATGGCTGCTAATGGAGCTTCATGTACTTTGAAAATATTCGATAATTCATCTAAAAGGGTTTCTGAGCGATAAGCCACACGAATATCAGGCACATTGGTGCGAGTGATATCGTTGCCAGCAACACCTTCGCGGGTGTAATTTGGTCCAAGCCAATGTTGTTTAATCTGAAAAAATCAAATTGTTTATTGGTTTTTATTTTATTATTTATGAAAATCAATGAAGACTCACCCTGTGTGGGAATCCACTCATGATAACACTGTTCCTTGCCAATTCACACATATCACATGAGCTAAGCTTCCACACCTGTGCAGCGATGCTGTATTCTTCCATAAGAGGTTCCTGTAATATTATTATAATTTAAAAAAAAAATATATTCAGTGAACTAGAAAACAAACCTTTGTAAAGTGGAACTGCAATGGATCATCAGTAGAAACCGACACGACTAGACCACGAGCTAAATACTCTGGCAAAGGATTTCTATGATAATCCAAGAAGAGAGAATTGTTTGACAGTGGAGACATGGCAATCCCGATCTGTGCTAAATAATAGAGATACTGAAGAACCGGAACCTTCCGAAGAAGCAAACCGTGCGAGATGTTCTCAGCCATAAGATAGCCACAAACTAAATGCTGTACAGGTCCAGCTTCACCACAATGTGGTCGAAGAACAAATGTATTTAATCCACGTTCTCTGCAAAAGACAATATGTCATATAAATAATGAATGAGGGGAATGTTTTCATTACTCACTTTCTGAATTGATTTAAAACACTTATGTTCGCATACATGTAATAGATGTAGTATGCATAAGGTGGGTTGTCCACGTCGTTCCAGTTCGGTGGTGTTGCAATATCCCCATCAAAGAGTGGATTCTCTGGCTTAGATTCATCATCCACAGAATCGAAGCCAATTACATACTGCAAGAAACGATGTAGCTCTGGATGACTGTTGGGATCATTGGTGGCTTCAAATAGGGGTAAAAATATATTGTCTAGAATTTCCTGGAATGCATTCACCAACTTGTTTGTCTTGAAGATATCGCTAAAGTAAACAAATAAATGAAAACGAATGAATAGATGTTGATGTGAAATATTTAATATTGACTCACAATAAACGTGGCATTTGTATAAGCCAACGAATGTTTGTGGAATAAACGTTATTGTCAATTGCCCATTTGGCCAATTTAATCCACTCGTCACGGGATTTGCCATAGATTGAGAGACGTAACTCTGCATTTTGGTATTTCGATTCTTCCAAGTCAAATGCTACTTCCTACAAAAGAATTTTAATTATAAACTTAATTTTATTTGTAACCAAAATATAAATTTAACCAACCTTAATTATTTGTGCAAAATACTTTCCATTCAAATAATTGTCTGTCTTGAGGAATACCTCACGTAAACGCGACTCACCAATGGGATTATATTTGGCATTGAATTTATCAAAACGATGGAAGGTATTACGATCGGCGTGCACGTCCAGCATGTCGACGGTAAGATCGTATGTGGTAAGATTCATTGATTGAAACACTTGTGCCAGTGTCATTGGTTGGCCTTTGGTTATTGTGACGACTTCATTTGCACTCTTTTTGATGGCTCTCTTTATGAATCGGAGAAGATGTTTTTGATTCATACATGATGCCGCATGGATGTGAGTGTCGACTTTTCTGTAAAATAAATGAAAAAAAAAGAAATATACATTTGAATAGAAATTTTAGACCTCCATAATATTTTTTTATGCATTTTTTAAGATACAAAATTAGATTTTTAAGATAAGTTTTGTGTTGTTTTAATGGCAATTCAATTAATAAATAATAAGCCCGTTTTCACCAGATTAGAATTCAGAGGGTAAAAATCCTTTTCAAAAGTTTAATTTGGTTTCTATGGCCACTTTTTGCTGGCTAATTTTACTGTCACGAGTCTCGGAAATCACCCTATGTTCAAAAAGAAAACACCTTTGTTCACTGTGGCGTATGCGTATTCTTTTAAAGGTATTTTTTGTGTATGAATGCATATCATACATTTTATAATCACAAAAACAAACAAACTAAATAAATAAATAATAATATTTCTATAGAGTCGTGCTAATTTTTCCTTTTTGGGGAAACAATACTTGAAGTTCAAAGTAACTTGTTTTCAAAAATTAAAATAAATTCAAACAAATCTTTATCATTTTGTGTGTTGTGAACATTTTTTTTTTTACCTTATGTTGTAGAAATCTCTATGGGCAGTTGTCTTTTGAGATGCTAGTTCACGCAATTCATTCAAAAGAACATGCAATTGAAATTTAGATGACAAATAACTCAAACGTCGGTAGCAAAATGATTTTCTAAAAAAAAAAACAATAATTTATGTATTAAACTATCGCATTATCTTGAGAATATACAAATCTTACAATGGTCCATCAGCAATCATGTTGCACATGACTTGCATATCGTTTACAAATTCCTTTAGTTTTGGGTACTCGTATTTAACAGGAGTGGTGCATTCCTGTGGAGTAAAAATTAAATTTAAATAAAGAAAAAAAAAATTGTTTAATTAATTTACCTCATCTTGGAAGAGATTAAAAACACCATCAACTGCCTTGATAGTATATCCTTTATTCGAAGGAAACTCAACATCCCAAGGGTTAGCGGTCTCTGTTGGTGGATGTATGGGATGATCTAGATTGGGGAACATTTATTTAAAAAAACAAAAAGAAAAACATTATTTCAGCATTAATTGTAAATTTATTTTAATGCTAAATAAAACAACAGGATAAAAAGAACATTAAACAAAATGTCAATTCAGCAAACAAAACGAAATGTTTCTAACTCATTCTAGTCTTCAATACGAGTATTTGCAAATTTAGTTTGAACAAGACTCATATAATATGGTGTTGGTGTTTTCTTGTGGATTATATGTTTTTTTTTTATTTCGTTTGGACAGAAAATGGTGTGGGGTTAGTCAATCAATCAAAATAGCAAAAATTCAAAAAGGAAAAAAAAAACACAAATTGTTTGAAATTCGGGTCGAAGACCGTGTTTTTTGTGCTTGATTGGTAGATTTTATTAACTTGTTTGATTTTTCTATTGTTTCGGTGTATGTGTGAAGTTTGTGCAGCATTGAAGTAGTGCATACATTTAGAAAATCATTTTAAAATGTGTTTAAATAAAAATTAAATATAATAAATTAACAAAACAAAAAAAAAACTTAAAGTTAAGCAAAATAAAATATTAAAATAATAATAAAAAACAAATAAGCAAATTTATAAAGGTTAAAAATGTATATAATGGTATAAATATCTCCCCATTATATGTAAGTGTTAAAAAGTAGTTAACTACAGTTTAAGCCAACAGCTACTTAGAAAAATTTACTAGTCGAAAGGCTCAAATTTTGTGTGCTTATGAACAAAAACTTGTACTACGTTTTCACCTGCTACTTAATTAACATAGATTGTTTTCGGATCTACGCTTAATCTCCTTTAAATCACGTGATTTACCATACAAATTTTAATCTCCTCAAATCAAGATTAAAAATTCATCTCTTCGATATCTACTTGGAAGAAAAATTTGGTAAATCAAACAAACCTACTTTTCTAAAATTTACTCTGCTGGATTTTTGTTGCCCACACAAAATGTCGTGTTCCATTTTGAGAGTATACTTTTTTTTATTATATCCGCCGTTTTTTTAACCATTTAGTTTTATTTTTGTTGAAAATAAATGGACAAAATGTTGTACTAATGGATAATATCGCTTACTTGAAATGTTTAGTAAGTTTTGCACATATTTTCACCAAGCACAAACAAATATAATATATATTTACCCTCAGTCAAGAAAAAGGGAGTATATTCTCCATATGGAATGGAAAACAATAAAATAGATAAGAGCATCTAGATTTTTGTTCATGCTTCAGATACGTCAAAATTAATCTCCTTTTAAAAGATTAATTTTAAATCTCAGATTATCTTTAGGTGAAAAAATATTGTAGAAGTCTGGCAGGATTGCCGTGGGCCCAAGGTTGTGAACGTTTTTTTTTTTTAATTTCAAAATGTGAACAAAATTGTCAAAACTAAGGCTGAAAGTTTGTATACAGTTGCCTTAGTACTAGTTAAGTTCGAAAACACGGCCTGGCAGGGTTAGATGGGCCAAAGGGTTGCCAGACGAGCCTAATGCTTTTAATATAAAGAAAATTTATCACATAATTTAAGAAATTAGCTAGAGTTATTGCTTAAAATTGGTGTTTTTTTACATCCCCAGTTGAATCAGTGTCTTATAATATATAAGTGTTGCCACAGTTCCAGGGTTGCCATACTTTTTGTTTTAATTAAATTTAAAATGGGTTTAATTCCCGAAACTAACGTAGTCTCGAAGGGCTGTATTGTTAAAATATGTAACCTTACACTTTTTTGTGCTTTATGAGTTGTTTCTTTGGTACTAGTTAAGTACAAAAAATGCAGTCTGGCAGGGTTGCCAACAAGTGCTTGTTAAACGAAACTAAGTTTATATTATGATAAGAATGTTCATCATTTTATAATTTTTGAAATTGGATAGATTTATATTTTAAACTTGGTGTGTATTTTTAACATGACCAGTTTAATCAGAATTTGGAAAACAAAGCATTAGGCGTCACAAAAATAAAACAAAGAAAAACTCATAAATGACCCGCAAATTGTGTACTTTGGCGTGAAAGAGAAACGCATTTTATGATTTAAAAAATCGACGATGTTTTGGTACCAATTTAGGTAATATGGGAGAATACCACGTGCTTTGTATCTCATAAGTCATAAGCTACTCATGGTTAGTTTCTGAGGTTAGTGTGATTAACTGTGTTCAATGACGTTGTTCTGGACTGTTCGAAATAGAAAAGTACAACTTTTAGCTTTCTAATGAGAGTTTTCTGTTCCAAACTGTTGTAGTTTGCTGTTCATTGACATCGTCTGGAACAGTTTAGAATAGGATTTTCTGTATTTGTATTCTGTATTCTAACAACAGGTTAGAACAGATTCGTGAGACCTGTCAAATATGTATGTTGTTGTTGTTTTCTGTTCTGACGTTTCTCACGAAACTGTTTTGCTATAATCTGTTCTGTTCTAACTACTTCCTCGTTGAACACAGTTATTCACTAGCTCAACAAAGATTGGAAGTTTGAAGTTTCTTCCCTAATTTGTACAGAGGCCTAAGTTGTTTCACTTTTCAAACGGTGCAGTGCCAAAGTTGAATAAAATGAATAAATTTTGTTTTTAGGGAGTGGGAGCGGGTGTTTGGTTTTAAAGATTAACTTTTGGTTTGTGTTTCAATGAAATCATCAGACTATCAGGATAATATCAAAATAAAGTAAAACTAAAAAAAAAACAAGAAAGCAAAGTAAACAAATAATAATAATACAAAAAAAAGCCAAAATAAAAAATTTAACAAAATAAAATCAAAACAAAAATTTAACAAAAAAAAAAAAAGACATGCCTCTCGTTAAGAATTCGCTTGAAATGTGTTCGATAAACGAATTACCTTTCGATAGGCTCGGCAGACTGATCTTTCGAATAAGTTCTATAAAAATGTTCAAAAAAAAAATAAAATTGTTTTTTTTTCGTCCACAAAAACAAAACAAAATAAAAATTAAAATTATGAGACAAAAACGTACAAAATTACTAAAGAAAAGATAAACTATCAATAAAAAGTGCCCTTTGTAGCATACACGTTTCGTTAATATTAAAATCGTGACTTCGGTGACGAAATAGGAAAAAAAATTAAAATTCTAAAACTTGAGAAGGTTTTTTTTTTGGTGGAGAATTTTTTTTATATTGCATTATGCGTAGGTACAGTTAATTTTTCCAATTAATCAATTGTTAAATTCAAACATTACCTGCGATTGTCTTGCGGTCCTCATATTCAATATGATTGAAACGGTCACGTTCGTGTACGGTTTTCAAGAAACGAGATGTTGTCGTTGGGAATGACTGTTCCGATTGTGACATATAGCGTGCACGAAGTTCTAATGCTTGTATCAAAAGTGTTGATGCACGCTCCAAGTCTTCAAGTGGTACACCACTGGTGTCCTCACCAGATATTGATACTCGCTGGAAATTGGGAACAAAGTCATGTTCATCTATGGGTAAACGATCGTCTACTGTATCGGCTATTACAGACAATCCACTTTTGCCCCTGAAAGTAAATTTTAAAAATTATGGATTTACTCAAAAGAAGACAAAAAAATTCATAAATTTTTCAATAAATTGTTGAGGTAACTTAAATTTAAAATTAAAGGCAATTTATAGGTCGTAGTTATAATAATATTGAAGGCTTGGAGGAAAAACTTATCGCCGAGCTGTTAGAAGTTTGTTTGGAACAGAAAACTATTTTGCTGTTTAGTGAGAAATGTTATGTTCCAGTTCCAAACTATTCTGATTGGTTTTGTGTCTTGTTTGCTTTGTAGTCCTTATTATAAACAGATTTGTAAATACGTAAAAAGAGTTTTTTTGTTGTTTTCTGCTTAAATTTGTTCAGATCATTGTCATAAAACTATTCTCCCTATTTCTGTTCTTACTTTTTTTCTAAGTAAACAGACTTACCTTAATTTGCAGGCATAGCAGACTAATAAGAGACTTGCTACTTTCGTTTTTTTATTTGTTATAGTTTTGAGTTCTTAAAAAAAGGTCTAATTCAGCAATTCAGTTGTGTTTTTCGATACAATAACCGTCCAATTCACCATTGACTGAAGAAGAAATGTACAGTTTTCTAAACAAACCAGGTACAGGTTTCTTCAGTCAAAAGTTAAAAAGGGTGCCTATAGTTTTCTTTATTCCTTTAAAATACTAAAAATTTGCAAAACAGCGCCATCTGCACGTTAGATGAATACAATCTTCTCATTTTTTTTTAATGCAAGTGAGAATTCTTGAAAAAAAATTTGCCTTAGTAATGTTCAGAATACAGGTAGCTAAATTAAATTGATTTTAGTGTATTTTTTGTCACTTGAATTTCAGATTTTGAGTTATGGAAGCGTTCCCGGATTGATTTTTCGGCTATATCAGATAGAATAAAACAAAACTTAACTCTGTTTCAAACAAAGCTAATACATTCGGAGATTTATTTCAATTATTTTAACCGGTAGATACGTCAGAATTAAATTTAACTTTAATTTAATGTAATTTTAACTTAAAACCTTCATGATTTTGACCCATATAATTAGCATTGTTATTTTTATTTCATAATTTCTTGGCAATTGTTGCAAGTAAGCAAAATAAATAAACATGTTCGTAAATTTCATGTTGAAGTTTTATCGGAACGATATTGATAAATTGGCATTGACACAACTCAATAGATTTTTGATTGTCATGAAAAGTACATCTCAGCTAGCCGTTTTGGAACGGCAGAAAATTATAGGTTGTCTCCATTCCTGCTAAACTACATAAATATAGGATGTGGTTGAGAGTGACAGTCATTAGGCATTGGTTCTGCGTTAACTAGCCGTGCCACAAAATGTAATTATTTTTTTAGTAAATAATTGGTAAATGATTAAAACGTGGATATATGATATTCAACGAACTGTATCAACGAACTTGTTTCCAAAAAATTTAGAAATGCAATAAATACTAGGATTTGAAAAAAATCAAATTTCAAACAATATTTTTATTTTAAACTTATTGGATTTGCAAATCTAAATTTTTTTTCTAAAAACTACATGTGATTTAAAATTAAAATTTGACCGAATTTTTTGTATTTAAAAATCATCAAACACAAGCAACTATCACTTTGGCTAGATGAAACTCTTACACATTATTCACACAAAATAGAAATCTTTCTTCCGCCATTAGATTTTACCACTTTGTCCAAACCCTATATACCAAAACAACAACAAAAATCTTTTAAATTGTTCAAAAAAACTAAATAAAATACTGTTTTATTTCAAAGATCCACCAAACGATACTTAACACTCTCAAAACTCAACAAAAACTGATGATGAGTATTTTAAAAATTTTATATCCAACAAAATACATGTGATGAGGAGAGCACCCTTACTACAAGATATTTCACTATATTCAATAAATTTTGATTGAATTTAATTTGAAATAATGAAAAGAAAGATATAAGGAATTACCTGCCATTATGAAAATTGTAAGAGTCATTGACAAACGACATTTTATAGCTTTAATACGTCACTCGAGCTCGGCCCGAAAAAGAAAACTGCAGCCGTTAATAAATTTTTAAAACAGCAACAGCAGTAGAATCAGCAATATAGATACCTTTAACACAAACACACAGCCAAAGAAATTAATAAAAATAATATTGAAAATTTAATTATTGTTTTGGCCAGAAGTCAAAGGCCATCATAATTATATAGAGTACATAGTCATAGCCAAGCCGTAGATAGTTTGATGGATGTTACACTAAAATTTATGATAAATTTTCTTTTTTACACCATAAAATGAATATCAATAAAACTAATGCTAGCATACCTATAATAATAAAAAGAAAGTGTTTTAATTGAATAATAACTACGACTACGTTTAACATTAATAGCTCTTTTGTCTCCTGCGAACTTCGTACACTATACAGAAGCGGATTAATACGCCTTGGAGCCCTTTTTCACTATTTTGACATGAAGTATTCAAATTTTCAGGTCTACTAAATTTACAAATCGCTGTCAGTCATTTCTGTCATTACAATTCTCATTCAAGAAGTTTAACCGCCGCCGCGCCAGTACAAACGCAGTCGGCCCACTTGATCTCCATTTCTGTTGATTTAATTTGTTTCGTGTATTAGGTTAGCCGAGACATCAGCTACACTTTTACTTTTACCTTTTTACTATGGACATTGACTTCTTGAGATAGAAGCAAATTACAAATATTCACAAGAAAATTCTATTTCACAAAAGGTGAATCGGAAATGCAGGCGAATTGGTAAAAGTATGTTTTGACACAGCTGAAACTGACCGTTGTTTCTGAACGCTCCCATTTCGATTTGTAAATTCTTTGTTCTAATAACATAACCACCTAAATAAAATTGATGATGAATTTTTCCACATACCCATTTACAAGGGTAAACGGAGACCCTTGTTTCTAAAATTACTGCCTTTTTCAACTGATGATTTACTTGTTTATCAAGAAATCCGACTCTGTTAAAAACCATCAAACAAATAAACAAAAAAAAAACTGTCCTTTATAATTGGTTAGGCAATGAATAAATCTTTTTGCATTTAATTGTTCATTAATTCTCATAAATAAAACCTAGGTAGGTACTGCAAACCCTTTTTCGGTTGATGAAAATTGAGACTTATGATCAAAGCGCGTGCTAAAATTCACAACAGTATTGCGTTTCAAATCGTTTTAATCGGTACAATTACTTTGAACACATCCCCTTCAAACTTTTCTTCTCTCCTTTTTTAGGTTTTTGTTTTTGTTCTTTTGTTCTTTGTGTTGAGAGAAATGACAAAATATCGTGCAACACGAAGAAAGGGCAGGCACATTGGATTATAGTAGAATAAAAGCAAAGGCTGAATGTCTCCTTTTTTTATCTGACTTGGCCTTGTTTTTAATGCCAAAATACTCGTAAGACCTGAACATTGAAGAAAAGTTGGCGTGTTATGTAGAGGTACATAAACAAGTGTAGTAGTTCTGTTGCTGAACTTTTTTTTTGTTAATTTTTTCCCACTTAAAGTGGCATAGAAATTCCATTTGTCATAACAAGGAAAAACTTATTTTTCATTTTTTTTTCTTTGGTGGTAAATTTGACGCATCATCCGCCCTGGTAGTTAAGTGAGAAGATATAACATTTCAGAATAAAAAAAAAATTAAACAACTTTGAGAAGTGAAAAACTTTTCTTAGAGGAAAAAGGGCCTTCAGACAAAATATCCAAAGTCAGGAAACTATTTTCCTGTCATTTTCAAAGTTTTTGCAACGAAATTTTGTTTGATACTAGATAAAAAGAAATAAACGACATAACCGTGTGTCAGATTTTTCAAATCAAACTCTGGTAAAAACTATGTTCAGTGTTAATACTTGCAATATATTTATACATACAACTACAGCAGAGATTGATAGAGGTAAATCAATGAGTTAAAAAAAGTTTTTTTTTTTGGGAATGAAAGCCCTTTGAAAAAGAAAAATAACTTTACCAATTTGTATCTCTTTCAAATGTGACATTTTGCGTATATATAATATTTTCCGCCGATTTTTTTTATTTTTATAAAAAATTCATGGATTTATTGTCAAAAGTTGCACTTTACGTGTATCAGCAAAGATAAGAATTCAAGCATCAAATAGTTAACAATTCTTAGCTTCTTCTTCACATGTGAAATTTGATCAACAGTGTTTTGATCAAAAACAGACTATTGCATCTCGATATCCATAAAGGAACTATGCGGTTTTCTCATGGTCGAACTTGTAACCAAATTCTCAATAGCATGCCATGTGTGCTTACCTTGAGATAAGTTAACATTGAATCATGATACCACTACCTTGTTTCAAACAATCCCCATTGTGCGGATAATCAACAAAGGTAATCAGATTACGACCAAAATACATATATTGAGAGGTATTTGTCAAATTCATCATGATCAACTTTTTTGAAAAAATCTTAATCCGATTTTAAAGCGTAAATCGTATAACAATGTTCAAATGTTGTCTCAAGCGAAAAAAATGATTTTTAAGAGTTTGTTAATAGACTGTCTATTGAAAATAGTCGAATATGAGGGAAAAAAAAGAACAATTGCGTTAACGTGTTTTTATTTTTGAATATATGTGTGTAATATCTAAGCATGCTAAAAACAGAAGATTCTATTAAATTCGTTCAGGAATTTTTGAGAAAATGGTCACACTATGATCATTAATTTATGTTTTCGTCATAACTCGAAAACTAAGCCGAATTTGAGAATTTAACCCAAGAAACATTTCGTAGGAAATTAGATCTTCTATCAAAATGAATTATTAAAAAAAAATATAAACAAAAATAAGCACAAAAAATATCAAAAACTAACCTAAAAATCTCCCCTCATTTTGGCGGGAGGGGCAATTTTCTGAAAACAATAAAAAACATTTAAAATGAAAAAAGCATTAAAAAGCAATGGCAACGCTTGAAATTTAGAAAATTATTATATTTTTGAAAAGCCAAAACCCCGACTTTTTAACGCAATGATTTTTTTTTTATTGAAATCAAATATTGGGAAGATTGAGAAAAAGCTGTATAGCTGCAATAGTTTTAATTATAAGCAACATTCTCCGCAATTTAGTAAAAACAAAAAAGCTAATTTTTCAATATCTTTTAGGTTAGTTTTTGCTATTTTTTGGTGCTAATTTTTGTTCATATTTTTTTTTTAATAATTCATTTTGATAGAAAACTAATTTTCTGCGAAAAGTTTCTTGGGTTGAATTCTCAAATTCGACCGAAAACATAAAAAAATACCAGTGTGACCATTTTCTCAAAAATACCTGGATGAATTAGTAAAAAAATAAAAACCCGTGAACGCAACTGTTTCTTACTAACTTTCTTACTTTTGAAGTAGAAGACTACATCAGAAGTTGGATTATTTCAATGCTAAAAGAGAGAAGAATTCAAGCAAGTTTAGGAAATTCAAACTGTTTTAAATGCGTTAATAGGGGTACGCCTCAGGGTGGCGTTCTTTCTCCCCTTTTATGGCTCCTTGTCATGAACAATATCCTCGTGAAGCTTGAGAGAAGTGGAGTGAAAGCAGTGGCATATGCGGATGATCTGGTTGTACTTGTATCAGGAAAGTTTTTACCTGTGATCAGTGAAATGACTGACACGGCTTTGAGAAAAGTTAGCAACTGGGCTACGAGCTGTGGCCTAGGAGTTAATCAAAGTAAAACGGAACTGATGCTTTTTACAACTAAAACCAAAATCCCTGTCTTCCCTCTACCTCAGCTCAACGGCCAAATCTTATCACTTTCTTCCAGCGCCAAATATTTAGGTGTAATTTTGGACACTAAACTGAGCTGGAAGCTAAATATAGAAGAGCGGGTTAGAAAGGCGAGCATTGCTTTCTATGCCTGCAGTAAAACCTTTGGGAAAAAATGGGGTCTTAAATCAAAAATGATTCTATGGACTTACACAGCGGTTGTACGACCCATTCTTACCTACGGCGCCATTGTTTGGTGGCCTGCACTTAGTAAAGCTTATAACATCAAAAAACTTAAGAAAATCCAGAGAACAGCAAGCGTAGGGACGACTGGAGCCCTCCGGTCGTGCCCCACTGAGGCTCTAAACGTTCTCTTGCACCTCTTACCCATAGACCTTCACATTAAATACCAGGTCTCTTGTAGCGTTTTAAGGCTAAAAGAAACAGGTAGTTGGAAGGCAAAACCTTTTGGTCACAGTGACACAACAAATTTAATACCATCGAATATGCTTCTGACACCCACGGACTACTGCACCCCTATTTTGAACACTGTAATGAATTGCAGGGTCAGCTTCCCGTCGAGATCAGACTGGGAAGAGGACATTGTGACGAGAGACTTCGACACCTGCATTTTCACTGATGGCTCAAAAATGGATTGTGGGGTCGGTTCGGGTGTCTACTATGAATCCCTCAATATCTCAAAATCCTTTCGACTACCAAACTTTGCCAGTGTATTCCAAGCGGAATTGCTGGCAATTAAAGAAGCTTGCAAATTACTTAGAGTAAATTCAAATCAAAACCAAAATATAGCTATACTAACAGATAGTCAGGCAGCTATAAAAGCAATTGCTTCGGTCACGACATCCTCCAAATTGGTTCAGCAGTGCAGAGAGGAACTCTCATTGCTGAGTGGAAGCCTCACAATCACTCTCATCTGGATCCCAGGTCACAGTGGTTTTGAAGGCAATGAAAAGGCGGATGAACTGGCCAGGCAAGGATCGGCCCTTCATGAGTCACTAGCAGAAATAGTTAACATTCCCATAGGAGTCATGAAGGGCGATATCTTCTTAAATTACCTAACAAAAGCTAACAATAGGTGGCACAACTTGACTAGCTGCGTCATATCCAGAAAAATCTGGCCCACCTATAATAAATCCAAAACATATGACCTAATCTCTAGACCCAGAAAAGACATTAGCAGAATCGTTGCGGTGTGCACAGGACATTGGCCGATAGGGGAACATGCAGCAAAGTTGGGTATACCGCACAATACTTATTGTCGCAGCTGCTTGGACCAGCAAGAAAAAGAAACGGTCTTCCATTTCCTATGTCAATGTCCCGCCCTTGCTAGGAATAGAGCACTCTCTTTGGGAAGTGAATTCTTTAATGTCATAGATAACATCTCAGGATCAAAGATCAAAGACTTGATCTCGTTCCTAAATGCAACAAAGTGGATTTAGGACTGCCTAACACTTGTTTTTCCCTTTTTAAAACCAATCAAAAATGTATTTCAAATAAATCCAATTATCACCCATAGGTTTCATAAGTTTTGGTATCAAAACGGCGTATCCTGCGCCAATTGGGTCAAACAAACAAGGTTTGCTTGACCGCCATCTCTACCTACCTAACAGCTATATTCAATAGACCATAAGTAAATTAAAACATAAAAACAATTATTCAAAGTCAATCTCGTTCTATCTGGCCCATTCGACTTAATTTTTGACCCAAACTTCATGCTCAAACCTACTACGTAAGGGTGACTAATCACCAAATGTATTGAACGTGATTTGTAGTTTGTTATGAAATTAGGATTCTAAATTTATTCTTATTTACCGCAATACTCTTTTTTATTTATCGAATGCATTTCGATTTTCTTAAGACTGCATAGCTGCATCCTGTTAAAAACGAAGTGTATAGATGTTTTAAGTTCACGTATTGTAAAAGATAATAAATGTAACCATATAGTCCCGTCAATGGGGAAAAATCGGTCTTTGCCCTTAAAAGTTGATTAGATATTGATTTTTTTTTCATTTCAGCAAATAACTTTGATTTAAAGCATATAATTTTGAAAAGTATGACTAAACTTCTAAACAAAATCCTCTTGATAACATGCTCACCCAAAAATTAGGTGAAATACAGCATTTAAAAAATCTTAAAATTTTAAATTCTCAGATGATAAAAATTTTAAATCAAAAATGGGTTGTAAATCGTCGCCTTAGTGCCATACAAACGTAACTACATTTTTTTAAGATTTTGAGTAAGTCATATAGTTTTTAAATTCTTAATAATGGTTAGACCTTTCAGTGTCTGTATATTTTTCTAAAAAAGAAATTTTATAAATGCTAACATAAAATCAATCAAAACGTGTCTTCTGAAAAATTAAAATTTGAGATATGTACGTCTTTGTGGCTCTGGGGTGACGAAATACTTCTTTTATAAGCACAAACCAAAAAACGTAATTTTTCAGCCATATTTCTAAAATTTATATGCTAAAGCTCTGAAAAATTAGGCAACTTTAAGTGCGGCAAAGGTGCTTGGTGAAAGGGAGGACTTTTAGTAGATATGAAAACCACAAATCTTCCCGCATCCTGGCACGGTTGGTGTGGTAACTGGTAAGGGTCAATTGGTACTATATTTGAGGTGAATATAAAATTCATGTCAAATTAAAGGTTGTAATATTTTCTTTTAAAATTCAGAGGTAAAAACTTGGGAGACCACTCAACGTTTAAATAAATTTACTAATGGCTTATTCGTTATGAGATGAACTCAGCGAGCATATCTAAACATGGGATTACAAGAGCCAAGGTATGCATAAACTTTTTCTATTTTAGACTTTTAGGTTCATAACTTTTTTTCCTTAGCGAATTAATAGAAAATTTAGCATTAGCATTAAAGAAACCTTTCTACTGGTAAATTGCAATTTTTCTATTAGGTCAGTTTATTAAGTTTACATATTCAATGAATAAATAATTTTATAATTTTAAATAAAAAAAAAAAAAAAAATTGCATGTTTTGTTGGACAGAAAACATAAGAAATACCTACTTATCCATTTTTCTGTTCCAAAGCCTCAAAGGTTAAACCAAACAAACAAATTACAAAAAAAAAATAAAAACTTTCACATAGAACTACGTGTGTATGTAAGGCGCGTCACACTACTAATTAGGTTACACTATACATACAACTCTCTATGACATTGAATGCAGTCTACTATGTATATTGTAATAGAATAGCGCTACAAACATACATATTATTTACACATTATGACGACGATCTATTTGCAGTATTACACACCAATTATATTATCACTAACAAATGAAATTACAAGCGCACTGATTCGATTACTAATTAACCTAATGATTCACTTATTTTTCCTTTTCTTTGATGTTATTGTCTGATTTCAAGCAATAATGAAATTTACACAAAACAACAGAAAAATCATCAATTTTTAGAAGTCAGACGACAATATTTACAATAATTTATTTAAAATTGCATAAATTTAAACAATTCTTTGTACAAAAATAATGGTAACGCATTTGTAAGCTCGACTATAGACCGTTCGTCCGAAATGCAGCGACCATACTACCGCTTTTAACAATTATATTGTGATGAACTTGAGAGACACAAATACCGGCCACAAATAATCCGAATAGAAATGGCAATGGCACCCCGATATACAAAACGTGCTTTCTATTCTACTACCCGGAATTATGTCATTAGTGCGACGTGAATCCTCCCATCAAGTCCAACACATCACAAGTCACAGAAACACGCAATGCTACGCTACGACTACCCCTCCAACTATCACATCACTATAACTAAACTAAGCCATCATTCTTGGTTTGTTTTGTTCTTTAACGAATATGGATTTACCATACCACGGCGAAATAGAATGTCGATCAAAGTCGGTAGTTGGTAAGGGTAAATTATTATGACAGAGGATATAAGACGGGTTGTTTTTCGCGAGTAAAATCTGTCAAAGGGTTCTGAAAGAATAGGAATTTTCTTCGTGTGAGTCCAATTTTTGAATTTCTCAAGCCTTAATTGGTACTCAATGAATTAATAACTGATGTTACAAGTGACAATGACGCCTTCAGATTAACTGTAGGAGTCTTTATTGATAATTATAATAGTTTCCAGTTGAGATGATTCGATGGAGGTATGAGTAAAAAAATCTAATAAAGCTTCTTCTGTTTTTGGAAAGAAACTATTAAAGAGGAGATAAGGGGAAAACACGATTAAATAATACATTTTATAGGTTCAAAATATTTCAATTTTTATTTACTTTACATTTGAAAGAAAACAAAAACTGTGTGTGGGAGTGATTTAGGCTTATTATGTTCCTTTTCGGGTCATCAAAGTTGTTTTTGTCTATATACAGAGTATAATAACAAGAAATTAGTTGTTTTTAAAAGTTGATACTAGTTCTTAGCATCAAGAAATCACTTTGCGTAATGAATAAAATTTGAAAAAAAAAATGTTTAATGTTGCGTACGTGATAGCAGCACGTAAGCATGCAAACGTTTAGCTACTGTTTAATCACGTTCAACATAAGGATGGAGAATTGGAGACTTTTATAAACTTTTCCTTAATTAACCTGTTGTAGTGTAAAACAAAATGTGTGATTTCTGTAGGTATTTTTTTTTTATTTTTAAATATAAAACTGTTTTTTGTTACAGGTCGTTTATTTCATGTCATGTAGAATAAAATTATACTGAAATTAAAATCAGTATTTTTACTTACTCTACAGGGCAAGTATTGGTTTCGTGTCAAAAAAAAAAATTGAGGTTTTAATCAAAACCAACATTACGATGATGGAAAAGACCGAAAAAGTTGTTTTCGTCATGCCGTTCGTTGGTCTGTGCATCCATCTGTACACTTCTCCACTGCCAAAAGCATATCTCGTAAGCGGTTTAAGCGGTTTCGACTAAAACTTTTGCACAGATATTTCATATAACCTTAAAGAATCTAATTAAGTTTAATTAATTAAAAAACAAAAAAGTTCAAATAAGTTTTATTCTTTTTACACATATTCCACTTTTCTTGTAGAAATATATAACTCAAGCAAAACCCTATATTTTGTTAATTTCTAATATAGTTATTTATTTTTATAAACTTTATTTAAGAGGCTTTAACGTATATAGTAACTTTAACCCAAAGAGCAAGTACAAGTAAAAGACAAAAAAAAAATATTTTTTTAATATTTTTTTTATTTTGAAAGCTCAATATCATATTATTAATTCAAATTATTTTATTTTAATAACCAGTTATTAAAATGCTCTTTACATGACAACAAAATTAATGCAAATAATTACACAGATTTCAAAACTTAAAGAAAGGGTAATTTTAGAGCGCTGTATCACGCATATCCATGATTTAAATTTAACAAATTTTGGGAAAACATAAAAGATACACTTATCCGTGAAAAAAATAAATGAACCAAATCCATATTCAAAATTCAATTTTTAGCCTTTATTTCCGCAAAAGCACCACTGTGCACCATTAGAATGGTGAAAAATTGTAATTACTTTCTATGTTTATTTGCTTTCTATGTTCTGGTGAAAATAGAAGTTTTCAGATCTTGCCGATTTCATGTATCAAATTTTCAAGAAAAAAATGTACATAAAATGAATGAGTCCGCAAAGAAACTCCCATTTTCAAAAAAAAAAAAAAAATAACCCGCCCTTATTTTCATTCTTTAAAGACACCTTTGTAAATTGCTACTAGAAATTTGAGAACAACGTTTATAACAAAACAGTACTTACTCTAATCTTATTGCGTTCTCGTTTCTCTTCTTTTGTTAATTCAAAATAAATATTTTGATGCAAAAAAAAAAGTATTTATTTAGTTCGAAGTCAACAAAGCCAAAATATAAAAAAAAAACAAATGTATTCTTTATTTGGGCGAAAACAACCAAATATAAATTTCATTACCTACCATAAGGTTATCATTATTAGATTTTACTTTATATCTCCTGATAATTTTGATAAGATCTTTTTTCTTATAAAGAAATATTAAAAGTCACTTATTATTTTAAATAGAATAAAATTAATGGAATGCTTTTTTTATTGAAACTGTTGAAGAAAAAAATACATAAATATTCTGTAGGCAAATGAAATATTTTTTATCTGCTGTATAGAGACAAAAAATTGCTGTAGATTGGTGTTAAATTGATTAAGTTAACGAATTCAAAAAATCTTTCTAACAAAATCTTTCAGAAAAAAAACGAGCAGTAAGATTTATTCTGTTGAGGATTTTATCAGCTCTCCATTGTTTATAATTGTTCTAATCAATTTTGTGACAACTTTTTATTGTTTTTTTTTTTGTATAAGCGTATAAGCAGATTCTAAAAATATAAATTGCGTCACAACTGAATATGTGTTTCATTCATTCGGAATTGACTGTAGTTGCTCATTCAGAGTCAAAACTAATATCTCATAACATTTATGCATTTTTGCATTAAAATTCTAGTAGTGGAATATTCAAAACACATTGCCAGATAATATAAGAGTCGAAGATGGAAGCACACGTTTATTCTTTCCTTCCAAATCCCAAATTAGAAATAAACAAAAAATGCAACATTACTAGATAAATTTGCTGTAGGTAAGATATCGATATCAAAACAATTATTGTTTAGATCACGTTCCGGATGTTCATTCACATTTGTAAAACTACGAGTACTTTGCTTTCAAATTGAATGACTTCTGAAAATTGTAAAAACTACGACAGCAGCTAGATATTTTTGTATTTGAATCGGATGCCTTTTTTTTTTTACTTACTTGACATTGAGAAGCCGTTGAATTTGTAATTTCTTTTCAATTTGTTCGATGGGAAATTGGGGCACTTCATATGGGGCGGAAATTTCATTTGGTAAAGCGTCATCGGCAACCTCATCGGGACGTGTAACCAAAACAACATTTGATAAATCATTGTCACTGCCTGCAAATATAAAAGAAAAGAAAAAAGAAACAAATTTTAAGTAAAGTGAAATGTTTGAAAATGTGTTTATGTTTATGACGTAACATAGAAGGAAGCTTAACATTTGTCAAGATATAATATTTGTATTAAAAAAAAAAAAAGTAGATGCATGTATTCCTGTACGCATGTATGCCCCTAAGAAGTTTGACTTCCTTAACACGTTTAAGACGCAGCCAAAAAACCAAAGATCTTGGATGTAATGAAAATGAAACTTATAGGTTCTGCCATAAAAGACAAAGTGATCAAAATTTACATATTTACATTTTAATGTGTTTTTACCAGGAAAGTTTTGGGGAAGTTTTAATTTCCTTTATACTCTATGTTTTTGGGGGTGCTGATTCCGAATTTTAGGTTTGCTGACAAAATTTCGTGACGCAACATGGTAAAAATGCAAAAAAAACGCAAAATTCTCAACGACATTTTTCAAGTTTAGGAACATTTTACCATGAAGGACTAGTTTTTGGTTACAACTATGTAGCGAAGTTTAAGAAAACTTAATTGAGTAGTGTTCGAAATAATGATTTTTCAAAAAAAAATTTCCCCATAAACATACATACTACATTGTTGTTGTCCAATTTTACAAAATTACTTTCTAACAAAATATAAATGCAATAAATCTTCCGCCCAAATAAATTCGATTCGGGCTATTAAGTGGGTATACAAATCCGAATACAAAACATAACATGTAGGTAAATTGTCTTTTTTTTTAAATCAAAAAAATTATTTGTAAATTTAAATACAAGAAAAACAAATATATGTAGATAAAATTTTCCTTAAGATCAACAAAGTGCAGAAATGTAATTATCGTTCACGGAATTTGACAGAACAACAAAAGAACAGAGATCGCGATTATAATGACCAAAATGTCCAATTGGTCAGCTGCCAAATTCAATTTATTTGCTTGCGCCGCAAAAGTGTTTTTACATAGTCTTTATTGGCGCTAATAACCATTCAGCATGAATGTTCGTGCTAAAATGTATTTCTTGCAGCTGTAATTGCTGCAAAAACTCAAAAATTTAAATAAACATCAAGATTTTATTTAAACAGTTATTTTTATTTCTGTGACGTAGGTAGCTTGTGTTTTTTTTTTTTGTTTTCTTGTTTTTTGAGAAAATTATACTCGGTTAATACAGAATTTTCGTAAAAATGACTCAATGTATTAATGCAAATATTCTATTCACGGCTAAATGCAAAGTCATATAATAAAACAGCAATAAACGTTTATGAAAAATTTAATAGGTTTTCTTCAAATCTTTTAGTTAAGGGTCTTGAGTGATTCCATAGACAGGTAATAGACATTTTTTTTAAGGACCAAAACTAACGGTACTTGCTATATAGCTTTAAAGGAAAAGTGTTTTAAAAAATGGCTCTAACGGTTTTGTTCAAAAAAATCGTGCCTACTTGTTAGTAAGGTCGTACTTTTGCACAGAAAAATGTGTTTTAAAAATGTTAATAACCGTACCTGCCATAGAACCGTTATTTTATTTTTTTTTCTCTTGAACGACTTAACTGATTTCGATGAAAATTTTTATACGGAAGCTACTTAATAGTTGTAAGATTGCTTGATTTCATAATTTTCAAAAAATAAATTTTGGATTTATAAAAAACTTAAATTTTTTTTTTTGAAAATCAATCTCACTATATTTTTATGAAATGTTTGTTTAATGTGTCCAAGGTGAAAAATTTTACTTTTGCATTTTTTGCAAAAAGTGGCCGTTGTAGTTAGACATTAAAGCAACACAAGATTTGTGTAAACTCTAAAATTTGTGTATTTTTTTCATAAAACTGCACAAAACCACCTAAACCACAAACTGTATGACAACAAATGTCGTACAAACTTGATTTTTATGTCATTTGCTGTCATCCGAATATTTGTTCAGATGGTGGGTATTGCATATTTGTATCTATTATCAAAATACACAAATTTTAGTGTACAAAATTTAATTTTAATATTGCATACCAATTTTTTTTAAATCGTTTGGAAAATCCGTCTGTGTACAGATGGACGTCAATATCTCTGCAACCAATTACAGTAAAAAAAATCAAAAAGTATATGAGTGTATTTATCTATAAAAGTCACAGTCAACATTTGTATTGTTTTTTTTTTCAAGTTCGTGCGACTATCTGCACGACCTGCATTTTATTCAAGTACTTAATTAAAACACTTCAATACAATGTCAGATATTCTCAGTTAAAAATCGCCACTAAAATTAGGAGATGAAATATTGTTTATAAAATATTTTTTGAAAAAAAATTCACATAACACTTATATTTTTAACATGGTACACATATATACAGCTTACTTGAATTTTGTTCAAATTTTGGAGCAGATTTTGCTGAATGAGAACTAAGTGGAGTCACAGGTGTATATTGATCCGAATCGAAATTCGATTGCCTTCTAACATCCAAAGTAATTCGGACACCCCGAGAACTCATTTTAATTTAAATAAAAACAAAAAACAAAAATGACCTTGTTTTGATTTTTGATAAACACTTTTTTTTATGAATCACTTTTTGTACTACTACCGAGTTTTAATCTTATAATTCCAAAAAAGTAATTATAATGATAAATTACGTAATGAATAATTTTTTTCCACACTTAACGCACCAATTTCTGTTATAAATCCGACCGTCACTAATTCTGAAGTTTTGTAAATTTTAAAAATTCAAAAATATATTTTAATTTAAAATGATAAAATATCACTTTTTCAGAGTATAAATTCTATGAAATACAATTTTTTTTATCTTAAAAATAGAAAATATAAAAAATAAAAACCACAGTGCATTCACGTCGATACGAAACTAAATAAAGCTTTGCGGATATTCTCTTCAAATGAGTTATCACGAAGAGAACAAAACAACTGTCAGTGTGACAAGATAATAAAAACCATTAATGCTATTTGCAATTGTGTTTTTTTTTCACAAACAGTCGAGTTGTATTAACCGTTTCACTTTGCCAACCGCTAATTAAAAGAGCACGAGAGAGTTACTTTTACCAACAATAATATTGGAATTGGAAGGTGATTAAGATAAAAAAAATTCACAAAGTAGGTATTTTTCCATCTATAAAACGAGATACGACATACGAGTAAAATAGAGTTACGAGCCCCCTGAATATTGACAAACAAATAATAGTTTTTGAATGTATTCATTAAGTTAGTGTTTAAATTGACGATTTGATAAATTTTCAATAATAAATGCAAACAGGAGGTAAATTCTCAAGTTAATTGAATTATAGAATGAGTTAAGTAGGTTTGGGCAAATTTTTCATAAAAGATTGTCTTCTAAGTTATGTTTCTTTACTGGAATTTTTTTTTTGTTATTTTTGTTTGTTGAATTAAAAAATATAGGATTTTTTTCAGTGCACTTACATTGATATTGCGCTGAGAAAAATCAACCATGTAAAATAGAGGAAAAACTGTAAGATTTTTCTATGGTTTCTATCCAAGAAGATTATCTTTAGTAGGAACACCCTATTGAAAAAAAAATTGAGAAAAAAAGAGAAAAATTGGATCATGCCGGGGATCGAACCTGAGAATAAAGATTACCCGTCGAGCACCTTACAATAACAAGCAAAACTTCAAAGAACAATAATATGCAAAGAAAACTCTGTTTATAATCTTAGCCCAGGAAAAATCTACAAAAATAAGCCTAATTTGACGAAAAATTCCAAGTGAAGTTTTTTAAATGCAATTATCTTCGTTTAAGTCTGAGGAATACACACGGGAAAGTCCATTGACAGATCGCGTGCGCGTCAAAAGTTATTAAGGGTCAAAAGTATTGGTTTTTCGCAAATAACTTTTTAACGGTAGAAGAAAAAAAGAACTTTAGAATAAACTTGTAGGTCATACGATTTTCTTTCGTATTTTTCGAAAAATATTGTTTGCTTATTTTGTAGAAAATAGAATTTCCCATAAAAGATGCGATGACAAGTTTTTCGATACGAGTGATCAGTTACAAGATATTGAAGCTTTAAAAAATGTTCAATGTTGAAAGTACCAATTTTTCGATACCTATTTTTAAAATCGCAATATATTTGAAAATAAATAATTTTATGAGAAATGTTAAAAAAAGCTTAAGATTCATTACTAAAATGACTTAACTTAAGATGGTATGCCATTTTTAAAGCAAATAGAAATGGACATCTAAAATCAAAATTTCACAAAAAATCACCAACACGTTTTCGAAAAACCAACTAAAAAAATTGAAACTTATTTAAAAATCAAAACAAATTTTTTTTTTGAAAAAATTGATATGAAATGATTTTAAAATTAATATTAATAATTTTAAAATTAAAAATTTTCATCAAAATCCAAGGAGTCGAGAAAATCAGAAAAAATAAAAACAACTCTATGGGAGGTACAGTTGTTAAACAATGAAAAAATATTTTCTTATTTAAAAAGTACGACCTTGCCTGTTGTTGTATACATACAATTTTTAATGAAAATCGTTAGAGCCGAGTCTGAGAAAATAAATTTTTTACATATTTTTTGTATGACACCGTTAATTTTTGTTCTAAAAAAAATTTCAATTTCATATCACTAATCACTAAAAATTCATAAGTTTCAAGGAAATCGCTTCGGTACTTTGGGCTATAGCTCAAGGTAGAAACGGACAGGCTTTGTCACACTTGGTTCTTGAAAACTAAAATTCTATAAAAAACAAACCTAAATACGAATAAAAATATGTTCGTTATTATTTCGTCTTAGTCAAAAATACAATAAGAAATAATACAAAAGATACTCGTATATCTCGCAGATATAAACCACGTCGATATACACCACTTCATAAAGGCTTTGTATCTTATTTGTTTAGATATTTTGATTTATTTAATCAGAATTCTCGAAAGATACCATTTGATTAAATTAAGAATTTTTACGCAATAAGTTCAATAATTTATTGTTATAATTAAAATACCCCAACCTAGAAAACACTTTTGCACAAAAAAAAAAATTAAAAAACATCAAAGAGAACCAATACTTTGTCTATATCAAAAAAAAAAAAAATTATTCGCACAACCATGCGAAGGTAAAGCAAACATTTACACAGCAGAAAGCAGAATCCTTTGAAAAGTGTAATAAAATTTTCTAAAACTGCTTCTTGAAACTGTCAATACTATGTTCAATCGTTTTTGAATAAATTTATCAAATAAACAGAAAGAACGGACGAAAATCATCACTTTGGCATTTATTCAAAAAATCTATTTACAGAAAATTATGATTTAAATCGTATTTTTCTGCAACTGCAGCAATTAATTTTATAATTGACAACAATAATAATAATAATTGTGGCCTTATAATCCTCTCAATTTGCAAAATTAACGCGTTGCTGCGAAACTGACATTAATTGCATAATCCACATATTTTTTTTGTAGCTATAGCCTATATGAAAATTGGCATTAAGGGCGCATTTATTATGTATGACGTATGTTTATTCGAAATTATATTCACAGAAGTCGGAATTTTGAATGCACTGTTATTTATTTTTATAATAATGAACTCGTATATGTATTTTATTTTATTAAAATAAAATTGCATTTATTTATGTTTTCACTTTTTTTTTATTTTTTTTTGTTTGATTGATGAAAAAAAAAATTACTGTTCGTCAGCGGACTTTACCGATCGTATATTCGATAAAAACTGACAAAGACAACAATTTTCGGCAAGAGAACAATCGATTGAGAGAGAATAGAAAAATTCGAGTGCAATTCGCGTGTTGTTAGGGAATATTATTTTGAACATGTCGCCGCCATGTAGGAGACAGATGCAGTAGGGGAATAGCAATTGAAACACAGATTTGTTAAAGGCTTCTGTAGACTTGAAATAAAAAAGAATCAAACTTTACATTTCAAGATCCCTGCTCTTATAGAAATAGGAAAACAAATACAATGTACGTGCTATGCTTTCAATTGTTGATTTTGCAAGCTTAATTGTAAACAAAACTAAACTAAACGAAAGTTTTAGGAACCCTCAATACCAATTTTTATCAATAGCTGTGTTTTATTGGTAGATGGGTAGAAAGCACAGGAATCGAATGCCAATAAAACGATTTTATTTGTTTGAACATTCAATGCTTGAATGTTGGTACCATGTTGATGTTTTTTGGTGTAATTTGTGGCAAAATAAACTTTATCGATTGTCATTTTCGATTTGCAACATGGAGTGATCTCGATTTTCCTTTTTTTTCTATCTTAAATAAAATACGAATAAGCAAATATTTGTTCCTTATTCTGCGCGATGGTAAAGATATAAGTTTACTTCTTAATTAAATCAAATTGAGAGTAATTCTCGTATGTATGAGCCAAGCCGTATTATTGTGAAAATTTTGGAGTTTTCACAAAATATTCTTGTTTTTTTTTTCATAAAATATGAAATTAGAACTACATATGTTTCAAATTTTATCAATTAGCACAATCTATGAAAGAATCGATGGAACTAATTTTGTTTGTCAAAGTAGTCAATTAAGTTTTTATGGATTTTGTGTCGTTTTTGGCGAATTTTGCAAAACAAAATTGACAAAAAAATCTGAATTTTCGTAAAACAAGCAGTATTTTTAAAAGCAGTTTTGAAACCAGAATTTTAATCCGTTCCCAGAATCTTTCTTTGAAAATGTATTTTAGTTTTTTGTGTTCTTTTGCTGTCATATAAGAAAGGAAAAGACGAAGATAGTTTCCGGGAAACCAAATTGAGCGGTAAATAGTTTCACAAATTCAGATTCGTTCACGAAAACTTGTCGTCTAACAAAAGCATATGGGAAAACTTGTTGTTTTCGGATCTCTTAGATGGTTGATGTAATCATATTTCTGAACACGCCACAATGACGTTTGGATAAGTTTGTACAAATAAATTTGGCAATTTTTCGTAGCTAAATATCATTAATAAAAAGATAAACTTATCTAAAAGATAAAATTATCTGGTGTTTTACGAAGTTGCATGAATACCCCCATTAAATCATAAAACAACAATTTCCCCTTTCATAACTTCTGTGCAAATAATATTGTTTCTAGTATTTTACGTAAAATTTTATTGAAACAAACATTTGTTCTTTATTTAACCAAACACCGTCTACACTGACCATTAGACAAACCAATTTTCGGCTTTTCTAAAAATATTTCAAAACAATAAAAACAAAAAACTTTATTTTCACGAAAACAAAACAACGACAGTGAAAAGCGTTAATTTTGTTTATAAGAAAACAAAAATTGGCAAACAATTTGCCTTGGAAACGCAGGGTCTTGAAGAAAAAAAAAAAAAAAAAAACAAACAATTGTTGCCTTTTTGCCAAAATATTTAAGCAAGTTCGGTGTACTTTATATTGCATGATGATGATAAAGCATGAGACAGTGACTTTGTGCAAAGTTCAGTGTGTGGGAAGAGGCGCTTGCAAAATAGTTATGCATTGTTTTTTATTTTTACTCTTTTTTTTTTTTTTTTGTTTATTATTATTTTATTCATGGTAAATTTCAAGTGGCAATTTGGTTGAACTCAAAATGAATAAATGGTCTTGTCAGAAAATATTCTAAAAATAATTGATGAAAACTGTTTATGTTTGAAAGGAATCTTTTGGGCAAATACGTGGCACGAATATGACGACGCATTTAATAATGAAGTGAACCAAAATAACATTTGCATAATGCCAGCTTCCATAGAAATTGCTTAATAGAAATATAAATTTGTCATTTCCATGAACTGAATATTAAAGCGCATCATGGCTTGCGGAGAATTATTGATATGAAATTAAGGGTGAACCGTGAATGGATTCGAGTTTGTCAATTTTGTTACAAATGTGCTCCATTTAGTATGGAGTAACTAAAGCAAGTTACCTCGGAACCGGCACGATTTCGGTGATTCTTTTTGTTTTAAATGTTGGTATTTAAAAGAACTCTTATGGGTTAAAAATTGCAGTATAGGCAAGTTAAGGAATCGTAAAAAAAATGTAACTTGAGGTAACAATCAAAAATGACATTACAATGATAGAGAATGTACTAAAAATGTGGGTCCGGAAATACTGCGGCCAGACCGACTTCTTCGTTGCTGGAAAGCAAATTAAGCACATTTCGGATAATTTGTTGCCCTTCTAATATTTAATAAGAAGAAAAAATTAATTTTAAGAATATTTAATCATATTTGATTTAATTTAGTGCCGAATATTAAGATAAACTTCTTACTAGTAGAGTTCTTTTTTTTTTTTTTGATTTCTTTGTAATCAAATTTTCAACTACTCTGAATACAATATAATACGACAATTGATCTCATGCTGTTTTGATATTAAAATGATTTAGTAGAACCCTAAGTGCATGTCAAGTTTTATTATCAGTTATCAAAACAATATCTACACAACATTTTTGTTGTTTTTCGTTTTCACTTACGTAAAGAAACTTAATGTTTTTAAATCAGCTTGTAGGTACATACATTATTTTTATTATCAACAAAAGCAATATTAACTTTCTACTTTTAGACAGACACAGAGACTACAGTTGTTGTTATCATTTTTGTTTTTATGCTTTGGGTCATAAAATATCGGCTTATTTACTTGACTGATACGTCGACAATCAGTAGATGAGGCACACAGTAGCTATACAAAACAAAAAATATGACAAAAGAAAATCTCCAAATCTCAATCAATTTCCCAATGTGATAGGATTTCTAGGCAAAGACTTCTTTGTATCCAGTTGCTAACAAAGAAAAAAAAAATTGTATGAGTCATTCCATTCAAGGCAACGTTCTGTCCAATATGCCGTATGCAGGCAATAACTTTGCAATTTACTTCTCACAAATTTGGCATAGATCCAAGAACAAAAAAAAATATCACAGTGGTATACATATTTTAGTCTGGCTGAAGAGCCTATTTTTCATTATTCTATTAGTTTCTCGACATACGACTCAAGCCACTACGTCATTAATTCAATACATTACAACTTTCAAAGTGCCAATGCACTAAAAGTCATAAGATTCTTTGCCAAATAATGAAAAACTCTAAATTCGATGTTTTATGGACAAACAAAAACCACAATTTGAAATTAATTTTTTTCCATGTATTCAAATTGTTTGGGAAAATTTATTACTTTATTCTTTATTTTGTTTGTTGCCGGTTGTTTTTTTTTTTAAGGCGTTGGTCGTCGGCATGTTCTCATAAAAAAAAAACACTGAATAAACAGAAAGTAGGCAAATTAGTGGCAAGATATTCTTGATTTTTATTTAACTTTATTTGTTAACCACCTAGGGCAGACGAAAGTAATGAAACAAATAAGAAATTGAGTAGGATGTTGATGTAGACTGTTATCTAAGAGTAACAACAACCCACATTAAAACTAGATTCTACATTTAAATGCATTCGAGAGTTTCATGTTGGTTGGTGCTCGCATCGACACTTAATTGGTTTCACAATTAAATGAAATATTTCACAATTTTTCAGAAAGTAGAGATAGATAGAGACTGAAAGCATGGAAAAATACATTACAGCGTTTCGGATTCCCACTAAGAACATTCAAAGGTTTTAAATAATAAATGTTAATAATTTTGAAACTCAGGCAAAAAAAGAAAGAATAATGAACATATGAAGTCACATAAGTTAACAGTTTATTAAAGGGGTCACAAATCATAGTTAAAATAGAAGACAAGTATCTATAAGTTGTTCATAATAGGATTGTTTAATGATGTTGTCCTGGACTGTTCGGAACAAATTAATTGAACCCTAGTTAACTTATGAAACTTTTCTTCTTCGAAATCTGAACCAGTCGAATCTGTCACACACCTAAGATTGGTTTTATGAACCTGTTATGAATTGTTCTCAACTGAAATTTAGGTACAAGCGTTGAATGAAAATACAAAAAATGGTTCCGTAATTTTCTCTGATTTCATTCTACATAAACCGTTTTAGCGAAATATCACATTCACATTTTCAATTATACGCCAAAAACAAGAAAAACAATTTTTTGAAAGTTTTTCGATTATTTTTCATGTTTCCTGTGATAATATTTTTGGATAACTTCAGATTCGTGCTTTGCAACCCAAAAACATAAAGTTAGCCATTCAAAGTTATTACTTCAGAATACCTATAACAGTAACAAGTATGGCTTTTCAATCAAACAGAAGCAATAATGATAGCAGGAGAGTGAATCTCACAATCTTACAGTAACCTTTCTGCAACACACTGCACATTCGGTCTTTTTGTTGTGCGAAATTGTTTTAAGGCGGATGACTACTTTACAGGGCGATGGTAAACGTACAGCAATTGTCCTGCCACTAAACACACTATTCTATTTCCAATCTCTAATCCAAGGGGAAGGTTTAAACCAATAGTTAAGGTCACAAGTAGTATGATATCAAAATGGCTCTAACTAGCGCTAATAGGGCTTTTTAAGCAGGTGCTATAAAAGGAAAAAAAAGAAGAAAATGTTAGTTTCTTAAACACGGTTCACTCTTCACAGGGTGTCGATCTTCTACCAATATGAAGAAGAACAACAATTTAATACAACGTGCTTCAAACGAAACCATAATTCTTTTTCAAAACTTCTGTGCGAAAGTTAACTTTATTTTCTCAAAACGAAAAATATGGACTCATGTTGTTTTGCAGATTTATATTCAACTAAAACTTAAAAAAAACAGCTCTTCTCAAGGGTTGTCATATCAAACTTACGAAGCCTTGCCTACCACGAGTGCCTATCAGCTTTATCAACTCAAGTCTAGCTTAAAAAACTAAACAAATCTTAGATTAAAGTGTCAAATGTGGTATCCAGTAGGTATTCATAAAGCAATCTAACTAGATCTTAATTTAGAAAATGCGATAACATTCCAATTGAATTTGTCACCAATTATACCAACAAAGAAGCAAGCAGTGATGCATTAAATAAATAAACGATACGAGGCGAACAATGTAGTTAAACAACCGCACCAGCAGCTGTGCCAATATTTTGTATAGTTTTATTTGTTAAACTTAATCAAAAGCTCTAAAGCACGATTTTTTACTATCGTTTCAATATGTAAATGGAGCTTTCTGAATGACCTCGACCCTACCCGTCCATGACCACTGATTGTGGGATTACTTTTCCATCCCTTACACAGACCTACCATGTTATTATATAGCTATTCTACCTTTAATGGAAATCATTTTGTCATGGAATCTCGATCTTTATCACAACAAGAGCCACACGAATGTCCTATTAATCAATAAATTTTAGAAAATTGCCTCATTCGTCTTAATGGAGGCTCATTTTTGATGATGAAATGATGAAATGATGAAATGATGAAATACAACATGGATCGGTCGGTGGTAGCCCACTCCAATAAGATTTTCTATCTTCTCAGGAAGGACTTTAAATAGAAATGCGTCATTTTCTTTGAATTGAAACTTTTAGTGGTGGAAGTATAGTTTGAAGATAAAAAATGAAGATAATACAATTTTTTTGCCTTACCTGTCTTGGACTTGGTGGTTTCTAAATGCTCCATATCCATTTCCATATCGACGTCGAATGCAAAACTTCTAGAGCCCTTGACGTTTAGAGCATCGGTGTATGTTTGCATCCTTGGCACCAAAAACTAGATTAACACCTTTAAATTACTTGCTTCTTTGGGGAATGAACAGTTTTTATTTTGTTTTTATCTACTTTTAATTTTCCACAAGAAAAGTTTTCTTTTTCAATAAGAATTTTCTTCTTTGTTTTGACCTAAATTCCACAATCGACTTCGCGGAAACCGACAAGAGTGAAAATTTTTTGTATTGAATTTTTATTTCACCTTGTTTTCTTTATTTTTTAGATGAACGAGGTGCGTAAAAGGCAAACTTATAATAAAAGTAAAAGCATAAAAGCAAAATCTGTTGTTTATTTTTATATTAAATGCGTTTTTATTGTGCGCAATAAAAATTGTAAAATTTCTTAGTTTTTGTTTTATATTTGTAATTTTTTATAAAAATTGAACTACGAGAAATTTATTGTATTTTCACGATTTGGCAGACGAAAAAACACTGCGCCGTTCGTCCGCTACTGGATTGAGAAGAAGCAAAAGAAAAATCAGAAAAATTGCCAACACAAAAAAAATGTGTTTTCCAATTCGCTTTTGTTGCGGTGTTTCTCGTATGTTGTTGTTTTTGTTTTTTTCTTTTTGTTTTATGTTTTCTGTGAGATTTTCTTTGTTGTTTTCCTCTTTTTTGACATGCGCAGTGCCATTTAAAAATTTAAGAGAAATATATAGAAATAAGAGAAAATAGTTAATAGTTAATAGAAAAGTGATGGCACTTCCTTGCAAAAGAAAAAGTATTAAAAATAAAGCAAACCAATTATTACCAGTGACCGCCTTAACCTATCCAGATACATTTCTGTTGTTGTCATCCCATGTTAAAAAAGATTAGAAAATATAGCGGCCACAAAGGTATCTTGGATAGGCTATCGTATTCGTATACGAATGTGTACTCTCGTCTTTTCTATAAAACCATTAAAATAAAAAAATAACATCGTTTGGAAATTTAAACTTATAAGCAGGTTGACTTGCAAGGGTATACAAAATTGGTTGGCTGCTATCAGTTTTTTTCGATTTATTGAAAACTGAATTAACTTATTTATATCTCCGTTTGAAAAGCCACTCCTCATATAATCATATTTCTGAACACGCCTAAAGGGGCCATCCCATAGAAACCATCACATCCGTTTCGTTAACGAATCCGTTGACCATGAAGTTAAAAGTTCGGCTACCTCTTCCGTCGTTGTCTGCTAGTGTTTTACGAAGTTGTATGAATACCATTATAAACACATAAACATAGTATTTATTTCTTGGGAGTAGGTAAGTCAAGCAAATATCGCGAAAACCTTTCACAGTCATTCTAGTTTAAAAAGCACTTTCTGTTTGCATTAATTATTCCAAAGAATTTACACCAACTTCCTTTTACTTATAGATAAAGGTAAGTAAAGTAATTCGAAGCAAGTTTTCATTGCTGCACTGCAAGCTCTTGTGAAAATGGCTATAGAAGAGCAGATTGACTAGTGCAAAAGTGAACATTTTGAAACTCATTTTTTTAAAACCATAGATTTTGGATTTTCAAACAAGTGGGGTACTTTTTTCCTCAAACAAATGGACCTATAAAAGCAAAATCTATTTTACTTTTGCACTTTTTCAAAAAGTGGCCATTGTAGTTAAGCCTTAAGAAAAAAATATATTGTACTTTTGTACTCTTTCAAAAAGTAGCCTTAAGTTAAGCCTTGAATTTACTAAATTTTCACGAAAACACGGAACACTACTGTGCTTTTTTTTTTTAAACTGCCCTCAAATATCCTAAAGTGGCAGCACTGTAACGAATGTATAAATGCAAAGAGCACTTTTTGATTTTATTCTCTTTGCTATTTCATAGTTTTCGATTTGTTTTGTCTCGATTTTCGTTGTTGCTCTTAAAGTTTTCACGTTTAACATTTTCAGCTGAAACCTTACATTACACTACTTTACAGTATGGCTCTAATACGTTACGTGAAAAAGCCGTTTATTTAAAAAAAAAACATATAAAATCTGAAATAATGGGGCATTCATGAAACTCGGTAAACTTTTCCATCTGGTAAAATGGGAAAGTTTACTCCGCATGTTTCATGAACGCCCCTAAAATTAACTTGGGTAAATTATTGCAAAAAATTATAGTTCATTCCCTGTCTTCGTCAACTAGCTACATATCAGTGGCGGTTATATCTAAAATGACCATAACGAAAAGTTTTCAACGTTTCGTTTTGGCCATTTCGTTTTCCACAATTACCAACTTTTACCAAACAAATTTGTGTGAAAAGTTTACCGTGTTTTGGTAAAGGGTTCCTATAGAAAATTTGACAGTTCAATTACCAGAACTACCACCTTTACCAGTTTTCATGAATACCCCTAATGAATAAACTCAAATTTGTAATTTGAGCAATTAAATGAAGCAAATAATATTCTATTGCATGTATTTACCGTGTGAACAATTATTTGCAATTGTATCGCGATTTCTAAACTTAACGTTAAACAACCGAAGAATAGTGTGCAGTTAGTTTACCCTTAGCAATATATTTGTACGAATAGTTCTTCGTTATCTTACACTACATACTTGTTACTACTTACCCCGCTTTTGGGAATTCCCCAAACTCTCAAAAACATTTTTAACAAAATAAACAAATTAAATAAATAAAATATTTTATTAGCCAAAAATATAACGTTTTTTGCTTTTTTACATATACATTTTTCCAATAACATTCCATATAAGTATAATTTTCTATATTCTAGCAAAAATATAATATTTTTTTATTGTTGTTAAGTAATTTAAAATAAAACAATAAATAACTAAATACTTGAGAGATTTCATTTATATAATTAAAACAAAATAATATTGTTGGAAGACTCGATTCTTTATCATTAAGTGTCCTTATCCCTTGCAGTTGTAATTGACTCGTCGATATGCATTGATACGTCATCCGTGCCACTTACAGTCCGTGTAGTGCTAGCACTACTAACACTACTTGTACTTCGTTTCCTTGGCTTATGTCTTTCATATTTCCAAGTCGAACATGATTCAGCAAACTCATCCGATGGATCATCTTGCTGCTGTAAATTACTCTTTTGATCCTCTTCTCCTTCTTCGAACATCCAATGTCGATCCTTGGTAATTTTTGTGATATGCATAACAAGGAATTCCTTATCCTTTGCTTCTAGATAAAGCATTTCCTTAAGTAGCTTCACCATAATTCCTCGAGCTTGAGCTTTCGATCTCAGATAATAAACATGCACCATCATAGCTAAAAGAATTCCACCAATCACAGCTGGACGAATAAGAGTCATAAGTGCACCCCATACCCAATCGTTTTCGCGCAACTTTAGCACACCATTAATAAATATTTGAAACATAAAAACATAGTCCCGAAATGGACCGCATTTCTGACTCACAGGCACCTGAATCATGATGAAGCCAAGAGTTAAGATTACACCCAAAAGGGAGAGAAACGTAAAGACCAAATATAGAGTTTGAGTTTGTGCTGAGCGCCACATCTGTTTGGGCGATTTACAGAGATAGATTAGAGTAGTTTTCTTAACATAGAATGTGAGGGCCATTTTGACGACCAACACTAAGGCAAGCAATGGTGAAAATAATAGACCTATCCATAGAAGGGTCTGGTTAAATACTAAGCCAAGGCTATTTTGTGATATGTCAAAATTAGGTTTCTCTATTTTTGGCCAACGTCGTCTGAAAAAGAACAGAACAGTTATTTAGTGAAAATGTAAAACAGGAAATGAGTTGGATTAACTTACGCCACTACCTTGGCTCGAACAACATCAAACAAAGGAACTATGAAAATATTAATGAAAAAGTCTGATATGACCAAGCGATAGATTTCTTGTCCAACCGCTGTTTCCCAGCACTAGGAAATAATGAAAAATGGCATGAAAATAAGCAAAAATTCAAATAAATGATACTCACCCCTTGATATTTCTTATTTAGCCAAAAGAAGACCAGCACTCCAATTATCACTCCTTCAAGGAGAAACGTTCGAATCAGTGTAACGTGAAGAGTTCTTCTGGGAGATCTGTAGTCCTCCATTCTAAAAGAAAACAAAAATTTGGTCTTGACAGTGAGAGGGGATATTAAATGTTTAAAACTTACTTTCCTATCCAAGAAAAAAATGCCTGCAATATCAGCATTGAAATATTGACGGCAGTTGCAACGTATAGTGACTTCCATGGAGATTTAGCTTTAGCCTCGCCATAAAACTAAAAGACAAACAAATTAATACGTTTCAGTCGCCTGGACAATACGGACCCGGATGATCTTAATGAATTTCGAGTTTGAATGTGGAATGTACTGTCCTTACACAGACCACGGTGCAGCAGAACAATAAACAGAGCATTGAGAAAGACTAAGGGCTGACGTTACAGCTACCCATCAAATGCGTAAGGATGGAGAGAGCATAGGAAAAATTGAATTCTGCGAGATCTACGGGAAACGCTACAGGCCTCCAAGGCTATTCGAATATGGGTTTGTAATTTGAGGTAGACTTAGGCTAGAAGCCATGCATATTGAAAATGTAAGCGAGCGCCTTGTAACAATCCGCATCAGGTCCAATTTAAGAACATCACGCTGAAATGGGCCCATTCCCCAACAGAGGAGAAAGATTATGCGACCAAGGAAGGATTCAGACTGATCGTCTTGATGACCCGTCCGAAGCATTAAATGCCCCAATACTTAGCACACCTCCCAGTAGAGAAGAGATCATTGCCGCAATTAAAACACTGAAGTACAACAAGGCGGTATTACTGAACGGTATCCCTGCAGAGCTTTTACCTGCATCAAGTGAGCTCATAGAGAGAACTTACAACTTACCTTTAACAGAATCCATATGGCAGTGCCTAGTCCAGCAATCAATGCAACTACTAAAAGGTGGGCAGCAATTCTTGCGCAAAATATCCAAAGCTTCCAAAGTCTTGGTAAATCTTTTTTGGCTCTGTCAATATCACTTAAGACTGTTTTCAACTCATTATAGATGGACTCATGCTTAATGCTTGCAGCTTTGCTATTTGAAATTCCAAAATCCCACGAACAGAAAATCTTGTGTGCATACATACTTGGAATGCCACCCGATGATTCAATGAAACTTCTTCGATAAGAGCTGGCCATGCTGTAGGAAAAAAACACAAAAATGGTATTTACTTAATCCTTGTCTGGATTTCCTGGAAATTACTTGCCTTGAGGAGATCAAAACAAAAGTTACCAAATAGATGAGCAGCATGGTTACATAGTACGCATGCGGCAGGCTATAACTGCTCCCTGTTCCCAATGTAATTGTCATATTCGTATAGGCACCATAGAAGAGTAGTGAATTTTTTAAGAAACCCTTAAAAGAAACAAAATGGCCAGTTTTGGATAAATATTCTTTTCAAGAAATTCCGAACCTCTCCAGTCAAAAGATCAAAAAACCTTCGTTCCACAAGTTTGTCCGTCAAATGTCTGCTCCTCTCATCGAAAGTATTGAAGAGCATTTGTGGCAGAGTGATGAATGTAAATGTCAATGCCAGCACGACCACATTCATTACAAACAGCCACCGAAGGAATTTGAAGTAAGTTCCCACACTACTGCCAAAATGACCTTCAATTGTTTTCATTGCATCATACCAGATCTCAATTCCACTGAAGAGGCTCCCCAGGAGGGACCAGATTTTCAGACCGCAATGCCCGAGGATATCCTTTAGACGATTCATGAAATGAGATCTTTCACCGGCCAGATGCTGTGTCACCGAGAGGGTGATTTTACTCTTAAGTTGTCGTTTTGTGGACAACGGATGTGGAAGAGCTCGAATAGTTTCGCTAGTACAGAAGACATCAAAGAGAATTATATTTAGATTATTCCAGCAAACACACAATTGAATATGACTTACATTCTTATTTGCTTGCTAACGGCAGTGTTTTGCATTAGATAATCATGCTGTTCGATTTCCTCCACAAGTTGTTCTATTTCCGCATCGCAATCAGCTGGGATATGTTTGCCGTCGACATTAAACACCTTTCGTGATGGAAGTTTGTAGATGTTCTTGTCGCGAAATGAGGACTTGCCTTTGCCAATCTTTGATATATTCTGCGACCATCGTCGCACCTAACATAAACAATTGATTGAACTTTTATTCACTTTAAATCGTAAACAATAATTGAAACTTACTCTATTTGTTGGCGATTGTATTTTCGTAGCTTCCTCTTCATTGTCCGGATTTGTGAAACGATAGTTTGTCTTGGAACCCGTCAGAAAATGATGACTTCCCGTTGAATTGAGGTCGCTGTGAGAAGAAGCTTCAGTAACAACATCAATACGATCTAGGTCTTCGGTGTTAATAGCGAACAGTGAATTATCTACTCCCTGGCGGCGCATTTTTGTCAGCCCACGACAGAACTCAAATGAAGTTTGTTATTATTAGTTTTTGTTGTGAGTTTATAGCTGGCATTGCAAATGTGGGTACGACAATGAGATCCAAAACTATAAAATCTCTAATGACGAAGATAACCAAATTGAAATTTTCTTTAAACAACAAAAGAAAAAAAAAAAAAAACTATCCGATTAAGCACGAAAATGGATTATAATTAATTACAGTTAAGGTTTTAAGGAAGGGGTAGGTGGTAGGAAGAAATTTAAAAATAATAAATTAAAAGAAAAATAATTGGTTTAACACAAGGCACACGTAACTTCGGCCCTGGCTGCCGGAATTTTTTTTAACTGCTCAAGTTCTAGTTTTTATTTTTTTTTTTTTGAGAAATGTCAAATCGATCAGATGTTTTTGACAGTGACATCTGACATTTGCCACGTTCAATGGAGAATTCAGATTTCAGAATTAAGAATTTTAAGGTGGATCCAAATGTAAGGCTTGCCCAAACCAAAGTGTTGCAATGTCGGGCGACAAAGTGAAAAGGGCTTTCATATGGAAAATGCTTTGTCGCGTTTGGTGTGATAATGTGTGTGAATAAATTTTGTCGTTTTCGTGTCGCGATACAGAGCGATACTTTTGGTTTGGGCAAGCTTTTATATCAGGGGCCGCATAAGTTAACGAACGAACGTATACTTATTGACGATTGCTGTCAATAATATAATCTGTACAAAAAGATAAAGAGAGAAGCAGCAAATACGTTTACGTTCGTTCGTTTTCGTGATGATTTGGCCCCGGGATTTATATTTTGCATCTTTCATACAAGACTTAAGAATGTATGTCAAATGTAGAGGGACGTTAGAAGTAAAAAAAAAATAGTTGAAACGAATGTACAGGTACATGAATATGAATTTTTGCATTAATTTTTGACTTCTTTCATAATTTGTGTGCGTTTAATTTGTTCCTCTGCTTTTTAAGGAGCATAGAAAAATTAGTTAGGTTAAATGGATAGGGTAAATAATGTAAAAGTAACACACCAGATTCTTTAATAATTGTTCTCGCAAGCGATTGCTTGTATAAGGCTTCTATAAAACTTTCAATGCAACCATTTTTTTAAAGCAGTCATTTTATTAAAACAGCTTGTATAAATTTGAGCTTTAAATGAAACAACAACAACCTACTGTGTGTGTTACAACCAATTATATGTAGCTATGTTAGAGGTTGCCGGCCCAGATCATCAAATTCCTTTCATTATTGCTGCTAATTTGTAGGTCAGAACATTTGAAAAAAGTATTGATCGCCCGAACTGGGCTATCGAACCCATAGATCTAACTATCGCAAAGCACATTCAGAAAACTAATTGGGCTGAGCTGCTACATGATAAATCGAAATTCAGATTAAGTTTCATTGTTTGAACATATTTTAAAACCTGCGCATCGCGCATGATCTTATTTACCGATGCTAGAAATATTAAATAAAATTTGTTGCATATTTTATCAGTATTCAAGAGTTTTTTTGTTTTGTTTTTTAGATTGGTGGGTAATTTAAAACTCAAGATATGGCGCAGTACTCAAAAGCCTTGGAAATAACGACAAAAAATTGAAAACATCATATCTCATATACATTTCTTTCGAAGTAGAACGGCGGTCATGGTAAATTTTGACTCTAAGCTAGTGTTATTGGTTACAACGATAATTTATTCGAAAAAAGTGAGTGAGGCGGAGGGGTGTGGCTCAAGAAGATTATTTATTATATTACATATTTATTCGAAAACACTCTCGTTTTATCATTAAAACGTCTCTAGAGTTCGATTAACGCAAACTATAAGCTGTTTCTGGAATATTTTTACAGAAATTCAATGATTTTTTGTGGTGTCTTACAAAAGCGTCTGGCTCTGGCTCTGCCCCATCAGAAATGTCTGGTTTTCTGATTGAAAAAAATCGAAAAAATGTAAATTTAATGTGTATGTTACCAAATAAAGAATTAAAATTGAAGGAAGATTCTGATGATCGGGTGTGGCAGCCTGTGAAATAGCTATAATTCCAGCCTATTAATTTGGTGGTACACACACAGGTTGTTGTTGTTGTTTCATTCGAAACCTTTAATGTTAATTGACGGAATAAAGCAGCCTTACTGCGAGTTCAACAAGAACTACAAAACCTAACACACACTTTAAAGTTGGTATACTTTTTTTTTTTTTTTTGATTTTATGTCGTTTTTTTCCCTCAGTTTATACTTTTGAAAGCATCTGTGGTTTTCTAAAAAAATTTGGTCGAAGGTTTCAAGTTTATCTTCTCTGCAACCGTCGAGGATGCAGGTATTTTCGAACTATAACTCTCCCAATAAATCATACATGTTCAGTTATTGAACTTACAGCTATATATTACTACTACATAGGCTAAATATCCAATATGTAGTCAATTAAGCTTTAAAATGTTATACCGCTCGAAAATTCTCTTATCGTTAATCTTATCACAAAATCTTTATTAATGTTTAATGACTTAAATTCAAGTTGAAATCAATGAAATATAATAATAATGTTGTACCTATCACTTAGTTATTTATGTCAAATGGCTATTTAGTGGCTTTCTGTTTATGTGTTCGATAATAATAATTGTTCTTGAATTAAGTTTTGATACTAAACTATTTAGTTAGGTACATACAAACTGTGTTTTATAAGAAAGGAAAAACATAAGTATCACAAGTAGTGGTAGGGACATGATAACTGCCAGAATAAGTCACAATGCTTGGGATATTTTCAAATCATTTCCACGAAAGACTAATTGACGAAGAAGTAAAGGACACAACTCCAAATGGTATACTCTCTCACAGGGAACATTTTATTACAATCAGAGGACTTTAATATAATGATCGTAGTGATATGAGGAACACCTTTTGAGCTGGCGCAACACCAAAATAGACTTTAACTGGTCTACGAAGTCAAGTTGTAACGGTCTAAACTAGAATTGTAAGGTTGGGAGGGCAGTGCACATTTTATCAGAAGAAATTGAACTTAACTCCCTAATATTATCCCATTAAGTGCCACTTACTCCTATTGCCTAATCCCAAGTTTGACATGTGGGTCCCTAGTAAGTTACTTTACCTTTACCTAACCGATACCTATAGTAAAATAATGAAGACGCAGCTTATATCATTTTCGATTGGAAGTCTAGAAATAATGTGTGGAAGCATCTAGAAGTCTTCTGAAACTGTTTTATTGGCGCAAAAATGACAGATATGACAGAAGTCTTCTCTAGTACAGAAGGCTCTTCTAGACGTCCAATCGAAAACGACATGAATGCACATCAAAATTTACCAACAACTATTCTCACAACTTAAAGCAAAATTAGAACTAGGGCCTCAAACCCTTTGCTTATGAAAAGAAGAACCAGATTCACTTTTACCTCTAAACATTCAACAAAGTATTCAATTGTATAGTTTTAATGTTTTCATGCTCATCACATCATATTTATACTATAATATACTTAACACTTATACATCTAACATCATAATGAATGCAAACCATTTTATCTATAACAGGTACATGGATAATACAAAAATTGTATTGTTCCAATGTACAAACTGATCAGGTGCTTGAAAATTAATTTAAAAATTTCGCTTTTATACCATATTATTTATTATCAATGAAATAATAAAGGGAAACAATCGATATATTTGCAGAACACCTGCTTAAATGTTAATCATCATTTTTAAGTTTGAGAACCGATAATAAAAACAATAATAATAATTACCTACTACAGTATTGTGAAACCCTTTTATGAGGTAGACGCATTGACTATATAATAGCAATTTTCACGTTCTTTGGAAATGGCTCTAACAGTACTTATGAGTAGGTACCTACTTTACGATTGATTTTAAATGGAACACACATTAAAGGAAATACCAGTGCAATTTCTATCTACTTGCAAAAGAGCATAATATTACACACACGGCTGCCACTTTGGTCATTTGTGAAAAAATTTGGTAATTTTTGTTTCACTTGGTCGCTTGGTCATTTATTATTCCATTTGGTCTTTTTTTCAATTTCAATGTTTATGTTCTCAAAAATTAATTGCCTAATGAAACGAAACAAAGATGTGTTTTAGATTGAATGTTCCAAGAACATTAATATTAACTATGCTCGACTGAATGTACGAACTCTGAACGCATTCATTTTCTTCATTACACAATTTATTGACAGAGAACTGGTAAACTTAAATTGTATATTTTGAAAAAAACCTTTAACATCGGTTTCTCGACGTTCATTTGTGCCACGTTACATGCGATATAGGTACTTTAATGCAAGTTAAAGGTTCGTAACAAAAAATTGATCTCGACATAACCGGACATTGACCGGACGACCCTTGGTAAATACCAAAATCATTTGAAAACCATCCGACCGATTCCAATCCGGCCATTTTGACAGTTCGTCGTATGGTAAGTTTGTCAACGTGTACCCCCTAATCAGGCATGACATTACGATTACATATAATGGCCGGGTTCACATAAAAATCTAAAGCTACCCAGATACCTTTTTGTTGTTGTAATCCTATGGTAACTAACAGCTGACCGAATAAGATTCGCAAATATACTGGTAGCGAAGATATCTTGGATAGGCTATCCTATGCGAATGTGAACGCGGCCAATGTCTGATTTCTTATACAGTAAAATCGAAAATAGGTAAGAATTTGACGAAGCTAATTTATTTAAAAATGGATGAAGGTTTAAAAAACAGTTTGAGGGTGTTACGGAATTTCTACATACCGTTTTGTAATCAGTATATTTTGAGTGTCACACAGTAGTTATGTAGATGATAGTACTAGATATTGGTTTTCATCTACTCATGAGTACTTTTCCACCTACAAGGAAACGCGACTTTTGTATACCTACTATATCTATGCTAAGCTTTATTGTGACATTTCTTATAAACAAGAATGCTTTTCGGTCGTTAGGATTGTTGACATCCTTAACTTCAGCGGTGTAATTTAGGTCCAGTTTCAATCCATTAAGTTCATGTATTTAGTGTTCTTTGACCATAATGGCTGCTACATATAAAACGAGTAGACA
The DNA here is from genome assembly GCA_948107695.1 of Meliscaeva auricollis. Lineage (NCBI taxonomy): Eukaryota > Metazoa > Arthropoda > Insecta > Diptera > Syrphidae > Meliscaeva > Meliscaeva auricollis. Next base: position 16,227,873 of record OX403617.1, on the reverse strand, counting down.
TTAAAGTTCAGGTGCGAACAAATTTCGGTTTCAAACACGAGGGACGGAGGATACCTCAACCAGATTGGTGTGTGAAACTGGAAACAATTGGGTTGGCAAGTTAAATTATATCTCCCGGTTCAGACAGGACCACGATTATCATAACTCTAAGTGGTAAGCTTGCAAAAGTAAGTAAGTAAGTAAGGCACGGGTCACACTTAGCTGGTGGCAGTGTCGCACCTGCCTGTCAGAAAAATTTAAAAAGTTAAATTTTAAATCTTAAAGGTAAGTTTGCAAAATTTTAACGTGTTTTAGTGGTTAGTTGCTAACTCAGAGGTTTGGTTTCGGGCCTTACCCAGCTTTGACATCTATCCATGTGATTTTATAAGATAATAACCATCTTTATCTCAGTCCATGGTACTATCAGAGATAAAAGTATGGTCCAACGAAGTTGGCAGTCATAATAGGACAAGATCAAGATGATAGGGCTTAGAATATTGACGATCGAAGCACTCACAAAGTCGAAACTATGCCCAGTGCCCAGTGCATTAAGAATTATATATCAACCTATGAGCAATAATAGGTGATGACAGATAAGAATGGGACATTATTCTTCAACGAATAAATAATGTATCTCAAAAGTTCATCGATGATGCTGGGTTGTGTATTTGTTACCAACCAAAAGAACTCAATAAAACCTTCTCATGATAAATATAAAATACGTTGCCATCTTGCAAAATACTTACCTACTATCAACAGTGGTTGCAAAAAAAGATTAGTCGCTAGTATATTGTAATGGATTAGAAAGCTAAGCACTCCTCAATTAAATATGACCGATATTGATACAATGTAAAACTTTATTTACAGTCACTCTTGAATTTAACAAAACAAAAAGAAAAAAAAAAAGATGCAAGTATAACTTGCTTATCCTGTCAATCGAATTCTATATTCACACAGGTGTTTAAGAAATCTTATCAGAACTTTAAAATAATCATAAATACCCAGATAAGCTTTTCTTTCGAAGAAATTATGGGGCTCTACAATCTGAAGGCCAATTATTGTTTTAGTCTTCAAAGTGTTTTCGGTTGGCTTATAACAAAAAAAAACCTATGATCGCCGCCCGATCGTGAAAGTTTAGCGGAATTTTTATTAATTTTTTTGTCCTTAATAATTGTGCTGGCAGAAAGTTATAAAATGAAGGGTACGATTTAAAATAATGTCTCATTCGTATTTAAACTTAAAGGTTTTTTTTTTTTTTGAATAACTATAGTTCTTTCGGTGTTAATATTGTTGCTTGGGTTCACTTGTTACTGCGTTCAAGGCAACTGCATTTGGTATGGTCAACATCACATGGAAGGCTCCTACTGGGTTAATACTCATTATACTGGTGAAGCGAAACCTTTGGAAAATGCAAGAGCTCTAGAAATCTTCAAAAAAAGGTGTCCTGTTTTTTATCAGGAATATTCAAATGGTCAGGATGATCGTAAGTATTAAAAAAAAAAGAGTCTTAATGAGCCATCGCACACTGTGGTAACTTTTTTAATGCAAACCAAATGGAGTTGAGCATTTTGCTCGTTTCATTTCATTTTGTTCCTTAATCTTCACTTCCCTCGCCTATAACCCTCGTTTTCTCCTGGTTCAATTGCCCCCAGTGTGCGATGGCCCAAATAGCCCTAAAAAATGCTTGAAATGCTTATCAGTCAATGACAGGTAAAATTTGATTAATTTAAAAGGTGTATTGTGTTGTAATGGCTTCCTACAAAAGAGTATTATGAATCGAGATATTTCCTTATGTAAATGATATCAGCTTTAATTTGGAAGGTTAATCATTAAAAACAAGCCTGAATCTTTATCTGAAATGTAATTTTTTTGTTTCATTTTTTTTCTGACAGCTTGTCAGTTGGTTTCGTTTTATTGGCCTTTTATAACGTCCTAATGCAATGTTTTTAATCACGTCAATCTTTATTGTTTTATGCTTTTCAATATTATGTTTGCTACAAGGCTTTACAATAAAAATGACTTCAGGCTTTGTGTGTACCAATATCACTCACATATTTGACAGTAAAGGCTCTGCCAACGAGTTTTTTTAGCAGCGAAAAAATTAAAAACGCTTTCAGCTGAGAAACCGTTATTTTAGATAATGTCACTGATCCAAAAACAGAACAATTTGGCACACAAAATTTCTCCTTGTCCTGTTCTGAACACAAAACAGTCCACAACAAATTCACTGAACTGATTTTAAATTTGTTTGCATTCACTGTCTCAATATTTAGGCTAGTATAGGGCTTTTTTGAAAAAAAAACAATATATCTCTGTCTCATAAATAGTTTCTTAATGTCAAAATGACTCTTTGGGACGTTTGAGTGAAAGGCTTTTGTTTATGTTTTAGAACGTTAACTTTTTTGCTTTTTAAACGATGTTCACATTGAACTCTCTAAACCGATTTATCTACTCTTGACGTAAGTCCACCCCGTCGGTCGGCCGTGTTCAGACACAAAATTGTGTGAACATATGGATTTTCATACTTTCTATATTTTTTCTCGGTCTTACCTTAGGAACATAGAAAATAACAAATGTCAAAATAGGAAATTTGAAAAAAAATTCTTAGATTTTTAAAAAAAAGTTAAAAATCCTGCCCCACATGCAGGGAGTAAGAAAAAGCTCGGAGACGTCAAAATAAGTCGGTGGACTGAACCCAATGTGAACACCGTCTTACATCTTTAAAGTGTCATTAGGCCATTCAGTTTTAAGTTTGACAATTCGGTAAAAATCCCTATTGGTCAATCACTCATAAATTAACAGGCTTATTTCGGAGTTTTCCGAGGTCAGCGCTCTTAACTTTAAGGCTAGTATTTACCAAACGTTAATAACTTAAGGGCCCTTATAAACTTTAAAATAGCTGCATTTTATTATTTATGCGGATCTGGATCTACATACATATGTATGTAGATTATTTTAACAAGCAAACCAAAAGCAACACGTAATACTGATTTCCATCGGCATCTATTTTTTAATTTAAAAAAAAATAGTTCTTATTTTGAAATGCAGATGGCTTTTATGGGTCGATAAGGAGAAAAATAAGAGATGCAAGATTATTTCAAAATAAACAAATACTAGGAAAAAAGAGATAGATATACAACAAAGCCTCCATTTTGATCCGCATCTAACTTCTTTTATTTTTTGTATTTCCAAGAACCGTTAAATCTTTGCTGTGATAGTGAAATGATCTTTACAATGGATAACGGTATGTCACAAGCTGATGGTATATTTGGCCGCTGCCCAACTTGTGCCACTAATATGGGGCTGTCAATTTGTGCAATGACGTGTGCTCGCAATCAAAGTGACTTTCTAGTTTCAACTGTAATTGAGGATGAATACGTTGCATCTATTGAATACAAGATCGACGATGAGTTTACTGAAAAAGTTTATGACAGTTGCAAGAATGTCATTCACACTGCAACCGGACGTCCCGCAATGGACCTGGCATGTGGTGCTTATGATGCTTTAACATGCAGCCATCAGCGTTGGTTTAACTTTATGGGTGACAAGTCAACAAATGAATATGTACCATTTCCGATTCATTACAAATATTTGGACGAAACCGAACCTAACCGCTATTTGGGGCCTGCTTTACATTGTGGCAGTTCATTTCCAAATTCACACAAATGCTCATGTGTGGATTGTGAAGAATCCTGCCCCGTCGGGGATATTCCAAAAGCTGAAGATGAAGGCTTCAAAATTTGGGGTCTCAATGGTGTCACTTTTATTGTTGCTGTAGTTCTTGGTATTTTCATAATTGGACTGGTGTTTTATGGCGCTTCGGACTGTTGCCGAATAAAAAAATTAAATCTACCCTCGATATGTGGAGGTTTTGGATTTATGAACAATTTTTTGTATAGGCTATTCAGAGCTTGGGGAACATTTTGTGCTCGAAATCCTGTTTTGATTTTGGCTATATGTTCTTGGGCCATAGCAGTTTTGGCTTATGGTGTGCGATATATGAAAATTACAACAGATCCTATTGAACTTTGGGCGGGTGAAGAGAGCTCAACACGCCAGCAGAAAAACTATTTTGATACTCATTTCGGACCTTTCTATCGAACTAATCAGCTCTTCATTAAACCAACCAAGATGGATTATGTAAGGGAGAGTATTTTTGATTGAGATGGCTCTAAAATTTTTAAATGATTTTAAATCGATTTTCAGATTTATCACACAACATCAGCTGGAGAAATGCGGTTTGGACCAGCGTTTGAAAAAGATTTCTTGCGTGAAGTCTTCCAACTGCAACTGCAAATTCAAAATATTGGTATGAACGAAAGCTTGGGGCTGGACAAAATTTGCACTGCTCCAGTTTTGTATCCAGGAGAGCAGCCTAAGATTGACAAGTGTTTGGTGCAATCGATTTTCGGTTACTATAAGAATGATATGGAAGAATTCGAAAGGGAATATGTGGGACAAGATGGGCTAACGGTAAACTATTTGAATCAACTAGAAGAATGTTTGAGGTAAGTTTGAAGTTATTGAAATTCATGGGGGAAGTGTTCGACATCAAATCTTCAGTAAAACTCAAATTGGGTCTATTCCTTGATGTCGATAATTTATAAAAAAGCCTTGAAGACCTTGATATCTTTTTTAACGAACAAAATGTCTCTTCTAGAGTTCCAATGATGGATAAATGTTTGGCACCATATGGCGGACCAATCGAACCAAATGTCGGTGTTGGAGGAATCCCTAAGCCAGCAGCTAATGAAAGTGAAGACTATCGTCTTGGAACCGGAATTGTGATAACCTTTTTAGTCAAAAACTATGTCGATAAAGAAGCAACCAAACCAGCAATGGAATGGGAGAAAAAATTCATAGACTTTATGAAAAGTTATAGCAATGATCAGATGGACATTGCATTTAGTGCGGAACGATCAATTCAAGATGCCATAGTTGAACTTTCTGAAGGTGAAGTTCTAACAGTTGTTATCAGTTATGTTGTAATGTTTGTCTATGTTGCAATTGCTCTGGGGAAAATTCGAAGCTGCTCTAACTTCTTCAAAGAGTCGAAGATTATGTTGGCTGTTGGTGGAATATTTATTGTAATGGTTTCGGTTGTATGCAGTTTGGGTTTCTGGGGTTATATGGATGTGACTACAACAATGTTGGCAATTGAAGTTATTCCATTTTTGGTGTTGGCTGTGGGAGTTGATAATATCTTCATTATGGTTCACACCTATCATCGTCTTGATAGATCACAATTCTTGACAGTTCCCGATGCGGTAGGAGAAGCTGTTGGTAGAATTGGACCATCGATTTTACAAACTGCAGCTTCGGAATTTGCATGTTTTGCTATTGGTAAGAGTATAGCAAAGTTTGTGTGAAAACCCTTAACCCATTATGTATAATTTCAATCAAAAGGTACCATAGCCGATATGCCAGCTGTGAAAACATTTGCCATGTATGCTGCTGTTGCAATTATTTTGGATTTCTTGTTCCAAATAACGGCATTTGTTGCTTTGATGAGCTTAGACGAAAGACGTTTTGAATCGGGACGATTTGATTTATTGTGTTGCATCAAATCAAGCAAGAAACCACACCATGAAGATGATACAAGTGTTCTTGAAAAATTCTTTACCAATATCTATGCACCATTTTTAATGTCCAAGTAAGTTTATTTAAAGAGCTATTTTGTATTGACAATTGATTATCTGCTGTTTTATTGACAGGGTTGTCAAAGTTTCGGTATTGATCATTTTTACCGTAGTCACAGCTCTTTCATTGATGATTGTACCATCTATTGAACTTGGCTTGGATCAGGAGCTATCGATGCCAAAAGACTCACATGTCGTCAAGTATTTTCAGGTAATTTTAATTTTTAAGGAAAATATTTAATATCAAGACTTAATTTCATGAATCTTCTTTATGTTTTTTTTAGTTTATGGCTCAGTTGCTATCAACTGGAGCACCAGTTTATTGGGTACTTGGTCCAGGAATGAACTACTCAGAAAGAGCTCATCAGAATTTGATATGTGGAGGTGTGGAATGTAATAATGATTCTCTGTCTACGCAACTTTATATTCAATCGAGATATCCGGAGATGTAAGTTTTGTCATTAATCTGCTTTTTTGGAACTCTAGTATTGAAATATTTTGGGACGTAAGGTATCAGCCCATTCTGAGGCATTGTTATTTTTAAGCTTTTGGCACTTCTGTCAAATCTTCAGTATTTTTCGTGGGTTGTTCTCCTTTTTCATCCACATGTTCTATTGCTTCTTATTCTTCTTCTTCTTCTTCTTCTTCTTCTTCTTCTTCTTCTTCTTCTTCTTCTTCTTCTTCTTCTTCTTCTTTAATAAATGTGTCTGGTTAATATGGGGACACTTTACCCCTTTATTTGAACGGTTAGTAGTACATAAATAAATTTTCAATCCTTTTTTTTCAGCACAAAGCTGGCCCGTCCTGCAGCATCATGGATTGATGATTACATTGACTGGCTTAGTATTGAAACATGTTGCAAGCTCAATCAAACGGATGGAACATTCTGCGCTAGTAGTAAGTTCACTTTTCACATTACCCCCCTTCAAACTAGCTCATATGTTTTTTTCTTTCCCCAGATTCCTACGCAGAGGAATGTGTATCCTGCCCTCGATCATACTCAGAAGATGGCCTTCGACCAACACCAGAAACTTTCAACAAATACATTCCGTTCTTTCTCTCTGATCTTCCTGATGCTGATTGTGCGAAAGCTGGGCGTCCATCCTACTACGATGTAATTTTAATTAATAACCTCTCGTATGTCGTATCAAAATTGTAATCCTAATTTTTATTTACAGTCTGTAATTTATACTCTTGATGAAAATGGCGACAGTCACATTCGTGACACAAATTTCATGCAATTTTCCACCACTTCTGTCACTTCGAAGCAATTCTACACAGCTCTGGGAGAAGCTAATCGAGTAGCTAAAGAAGTTAAAGATATGTTCAAACAAAATGACGTCGATGTTGTATTCTTTCCATATTGTGTATTCTTTGTTTATTACGAACAATATCTAACAATTTGGAATGACACACTTTTTGCATTGGGACTTTCTCTAGCTGCTGTATTTCTAGTAACGTTTATCATAACTGGATTCGATATCATATCTTCTTGTATGGTTCTCATAACAGTACTTTTGATTCTGATCAATATGGGAGGAATGATGTGGGCTTGGAACATTTCATTGAATGCCGTCTCATTGGTTAATTTAGTTGTGTGTGTTGGCATTGGAGTAGAATTTGTTGCACACACTCTTAGATCGTATAAGAATTATTCTGGTTCGACAAATGAAAGAGCTAGCAAGGCACTTTCAGTGACCGGAAGTAGTGTGTTGTCGGGAATAACATTAACGAAATTTGCTGGTATTATTGTGCTGGCATTTTCAAAGTCACAAATATTTCACATTTACTATTTTCGAATGTATTTGGGAATAGTACTGATTGGTGCAGCACATGGCTTGATTTTAATGCCAGTTGTGCTAAGCATATTTGGGCCACTTTCTAAACCAGAAAAACGAACATTATTGTAGGTTTTTGCTTAAGTTTAATTATTAAATAGTTTAATTGTATTATAATTGTATATGCTTACGTAATAAAACTGATAACTGATAAGTATTTCTCATTTTCTTCACTTTAATTTAAAATTGTGTTTAAAAATATTCCGTTTCCTTTTACCGAAGGTAGATAAAAGAAATATTTTTTATGGTAAACTATTGAAAAGCTGTTTTTATTATATTTTGTTTTACTATAAACAACACTACTTACAATTTGTTGCACTTCCCATATCTTGAATGGTCGAATTTATCCACAAAGAAAGGTTTTCTTTTGATATGAATTTAGAACTAAAACATCAACTTAAAATGGTTTTGTTTTAGGTTTCAAAGCGGAAGTGGAAAATTTTCTCCCAGAAATTTAATGCTGAAAAAAGCTACAGAAAAGCACCAGAAGAATTCCACTCCGAATTCTTCGAAGTACTTTTAGAAGAATAGGAAATTGGAAATAAATTAAAACTGTGATTGGTGAAAGTTAACGGGTTGTTGTCAACACTAAGCTAATTTTTCGTGCTGTTGGTTTTCGCTTATGCTAATCTAAACTACATTATCCAGTCATGCTGAATTAATAATACTATACCAACATTGAGTGCTATAATTTTGAATATTTATGAATGTGTGTTGAATTTGATTGTGAAAGCTACACACAAGTCGATAATGCAGAGTAAGAAATCCTTATTGAAAAGTTGGGATTCACAATAACTAGTAGTTAATTTTGTAAAAAGTACGTTTGACAAAAATTTTAAACTTTTCAATAATAATCAGAAAGAAATACGTAGAGATTAGTATACTCTAAGATCACGACATAGTTAATTTTTTTTTTTGAGGTAAGCTCGCCGGATTCCAGGGTTTGTCGAAGAAAGCAAAGTAATACTCGACCAAGAAGAAAAAGACGAATTCTTTCCAATTATCTTTTAAGTTCTTTTTATTATTTAAACGGTTTCTTAATTCTAGTATTATAATATCCTATATTAAGTCTAAAATTACAGCATTTTCGACGGGCCCTATATATTCTCTAACTCAAAATGAGCAGAGGATTCTGAAGGAATCAAAGTGAGTTTAAATGTTCTGACTCAGAGTGAGCAGAGGTATTCAGAAGGAACCAAATTTAGTTTAAATGCTCAGACTCAAAGTGAGCCAGGGGTTCGGAATGGACCAAATTGATTTTACATGCTCAGACCCGAAGTGAGCCGAGGGGTTCGGAGATCGGAGGGAACCAATAGAATATAATACTAATGTCAAAAAGTGTAGTTATCACTTATAATATTAACAAGCCCTAACTCAGAAGGAGTATTTTATAAAGAAAGAGGTCTGGAAGACCTAACAACAACAATAGGTAGCAAGAGCAACCAGCAGTTGAAGGGAGTTAAACTAAGTTGTAACAATGAGAACTAGATTTACAAAGCTCAAATTTATTACATTTTTTCCCTTTTAATTATTAATATTTTTGTACGAACTGAATGTGAATCATATATAATTAAAGTGTAAAAATTAACAAACTTATTTAATAATGCTATTATGATGGTTGGTCGTGATGCTGGGATGTTGAATTACATTTTCTTTATGTTATGCATTTTGAGTTTTTTCCAATAACCGAAAAATGGTGTTGTAGTGGGCGTATAAAGTACACCGATTGGCGAGTATACCCACATACTGTCATTGTTGGCATGTCTCCGAGTCATTCTTTTCTCTTTATTCAGGTAATATGACATTTATTTCCAAACTTTGTTTTTTTTTCCTTGAACAATCGAAAATACTTATATGTACTGTACATTCATACATTACATACGCTACAAGTCAGTATAATGTTTATAATTTTTCCACTTGGCTACATCGATAAGGAGTTATCCAATATTCACCACTATTGGTTTAGTTTCGGTTTGTGAAAACAAAATGAAACAATTATGTATGTCATTGTCAGTCAAACTTTTTATTTGACAAGTTGTTATTTGAGCTCTCTTCTCCACTTAACTTAACCATTCTATTTACAAAATTCTTTTTAGGTCACAAAATATCAAATGAACAATCGATTTTAAATATCGTTACATAAATCATGTACCTAGTATATCCAATGAAGAATTGCATTCAATCAATTATCTGATGGCATGTAACACGAAATACTCTAATCAAATTTGGTAAAGTCTGATGCAGAGTCAAACTAAAACCCAACTGTGGTGTGGTTTTTGTCTATGCAAAAGAAATAAAAGTAGTAGTCATAAAACATTTTTTTAAACATTGCCACACACAGAACTTTATGTTGTGGTAGAATATTTAATTGACTTTTTATTACCAAAGCTAATTGATGTGATGAAAAAGGTAAGTATTGTTACGAATGTAGGAGCGAACACACCCAGACGGAATGACAAGGGACGGAACGGTAAGGGTTATTGACTAAAGCTCTGAACGCTTTTATCCGAACTTCTGACTTTCGAACTTCGAACGGAACGAAATGGAACGGAACGAAATCCATCTATATCTGTCTCTATCTGTCTGTGTGTATTTGTCTCTTTTGCTTAACGAAACTGGAGATCTCTGGAACCTTCGAGAAGAAATGAGAGGAGTATAAGTACGAGGTCGGTGAAGGAGATCGGAACAGTTTAATTTTGAAAGTGATAAGAATACATAAGTGGTTGTGAAATTGTAATTTTGAAGTGTTAATAATTTGAAAGTAAATAAAAGTCAATTAGTAAAAGTAAAAATAAGTTTTATTTGAACCTAGAAAAACATTACAGTATGATCATTTTGGAATGTACATAAATATCCGAGAGATAGAATATCTATAATCTAATATAATCTTAATAGGTACATAAAGTTAGAAATTTTTGATCTGCACTTTGCAGACATTTCACATACCAGTTCAGAGCCCACACTTTGATTCCTTTAAAATTAAGAATTAGTTGTGGCTCCAAGAACTTCTTGTTGAGTCAACAATTTTTAATTCACAATCCTACAACAACGGAAAATTCTTAGTACAACAATAATTTTTTTCTGAGTGATTTCCAACTTATCGACCGAAGCAACGCAACCACATCATTCTGACACTGAATCATGACACAGCATTAAGAGCGTCTTCAAAAGAACCAATTACTTGCCTGAATATCGCGTCTTTTCAGCTCCTTAACCCCTGTTTTCAGTAGGGAACGCCTAATTCCTAACTATCAACAACATTATTTCTACACCTTTGATTTTTCTCGACTTGAACAACACCGTCCTTCTGTGAAATGTTGGTACAACAACTTCTATCTCGTTTTCGTCTTCGTCGGTATGGAGTCCTCCAGAGATAGCCTTCTGTGATTCTAACTCTTTTCTCGTAATTTTAGGTAAATTTCACGTTGCAAAAGAACCTCTAATACTTCAGACATCCCCATTTCTCTTACTTCTAAAATTTTAACGAGCACTTAAACAGGCCCTGTCTGTCGTTTTCATTTACTCCAGTAATGTTAGAATTTTACCATTGGATCAACTTTAGCCACACTTTACACGCAATTGACACACGGCCTAAGAAAAAGGATCTATTTAATTCTCTGGGCAACAGGGCGTTTCTATTGAAAGAATTAAAACATCAGCCTGAGACTTAAGTTATTCATTATTTTTTAAATCCAATAAAATAAAATTTAATTACAAAATTTAAAAAAAAGTACGCATACGCCATAGCGTAAATTTTTTACTTGCGACATATGTACTAAAGGGCTAGTTTAGGATTCGTAAAAAATCGAACTCGAGATAACAATCAAACATGGCGATGATAGAGAATGCAAGAAAAGTGTATCTCTCAATTCTGTCTGTCTTTCTGTGTATTTTCGAGCTTCAGCCTACACCCCTGAAGCGATTTTCTTCAAATTTGGTGGTTAAGGGTCTTTGTTGATTCCCTAGAGCGGAAATTGAAGACCGAATTTATGAAATTAAAGATATATAACAACCGTTTTATTCATTTTTCAGTTTCTCTTAAACGACGCAATAGATTTTAATGATTAATTACACGGAAGCTTCTTAATAATTTTAAAATGATTTGATATTAAAAATTTTAAAAAAAATAGTTTTTAAAAAAATTAAAAATTTTTTTTTGAAGAATCAAATATCGTCTGCAGTGGTGACTGTGGGGCACCCAGCATATAAAAAATAATTTAATTAAAAGCGGCTCCAACGATGTTAAAATTTTTTTTTATAAATTTATTTTTCTTAATCAAATCAAATGGTATACTTGGTTTAGAGCTCAAAACTATTTAAGATAAAGTTTATGTCATTTTACAAATGGATTTTATTTTTTCTTACACTTTTTTTTAAAAGATTTTTTGTACAAAATTATTAATATTTAAAACCATATATAATATAAGAGCGAGTACGTGCGACTCAGTCGTAAATTTTATTATTAAACGGTTGAGAGTTTTTATATTATGTCTCATCATATTTAATAAAATTCAAAACGAGAAGTGGTTCTAACACCGAACCTAGTGGTACCACCAAGCCGGTTAAAGCAGATAGAATAGCATTTAAGAAATTTAAACTCGAGTTCTTATTTCGAGAGTTTTAAGAACTGTTTCAAACAAATTCGAATTCTAACAAAAATAAATCATAATAATAATTTAGTCGCTCAGCTCCACGAAAAAAAATGTATGTTTGATTTAATTAAAATTTCAAACTGAATTAACATCAAACCAATTTCAAATTAGAATCCAAGACAATTCATATTTCTCAAAGTGAATAGAAGTCAACTTTTTGTTTTCGTTATTATTATTTATTATATTTTCTATCCTTTTAAGCATTTCTCAAGTTTTATTGCATCTTCATTTAAAATTCAACAAAACATTAAATTTACAATGAATTAAATCTCACTCCTGTGAATTTTGTTCGTTCAGTCACTCGTTCAGAGCTTATTTTCTCTCCATGGATAGTCATGGGACAACGAAGTTTTGGTGCCTGAATATAGTTGATCCTTTTCAATGCCACTCTGCTGATGTTCTTCGGCATCCATCCATACATTTGACTTTCTAAAACAGGAAATTCCAGCTTCAGCTTTGATCCATTACGCTCTTCCTTAGCCAATTTCCAGAAACACTGCCTTTCTGTAATGCCCTTGATGTTTGCATCATTGAATTTCGAATAAAACTTTCCCTCGATGGGCGTCACTGTAATATGGAAGAGGAGCCATAATATATTTTGCATAGAGATGAGATTTTTGTCTTTTAGCTCTTACTACTACTGCCGCCAAAGTCCCATACCTACCCCGTTCGGTGGCAATGAATTCATCGACAATGTAAATCCTTTTATTCTGATTTTGTGTGAGTTCCTTTACGAAGAGATAAGGAAGGTCGGCTTTGACCTTTCGTTTATGCTCTTCTACTTCTATGTTGTCGTCATCGTCGGCCTTTTGGCTAAGGTTAGACATAACTGTCACTCACTAAATGACGTTATTTAAACCCGCTGAGGTTTATAACGGTTAAACACTGATGGAACACCACAACCGAATGACTTAAAATGTGGATTGTATCGTGTTCATGTGGAAGCACCCAACGGAAGACTGACATTTGGAGGACAGTTTTCTATTTTGCATAGCTTTATTGTCTTTCAGTCCTCTGATGATGGAGGCAGCATGTTGTAGGTAGTAAAAGAGAGAGGTATAACGAAGTAAGGTACTTACCCATTGTTCAAAAGCTCATAAAGGCAAAAGTTGGATGTAGTTTGCGTGCTATAGCTTCGTTCTCATAAATACAGCAGAGGTTCATTTTTCATTCATAAGCTTTGTGCGAAATATTCTGGGAAGGCTACGTTACGAAGCAAAAGGTATCGTATAATGCCTTTATACCTTGCGAAGAAGAGATACCTCTGCTATACAATGCGATGTACTTTTAAGTTTACTGAGATTATGTGTGAGGCAGGTTATGTCAGAAATATAGTAGTTATCCGGGGGAACACGCAACAAGGATATGGCGTGTTAATATAAAGCTGTCAATGGTTGATTTATGAGTCTTGTTTTGAGTTTTTGTTTGGTTGATTGTTTTATGTTTACTTTCATAATTGTAAACATTGAACTTTACTATATCATTATTTGGAAGCGAAGCTACCTTTTTTTTTATTGCATAAACTTGCATGATAACCTAGAAAACTAAATAGACTATTCATGTTGACTTTTGTTTGCGCAAAATGGTTTTTTATTTGTCAGAAAAAAAAATGAAAAAGTTTATAAGGGATTGCTCAGTGTGAACATCTAGTTGGTTGCTACCCACACTCACACCTAGATGATATAATTGACCGACAGATGGCGCTACAAGTGAAAAGAGGGGTAAACACTTCGTCCCCAACTCCGATGTAACTCAATTGAGAATGACTAAGGGCCCAACGTAATTTATTCATAATTTTAAATTTTCTATCTAAACATTTTTATTCAAATATTTATTTTTAACTTTCGTTAATTTCGTTAAAAGCGAGTTCCCCAAATCCGAATTCTTACGTAGACGACAAAGATGTTATAGAAGTCTTATAGGTACAAGGAAGGCTTCAACTTTCTTCTTACAGGAGTTTTTGAGTTGCTTGGCACCACCTACTTTTCGATCCTAATTTTCAAAAATTATATTTTCTTGCTGATAAATTGAGGATAGGAGGCGGGTGGTGATGGAGAATGTCCCGTAGTACAATGTACTGCGCTTCTATGAGCCATCAGAATGTCTAAATTCCAATTTATTATTGGTAGGCGTCCATTTTTAAAATCGACCACATAAAAAAGAAGGAAAAAATTGTTCATGCTGGGACAGCCTATCTTACAAAATTACAGAGCAAATTTTGGTTTTAAGTGCCAATTACAAAAATATGTGAAATATGGCCATTTGACAGATTGCCACATGAATGACACGGCATTTTGAACTGTAAAAAGGCTGAATAAAATAAGCGATATGTATTAACTGTGAAATTATTTTTATAAAAAAAAAATATTACCCATACGCCACAGTGAACTTTTTTTAGTATTTACATACATTTTTAAAAATTAAAATAAAATAAAAGTAGGTTTTAGCGATAAATAAAATTATAAAATTGGTCATTCGAAAGAGTGCCAAGAGATGCTAACATCTCGAAGTGACTATATGGGTGCTCCATATACAAAATTTCGTAGCACTATGGCATTTCAAAAAAAAAAAAAAAAATAAAATTAATAAATTAAAGAGCATCTCATGAATTATTATTGCATTACATTTAAGACAGCCTAACACCATTCTTAAAACAAACAAAAATCTGGTCCACAAATTTCAACTTAACTTGTCGTCTAATTAAACACATAAAACACCCAGCAGAAAACTTCAAGGTTTCCCATAAAACAAAAACCAGAGAGACACACAGGCGATGAAGTCATCATCAGTGCGGGAATATTTTAAAAGCACTAGAAGAGCGGAGAGCCCCATATATATAGTAAGTTGCAACCTGAAACGCAATTTCAAAACAGCGCGAGGGCAAAAATGGAAGAAAAATTCATCCGCAGAACCCCGCAGGATATGCCATCGTCCCTGGACTGCAATAAATAAAATCCTTAACTTGTTACCTTGCGGGAATGCTGTGCTGCTTTGTTGTTTGTGGTTTATTATGTGGAAACAAAAAAAAAAACAAAAATAAGGAAAGCTCAGAATTCGCATCGCATGGTTTGCTGCCAACAACATCTCCAACCATTCCCTAATATAACAAGGATGGCAGCGATTTATGGAATTTTATTTTTGTTGTTGTTGTTTTACAAAAATATTTGTATACGCCGCAGCGTTCGCCTGTTCACTGGGTTGCATAGAGTGCAGTTATTATAGTTGATTTATTGTTATGACATTTTCATGTAATAATAGTCACTTAGCATGTTTTATAAACTTTTTTTTTCAGCTGACAGATGATAGCTTATACAAAAAAACAAAAAGAGAAATCGAGAATCTATTTAAATGAGTTACCTTCAACTACACGGCTTAATTATTTGTGCAATGTTAAAATGGGAGAGAGTTTGGAATGAAATGAGGGAAAATATAGACTCCAAGATTTTAATTAAAAATGACACTACGATGACAGACAGTAAATATGCAGGTCTGGTAAGTGTTAAGTGAGAATGTTCTTTTTTTTTATTTTTACAAAAAGCCGCTTTTTTCGTTGCTTATCTGGCTGTTTGCCAGAACGACAAGCCTTCGTATCCAATCCTGATGACCAAAGTACCATACGATAAGACTGGGGAGGACAGTTGTTTAAAGCAGTGATATACATATAAATTTCTTATCGTTTTAAAACTAAGATGCATTACTCTTAAACTCATTTGGTTCCCAATCCTTTTCAGAGTATTTTGTCACTACACTCCAGTGGCGGCTCTTGGTTTGGTAATGGTGCCTGGGTTAAATCGAACAATTTCCGCCCCTTCTCCCTCTGCCGTATAAACGTCGAACGTGGGAAATTTTTTTTATATGAATAATAGATTTCGTACAAAAAAAGTACGAAATCTTATCGAATTCTACTATAAGTTAATTTGCCATACATTTTTGTTTTCAAAATCTTGTTTGTTATTTCTAGATTACGACGAAATCTTCCACAAAATCTACTTGATTTTTGTTGGTGGAGACACATTATGACAGTGTGGTGTGCACGTTTCAACTTACTTACTTAAGGTGGAGCTTACAATTCAGGATTTATTACGGCCTCAACCAACAAGCCTCTCCAGCCAACTCTGTCCTTAGCTAGCCGCCTCCAGTTAGGCACGCCAAGTTGATTGAGGTCGTTCTCCACCTGTTACGCTGCGTACACAATCAGGGTTGGATTCGAAGACTCGTCGGGCTGGTGCGTTGATGCCCATGATACGTTTTTACGCGCGTTTCTACTCGCGTATTTACGCGCGTTTTTACGTGCGTTTTTACATTACAAGAAAAAACTCTAAAAGTAATACATGAAGGTCATTGGGGTTTTTCTCGCGCAAAGCAACTTGCTCGACGTTATGTTTGGTTCCAAAATATAGACCAGCAAATCGAAGCGTTTTCTGCCAAATGTAAGATTTGCCAATTTGAAGCATCGGAACCACCGAAAGAGTATTGCAGCTGGCCTGAAATTAATGAACCGTGGAGTCGACTGCACATAGATTTTGCCGGATCTCTACACGGTCACATGTGGTTAATTTTCTAAATTCCCTTATTTTGTTTGATTGCCTTCTGCCACATCTGAAAACACCATTAATGCTCTCCGAAGTATTTTTTCAATTGAAGGTTTACCCAAGACGATAGTAAGTGGTAACGGAACTCAGTTCACGTGTATCACGCTAATCATCATGTCCGAACTATGCGTTTTCATCCAGCATCAAACGGGGAAGCGGAACGATTCGTACGAACGCTTAAGACAGCGCTTAAAAAACTTCTGGCTGATGGCTCATCTTTGGAACATGCGCTTCAAGTTCTACTTAGCACTATTCAAAAAACTCGTCGGAGTTGCTACATGGTCGTCAGCAGCGTTGTGTCTTAGCAGCCCTCGTTCCAGAAAGAAACCCATCAGATAAGAAGCAAGTTTGAAGTAGGTCATTAGACGATCCGAGCGGTTGAAAGAGGTGACCCCACCCAGAGCCGGATTAACCATGTCATGGGCCCCTAGGCAGAGTAATTCTTGGGCCCTTTTCCGATGGTTTTTCGATATTATAAGCTCTTTTTGAGCTAGGTTAGAAGGTGTAGGTAACCTCCTGAGGAGTAATCAGCTATAATCTGTCATTTTATAAATCTTAACTAAAACATTTGAAACATCTTAGACAACAGTCTGCAGTTGATATATAAATTAATAACTGTAGTAAATATATGCAGTGATATCTCAACAAAGCGTCACAAAAACTTTCGAATTTGTGATCTGCTCTGAAGGAGGTCACAACTCACAAGTTGGATTTTTCTTAGTAAGAAGTTTGTGAGAAATAAATCCTCACAAAATCAAGTTATGATCACCTTGTGAGGTTTTTGTGACTTGTGAGGTTTGCCAGAATAGGGGTGTAAATTATGTACATAATATCCATTCTTATTTTCATTTCATTTTGGTTCGTCTCCCAAAATGTATTATCCAACTGCACTTCGACCCTGTGCTAATGCGTTTGTATTTGTAACATTTGAAAATATTGTTTTTTTCTGGGGCCCTTTGTGCTACTTTCGAATCTGTTCGAAAGTTAATTTTAGTTGTACTTCCTACTAACTTTTATTAGATATTAAAACGTGAAAAAAATTTGAGCTGACTGTCGAAAATCCGAAAAAAAAGGTAAAAATCTCTCATTCTGGCATCGCTGGGTTGGGCCCATTAGGATGGAATGGGGCATGGGAGTCATATTTCATTATAAACACGTATACACTGTTTCTTTTTTTGTTGTTCTTTTTTCTTATATTTATGGCAAGTATAAAAAATGTAATGCTGTTTTTTATTGAAGGTGCATCTCCAAAAAAATTTTTTGTTCGTAGTCAGAGCGGGGGGCCCCTAGCTCAAGCGGGGCCCCTAGGCAGCTGCCTAGTTTGCCTTGAGGCTAATCCGGCACTGACCCCACCTGTCTACTTTATCAATAAATAAGCGTTTTTACGAGCGTATTTACATGCGTTTTTACGCGCGTGTTAACGCGCGTTATTACGCGCGTATCGACACTCGTAATAATTTTATTTTTCAAAGTAAAAAACAAAAAAATATTGATCTGGTAAAATTCACAAAAGGAAAACACACAAAAAAAACAAAAAAAAAAAAACTTACCCACAAGAAACAAAGAAACTTGATGCGGGCGGCAAAAATGTAGGTCAAATATTGCTGGTCATTGGTAATGTCATTGTCGCGTCATGATAACATCCATTAAGTTTTATAGTTAGGATGGGAAGGATTCTAACCATCACTGGATGGGCAACATCCCTCGAGGGAATTGGTGATTTTGCTTATGAAATTTTATACACATATACTATACGCACACACACACACAAAGATATGAATATGAATATGATAACTATTTCTGAAAGTATCATTGGTTTAAGATTATATAGTTATGATCTTATTACATATAGATTGGAATCAGTCGGAATATTTTCACTGTCATCGTCCAAAGAAGAATTAAGAATAGAAGAGAAGATATTTTTTTTTTTTGTTGGTAGATGAAAGTATTGAGTTGAGTTTTTTGTTCATTAATAGAGAAAATTGACTTTACTGGTTGACATTTGATTGATATTGAAATAAACTTTGTTAAAATGCAAAATTAAATTTTATACTTTGTGTTTTACGAAGTCAGTTTTGAAAGACCCCTTACTAAATATATTGACAATTTTATAGTGTTTTATATATTTTTGGATCTTAAAATGTAATGTATCGCTTAATTTGTTTTTAGCTATCACAATGTAAAAAAACTTCATAACTTTTTATTTAAACAAATTCTTCTCCTTAAAAACAAAATAATACTATTTAATTTGCTTAAAACATCATTTATATAATTTTTCTTATTTAAATAGCATGTTTCGATATTGTTTTGTAAGCTCAAAGAATATTATTTACTGTTTACTTGTGAGATGACAAACAAGAACTCACTTGTGGGAATAACTCGAGAAGAAAAACTAATATCTACTTTTTTTCTTTGGAAATAGTGAAGCAAATATTGACCTTTCAGATGATGTACTCTTTCTCGTGTTTCTATAAGAGACCCAGATGTGGTTTAAAATTTTATAAATAAACATAAATATCAGATTTACTGTTGGCATTGTGTCTTTTAAAATGTTGCTTGCTGTTCTTTCATAATTTAAGAATAACAAAATAGATAAAAAAAAAATCTGAATACAATCATTCGAAAAGAAATGATTTAACAGCGTAAACCTTATCATTTAGAAAAAAAACATTGTTATCACAAGAACCTTTTTTTTAATTTAAAAATGGATTTTTTTAATTTTAAAGAGCCAAGAAAATTACTTTACAGTCAAGGGTAATTCCACGTAAGCCAACCCCCTTTTCGACAAAAAATAAAGTGACCGTTAAAGAAATTAAATAATGATACTTACATCCTTACAGTTCTTACATTATTAATCCCATATCAGTTTAATTTATTTCTGTATATTTCTTATAATTATAAAACTCCAAAGCCGACAAATTGTTCCACCACCAGCCATTTGTATTTTCATTACTTGAAACCAATAGTTTTTTTGCAGTACGAATCAGTCACTGAAACAACAAACTAATCATGAAACCTGACATTTAGATCTACCATTAGTAATTATGTGATCTTCGATAAGTAAACACAGCTTATTATTTTGGCACATTACAACAACGACTTTTTAAGAGTCACATACGTTACAAAAAAAATACATACAATAAAAATACATACATATACAATACTGTTTACCCAACAACCAATAAAATATGGCTAATAAATGAAATGAAAGACAGAGATCATGTAATAGTATGTTTAAATTGAAGTATAGGTTAAATTCTATATCCATTATATATTTAAGAAATAGGGTAAATCACACTTCGTTTGATTTTCAACAATTACGGAAGGAACCATCACGATAACTCTTCAAGTGACGGATTGTTCGCATCTTGGTGAATACATGCATTGTTTTATTTTTCCGGAAAAAAAATTTGAGAGAAATTTTCTAAAATTATTGGAAAAGCAAAGAACTACAAAAGCATTTTTAAAATTTGAAAAATAAACCTCAAAACAAATGTTTTTTGTCCACTTCAGTAATTTAATGTCAATTATAACATAACTCAAATGATGTGTAATATTGATTCACCATAGTATTCACCATTGCATTGTTATTTCAAACAATTATAGTTTTGTCGTTTGAAATTTAAAATCTAGCATAAGTATATGGTTGTATATGTGTGGCATTAATATTCTACAAATGCTGTTCTATTTTTCACGTTTAATCAATCTACGAGGGTTATGTGGTAAACCTAAACCACTGATTTGGCAAAAGGCAATTAAAAATTTATTACATTCTCTGGTTGAAAATTGAAGTTTGGTGACAGACATCGAGGCTGCACATTGATTTTTGTTTGACAGAATTTGATTTTGGAGATGATGGTTGGTATACTCGTATGTGGTATTTTTTCACTCATTTATAATATTTGTATGTTTGAACTGAAGTTATATGACAATAACACTATTTTACCATTTAAAATAAATTGCCAAAGTGGGTTATGTGTTATGATCTATAGACGAAAAACTCTTTTGATTAACGACTATCGAGCTCGAGTCCTATGCTCTTTATTAGAATTTACTTAAATTCTTCGAAAAAAAAAAAAAAATAATAACAAGATATGACGCCCAACTTTACTTCATCATCACAGAAGTTAACAACTATGTCGATTTTGCTGAAAGATAACTTTTCCATTAATCTCGGAAAGGTTTTTTTTTTTTAGTTCGATAAAGAAACCCTCAAATGCGCTGATACTTCAGCTGTAGTTAAATCTTCTTACACCCAATCAGCACAATTGTAATCGACCACGAAATTCAATTCTGTTTTATAGCATTTTGTGCAAGTCAACCATAAAGGATCAACAAAAAAGTACAAATGGAAAATTCGGAAAACGAAAATGAATGTAAAAAGTAAGGATTATAGATTTTTTTTCCACCCCATCTGGTTTGTGTCGATTTTCATAACAGAATCAACTTCATCTCGGAGTAATGTGTATACATTCAAGGGATGAAGTGAAATTGACAAATTTAAGTGCAACACGTTTTCGGGATACAAAATCTGTAATCTTTGATATGCCATGGTTTCATTTTACAGTGATATGAAATTTTTATAACTAGTTTTTTCGGACTTCTGGGACTCTGGGAGTGCATTCTTTTCTTACTCAATGATATGGTATTTGAAGCGTGGTTTCCTATTCCGGTGAAGATTAGAAATTTAAATAGAGATTAATTTTAACTTTAAGGGATTTTTTTGTATCGATGGTAGGACACATTTTTTTCCTGAAATTCCTTCATTTTTATGTCAATTACGGAGATTCTATAGTTAAAGAGAACAAAAATTAATTAAAGCTGATATAAAATTGACCTAGAAAATATTAATAGACAAAAAAAAACCCAAAGTCTTGATAATCAGCAAAATGCCTCAAACGCATTTTTTTGTTATGCAAAATGCAAGCAATAATTGTTCCTTTGAGCGAAAATAAAGTTTCTCTCCGTCGTCGTTGTTAGCACAATTTTCGGAAATAAATGAAGATTAAATCTTGTCTATCTGATTACCAGTTAAATTCACAAAGGATAATTTTGCTTGCATTCGTTTGTTCGAGGTTGGAAAATTAAGTTTTTTTTATTTTTGCGTTGTTGATGGATCTTTGTCGTTTCAATTCTAAAGAGTTTCCTAGAGATCTTTGGCTGTATAAATATTAATTTTTATTTTTTTTTTAATTTCATAACAAAAATTTATTTAAGACTTTAAAAAGTCTTAAATAAATTAATGTTTTGGCAAATAAAAGTACTTATAGATAATTTTAATAATTCAATTACTACTACTGACAATGAAACATTTTATATTATTTTTGCTCTATGGCAAGTATTGGTTTCGTGTTAAAAAAAAATCGAGGTTTTCAAAACCAACATTACGATGATGAAGAAGTACAAAATATACATTTCAAATTAGTCGTAGACCTCAAAACTAATTTGGTTGAAATCAATTTTCTTTAAGTTCTTACTTAGCCCTCACATTATTTAAGGTATATGAAAAGTAATAAACAGGTACTTTTAAGACTTGAAACTATGAGAAAACTGAATTAAATCCAAATAATTTTTGGTATCTACGAGTAGCTTGCAGTAAATATAAAATTAAAATAATTGTGGGATCAAGAGATAGTAGGGGAATGGTCGTCAGCTGCTGTATTTTATAAAAGACCAACACTCAGTTTATGAAAAGGAGTAAAAATGTACTTTTTAATCTTAAGACTTATGGAACACTGATTTTATCTCAAATATTGTAGGTGTTTTTGAGTAGCTTGGATTGTAAATTGGCCTACATAGTTATCCATGCCACAATAAAAATATATATGAATACGCTATACTCCCCAATAAGATTTCCAAGTAATTCACTTGAAACGGAAAAACTTCTGATAGACGTTCCCAAAAATGCACTTTAAAACTTGGGAGTACCCATTTAAAATTAATCACAATCGCAGAGCAAAAATATGTCTATGAAATGACATTTTTTAATCAAAATCGTAGGAGACGTTCTTGAGAAAGCTTTTTTTATTTTCTCAAGAAATGTAGGTACCTACAAAAGAAAACTTATTTTTTATTTAAACACCAAAAAAATTGTGGGCGAAATCATCTGCGTGTCAATTCTTACATAGTCTAGTCTTCAAAAATAAACTAGGTCAAAGTCTTAAAAAAATATTAAAGCAATGGTTGAGTTAACCTTTTTTTTGTCTATTTTCTTGATATCAACTATTTGGATAAGTTTCGTCTCCCTTCACATTTTTGTTTTCATACTAAACCACTAATTTGAGTTCTTATTGCAAATTAAATTAAAAAAAAAATAACTTGAACTAAATTCAAAAAAATTATTGAAGTAAAACATTTAGATTATGTCTCACTGCCTAACTTACTTTCAAATTATTTTATGCATTTTTTTTTCTGTAGATAGTTTGTCTGAATACTTTTCTCTAAATTTACTCTTCTCAATGTTCACTTCAAGCTGAAGAATATTCTTTTATTATTATTATTATCTTTTCCTTCAAAAATGCCAGGCAAAAAAAAAACAGGAAACCCATTTAAGTTACTTTGGCTGGAAAGTATAGTCGTTTTTATCTTATTTCCTTGAAGTCCCGGAAAATGTACTTATAGGGATGTTCATTATTATATCTCCATGTCTGCAGGCTAAGTGGGCGACCTAGTTTCCTTCGAGAGAGATAGAGATGGTGGCGACAGTCAGATGTTTGTGTCACGGGATTGTAATGTCGACAATGAAGTCACAAACCACATAAGTTCTTTGATATCAGTTTTTATGGTAAGTAGTTGTGACTTGTGAGTTTAAGGAACGAATTTTCTTCTTTTTTTAAGGAATATTAAACGAAGCTTTTTTTTAACGATGTTTTGTAACTTTTTACTTAGTACTTATCAGACGTGTTTATTGTTAATAATTAACTTTGAAGCTTGTATTAAGCTGTTTAAATTGTTTAATAGGTAAGCTTAAATGTTTATGGTTCCACGCCCAATTATGTAATAAAATAATTAGGACTAGGGGTCCACCATTCACCCTTGGTTTAGGGCTACAGCATCTTTACCTGCGACCAACCGACTGCAAGTGGATGTGAAAACCTGCTCTACGCCGATGACTCACTTACATACATACTCCACATCATCATCGCCAACGACAGCTGTTCGAGGTGCATATCCGGAAACTATTCGCGTTCTACAACAAATGGGGTATCCGAATCAACTCATCAAAATCGGAACGAGGCAGTCGTTCGGCTGGAAACTGTAGAAGCATAACACTTACTCTTCCAGATGGAACTAGATTGCCAGCCAAACGCAACGCATAGTATCTAGGCATCAACTTTAACGAGCTCCTGAGATTTAACCAGCACTCAAGGGATGTGCTAAGGAAAGCCAACCCGCCATTCCATTTCATGTACCCCTTGATGGAAAGAAGAACCGGACTGAGCCAACCAACTAAACTCTTAATATACAAGCAGCTCCTTAGACCCAGTCATCAGCTACAGCATTTCAGTATGGAAAATTTTATCTAAAACAACCCACTAGACAAGTATTTGCTACTATCAGCAAAGAAACTTGTCGGAAGTATCACCAACCATCCCAACCAACTGATGAGAAGGATGACTACTCAACAAAGACAATCCGAGCCAAGGTACCTGTTCGCAATGGAAATTCTAAACGAGGATATTGTTCCAGCAATCAAAGACGGACAAAGCAGTTAACTTCTAGTGTGACCTTGGGTCAGCCCACTATCGTGGCTAAGCGTCACCACTATCCCAACCATCGCTAAGCAGCACAAAATTGAATCTAATTGACCCTGGATTTTTCAGCAATGTTCCACATTTATGGTGTAATAGCGTCCACCTGTCAGCGGGCACCCTGAGAAGGCAGTGATCCGCACTTTCTAATTTTCGCGATTTGATCGGAGGTTATGTTTTGAACACTGATTTGCACACCGCCCTATAGAACAAGTAAAAACAGACACTCTGATATTTGTCAATTGCAGAAAAACTAGCCTCCTTAACATCGCATGTAAAATCCTTTCGGCTTAAATCGCCCTAGGTGTACATATATGTATAAAAAGTTCATCTTTGACTTTTGGACTTTGAAACATTTTTCCCACTAAAATGTACATAAATATGCAACCTTCCAATGTTCTTGTCTCTTCTATAATAAAGTCAATGTATCACATTTCAACTCCGAAATAAAAAGTTTTTCTTTCTCTTCAATAAATTGCTTCATTTAATCAAATGTAAGCTATTGGCTTTTACGCCTTTAAAAGGAAAAAGCCGTCACCCAAAAGAATGCTTTCCTTTTTATGGCTATTTTATATTTATAATGTTGTTGACCTTGAAATCAACAGGAGAACGAATAAATAATGTATTCGACTGTTGAACCCAAAACAGCATTATATGCCAAGTGAATACTTCCTAGTACTTTCCTGTGAAATTTCCCTTATATATGGAATTCAATATAAATCAATCTTATTTGTGGCACAACTTAACATCTAATGATGGTTTACAGGCTTTTATGGTTGTAAATTAATTTTATAACACATGTTTGGAATATTATGAGATAAAGGAGGTGTAATGGAATGAGGAATCGGTGGGTTTAAAGTTTGAAGTGAGTTCGTTATGAAAGGTTTCTCATGTTTTGGTATCACAAAACAAATCACTTTAGAGCTTGAATATACTCAAAAAAATCTCAGTTCTGATAATTCTTTTTTTTTTCTTTAATAAATAACAAAAAAATATTATTGTTTGGAAAGATTTAAAACTAATTTAAGGAAAATACAAAATAGGCACACAATTTTAGTCAACGTTTAGCGAATCTCATAAAAATCGCAGTATGGTGTATTAACTACGAGCCTTGGAATATTTGTTTTAATTCCGGAAAAAAAAACGGACGAACCGCGCGGAAAATGCGGAACCGCGTGTGTGCCGCAGCCGGGAGCCGCGCATTTTTAATGCAAAGTCGGTTAATGTTCAGAATGAAGATATTGAATGAGGTACTAAGGCGGGAACCAATACAAGAACCACACGGTAGCCACTCAGTAGCAACATAGTAATAACAGAAGAGCCGCGTGGTTGTTGAAGGGTAGCCGCAAGAGAACCGCATAGGGTAGTCGCACGGTAGCTGCGTGGTATTCGAGCGTTAGCCGAGCTTTTCTATTGGTAAATGTTCTTTTTTATTTTTGCTGTTGATTTTATGTTCTTTTAGTGATATTTTATTTCTTGAAGTGTACAAAAATGTTCATGTTTAAATTTTCATAGGTATCAATCGCTGAAACAAAATACACATTAAGCTTGCACACGTAATTTAATTGGAATACCTTCGATTATTAAATTGAAATACAAAATCAAATCAAATAAATTAATGATCCATATAAAAACACACAAATTTGTTGGTTTCAATTTATTCTAACACACATATGCTAATGCTGAAGCGGTGTAACAAAATGAGCACAATTCATTTGCAAACCGAAATTAATTCGAACACATTGAATTTTATTTTGTTGGTAGGTACCAATTATAATGTTTCACTTTTAATAGCAAAACAGTGATAGGTTGTTTGTTTAATGAATTTCTCTGCCTCAAGTATTAATTGCTTGACAAAACAATTTAAGGTGAATCAAAAATTGTTGTTAATTAAATGACAAGACATGACAAGTATTAACCTACAGTGGTAAATCTAGTGGCAGGAAAGTTACTATAGGTAAAATAGTCGTCCGCGTAATGACCTGTTATACAGATAACCGCTATTTTGGGTTCCGACTACCATTCAGCAACAGAAGACCCAATCTGCAAGTTTCTTGCTCAAAAAGCTATTCCATCCGATACTGATAGCATTCAGAATAAATTGGTGATTCTAAAAGTGAACCGTCTATTTGCAGGACTACTAGCTTTCATAGCTAGTTCATCCAGCAAAAAAGTCGAAGTCTTTTTCTCAAAGGGCTTAATGTGGGTATCGACCGCTTGTAGCCTTTCTGCCCTTGCTTGCTAGCGTTGACATGTAGGGATGCTGAATTTGTTCCATCGCCGAAGATAGCAGCTGTATACGTGACCAGTCGCTGGCTCAATCTCTAGTTTCTATTGAGGATTCCAATTCCTCAAGCTAATTCGTCCAGCAGAATATCTAATATACAAGTCTCTTACATAAACAGGATTTCTCTAGATATCACTCGCTTATCGATGCTTGATGTTAAGACCATTTAGTTTTGTTTATTCAAATTATAAAATCTTAAATTTGTTTATTGGAACGGTCGCTATTTTGTAGTTTGTCAGGCTTTTCCACCTTCGCCTTGATCGGTACAGGGAGTATTCTTATTGGTCACAGAGGCTTCCTGGATTCCTCTCCAAGAACTTCACCTTCACCTGTAAAAAAAATTCTAAAAATATTACAAAACACTCATATTTTCTTCACTATGTTGAAGTAAGGTATAAAGTAATGATGCGCCGCGTAAAAAAGCTCTTTCAATTATCTCCGCTCACAGATTACTTAATATCTACTACTTGTCAAAATATTTTGACCGAAAAAAAATTGTTTTTACTGTAACTCGTTTGAAAAAAATTATTTAATATTTTCCCGTAACTGATCGATTTTTGAAAAAAAAAATCCGCATGAGACCCCTAATTTTTTTTCACTATCATTTCATAATAGAAAATATATTGTAGCCACACTAACATCGTTTTAGAAGGTCTTTGGAAAAAATTTATTTTACAAAAAAAATCATATCTCGAAAACGTGATTTTGTAGAATTTTGTTGCTGAATAAAAATTTTCATCATTTCGATCAATTTATCTATACAACTTTATATTACTATTCTAACCCTCTTACATTTTGAGATGTACAAAAACTTTTTTTTTGACTTTACTTTACTTTACTACACTTTACTCTAACTTCCTGTTCGAATTTCAAAAAAAACCTCTTCGCAGTACTCACTTTTTAAGTATTGCCAATATTTTGAGGAATAAAGTTTTTTTCTATCTATAATAGTGTAAGCTGTGCGATGATTTATGAATGAGTCACTAAAAGCATGTCATGAAGGTTTCATTTTGTTTTTTCTAGCCCCCATCAAGAACGTGCAATAAAGAACTTTGTTCTAAAAAAAAATAACGACTGTTAAAGCAACGTAATTTCACTTCCATTTCAATCAGACTTGTTATAAAAAAAGCAAACCTTTTTTGACACGCAATTCTATCAACGAGTTATTGAGTGAGCTAATTAAAATGTCGAGCATTATTTTCGTCCTTTTGCCTTAATTTTAACTCTTCATTTGCGTTAGTTGATCCCTTTTATGTAGCATAGGGACACTTAATAAGATGTGGGTTTTATAACCTATTTACTTCAACGACCAATTAAATAAAAAGGTTTCCGGCAGTCAGTCTACCATAAAAATGCTTTTAATTAAGGCTTTTAAATGAAAGTGCATGTAATTTTTTTGAACTTCAAACTCATTGTTAGATGGGAATCTAGTTATGTATAATGTCTCTATAGGTATCTAGCTATGTAATGTATCCTTGCAGACGAAAAGATTATATGTATATGTTTGGTCCTTTCTAAAATAATCACAATTACTTTTTAAGTTTAGTTCCCAGGACAGTATTATAGGTATACAATGGTCTTGATATATGTACATGCATACATAATGCTGAGTAAAATAAACGTGTCACATGATTGAATGAAATAATCCTGGCCACACTTGCTGCGTTTACACTATGAGCCCATTAAACGTGTGAGTGAAGGTATGTAATCAAGACGTGCAGCGTGCAATGGTGCACTTGGAAAGTTGCAATCAACATAATGTGTAATGGAAGCCATTATTATTATAAAGAAACAGATTGTTTTGAAGAAAGTATAACTAATTTTCTGGATTCTTTTTTTGTATTAAATAAAATGCACGACTTAGGGTCAAAGTTGGTGCATCCAATCCTTCCGAAATAATTCCGAAAAAGTGTACTTTCAAAACAAAGAACTGACTTTAATCAACTCAATTTTTGTACAGATGCATTTAAACCAAAAGAAATTGCACTTTAATGAAAGAAAGTATTATAATGAATCATTTGATTTTCAATATTTTCTTTTTTTCTGAAACTGAAATATTCGCAAAAAAAAAATGCATTTTTGAACCATTGTCATTTTTAAGTGGCCGAAAAGGCAATTACAGCGATTTTCCCAATTTTTGTTATTAGAATTAGTCGATTAAACCGAAAAAAGTCATGAAACGCAAAGCAAATACACTTTTTCGGAATCGTGCGCTGTCGTTGGCGTTGGAAATTCGGAAACACGATCAATTTTGTTAAAATCAAGAGAATTGGAATCCTAGATGCTAGAACGTTTAGGATTAGGGTTCGGTTAACTTCAAACAGTAATTTACAATAAAACATTCTTGTTCTTTTCATATCAAAATCCACTCATTTTAGACCACAATTTTGGATTTTTGTATAAAATTCCAATGAATATTGATATTGATTTCCAAAAGATTCCAAGATTCAAAGAAAAGAATGTATGTAGTAGGTACTGAGTTCTCAAAAGTGTTTTGAATATTTAATATTCTAAGTTCTATTTCTTTCCATTGTTTTTAATGCAAAACTTTATTTAGAAAGTTTGCTGTTGTTCCTGTAACTTTCGTCATGCATTTGAATCTCAAAACATCAATTAAGATCGCATCGAATTCTCACTACTTACTTTTTTAAACTTTGAGTGGTAATCTGCTAATTTGTGGAGACACTATTTTGATGGAAGTTTCGCCCGCATCGTTTCAAAAGTTATTGACCATTTACAAAAAAAAAATTGTGCTATTAAACGCATCGATATAAATGTTTTTGGAATGTTGATGACACGCTCAGATAATTTTTGACCATTATAATAACCAAGCAATTGAGTCAAAATTAAGCCTCAAATCAATGGGATAGGAACCATCTTGTTTGGAGATTAAGTACTTAAAATATTGTTTACTTGTTCTAACAACAAATTTCATGAATTTTTCTTTTTACCTATTTTATTTTACTTTCTCCTGAAAAAAAAGTTTCTTAATTCAATTTTTCCATTTTTTTTTTGTTGTTGCAAAATCGGGTAGGTATTTTAAAAAAGACATTGCAACAACCTTGCACTTGTCTTGCAGATAGATACAAATAATTTCAAGGAAAAACTTTGTTGTAAAAAAAGTTTTATTCATCCAAAAAGTTTTCCTAGCGTTTATTTAATTCTAAACTTAACTTTCAAAAATTGAATTACAAAATTGAAGTTTTGCATTGAAAAATTAGCTGCAGC
The DNA here is from genome assembly GCA_948107695.1 of Meliscaeva auricollis. Taxonomy (NCBI): domain Eukaryota; kingdom Metazoa; phylum Arthropoda; class Insecta; order Diptera; family Syrphidae; genus Meliscaeva; species Meliscaeva auricollis. The sequence goes on along the minus strand of OX403617.1, from coordinate 16,197,907 downwards.
AGTGTCAAGTTGCTGTCTTGTTGAGTGACAAAATGGGTTTTATTTTTATTCTTGTCTAACTTTGTTTAACTTAGAAGGATATATTTTTTCAAAATTTGATTTTATATTACATACCTTTTGTTTTTATAAGAATATTGGTTGAACCATAAAGGAAAAGACCTTGAAATTTAATCTTTCTGTATGAAATTTCAGTGAATTTCATGTTTGAATTTCAATTTTTCATTCATTTTTTGAACCAACATTTTTCTGCTTGTGGAAATAGAATTATTCATTTTGTCGAATGATTGAAATGCGACACCTTCTTGTATATTTATGTTGATGCCAGGATAGAAGGAAAGAATGAAAGATACGAATACCTACCTATTTCTGAAGTATATACACTGTGATACTTCCTTAGGGATAGTGATACCATTAAATTGCAACAAAGTTGAACTTCAATATTTCTAACTTGATAATATGGTTCGTGTCTTGTCAATGTCAAGAGAAGGGACTTAAGAAAAATACAGTATAATGTTACATTGGAAAATATTTTGCGTTCTTGGAAATAAAACATCAGGTGTAAAATATGAAAAATGGATTTTGTTTGTATTGGAATTCTTGATAAATAAATTATTTATAAGCACTAAAATTTATGGCGAAAGAGAAGAAAACAATAGTGTCACACCAAGTTCTTTGAATTTTAAAGTTGAAAACTGAAGGCCATTTAATGTAATACATTCTTCATCAGTGTGATATTTTTTTTACTTGCAATATAGGTATGTAAGGTATTCTACAACGGATGTAAATAAAAGATAAAATAATATGATTTTTGATAGCCAGAAAAACCTTTTGGAAGAGTATTTCAATCGAAATTTTTGACTATTTTATTTTCAAAATTTTACTTTATAAAAAAAATGTACTCTTCCAAAATTCAATGGCCTTAATTGAAGTCAGCTGATCCAAGAAAAGTACACTAATAGTTTTCATAATTAATCTTTCTAGCATAAGTCAAATTATATACTTCGCTTATAGCGCATAAAACCATTAAAGAAGTTTTTAAATAATTGTATTTTATCTTGCTTTCTATTTCTCATAAGCTAAGCAGCTTTTTCAATAATTTTATATTAAAACCTTAAACATTACATGCAATTAAAATTTTAAAAGCAAGCACATACGACTCAGTCGTCCATTTTATTTCAATGAAATCGGCAATGTGGTGTTTCGAGTTTTTAAATTAAGAAAGACCACGAAACAACCAAAACCATTGTATGCAGTCACAGCATCGCTTATAGTCTTTATCAATATTGTTTTAATCGTTTTAATTTTTTTTGTTTTTTTGTTTGTGTTCATTACATTTCAATTTTTTGACTTCACCACAGTTATAGTAATTTAATATAATGGTTTCTTTAATCTCACCTCCATAAATCGGCCTTGGACCTTTTAAACCCTTTTGACTGCAATTAAATTTTATTTTCAAAAGATTTAATGGTGTTTGTTTGGAATTTAACTTTAAGGGTATTTGGGTGATACTTAAAAAACTTGAAAAAAATAAATATGATTGAATAATATTGACCTCAATTTTTCACAGCACAGAAACCATGGTAAGGATACATATTTAATTGGTAAGGATAAAAAAATATTGACCAAAAACTTTTTTAACTGAATTAAATTTAAAATATTCACAAAAATTATTTGGAAAAGTTGATATCATAAACTTTTAAACTTGATAGAAAAGGCTACATGTTAAATAAAAATAATACATTTTTGAATTCTAAAAAGAGCCACCACGGAATGTTTAAATTTTGGCAAAGTTTTGGCATTTATTTAAAATTTTAAAGTTTATCTAAAATAAGATTCTTGTCCTAAATTCCAAAATAATACACATTCAGTTTCAGTTAATGTTTGCTCTGCATTCCAATGACAACAAATACAAATGGGTCACATTGGGATCAGAGAGCGTCAGGGATACTTTATTTAAATAATCTGCTTTTAAGCACAAACTATAGTTTTATCTTCCGAAATTACGTTATAACCTTCAACAATGGGTATAGTTAGTTTCTTTGGGGGATGGTTTTTGCAAATTCAACTTTAGGGACATTTCTCTGATACCAATTCAAGGTTTTCTCTCAAAGTATATACAACTTGCAATACTATAGCTGCACGAGTAATGTTACATTTTACATAACATAAGCATAAGCAGATTGAAGCTTTTCAATGAAATTTGCATTTAATTTACAAATTGTCTGGTTGTGCATTTTGACATGCGATTAAAAATTAACAAACCATTAGAAGCTTTACATTTTCGAAGGCAAAAGGAAAGGGATTATGCGAAAAGGATACAAACAGAAAAAAAAACTATCAACAATACCCTTCAACCATCACACCCTTATTCAAACGGTATTTTTAAACTTTGAGTACCTTCATGTCTTAAATAAAAATTTATTTTAATTTTTTATGTATGGTTACATGCATACTACAAATTAGCCAGACAAAAATAAACAAATAAAAAATGTTTTGGTTGTGATAGAAAGGGTAGGTAATTTTCAAAAACAATATCAAGAAGTTATTTTTATGTGTGTCAAACTGAATATGTGAGTACAATAAAATGTCTACTATAATAGCTAAAAAGTTTTTCAACACGCATTCTACCGTGGCAAATAAGAACTTGCTTAAACATTAAAGAAACATAGTTATTGCACGAAACTTTATATAGTACCTATATGTAGTTCGGGAGCAAATGTTATAGGTATGTACGTTATGTTATATCAGTATCCTGAGTTTTTTTTTTCTTTCTTTTTGGTGTCTTTTCTTCATTTTGCTAACAAAGTTTTCAAGAATCAATCACCAATTGGTCTATCTAATTGTTTAGGGTACCCTAAGCAGAGCAACAAAGTCGCGTGAGTGGGTCTGACCCCTTAAAATGTATTTAAAATACGGGTTCACGGTAACTTAACCTAATTAATAATTCTTTGGGGTTCATCGCCAACAATCTTTATTTGAATGGGGTGCATTACAGGAATGTAAAAGAACTAAAAATGCAACTTACCATAGCATGGATCGAAATCAACGCAAAAGTTCGGCAAAACTTGATAAATTCTATGCCGAACAGAATTTTCCACGTAATTCAGAATCATAATTGTTTTACAAAGTACAAAGTTACTGTTCAAGAGATTAAATCCAAAATTTGAATGTTGAAATACTTTTAATGTTCACCGTCTTACTACTTATTTCGCAGGAAAATTTAATTTTTTTGCAGTTCATCAACGATGAACATGAATCCTTTTCGATAGTAATGGATAGTATTATATATTTTTGTTTTTATACTTGCTATCTTTAATAAATACTTGTTTTCTTTTCCAATATACCTAAACTTGCATGATTTTGAAGTGAAATTCAAACAAGCATTCTGACCATATGTGTAGTTATATATTTATACCAGCCACTATGTTTAATTAAAAGATCTTATTTAAATTCAAGTATACCTAAGTTCAAGTTTCAACATAAACAGAAAAGTGCAGTACCATGGGTAAGGCTTTTTACTGGTACCTTAAACATCGTTGGTTCGAAACTTGGTCTTCGCAATTTATTTTTGTTCATTATTTCTTTTAGAAATGAATGACATTGTCTAATTTTTTCTTAAGAAATAGACTAAATTCGCTTCGTTCCACTTTGATTTCAGTTTAAAAGTAGTTTAAAAATGCTTCAGCCATCCAGCAACATAATGTGCAGTACATATTATTAAGAGTGTTATTAAGGAGGAAAAACATACAGAAATTCTTGGTAGCAAAAAATGGCACATCGCTATTTTTTTTTGGATGCTATTTGTATAGACACCAACACCAGTAGTGTAAGACCATGTTTGAAAATTCGAAAGACCTGTGGATTAGGGATTTGGTTTCGTTAATAATGTTTTTATTATAGTGACGATGAAAAATAATTCTCTCACAGAGAGAACAATAAAAATTAGAAATGCTTTGGTCAGATTCGAACTCTGAGTTCCCATTCCCACCCATCCCGTTCCCACCCACTAATGTTATATATGAAAAACCTTTCCAGGAAGTAGTTCTATGCAAAGAACTTCGTTTTTGGTGTAAATAAACAATTAATTTACAACAAATGATCGCAGGAAAAAAATGTTCCTATTAAATTGACTCTATGTTTGTAGTGTTTACATGCATTCATGGCACAATGGCAATAGCCTTGGTTAGAAAGCGAGGGGTCGCAGGACCAATCACCGCTGTTACGCTGAACTTATTTTTTTATTATTTAATAGTTGGCATATAATTTGTTCAACCCAAACGAAATTGAAGACGAAAAATTACTGATTACAAGATACTCGCTTTGTAAGCAAGAGGTCGCCGCCGCCACCGGATCAATCACAGTTGCTACGCTAAATTTATTTTTTATTCGTTCACCAAAAGTGTTTTACACAAACGAATTTACCAATTTGCTGCAAACGAAGTCGAAAAATTGGTCAGTAAACGAAAAAGTTGTTTGGGCAATTTTTTTTGTTTTCCGCAAACGATTCGTTCCTTAAAATAACATTTTGTTGATAGTCGGTGAGCAGGAGCAGATATAACAGTAAGAAGAGTGGCTTTTCTACGATGTATTATAACCAGAATAACCTTCACCAGTAACTTAAACTTGTTTTAATAAATTGGTCTTCAAGCGAATATTGTATCAAAACATCATGGTCTTAGTCTTCGAGTATCTGATGCTACATTCTTCTCTGAATATCTATCACATCATTGTTTGCAATAATTTATTTTATCGTAAGAAGAACAATTATTATGAACGTTTAATTCTTGTAAAGAAAATTCTAAGAAAATTTTAAGGACAAGATATACCAGCTCCAATTTATATAAAAGCTATTAAATAACACGTGACTTCACCTTTGTCTGATAATTAAAAATAATAATCTTACCAAAAGAAACGACACGAAAGACTTTGATTTAATTCTCGCAATTAAAATCCTTTTAAAATTTATCTTCCTTTTTTCAATTTTTGGGGGAAAATATAAAACAAATTGAGAAAACATATTGCACCCTACCTAGAGACACAATTATAAGGGTGACATTAAATTTTATGTGAGTTTAAAAGACGATTTGTAAATCATTGATTAATCAAGTTTTTTTACGATAGGGACATAAAAATTCACCCTAAATAAGTTGTCAAGCAATAAATTTGTATGACGAAAATCATTTCATATTTTTACGACAAAATTATTATGCAAACCAATAAAGAAGATGTCAATGACATTATTGGCATTTGATTGGTTTTGTGAATTTTGAATGCATATATTGTACTTTTGTATGAATTTTAAGAGCATACGCCACAGTGAACCATCAGAAATATCAAAAGTAATGTTACATTTAAATTTGTTTCAAAGCACGAATGGTAAAGATTCTATGTTACTTTAATTTTAGTGTGGTATTTTTTTTTTGTGAATCACAACGCCTTCATACCAATTTCTTTTCATTACCGCACGAAAAAATAACTTAAATAGAAACTTAATGGTTGACTTTTAACTCCTTTAATTTTTTTACAAAATAGTTTTCCTCAAAAAATTTGCAAAATAAAACAAAAAAAAAACAATTGAAAAACTTAATCAATGCATTGTCAGTTGAGTATAAACATTTCAGGTCAAACATGTTCTGTCCATTTTACAAACATCAAGAGTCTTATTATGGGGACAACTATACTGAACTTGGGGATTTGTTTGATAAATAATATAGAAATTAATTTTAACATACCTATACCCTTACACTTGCACTGATGAATAGGACAACATAAATTGTTAAATACATGACAGAGGAGTTTGCATGTCGACACAAGAGCATAAATATGAAGTTATTACACCCAAGAGTGTTAACGATTCTAAAGTTACGAACATTATCAGGCCCTTGTGTCCAACATGTGCTATGCAATGTGCAGATGACGACGACGACGACGCAACTGGTAATCCGCATGAATATACTGAATATCATGCACAGAGAAAAGGGACATGCAATGCTTGCATTAGGCTAGGGGCTAGGGATAATGGTAAAACATCCTTGTTCATACTAAGGTATGGTGGATTTATTTACAAAACCTGCTTTAGACTTAACAAGGACCAAGTAAATTGAATTGATGGTTCAGTAGCGCAAAAAAAATAGAGTTTAGTGTAATTGAAATAAACTATCTATACAAAAATCAATATAAAATAAGGAGCAAAAGATATAGACTAAGAGCAGATAGCAAATTTTAGGAGTGATTGTAAATCATATAATATGGGTTTTCTTTGACAAAAATAGCATAAACCGTCAACTTGATTTAATCTCCTCCTCTGATATAGATAACTGTATCGGCTAGTGAATACCTTCTTTTTTCTTTTTGCCTTAGATTCTTATGCTAAACTCTTCTGCATTCCTAAGCTTTTCGAAAGCATATTTTATGAAACCATGCTATTCCATTGTAAACAAAATTTCTCCCCCAATCAACATGGGTTCCTTAGTGGTAGATCAACTACTACAAACTTATTAGAATTTGTCTCTGGAATTATATGTTCCATTGAAGTTGGGAAAGAAATTGATGTTATTTTGACAAAATCTCGCATGCCCTAATTCTTTTTAAACTTAAAGCACTCGGCTTCTAACCTTCTTGCTTGGATTCCGTCATATTTGAGTGAACGACAGTACAAACCCCTTTTTCGTGGTTATGAATCCGAACCAATTTTCGAAATTTCTGGTGTGACTACCCTGGGGAACAAATTGATTTTCATTCTAATAAATTAATGATGTTGACTGCGTCTTTAAAAACTTCTCAATCTCTGTTTATGCCAACGACAAACAAATTTATAGAGACATTTTTCCCCGTATAATTCTATCCTTCTTCAAAATGATCAGAAGATTCTTTATCCGGAGTCAGAATAACTTCTTAGAGTTAAATGTTAACTTATTTAGTTACATAATTTCTATTTCAATTTCATATCAAATTGCTTGAGTCTTATTTGCTCTAACATTTACTAAGAATTTGTCTTTTTCATTCCATCCATACCCATCTTATATCTAATATTGAACAGTCTACAACAATGTAATTACTTGTTGCGCATAGCAATATTATTCATCTTACTGTTGAAAAAAAAAAAAAACTTTCCACAGGATATAATAGTCTGATGAATCGTATACCATGACCATCACATTAAGATCCTTGTTATTCTGCCTAATACTAATAATACTGAAGTGATTTACAGAAAAATTCTCTCTGAGAAATGTGAAATGTCAAGCGGAAATATCTAAAGATTTCATGTCTGGCGTATTACCTAATGTTTTCGTTGGGTTCAACGAACGAATAAATTGTTCATTTTCTTGTTGATTTCATGACCAAACTCTACAGTCTACACAAAGGCGAAACCATATCACATTCTCTCGTGATATTCATTTTATAAATTGCTGTCATTACCTACTGTACAAGAAAAAAAAAATCCTTAATGTTGCCATGCGAAATACCCTTGTGATGATGGTTTGTTTTTTTTGCATTTCTGTTTTCGTCTTTTTTGAACATTCTTCCTCTCAACACGCGATATTAAGAAATCAACTGATGCAAAAGGTCCAGAAGCTGCTGTTCTTTGTCAAAGTAAATGAATAATATCAGATTTTCAATTAATAAACAAGACCTAAAATAATCATCCCTCTTTCTTTAAAATAAGTAGTCCTTTTGTATTCATGCAAATACTGTGAATTTCTATAAAAATCGGTCGGATCGGCAAGAGTTAGGTTAATTTTACTCACCCCTATTCTAAAATTCGTCCGAAAACGAAATCATTTCGCATTCAATTCCGACATGTTGTTTTTCCACCCTCATTTTGCTGTGTGTGGAATAAAATGAATTTCGTTCCAATTCACATTGTGTTCAGCCAACTTATGGCAACGGAATAGTTAAGTTGCTGCTAGCAGGACATCAGTTCTAAGGGATGATTATTTTTTTTTTTATTTCTTTCGTTCTTAATACAACTTGCGGAATTCGTTTAAGGGATGGTTTGGTTTGGGCTAGGCTAGGCAATATTAAAAAAAGTAATTTTACGCTTTGATTTCGTTTCGGTTTCTCTTTGGCGAATTGAGATTTCATTTCTAAATTGTTCCCTTATCCTGCTGCTGCCTTTTCTCTCTTTATTATTTTGGTTTTGAAGATTTGCTCCTGTTTCGCATTTTCCTGTGAGTATTCACAATACAATGTAGTCATTCTGCGCGTGTTAAAAATCGATTAAAAAGTTACTGTACCTATATTCATTGAATCAACATATGGAAAACACTTTCGTATTTAATTTCAAGCGAAATTCAGGACTAAATTCATTTGACGTTTTCAATTCGTTTAGTTTTTTGTTTGTGAATATAAATTCGGAAATCTAAAAATGTAAGTTATTTTTAAAGCAAAAATAAAATATAAAAGGAAATAATTAATATTTGTTCGTTGAAACAGGGGAAAACATACTAATAACTCGCAATTTAGAACCCTTGTGCGTTTTATGATAAAATACCCAGAACTGGCAAGAGGATTTACTAAAGGCTCTAAAAAGTCTTTGGAAGCAGATAATTTGTGGGCAAATACTGTTAAAGAACTAAATAGCCTTGGACCTCCATGTCGACAAGTCGGAGGATGGAAAAAGGTTAACACAATTGCTGTTGACACTAATGCATCCATTTACTTATTTTTATTGTATTTTATTTTTGTTGCAGGTATGGTCAGACTATAAAGTGAATTTAAAAAAAAAATTGCGACACAATAGAAAAGAAATCGGTAGAACCGATGAAAGTGGAAATAGTAAAGAAATGCCAATTTCTTCCTTAGAAGAGATTGTTATTCGAGTTACGGGTATGTCAAAAACTGCAAATGAAACTGAAGAAGATGCACAACAATTTGAACTATATTTGCAAAAAAATGATTTTTCGCATAATGCGCTTTCACAAATTCCTCCAAACTACGACAATTCTGACCGATCTGCATCACCTGAAGCCGATACAAAATATGCAAATAATACTAACGACGATTCTATGTACAGTGATAATAATGATATAGAGTATTGTGATTCGGATGTTAAACCAGCATTTATTGATTTGGATTCACAAGATTCCTTTCCTAGCACAAGTGTTGATGTATTTGCATCAAGGATTCAAACAAAAAGTAATGATTCCATTGATGATATTAAAACATCTGTCAATAACCAGGATTTTATGGAAGCAGCACCAATGACTTTGAAAGATAACACAAGTGATCAAATAATTGTGCAAAATAATAAAATCGCAGAAAGTTTAAAAAGAACATGTAGTGCAATTGAAAAACTTCAAGAGGGTCAAAATGAATTACTTAATATCTTACGAAAAGGTATTGAGCAACAAGCAGATCATAATCGAACAATGGAAGAATTAAGAAGAAAAGAATTAGAACAACGAGATGCTTACAAGATAGAAAAATTAAAAATGATGCGATATTTACTATCAACGAAGAAAAAGCGTACAAGGTCTGAGGATTCTTAAGATGCAAATTATAAGGAATCTTTGTATACGTAGTTATTATTATTAGTGAATTATTCTAAATTTAATTTGTTTTGTTTTACCGTTGTAAATAAATATATGATTTTATTAAAACTATCTTTTACACTTGATAACTTGTTGAATCCTTTTTACTTTTAATACCTTATCTTTTATACAACAACAAAAATAAGTTTTTAGTACTGTTTCTGTCTGCTCAATTGTGTTTAACTGACTTTGTTAACTGACTCCAAAAAAGGAAGAGGTTATCAGTTCGTCTGTATGTTTTTTTTTTGTATGTTTTGTTACCTCAGGATGTTTTGACTGGGTGGATCGATTTTGATGATTTTGTTTTTGAAAGCTGGTGGTCTCCATTGGGTTCCATTTTAATTTAATGAAGTTTTGTTTATGCAAGTGATTTTATTTAGAGCACCCAATAATTGCGCTTACAGGTTCCTTATTATGACAAATCACATACTCATGCATTGGTCTAATTTTTTTTATCTGTGTGCTAATCTTCAACTTTCAGGTCTTTTTTCCCTAAGAAGTACGCAAAAAAACATAATTTTACTGCCTTCTTTAATGAAAGTAATTATTTTAAAACGAAAAGTGATTAACAAGTTTGCAAAACATACCTACTAACTACTAGAAATATAATGATACTATGGGAAAATCCACAGCAGGTAAAAATATGAAAAAGGTTTTATAATTTTTTAAGCTTGGTACAAAAGGTTTTCATTTCTCAACCAAATTCCATTTTGTTTACTATAGGATGTTTGCTTGGGGTCACAATAGGATTTGGGGTAGGTGCGAGGTTGGGTGTATGCACATTTTTTTTTTGATTGAAAGTACGTTCCATAAAAAATTACATTTAAAGACAAACAAGTTGATACCTTTTTTATGCGGGTCTATTACGCTTTGTTAGAGAAAAGAGTCGCTAGGTCTCAGTTCTTCGTGAGCTAGTCGTTCAAATCGCGTTAAAATACGAAAATTGTTTTTTCGTATCGCTCGCTAGATCACGAAATGTTGAGTTCTTTTGAGAACTTAATAAGGATATTCATGCAACAGCGTAAATTTCCCATTTCTGTAAATCCGTAAGTTGACACAAAAGTTTGCATGAAATTAAAACAGGTTTTATGTTTAATTTTCTTCTTTTATTTTATCAAAAATATAAATACATAAAATTATTATTCATCTAGGAAGAATATGCATACGTTTTATGTTAATTTTACTCAGTGGTTTACATCGTTGCATGAATACCCTTAATATTTTGATAGAGGTAAAAACTGTTTTTCTAAAAATTGTTTTTTTTTTTAAAAGCCAAGTTCCTTTTTTACTTTTGAAACCTATTATAAAAAAATATATTTTTAATTCAAATATATAGAATATTCTTAAAGTAAAAATTAAAATAAATCATCAAACAATTTCAGAAAAAGGATGTTGACTTCACAAACGCTTGTTCATGTTTTCAAAAGGTTGTTCAAAATTATCAGCAAAGTTCAGCATCTTCCTGTTTTTCAGTACATATTATGTAACTCAATTTAACTGATCAGGAAAAGCATAAGTAAAATAAATTTAAACGACGCTTTTCAATACAAAATGCATCAATGATGTAAATAGGTTCAAAAAAAAAGTAGAAAACAAAAAAAAATCATACCAAAAGAGGACAGTCATGTCCTGTAACAGGATGTCGGATGCCCTATAGTCCAACAATACTAGACTGATTTCCATTGGATGCAAATGCTAATGCATGTCCTCGTATCTCTGTCACCATTCAGGAAGTTTAAATACGTGCTCTTCACATTGAATAGGCGTTTCTGGAGTCCAATAAACTAGTAAAATCGTTGACGTTGATGGAATGTAAATGAAAATACTCGTAGTTACATTGGTCATTGAAAAAAAAAAAGTTTTTTTTTATTTTTGTCCCTCATTTTGTGTCCTTAATAATCAGGCATTTAAAGTGAACAGGAAGCTTACTTTGCAATGCTATGGTTACATAGTTTGAAAATAAATAACATTTTTCTAGAAATGGTTTGGAAAAATTCTTTTTTTGGAGATTTTTGTTTTTAAATAATTTAATAACATTTTCATTGAGATTTAAATGCAAAAAAAAACTTCAAAAAATGGGATCAATTTCAAAGATGTTTTACACAAAAATAAGAAGAATTTTGGCTTTTGATAAAATACTGGAAGGTTTTGATCCATGAATCAGCAACAGACGCTTACCTTTGCAATAGTAAGCTTCCGTTGACATAAGGCAGGTGCACACTAGACATTGGGCTATAATAACAATCTAGCAACGCCATTATTTCAAAACTATAAACAAAACTTTAACTTTCTAAATAAATAATCTTACCAATCTTAAAATTATAAATTTTTTGCAATTTTTCTATTATTCTAAAGCGCCAACAAAAAATTGTATGAAGCATTCAAAACTACCATCTCTTCACCTAAAACAAAGTCTCCTCTACATTCTACATGAAACAGCATCTATCTATACCTTTTTTTTATTTCTAAGAATTCAATTATACCATTTCTATATTGGGTAACAATCTTTAATTAAAAACAAACAATCAGTTATGCCACGAGCATTATTGTTATTAATTATATCATCGGATACAATTTTGATTGAAACTTTTCCAATTATGATTGTGAATTATGTCAGCTTCAATATTACGAAGAAATCATTGTAGCTAACAAAAGCGTAAAAAATCCTTCTGCATATACTTTCGGTTGAAAATTCTATTTTTATTTTAATTTTTCTTCTTAGAAGCAATAAATAATTATTTAAAAAAAAATGATTTGGCACACAAATTAGGGTGCCCGTATGGGTCGCTCAAAATTAAATAAATTCTAGAAAAAAATCACATGTAAATAAAAACTAAACTAAACTATTCCATTTATATTGCAAATTTCTATTTCTTTAAAACTTAAATAATATAATTTCCTCTTTAGTACAAAAACTACATTATAAATCAGACCTTGTGTCAAATCCAGTTGTTCTGGTTTTTACCGGGTTGTTTATCATGTTAAGCCAATGTTACATCGAATTTCTCTACCTTGAGTGCCAAACGCAACATGCATCAGTAATAATACAAAAAAACGCGATTTTTTTTGCATTTTTTCAGTAATTAGCATTTTTAGCTATGAAGGGCTAGTTTTTGACTATAAATTATGTTTCAAGAAAGTAGTAGAAATTAACAGTATCATTAGAGATTCTAGCAGCCATATTGTTGACTATTTTCAAAACATGTTTTAATGAAAACATGTTTTGAAGAAGTTAATAAATACACATTTTCCACAATTTAGGCATCGTGTTGGAGAGTTTGGATATCGAAGACTCCGAATTTTAAATAATTGTTCGTTAATACTACCAATTCTATTTTTTAACTTCTACAAAACATATTTTGTTACAAAACATGTTTTGAAATTTTCCAATAATATGGACGTAAATGTTTCCCATAACAAAAACCAAATTAGTAGAATGTGTTGATTGGGTCAAAAAATTGTGAGGGGTGGGGGTGTATATATCCCCTTCTTTTAGACAGGAGGGGCAATTTTCTAAAAAAAAATGACTTCACATTTAAAAATTACTATTCAAAGATAACGGTAACATCTAGAGTTTGTCTTATAGCCATTCTTAAATTTAATTTGTAGATGAAGCTATTTAAGCCGATAGATTGTGAATAACTTATTTTTAAACACAAAGTTTTGCAAAAACATGTCGTTCCCTACGAAACGACAAGGTTACTGGACTACTTTCGAAAAACTATAATTTTTAGGTCGATCTTTTGTATATTTTTTTAAAAGTATAATATTATAGCTACCTTGAAGATTTTATACGTCTTCTGCATAAAATTTGAGTAGACTCTTTAAATGTTGTTTTAATCAATTTAAGGATTGTTTTGCTTTTACTAAGAAAACATATTGAGGACTAGACTGGCATTTGGGATCGTTGAGTGAGCTATCAGAAGGGTTCTTTTTCTCGTTCAATATTATTTCCGACCTTTTGTATCCTTAAAATATATACTATACGTTCAAGTATAAGAAAGATGTTCACAACCATGCCAGACGTCATGAATGTTATACTCAAAAAGACATCTTTCAATGACAGCAGAAGGATAGCTATACATCCCAAAAAAAATTTCCATTTTCTATAAAATAAACACAGTTTCGAAGGTAGATGATGATGCATTTGAAGACAAATATAAGAAAACTCTTTTCGATGTTTACCAATCGAAAAGGAAAATAAAGATAAAAAAAACATGTCCTTTTTCTTATATTAAAATTCCATTCATGTTCTTCTCTTCTCTTGTTTGTAAGTGGTTTTTGGCTCTTTTTTGCCAATTGTGAAATAAAAGTAAAGAAAATTAGGTCATGCATCTATGAAATTAGGCACACCTTACTATATTTTCTACCGAGAAATTGATTAGTCCCATTTTTGCAGGTTACCTGAACCTATCATTGCTCTGTGAAGTGTCTTGGCACGCTCCTCGGAAGACAATTCCTCAATAACCTGGAAGAATTCCCCGGTATTCTAAGCAAAAACCTGTTTAAATTTATCAAAAAGCTACCAAAAATTTCTAATTTCTATCAACCGGCTAACAACGATTTTGGAAATATCCTCAAGCCAGAGTCAAAAGTCATAAAAAGGGTCCACACTCTCCCGTGGGCATGGCAGGATAAGATTTCTCCAGAGGGAATAAAAGGATGCGTTCACTTAAGCAAAGTGGGACGAAAATAAAAACTCGAAATATGACAACTTGTAAATGCAGTAGTTATCAGGCAAATTAACCTTAAGCCAAGACAAGACTTCCTTTATCGCAAGAATTTCCGATTGGAATACGCTACAATGGTTTGGTCGGCGGAAGAAGCGACTAAGGTTCTGAGTACACTCCACCACCCACCCCGTTTTCCGAATAGGCATGCATTGATTCATTTTTTAACAAGGCCCCTTCCTCCCAAGCTGTCCTTGAGTGACTTAAAAGATTTTGTGGAAAACTAGAGCAGGAGTGATGTAGTCGGAGTGACTTTGGAATGTTCCGAAAAAGTTCAGAGTTATGGTGTAGCCAATAGAGATATTGGTCCATTGATAGATGACTTTGAGACGGCTGTGCTCGCGGCCACTTGTTTGCTATATATATCGAGGGGTGTAGGGTTGAGGTGTATGTCTAACGTAGCGGAAGGTGTCGAGCGGAGGGCTCCACTGATGCACATGCATGCTGAACGCTGCACTTTGCTTGAGAATCGGTCTAATAACCGTAGTATAGCCAGTAAGTGATTTGTGGAGACAGGCCTCATTTGTTCCCTACGGCTTTCTTGCAAGAAAAGAATGCTACTGTGGCTTTTTTACTCTTTCCTGTTTCCAACTTGACTTTTTATCTAAAATAAGACCTAGGTATTTTACTTCATCTGAGAAAGTTAGTGGAACATCGTTAATCATTGGAGGGTCTAGTTGTGGAATTTTGTATTTAATTGTCAGTCTTGTGGGAGTTAACGCCTAGTCTACAGCAATCTGCCCATTTAACTAGCTTGTTGAAAACGGTTTGTAAGAGTTCTATAAGAATTTGAGAATGTTTGCCAGACACGGCAAAGGCAATTTCGTCAGCGTATGTAATTACTTTGAATCCCTCTTCCTCTAGGTTTACTAGCACCTCATTAACTATCAAGTTCCATAGAAGTGTTTTTCGAGTTTATAATTCTGCTATCTACGTTGAGATTCTGCAATGCCTTTGCTATTGTCGAAGGCGCCTTCTATGTCTTGAAATGCAACTAAAGTGTACTCCTTGTGATTTAGGGAGTATTCGATGGTGCGTACCAAGGTATTACGCGCAGTTTCTATCGATTTTCCCTTACAGTAAGCGTGTTGATAAGATTTGGCTCTATCATACTACGCAGATGAATATCAATCAATCGTTTGAGAAGGAAGAACGATAGACTGATTGGTCTAAGATCCTTGGGAGTAACGTGGGAGCATTTGTTGACTTTGGGTATGAAGACAACTTTAATTTCTTTTCATATTGAGGGAATGTGAACCAGATTTATACAGCTGTTCAGTAGGTTGAAGTCGTTAAACATTTTTTTCTTAGCTAATTTCACAACCGATTTTTATAAAAAATATCTCGTTTGTTTTGGAAATATAAACATTATTTTAAAATATATTTTATTATGACTTTTCTAAGGTCCGTTTTTGTTTGTATAAATTTATTTTAAGCATAAATATCGGCCTTCAAGAAAAATACAGCTATTCCAATTTATGTGCATAACCGCTAAGTACAGTGTTGTATGAAACTTTTATATATTTTGTCTGTTATACTCGTGTAAATTTTTAATTTATTTTGAGGCTTCTTCTAAGGAAAAAGCAAATATCCAAAAATTATTCAACATTGAAAAGCAAAGGACAAAGGGATTGTAATAAAAGTTCATTGACCTTCCGTAAAAGTATTTGGGTAACAAAATATTTTAAGCTTTGTCATTAATCAACATGGGTTTTTGCTTTTTGCACACAAGCCAATACCACTGCCTCATGGTCATGATGATGTCGTCGATTGATGGCTTCCATTTATTCTTAGAATATTTTAAATAGGTATACTTCGTACAATGAACATAAGTACCTACTTTAACGGAAATGCTTTGGATCCGTAAAAAAAACAAAATTGAAATTTAGACTTAGAACCAATTTGCATTTTAATGTATGGCGAAAAATTGTCAATAAATCTAGGATGAACGATTTGGTGTGATCCTTTTTTCTTGAAGATGCTAATAGGGGTCATTTTAGAAAATGGGACAAAAAATTAATTTTACAACCAATCACACCACATTTTCTAAATATTTTCTAAAATAACGATATTGTTTTTAAAAAAATGCTTCAAATTATGACCGGTTAAATGAGGGTTATTTTTATATTTGCACTTGACGTTAACTTGAAATCCAACATTCTCTTAAGTTCCTAAACGAAATATCTATAATATTGATAGTAAATTTGGATGATTGATTAAAATGTTGTGGCTATAATAGATTAGCATTATATCCTTCATTTATAGGATAGACCCATTAATCACTGCAAAAAGTCTCTTTTAAAAAAAAAAACACAAAAAGCCGAATGTTAACAATCGATGGTATATTTTTGGAAATTCTTTCTGAACAAAAAATGGCAAATATTTGTACTGGTCAACGGATATTATGTTGCGGAAGCTGATGTTGATTGATGAATGTTTTTTCTTTCTTATCTGTTATTCTCATTACATAAGCATCTGAGATAAAAATACAATGTTGGATCGAAAACTGATTGTTTAAGAATAAATTCAGTCAAATGGTTTCAATTGCTCTGCAAATTCACTAATCCGCCCACTACCGTACCAACTCTTATAAGTTTTTGAACGAGAAAAAAATTAAAAAATAATTTAGGAAAATTCGTCCACTACCACGCCCACATTTATTAGTTTTATGTTTCTCAAAAACAACTTCAAAGATTTGGATTACATTTTTAAGATTTATTTTCATTAACAAGAAAAATAATATAAAAAATTAAATTCAGTAAAATCTGCCTACTCCCACACCCACTCTTTCAGGGTTTATTTTTAAGGTAAATCCACTCAACACCACGCCCACAGGATATTACAGGACAGAACAGAGAAAAGGACACGACGGAGCATAGGACATAAATAATTTATATTGACTTTTTTTGTATTTTTTATCCAAAAAGCCTTCAATATTAAATTTATGGTAGTACTACTTCTTGTGGTGGAAATAAAATACAAAATACCTATTTAAAGGACTTTCAAATAAACAAAAAAAAAACTTTCTCTTTTCTTATTAAAAAAAATCAAACAAAAAATGTTGAATCTTCAAAATTCTACAAATTCTACAATTTAAATTAAATTTCTTACAAAATAAAATTAAATTAATGTGTTATTAGTTCCCCTTAATTCTTTTAATGATCTGGTTGTCAGTCAATTTCATAGAAAACTCAGCTTTAGATATCACTTCCAGTCCAATTTCGTCCCATTCTTGCGTTAACAAAGTTTTCAGTTGATTTTTATTATAAATGTATTGTCAAATGGTCCCACAAGCTCTTGATAGGTTTCAAGTCAGTTACCTTTGCAGAATGTTTTGACATATTGCTGTGCAACCACTCCGAAGTAAGATCTGATTTATTTTAGGTATTGTGTGAACGTCTTTTTCACATTTGCCGACGTTTTCATTATTTCTATTTTTTTTGGTCTTAGTTCCAAATGCAGGAAAATAACGCAATCTTACTTTAGTCTTTCTTTCTTTAATGTGTAGACTTCGGACACCAGTTTAACTTTGTTTTACACCAAAGTACTTCACACGATTGAAATTTTGAGTGGGGTTTTCAAATTCATAACATCAGTAGAATTTTCTTTTATGGATTTTGGATCAGTTCTATCTTATGCAGACTTACCAGCATTTCCTAGTCCAATTTTTTTATTGATGACCATAGTATAAATTTTGTAGTATCATTGATTATGAAAAACTGAAATGCAATAAATGGAAGATGTGTATTTCCCTATAAAACTCATTCTAACAAAATGTAAGGCCCCTCTTGTTTGCGTTTCGTTTTGGGTGGCGTGTCACGAGTTTTCTCATCACATTTTACTCAAAGTCACCCGCAATAAAAGAAGTTTTGCTTCAAAATTAAATTAACCAATAAAATATATACAAATGGGTTTTCCTCGTTCAAATATTTATGTACTTCTTAACCGGGAATACTCCTAAATAAAAAAAAAAAAAAAATCTTCCAGGATATAGAGCCATTTCGAAAGCCAAATTGAAAGACAGGCCAAATGACTTTCAGTCTATTTTTTTTTTTTTTTTTTGTTTATACATTTCCAGACAATTTATTGCAAGAAGAAGAAAAAATAAAACGAAAAACATTTTACTACCACGTCAGCTATATTTAGATTTGATTCGTGCTACACGATGTTTACAGATGTCTCCAGAAAAAAAAACTAGGTCAGTTGGTTGATCCTGAAATCAGCTTCAAGAACAAATCAATAAACGTATAAAAAAAAATAGAACGAAAAGAAGGCAGTTGATGGCACCACCGTGACAGATTTCAGGCAAAATTGGGTAGGTATTTGACAAGTTTTATGTTAACCAAACTTTTTTTTTCACTCCCCAGCAAACAAAAAAGGTTTCTTCATCAATGACTTTTGATGTTTGATGTTAAAAAAAAATATATTTTGCCAATTTTTTTTTCTTTTGGCATAGCTAACCAAGGACAACCCTCAAATTGGAATGAAAATGATAAACTAAGCATTTTTTTTTTGTTTAAATGATTAATCAAAAACGTTAATTAAAGAGAAAAAAACATTGCATAGTTTTAGATGCTAAATGTCAATGAAGTAGGTACTATGCTCATTATTCATTGTCATTATAATTGTAACTTGTCTTATAAGAACATGGGCTTACTATAGTTTGCAAGACAATACAAGAACTTACCTATTTCATATAGAAACTCATTTTAATTTCAATACAAAATTGTAGCCACTACAAAGAAATTCTTTTCCTGATATTCAAAAGTTTGTTGCAAGTGAATTTCCTTGTTGCATTCTATCCAAAATAAGCACTCAAACAGTCATTCTTCGAGTGCGGCGGAGATGGCTCCATGTAAACTTTTATAAACCATTACTTTTTGGTATCAGGGAGGGACGATCTATTGTTATTGCCAACATATTTTGTTGATACCATAATTATTAAAAAAAAAAAAAACTGCAATGGTATTGCACATTTTCACGGTAGACAGCAGTGTGACTGCAAGTATGAAAACATACGAAATTTAATAAAAATTATGTAAGAGGCATATTTGAATTCTTTAAACATTTCAACTCCAAGAAGTTCAACATCAAGAATGAAAGTGAGCACATCTACCATAATCAGCCTTATTCCTTAACGGTAGAATAATTGTACAGTGATTTAATTTAGCATGAATGTTTCATTTGTAATGACAACTAAAAACCGAAAGAGTGCATCGAAATATTTTAGGTGAAAAAACATTTTTTTAAGGAATAAAGAACATTGTGCAACAAGTACTAAAATATCCTGTGAAAAAAAATGGTTAATAAAAATCGTTCAATACTCATTAGAAGCAAGAACAGAATAAAATACAGGATTGAGTCGCACGTACTTGTTCTCATGGTCAAAGTTGCTGTGAATCTTAAAGGAAATTAAAAAATCAATTAAATTCGTTTATTAAGTGAAAGTAAACAGCTTCGTAAATTTGTTTTGAGCTCCAAACGAAGTTTGGATTTTAAACCAGGAAAGATTGGGTCTAAAATCAACAAAATTAATTCATTATTATTTTTGATTGGTATTGATGCATAATGTCACCTTCCAAAGGACCCCAAAGCCCCCTTTTGGCCTTTCTTTAACTGCATTTAATGAGTAGAAGTAGATTGGGATGTAAAATTTTATCAATCTGCAAAATTTATGTTAATACAACCCATCCATATGAAACATGAGCTGTGTTTTATTCGTAAATGGGTAGAAAACACAGCAATCGAATTCCAATGAAACGATTTTATTTGTTTGAACATTCAATGTTTGTATGGTGGTACCATGTTGATGTTTTTGGTGCAATTTATGTCGGAACAAAACCAGCTAAGGAGTGTGTTCGCAAACTTAATCGCATGTCATTTTCGATGTGCTACATGGAGTGATCTCGATTTGCCCTTCTTTCATTCTTAAGCAAAATACGAATAAGCAAATATTTTTTCCTTATTCTCCATTATGGTAAAGATATTTCTTAATTAAATAAAATTTAGAGTAATTTTCGTTATTTTATTTTTTTCTAGTAACATGTGTTATTAAAAAAATAAAAATCAACGAACGCATCCTTCACACTTGAAACTGCCAACCTTCAAACAAAAAATTATTTCTTCAATAATTCAAAGCTTCATAGCCAGCATCACCATCTTGATTTCTACTGCCATATTTTTCGGCAGCATTCGTTTTGTTTTTGTTTTTCAGAGAAAGTTTTACTGCACTGTTTACCCAACAACCAATAAAACACGGCTATGAATGAATGGTATCAAGATTACAAAAGACCACATGGAGATTAGGTTTGAAAGGGTGTTTTTTTTTCAATTACACTTAACTGATATTTTAATTTTTTGGTCTTGGCTATATATGTATTTCTTAGATTTCAGTAATTGCCATAGACAGTTTTTTAATTGATCTATTTAGACTAATTTAAAGAAGTTGGTAAATAATCAAGGGTCCAAGCCAAGAATTAAATAAAATGACAAAAAATCTACAATGAGATGAAAACAGAGAGTAATTTGAAATAAAATTATACGTCTGTTGTCTGAAGACTCTGCTGCAATTTTGTTTTCTCTTTAGCAAAATTTCACTACCTCTTTGGCATCCACATTTATCTAACATTTCTGCTAAAAATTTCTTTTTAACTGTATACAATCTGTAGCTAACATAAACATGCCCTGCCCAATACAGTTGGAGAAGATAATCTCTTTTACCCCAGCTGTGATGTGGCTTGTGGGGTATCTGAACGAAAGTGAGTGCACAGTGTTGCTGAATCTGAAGAGAGAGCGCATTGCCCATACATAAAATCGGCACTATAAAGAGAAAATTGATAACGTAAACAACAGTTTGGTTTTACTCGATTCAAGGCAATATGGTATGACGGCATTAGGTAAGAAATGTAAATTGTGAATTCAAACAACAGGTACCTAATGGTAAAGCACAACACGATATAGCAACTGGATTCATAGGATACCAGAAATAAGAACTTTCAATTTAAGCGATAGGAAAATCTTAAAATGAATCAAGACTTTGATATTGATGTCTAATGTTAGTTGTAGAATGGTGGAATTTAAGGACATACATACAATTCCCAAAAATCTTCTTCAGAGTCCATACAAAAGAAATATTTGGAATAGGTACGCTATTTAAAAAAAAAATTGTATTGTCATCTTGATACAGTCAGGTGTACTCGGGATGGCCTCACAAATACAGTGGTCTGCTAATGCCTCAGCCTCTAATTACGAGTGTGCATTAGCATGTAAGGTTATATGTTAAATGTAAGCCAGCACTCCTCCTCTGACTCCTTCTGACTTGGACACATGCATTCTTGAACCCTAACTCTACCTGCCCAGTTCGTAGAGGTATTTCTTGCATTTAATGCCATTTTGAGCAGAAGGGTACTTTTTTATCAATATCACTGAATACTTATTATGGGGTAGAATTCAAAATCCCGAAAACCGAAAACCCCAAAATCCTTTAAACCTTAAATCTCCAAAACCTATAATCCCTAAAATCCAAAACCCAGAAAACCCAAACCCGAAAATCCAGATGGCTGGAAAACAAAAAATCCCTGATCCATTAAACCCGAGAATCCAAAAGGCAGAAAACCCGATGTTCTGAAAACCAAAAATCCAGAAGGCTAAAAAGCCTAAAATCCCGAATCCATTAATCCCGACCAATTTAAATAAATTTAGAGCGAAAAATTGGTGCAAATTTGTTAATTTTATATAATTTTTCGTGATTTTGATTTCGCAAAGAGACAATTTGATAAAATAAAAATGTATGTTTATGTGCTAAATTATGCTGTTGTGTTTTCATTATTGGAGCCGTTAAATTTGAAGTTCAATAAAACTTCGGAATTTGGCTTGACAAAAAATATAAAGGTAATGGAACTTAAATTATATAATTTAACTTTAAATTAATACTTACGAGCGTGAAATTAAAAATAGTTTTAGAATTTACTTGAATGTTTTTGAGCCTTAATTGATGATGGACATTTTCAAAATCAACGGCTCATTCGAAGTTTGGTATTTTTTATCGGGATTTTGAGTTTTCAGTATTTTGAGTTTTCGGAATTTTGGGATTCTGTCCGTCGCCCCTAACTATGTGCAAAAGATTTAGATGTTAAGAATACTATTTTTTCTAGTTTAAGTGCTCTTTGTTAATACTATTTATAAAGGCAAATACCTCTGATTCCACCAGTTATGGTAGATATATTGCTATATAGCTAGTTAACCCATGAATTTGGAAGTCATACAGACAAATTATTATATATCTCTGGCCTAGATAGCTTAGGTACCTATAAATTCCCATAATTTTATCAATGTATCTTGAATCATCTTTCAATATGATATATATTTTCTGCACAATTTTAACGCTAATGGTTCAGTGATAACATCCTCGTTACCACCTCGCATTTATACTGTTTCACTCTCAAACAACCAATATTACATGTAACTTTTGTAAGATTACAATAAAATCTTCTCTCTCAAGAAACCCAACATCCACTTATCTAATACACGCCATGCCCATATGTGTGTGCAAGAGACGATTGATTATGCTGTCCAAAGAAGAAACATTCCCAGGACCATTAATCAGAGCTTGCGATGAGCTATCGGGTTATCCTGTAGTATAGTGTCCTTTGGTATACTGTAACTCCATAACACACATCATTCTACCACATCGTAAAACAAAATGGTTAAAAGTAATTTATTCCTCCCCTCCTCTTCCCGCAAACACCCATACTGAATGTGAATATATTACACCTTTCTTTGCAGATGCAGGTGACATTGTCTTGTCTGTCGCTGGTGGAAAAAAAATATAATAATTATTCTTAATTTGTTGATGGTATTGTACTTAAAATCTTTTTCTATTTTGTTTTGGTAAAACATTATGAATGACAGGCACTGGAAATAGATCCAACAAAAGATGGACTTAAACTTTAATATATAATGTCAAGTTGGGACCATTTGTATTAAAAGTAATTTTTTTCTTGCAATACATTAATAAAACATTGAATAGACCAGTAATACAAGACATTTTAGGTCGCAAAAAATTGCAGATCGCTAATTTCTTGGGATATTGTTAAGAAATATGCCAGTAATATACGACCAGGTTTGCAGCTTCGAAAAACCTGTGCTAAGTGCATTGTGCACCAAAAACGTCGAAATTTTCGCACTTTTTACAGTTTTTATCTTTAAACTTCTAAAATATGCATTTTATAGAGTTAAGGAAGGAAAAATTAGCTACAATCGAAGTGTAATGCGCAGCTCTGTAGGTCCAATAGATCTTGAAATACAGATCTTCAAAAATGCCAAATTTTCACAAATATTTCGAATTTATAGTTTCTTTATTTTTTCCGAATATTCCGAACGTTTGGAATACTCCTTTTGCGTTTTTTATTCCCCAGAATATTCCCGATAAAATTTTTTGTTGTTTCTCTATTCATTCCGGAATACTTTTTATTACTTTTTGTTTCAAATCAGACCTGGAATTTATAGAATACTCTCTCACACATGCGCAGTTGGTAAGCAGTCAATTTTTACAAGAAGCTGTTGACGTGTTCCCCTCATTAATAAATGAAAATGGCAAAATTAAGTGCGTATAAGTTTTTTTTTTGCATTATTTTCATCATTAAAAAAAGCTCCTACCCTAAAATTGTAACATACATAGTTACGGCAGATATTTAAATCCTTTTAGTTCATGCATAAAATAAATTTGCAAATAAAAATATCTGCGTAAATAAATGTTCATAAAATGGCTTACATATAAATGGGATAGAACAGCTGATTACTATTCTTTTTTAACTAAATTATGTTTCTTTATATATTCCATTCTGGATATTCTCGGGTAGTTCAACAACAATCAACATGATCTTTACATTTGAGCATTAAAAATGAATTTTACCTTGTCAAAATGTTTTATATAATTTTGCAAAGCCGTTGTTTGGATTAGCAAGATAGTTGTTTACAGCTGTCTTACTTCTATTCAGCCTCCTTTGCCAAATTCAAATTCCAATTCTTTTTTTCAATTTCAATGCATCAAAGTTGAAACTTGGATTCAGTACCTCAAGAATATACTTAAAAAGACCAAGTGTCCCAAAAACAGTTTGACTTATATCTCTAGTAAAAAGCATAGAGAATTTTTTAAGTCTGTTTCTTGTAAAAGAAAGAGAGATTCAATCATGAACTGTCCTTGAAAAAGACTAATATTTTTGTATCACATTCCATTTTCTTTTATTTTTCTTTCATATCCTTTCATCCAGCTTAAGAAGCAAAAAAATAATAATTCTATAAAACCATTTTCAATGAGAGATAATGAAGGAACAATTTCTAGAAATTAAACTTCCCTAAATGTGTATGCTTCATTAAAGTATTATTCTACCCAAAAAACACTCCTCGAATTACAAAATTAAAAGTTTTTTTCCCTCTCAGCTCAGCTTAAGATACCTACTGCATTTTAAACATTCAATTAAGAAAAACAAAATAAAATTTGGAAACTTTTGTTTCCACTAGAAACAATACACAAAACAAATGAAGAAACATGAAGCGTGTCGCTAATTAAAATGAGGAAACAACTCTTTTTCTCCGGAAAGATTATATTATTTTTCAAGCAATCAATTCGCATGTTAAGTATATTATTTCAAAAAAAAAAGGAAACAATTCTCTCTTCTAAAATACCAATGGCAGTACGTGGAAGGTGACATTTCGCTGTCACAATATAGCTGGCAAACCTTTGTAAATATAATAGGTGTATACGAAATATGTTAAGGACTTTCTGATGATGAACTTTATAGTTAAACCGGGTCAGAAATCTATAGACAGTATTTAACGAAGGGGTACATATCTCACAGTGAATAAGTGAAATGGGCAAACCTTTCGAAAAGGCTTGCAAAACTATTTCAAAACTAGTAGTTGATTAAAAATCCCTTAAAGACGAAAGAGCTCTTAAAACTAAAAACTGAAAGGAAACCTCCATTGCTGCAAATGGAGTTAGGTGGATAGTGAAATACTTTAGTGAATTTCTTTTGGCATACCTAATGGTGACACGGTTATCATGGCACACAAATGTATATCTTCAAAAAGACCAACCAAATAGCCTTCAATTGCTTCTTGAAGCGCCTTAGCAGCTGCTGAACTCTGGAAACGCAAATCAGATTTCAAATCTTGAGCAGTTTCACGAACTAAACGTTCTAAACACTAAAATGGAGAAATACTTAATGATAAATATTTCTGAATACGTTATCATTATATGTGATGCATTACGCAGCTTATTTTTGACATAAAATTTAACTATGTATGCATTTACAAAATCTTCCTACGAAAATATAATTCACCTTCACTGATACAAAACTTTAATTTTGAAATTTGATTCAAAAGTTTGTCTCAAAAAAAAATAAAGTTTTAGTTGCAAAAGGAGACCAACTTTATTTTTTTATGTTTAAGCAGCAGTTTCATCGGGAAAAGTTTGTCTGCCTGTTTCATTAGCAACCTTTGTTTAGTTTTTTTTTGCTTTTTTTTTTTAAGGTACCTTGCAAGCTAATTTGAAATATTTCCAAACTAAAATTTAATTCAAGGAGCACATTACTTACCAACTTGACTTTAGATGTAATTACTAATTAGCAGTAATTTTGAAGGAATAGGAGAAAACACATTAGTTCCCTTTACAACGAAGAAGTTAAAGATAATATAGACTACATAAGACCCCGCAGCAGATTTTTGGTATGAGTGATAGCAAAGTGATTTGTGTTTTTAAATATGAAATAGATTAGATACCAAGAAAACGTTGCCACTGAGACAGTCCTCCCTGTCCCTTGTATGATACTAAAATCATTATTTTAGAATGGGTGTCCGCAACATACACAAAGTATATTACATAGGTTTTCGAATGCATTTTGCTTTTCGATAGATACAAGTTAACCGTTTTTAAACAACTTCATTAGAGATAATTTAAAAAATTTGTTGTGTTATAGATAAACCTTACACTTTCACGGTAAGTTTCAACTTTAGTAATAAGGCTCTCCGATGTTGAAGTCTCTTTAAGTATTGGTTTAAAATAAATGCATTTTAAATTAAAAAGATGTAACTTCGATAACACCTTCTGAAAGTGCTTCATTTTTGTCTTGGTGGCTCTTATTGCATCGTAGCATGATTGCATTCCATTCCATTTGCGAAAACTTTTCCCATTCAATCCACTTATGCCCCCATATAAAGGTTACTTATTAGCTGCAAAACTTACATACCTATACCTACTCTATATCTCCTTGTTTTACCGACAGTGCAGCGTTCTTTCGTTATTATTTAAGTAGAACAAAAATATTGGTCCATTGGCAATTTTCATCCTCTTCCCCTATATTCTTACTATGTCCATTGGGGATTAACACCCACATATCTTATCTTAACTTTCCTATACTTGAAGGTTATAAGTTTATCAAGACAAAAAGTGGATAACATAGTATTTCGTATTAAAGATTTTACCTCGTGACCTACTTTTAGAAAATTCTTTGTTATCGTAGCCTATTTCATATACTCAAAGTTACACTAAACAAAAAAAATATATGTATGTATATATTTTCACCTAAAACACACACATTGTATGGATCACATAGGTATTCCTACGTGCTAAAAACTTTCATCATCCATTCATCAGCTGTTGTTGTTGTTGTTACCTTCGCCGAAACATACGAATCTCAATTCGTAAGGTAAAAGAGCAGTTGTAGCAGAAAGTAGCATTAGATTAAAGAAGTTTGTAAGTTATAATTCACGTTACTCGGAGCAACCAACAATATAAGGCCTTGTTTTCTAACTTTTTTCTTTATTTGAACAGTATTAATACCAACCCTTAAATTAACTTTCTTAATATAAACAATCATAAGTAGTATCAAAAGGCACTTGATTATAAATATAATAAGAACAATGGCTCAAAAGAATAGAAAATATACGTACTTGGTCATACTAAATCCTGCATTGCTATGTCGAGTTTGTTTGTTTGTCAGCGATGAAATCTCATAGTCACTCGGTAGAAGGATACAAAAAGAGTTATTATTAGCAAAAGAAAACCAAGTTGAATATAATATCATTTTCTTTTAAGTAAAAATGTTATAGATATAAGAAATATTATGAAAGAAAAGCATTATAGCAACTGGTTAGTGATATGATCTTTCAGTTGCCAACTTCAAATTTGTTTTTGATTTGAGAATTCCCCAATAAAGTCGGTCGTTGTGACATAGCCAGGAGTTTCACTAGTATATTTGAACTGATTATGATATTGAGCATTAAACAATTAATAACATTGAATGAAATGGAAATCGCGGTGATTGAGTGTAAGAACAGTACAAGTCCTATGGACTTCTATTGTTCTTCCACTCAATCAAAGAAGTGGGGGGTCTTGTTTTTTTTATTAATTCCTCTCTCTAATGTGCTGTTATTTTGCTCATTGGTAGGTCTTCATGCGTAGACCATTTCTGCATACTCAACTCAAAAGTGATTTTTTTGGACTTATACGGTTCTTTCGCACTCATCGATTCAATTTGAATGAAAATTATGCAATTTTTTTTAACATAAATCACAAAATTTATATGTTTTTCGTCATTTCGTTTGTTTAGATTTTTGACAATTTTTCAATTAAAACTTGAGGTCGAAAACTTATTTTATTCATTTGGTGCACCTCAACAGAGTTCATATATTAAAATAATGTCTTTTTCAATATTTAAAGTCTTTCGGTGTAGGTTCCCCATATTATTGGATGACCATTTTTCCATTTTTCTTCATTAATGGCTATCGATTTCCTTTATATTCACACGATTTTTTTCCAAACTAGTAACAGCTACCAAATATAACCTATACTATACTGTAAAAAATAAAATGGATAAGATTAATATTTGCATAACATTTTGAATGAATGCATCCATCATCATCACATCGATTGAAAACAAAAGACCTGAGCAGAAAACTTGATCAATGTTTAAAATAATTATTTTAAATGATTTTTCATTGTTTTTATGTACTTTTAATCCCTAAATTCAACTGCAATTCTTAAATAGTACCTAAATATGATCTTCAAGCTCTACATATTTTGTTGATGTTAAATGATGAAATTCGGTTCACCATTTCCCTATTATATTTCGGTTAATTCTAGTACTGCAACATTTAATATAACAATTTTTCAAGGCCATGGTTTTTAAATATTACACTGCGTTTTAAGCTAGTATCACACGATTTGTGTAAACACAAAAAAATTGTGTAGAAATTTGTGTATTTTTGTTATCAAAATGCACAAAGCCATTTGAACCACAAATTGTATGACAGGAAATGACAAACATGCAAACACGGTATGTAAATTCATTTGGAGCTGTCAAACAAAATGAGATAATTTGTAGTCGAACAACTTTTTGCCAAATTTGCAACGTTTAAAAACAGTTGAAGCGGTGTAACGACAAATTTTATTAATTGAAAATATCGGTTCACCATTTTTATCGACAATATTGCTAAAAACTAATGGGGCAGATTTTATGTACCTACATTTTGGAGAACTATGACTTTCGACTTTGACACTTAACTTTCATCTTCAACTAATATTTTTCAGAAAAAAAAATTTGAAATAATTACACAGTAAATTTGTAATGTGTGTTTTGTAGAAGTATGTATGTACTATCAAAAATGAAGCTAACTTTTTTTCTAGTTGAAAGTATCAAGGAAAATATAAATTTCATTATCTACTTGACTACCCCACCTGACCTACTTCTTCTTTTAATATAAAGCACAAATTACATTTAGGTAAGTATACCCACACAGATAGGATGGGTATAAGATGCTATTGCTAGATGGCAAAAATCAACCCTCCATATCGAAAAATATGCAAGGGTCTCTTAATGTGTATTTATTTTTTCCATATTGAACTTTTCCCTCAATACACAATACGATTTGTCTGTTTAAGACTTTGTTTGATGTCTTTTTATCCTTTTTGATACATAAAAAGAAGAAATCAGAGTGTTTGATTTATTGTACAAAGAAAAGTCATATGAGAGAAAGGGGGAATGATTAAATTAGATGAAACAAAGAAAGGTGAAGCACTCGTTAATTACTGGGACTTTTTAGCAGTACTGTTTTCAATAATTAAGCCAATCATCAGAAACAGAAAAAAAAATTGTATATTAAAGGCTTGCCAAAACCAAAGTGTTGCTCTGTCTCGCGACAGTTTGACAAGGGCTTTCATAAGAAAAACACTTTGCCACTTTGTCGCATTTAGTGTGGGTGCTCTCATATGAAGCTATATGTAAATATTTTTTTTGTCGTCGTGTCATGGGAACGCAACACAACAACAAGGACTATCTTAAGGAAAAACCTTTGTCGCATTTGGTGAGGGTATACCTGTTCTAATATGACCCTGTCGTGTCACGTTGTTATGTCGCACTGCCAAGCGACATTTGTCATTTATACCATACCCCTTGCGTAATATGGCTATAGGCGGGTAATTGGTTGGGTTCACATCCGTACAGGATATCCTCTATTCAAGATATACCCTTGTATCCGATACATTTGTGTTTGTGTTTGAACAAGATATAAAGAAAGAGGTGAACAGAACGCATCGCTGATGTCGCTGACATATTTCAGATTAGTCGCGTGAAAACATTTGGATGAATCGCTGAGCGATGAGAGACGTCATTCTGTTGACGATGGACGATGTTCATACAAATTTCATCTGTCACCGACGAGCGATGCATTCTGTTCAGCTCTTAAGTGCCGCAAATCTGTTCCTTATGTTAATAACCTGTCTCGACTAGAGCTCAAAAATTTAAGCAAATCTGAAAAAATGTGTTTTCATTACAAATTATCTTATTGACAGCTCATTTGCTATTTTCTATAGCTGTCTCTTCATTCTAACAAACTTTTTTGTATCTGTGATACAGTTTGTTTCCTTCTCTCTTATGCACAACAAAATTTGTGATCAATTCATAATGAAGAAATTGCAAAAAATATGTGTGTTTTATGCATTATCTGAGAATTATCTCATTTGAAAGCTCATTTGACAAATTTGATCGAAATCATCTCATTTGCTCTATGCGAAATCTGCTATAAATAGAGATCAGTGATATTTTACGTTTTATTTTCTATAAATCTTGGTAGATATATATGAGGAAAAAAGTTTGCTTGTCAGAAGTTACTCATATTGCTGCTGTGTTATTGACCAACCTTTAGTTGTAACTGAACAAACACAATACACCCTATAAAATTGCTCAATCTGACGTTTATTTGTGTACATTTTTTCTTGTACACGTCAGATGTCAGTTTTATGTTTTTCTTTTTTATCTTACTAAAATCTGAAAAACTGAAAATCATTCATAAATTGCTGAAGACACAAATAAATAACTTTGTTAATTAAATTAGTTGAATAAAAAATCAAATATTTATATCAACTTGTCCAGTGAATAATGGTTTATATATCAAAAGGTATTTTTTAACTCCAGTCTGTTTATATTTCAAAGTATTTCATTATTCATTCTATTTTCTTGTTTTCTAATTAAATTTGTGTTTTGTTTTTTCAGATGGACAGGTCCTTAGCCAAAAGCCATGGACTGTCGAAAGATTCTTTGGAATATTTACTGGATTCTTTGCTCTGGTTCTGACTTTCTTTCGAACTCTCCTAACGCCTTTACTTGATTCGCAAAATAGTGGTGGAAATCGAGATAGCCGTGGAAGTAGCTGGGGAACTGGTGGTGGTGGTGGCGGAGGAGGTGGAGGTGGAGGTGGTGGTGGCGGTGGAAGTGGAGGAGGTGGTGGTGGAGGTCCATTTCGTCCCAAATACGATGGTTTACGCCCCAATCGCCAAATTGGACGCATTGTCCATACTCAATCCACTTGTCCAGGTGGGGGCTGTGGGCGTTGATCACGTCATCGCATAAAGTGCTTCTTCCATAGCACTTTATTTGCACTGGTGTCAAGTCATCTGTTGAAGCAATCGACAGCCTTCCCAAGAGAAGTGCTTGTCTGCATGACGAGCTGTTCGTAAACTCACTCTGATGAGAGGAGCAGCTCTGAATAAATGTTTCTAACAAATGGCTGCCCAGTGAGTATAGTTTTACTATCATGTAATGCATCTATCTATGGCTTCTTTATTTAACATAATCTAACC
Organism: Meliscaeva auricollis; assembly: GCA_948107695.1. Taxonomy (NCBI): domain Eukaryota; kingdom Metazoa; phylum Arthropoda; class Insecta; order Diptera; family Syrphidae; genus Meliscaeva; species Meliscaeva auricollis. The sequence goes on along the minus strand of OX403617.1, from coordinate 16,166,507 downwards.
TTGTGAACTCTAAAATTTGCTTATTATTTCATTAAATAAATCTTATTAACTATGTTTTAGCATTGCAATCAATTTTGGATTTTTTTTGTACTTTTTGCGCGTGGCTGTTTCAAAATTGTGTCAATTTTTTTTTTTCTTATCATTTTATATTCTTTCACATCAAATTGTTTGTGATAAGACATTCCTTTGTTCCTCTAAAGAATTTGTAGTTTCAGTTTTTAAGTTATCTCAGTAACGAGGCCATTATTATTCGCATAACTGAAGATTGACTTTTGATATGATTTTTTTTAACTATAACGAAATGGCAATTCTAGTTCTTTCTTCGTTATGAGCATCAATCTTTATTCATTTTAAAAACTGTTTGTATGAGCAAACTGGATTCAATTTTATATAAAATATTTTGAATCTAGGTCTATAATTATGAATTTGAGTTCAGATTCAAATCTTCATGAGAATACAGCACCAAATTATGCTTCCGCCAAATTAAATTGTTTGGAATTAAAATTCGGCTTTCTTTAGTGAATTTTCTATAGGATTATGGGTGAAACCGTACTGTTGTTGAGATGGAACATAACTTTGGACAATTTTTTGAAGTAATAATATAATATAAAGTCGACATCAAAACGAGAAAGCCGAGTGATGATGGCTAGCATTCGCAAATGCTCATTCTGCCTATACAGCATGTAAGAATTTAAGTATTTTTTAGTATAAGCAAGAGTAACAACCAGGAATTGAGATAGACTGAGAGCCGAGAGCAGATATCTTGCGTGAGATGTAACCGATTGAAAATAATGGTACAAGTAGTAATCACCATGACTAAGACTACCAGTAACATTCATATGGATCGAGAGTCTATAAGAAATATAGATACCTACTTGAAGTGGAATAATATTGAATTTTTTGGCTTGACTATACCAAGAAAAGTAGTTCAGCCTTGTTATGATAAGGCTCAAGAACGGCTGGACCGATTGGGATGATTACTATCTTGATTTCTTAGTCTTAAATCAGGAGTGGTTAATGTAATAAGAAATTTTCGAAAATCCTCAAGGAACACAAGGAACACAAGGAAAAATAAAAACAATTGAATTAGAGTGAAGTCTTAAGTCTTACCGCTGAAAAAAATCATATGAAGTTATAAAATCCCTTGTAACAAAGGTACCATGGGAAAAAGGCAAGCAAAGCATTTAAAGTAGCGGAATAAATTGTAAAGTCACAAAAAAATTGCGCGGAATGCCATGGAAAAAGTATGGAATACCAGTAAAATATCGTGGAACTCACGGAAAATAGCATGGCAAGTTAATGAAATATAGGGTTCAGTACAACCGAAGAAGGAAATCATACCGCGTGAAAATACGCGCAATAAGTAAAAAAAAAATTCGGGAAACACTGATGATCATGGAATACCGCGTAAAAATTAAGAAGCATAAAATAGCACGGAAAAAGAGCGTGAGAAATTGCGCAATAAAGCGTAAAAAGTCACTGAATATATGCGCGGAATTTCGGGAAAAAAGAGTCGTAATACTTGTAGAATCGAAAACCGGTATTTTCGATTTTATTTCAATTTGTATGGACACAATATTTTATAACCGATGCATGGCTCGCATCGAAAAAAGTGTCATAGGAATTCTTGTAGGAAACACTAGTATCTATAAAATGAGCATAGGTATGTACATTATTTGTAGAAAAAATGACTCGGACGTCGTATGGCAAAGATAACACCAGTTAAAAGAAAATAGAACCAAAACCATAAAAATCGTTATAGCTGGAAAACGAAGCGAAAACTAGAAAATTATCTCTTCTAGACTGTTCGAAACAGAAAAGTACAACTTTGATTGCTAGATAAATAAAGTTCTTTAAGTTTTACGAATGCATAACTTGACATAGAGTATTCCGATCGCATGTAAAAATATTACGTATTCGCCACCGTAAACGTATCTATTCTTCAACTTATAAAAAGAATTATGAAGTAAAATCATGTCTTCAGAATAAAATGCATAATAGAATCATGATTTTGAATTTCACAGAAAGTGGAGTTATTGCAGTAGTTTCTCATTGTATGTATTTTAAGTATAGGAATAGGTAAAATGTATAGACTTATCGAAATCATAAACAATTCATTCAATCTACAAAAAAAAAAAACAAAAAACGTGAGAATCTACACGGAAAAAAGCATGAATTAATTTATTATTGGTCATTATGTTGTTGCATAGATTACATTTAATTTATCAACAACTAATAGCATATCACTTGTTATTACACAATGACTGGCAGTTCCTTTAAAGGTACCTATGTATTCTGTAAATCACAAAATACAAATTCTTGCAATTACATACCAACAATAGCTATAAATTTATTGTTAGTGTAAGGCAAATACTTGTTTAGATGCAATTTGCATTTGACGATCAATTAAAATGTGGCGGCACTTTTTCCATTTCAAGCGTATCGGATGCCATACAGCGCGGAGGTCAAAAGTCACAAATATAAACAATTACCTATTTAATGTTTCTGATTTGAATAGGAGTCGCAATTGGACATTTATTGACTCTTGACTTAATAGAAAATATATAAACACATAATAAAATCTATTTAACTCGATTGTTCACCAGTAAGTAGGAACTGGTAGGTGGTATAATAGTAATTATAGGTGTTGGTATAGACTGAAGAATGCATGCCTTTTGAAGCTTGTTTTAATAACTTGGAAACCTCAAGTGGTTCTCATTATTATCATTCACTAAGTGATGGTAGCTCCCATTATTCAAATGAAGAAGTCTCTTTTGGCTCCTTTATATCAAACTATTTGCAGGTGGAAGTTTTTACAAATTGTAACCGTGTATAGAGGGGTTTATTCTTCAAAAGCTATAAATAAAACTATGAACTTTGAAGTGGTTTGAGAAGTTTGTTAAAGGAGTAATTAAAATTTCTTGATAGAAATTTACTTGAGACAAAATTAAGATGCTCACCGTACAGTTCTATTTGCTTAAGATTTTAATTGCTATTAAAAACCAGAAGTTCAATCTATAAATACGTTTAGAAATTAAAAAAGATAGATCTTTAGATAAGTAACAATAAATAGTTTTTAATTACTTAATAAATGTAGCCAAAATAGGAGAAGCAACGTTTCATTTAAAACAATAAGAGTCAACTTTTTTTATTAGAAATACTTATATTAAATAAAACATACAGTTGAGTAGCATTTTTTTAGAAGTCTTACTTAGCAGTAATTATCTCCACGTGCCTAGTTATTCCAACCGCTGTATTTTAATCTTGTGATCGAGTGATAGCTCGTACCGATAACCATTTTATTTTACATGATGCTTGACTTTCATAAGTGAACCAAAAGCCGCAAAATAACACTTAAAAGAACGATGATCTGCCATCAATTAACTTATCAATGCCATGGTGCTCTGGTGCACCACATAGAATTAAAGAAGCAAAAAAAAAATACATTTCACCAAGTAACTTGATTAAGGTTTTTTTTCTTTGTTTCTTCAAATAAAAATGCCAAGGAAGAACTTGTACAACCAACTTCTTACATAAAAGGTTCCCAAAAAGGGAAAAGTGCCATCTGAAAATGGTGCAAGCTCAGGCCATAAATGTTATGGTTTCTCAGAATTTGGTGGTTTGATTGCTTCGGATCGAAACGATTTTCTATCAATGGCAGTATATTTCCACCTCCCCGTGATGAACATCTGGTGCGTAGTTCTACAACTGGAGACTGGAGTCCATCCTCATTTGCGAAAAATCAAAAATTACAAAAAACGTACCTACTCTAAAAAATCGGTGTTTTTTTAATTATATTTTTCATTACATTTGTACACTGCCGGTGACTTGAATAAATCCACTGCCTTGTAAAAATTTAAATTGGTTTTTCTTCGGACACTGGCAACACCTGTTTAAAACATTTGACACATTTTTAAGCCAGAATATTCAGCTTTACCCTTTTGAAAAATCAAACCTCTAGTAAATACCATTCTTTTTAAGAAGACGTTTACGTATAGCTTCAACAAAAAACATAACATATATTTTAGCTCATCAGAATACATCCATGGGTCGTTTGAACACGTCCAAGCCCGAAGGTTCTTATACTCCAGAGTTTTTGATGCAGTGTTTCTGGAGGTCTTAATAATATAATAATACTTGCTCTAAAGGGCAAGTATTGGTTTCGTGTAAAAAAAAATTACGAAGATGGAGAAGTCCAAAAAAGTGGTATTCGTGATGCCGTCCGTCGGTCTGTTCGTCTGTGCGTCCATCTGTACAGAGAGCCACAGCCTAAACGAGTTGACGGATTTGCATGAAATTTGGTACAGATTACTTTTTTTTCGAAGGTTGTTTTTTTTGTTTGTTTTTGAATATCTCGATTATAACGAATACCTCCCATATAACGGTTTAGAATTATTGACTTTTTTTATCAAATGGATATCGTGTATGTTATGTTATAAGTGATTGTGACAGTACTGCGTTTTTAGTTTTTCTCAAAAAATACGAATACAAGAGCAAGTTCGTGCGATCCAGTGGCGCATTTTATTTTTTTTACAAAAGTCTTTGCAAAATTTTATGTAGAAAAAATAGTTTTTTTTTAAAAAACGGCTCTAACGATTTTCAACTTTCAAATTTTTTTTTCTAAAAATGTATTATTATAAAAGAAATCAAATTGCATACTTCGTTTTGAGATTACATTCATTTATAAGAAGCTGTATTAGTCATTTGAAAATCGAATTTTATGCTTTTTTTAATTTTTTAATTTTTTTTTACTAAAACTACATTCACAAATTTTCAATTAATAAATTGCACCACTGGATGAACAACATATGACGTCTAACATTGAACTGCGTGGGCAGTGTGTCAATTTTATTAATAATCTTTATAAAGCTATTTTTAGTTTAAAAATTGGATATGATTTTTATTATGATTGGCAATAAATTCCCTACAAGTTCATTATTTTCAATGAACTGTGGTAATCTTTCACAGCTGTGTTTTGAATACTTAATATTATTTATGACCGCACTATATCGACTGCAATTTCACAAAATTCATAGCTTAATTTTTTAACATCACCTACAACAACTGTGAACATATGGGAATTTCGAACTAACTAGTCACTTTATCAGTAAAATTAAATTAAAAACAACTAAAGTAACTATTTAATGGGAGAATAACGTATATTCTTAAAACTACAATTTAAAACATAGCTAAACTGTCTTATCTCTTTGCAGAAAGAAAATAATGATTTATTGCTAATTGGAATTAATAATTTTTAATTTAAATTCTAACTCTTCAAAGAGAAAAACTTGTCCCAAGCTTAAAATCGACTGTTTATTTAATTTATTTAAATTGGATTAGTTTAAGTTAAAAATAGATGCCCCAACAAGAGTGCATGATCTGAATTAAAAATTATTATATGGGTTTCCGTAACAAAGAATTGATATGTTCATTTCAATTCATTGGGGAATTATGTATGGAACATAACACACGTCTCTATAAATTGTCTGAAATGCCTTTGCTGGCCCACGCGTACTCTTTTGCTAAGATTTTTAATATCAATTTGGCATAAATTTTATGACACTCCATTGATTCAGCGTTCCAACTTAATTATTAGTGATTTGGTAAAATTAATAGAATAGGTACCTATAGCAGAAACACTGAAGCTTCAAAAAAGTCAGAGAACAACTCAATTATTAGTGAATGCTTTAAATATCAGACAAATGTCGGGAAATACGATACGCGGCTCAGTATATATCAGATGTGCGTCTAGAAATATAAGAAATTCCCTGAAAAATATCAGACATGAATCTGTAAGTATAGATGCACGTCTGGAAATATTAGGCGCTCCTCTGGAAGAAGGGGGCAATTTAAAAAAAAAAATCTTTAAATAAAAACCAATAAAATTGCGGATCATAATGTTGGTTTTTATTAAAAACCGACATTTTCTTTTGACACGGAAATAATAAATTTTCCTTAAGATCAAGGTGGATTAAAAAAAAAGAGAGCATAATAATTTGAATTCAAGATTTTATTTTTTATTTATTTCACAATAACACTGGAATATCCAATGAATTTCCATCAATTTCATCGCTCTCTTCGCTGTCCTGATAATCTTCATCCCAATCACAAAGACCTTGATATCTTCCACTAGGTCGGTTTGTACAATTTGATGCTGGCTTTCCAGTTAAATAAACAGGTTCTCGAGATATATTCGTAAAATCATAGTTGCATGTCATTAGGAATTTATAGCCCAAAAGCGGTTCAGCTGCGTAACGGATTGCTGCACAACCAACTCTTTGAACGCGATCCGATACCATTTGTGTAAAGTGTCCAATAAGTTTTCTAAAAATAAAAAAAGAAAAAACTGTAAAAAATTTTACACAGGTAGTTTAGTTTTTTGTCCATTTGAATAAAAATCTAAGAACTGGCAGTAGTTTTATTATCAGTAAAAAGTAATGTAAAGTATCATTATATTAATACGTAAACACGATTTCAACTTCTCCGTTTTAAACTAACTTACCGGCAACCGATTTTAATAAATTTGGTCTTCCTCCTACAATTCAGTTTTCATATGATGATTCTGCAGTAAAATTTTTACCTCTCGGCGGCGGCGGCGCGCGGAACTATCTATAATTTTGCCTGATTCTTTAAACTGATGGTTAAATATCACGGAATAATGCGTAATCGTGTATTTATCCGGCTGGTAATTTATTTTAGTTTCAACCATTTTCTTTTCTTTTTTTTATGGCATTATGGCATTTCAGTTATTTATGCGATGCATCGTGTATGGTCTGAAATGTTCCAGTGCTTTTGTTAGTAAAATAAAACTGCATGAAATATGATAAGATACAAAAATATGAAGCAGTTTAATTTTTTTCTGGCAGAAGGCCAGTCGATCTGTAATCACAGAGCATCAGAGTGGCATTACATATTTTTAGCTTTGTATATAAATGGATATGATAAGAAAATTTTTGTTGACCATTATGGCTGTCTGTGTCATGAAGAAATTATAAGAAGATTTTTAGTGGTGCGAAAGCGGCATTTTCATGTTTAACGACTAGCGATTTCAAGGGCCACCGTTAGCTACACTTATTCCTTCAATTTAATTAGATCAGCATTGTTCATATTGGTACCAGCTTTTACGAAAATTTCCCGTCGACTTTTTTGCAGTACACACCTGGAGCCAAACGATGGTTTGCTGTTGATAGTCAACACCGAAAAACTTGGTTCTCATGACAAATGAAACGATTATAGTACTTCCTAACTTTCTTGAATTTACAGTTTAAATCATTGTTTTTCTGGGACTTATCGCAGTTTTTGTTAACCCTTGAAAAAAACATTTTATGGACTCTTTAAATTCTTGGTTTCTCTGGCAAACGAAACATTTCTACCAATTTTCATCATGGTAACATTTTTATCATAGTTTTTTTGGTACTATTCCAATATTTTCTCTCTTTCAATCAAAATATTTGTATGGACTCTGCAGATCCTTGATTTCTACTTTACCAAGTTTTTTCATTTCCCCCTGCTATCACCGTAGTAGGTATGAGCTGCTGAAGCTATGTATTATTTTATTATGCATCGATATTTTTTTTTGAAAATTATATTTTTTGTTGAAATTTTTGTGAATTATTTGAAAAATAGTACTTTTGATATCTATCTATTAACTGTTTGAAGATGTAACAAATCTTTCAAGATTTTCAATTCTTTTTCAAAATTTAGTTTTTTTTTAACGGTGATCTAATTGATTTCCATTTTTTTTTCTGAGCGACTTAAATTCATAAGAATTTTTATTCGTCAGCATTATAAAGGATTTGTTCTTGTTCTTAGATTTTTGAAAAAAAAACATTTAAGTTTCAAGAATTTTTCTTTAACTTACCCCTTTGGATGATTTTTATAGGACTCAATAAACTCCTGACCAGCATCCGGAAATTCAAAGAACCATTTACCAACTATGAATTTGATTCGCCGCGATACAGAACGAATTGGAAGTGTTTGCCATATGTAACCGATATTTTGACCACTTAACGAAAACCGATCCGTGTTTCGACAGGTGTCATGTTTAAACCGACACGTTCGAACATTTAAACTCGCCAAATACGCAAGCTCGTTATCCCATTTAACAACAGGCATAGCCGCTGCTGATTTATAACCCGGCAACTTGCCAATCGCAATTCGATTTCGCGCTGCGTTATGCAGGTCAAGGATCAGATTAATTCGCCGCTGATTCATATCCACCATTTGAGGGGCATCACCACACGTCGGACTCAAAGTGCCATTATTATCACACCCAATGTGATCGTATAAAACAAAATGTGTTCCATTATACAGCCGACACAGCTCTGGATTACAGTAAAGTTCATCGGTGTTGTATTCAGAGATGTTAGCAAAAGCAATGCCATCGCGGCCGCTGCTGCTAACAAATGTGATAAAAAGAAGAAGCGAACCAACGACAAACATTTTCAATTGCAAAAAATCACAAAATATCAATTTTATACTTCCGATTAGAACTGACTGCGAACTGATACTGAGAAGCGCAAATTATTTAAATGGGTTTTTAAAAAGATTCGCAACAACTACTGAACTGATGTGATGGGTATTGACTATTGAGGCTTTTGGCGCTTCGTTGGCTGTACCTATCTATTGTACATATTAAAGTGATGTTGTCGACCGACGAATAGTTAAAGCTATTTGTTTATAATTTGTACACGTTTAATATATTTGCATGGAGAGTGATTAATTAAATTCTAATGGGTGTAGTAAAACATGACAATGTAAACTCATCCAGCTGGATAATGCTACTTGATAATAAGTTGTTCTTATAATAGAGGACCTAAAGGTCAGAGTTTGTGGGAATTATTGTATTCTAATCGCAATAATAACTATATTGCTAATCATATTTTTGAAGTGATAATAACTATAATTTATTAAAGTCTAAATAAAGATTTACATTTGATATTCTAATCAATGCTTGGTGATAATGTACAAGGGGGCTAAAAACAAGAGAGAAAAAAGAAATTTTTTTCTAAAAGAATTTTATATTTTACTCCTTTTTCCTTTACTTAAACTTTGCTTTACTCAGTAAAATTTGAATAAGTTAAGCAATTGACATTTTTGTAAAATATTTAACGAAACGCAGTTATTCGTGCATCTTTAATTTAAAACAGCAAACTGCGCAAGGCCGAAAGGCAGTATTACGATATTGGGATGATGTTTCAATGATAATTCCTTACAACCAACAATGAATAGAAACCACAAGGATATAATGGGTGTTATTTTATGTTAAACCTAGTCTTCAACTCCGTTTTAATATGTTCCTTGCTGTTTTATGCTTTTATTTTATACTTTTATCTAAAAGATCGAAAGAGAATTTTCACTACTTCTTATTATATAAAGGTAGGTCACTATGGCGTATACGTATCTTTTTTTCTATAATTAATTATAGTAAATTAATAATTATAACATTTTTATTTCTGAACAATTAATTGAGCCTTTTGATGGTTTTATGATAGTAATCGTATACAAGATATTCTAGGTCACAAAAAATTTCACTGAACTAATTTTTTGGAATGTTGTAAGAATAGATACCCAGATACCAAACAAAGTTTGCAGACTCAAAAGTATAAGCTAAAAACTAAAAATAAGACAGAAAATTTTGAGATCACCACACTGTAAACAGCATTGAAATTAATTCAAGGATATTATATTATATAAATAAATAAAATTACATATAAAAAATTATTGTTTTATTTAAGTATTTCGAAATGAAGATTTGTCTGCTTTCTTTCCGGTCACAAGTGAGCTCATTTGTGTAATGTGTTAAGTTCAAAACATACAAAAATTTGCACCAAATACCCCCTGAAGAAGATGGCAAACATCTCTAATTAATAATAATAAACTTGGTCAAATAATTCCTTATATATATAAAATTTAGCAAGGACTTTTATAAAAAAAATTGGAAAAATAGGAAAATGAGTTTTTCTAAAACCACCATATGACTGCCACCCTTATTTTTGGTAAAAAAAAATATTTCAAAAAATGTCTGGGGATAGTCTCCAAGAAACGCCACATACCAAGTTTGAAGTAAATCCACCCATCCGTTTAGCTAGGGCTAGGGAATCACCAAAGACCCTTAACCACCAATTTGAAGAAAATCGCTTAAGGGGTTCAGGCTGTAGCTCTAGGTATGTATATCCAGATTTGCATTCTCTTTCATCGTAATGTCCTGCCTGATTGTTATCTCGAGTTCGATTTTTACGAATCCTAAACTTGCCCTATAGTATCTAATCGCAAGTAAACAACATTTACTTTTTAAACTGAAAATTAATTATTTTTTTTTCTATAAATTGATTTTTCTTAAAGTTTATCATTTGATTTCAGATAAATACGAAATATAACAAAAAAAAAAAATACGAGTGCAAACGATAAGCTGTCCCCCATGGGCGGAATAAACCCACGCTTCTCCACTGAGATATAATGTAATTTAAATGTACATAATGTCCAAGCTTTGTTTACAAATAACAAGGATTTTTCGGTTACAAAAGTAATTTGTTTATTTAACCGTTTAATACAATATAATAAAAAAAAATATAGATTAAATTCTTTTATTTCAAAAAAGAAAATGTCACGTAGTCTAGCATTTTAATGATTTTGTTTTCATTATAGACTCTATTATTGTAAATCAGAATAAATTCAAGGCAAAAACCGTGTTTGTCACGTATCTAATTAAATGCAATTTGTATACTCATTCATTGATAAAACTTATCTTAGAATATTTCGATTGCAAAACACAATGCAATTTTAAGCATAACCGATGTATAAGTCATATGTTACCACGAAAACTTAAATCGATACTAAACTTAGAAAGAATTAATACAATATGCTACCATTGACCATCGTACGCAATATATTAGGTATTCCCCAAGACATCGTAATTGGTATTATTGTGTACCTATAAAATGCAGTCTAGTCATAGGTAATGCAACTCAATCGGCGCGCGTACGTCTCCTACTGATGGGAATACCCTTTCGTTCTAACTCCACATCGTAATCTTTGTTTGATTCAAACCTTTCATACACGTTGCAATGAAAACAAATTTGTGTTCATGCTTTAGTGTATAAAAATGGCAATCAGTGAATTACAAAATTTGCTGGTTTATCCGACGCACGCCATCCAACATTCACTAATGCATTATTTTAATTTCACCTTATCTCATACTTTTCAAATCGTTCTCCAAACTAAGTTTATGGAAATATCACGTCTAGCATGATAATAATGTTTTCTTACGAAGATCAATTTTTTTTTTTAAACTAGATTTAGTTGGGATTTTAGCTTGCACAGTAGTTGAGACTTGCGAGTTGCAACGGCCGGCAGTTGGTTATAAAAGTTAAGAACAGTCTGAAAAGTGTTTCAAAGATATCTATAAAATAAAAACCTTCACAATGGGCAAAGTGATATCAATAATTTTTTTGTTGTTTTTCTATCATGTCGTTGTTTTTGCTATAAATCTTAATCAGTACTGTAACACCAATTTGTGCAAAGCAGAACGAAATCACATTGCGTGTGGGAATAATTTGGTAAGATTTATTTATTTATTTTTCTAAAATTCTAAAACTGAGACGGTAAATTATTTTATATTTGAAAAAGAAAAATTCCTGAATTTAACTATCAAGGGAATTTAAAAGGATCAAATGTATTTCTTCGATTTTTGACCATCAGTTTATCGCTTCATCCACTATAGATGTGTTGATAAATTTTTAAAAATATTTCTTTTGTTTTATAGAAAATTAACTCATCATGTGCTGGTTACAGTGAAGTGCTCAAACTTTCACCAAAAATCAAACAAGTCATCCTCAACAAACACAATGAATACCGCAACAAGTTGGCCCTCGGAGGAGTACCACACTTTCCATCAGCAACTCGTATGGCGACTATGCGATGGAATGATGAATTGGAGCTTATGGCAAGCTTAAATGTCAAATCCTGTACAGGTACCCACGATGCTTGTCGCAATACGCTTAATTTTAAGCATTCAGGACAAAACATTGCCAGACGAACAACTGTCAATGATACAATTTCATTGCAAACACTGGAATATAACATCTTTCATGGTATTGACAGATGGTTTCGGGAGCATTTGATATGTGAACGAGATCGAACAGTGATATTTAATAATGGAAAAAAGAAATGCGGCCATTTTACTGTGATGATAGCTGATCGAAATACGCATTTGGGATGTGCTGTTATGCTAATGAAAAAAGATAAAACCGTTTTTACGTGTAATTATGCCTGGACGAATATAAAAAATGCAAAACTCTATAATCCAGGTAGAGCAACTTCGCAGTGTAAGACTGGAAAGAATCCAAGATACCAAGGCTTGTGCTCATTAAATGAAAAATATCCATAAGAAACTAGATAAATAAGAGTAAAAAGGACCTTATACAAGTATTTTATATACCAAGTGTGATATTCTCTTAAACATTAATTAATAATGATTGTTAGACTTGTTGATCAAATGAATAAAAATTATAAAGTCGATGACGGATTTGTTTATTTTACTTCTACATCTAAAAGCCTAAAGTCTAAAAGATTCCATAGGGAAAAATTGCTCAAATCCTCCTTTTTCAAAATTAATCTTTAGATGAGTTCGTGCAGTAGATAGTGGGTGAAATGAATAAAACTGAAACATCGCCTTTCAAAGCAGTAGTCCATTTGGTATGAATAGAATTCCTTGACCCATACATTTTCATAAGCACCACCTTCTTTCGCTGGGTACTTGCTCTGGCACCTGCTCCGTTATCTAATATATTGAATCCTTCGTTCAAGTAAGACTTCCTCTGAATTAGGGACCAATTATAGCGAACAGGAAAACGAATCAGGAAAAATGTTCTAATGGATTTTCTTTTTTTTTTGGTAGAATATTCCCACACCATTTTTCAATTATTTTTTTTGGACCGCAAATAACGGTACCTGTCATACACCGGTTTTAGAAAACTCATTTTTATCAAAAATGGTTACTACGATTTTTATTAAAAAAATCATGGTCAGTTTTTTAGATAAGGTCTATCTTAAAACGGAAACCATTTTTTTAAAAAAAACCGTTATCAACGGAAGTAAAAATTGAAAATCGTTAGTGCCGTCTTTAAAAAAAAAACATCAAATCTTGTTGAAAAAAAATTGGAACCTATTCCATTTCCAAAAAAAAAGTACCGACTCGTTTTCGAAAAATTGATTTTTGAAAAAAAAATTTAAACTTGTTTTTTTTTTTATCGAAAATAAAAATAAATGAATTTTAAGCGAACTACAAACTTGATATCCTTTTACTTTTTGCAAAGCACATGATGACAAAAATATTCCAAACACATAATAACTTTTTGGGTAGTGTTTAAGTTGACTTAACGCTCTCTTTATTAGAAAATCACGCAGACTCCACACCCTCCATATTTTGACGATAAAAAAACGCGTTAAGAAAATCACTGATGGTACTTACACTGTGAAAAGCTGAAAATTTCCAATACCGAAATGATAATGGTGGAGAGTTTCTAGACTAACTAGACTACTCGTAGATCCAGATTCAAAACATTTGATAAAGTAGTAAGAAAAAACAATAGGACCAAATCTATTTATAGTTAATTTATTTTTTATGAGAATATTATACAATATAATAATAATGTTCTTTATATGTATTTGTTTTTATTAAAGGAGCACAGAAATGCATTCCAGTCTGGCACTGTGAAGTAGCGCTGAATAAATTATAAAGCTTCGCATTTTGCACTTTAAACATTCGCCTACGCATAGTTACACGTGAAAACATTTACGTGTTTTACGAAAAGTATTGTGACTCCTGAGTACGTGAGTGAGTTTACAGAATTTGAAATTAAAACTTGCTATTAAATCCAATTCATCATCCATCGCATAATCGCCATTCCAGTTGCTGAAGGAAATTGGAGATCTCCTCCCAGGGATTGAGTTAAAAGTTTGACCATTTCACTTCATTTCAATCATAACCAACAGGTTGATTTTCTAAAAAAAAAAATAATAAATTATTAAAACATCGAGATATTGAAATGTTAAGAATTTTCATTTTTTAAATAAATTCATTTTTCACTTTCATTATTTTTTGGGCTATTTGGTAGCAAAAAACAGTAACTTATTCGAAAAAGTCGGTTTATTTGAAACTTATAAACAAATCTTACCAAATTATTAGCACCATGCTATGTGATTTCCTTCTCCTTTGCACAAATTGGTGCCACAGTACTGACCAAGATTTTCAGCAAAAACAATGACATGATAGAAGAACAACAAAAAGTGTATTGATATCATTTTCACAATTGTGGAGCTATTTATTTTATAGATAGAAAAGACTTTTCAGAGTGTTCTTTCTAACTTCTAAAATCAACTGCCAGCCGATGAAACTTTCAACTAATGGTGTAAAGCGAAAATCCCAACTGTAGATCTAGTTATTCAATATTTTTAACGAGTTTCGATCTTCATAGGAAATTATTATCATGCTAGACATGAGATTTCCATGAAGTTAGTTTGGAGTGCAATTGGAAGTAAATATCGAAAGGAGGGCGGGGAGAAAGAAATGATGCATGGGTGAACTGAACATTGTCTGGCGTGCGTCGATTAAACCTGCAAAGTTTTTAATTCACTGATTGCTATTTTAAAGTACTATCATAAAATAATTTTCATTGCAACTTGTATGAAATGTTTAACATCAAACGAACATTGAGACGTAAGCTAGACAAAAGGGTATTCCCATCAGTTTGTCAAGTGGGAGATGTACGTGCGCCGCACCGCCGCCAATTGAGTTGTAAATTGTAATGCCTGACACTCTGTGACACACTATTCTGGTATCGATTACTATAGTAGGTGTAAGATTTTACTAACTATGTTTTAGAGAGTAAAAATATCATGCAATTCCGTATTGATGAGTATGGTAGCATTGTATTAGCAATAACTTTCGTTTTTTAATACTCTTTTCGTATTAGTAGTTCAAACTTCAAAGAATTGTACCTCAGCTAAGAACTAACTTTAGCTGCAAGAAAAATATATAAAGTAATTCCCAATAAGTTGGTGTTAGAAGTTAGGTTTTTACTGATTGAACTTTGATGTCTCAGGAGAACACGACTAAGGTTGTGTTAATCGTATGGATACTGCAGCAGTGTGTCACAAGTGTAAGATGACGATAAAATTCAAATCTCATTTAAAAAAAAAAAAAGTTAATTTACAATGTACGTCATTCGAATAGACATATGGATTTTTTGCTAAGTTAGAATTTGTATGCCTCATCCTTTTATTCACAACTCTGGGGTTCATTCAAGTAATGAGTCAGATTTTTCGCTTTCAATTTCTGTTGCTGCTGATGGTGAGTGTTAAAATATATCTACCACAATCTAATCTAAACAAAATGTTCAAGAAAAGCAATGAACATTAAGTTAATTTTTGCTAATGTTTAAAAAAAAAACGGGTGGTAGAGTTTGTGTGAAAACAAACGGACCTTATATTATTAATTTTTCATAAAAATATGTAACTGTGTAGTTTTATTAAGAACAGGATTAGACTCTTTACATTTGATTAATAATAATTTTCATGCACAATTTCGGTCATACACTTAATAAGAAAAAAATTGTTTTGAAATTTCTTAGAAAAAAAGCAAAGAAAGTCTGGTTTTGCTGTATTAAGGTCCGATGAGTAGGGTGGGCCAGCCCAGAAAACATCGTTATTTTAATAATAAAAAAAACTCTTTTGATTTTAAAGAATGCTAAAAAAAATCACCGTTCGTAGACTTTTGTCGTCCACTGTATACAGTGATGGAAAAAATAATAGAAACAGCAATTTATACTATACGAACATTTTAATAACTCCATAAATATAAGGTTTTCAACGATTTTTTTTTTACATTTGTATGCTTCCTAGTACTTTGAAATGGTGTAATAGTTATATGTTATAAGTTTTTGGTTTGCTTTATCCAAACAAAAAATTATTAATATGTAGTTACAATTTTGACTGAAAAAAATATAGAAATAAACGATTTATACATTTTGAAGAATATTTTTTTTTTAAATTTTAAACAGGTTATACATAATTAATTTATCAAGTTTGTTATTCTGTTTAAAATTTTAAAAAACTCAATTGAAGTTTCAAAAATAGGTCGCGTATTACATTTTTCTGTTGTTTAGCACTAGTAATCAAAAATTATCAAAAAATTGAGAAACGAAGGGAGAACCATGGATGAAATAGCGTAAATAATGAAGTTCCCGAACGATCAAGTATTTGCAGACTTACATTCGTGTCCAAAATTACGAATTCGTGTCCAAAAAAACTTCGCTGCGTTTTGACAAAACTTTAGTTCGTCTTTCCCAAAATAAAATCCGCTTTGATCATCAAGGGATCTAAAAAAGAAGTTCAATGTGATGCATACATATTAATCGAAGCCAGCCTTCCTGGAAGAAGTCCATTAAAAGTACCATTCCTACGCAAAAAAAAAAATACATTCAGAAACGTATACACAAAAAAAAACACCTCCCCTATATTAACTGCAAGAATTCCTTTTGGTCTGACAAAACCAAGGTAAACTTGTTTGTTTCCGACAGAAAATCTTACATTAGACGTTTAAAGAACTCAGAATTTATTCCTAGGAATGCCAAAAAGACAGTTAAACATGGTGGAGATTGCCTGGATGGAAATGCTTTTCAGCATCTGAAGCTTGGCCAATCTTTTGGCTATAATATTAACTGTGTGCCAACGATTATGTCCAAACCCTTGACGATGTAATATTGCCATTCGCCTATGAGGACAAACCAGTTTTATGAGAGTTTATTTAGGGCAACGATACCAAGCACACCCTGGTGCGGACCTTGGGCCCATATTACGAAAAAAACAAAAAAAAACGATAACCAAGGAAAACGATAGTGTTGAAAATTTATTAAAATTGTGTAAATTTTTAATTTACTCATATTTTTCATTTTTTCAAATAGCCAAACCAAACAAAAAAAAGCATACAAGCACAAAAAGTACGAAACGAGTGAAATCTAAATCAAATACGACCTCCAAAAGCAGTCGCAAAAAAAAAACGAGTATCGTTTTACAAAAACGATTATCGTAAATCCTACGATACGAATGATTTTGAACGATAATCGTAATTCGTAATACGGGCCTGCTCAATCCATGTGCGATGTCTGTTACGTGTTCTCTCTCTGCTGCATAAACCATCTTTAATCTGAAGACTCATGTATCATAACAAAAAATAAAGTTTTCAAAAACGTTCTGATGACCATAAAACATTCATTTATTTTTATATCTCTTATATGTATGTTCAATTGTGTGTTTGATTTTGTTTTTTTTTTCTGTTCTCTTTTTGTCTTTTGTACTACATTACAAAATTAAATAATGAGATTTATATATGAATAGTAAATATATATATATAAAAAAACATGACCAAATTAAATAATCCACTATTTAAAAATACTTTTTATCACTTGCTCTACTCGTTTGTGATGACACCACAAGCCCTCTTCAAGCTCGCGCTATTCTTCGAGGATGAAGTTTAGAATTTTGGTGCTCATACGGTATTCGTCGGGCCATGTGATTCTACCACATTTCTAAAAAAAAAAGTAAGACATTTATTTAGGAAATTTAAAGAATATAAATTTAATCCTTACATCACATATAAAAAAGTCAGTTTGTGAGTAAATAGCGTTGTTGCTGATTTTATCGGTTTTAATCAATGCTGACGAAAATGTCCTTCCCGTTCGAAGCACTTCGTCTGTTATTGGGTCTAAAAGATCATAAGAAATTGTTTTACACGATATTTTTGTTCTATCTTAAGTATAAAAGGCACTTACTTGAGTTAAATAGTAATTTAACAGCTTTTGCACTTGTTGCAGTCGAATTAGGCCCCGCGGCATATGATGTTTTTGTAGTTTCGGGTCCAAATTTGAGAAGGCGTATTTGATGACCCGATGCAGATATAAATTCAATGCCATTGCACTTCGGACAACGTGTTATAATTTCGTTTCTATTAATCGAAATATTAAAGTACTGAATCACATTTATAACTTGATTATCGGCGGCATCTTCGGGGATCTCAATGCAAAGACTCTTCGGTAAAAGTTTGCTCAAGTGTAGATAATGAGAATCGCGGGAGAGAATGCAACGATTCTCTTGTTGAGCTTTGCGCACATAATGATCTAAGCTCGTACGTGAATTTATTTCTAAACAATCTATTCCCAGTCGGCGAAGATTATGAAGAAGTCCACCAAGTATTGAATCACAGATGAATTTTATTTTCGTGGAACTAGATAGAGTTTTTTTTTTTTTTAAATAAATCATCAATAATAATTTGTAGAAACAATATTTACCTGATACACTCCATGGAGGTATTGCGAGAGCTCTTACGGGATGTTCTAGAAGATGAGCTACTTTCTAATTGTTTGTTGACCGATTTTTCGGGTTTTGTACTATTTGTCGATGTTATTTGATCGACAATTTGATCAATGTCATAGCCTAAACGGGCTAAAGATTCAGCTATTACTTTGTAGATTTGTACCAAGCAGTAGGCATCGAGTGCTGAAATAATATTTCCAAGTCAGTTTCAAGTCTTATAAAATAAAATTTAAGAAAAAACACTAAAAATCATAAATGGCAAAAAAAGGGAAAATTGCAATTCGGATAAGGAACTGTTCAAAGCAGCAGGATATGTTTTGGATATTAATAGAACCTTGGCATATTGTGCCTCATCCAAAAAGAAAAAAAAGAGATGCTTTGACATGTGCCAAATACAGAGGAATTTGACTCCTAAAATTACTCTTGCCTTTTTTTCTTTGGGCTCAAAAGGCATTCAAGTAGTAAAGCCCTGTCTCAAGCCCTATCACTCAGGAAACGCTAGATAAGCCCTTAATAATCCCAGTCCTGCGTAATGGGATAGAAGAATGGGCGATCAAAGATACGGATGAAAATAAGCTTGAGTGCTTTGAGAGAAAGATTGTTTGAGTGTTTTGTTAGTCCTGTGTGTATCGAAGAAGTGAGGAGAAGAAGAATTAACGACGAGCTTCATGGGTTATACAGCGACGTCAATCTGGACAAATAGCTGAAAATACCGCGGCTGAGCTGGATGGGACCCGTGGAGCGTAAACGCACCAGTCTAAGAACAGAGTTGGATTGTAGGCGCCATCTAAATTAAAGTAAATAAACGTTTTAGCTGGTTTTATTTAAGGAGCAGAAACTAATTCAATATTTTTTTGTAAATTCCTTTAACTATAAATATGGAAGATACAGAAGACACACTGTTTACACACAGTGCGAGCATTACACAAACTGAATAGGGGTACGTACGTAGACTATTAATAAAATTCCTGATATTGGTCAGCAAATTAGCTTCTTGTGTAAATCTAGCTACTAGATTTTCTAAATGAAATAATGATTTATTTATATTTTGGAGTTACCTGCATAGATAATTTGATCCCGACGTAATGGTCTTTTGGCCCAGTTGGATAATTGATTTGATTTGTCCAATGTCTTTCCCAAGCAAACTTGTGATAAAGCACTCAAGCTAGTTCCCGATTTAGCGGCTATGAAAAAGTGAAAAAAAAAATTTATAAAATTTTCCAACCATACAATACAACAACAAAAATTCACCTCTTTTATATGGAAAACTAAACGATTGCATATATTTCAATCGTTTCCACAAATCCTTTAAATCCAAATAACACGATCCACTGGACAAACACAGATTCATTTGTGGCAAGCTTTTTTGTAACATTGATAAGTCTTGTCGTAGGGCAAATCCAATTTTTAAAATTTCCAAATTATTAAAAATATTTCGCCCGAAAAGTCTCCATAAATCATCAGTAATGTCCTCTGACATGACATCGATGAGATAGACTTTATCAAATGTAGCCAATTGAAGTAAACTCACAGTTTCCACCTGACATGCTGAAGGCTTCCACTCCGAATCGAAACCAATTAAACTGTGTTTTTCTAGAGTTCTAATCATATCGGTGAAAGTTGACTTGCGATCGACAAGAATGATAGCATCATCTCTCAATTCTAACTGAAGATAGTCATCTTTGATTCCCGATGGGGAGGCATCACCAGAATTATTCATTGGAAGGTCATCACACCCGCCACCACCACCACCACCCCAACCACCGTCGACAGTGTCATTACTTGTATTATGGTCGCTATCATTGACGTATAGAGTAGGCGGCCATTGTTCGGTGGGAATCTTATATAGCTTGACCCAATAGAGAGCTTCTTCTCGGTCACCATGCGACGAAATATTCGCTACGAGATCATATTTCAAAACTGTTGTGGTTGCTGCGTCTTTAACAAGCTCACGGAATGAGTCACGGCTCATTTCGCCATCCTTGAAACGTTTATAGAGGTAGTACATGTATGAACGAGATTTGGAATAACTCAGGTTTGGGGTGAGTTGCTCATCGATTTGGTATTTTTTGGCGAGGCGAGCTACAAGTTTCGACATTGGTCGGAAACTTATAATGGATTGATTCAGTTCAGTATATCCATAACGTCTAGAATAAAGAATAAAACAATTTAAAATCATACAAAAAAGTATTTCAAGAGATTTTCATGACAAAAGAACGATCGAACAGAGCATATCAGGATTATTATATAGAACTCACTCAATGATCGGATAACAATGATCGATCACAGTCTTTCGTTTGTCCAATAGCGAGTCAAGATACTGCACTATTGCCTCCTGCTGATCTTTAGTTTTGTCTAGACATTCCACAGCAAGATTTGGTTTGTTTTGCAAAATTAGTGGCAACACTATTTGATAAATATCAAAGGACTGGGTAGCCTCCAAATAGATAGCCCAGTATGCTGCCTGTGGTTAAATGAAACATAAAAAGAAAAAAACAAAAAAAAAAACATGACATGGAACATGGAATCATTTCTATAGAAATTATCTTCTCTACCAACACCTTACATCTTTGTAGCGCTTCTCGTCAATAAGTTCTTGAATTTTCGTAACGAGAATGTCTTTAATTTTGGTTAATTGATAAGCGATAGTGATGCCTTTGTAAAGTGGCAAAACGCCTGACGTCTTGATAAAGTTAAATGCAACCATTCGCATGTTGTCATTGCACAAGTTAGCTATTTCCGGGTTGGTCTTGTGCAATGCACAAATCGTTTCGAGAACTGAAAATATAAACAAGGTGTTATGTTTATTAATTCGTTATGAGAACATACAAAATTGGGGTTATGTAAGAAACTTGAAACTGAAAATGAGGAAAAACCATAATCTTGAGAAATCAAAATAACGAAATCCGAAAATTCCGAAAAAATGATAAAAGGGGCCTTAAGTTTGGTTTGGTATTTTAAATGTTGTTATTTTTTGTTTGCAAGACCACAGGATATGACAATTTGAACTCATACAGACGGAAGATAAAACAAACAAAAATAAAACGTTTTTATAAAAATAAAACAAATTTCAAATAAATTCTGCCAGCTGAACAAAATCTTGTGCACTAAGTATAGCCTTGGTTTACAAAGATTTATGCCGTTTGGAAAATATAGGTACCATGTTCGTATTTTTACTTTACTCAGTGGAGACATATTGGCGCATTCAATGGGCTCTATCTCTGTTCTCCGGAGTTTTTATGCCTTGTCCGCATATTATGAAATCAAGTACTAGTAATAAGCTATAATTTGAGATACATTTCAATTCTGTTGGATCTACACCCATTTTTCCCATAATCCTTTGATCCAACGTACTGTCAATTAATTTTTTAAATAATAGTTTTGCATGTTTTTTTTATTGTGCAGATTATAACCGAAGAGGGACACTGCCGACCGTATTTTGGAGGCACCATGTTATTTCTTACTCGTCATTTACGTGGCAGAATACGGTGCAAACAGGAGGAGAGACTTAAAATAAACCCCCTAATTTAAACATCAAATTGGTCAGCGAAGTTTTGCAAATGAATCACTTTAATGGTTGCTTATTGGATTCGGACGAAATACCACCAAATTTTATTGCTGACGTTTTGCAACTCATCGAATTCTTTTCAACAGGACCAACTAAAAAATCTCTGAGAAATTGAATTCAAACATTTTTCGTTTCAGAGATCTTCTCAAAATACAGGAAACTGACAACCCTCAGAGATCTCTCTTTCTGGAACGCCCCTGATTTTTTCATTGACAATGACTTCCCTAATATATTTAACACAGTGCTGCTGGTACACCCTTTTCATTTTGACCGTTGGCTTATTGAAAGAGCCAGTTAGAAAAAACTAAAGACTGCTTCTAAGCAAAAGAATACTTTTGTACACAATAATATTCGGGCGGTTCCCTTTATTTAAAAAAAAAAAAGAATTCACGTTTGAACATGTGAAACTCGCTCCTGTTTGTATGCTTCTTTTCAGAATTCGTTTTTCGGCATATGAAGTTTATTTTTCGTCTGTGCAAATATGTTAACCAAAAATCCAAAGTTTTTATCGTTAAAAGAGAAAGATGATGTTATAAAGAAACTAAAAAGAGGAGTAGCCCCATCAATTTTATCACACTCATGAGTCGGGTTTGTTTTAGATGTTGTTGCCTAAAATAAGATTGTGACCACAGGAGAAAAAACTGATTCCGATAGAAAAGTTAAAAAAGCCAGAATTACATTCTTAGCATGCACTTACCCTCCTGATCTTCACAAAATTAGGCCCTTGATCATTGGAAAGGTGAAAAAGCCAGAATTAGTTTTTTTTGGAATTTTGGCTTCGATCATTTAGATTTTGCGATAGTTTGGGGAGTTTGAAGAATATAACGATTTAAGCTTTTTTAAAATTTTATTGATATTTTTTCATTTGATTTTTCTGGAAATTTGGGGTCTTCTAAATTTTTGGGTTCAGGGATTTCGGATTTTCGTGACTAGGGGTTACCTTTATTGTATTTTTTTTTTTTTTTTTTTACTTTTAAATTTTAAAGAGAAGTTTGAGTTTTTGGGATTTTGGGATTTTGGGCATTCAAGATTTACGTATGTATTTTACGGAATTTCAGGTTTTCGGATTTTGGCTTTTCTAAATATTGTCCTATTATGATTCTCAGTTATCGGTTTTTCGAAATCTGGAGCCTAATCGTGGCATACGTTAACGAACGAACGTAAACGTACTGTCGAATGCTGTCTCTTTATAATTTGTACAGAACGATGGAGAGAGAAATAGCAAATACGTTTACGTTCGCTCGTTTTCGTATGCGACGATTCGGCCCCTGTTTTAGGGTTTTTATTTTACGGACTTGTGCGAATTTTTGAAATTTTGATCAATCCAAATTACCTATAAGTATTCAAGACTCTGGATAAAGAAAAAGATTTTTTTTTCATTTTTTGGCTTTTCGAGATTTCGAAATTTGCGAATTTTTGAATTTTGTTTTCGAGTTATTAATATTTTAGCCGTAGACATTTTTCGTCTCTGGGTTTTAGATTTTCATTTTGTGCCATTATTTTAATTATTATTTATAAATAAAAAAGAATATTTGTATCGACGGTTTATTTTGGGCGTTTTAAATTTACGCTCTGAGCATATTAATATTTCAAAGACTCAAAAGAGCAAGTATTGGTTTCGTGTCAAAAACAAATTGAGGTTTTAACAAAAACAAACATTACGATGATGTAGAAGACTAAAAAAAATCTATCGAACCGTTTTTTTTTTTTAAATTTTTTTATTGACATTTTTCAAACGATTTACGAAAAAATTGGTATGCTATTTTTAAGATATTATTTATCAACATATAAAAACTAAATTTTGAAAAAAAAATCACTGACCCAATATCAAAAAAAAAATAATTTTTCAAAAAAAAAAAAACTCAAAAAGTTTTGTACAACATGAGCAGGTTCGTGCATTTTATTTTTCGGAGACTTTTAAGTGTTTGGGATTTTTTTGTGTGAAAGTTTTGCCCCATTGAGATTTTAAGTTTTCGGATTTTGGGATTTTATACTTTGGAATATTGAAAATTCCTGAGTCGGGACTTTCAGAATGTTGATTTTCAATTGAAGGATATTGAATTTCTAAACTTTGCCTTTTGGGATTTTGACTTTTAGGGATTTTAAGTTTTGGTATTCAGGGATTTTTGGCTTTTATTTTGAGAGGTTTGAGAATTTCGGGAATGTTACTCTTCTGAATTTTGTCCAACTAATTGCAGAAATTAAAAGTATGTCACACTTTACGCCGAGGAAATTATACGACAACGTAGGTAGCAACAAATACAATTGACGCGTCCCACAAAGAGAGATATTTGAGGGCTCAGAGATTTTTTAAGTGGGTCAAAAATCTCAGCTGTCAGTTTGTGGAGATCTCTCAGACAATTCAGTTCAATTTTAGTGGGTGTACGTTCCTAATAAAAGCCAAATTATGTAGACATTTTAGGACATTGAATTACATACATATACCTAACTCATAATATAAATTTCAGGTCTAAGTAGGTACCTGAAGATATTAATATTTTCTTCTACAAAGCTTTTTTAGTTTCAATTTACTTCTTAAAATCATTTTAGGATTCGATTTAATGATAATAGGTATCATTTCTTGTTTTTCATCTTTAAACAATTAGGTCACGATAAGATAATAATTTATTATCCCACATTCTTACCAAATAATGCTAGATTCTTGTTCTTCAAATTATTGCAGCCTGGACAATTAGCGAAGAGTTTGAGAGCCAACATCAATGGATTTTCATCATTCAAATAGACGGCTTTTAAGTTCTGACTCAAGCTTGGAGTGCTCTTATCTAGAAAATTAAAAAAAGCAAACAAAAACTTTATTTTAGGTATAACACTTTTGGAAAAACTCAACTCACATGAATTCCACATGGTTTGATATGAAGAGAACCATGTTTCCAATGCCGTTGGCAATTCAGCATTAAAATCTTCACCATTTAACCCAGCAGACTTTGTTATATTAGGAACGACGGTAATTTTCAGATTCTGAGTGAAAATTTCCATTGATTCGAATTCCTGTTGAAGAATTTTTTTTTTTCATTTTTTCATAAAATTTAATTTCTAGGGAAAAGAAAAATGAAGGAACCTACCTCTTCGTCATTGCTGTCATCTTCGTAGCCAGCTGGAAAACCTCTTCCCTGGTACTGTATCATTTTTTTTTTTTACTTTTTTTTTACGATTTATAGAAAAGTATGTAATTTAAAATTATACACTTAAATTCGGTGTAGTTTATTGTTTCTTTTTATTTCGATTTGTGTATAAAATTTATTGTAGAAAAATCAAAGGAAGAAATTTTGCATGGAATGCATTTTTTCTCGATTTGATTTTGATGCAAAAAAAAGAATTATTTTTTATGTGACGTTTGTGAATAGAGATGTGCTAAAAATGAAAAAAAGTGCTGCCAATAGCATTACACGAAAAAGAACAAAAAAAAGTCAGCATTTACATTTGAAGATTTTCCATTGATGATTTTTATTGTTAGACCAAAATTTATCATTTTTACCGACACCGACACCCAAAACGATTTTGATTATTTTTTTTTTTTCAAAAACATGCGCAAACTCGTATACAGTTAATCCTCAATCCTTAAGAAATTTGTGAACCGGGAAATATTGTTGACTTCTTTCAGGTTCCAACTCTCTTTGGCCCTCACTTTCCAGAATTGCGTAGAAAGCATGAGGAAAGTTTAAATCCTGACTTTGGAGGTCACTCCTGTCAAATTTCATCAATTTTTTTCATTTTTCTCCTGGTCAGAACAGGTTATATTATAAAGGCTTGCCCAAACCAAAGTGCGACAGTGCGACATGACAACGCCAACATTTATTTACATGGCGTCATATGAGAGTACCCACACCAAATGCGATTTATCGCAAAATGTTTTTCATATAAAAATCGCTTCGCACATGTCGTAACGCACTGTTTCGATAAACATTAGTCATGGTCAAAATCAAGTAATGTTTTTTACAATCATTCCATCGATAGTTTCAACGATTGCTCTATATATTTTTCTATTGTTTTGATAGAGAGAAAACAAGGAAACGATCTATCGAACGACTATTAAAATTTTACGTGACAATTGTTCTTTGTTGATAAAATCAGACGAAATTTCTTTTCATAGAAAAACTCTCTTCCTTCTTCACAAATGACTACAACAACAAAAAATTGTAAAAATGTTAAAGGCTTTCCCAAACCAAAGTGCGACAGTGCATTACTACATATTGTACTTTACCACGTTTACCAAGAGTTAACCAGGTTGCATGAATCCCCCTATTAAATTTACTTAGTGAAAAAAAAAATTGGGAAGTGAATGGTCACATTTTTTCAGTCGTGTAAATGCGGCTTAAGATTAATGTGCAAGTGCGAGTGCATCCTAAATAACCTAGATGTAGGCAGGTGGTTAGATCTAAAAACATCTCACATGCGCTTGCAGCGCCACATCGATTTTTTCTGAACAAATAAAGTCCTTAAAAATTTCCCCAATAATATAATTTTGGTAACATGGTACTGCAATTATTTTAAAATTATCTACTATCTTGTGAATTTTCTCTATCTGTTTATATTTTATTTCAGTTGTCTGTTATATTTTAAGAAATCTCTTATCAAGACGTTTTCATATTTTGGCATTTTCAGCAAAATATTTGACAGCTTCATCTGTCAAAGTGCAAACCGGTGGAGAAAAGGAAATTCTTACATCACATCTCCGAACACTATTTTCACCTTACATAAGCCATTAGCCATTCCTCTGTCATTTCGGTCATATCGTGAAAAATTGGTAAAGAAAATTGCATTATTTAATATTAAAATAAAGTTTAAACAAATTTAAAACAATAATTATAGCTTGAACGAAAATGATGCAACGCGCTGCACTCAACACCACCGCCCTTCTGGTTCCAATTGTTGAAAATGGACTCCAGCAGCAGCGTGGTATGGCCACCCTCAAGTCGATTTCTATGCGATTGAAGTCTGTGAAGAACATTCAAAAAATTACGCAATCCATGAAAATGGTCTCAGCCGCCAAGTATGCTCGTGCTGAACGTGATCTTAAGCAAGCCCGTCCCTACGGTGTGGGTGCTAAGCAGTTCTTCGAAAAGACCGAGGTCACCGAGGACGAAAAATTAGAACCCAAGAAGCTTCTGATCGCAGTCACTTCTGATCGTGGTCTGTGTGGTGCCGTGCACAGTGGTGTTGCTCGTGAAATTCGTAACACTTTGGCCGTTGATGACACCAAGACTAAAGTCATCTGCATTGGAGACAAGTCGCGTGCTATTCTGCAGCGATTGTACAGCAAGAACATCATCTTGGTAGCAAACGAAGTTGGCCGTCTGCCACCCACTTTCTTGGATGCTTCTCGCATTGCCCATGAAGTCATGACCTGTGGCTATGACTTCACCGAAGGCAAACTTGTCTTCAACAAATTCAAGTCAGTGGTATCATACGAGATGAGCCTTTTGCCCGTCTACAGTGCCCCAGTTGTTGAGAAGTCCGAGAAATTGGTCGTCTACGACTCATTGGACGCAGAAGTCATTCAAAGCTACTTGGAATATTCAATGGCTTCATTGATTTACTACTGCATGAAGGAAGGAGCATGCTCCGAGCAATCTGCCCGTATGACTGCCATGGACAACTCGTCCAAGAACGCCGGGGAGATGATTGACAAGTTGACTTTGACTTTCAATCGTACCAGACAGTCTGTCATTACCGGAGAACTTATCGAAATTATTTCTGGTGCTGCTGCCCTCACATAAACGATGTTGTAATAAAATTTTAATTGTTTTTGTCTAATAAATAACTTACAACAACAAAATATTCGATTAGTTACATAATTATGGCTAAAGCTGCCAATTTAAGCGAAGACAAACTACATATAACAAAAAATAAAAAGAACTAAATGTAATTGCAATCCTAGATTGAATAAATGGATATTACCTACTTACTATAAATAGAGGAATAAACTTGTTTATTATAATAAACCTTACAGGTAGCTGTTACGGATATAATGTGGATATTTATTAAACTATTCTAGCTGGAGAGATGAATGGGATATAGATATTGAATTGGCTAACTATTGATATGGAATGGAAGAATAGTCCTCCCGTTTTTTTTTTCTTCTCAAACATTTATCAATTTTGTGTTTGCTTGTATTTCGAACTTCTTTAAAAAAATAATATTTGTTTATAAATGGCATCTGGGGATGTGACGATTTTGGGGACTTTCAGCTTTGTGACATCTCTGCAATCTCAGCAACAAAAAATATGGTTTTACTGCGCTAAGAAAATCATGCATTCACTTCCTCAGCTTCTTTTTTTTATAGAAAATATACCAAAATACATTTATCAGAATTCTGGAATGGCAATTGCATCGATAAAAAAACCTCTGAGTTCAAAGCTCCTGTAATAGCGGTAGTTGAACATATTCTTAGACTTATTGTAGGCTCTCAGATGTTATAATTCCACTTATGTTAAATTTCGAGAGAACTGAACTGTTTGGAACAGAAAAGTACAACTTTTAGGTATTTAAGGAAAAAATATCTCTTTCAAACAGGATTTCTCCCGTGTTTTATGAGTATGTCTGGACATGTTTCGGAGAAGATTTTATGCAATTTCTTTGGAGACACAACAGATTCGTGAAAACTTTCAAATGTGTTTGTTGTTGTTTTCTGTTCTTTGTTCTGATGCTTTTTATGAAACTGTTCTTGGCCCTTTTATATTCAACCTTTTTCTCATTAAAAAGAGCTAGTAATTTGAACAGTCAGTCACCGGAACGACATTTGGCCAATCAGTCTACCAACTGAAAGAACTAAATGTTGTTGAACCCGGGTATTAATTTTATTCCAGCAATATGACCTAATTATTTTTTGTGTTTAAACTTAGTAACTGGGGCGTATGTGGAACATTTTGTTCTATTGCAATACAATTAATACAAACTTGCAGAATAAAGAAAACAGGTGCTCTTTTAAATGATAATACAAGGCTGATATTACGAATTACGATAATCGTTAAGAATCCATCGTTTTCGTTGAATTCCGAAACCTTTAGTCTGTCTGCATGTATTGGGGGCGTTTTCGAGAAAATGTGCTAAAATATGCAGTTTTTAGTCAGTTCAAACATGATATTTCAAGTGCATAATTTCCGGTAGACTGCAGTGATATCAAACACTTTGATATCAGAAATAGAAGTTCTATTGTAGTGACAACAATTTTTATCGTAACATAATTATTAAAGAAACTGCATTGGTATTGCATATTTTTTCGGCAACCCCCACGTACATGCAGGCAGACTAACACGTTCATCATTACCGGCCCTTATTATACAATTAATGTGAATCGGTTGCCTCTGGATTGTTCAGCCTTTTCACTTTTAAATCACTCTTTTCCAAATCAAATTCAAAATTAGATATACTTTTTTTACCATTCTATAAAATCAATTTTTTTTATATTAAAACAATGATGCACTGTTTTTATTTAATTTTATTCTTATATTTTGCATACATACGTACAAAGTTCATCAATTTTGTTCTTGATTTTTTCAAAGTATCGACACTGCAAAAAAAGCAGTCGCACGGAGACTTTAACTGGCCAGTGCATGTACTTTTGCATAATACTCAATCTACAACTCTTAATGATCATAAGTTTGAACTTTACTAATAAGATAAAAGTCATCCACTTTAGATACCATCTTTCAATTCCGCCGCTTTGTAATCAATAGTTAAAGGTATGTATTAAAATACTGCCCTGAGAAATTCATGTATGGAATCAAAACTGAAATTACCCTTTATGTGCTCTAAAATTTGTATTTCAATATTATTTATTTTCAATAACTTATTCTTTGAATGTTAGTACTATAAAAGACAAGCCTGGTCTTTGTACAATGCAAATAAACTGATACTGAATCGTGTATATGGTCAAGATTCTACCCATAGTTACCGCAAGTTTCGGTGCAAAGAAACATTCTCTCGGATTTCTTTTATTCTCTTTTGGGGGTTTCAGAACTAAAATGTCTAGAAAATGTTTTCCTCGAAACTTATTTGCGAATATAATTTCCAGGGAAATTTATCTGTCATTTCATAATTTGTTTGTATCCTGGAAAATAATTCCAGGAAATTTTCACAATCGCTTAAATAATTCCGGGTGAGCAAAACACCCCACTCAGGCGAAACTCATAATTTCAAATTCCCACCAAAAAAAGTCACAAAAAAATGATATTCACATATGACAATCATTTTGACTGTTAACTATCAACAATCATCTTACACGATTCCACCCCTGGATTCTCGATAGAGCCCATTTTCATATAATAATCAATTTTTTTCCTTTTTGACATTCGTTCCTTTTTATCAACAACTGTCTGTGTTGATAAAACTTTTTATACAAAGAACTTAAATAAATAGTCTATTTAGAACTGTTCGGAACACAAAAGTACAACTTTTTGGTATTTAATGAGCAGACCTTTTTGGTGTTTAATGAGTTTACCTGGAACAGTTGAAACAGTTTTAAACATCATTTTCTGCACTTGGTTTTGAGCGAGAACTGATTCGAGGAAACTTTCAGATAATTGTTGTGGTTTTCCGTTCTGGCGGTTCCCGTGAAACTGTTCTGATCTATGCTGTTCTGTTATACTTTTTCTCATTTAACAAAGCTATTACTAAAACAGAAATTTAGCAATTCGATCGACTTTTTTTATCGCATCAAAAGTTGCAATAATGGCCAAAACCTGTACATTTAAAAAAATTGGAAATAAAAAGTTTTAATAAGAGCAAATTTAAATACACAAGCGACCAAGTCATTTCTTATCTGGTAGGTTCTCCCTATAACGCACGTACACATTTTTGATAGAAAACGAAGACTAGCAATTATCAGGAGACTCATCTATTCAGAGCGTCTCTGGTTTTCCTAAAACACTGTCGCCAAGTTTCTTTTTTAACCTTGTTTCCGCAGTAATAATCATCTATCTGAAACTCGAGTAAAAGAGTGAAAGTGGAAAAAAAATAAAACATTGTTGTCACCCTGTTTTAAAAAGTTCACAATTTTCATTTTTCGTTTTACTTTTTGTCATCATTTCATAAACTTATACATTAATCAAAAAATAAAAATAATTTTCTTTTCGTTTTTTTTTCTGTTTCAACACATTTTACAAATGTTTTTCTTTTTTTTTTTGGATTTAAAGTTTCGTTTTTTTTTTTTTTTTTGGGAATCACATTAAGTAAAAAAGTATGTTTGTCTCTAAGCTGAATGCACTTTTAAGATCAAAAATAGATTGTCAAATGGAATTTTGTTTAAAATTAACTGAAAGACGTTTACAAAAATTATAAAATTTGAAGTTTCTTTTGTTTGTCCAATTATTGTTTTCATAAATGTGTTCATTCTCCCGTTTAAATGTCCACATTTAAACAGAAAGTGCAAAAACCAACAAAATATTTCTCCTTATTATAATAACACGGCGGCGGTTTTACGTTAACAAAAAAAAAATTAGGACAAATGTTTTAACTTAATGACTAACAATGGAAAAAGAAAGGAAACTAATTTGACTTGGAAATTTTTAAACATGCTACAATCGTCTCTAGTTTGAATTAATTTAATTTCTGTTTTTAAATGCTGTCTTTGATAGAATTTAAGAATATTTTTTTTTTGTTTTCTTTAAATACATAATCTTATTTTTCCCTCCCTTGTTTTTCTTTTTTTTTTTACAAAAAAAAATTCTATATTTAGGTAAAAAATATTTGTTTTTTTTTTTAGTCTACCACTTCTTTTTGTGCTCATCCATTGAGACGCCACCGGGTCCTAGTGACACGATCATCAATAGACCACCAATGACTGAGAGGGTCTGAGGAAAGAAAACAAAAATGTTCTTAGATAGAAAAAAAGGGAACAAAAAATAAATTGTTATTACCTGGAAGAAGTCATATTTAAGGAAATCTCTCAAAGGCTTGTATGCGGGAATGCTCCACCACGCGTTATGATACAAATTCAATACAGTCAAAAGTACTACAAGAATAAGTGCAGACAATTTTGTTTTGTAGCCAATAGTGACCATAACCATCAGAATTGAACCAATAATATCTTGAACGATCTTAAATAAAAGAACACAAATTAATAAGCATTAACTTTTTAAATATACAAAAAAAGAAAATTATAAGACTTACTTGCAAGAAACTAAATTCAAAACGAATGAGTGTAATGAACATGAAAGCTAAAAGAATACGTCCAGCAAGTTGCATAACATTTTTGGGTTTGTTCTCGCCTAATGATGGAACACCAGCAAATAAACTGCGTCCTTCAACTCTTGATTCTGCCAGAACAAGCAGCAAAGCTCCAATTAGAGCCAAATTACGTAGTAAGAATTGTGGATCCCAAAGAATCGAATAAGCGATTGTCTTTAAAAAAATAAAAGAAAAAGTGATTTATGTAAATGATGATAGTTAGATTGAGAAAGAGAATAGTTTAACTTACTTGTAACACAACAATAAAGAAAAGCACTCCGACAGCAATTTCAACCTTAAATCTAGCGAGAACCATTCCGCAGCCTCCAAGTTGTCCAAATAAATTGATTAAAACAAAAATTGTTGCTAGAAATTTGCCACAACCCCAGCTCATGTCCATGTATTCTCGTTGTTCGTTCCATTGGAACCACATCCGGAGACCATCTTCAAAGAAAGTTGCTATAAGGCAAAGTCTAGCAACTGTTGGCAGGATGTTCTTTCCTTTGCGTATAACCTGAATAAAAAAAAAAAGAAAAAGACATTAATGTTGGAAAACTGTTTTTATGCTCTATCCACAAAAAATCCCGCTTTTGACGTAAGTCACAAGAAAATATTTTATTAAAAAATGGTCAGGAGATATGAAACCCGTAGAGAAAAGAACAAAAGACAACATGTTCTTAAGGTTCAAAGGTAATAATCCAATGAAATGACTACTCTAAGTCTCAAAGCCTTATTCTGCTAAACGTTCAAGTGAAAGTTTTTACTCTGCAATTTGTCCTTTAGTGGTAGAAGGAACAAATTACTTTAAGGAATATTATATGAATCATTCAGGTGAAAGGATAGTTTCGGTTGAATTGTTTACAGAATAGGGCTGTTAGTAGGGATTTGATGTTTAAGATTTCATTTAAGAAAAAGATAAGGGAAAGATAATGTCGAGAGAATCCATCAGATCCTTTTCTAGGCTCATTAGGGATGATCAGCGGACCATTTGTTAACTCTTCGTATGAAAAAAATTAGGCCGGAAATAAGCTAAGGACTCTTGAACTGTCACGAAAAAAATGTTTTCTGTTGAGAATATTTAATCCGTTAAGTTTTTAACAAGCAAAATGATAAAATTTATGCGACATCATCATATCAAGCCAAAACAGTTGCTCCAATGACTCAACGGGGCCACCATCCGGCATCAGTAATGGTTCTGTTTAAATCCTATTTCATCCAACTGTACGCAACTGTTATAATTTTGTAATTTGAAAATATAATATGCATAACGACTCTATTTTCGGACTTTTGCATCAAGAACAATAAAATGTACTCATTTATTCATTAATTACCACAACAATTGTTAAATGCATACGAAAAAAAAATCAATCGAATCTTGACATTCATATCAATTTCTTTTTCAAGCTTAAAAAAAAGGAACGCAAAGCGTTGACTTGAGAGTGGATAAATAAACCTTCTATTTGTCCAGTTCACGTTTCAGAGATCAAAGAGTGCTTAGTAATCTCAGCATGCTGAACAGGATACGTTCATATCTTTTTTTTTATGGACGAGAGTGATTGTGTTTTTCTTAGTAATTATGAATCTCTGAGGGCTCCCAAAGGGACAAAAAATCTCAGCTGCCAGTTTTTTTTTTATTTTGCAGAGATTTCTGATAAGAAAATTTTTTGGATGCATATTGGAGAGATTTATTTTAGTTTGCGGGACGGGCCTATTGAATTTGTTTCCTGATATTCTGCCACAGGAAATTCTTCGGATCTCGGAAACCTGGGGGCCGATTCTGGTTTTGTGAATAAGTGAATCGAATAAATTGTTTTCAGTTCGCCGAAAAGCATTAATTTTGGTTCATGTATTTTTTTTTTCTTTCTATACATATTTAGTTCAGATATAAGATTTAGCTTTCAACTTTTGACCTTGACATTCACTTCGAAAATATTATGCCAAAAAAATGATTCATTCCGAAGGTTTCAGTTTTTTTTCACAAAACAAGAATCCCATTTATGAGTGAAAAACTTTTTGTTTCACTTTTTTACAGAACCAGAATCGGCCCCTGAACTGGCTAATTAAAATACATTAAAGGCTAATGGAGTTAAAACTCAATGGAATGATCATTAGTAGATTCCGTTGGGAAGGGATATACATATATTTTTTTTTTAAAACTGAATCCCTCATTAAAGCCATTTATTCAGCTAATCTTACTTATGAATTAGATACCCAGAATATTGACCTTGTGTTAATCTTATATGAATTCCAGGTCATAGTGCTTTTGAGGAAATGAGTGATGAATCGGCCAGTGAAATAGGTCTTCATGGCTTACTTAGAAGAAAGTGTAAACATTCCTCTCTTAAAGTATGACCAAAAAAAAAAAAATATACCTGCGGTGTATAATCACCACATTAAACAACAATAAACCACCAGACTGAAATTGAAAACAATTTCAACACAATTAGAGCTTGAGAGAATAAGATTTCCCATTCCCATAATAATAGCATTAACAACGTTAATTGATCACCACTTTTGCTTTCAAGAGAAAGCAGAATGTAATCAGAATGACAATGAAAAAAACAGCGGTGGTGTATAGCTTGCTTTTTATAAATTTGATTGCTTCCACATGTGGCTCCAAAATCCAACAGCTGCTACTTCAAATAGCAACAACAAACTGCGATTCTTTAATCAAATAGATAAACCATGCGTGTGTATCTTACTCTCGCTGTTCATGTATAGATCCCTCGAAAGCTAAATTAACTTCAAGCAAGTCCACTTTATTTACTTGTGACGTGTCTCTCAATCTTTCATTAGCTATGCAAATCCAATTGTAAAAATTAGCTGGTTATGTGAATAAGGTAGACTAAATTAAATGCCAGTCAGGTATATTTTTCTTCTTATTTTGTTTGCACTTGATTGGGGGATAGTGTGTTTTTTTTTTCTTTTTCTAATACGTGGTCTCGATAAAGTGATAAAGAAAGACCTTAGTACTTGTCGCAAACAAAAATGCCAAATAGGAGAAAGAAAGAAAATCTGCCAACATAAAGTGCTCAGCTATTAAGTAACAACAGGCCCCACAAAGATTATTATTATTTAAACTTATGTGTCGTGGCTCGTGTCGAGACGAGATATGTTTTTGTTACAAAACCGGTTGCGGTGGTCTGCAATCTAAAATTCAACATCAAACTCGAATAATTTTCCTTTCTTTTGAAGAATTTCGATTTGGGTCGACCTAAAGCGATTCGAGTGAGCGAGCGAAAGTGGTCGGTCAGTCACAAATGCCACTGACCAACTGGTTTCAAAGACGATCTTGAGATATTGAATATGCATGAATGTGCATTGCTAGTTTATTTGGATGAGGATGCTGAGCTTTAGTTGGGGCACACAAGGCGAGAGGGGACACACTTTAGGACATTCTATTAAATTCACATAACTTTTACAGTTAGATTCGAAGCGAGAGAACTATTACCAAACAAACAACAGTTGCATTGTAGAAAAAAAAGAGCCTCTCACGGTTTAAAAATAATAAGAAAACACCCAGGCTAAGAGGAACAAGACGAGTAGAGCAGAAAGAAACCAACACACAACAGAAAAATATATATTTTCTTTTCTGAAATTCATCGATGACGTTGACAATTTTCGGTTTTCGTAGGCAACAACGAACAATGTCAATGGGAATGTGTGCTCCCCCACCACGGTTGGTCGATTGTGGGTATGAATTCGCGTGTGGAATAATATTTTGGCAACAATGTTGATGATTTTTCAGCGCTCGCCCTGGTTTAGGTATTTTAAGATTGCATTTCAGACATGACACCTTCACTTACCTGATCGGCGACGTCCTCCGTTTTGGAAATATATTCGTTGGGGATGTTCATGATTGTTTTTTTATTTGCTTTTTTTGTAGGTTTTTTTTTTTGTCAAAGGAACACGCACACACACTGTATTTTAGAGACACCTGATTGCAAGAGAGTTTTAATTTCTTCTTGATTTTATAATTACAAAAAAAACTAAAACGGAATTTTTGGAATCAAGTTATCTACGCTCTAGTGAGCGATCGTTTTACAGCAGTGGCGAGCAGGCGAGGAACGAAAATGCCAACTTGTAGATGGGCCAAAATTTGTGGAGCTGTCATGATGGTTTTTGCATATCCATGAGAGCGAAAGAGACAAAGACAAATTAAAATGAAAGTTTTGATGAATTTAGGCATTTCGGTATGTTGTTGTCCTTTTCTGTTTTTTGGTTGCTGTATGTGGATTGTGAAAATGTCAAGTGATGTGTAAGTTCTACAAAATCCACAAAAAAGTTGTACAGTACGAGTCGAAACACTAGATAGTTTATTTTTGAGAATGTTAAGCATGGGCCACATCTATCAGGTTTCGACTAGAGCAAATTTATCCCGTTTGCAAAAACACGCAGGTGAACTACGTATCTGCACAGCAAATTTTGTTAAGTTTTCAAAGACATTTTTCTCGAAATTCAATATTTGGATTGAATAAAAAGATATCAAATTACCTAATAGCCTGTTTCGAAAATAGCCCAAATGAGATAATTTAGCAAATCTGATAAACATAGTTTTCATTACAAATTATCTCATTTGGTTTGAGAGCTCATTTGCTGTTTTCTATCTGACTCTTCTTTTTTACAAAACTCTTTGTTAGTGTCGTTTCATTCTCTCCTATACTGAACAAATTTGTGAGAAATTCAAAATGAAGTATGGGTGTGTTCATAAACATTTGGGTTAATTTCCGAGCTAATTTCGTGCAATGAGGTTTAAATTATTTCATTTCAAGCTGAGAATTTGTATAGAGAGCTCATTTGGCAAATTTGATCGAAATCATCTCATTTACTCCAGTCGAAAGAGGCTATAACTGTAAAAAATATGAATTACAATTTGGTATGGATACTCTCATATGTCACTGTGTAAATAAATTTAGCTGTCGTGTCGCACTGTCGCACTTTGGTGCGACACGATTTTTATATGAAAAACTCATATGACGCTGTGTAAATAAATTTTGGCGTTGTCGTGTCTCACAGTCCGACACGACAGTGCAACACGACAATGCCAAAATTTATTTACACAGCGTCATATGAGACTACACACCAAATACGATTAATCGCAAAACGTTTTTCATATAAAAATCGCGTCGTACATGCCGTGACGCACTATCGCACTTTGGTTTGGGCAAGCCTTTATTCTGTAAAGGAAATAAGAAAACAAACCGCATCGCAAACATATAGAAGTGTGAAAAAAGAAGCGTTAGACATAGAAAAGGCAAATGAGCTGTCAAATGAAACTAGATAGCCTGTAATGAAAATATTTCTAAACAGATTTGCTAAATTATCTCATATGGGCTCTAGGCGAAAGAAGCTATTAGGGGGACTCGTGCAACCGTGGTAAGCCTGGTAAATGTGGTTAACATTTCAAAAATTTGTATGGAAATGACAGTTAGCTTACCTGATATTTTTTTTTCAACATTAACCAAGAGTTTACCAGGTTGCATGAATACCACTATTAGTTTATTGGTTGTTTGGGAATTTCTCGTCATGGAAGTGAGTTTAATTTGAGTTTTTTGTGTAATTTTTCAGTCACTAGGTCACTAATTAATGACAAACTGCATTATATGTTACCTTATTACCTGTGCTATGACTTATACCAACTTGCCAAAATATTTTCAGTGAAACTACCGCCTAAGCTTTTAAGAAAAATCAATTCAAACTCTTTTCGTTTACTGTACCCAGAAGTGATACATTTTCGATTTTACTACCTATTGTGAATTGGTCATGTTGCAAAAGAAAATGTCAAAAAAAAAATAAAATAAATAACAAAACTGCGTAAATTTTCCCAAAAAAAAAATTATTCCGTATTACTCTTGTTTAAATGTAAAAAAAATAATTGTTCAATTTATAAAAGATATAAAAATAAAATAAAAAAATTACTAAAATATAAAATTAAATAAAAAAAAACGAAAATGGATCAACTTGTCGATTGGCAAAACAATTATCAAAACATTCGCGATCGCGGCCAACACTTGCTAGACACTGAGAAATGGGCCGATTGTCGATTTCTTGTCGGAACACCACCCAATCAGAAGCTTCTTCCTGGTCATAAGCTAATTCTGGCAATGGCATCTCCAGTTTTCGAACGAATGTTCTATGGCAATTTGCCGGATAAAACTGATCCCATTGTGATACCCGATGTCCAGCCGGAAGCCTTTCATGCCATGCTGGAGTACATTTACTCGGACAAGATTAATATAAGTTCGTTCGATAAGGCTTGTGAGCTATGCTATGTGGCCAAGAAGTATCTGTTGCCGCATGTAGTCGCACAATGCACCCACTTTCTCTGGGCCGATCTGAGTCCAAAGAATGCCTGCCGGGCATATGAATTCGCTAAGCTCTTCGATGAACCAAGGCTTATGCAGAGTAGCATGGAGGTAAGTTCAGATTGTTTAAATTGTTTTGGGTAAGACAGTTAATTTTTTGTTTCTCAGATAATCGCAGCTAAGACCAAGGAAGTCTTGGCGGATCCAAATTTCTGTGACATAGAAATGTCGACATTTCTAACAATTTTGGACTCGGATAAGCTTAATATTGAGACCGAGTTAGACTTGTTCAATGCTCTGTTGCGTTACGCCATGGAGAGAGGCTGTATGCCCGACGACGATGATAACATGCCAAGTACCAGCAGTAAATGCCATGGAGATCAATCAGTATCGCAAATCATCGACGAAGAACACCCTGTTGTCGATGTAGAATCAATGCATGAGACCATCGAACCCGATGAAATGGAGGAACAAAAGGCGGAGCCTTCACTGGAGCAAATTCAACAGCATGACGAACAACAAAACGTTGACATGGAAGTCCAGCGGAAGATAACTGATCAAAGTGTTATGAAACAGGCAGTGAAGAAAATACGTTTCCTCACAATGACACCTCAGCAATTCGCTGAAGGTCCAGCACGTTCGAAATTACTCCAGCAGAATGAGGCGCTCTCGATCTTAATAAAAATTTCGAGTCCATGCATCAACGATTGCCCAATGCCTGAGGGTTTCTGCACGTCCCGGATTTCGCGAAAAATCAATTTTCCACCACCGAGCAGCCACGACAACTATGACGACTATCGCATGTCTGCCTCGGATAGGAAGAAGCCATTACTCTTCCCAGCAGTAAGCACTACGCTCTTCGATCTCACCCCTCCAAATATAAGTAGTCGGTTCGCTGACAGCGATCTCACCAACGACACACGACGGTCATATTGCGTTCGCACTATTAAACAGCAGTTCGACTATCGCAACACTAGCGTGACCGATTGCGGTTTGACCTTCCAGGTGGACACGAACATCATGATTACTGGTTCGTATCGTTAAACTCGAAATAAAATGCCAATAATCTTCCTTCGTATAATTTTACTTTAGGTGTCCAAGTGCCCACTCAGGTGCTTTGTGGAGAGCTAATGAATTCGGCTGGATTCTCGGAACGTTATGCTGAGATACTTTATGCCCACGTTCAGGACATGCAAGGATCTCGACTCACGTACACTCATTGCACATCGCGGGTGCGCTACGATTCGATGTTGGAAATTTCATTTGACAGGCCGGTTTATATCTATCGCAATCGTATTTATAAGATTTATGTGGTCTTCAATAAGATCGGATGGTATCCGATGTACACGTGTGTGCCGGACATTATTTGCAATAGAGTTAAGTTTATGTTTAATGTAGGAGCTCCCGGCGAGTCTATGCGCGATGGCTTGATACGGGCTATTGTATTTTTGCACACTGACAACCAGTCACCATCGCCCGATAGAGCTGCCGTTATGTTGGAATAGAATAGGACAATGTCCTAGTAATTTTTCATACTTTTTAAATGTTAGTTTGTAGTTTCATGGTGTCCTTTTTAAAATTTTCTTTTGTTTCTGTATTGAAATCAATAAATGTATTAGCCAAATTGAGATCAATAACATTCGTTTTAAAATCAATCAAAGGCAAATAATTTTGTGGGATGGTTTGGATATTTTGAAGCGTTGTACCTACAGTTGCTATAATTTGGGGGTGTCTTCATTTGACGGCCACATCAACTTTGAACTTTGACCATAAAAAGCAAGTATCTACAACCGTTCAAAAATCCTCGTTTCCGTAAATTGCGATCGTTTTTGAAGAACGATATTCGTTTTTATTTACGACTGCTTTTGGCGGTTGTATTTGACTTTGATATAACTTGTTTCGTACTTTTTGTGTTTGTTTATTGGTCGTTGGTTTGCTTTTGCTATTTGAAGAAAGGAACATTTTGAACAAATTCCACAGTTCATGCATTTGAAAACTATCGTTTTCCTTAGTTATCATATTGTTGCCTTTCGCCTCGTAGTTCGTAACACGGACCCAGCTTTTCCTTATCGCCATGCGAAAATAATTTTTAAATGACAAATAATACAAAAAAATATCCTACTTGTTTGTGAGAAATTGTAATTTGATTTTTTGATTTTTCTTAAATACAAATTTTTTTTTGAAAATCTTGTTCCAGGATAACAACTTTTAAATGTTTTTACCCGCATTAAATAGTAGGAGAAATTTTTTTTTCAAAAGCTGAGTTAGAAAAGACCCAGGTAGGCCGTGTCATCCAGAACTAACGTTGCAACCTATACCCATTTCTTTTCTCAAATACTTGCCTCATCCTTTTTGCTACCTAATCCGCCATACCGAATCTTTTTCCGCTCTTGTTCGCAACAAAACGCATTTTGTTGAGGGCAAGACAAGCGTAGGAACTTTCTATTTCTTAGTGTCGGTAAGTGGGATAAGTAGAAAAAAGATAAGCTAAGAATTATGAAAGTAAGTTTTTGAATAAAGTAAGGTAGGTACGTCAAGTTTTGGAGGACGTGACCTGCTTGCGATGAGCGGCAGTTAGCCCGCCGGAATGGAAGATCTTGCAGCCAAACATAAATTTGACTGCAGCAAAATACATATCAGACCAGATTGGGAATTACCTTTTAATACCAGAGACAGCAGATGGACTATAGCCACATCAGGGGCATTACGGATATAAGTGCGTGAGCAGGACGCGTCCGTCAGAACTTTATATTCCAACCTATCTTATTTCAAAACTTACTATACTAATTCTTACCTCATTTTATTTTCTACCTATAACAATTACAATTAACAATTGGCGCCCAACTCACCTGTCGCATAACATACACCAAGTTAAGGTGTTTGTGTTCTAATCGAGATATTCAAAAACAAAAAAAGAACAACCTTGGAAATTACAAAAAAGTAATCTGTACCGAATTTCATACAAATCCCTCAAGCCGTTTAGGCTGTGGCTATTTGTACAGATGGACGCCAGACGAACAGACGCACAGACCTACGAACGGCATGACGAAACACACTTTTTTGTACTTCTCCATCATCGTAATGTTGGTTTTGATTAAAACCTCGTTTTTTTTTACACGAAAACAATACCTACTTGCCCTATAAAGCAAGGAAAAGCAAAGAAAGTACGCCCACCTGGTTCGAGTTTTCGTGAGTCTGACTACACTCGCCCCGTTTTAAAGTCTTTCAGATAAGCAAGATCAAATGATGCTTGCATCGAAAGGGCTTTTTTTGGACACTTTCTTTCTTACGCACAGTAAAATGTGTTACATCTGTATGAACTATTTCCCATACTAAAAGCATCAGCCATTTATACCAACCTAGACAAAAAAGAAATGAACAACATAATACATACAAAATAGAAAAAAATTAATTGCACCCTCAAGCAATATTTTGGCTTGTTTCCAAGTCAATGTAGGTACATAGAGGTATCCTACACGCTGCCATCAATCGCTATACTCAGCGAGAGATCAGTAAGCTTAGCTTACAATTATTGTCTTTCTTACTCCAAGTATTTATTACTTATATGCAGGTATACAAATGTACTTTTACAGTCTAGCGTTACGCAATCAGTATCAAGCTCTTTGTTTCTGTCCATTCCCACTTCATCAATAGTCATATTGTTCCTATCGCAAATCCATTGACCAAACTGACAAGTTTGCTGCGCTTATGGCTTACCGACAAAGTTTGTATGCCGCCAAAAAAAAACTATCGATCAATTCGCAATAATTATTGTAGAAAAGGTCTGCGCAACCAAAAGTGACACTCATGATAATGGAACTATAAGATACCCACCGCCGGTCATGCCGTAACGCCACCGCGCCGCTTACCACCACCGCCACCATCGCACTATACAGCAGTTACCGAACCCAAAAAGCAAAAACCCAACAAAAAACTAAAAGCTTTCACTATCATTTGGGCTAAAACTGGCTCTGACTGTGTCTTTGGCTGCTGCCGGGCAGGTTGAAAAAGTAAAGTTTAGGAGGTCGTTGTCGAACTGGAACATGTTCGATGTTAATATGCACCAAGAGTTGCTTGGCTATAAGCTTGCGCCGAGGCTTAGTTGGTCACAGCGATCGTAATTCAGTTGAATTTTGATCGCGGCTTAGCTTAAACGGAAACGGAGAACACCATCACCGCAGAGTAGGAAGTGTCTGTGAATTGTGTCGTCAAATCGAAATTTTAACGCATAAAAAAAGAAAATAACTTTCAAAAATGAAACGCATCCAGTCAAGTATCCTGATTGTTATGGGACTAATAAGTTTAGGTAAGTTTTGTTAAAAATTTGTTTTGGTTGTAATTCATTGTACCTATTGTTATTGTATAAAAGTGTCGTAACGGATTTAAATTTTAAACCACAATGTGGCATATCGATATCCAATCCAAAGATTAAATCCAAGCTTTCTGCTTGAATAGGGTTTTGCAATAGTTTTGTTTGTTCGATTTTAATATGTATGCCTTCACTTTTAATGTAGTGCTCTCGCTGCACTAAGTTTTGGGTTGTGCTTTTTTTTTTTTTTTAAAGCCCCGAGGGGCCTTTCAAGTGACTGTCTTTGAGTGAACAAGAGACCCCCGAGTAGTTCTACTTTAGATTGTACACATATCAACCTTCTTGGGTAGGTACCTTAGAGATTGGTTGCGCGGTTATGGTGTGCGGTGGTGCTAGGTGTTCCATAATGCTGGGTAATATAATTCTAATCTGGTTAAACTGGTTCAATTTCTTGGCTGAAAGTTGAAGATCTTGAACCATTCCAAAAAATTACTGTTGTTCAAAAAAGATTTTATGAAAAAAAAAATTAAAAAATACTCAAAGCTTTTGTTGTCGCAGTAAATGGCAACGGCCATTTAATGAATGACGAAATAGGGGTTGATATTGCATTTATGGATTTAGTCAAAGGAGTAAATGTTCTTAGCTACAAGATAATTGCCTTAAATTCATTATAATTGAAGGTTTTGATATGTGAAAGGGAGAACGATTCTTAAGTAAATTGATTTGAACTTGTTTTATAAACTGTTCATTAAAGGTCCTTCAAATTAGTAAAAATATCTGCTCAAAAATTGGCTGACTTTTGATACAAATACCATACCTTAGCCTAAGTTAGAAGAACGGTTCAGCATCAAAAAGTTTTTGACTGCATTCAATGTGTTCAATGACGTCGTTTGGGACTGTTCAGAACAGAAAAGTATACAATTTTTTGCTGTTTATTGAGGTTTTTCTATTATAAACTGTTCTAGTTTGCTGTTCAGAACAGTTAAGAACAGAATTTTCTGTACTTGCTTTATAAGTCAGAACAGACTAGAACAGTTTCGTGTTATTGTTATTTCTGTTTTGACGTTTTTCACGAAGCTATTCAGCTCTGTCCTGTTCTGTTTTTACTATTTCCTCGTTGAACACAGATTTTATATTTTGATGCAAAAGAAATGGTAGATGATTTTGTTGAGTATTATAGCTATCCAGTTCGATCCAGGTATTGATGACAATTAAGCAAGAAAGTAAACAAATACACTTTAACCATTTGAGCTAGTGGCAGGGGGTCAAGAATCGGTAGGATGCAGGTTCAAAACATTGTAAGGATGTACCAAAAGAAACTTAAAATCCCACCTTGAATCTAAAAAAAACTTTTAAGAATATGGGTCAAACTTACTGGTTGAACAAGAAGTTGAAATTGAAACTTCGTAGTACTGTCAAAGTTGAAAACTACGAAAATAGCATATATCGCTACAATGCGAATCTCTGTAGTTGAAATGAAAGTTGAACCAACTTTTACTTTAGCCGTGTTTTATTGGCTGTTGGGTTAGCATCAGCGCACTATAACTTTCTATGGAAAATGAACAAAACGAATGCTGCAGTAAAATAAGGCAGTAAAAATCTAAATAATAACTTACTTGCTGGTTATAAAGCTTTGAAATTTTGAAATAAAGAGGGAGTCATATTAATGAAATATTTTTTTTTTTAAGGTTACCAGTTTCAAGTGCAAAGGATGCTTGTTAATTTA
This sequence comes from Meliscaeva auricollis, assembly GCA_948107695.1. Classification (NCBI taxonomy): domain Eukaryota; kingdom Metazoa; phylum Arthropoda; class Insecta; order Diptera; family Syrphidae; genus Meliscaeva; species Meliscaeva auricollis. The sequence goes on along the minus strand of OX403617.1, from coordinate 16,122,039 downwards.
TATCTTTACGTGCAGAATAAAAAAAAATTGCTTATTCGTATTTTATTTAAAAAGGGCAAATCGATAAAGTTTGCGAACACACCCCTAAGCTAGCTTTGTTTCGCCATAAATTGCATCAAAAAACATCAACATGGTACCAACATTCAAACATTGAATGTTATAACTAGTAAAATCATTTTATTGGCATTCGATTGCTGTGCTTTCTACCCATCTATCGGGATTATATTTATTTATATATTTTCCTTGCAACCAAAAAATGCAATGCTTCAAATTAATCCACTTCGAATAAATAACAATAAAACCGTTATTCTTTAAAAATTTATAAAATGTATATTATGCTGATTTTGTTCCAAGAAAGTTCGCATTAGGTTGCAAAATGTTGCACTTTACTGATTTGTACTTGCTTAACTTAAAGGGCAAATATTGGTTTCGCGTAAAATATCAATTTCGATGTATTAATCACAACCAACATTGGTGATGGAGAAGTCAATGCCATCCATCTGTACATATTTCCACTGTAAAAACGAGTGAACGGATTTTCATTAAATTTGATACAGTTTTATAGGTATACGCGTCTTGATTTTAAATTTGAAAGTCTGACTGGTTTATTTTTCAGCCTTCTGTGGTTTTCGAAGGGTTAAAAAAACGCGATAATTCCAAGTCATTTGAGAAAGACAAATCCACTCCTATTGAAATTTTTAATATTTAAACTGATGTTCTGTCATTTTTCCTAAGTCTGGAGACCTCAATCGTGAAGATCTGATTATTAGAACTCAAGAAGTGAGCTTTTAAAGCAACACATATCAGGTCTTTTTTTGGAGAGTTTTCAGATTAAAAAAAACAAACAAAAATAAAACAGAAATCTCTCCAAAAATGGTTAGCTTAAATAGCATATATCTTGAGGTCTATATCGATTCATATTAATAGTACATTTAAAGTTCAAGTCATAGTGATGACGAAACCGTTAGTCTGTCTGCGTGTAGATTGCAGCAGCAGCAACAAAAAAAATGTTGCCTTTACAACAGAACTCAAAATGTTTGTAACAAGTGGATTCGACAGCTGGCAGCTGGTAGTTAGATGGCTTCATGTGAATTTTTACAAACCAAACTTTTTGGTATCATAGAAGGACGATCTGTTGTAGTGGCAAAAATTTTTTTTTTGTACCATAATTACGCTGGTCTGCAACGAAAATCGCCTATACTATACTTTTCTATAGGATTTTGGCACTTTGAATCCGAATCTGAAGTCAATACCACCCACCACCAACCTCACGTTTTCTAGTAATGGTTATATGAACATGTCAAAAACCCTTTATTTTCGTACATTAAACGTCAAATTTCTTTACCATAATCCAAAATATGAAATTTTTTTGCTAAAACCGTTTATGGACAACAAAAATGGAGATAAACAAAATTACCAAATTTATGTCTTGACCAATTTTTCGACATCTGGATTCTTCACAAAAAATGTTGAAAAAAAGCAAAAGTATAGAATTTCCATGGGTACATCCAAAAAACTACGGAATTTTTAAATTAATTGTGATTTTTTTAAAATAACGATTTTAAATTGTGATTTCTTTATGATTTTAAGATTGTTGCATGTTGTTGGAAAGGTACATATCGCCATCCGTCATACAAAATAAAAGTCTAAAAACTCTTATAAATCCTTTCATACAATACAAATGTGACTATTATACATTTTATGCCAAGTTTTTTAGTTGGGAGAAAAAATTGACAATTGCTCCAACAAATGTTATATAAGTAGTTCCAATTTTTGTATATGTTGTTTGGGTATTGACCCTTATGAAAATTTCTGAAAACCCGTTTTAAATAATGGTACAGTAATTAAATTTGGCATAAACATTTCATACCCAAAGAACCCATAACCGTTCAGTTAAATTTATCACTGAACCATCATTAATTTGCAAGTTAATTTTGATTTTGATTTTTATGAGAAATACGAAGATATAACAAATATTAAAATAGTTTAATGACAACAAAATAAAAAACTGCAAATGCAATGACATAAATCAATTTATTTTAGGCATCCGCAGTCAATAAAGACATCTTGAATCTTTCAATTCCATCATTAAAACTACTTTTGCTAGGAAATAGTCATCAGAGAAATAAGAAATACAAAACAATAAATATTGTATAGTTTAAAGGAAACGACAGAAAAAAAACCAAACCTAGTCTTTCCAGTTTTGCTACTGACAGACACACACCATATAGTCTAAAGCTCACAACAAACTTAAACAGATTGACTACTTTGTGACTTTGTTAGATAACTTCAAACCGAATGCCATTTTTGTTTTCATTTTAATTAATCTGCCCAACTGAACGACTAAAAATTCACACACACACACACACCACCAAAAAGTTGTTTAGTTTAATTTAATTTTTTAAAGATCAACGCCTACATTTTTGAGGTGATCATCAAAAAAATGTTAAAGTTCAATTTTTTTAAAAATAGAAATGGAATTCATGAACTTGTTTCCTTTAAAATTAAACATCGTTTTTAAGTTGGAAATATTTTACTAATTTTATAATGAAATTGCTTAAATCCGCAATTTGCTGAGTTAAACTCTTTCAGGCATCTTAATCTTACGCTTTTATAGTGACCCTGTAACAATTCTGTTACAAGTCACTTCAATTTTGTAAAATAAATCAGTTACATTCACTTTTCCACAAAAAAAAAAAACAACAACATATCAGCAAGTAGGTTTGTGGTAAATTGAAAAAGAACAAAAAAACCTACGAATTAATTCATCAGACAAGACAATAATTTTTTTTTGGTTACGTATACGCCATACATTACCTACTTCTCGATCTGTCTGAGCATATTGTACTTTCTTACAAAATCAAACCTGTTGGCAGTAATTTAAGTACATGCACCCGAACCGTACTCTTTTTGGTGCAGTATTTTGATTTTTTTTTGTTGTTGTTAAAGTTTTGTTGGAACGTTGGAAAAAAAAACTTATGTTTAAATGACAAGAGCATTAAATTCAGTAGAAACAAAAAAAAAAAAACCTATAAAAGACCAATTAGAGATACACAGACTTTTAGATTTTTTTTTATATGTAAACATAAAAAAAAAAGAATTGCGACTATGCCAATCACGTTTAAGGTACACAGAAGGAATTTTTATTTGTTATTAAGAGAATGTTGTTTTTTTTTTCGGCAACATAATTTTGTAGAAGTGCAAAAGATATTTAATTTTGACTAAGAAAGTGGGTGAGGCTGGATATAAAAGCAAAACAAAAAAAATATTTAAAGCTTTGACCTCGTTAGATTGCGCGCTATGCGAATTTTTCAAAAGAAGGTGTCTGTGAAATTGACCTCATTAGACCTGTTTGAAAGTTTCAAACTACCGATGTACGAGTTACTTTGTTCATTTGCTTACAATAGTTGTGGTTCTAAATCTCTTCGAACCCATCTGTAAGCCATTTTATATTTTATTTTTGTTGGGGACGGTGGTTTCTGAGACTCAATTTTTTTTTATTTTCGTTTTTGGGCGACATTTAGAGCTTTTGATAATGAGTCTTCCGTCCAGGACAGCCTGTCAGTAAACTGTTCGAATTTCCAAAAAAAAAAATCCTATAAAGAAACTAAAAATGTAAGGGTAAGTAAAAAATGGCCCACTATACCAAAGTGCCAAAGAAGCCATTTTGCCCGGTTAGGGTATTTTTATTTAACTTTTAATACCGACAAACTGAAATAGTGCTAGCAAATGAAAACAAAATACTTTATTTTTACATGCAATTACCGCTACAATCAAAATCAATTCGGAATTTTTTTCTGTTTCGTTTTCTTTAATCGGCCTCTTTTCTGCCAATCATAAGCTCTTTGCAAAAAATTTGGCATGAACATTTTGTTTTGGTTATGAATTAATAATCAAAAGGGTGCATGCAAATATTTTGTAAAAATATTAAAATATATTAAAAATTGGTGAAAAATATTTTAGAGGGCCATAAATCTATTAAACTCTGTACTGGAGTTCTTAACTCTATGTTTTTAGAGTTAAGCTAGGTATATCTTGGGAAATTGGCCTAGATAGAGCATTCAAGTTTCAAATAGACCATTTTTTTTAAAATTCAATTCAATTGGTTTGTGTTTTGATAATGTTTTGATAAGCCTTCAAAAAAACATTCATAAATGTTCTAAAGAAGCTGAGAAAACCAGCAAAACGTACAGAAAAATTATGAAATAAAAAGATTATTATTACAAGAAATATAGTACAAAAAAGAACTATTAACTTAGAGACGATAGTGTTCTGAAATGTCTCAGTCAGAAACATTATAATGAAATAAACAGCTGCAATTTATGTATATTTCAGAAAGAATTTAGCTTTTCATTTCAAATAAGAATTACTTACCATTTTTCCTAAAAAAATTAAATCCCTTTTCCGGTTATTCTTAGAGTAAATTACATTAATCACAGTAAATCAAATTTAGCTGCATACGTTTTATGAAATCCAGTGACATGCTTTTTTCATTCTACATTATCCTGATCACTAAAGACATAAAACAAAACCTTACACCTTCCGCAATAATACAAATTTCTTCATTCTTCAAAAGTAAATTTCCATAATTAACTCAATACATTACCGCAACTTCTATTTTGGTTTCCCATAATCATCCGTGTGTCTTACATAATGAAATACCTGTTGATGACTATGAGACGAAGCTCGTTTGCCAGTCAGCCTGATGAAGCGTAATATTTATTTACATACTTATAAGTACGTACAGCGCGACGATGAAGTACATACAATATGCATATGTACGTACATATTTGTTGCCAGCAGCAAAATGTATGAGCCTACTTGCAACCTGGCATGCACCATTCACCACAAATCAGACGCTAAGATCCAATACAACCACCCAGTCTCAGCTGTAAGGCAGTCAACGATTACTTCACCTCTATATGGTCTATGAATATCTTGGGTAAACATATAGCAATATCATCTTCTTTTCCGATATCCAAGATCACACGGCCAGGAATCTGGTATTTCTCAGGGCAACGTTATTTTTATTTTGTTACAGTGGAATATGCTTTATGTAAAAATGAATTGAAATTGAAAAAAATTTTTTTGTAATGATAACGTTCCCAAACAATAATTTGTACGGTATCTCAATATCCTCAACGCAAATTGCCATTTCTTCGGAAGCCATTTTCCGCATGTTATGCCTCGACTAGAAATATTTATTTCTGACACTATGCCAGACATTATTTTTGTAGTTTATATTTTTTTTAACAATGTGGCAAATTGTATCGTGAATTTTCATTTTACGCCATGATCTCGCCAAGATAATCACTTTGTCAAAATCTATTAAAAATGTAAGAAAAACTAATCAAAATACTTACTAGAGCAGATTTTTACTTTTTTTTATAATATTTTTGCCTGATTTGTTCAAATTAGTATCTAAATTCGACAGTTTTTGAACGGCGTTTGTTTTTGTTCAGCGAAAAATTGTTCGGTACTAACACTATGGATTGAAATTGCCCCTCCCTCCCAAACGGTGGGGGGGGGGGGTAAACTCCCCTCCTATATTAAAAAATGATTATACTAAAGTGATTCTACAAAACACATTGGCGCCACAGTATCATACTCACCCCTCCACATTTTGTCCCATTAAAGTGAAATAAATTGCTTTGTTACTTATGTTTTTTGAACTGTGGTTAAAATGAGCTTTATTATTATTTTCTAACAAAGTCCCGAGAAAAGCTATTCATTGGCACTTTAAAATCATCATAACGATTTTATTTTTTTTACTTTGCTTCTTTCAATAATAAATATTTTACTAATCCCTGTTATTCGGGAACTAGATGTGTCTCAAAATAAAGGTCAGGTTGACATTTGACTGGTTCCTATCGGTGAATTTCAGCATTAGTCAAAATTTATACAACAGTGATCAGCTTTTGAAACCGACCTTGTCACGTTTTCCATTTTTCACATTGAAGTTTTCTAGCTTGAGGAGTATACTAATGGAATCGTCCAGCCGCATGCTTGATTTTTTACGTCTAACTGAGGAAAAAAGTCAAACCGATAATTTTTAAAACTCGTGCTGTTAATCACTTCAGCTGCACTCAACTATTTTTACTCTACGGTATAAGCAATTAAACGTACTTCGTAAGGGTCTTTCGGTGCAATTTAGTACATAGTACCGATATCTCAGATTTCGGCAACAATTAACATGTTTGTTGTTCAATGTATGTAAAATGTGTTAAGCCAAGATATAATAACAAACAAGTTATTACGTAAAATGCTCTTTAATTCAAAATGGCGGATCTAGTGACCATTAGTAGGTCAGGTATCGATTTTTTCACTCATTTGCTGGACTATTTTAAGTAGCCTTGATATATTTTTGTAGAAAAAAATCCAAAAAGGTTTTTTCGGTTTTTAAAAATGCTGATTTTTTTTTTTTTAAATTAAATTTTTCGAGAATGAGTTGGTGATTTTTTGGATTTTTTTTAAATTTTATCAACAATAGCTAAAATATGGCATACCAGTTCTAATTTTTTAAATAGATTTTCTGAAAATTTTATACATACATACACATTAGGGTGGTCTAATTTTAGCAATATAAACAACTTTAGCTATTAGTAAGAGCAAGTACCTACGTGCGATCGTGTCGTGCATTTTATGTATTTAAGTTTTGAAAACTAGTCCCACATCCCACTGTGCTTGTGCATCAATGTGCCGGTCGTCGTTGTTGATATCCCACGCAGCGTGTTTAACACTGATTTGCCATCACCACTGCTTAAAGTTAAGTCGTTGAAAGTGAGAGTTTTGTCTGAACTCGGTCGTACCATACCGTTAAAAAAATATTTAAATATATACCTACCATCTTCAGTTCATACTACATGAATATATTTTTTTCACATAGTCAAATATAGGAAGTTATTGTTGATGTGTTGTGTATATTATGCCAATTTTTTTTTTTGTAATTTTATAGCAGGCTTGTTTTTTATGGTAGATGTGACAACTCGTATATGTTTCCAAGAAATGACAACAATGCAATGACATTATGAACCTTGAATTTGTTGAATATTATGTGTATATCGATGAAATTCAGCTTATTTTTGCCAACAGATTTATCAAGTTAATCGTGAATATTTATGGGAAATTTGAGAATGAAGATCATGGTTAAGGCAGCAAGTGAGAGTTTCACTTTTTCTGTAAACAAATTTCCATTTCTATTTTTGTATTTACCGATATGCACCGAAAATGGACATTAAAAAAATTGACAAACGAAAAACGAATAGAAAATCGCCATTTGCATACTTTCCTCTGCAGCTATAGTAAAGCATGCACGAATTTAACTTAAGTCGTTCGTAAAGGTAGCAGTTTTTTGGGTTATTGTGCACATATAAAAAAAAAAAAAAAATGACAACTGACTACCTACTTAAAAAAAAACTTTGATTTATTAAAAATGACATGAAAATGAAATATTCAACTTTTCAATACAATTTAATTGATTTATTTTTATTTTTATTTTTGTTTTTAGCTCATGGCGTTGCAGTTGGCTCACCCGAATGTCCCGAGAAAATTGGAGTTCAGGCTTATGCGCACACGGAAAATTGTGATCAATTTTTCTTGTGTGTAAATGGAACGTTGACTTTGGAGACTTGTGAAAATGGATTGTTGTTTGACGGTAAAGGAGCTGCACATAATCACTGCAACTATAATTGGGCAGTTGATTGTGGTAACCGTCACTCTGATCGTAAGTAAAGCACTAGACTAAATTTCCACCGTTATAAGTGAAGCAAAATAAATCTTGAACCTGTGTTAAATCTTAAATTGAGAGCAGGACGCGGGCCTTGGGCAATAGGTTATTAGAAATGAGTATGGTTAGCATAGGATTATGTAATGGAACTGCAACCTGCAACAAAATTCAGGTCAATTTAGTTGAGGATTGGAAACACTTTTAATTCACAGAGACTACATGCGTTTGAATAGGTTTTTCAATCTGATAAAATTACCTCAAAAGTTATAAAGTTCACTAAGAGTATATCCAAAATACGTTTCCGGTAATTTTAATGCTTTGATTTTTATTCAAAACAATTTTTTAAACAATAAACCTATCTTCCAATGTTCATGGGATGCTTCTGCTACAATAAAAGTCACATGCAAATAAGATACGAAATTGAGAAAAGATCACAGAACCAAATATGTAGCGTTTTCTTTGCATTTTATTGTTTCTTATAGTTTAATTCATAAAAAGAAGAGTTGCTAATTTGCGAAATTTTTTGTTGAGGCAAGAATATCGCATGGCAACCGCGTCTGATGCAGTAATATAGGTCGAAACTCTAGCAATTTTTGTTTCAGGTTCGTGCGTCAGCTCTTTTGTTTTGTAATACACAGGATTTCTCAAGTGAAGAGTTATTGGCTGTAAAAGGACCGAACTTGTGTCAATTTGTCTTATTTTGTTTTCATTTAAAGATTAAATATGCGTACAAATGGCCATAGATTTAGAATCCATTAACTTTCGATCTATGCGACCATATTTTTCTAGATAACGACCCTCAGGAGTTCAAAAGATTAAAGTTAAACGATTATTCTTGTTTTTTTGCTTTAAATTTTATGAATTCTGAACTCCCTTTTTTACTGTTTTTGGTACTGTTAGTACACATATTAAATATTAGCCAATTCCCTTTTTGCTTTGAAAACATATTTTGTGTTGAGTGTTTCAAACAGAATTCTTAAAAAAATATGTTTTTTCTCTCAGCTACACCAATTTCAACACCCGGCTGCGAATATCAATTCGGTATCTACCCAATTTCTGCTGAATGTTCCACCAGCTATATCAAGTGTGAATATGGTGAGCCCCATCAACTTGAGTGTGATGCTGGTTTGGCCTATGATGAAAGAATTCACGGATGCAACTGGCCTGATCAACTTTTGGAAAAATGTAACCCAGAAGGTAAATATTTTTTTTATATTACAAAATTATTATATTTAACTAATCTCATTAAATTGTATTTTATTATTTTTATTAAAAAAAAGCCGTTGTTGGTTTCAAGTGCCCCACAAAAGTTGCACCTGAATCGGTAGCTGCTCGTTTCTGGCCATTCCCACGTTTCCCAGTTTCCGGCGATTGTCACCGATTGATTACATGTGTCGAAGGTTATCCACGATTAATTACTTGCGGTGAAGATAAGGTCTTTGATGAAAATACACTAACATGTGAGGATCCTGAAAATGTTCCAACTTGCAGAAGCCACAAGAAGTAATAAGCCATCACTTTTGGAAAGTGAAATTTCTGAAAATTGAACATTCTCTTCACTTTGTACAAAGAAAAATCTCTAAACTACTCTTCGGACTAATTCCTCACCTATAAACTTGAATGTAAAGATTGTATTCCTTTAATTATCGTTTTTAATTTTTGATTAATGTTAGATATTTTTGTTGTTTTATTTTAATTTTTTTTTTTGTTTTTTTGGAAGAAGAAGATTGTACATAATATAAAGATTGGCTTTGTTTGATGAAATTGATTAAATAAATTGTTTATTTATAACTACGTGTTTTTTTTTATTAGAAAGGAGCATTAGTAGCTAGTGGAAATTAAATATCAAATAGTATTTTACGCCAGTGAATATCAAACAAATGAAGAAGGTTGTTCAGATTTAAGTCTAGAAAATTGTTCCCTATCTGTTATTTTATTAATTTTTGTTTTAAACAATACATTCGTATTTAAAATAAAAACAAAGGTTCGATATTTTGATAAACTTCGCGCTGCACCTTGTATAAAATATATCCATATGTAAGTTTTCATGTTTAAAATGCATTAAAAATGTATTTAACAAAAATAGAAAAAAAGTACGTTTACGCCGCAGTGAACACTTTATTCATATTCAATTTATTTATTAAAAACCTTTAAAAAAAATATTTGTACCCATCGATAAAATAGAACTCTTTCAGGAATTACTGCCCTCTCTCCCCAAGGGTTGTATAAGCATAAATGACGCTATGTTTAAAAAAACATATGGTACAGAAATAAGAAACAGATAAACTTATGAAGAAGATCAAAGGCATCTACTCCAATATGATTCCATCATCAGAGGAATATGTATAAAAAAATACTTTTAAATTACCCAGCAGGGTAAGGTGGGGTTAGTAGGGACACTTTATGTTTGACGCTTCATATAACAGTTAATTTGTGATCAAAAACGTTCCTAGAACGCTTTAACTATATCTTGGTAAGGTTGAATAGTGTAGTTTATTTTGATTCGAGACTATTTGAGTTGGTTTCCGACAAATTAATTGGAACTCAATTCTATAATGCCAATCAATTACAAGGAAAGAGCATCAGTTTCCTTAACCATCTATATTTTGTCTAAGATACGTGACAGATGGAATTCAGTTTCCTCCCATATATTATAATAACATAGTTCTAAAGCTGCATAGCATAATTGCTTAAATCCTCCAAGAAAAGATTACACCTGTATCGACGTTAGTTATTCTCATCCAATGATTTAAAATTAATAACATGGGCGTTACTCATAATTGAAATTTAATTATAACACCACTCTTGCCACAATCAACACATTGCCCTACTCTATTTAAAAGCTTATATAAACCATCGCAATTTCTTAATCAAGTGTCATTCTCGGAGGAAACATTCTATAAGGATGAGTTTAGATTTGGTGCAACCAATAAGAGCAAACATTGCAATCCTAAGATACTTAGGACTTTGGAGATTGGACAACAAATGGGAACCACTTTATCGCCTCTATTCCTTGGTTCTGCATTTCTGTTTTACAATTTTGACAACAGCTTCAATGTGGGCAAGTGTATTTACCTCAAAGGAATTTGAAAAAATAACCGAATCACTGCATATGGCTCTCACCGAGGCAGTATTCTTGCCAAAAATCATAAACATGCTAAGATTGAGCAATGAGTCGGTGCATTTTTTGACGCTTTTCGATGTTGATGAATTCTCCTTGAAGAATTCAGAAGAGGTGAATGTTTTCAAAAGAGCCCATGACGTTTTCTATCGAATTGTCAAATGCTATTGTTCGTCAGCAGTGGGCGTGTATGCAGCTTGTTTTACGGTAGTTGCAATTGGCAAGAATTGGGTTCTCCCATATCCGGCATGGATGCCATTCGATTTGCATTCGGAATTCTATTGGTACGCCTATTTTTTCCAACTTATCGGCTTGACTGTGACCACTTTGTCACATGTCAGCATTGATGTGCTGCAGTTGTTTTTATTGAATCATGTTTCATTAATTTACCGAGTGATTGGAATGCGTTTGGCAAAAATTGGATTTGATTTGGAGAGCAATGTTTTGAGTCCCAGCGAGATTCATAAGTCAGTGATGAAGGATATGAGGGAAATAATTAGGATTCATCGTTTTGTAAAAAAGTAAGTTTAAATAAAATGTCAATTGACTATACAAATGGAGAAAATAGGGTATTAAATTTTTTTTCAAAGGATTACAGGCAAATGTGAAGATTTTATGTCCATTCCGTTTTTTATGCAAGTCCTTTTGAGTGCACTTGTTCTTTGTTTCTCAGGATATCAGACGAGCAGTGTAAGTAAAAACTATTTTGTGGATTTACTCGTTAAAATGTTTAACTGAACTGTTTTAGATATCTCCAAGAGAAAATCCAGGTCAATTTGTTGCAATGGGTGACTTTCTTGTGGTTATTGGAATTCAAATGTTCCTACCTTGTTACTATGGAAATCGGGTAACCGTTGAATCAGGCAAGATAAGTGAAGCTCTATACAATTCAAATTGGATAAATTTACCAGAAACTTCTAAGAAAGTTATTTTTTTGTATATGGAATTTCTGAAGGAACCAGTAAGTGTTAAAGCTGGAAAGTTTTTCGATATTGGTTTGCCGGTATTTGGAAAAGTAAGTAAAACTACTTTTAAAAGTTCGGTCTTATTTTTGTCAGTTTGGAATTAATTCTTGTTTTTTATTTTTTGTTTACAGACCATTAACAATGCATACAGCTACTTCGCTTTGCTTATGCAAATGAACAATTAGCACTGGCAGAGGCAGTAGATCATTTTCTATTAATATTTATAAATTTCACAAGCAAACAACAACACATTAATAATTTTTTTTGCAACAAGAATTGCTTTCAGCACTATAAAACAAAAAGCAAATTAATAAAGCATTTATTCAAATTCAAAAAAACTTACATCTTTTGCTAAGAAATATTTTGATCAGTATTGAAAACGTGGGTACCGTAATATTTTGAGCGTATTTAGTCTTAATATATTTAAACCGGGCTCCTACTGTTATGCCAATCCATTTTTCAGAGGGCAATAGTTGAAACAATTATTATTAGCAGAATAGGGGCGGTGGGAAAATTTTTAACAAATGGTATATGAAAGGGGAAACATAAATTGCCCATCAAAAGACCTTGGGAAAGGGGGTGGGTGTGCGAAAAAGTGGCGTGGGTTCGCCCATCCACCCTCTTTTTGTGTTTTTTTTTTACAATTCCTATCTAAGGTTGACCTCGTAACGGAAAAAATTCAATATAAGAGTTGTAGGTGATAAAAAGATCTACAACTCTTCGTTTGAATAATTTTTCTATATAACCTCAAAAATATTGTGAAAAATCCCAAAAATTAGATTTTGATGAAACTTGGTGTTAACGTACATTGATATATTTTTTAATTATAAATTTTTTTACTTGCGATATATACTATGTATGCTGCACATCAGTCTTCTAGTCACAGGGTGACCCCAAGACACCACAATATCAATATCAATCGATTTTGTTCTTCCAACTAGTGGAGAAAAAAATTGTGCCTGTTATTTTAAAAACTACACGACAACAACAAATTATGGCGAATGGATTCAAAGTTTCCTTTGGGATAAGTTGTTTCAAGACTCCTGTGGTTCATTTGACGTGAAAGTTCTGAATGGAAATGAAAAGATGTGAGCCATATTGCCCTCAGAGGTTCACCATATTGCCCACAGGTCCCTACAATAGAACATTATGGCTTTTTTAAAGCTTTTTTTAAATAAATTTATATTTTAATAAAAACATTGAATTGTTGGTTTTCAAGATTTTTACAAAAAAGTGTAAAACATTGATTTTTACCAAAGTTTTTGAGAATTAAGTATTTCAGTTTTTCGACACCTCCATTATTTTAAAAATCAGTACCATTGTTCATTGGAACTCCCCATACAAAAGTGACATTTTTGGAATCTAAGTTTAGGAAATCCTCAACATTTGGCGGTCACAGAAATTATTTTGATTCTAGCAAAAGTTATCGTGTTTACAAATTTCCAAAGCTAACGCCGACGTTAACGCTGGGGAAGACGTCAACAACGGTACACGCACATAAAAATTTCTCAAAAACGTGTTCTCTTTACGTTTTATGATGTTTCATGATAAAAAAACAATGTTATCCTTTACACTACGTGTACGGAAAAGTAAAATCCTTTAATTAATCCGGGAGTCAACTACTAACGTACTAAATTCGTTTGAGGAGTTGCCTAGGGTTAATCCTGAAATCCAGTATGATTTTACACTGAAACAATGATCTCTTAATTCAATTAATTTTTTCTTCCCGATGAACCGAACCACGAAGGATTTTGTTTTCTGTATTCTGAACTTTCGAGATTTTGAATTTTCTAGATTCTGGGTTTTCAGAATTTTGGGTTTTTGGGATTTTAAGTTTTCTTGGTTTTTAATTTGAGGATTCTGTCCGTATCTGATTATTTTTTCCATTTATGAGTTTTTTTCCGTTTATTGTTATAAAATCCATAAATTCCATCAAAAACAAACTATTTCTAGTTTTTCATTCGAATCAGAACAGCAAAAAAACTGTATGCATTATTAACAGTCTGAAACACAAACAAAAATTTAAATTTAAAAGGAAATTTAGCAAAAATATTTATAATTTTCTACCTTCGCAAAAGTAGGTATTCCAATTTGAAAAAATTTGCCAGCCTTTACGTAAATGGGGTTCTTCAAAAACTCCATGTACAAAGAAATTGTCTTCTTTGATTTCTGAGGCAAAACTGTCCAATTTGAACTATAAAGTGCTTCACTCAACTTGCCAGCTTCAAGGGTAAGTTGATTTCCATAGTGACATGGTAAATACACCTGCAATCCCATGACAATAAGAAAATCTATCATTGCAATGAATTGCCCTGGACTATCTGAGATTGACATCTAAAAAATAAAATCATTTTTCAAACTTAGCCATAGTTATACAAATCTAAATAATTTATTACAGAACTTAGCTGATATCCAGTAAAACACAACACAAATGCACTCAAAACGACCTGCATAAAAATTGGAACCGATAATAACCGTTCGCAGTCTACTGTAAGCCTTAAAGTAGAAACAAATTGAGTAAATGATTCAAATACATTCATATGTGCATTTGATTGCATACTTTTTGGCAAAGTTATGAACTTTTATAATTTCTTTAAGTTCCTCCAGAATCATCTTATTCACTTCAAAGCTATTATCAGAAACATTGTCAATGCCTTTTCCAATGTTAGCCAGACTACTTCCAATGACGAAATATATCAAAGACACACTTTTCAAAAAATAACATTGCACCATATCAAGCGAAACATTCGACAAACATGCCACAAACAATCCCACAAATTGATAAGAATATGCCATCCAGAAATACTTCGATTCATGCCGATATTCAAAAGGCAGCCAAGTTGGATAGGGTAGAACCCATTTTGATCCGAAAGCACCAATACTGAATCCGAATATAAAAACCATAAAACTTGCACATGTGTAAGTTATAGCAACAATATAAAACATTCGTAGGGAATTTTTGAAAATTTGTACTTCCTTGGGACTTTTAAGACGGAATTCCTTGCCTTCGAGTTGTTTGAGAAAATTAACAGCAAGACTATTTAGACGCAAAATATTTATCACTTTTACCGAAAGCACTAGCATGGTTAGTGACATGAAAAGAGATTCAGTAAATTCTTCGAGATTTTTAGTTTGAACAACATTCGTCCACATGGATATTGTTGTTGAAAAAGTTGTGGTGATATTTAGAAGATATGTGTAGATTCTGTAAAGTGAATTGTATTCACTGTCTAGTCTCCATAATCCAAAGAGTTTTAAAATTCCAACTGATACCCTTACTGGTTGCACTATGTCAAGTTCCATGGTGGAGGATATTTTGTGATAGAATGTTGCATAAAGCATAATTGTGGGTATTTATAAGAAAAAGTCAATTGTTTGAAACCTAACAATTATTGTATCTCAATTATTGTGGGCGGTTATAGCATTTTGATAATTATTATATCAGGATGATTTTATTTAAGTGCCTTGTTACCAGAAATAGAATCGAATCTAAAAGGGTTTAATTCTTAGACACATACATACATACAGTGGCGGATCCAGAAGAAGTTCATGGGGGGCCTGAGATTGTATGCTATTGAATATACACATATTGAACTCGAATATAAGGGGAACAAAAGTATAATGGGACTTAGAGGTTTTTATTATTAAATATGTTTGTTTTTACTTGCTTTATAGGGCTCCGCGAAATTAGGCCCCAAAAGAAAAAAAGGAAATAAGGCCCCAGATTGGGGTATTATTTTATAGTGAAATTATGCCCCAGTGAAATATGGCCCCAACAAAATGAAAAAAATGCCCCAAAAATAAATGAAACAAGGCCCCAACTTGTTTAGACTTTTTTTGGTAAAAATGAAATAAAACCCCAATTTATTTTTTTTTTTCAGAATTAATTTTATTTTAAAAAATGAAACATTTCCCTGCAACAAGGACACAATTAACGTATTGTTTGTTTTCATCCTATAAAACAATTAAACTGATTGAAGAGAACATTCCACCGACCAAAAGAAACATCTTTATGGACGGAACTTTTAAAATTGTTCCTCAATTTCAAGCAGTTGTTTGTTATCATTAATTATTAATACTTAAATGTAAAGATCGTGCTGTAAACCATCAGGGAGTAACAGGAACCCTGATGGTTTGCAATACGATCTTTACATTGAAAAGCATTAGTAAGTAACAGAATAGCTGAAAAAATCGCGCGATCGCCTTAGAATTGACTGTTTTGGGTCGTCAGAATTTCGGTAGAAAACTTTTATAATTTGCAGACGTTGCTCAACCGTGTATACTTTGTCATGATGAAAACGTTGAGTTTACTGAATAAATTGACAGTGACAGTTCCATGATTTGTGAAAGGGTGCATTCCACAAATTAAATAATATGTCAAGTTCCCATTGGAAATCCTTTTACAATGAAATTTAAAATATCATTTGTCTTCCAGGTGGAATCCAAAGTGGCCGAATATCTCAAAATCACTTTTATATGGATTACTACCAACGATGACAATTTCGTGCTTGCTTCACCAAAGGCACAATTATTTTGTGAAGCCGCGTCACTAAAAATTTAATCAAAATTTCCCTCCCCCTAAATGAAATTCAAAATCCGCACCTGGCTACCAAGGTTTCTTCTATATCTTCACAATTTAAGCTCGTCGAAAGAAAAAAGCGTCAAGTAAAAAAAAATTACTTACACATATTGGGTGCCTGGAGTCGACACAATACACTTCTATACTCTCCAGTTTCTGTAGCTACTTGCCTCAGCACACATAAATATTAAAAAAAAAAAAATCACTCAATTACAACACTTTTATATCCTTTCGCAAACCCATAAATAATACCCTTTTAGTCTTACCAAGTCAACAATTTTATAAGCTCCATACCGGTTATTAACTACTCATTAGCCATTTAAAACATTTTTTCCTCAGTCTTGGATAGAGAATAGTATTAAAATATGACATCAGATAACCATCAAGGACCCTTCAATTATATTATCGTTAATGGTTAATTAATTTTTTTCTTCTTCTTGTACAAAAAAAAAAGAAAAAGAGATTGAAATTCATTGGATTCAATAGCCGTTGTAAACTCTTCAGCTATTCAGAACCTGATGCAGATAGAAGAAATAGGAGCTACTCGTTCAGATAATTTTAAAGGGTAGTTCAAAAAGTAAAAAGTTAGAAAAGAACTTCATAAGGTCGGTTAGTTACTCAATTACTAAAGTTAGTATGAATAATAATAATAATACACCTATTGATTAAACTTTCTTTGATGTCTGACGAGATGGTCTGAGTCTGAGACATCCACTACCCTTTGTTATAGTTTGGCACACATCCATTTCAGGACAGTTTTCTGTTACATAATTACTGTAGTTTATAATGAAAATCGTCATATTAAAAAAAATTGTATCACTGTTTAAGGTTTCTAAGTAAATTAGCAGTAATGAATTATTATATTAATAAATCTAAATATATAAAACAAAGTCGAGATGAGAATTGTATGTAAATGTGATTGATAAAAATAAATAAAAAAAAACAACAAAATTTATAAAAAAAACTAAAACGAATTTTTTTATTGTGTCTAAGGTATAAAATAATTGTGATTTTATGTGATATTAAACAATTTGTAAGGTGTTGTCATACATAATTTCTAAAGCTAGAAAATATAGGATTGTGCATGTTATTCTTAACCAACATGGAAAGATCGTGTTTTTTGTATTGTAAAAGTTCAAAGAAGTTAACAGATTTTTGACTTGTTTTTAAAGAGAAATAAAAAGAATAGAAACAATTGGTTGAGTTAAAAAAAAGATTAATTTGGAAACAAAGTTAAGATACGATAATAGATACAGATTTGTTTGTTGTAAAATATTGGATAGAATAGAAAAAAAGAAAAAAGTAAAATATCAGTCACAGAAAATAATTCTCTTATATAGCAGTCAACGACACAAAGTAAAAACAAAAAAAAAAAGATTTCAAACGAAATAGAAAATAAAAATAATGAAAAAAAAAATTTAATATTTAAGAAAACCTAAGATCTTAATTTAGGAAAAGGTTTCTTACTAAACAAGAATAATAAAAAAGAAAACCTTTCATATTCTAGAGTACTACTACGGCTACGACTAAAATATAAAATTATATCGAAAAAAAAATTAACAGATTCACAGCTTAATTTTTCTTGTTATCTTTCTCATCGCTCTCTTTGTACCAATCTTCACATCCGGGAACATTTTCTGGAGCATCACAACGTTCTGTTTCGTCGTTGTAAACTTCACCAACCTGGCAACCCAAATCACGTGGCTCTTCACCGTTTAAGCACACGTAGAATTTTTGGCAATCGGTGGGATGAGCATATTTTGGATGGGCAACAGAGTTTCCAGAACGATCGGTCTTAGCTGAGTTCTTTGGGCACACAAAACCATCGGGACTCTTCTCTGCAAGTTGAAAATTGAAGATTTTTAGTAAACACATACTATTATTAGTGTTGTGATAGAAAAAACTTACTGTCGGGATCAACGCATCCGACGCGTCCGCTGGAATCGGGCCACACGCAGTTACCAGTATAATCATCGAACCATAATCCAACTGTGCACTTCATTTCTGTGGCATCACCATCAATGCAGTTGTAGAAAGTGTTGCAAACAGTTTCATCGGGATGTGGGAAGAAACCATTTTTACGTGGGCACAAAGCATTTGATTTTGGTGCTTCTACATAGATTGATGGAAGAAAATTCATAATTTAAAGATTTAATTTTTTATTTCTGTGTGATTTTGTAAAGTTTGAACTTACGAAGTTCAGTACGATCTCCGCAATCAACATTGAAGGGCTGATCACACTTGTTGACCTTCCTGATCAATGGATCGAATACCAAACCATCGGGACAGATTTTTTCAGATGCCACACCATCCGAGCAGGAATAGTATTTGTCACATTGGAGTGAATCTTCAAATTCACCATTTGCCTTTGGACAAACGAAACCCTTTTGAGCGTCTAAAATTGGAAAAATAGATAAATAATGAGTAATTTTTCAAAAAGAATTAAATTATGTGTAAACTAAGTGGATTTGAAGTGGAAGATCTATTGGTTTATTGAGTCTTATCACAAAAATCAAGTAAAATTCCTAAATTGGGCGCCATTTAAGTTTTTTTTTTTATATTCAAGTGATACGTATTATCGGGATGAGTCAAAGTTGGATTTTATAGAAAAACGACAATTGCAAGGTGATAATATGATGTTAGATTCAATTAAACCCGTTCGAATTCTTAAAATCGATAGTAATAAACTTTTATCTCACAGATTCCCGTAATCGATGTGTTGCCAAATCTTTGACACCTTCAGGCAAATTATCACATTATCGATTGCATAAGAAGTTACGAATTCAATGACAACTTCTAGTCGAACAAGTTCTTTCTGCTCTACTTTTTGTTGACGAGTTGATTGAACACGCCCAATGTCATGTGTCATTCAAGTTATTTTTTTTACACTCTTTTGAAGTTAAGCTCTGTTTGATACAACAAATTTAATGGTCCATTTAAAAGTTGACTTTATAATTGCTGATCCACTTTTACTTTTTTGCATAATTTTAGACCTTTCTCAAACAACCTTGAATGATGCAATATTTTTGATTATTTAATAAAAAATAAAAACCAATTAACTGTTATAATGGAGTTATTGACCTTTTGTTGATATAATTAAGTTGACACTAACAACAACAAAAAAAAAAAAAACGTGGATCTATCGAAATGGAAAGTTATTTCTCTTTATAAAATCATCAGACAAGAGGTTGAGAGATGCAATTACATTTTCCGCATCCAAGTAGTTATACCACGTCTGTCTTTATACACGTAACCAATTATCTGGGGTGAAAACGTCTGCCCCGCCATGAATTGCACAAAATAAAAATGTCTGCTTTATAGGACCTACACTATACTCGCGTAAGTAACATCAACAGTGTATCAATTTACGCGTGCGTCGTTTGTCGGTTGAGATCTGATGATCAAATAAATTAATAAATTTAATGTTATGTATTCAAAATAAAACATATAATTATGTACATTTCATCATTTAGCATTAAATTATAGCATTACATAATTTAAATTACATAATGTCAAACAAAAAAAAAAAAACCATAACCTAAATGTTTTAAGCCGGTTCATAAAGAATACGAAGCCGGTATTTTGTTTTGAAATAAAATAATGGAAATAAATAGATTGAATTTGCATATCTACACTCTTATAGATTGTGTATATTTATCCAATCGATTATTATGGGTTTTTTATGGTTTCTTTTGTTATAACTTGAATGACAGTTATTTGCATGACAATTTGTTGCTTAATGTTATTCAAGTTTTTGTCATAAACTCAAGTTGAGCAAATTGAAATCGAAAGTGAAGAAAATAATATTGTTTTGTGGCTTTTATAAAAGTTGTCATTGTTAAAATTATAGGAAGTGTTATAATTTGTCTTACTTAATTTGAATACAAATTGCAAACATTTAAAATCAAAAGAACAAGTTTATACTTTTTGTCAAATGTCAAGCAACAATAATGATGATGATAGTTGCTATGGTGTGGCAAACTATTCAACCACAGTTAAGAATACGGGTTATGAATGATGAAGATAGATATGCGAAGTTATTCATTCTTAATTACAAGCTGGTTTTGATTACTTGGTACACTTTGACATTTAAAAAGTTTAGCAACACTAGAATTTTGTTGCAATGAGCTTGCATGTGTAACTAAATGACTATACTTGTTTATTTCCTTGTTACAAATAGTCTTTAATACTCATATAGGAAATAGTTAACGGGTCTTAAACGTTCATGACAAAGAAAGGTTTTAATGATTCACTATGATTATTGACAATTTAAATCAGCTCTGTAAGTGTGGGAGTGGAAAGAAGGGGGGGGGGGGGGGGGAGCAAAAGCTGCAACTACACAAGAACAAGTGGTTTAAAACGGTAATGACTAACAAAACAACAAATTAAGAGCTGTACTGAAGGTAAGGTAGTACAGTTAGCTGAACACAAAAGCATAATTTTACTGATATTTTTGATGTTAAGGAATTTAGTCGTGTATTTATTTGGAATACGATGGTTCTTCAACGAATTGCGGATGGCAACGGTGCAATGTATTGCCCACTTCTTTGCTATCTATTCGTTTTTACTAGTGATGTCCACATTTAATTTAAAAGAACATAAGTCTTACCGACATACATATAGTTGAAATTAAAAACAAATTAAAAAAGGCAGTTTTTTAGCAATCTAGTGCAGAAAGTACACAAAAGTGTGATGTTTTCGGATTGTGCACTGCACCTTGCTTTTCAATGATTCCAGTATGCTCTACTAAAACTTTAGAAGACCAAAGACTCTTTGTGTTTTTCCGAAACCAATAAGGAAATCACTTTCACAGTAGAAAAAGAGGCCAATATTATTGACGTAAGTTCAACTTCATTCGTTAAAAATGTCCACTTCCTTACCATCTCAGAACGATATTTGGTAAAATGAACCAGTTCAGTGCTATATTCTTCTAGTGCTCATAAACTGCTCTTAAAACTTAAAATGTCTTTTTTTTTTGAGATAGCATAACTTAATAGTGCCAATTTCTATTAATCCTTGGTGGATGGTCTCTTGAATCTCTTAAGTTATGAGCAATTGAAGAATACGAGCCTCACAATTAAGCAAGTGGTTTTTAAGTGGTCAATATTGGATACTAATAATAATTTTTATAATTTAATTTTAATTTTTTTGATAAATTTAGACAAATCCTGTTTAGGCTACTAAAATTTCTGAAGTGTCAGAATTCAGAATTAGTTGATTTATTTTGCTCTTGTAAGGCTTTTCATAAACTTGGTTACTTATTAATTTACGACCAAAATTAATTTACATTTCTTTTGCAGCGATTAACAAAATCGAAAAAAATGCTTTATCAAAAAAGTCATCAGTTTAACTGTTTTAAAAAAGCCAATGGTTCACATTGGGCGCCATTTATGAAATTTGGTTTAAATAAAGTAAGTAAGAACTTTATAAGATTATTTCTTAGGGATCTAAATCGTTGCGTGTTTGAATTTATTTGAACGGTTAGCAAAAAAAGGTCATCAAAACGATAAATTCATCGACAATGTTAAAAGTCAACGTGGCATTGTGAAAATATAAGACATATTTTTATTCACCACACTTCGATGTGTTACGTTTTCTTTTCACCAATAAAATTAAAGCTTTTTTGATAAAGGTATCCACTTTTGATAGTTACAAATGATGTTTTTACAACTTTTACAAGAAAATATATGTAGAAAGGTTTTAATTTTTGGGGAATAAAATACTAAAATTAAAAAAGAAGTTAATATTAACTAAACAATTTCACAGGGCTTTCACGAAGTAATCCTTGGAAACTATGGAATATAGTAATCCACTTAGTATCATTAGAAAAGAAAACTTAATAAAAGTTAACAAAACAAAAACACTCACTGGTTGAAACTGCAAGTAATGCAGCAACAAAGGCACAAACTGCGAATTGCTTCATTTTGTTTTATTTAGAAAGAAATTAATATAATTTTTTATTTAATATCAGATCGCGTCAACCGTCACTCTTGCTATCACCTCCACAGTTCGATGGTTATACTTAAACTACATTCGAATCCTACTCGACGTTGACTTTTCAAGACTCCCTTCTCCAGTCTTGGTTTAAGCTTAACACACAATTTTGTTGTTGCACTTTTGTTATGGGTAAGTGTTGGTAAAGTTAGCCAAGTAGGTATATAATTTTTGTTGTTTACTCCCCATACAATACCAAGAGTGGTGAAAAAACAAGAAAAACGTTACTTTTCACACATATACCAAAAGATACTGTATCTATATACCTATATAGATGTTTATCTACATTTATTAAACTCCCAATATTCCAAAACCCATAAGATTCAAGTGCCGCGCGTACAACTTGAAATTGTGTGCGGAATATTTACATTTCTTTGAAAAATTTCTACCTGGCGCTGGATGTTTGCTGTTTTCTGTTGTTGGCAGTAGACAGTTAAGTTAAGTTGTTGGTAAAGTACCTACTTCAAGTTTTTGTTTTGTTGTTGTTGTTTTCTTTAAAGGTATATAGGTGCAGGCAGGTATTCTTGAGGATAACCATCTTGTCGTGGCAATATGGATGCAGACATACTTAAAGTCGCATAATTGATTTTGAATCATTGGTATTCATCACGCCAAGTGTTGAAAGAAGCTACCTTTGCATACTCGTATTATAAATACCTGTTGGTTGACTTTTGTCTTTTTGGCCTCTGATGATTGAAACGTCATTACGGTCAATCGTTATTTATAAACGATCGTTAACAATTAAATTTGATTTAAAAGAGTCTTTAATGACAGAAAAGCCTAAACCTCTATTGAAAAAAGAAATTCTATCAATTTGTTCTAATTGTTTTTAAAACCAGCCCTAAATATTGTCCGAGGAATTTGTGTTCCAAATTTCAAGACCAAAACCTGGTGTCTAGACAAATGTTGTTTATACCTTTAAATTAATTCTGGTAAAAACTAAATATTTTTGTAATTTTGAAAATAAATGAGTTTTTAACTCTACACACTTATTCATCTTTAAAACATTTTACAAAAAAACGCAAATTACAACTAAACGAAATTCGCTTGGCAGCACTACTGACACTTCAGATTATGATAATTTTTAATCTGTCATTTGAAAAATAAAAAAAAATTAAAAGAAAGGTAGAGTACCTATACGTTTTTCACGTATTTTTAAAGCATTTTTTTTTCTCAAAACAAAGTAGGGTTAGTTACACCATTTATAACTCTAGAACTGCTGAACCAATTTGAATGATCTCTGATTAGTTCGAGTCGTCTCCTTTCCAAATATAACAGAATAACTTTTAAAACTTCGTAAAATCATGGCCTCAAGAAATTTTCCCATACATTGGAAAAAAAGAAGAAAATCACAAAAAAAAACGACGATTCTGATACACGATAGAAACAGAACACGGAATGCTGGGTTGGAAAATGTCAGTAGATGGCGTTGTGTGAATTATACTTTGAGAGATAATTCAGTTGCAAAGTCTTTATTGTATACCATTGAGCAACCTGTTGAGAGGTGAACGACGATTTATCAGCATTTTATTTGTTTCGTTAGAAATGGCGGAATACTGGTGGAAGATCTTAGAATACCTCGGACAATAGCAAGATAGGCCGTAAAAAAGGCTTTTAATACTACGAAAAAAAGCGTAAAATATCGCTGAGAAAGTCGAAGCTTGGAAAGTCGAGGAAAAAAGCCTGAAAAGTCGTGAAAAAATATGCACCGCAAAAAGCGTGGAATCACTTGGACACAACCGCAGAATACTGCTGAAGTGGTCAAAGATTTTTGAAATAACATGTAAATAATTACAGTCGTGCATTTTATTTTTAATCGCAATCATAGGAGCTGTTCGTGACCAAAATAAGTTTTTCTTAATCCGCTTTATAGCAGGTACCGTTATTTTTGGTTCCAAAAATTAATTCCAAAAACTCATCTGGACAGTCTCTAAAAAAATCATAAACCAAGTTTGAAGTAAACCAACCTATACATTAAGGCTGCAACCAAATAACAATAAATATTACTATCTTCGAATACTGTTGGTAAATGTTGTATATCACAACTATCAGTTATTTTTTCGAGTCAAAATGTCAAAACCCAACACAAAAAATCCTGAAAAAGGAAAATAACGACATTCCACACCACGGAAAAATCAAAATAAAAAAAAAATAAAAAATCCAAAAAACCTAACATATCCAAAAGTTAAATTTAAAAAAGACGTGTATGGCGTTTGAGTGCTTTTTACACAAAATTGAATGGCAATAAAATTCTTAATAATTCCAAATCCCATATACTTTTACTTCTCAAATTAACTTTTTGGGAAAATCTACTTTGTGGATCAAGTTTTTGAGTTGTCGCTTAGAATGTTGCGCATAAAAATATCCTAAGCTCGGTTTAGGTTTGATGAAGCCTTTAGAACCATGGAATATGTTAGGCTATTTTTATGATAATTCTGATAAATGTAACAAAAGATGAAATAGCTGAAGCTCAACAAATGAAAATCGAATTCCAATTGAAAACCTATATAGAAAAAACCTACAAGTCTCGTTTTTTTATACTTTCTTTAAAAATTGCCCCATATTTCCTGACACATGCGGAACTCTACTCTCTTAGTACCAGTTCCCATAACAACCTGGATCTAGTGTCTATAGAGAGGGTGGTGCACAAATGCTATTTTATTAACTAACCAAAATGAAAATAAACTCAATACGGCCTGCAAAAGTTGCTGACCAGCCTTGTTATGACATACCAATACCATTAGTTTCTGCTCTCTGCTGTTATATCAATTTCATTCAAGGTTTCTCATAGTCAACAACATCCAATGCGAGTATGTCTTGATAAAAAAAAATTAAAACCCATTCAAGCTCCAGCAACTATAACTGATGCGGTGATATGTAACGAGATTCTTTTCACTCACAAATCGCAACAAAAACAACTAAAAATGATGCACATACTAAAAACCAGATTCTGGAAGAAAGTAAAAGTTGGATTGCTTGTGCCTCGAGGTAATTGGCTCAGACATATAGTCAGACTTTAGACCATAACTCAGAGCTTGTGCGTACGCACATACATAGAAGTACCTGAACTGATAGATAAAAAATGTTTCTATACATGTGTATACAGATTGTAATGTAGTTGGAATAGATATTAAAAACTTGTTGACTTGGTTAGATACATGTTATGGATAGATTGGGTGTTGGCATTGTGCATTTTTATTTTATTTTTATGGGTTTGGTCTTTAATTGCTGACATTTGGTTTGTTCCTGTACATTCTGCAGTACCTAATGTGTTTGGATGGAGATGGAATTTTTGTATGAAAGTTTATAAAATGTCACCTTAAACAACTTTAAACAAAGTAACATTAAAGTTAATTGTAGTTTCAGGTTTCTTGAGATCTCAGAGATTTTTCATGACCAGAAGCTGAAAAATGAATCCTACATTTTTATTGCTCAGTTTTTGATACCTAATTTTCTAAAGTATACCGCTAAAGTATACTTCGCTAAAGCACATTAGAAAATTTAAATTTCTGACCAGGAACAGGAACCCAAATCTTAATGAGCTCATAATAAACTCATAGAATCTGTAGTCGCATGTGTAACGTCAACGTAATAAAATACATACGTTGATATGGGAAGCGATCCATAAGTTAAGGAGCGAACGGACTGAACGGAAAAAGAAGTCTAGGAGCGCACCGGGGAATGCCAGAACTCAGAACCGTGTTCATTTGTTCTCCGATGCTATGAATTACTTATCAACATTTGTTATTCTTTAATGAAGAAATTCTAAAATTCCATAGTTTTATAACATTTCTGAATTTAATAAGAAATTTGAACTCGGTCAGAAAGTAAAATTTTTCAATGCCACATTTGCACAACTTATATAATCTGTTATAAAGCGCCATTAAAATGCGCACTCTTTTTTGTCCTGAGGTTTGTACCTTTTTTACAGTAAATGAAGATTAGTGGGAGCTGTGTAATTT
The DNA here is from genome assembly GCA_948107695.1 of Meliscaeva auricollis. NCBI lineage: Eukaryota > Metazoa > Arthropoda > Insecta > Diptera > Syrphidae > Meliscaeva > Meliscaeva auricollis. The sequence continues at coordinate 16,095,692 of OX403617.1, read as the reverse complement.
TTATGGAAACAAGAATTGGGGTTAATAAAAACCTATTCATCAACAGTAAAGTTTGTATCACACGATTTGTGTATACACACAAATTTTGGGTATTTAAAAAAAAAAAAAAAAATGAAAAAACGTTCTATTATAGATGGATGATGATTTAAGAATGTTCTTTAAGTGAGGATATCCAAGTGTTACATACTATGTGCAGTGAAGTTACAAAACAAATAATACGGAAAATTACCATGTATGTAAGTGCAAATTGATATGTTCTAAGTTCTATAATAATCAGACATAAAAATAATCAAAAGATTAATGTAGACCTCACAAAGTTTAAAAACTTCAAGGGAAACAGTTAAGTCAAAAATAGAATATCTATACAAACGAATTTGAGTTTTTGCTAATTAATACCATCAATATTATGTATTAATTATATATGTCTAAAGAATCTACTCAATAAGCATGATCAGTCTGATCACTAAAAAAAATTTATAATGAAAAGTTCCTCATTAAATACGACCTCGTTTCATCAACGAAACGGCTGAAAGAACATAATACTATAAAGTTTAAAATATGTCAAATATCGTCACAATCAAGTCATTTGATTAACTCTATTTTAAGGACTTTAACAAAGCAGTTATCAATGACAACAGATAAGTAAGTATCAAACACCTGCCATATTAAGGGTCACAAAAAAAGTTAGTTAATCAAATGCCTTATTATACTTGTTATGAATGTTGCTACTAGGTATTACATAACACAATCAGCCAAAAACTCTTAAACACACCAAATCATTAAACTTGACAGTCCTGTTTTGAAGATGGTCTCTATAGCATAGCAGCGTGTGAAACAGCGAATAACGTAACAAAATCATACCTATGTATACAGAAAAAAAATATCTTAAAATACTTTTTTAACATTATACCCACCCAGTTACCTACTTAATTTTTTTGCGATATTGGTCACCGGCATCGGCAAAATCTATATAATACCACAGTGACCGGTTAAACAAAATATTTTACCACACAAAGCAACATGGGCAATTACGTGCAAATGAGATGTTATCCTTGAAATTTCTTTCACCCCAGGGACAGGTTTTCATTTTCATCATCATAAAAAATAAAAGTTAAAAATTAAGCTGAATCTAACGAATAACCTACACATAGAGATATTATGTGGCACTTTGTCGACGATTTTGTATTTGAATTTTCAATCAGCATAATTAAGACTAATTTGTTTTTAATATACTCGAGTAGTTAAGCAATTAAGCTTTAGACGCAAACGCTGAAATAAATGTCACCAAGCAGTGATACCACGCACCGGTGGTGACCGACGAACATATTGACGGTCGATTTAACGTATATGCTTTGGAATTTCTTCAGAAAAACAATAAAGGTGTCTGACTTCATAGCAACATGTTTAAATAGCCGCAAGTAGCCAATAATGACTTACAAAACGCCTGCTTACCAACAACAACTGGAAGGTATAGGTAACGTTTCGCGGGCGATTGCTGATCGAGGGATACATGATCGATTTCAACTCGCTAACAGTGATCATACAAACATACCTCTCAACTACGGGCATATAAAACTGAGATTAAAATAGGTACATATGTAGTAGATAATGTGTGTTTACGACCTTTATGATGATAATAATAATAAATCAATTAGTATTTTATAATATTGCGGAATTTTGTAAACGCTCAATGCAGGCCACGCCGACGCACACATTAATCATGATTTTAAATCTAAATAATTTCTTTTGTCTTTGTTTTTCTTTTTTTGTCAAATGAGAAGATGACAAGGTAAAATAAAAACAAAACATTACATTGAGAAATTGACAGAGATTGATTTTGTGCACTCCTTGATTTATTCAATCAAATGCAAAGCAAAGAGTGGGATTCCGCATTCAAAATAATGTCAAATGAAAGAAAATAATTTAAGGTGATTTGGAGTAAGTGCGGTACACTTGATAAAGACGCCAGAGTTGTCGACTTAAGGACTTTTAAAATTTATATCTCATAACATTTGAGTTTATTTAAAAGAAGAAAATATTTAGGGCAATCCCATTGTGTGATCTACACTACATTTGACATGACCGGCATTCTATTTTTTTCTTATGTTACAAGTTACATGTTAACAGTGTCATCTTAAGTGTTATTCATATGTTGTAAAGATACGCTCTTGCAATGTTATATGACCAAAAATAAATATGAGCTACACAACATGCAAAAGTAGAGTCATGCTCTTTACTGGCTTTATAATTCAAAATTGTATCTTCAGCCAAAATACATGAAATAAATAAGTGAAAAATAGTGAAATAAAACATTTTTGTTTCTAAGGTTTTGTTTTCTTAATAAAATAGCACGTTAGGTACACTACAAGCCGAAACGTGAGCTACACTATCATCACTTTTGATTGTAGAATCATACTGTTGTTTCAAAGAAAATCTAAAAAAAAAACAAAAACCACAAAACATAACATAGGAACTTCAAAACTACTATTTTTATGAAAAATGCTTTTCATTTATTGCAAGTCCTGAAAAATTCTTAATATTTTTTTACAATGAGTCTTTTAGAAAATGTGTAATAGTTTCAATTGCGTGTTTGATGGTAGGACTTTGGCGACTAGCACCATATCTGACAGGCAAGTCTTTGACTTTATCAAGAGTACTGGAAGTTTTCTATTAAGATTGAGGCGAATCAATTGAATTAACCCAAAAACAATATTTAGTTTTTGTTGTGACTTTTACGTGGAATTTCCCTACATTTGAAAAACCTTTTTATAAAGTATTCATTATTTTGACATTAAGTAAGAAGTAAGATTTTTGGATGTGTTGTTGATGATGGTCGAATGGATAATCCAAGTTCATTATAACTGGTAGGTACCAATTTGTATATAAAATTATAATTTAATACCTGAGCAGAATATATTGTTCGTTTCTAGACTTGCCTGCAGTTAGTAGGTACAGGTCACTTTACATTCGGAAATAAAGATGGGGATGAAACTATTAGATAAAACAATATTTTATGACTTCGAAAACTTGCACTTAGGTACATTTATGCGCAACGAATTGAAATTGTCAGCAGATAATTTTGTGATTTCTCTGTGGAAACATCGAACCACTCTCATTGTGTGAAAAAATAAATAAATCAAGTGAAGAAAAAAATTCAAATAATTTGCCGAAGAGCATTTTGCTTTAAGGGCGGTATTACATTACAATATAACTAGCTTAAATTAGTTTTGAATTTAAAAATATTTATGAATTTTTAAAACTTTCTTGGATTAAAGTTCAAAGGTTAGAGAAACATTTTTAAGATAATTCTACACTATCAAGTTCTTTTCAAAATGAGTTAAATGAATACTCCGCCATCAAGTGATAGAAAGAAAAACAAAATTAAGGCAATTTATTATAATTCTCTGGAGTTCTTTCAGTAAGGAAAGGATTTCTAAGAGCCATTAAGCAAAACACTAGTTTTGTTGATTGGAAGTCTATAAAACCTAAAACAAACTTCGAAATTATTTAAATTTAACTAACAATGCGAAAGAGACTGGCATTGTTGATGTGAAGTCTATAAAACCTAAAACAAGCTTCAAAATACTTCAAGAAATGGCACAAAGTATTAATTCATCTCCGAATAAACCTTCCCTAAATTTAAAGTCTCTGCAGTCATCTGATTCATCGGATATTTCTAACAATGCGAAAGAGACTTGCATTGTTGATTGGAAGTTATAAATCCTAAAACAAGCTCCGAAATACTTCAAGAAATGTCACATGTTAATAACTTATCTACAAAAGCTTCCCAAGAAAAGAAGCGAGTGTTTTTGAAAAGAATCTAATGAAAGACTCCAAATTTATTATTCTAAATTCTTATTTGAAAAGATGTAGTGTCAAATTCAATATAAATAAATTCTGTTTAACAAATTATTACATTGAATTATTTTTTTATTATAAGATACTGAAGGGGTCGAAATTTGGTATTAATTTATAGTTTATGAAAATGATGAGCTTAAGGAAAAATATTTATTTTGTTGCAAGGTCATGCTGCAAAAGTGTAAGTACGGATCAATTTGATTTCCATAAAGATATTTAATTAGTAAATACTGTTTCAGCTTCCTAAGAAAGAACTGATTGATACTAAATATCGAGGAGTACATGAAAAACCAGAAGTAGATTTTGTAAAATCTAATGCAGAACTGTGGAAAAAACATGAGAAAATATTATATTTTGTAAGCAAAAATCTATACTATTAATATTAAAACACAATTGATCTTTTATAACGTGTAGGGAACTTTAAAAATTAAAATACCAAAAGAGATCGAATCTTTATCCATGCAAACTGATATCGAAAAAAAAAGAGAACTTTGGAGAATGAACCATAAAATATTTTACTATGTAAGTATTATTATGTTTTTACAAAAATTAATTTTGTAAACAAGTTTCTATATAGAAGCCATTAGAATCTGATATAGCTGACAACAACGACAATATTTTAAAATTCCAATTTTTTCGAGGAACTATAGTTAAAAGGTTTGTTAATATTTTAATATCTTTGCTTAAATATTTTTACCGAAATTTCTTAATTTTGTTTCAAGTAATTCGTGGAGCATATAAAATTGGATAGAGGTATTTTCTAAACGTGGTCGACATCATTATAACAATAAGGTTTTTGTAAAAATCAACAATAAAAATTATTTAGCCTTGCCTACCCATAAATAAAATCTTTTCAATGTTTTTTTATTAAAAAAAGTGTTATATTTTGAATATGTAGGTACTTATAAATGAATCAATTTTTTTATTTCGCAACGCCGGTAAATAAATTAATCCCTGTAAATGAACTTTTCTGCTTTGTTGCACTAATCGAATACTCTCGGTTTTATCGCCGGTGTACGATGTTCGTTCTTGCAGTAAAACCGAACAACGAGAGGGTTAACTCTATAATCTCTCGATGTTTATTCAAAAACAAACATCAAACTAGATACAAATTCCTTGTTACCCAACCTATTTAAGGGCTTTCATTTCTTAACATAATGAACCTACATTTTATACGTTTTCCTTACGATGACTACCTTACCATGCTTTTTACCGAAAACGCAATGATTCACCACGGGATCTACTGGGTCCGCATCATATTTCAATCAGTGATCTGTATTATCGATCCTTCGAAACCTTCTTTACATATGTATATATAGTGATCGTGGGTGCCGTGGTTGATTTAAAAAAATGTATTTATTTGCTTTTCTTAAAATGATATTTTATTATTTCAATTTGTAATAACTATGTATTGTAACTTCAACTTCTGACGATCAAAACACAACTGGTGTCAATAGGTATCTTAAAAGAGAAGCAAGCAGCAAGTTGTGGGCGAGAATGCATTGCAGCTAAAAGTGCTGCATTGCATTCTGCGAATTCAAAGATAGATAAGATTCTTATTAAAAGCATTCTTATGAGAAGCATAAGAATTAAGAATGTGCTGACTCTATTTAAAGGGTCCGGATGTGACTCCTCCCCCCATAGATTCAACGGTCTCCGTTGAACAAGGATTAATTTTTAATTCAATAGTATTGCTTGCTTTTCCTTTAGATTTACATTTAAAATATAATAAAATTGTAATTATAATTAACATAATTAATACAAAAGTTAAACTTGAAGTTACCTTGTGGTTATTTTCAACATATTTTATATATTTTCTGTTTTCAATATTCCTTAAATTTAAATCAGATAATGTAAAGTTACTAAATATTTTACTTGTATTGGTTATAAAATGCGGTATTACAAAAGTTTCATAATAAGTTTTCTGTTTTACACTTATTTCGAATTCTTTTAATTTTACTGTACAGTTTTCAATACTAATAATATTGTGATTTTTAATGACAATTTTTTGATCAATGCAGTCTTGATCAATTTCAATGACTCCCAGGTTTTTAGTTACAATGGTGTGTTCGTTAATTTTTGTTATTGAAGTCTCTTTATTACTTTTATAGTTACAAACATTATTTTCATTTAAAAGATTTCTTATACATTTGTTCGGAAATGGAATTAAATTATTTTTTAAAAGATTTTCTGTATTTGAGAGGTAAATTTTCATCTCATTTATGATTACAAATGTTATATCAAATTCAATTTCCATTGAATCTAGGTTTGGAATAGGTATAATGGCTGAATTATAAAATTTTTCTTTGCAAAATATCGGAATTGATACAACGAATATTATAAGATTATTTTTTAATAGCACAGCAGTTTTTATAAGTGGTAACATTTCAATAGTTATGTTATAATCTCTCATTTCATCAATATTAAACATATCGTGTTCTAGTAAATTTATTTTTGATAACAAAATATTGTCTTTAATTTTAGAGATTTCATTTTTTAAATTACATGAGTACATGTAAAGCTGTAGGATCAAAGAGTTTTTGTCCGTCTTAAAAAGAATGTCTTCTGTCAAAGTCGAAATGTTTTTATAAAATTGATTCATTTTCACATCGTTTTCTATGATGTGCTTTCTGATGGTTTCAAAATTCTGAATCATATTATTATTTATTTCAACTTGTTTGTTCGTTTCGTCAGTTAATTGTTTCATATTCTTTTCTACATTTTCCATAAACGAATATATTTGCTTAGAGTCTTCACTGTCCATAGTTCCTGCTAACAATTTCATACCGTTACCCCAAATATTTATTAAACCTCGCTTTTGGCGTGTAGTTTTCATGTAGTTTCTAAAGCAATACAGTTCTTGTTTTATTGAAATTATTTCTTTTTCAATAATTGTCATTCCGATTTCCATTACTGAATTACTTGTTTTAAGGGATTGAAAGCTTGCTTCAATTGCTTCTGTCGCTTCTAAATATTTTGATATGTTTACAATGTGTAAAAACTTATTGTAATGATCAATTATTTTAGTTTCTTCGAATCTGACAATGGTATACCCATTGTCATTATGAATTGGGGTAATGTCAATTCGTTGTCCGCTGATTAGAGGAACTAACAGCATTAGAATTGCCAACGTCATCATTTTGTCTGTAATGATAATTTTGGAATTTAGTTTTACGTTTGACTTGGTTCTTATAAGATTTTTTTGGATGTTTGTCAGATATCAAATGATTGCCTGCTTGTTTATAGTTTTTTATATTTATATACTTAGGATTTGACTTCCCTATTCTATTATTTCTAACGAATTCATTTTCAAAATTAGTAACAGTTTCTCTGTTTTCGTTCAACTTATTTATTTTATTTGTTTTATTTGCATGTAATAACTTAGACAATGAGGTAATTTCTTCCTCTGAAATAATATTGTTTATAAAGTCTATTGGCCTCATTTTTGTACTTGTATGAATTGTATTGTTGTATAAAACAACCGCTTTAAAAACTTTTTCATCAAGACTATCTTCGTTGCAAGGATCAGCATTAAACAGTCTTATGTGTTCATTAAATGTTGAATGCAAGCGTTCTATGTCAGCATTGCCAGTTTTCAAATAAGGAGTTGTGACATGAAGTTGAATGTCATTGGAAGTTAAAAATTGTCTTATTGAAACTGTGTCTAGTTCATTATCAGTAACGATAAGTTTTGGTTTTCCCAAATATTGCATTCGGGTTTTAAGTGCTTTAGTAATTGAAATCCATGTTCTGTCCTCTAAAAGGTGAGCCGTAGCATATTTGGTGAGTTTATCAATTGTTGTCAAATACATGACATTTCGCATAGGAAACCATATATCTACGTGAACAATATCGTTATGTCTTGCAGGGGTATCTGTTATATTAAATTTATGTTTTATAGGCATCCTGTCAAATTTAGCTGAGTTACATATGTTACAATTATTTATGAATTTTTGAATTTCTTTTTGAAGGTTTGGATAATAGTAGTTAGCTTTCATTTCTAGGAATATTTCGTTAATCCCTCTATGATTATTTTTCAAATGTTCATATTCAATGATTTTCAACAATTTTCCTTTATCGGTTAAATCTTCCAATACTTTACTAGTTTTCATTATTTTGAGATTTTTATTTTTTGAAAAATATTTTACGTAATTGTTTTGAAAAGTCAAAAACAATTCATTATCCTCACAAAATACAACTATTAAACCTTTTTCGGGTAATTGATTTCTCATCAATTCTAATAAATTGCTTTCAGAATTTATATACAACGTGGTTCGTATTTTCTTTTTAAAAATAATTTTTTTTGTCGTGGATTCCCTTATTGATTTTTTTAATACGAATTGGTATTTAAAAATATTCAGTGGTTTTTCAGTAATAGATATAAAATCGGCACTGTCAGTGTCTGCACTGTGCACGGTGTCAATTTCGTCATCAAAGATCTCGTTGAGATTTATTAAAACTTCATCTGCATTGTCGATCTTTTCATAGTTTATTCTGCTTAGCCCGTCGGCTACTACATTTTCTTTGCCTTTAATATACTCTATTATGAAGTCAAACTCATTTAATTTTATTTTCCAACGTTGTAATTTCATGTTGGGCTCTTTTAAGGAATTTAACCAAACTAATGGTTTGTGATCAGTTTTGACCACAAAACTTCTTCCATATAAGTAAGGCCTGAAATGTTTGGTTGCCCAAACAATGGCCAAAAGCTCTTTCTCTATTGTACTATATTTTCTTTCGTGATCATTCAGAGATCGACTTGCGAAACTTATAGCCTTATTATCTTGGGTTAAGACTGCCCCTAACGCATAGTTGCTGGCGTCTGTTACTAATGTGAACTTCTTTTTGAAGTCAGGGTGTACTAAAATTGGATCATTTTTAATTAGTTCTTTAAGCTTATGAAACGCAGCTATGAATTTTTTGTCTTTTTTATTGACTTTGGTATTCTTTTTCAAGTACTTAACAAGGTGATGAGCAACTTTAGAGTAATCTTTAATAAACCGTCTGTAATAACCTGTGATGCCAAGAAAACTTTTAATTTCTTTCTGATTACTCGGGAGTGGTATTTTGTCTATAGCTTCAACTTTTTTAGGATTAGTTTTAATGCCGTCAGGTGTAACCACGTGACCTAAAAATGCGGTTTCTTTTTTCATAAACTGACATTTATTCAATTGAATTTTTAGATTAGCCTCTCTTAATCGTTTCAAAATTTTGGATAGTGATTCCATGTGTTCTTCAATACTAGTTGAAAAAATCAAAATGTCATCCAGGTAAACAAGACAAATTTTGCCAATATATTCTTTTAATACATTGTTAATCAGTCTTTGAAATGTGGCAGGTGCATTACGCAATCCAAATGGCATACGAAGAAATTCGTAGTGACCATTGGATGTGGAAAACGCGGTCTTATGAATGTCGCTATGATGCATTTCAATTTGATGAAATCCCTTAGCGAGATCCAGCGTTGTAAAGTACTGACATCGACCTAATTTATCAAATATCTCTTCGATATTTGGCATAGGCTGTCGGTCTTCTATTGTTATCTCATTAAGTTTTCGGTAATCGATAACTATGCGCCACTGTTTTTTACCTGAAAGGTCTTCTTTTTTGGGAACTACCCATATTGGACTATTGAAAGGACTATTAGATTCCCTAATTATACCCTGCCTAAGCATTTCTTCAATTTGTCTATCGACCTCATCCCTATGTACTTCCGGATAACGGTATAATTTTGAATAAACTGGTAGTTCATGTTTTGTATGTATGTGATGCTTTACTTCATTTGTAAACGATAAATCATCATTTTCATTGTAAAATGTTCTTTTAAATTTCTTCAAAACACTGTAAAGTAAACCTTTCTCATGTTCACTTAAATGCTCGCTTTCAATAAATTCACCTATATTGTTATTGATTCCCACCTCATTATTAAAATTAATTTCTACTACATTTTCATTATTATATGCAAGATTGTCATAAATTTCTTCTTGTTTATCGAAATACAACTTAAGCACTGCTTTATTCAATATTAACTGCTGTTTAGGGTAATCTACAATTGCATTAAATCTTTTAAGAATATTATTACCTATTATTCCATCGTAGTTATTTTTGAGATCGTGTTCTAGAAACTCGCAAAAAACATCTTCGTTTTCATTGAATTCCTTGAAAACTGGAATTGAACACATTGTATTTAAAACAAAACTATCTCCGATCGATCTCACTGGTATGTGAACTTGTTTTTTCCATTTTGGGTGACATATCTGAGGTTTAATGACACTGACTTCTGCGCCTGTATCAACAATAAAGTAAAGTTTTCTAATTTCAGTATTAATTATTATATAGGGAAGGTGTTTGGGCTCTCCATTAAAAAATTTCCCAATTCCATTGGTTCTGTGGATCGTGCACCACTGTTTTGTTGATTTCTACTTCTATTAGCAGATCTTTGATATTGGTTAGAATTGGAATTATTTCTGAAGGGGTTTCCATTTTGCTGGTTGACGTTAAAATTCTGATAATTTCTACTAGTACGCGTATTTCCTGACCCATAATTATCAAAAGGGTTTTGATGATTTCTATTTATATTTCTGTAAGTATTTCCTGATTCTTGGTTTTCGTTTAAGTTTTGATTATTCCTATTAATATTTCTATATGTGTTACTTGATTCCTGATTCTCATTAAAGTTTTGATTATTTCTGTTTCTAAACGTATTAGTACCTCTTTGGAATTCGAAGGAATTTTGATTGCTCCTACCTCTGTATGGATTTCCTGTTGATTGATTTTTATTCGAATTTAAATTATTTTTGATATGGTTTGATTGATATGCTGTATAACTTTGGTGACGCGCTTCTAAAATTATTTTATAAGCGGCATCTAGTGTACTTGGGTTTCTACTAAAAACTAATGTTTTAGTAGGCTCTGGAAGATTCTCTCTAAAAACATTCAGAGCTATCCTGTTTACCTCATCAGTTGTGTAGTTTGTGTCACCGTGTGATAGAATACGAATATGTATTCTACTGGTAATTTTGTTTATTTCATAAAAATACTTTTCAATAGTAGAGTCTACTCTACACATTTTCAATTTGTCTATTAAGGTGAAACTATTTTCTTTTTCACCGAAATTCTCAAGCAAAATTTCTTTGATTCTTTTCCAGCTTTCTATTAAGCCGTGTCTTTGGAGAACTGGACGTGTGCGTCCAACGCATTTATTTTTAAGGAAACCTATTAGAACTTTTTTGTTGTTGTCGTCAAAGCTATCAATCGTAGGAATTAAATAGTCAACCTGCTGTAGAAAGTCCACTAAATGGTTTTTGTCGGTTCCGTCAAAGTCTTGTATGTTCTTAATACAATTAAGAATTAAATTCATATTTTCTACTGAATTAGCCATTTTTTTTTTTTTTTTTTTTTTTTTTTTTAACAAATGTTATAATAATGTGGAGAAAAAAAAATGTATGATTTTATTTTGAATAATGAATAATTTTTGTTTATATGTATTAACAAAAACATACACTAAAAGACAATTAAAAAAATTCACTGCAGTCATTTGATTCAAAACAGCTTAGCTAGCTATATTATTTTTTTCCTTCTTGCACTATGTATCTCTGTCAATATTTAGATAGGGTTTTGCTTTTTGTCTTACAATTTTGAATTGGAAACTTTGTCGCCTTCTTTTTCAAATAGACCATTTATTTTATGATCAGGTATTCATGAAATTCACTTATATTTCGTTATAAAATACTAAAATAAGAATTGTAACAAAAAAAAAAAATTATAGTTTTGTTTTTTTTTTTTTCACTTCATTTTGGGAAAACACATTAATGAATTGCTCATCAAATATTATACACTAGGTAGATGGCATAGACTTTTTTTTTTATTTTATTTATTTTTCTTTCTCTTCAATTCTTTTTGGCACAGCTATGTTTAGTTAAAATATAATATTTAATAATAATAATCACCATTTCCTGCATTTTCAATCCTATTTCGTGTTGAATTACATCTTTTGTGCTCATCCATCGCTTTGCAATAATTCTTTGTCACTTCTTCAAATAGGGATTTCGATTTTGGGCACAAATTTTGTTGTTGTTGTTTGAGTGTGGTTTTATTGTTCTTCTTTATATTTTTTATTTTTAATCCTCGTCGCCAGTGATCGTGGGTGCCGTGGTTGATTTAAAAAAATGTATTTATTTGCTTTTCTTAAAATGATATTTTATTATTTCAATTTGTAATAACTATGTATTGTAACTTCAACTTCTGACGATCAAAACACAACTGGTGTCAATAGGTATCTTAAAAGAGAAGCAAGCAGCAAGTTGTGGGCGAGAATGCATTGCAGCTAAAAGTGCTGCATTGCATTCTGCGAATTCAAAGATAGATAAGATTCTTATTAAAAGCATTCTTATGAGAAGCATAAGAATTAAGAATGTGCTGACTCTATTTAAAGGGTCCGGATGTGACTATATAATAAGTCAATAATCATTGACTTATATGATAAGTCAATGATCTTGCCATTTACTTAATTGCATCGCATGACGTTTATAAATATAAGTCAAACATTTGGATATAAACAATTACAATCACACTATGGAATTAGTCATACTTTACTCCCGGGGAGTCAATGTAATTCGCAGGGATCGCATTCACATTCAAAGCAATTATGAACTTGATGCCGAGGGAACTATGTTATCAATACGAGGAACTACTTTATCATATCCACTAACACACTTCCTTACCTGCGAGTTCTACAGAAGAAAATATGGCAGAAATAAATGCGAATCCCGCCGCAACGCATTCGTCGGATTCTGTGATAGGGATGGATACCAAAGAAGAACTACATTATCGACAATCTTTCACTTCCTCCCCAGGTGGATTCTGTAAGCACTAAGCATTTGCAGATTCAGCAAACAGGATGGTAGACTTTTCGGACTTAAAATCGCACTTATAACACCCTGTTAAACTGATAATTTTTGAACAACAAGAAATAATATCTAAGTAGAGGTACTTAGTATTCCATCCATTCACAACCTATTCCAACTTCTTTAAGTATCTATATACATACATACCTACCTTTCTTTTACGTCTTATAAACATATTTATTTTCCAATCCAGTTATTGAACTATTTTATAACACTTTTTCTCGAATGTTTAAGACTCTTTTTAAGTGTTTTCTTATGCACAAAGTTGTCGTTGATGTTGAGACCCATCAAAGACGTGCATAAATTTAATTATTCCTTACACGTTTCAGTCTTAGTATATTATCAGATAATTTTAATGCACAATTTGTCAAATTGTCCACGTTTTGGTTCAAAAAGTCATCAATAAAATGAACCTGTCAATGCACATGTCCCACATACGGAAGTCAAAGAAACTACACTATGAATAGTCGATTACGTGATATAGTAATTTATTAGATTTAAGACTATAATACTTCCAAGTCCCTCTGGGGAACCAAGTCTAAATCACTGTATGAGGCTTGAGGCAAAGAAGAATCACTTTGTTTTACATTCTTCTTCTTAGTTTCTTCTAAAGTCCGAATGAATTCATCATAACCATGATCCCAGTCCTTGAAACCTCCTGTTTTTTTGTTGTTGTTCACAATAGTATGTACGATCGAATGGCACACCTAAGACTTTGTTCAAAAGCTCACGCCGTTCTCTACATCGAACCATGATCGTATCATAAGATATAGTTGGAATTGGAGGAGTTTCATCCAGAAATTTTTTCGCCTCTGATTCTACATCAGTATAATTTGGAGCAACCTGAAAGATTTTCTTCACAGATGCATCGATTGTATCTGAAAGTTGGATGTCTACTTTTTCGACTGGAAGAAGTCTTGCACGTATTGCAGCAATTTCTTCGCTAACTTTCGATATGGCTTCATTGATAGACGCCTTTTTTCGTTCTTCATAACGTAGACGATCTTTTTCTAGAGCTGTTTCGCGATCAAGTTTTTCAGGATCAACCATTTTACGGGCCATTAAATTACGAATAAGACGTTTAAGATTCAGTTCATCCCATTTCTTGTCAAGTTTTTCTTCAAAATCATAATGGGTAGCCGATTTTGTGGTAGTTTGTTCCCTAATTTGAAATAAGTGGATTGGTATTCATAAATTCTTTAAAAAAAAAATATATATTTACTTTTTGTCTTCAGGAGTTTGAGCTAATTTTTTAGCATCTTCAGCTTCTAAACGTAAACGTTCTAGATCTTTTGCAGCAGCAGCCTTTGATTTTTTCTTTTCTTCTATAATGTCAGCATTTTGAGTGCACCAATTCTGTTGCCAACTTTGAATTGATTTCTTACGAGACACTTCTTTTTCGACAAAATTTGTTAAAAGCTTTAAATGAGTTTGTTTGTAGGTTATAATGATAAATGGACTAAAAACTAATAAAACACTCACCTCCAACTCGTTTTGAACTGGCTTATAAAAGCTTTCTGGCAAAGCCACCATCCGAAAACTGCTATCGTAGTCTCCGATGCTTATAACTTTTTTCGGGATTGCAGATCGATGCTCCGATAAGGCTGTTATAATACCTCCACCTAATACTTCAACTAAACATGCATCGTCATCTCTAGCTGAAAGTTAATCTAGCTTTAACCGCATGCAGTCCCATAAATACAATAAGAAAAAACTCACCTAATAAATCCCAAGCTTCAAAACTTCCATCACTTCGAGTTAAATACAATACAGCTGGTCTGTCGGTGCTCCATTCAACAGCTGTTAAAATTTTTGGTCGAACACGCCATAAAATTGGCGTAAAAGAAAAATCTTCCCGCCAGATGGCCATAACAGTTCTCCCTATTGATACAAATATCTCCGGATAAAATGGATTTTTCTTTAAAGCAATGATAGGTCCATCATGAACCCTAGCAAAACTGTATGTTGGCGATGTAATGTTTTCTTTATTAATCTCTGAATCGGATTCACTTCCTTCAAAGGTTAAACCATCGATTCGTCCAAGAAATGATCCAACAATAAAAGTATTGCGGAATACACTTTGATCGACTGTTTCGATGACATCAACTGGAACATTTTTACCCTCGCCATCGTTAGGATGAGTGTCATCTATCTGAGGATTGTGTGTGAAATTAGCTACATCACAAACAATTGACGTTAAGGCCTCAGGATATGATGCCGTAAACACAGGTTTTATGCATTTGTCCAATTTCTTGTATACCGATTCATTTTGTGTCAATGCTAATGGTAGTGGCCGCTTACTTGGTCCTTGGCCAATATTACCCACATCATAATCTAGGTTCCAATAGGCTAGAGAACCATCGACAGAAAGAGTACAGAAGTATCGACTTTTGGTTTTCATATGGTTCTCATGAATTCTGCCATTTGAAGAAATGTAATGATTTCGACTTAGCCATCTAATTTCGGTGACAGTGTCTGTTTGTGAACCATCAAGGGCACTAATAGCCGCTGGAAATACCCATGATCCTTCGTCATACTGAATGGTCCAAGCTAGAAACTCACTGATAAGTTCACGATTGCTTGCCTCTCCAATTGTCAAATGCTCTTCAGCTTCAAGATTCTTTGTACGGTCTTGAAGATCCCAAATGATAATTTGTCCATTGATTGTTCCCCCAATAAGAATATTTTTGTCATATGGACAAAATGATAAGGAAGTCACTTCACGAGGTGCTTCAAATTCTAATTTAAAGTTCAAGCTGTCTGTAAAACTCCACATTAAAATGGGGTTTGGTTGAAGGATTGCTCTTTGAATTGCATCGATTTTTTCTTTAGTTTGAACTGATGTGTTAGAAATTATTATGGTAAAATCGATTGTTAATTATTATGTCTATGTGTTATCTTATCTTACCTTTGTTTTGGGTTACTTTAGTGCTGAAAGCATAAGCCGCAACGACTATTCCCGTCATATGGGGATACCAGTCAACAGCGGAAATATATCGTTGATTGCTCTTGGAAATGTTTGCAAAACAAAATATCTCTTCCAGGTAAGGGTTTGTAAATATTTGAATTGGAGCAGTTGAAATTTTGGGATAGTCATTTCTTCAAAAAAAAAAAAAAAACATGTAAATGTACAAGTACATAGATGAACTTAAGGTTACAAGTGAGGGCCAAAAGACGAAATAATATTTTTAAGAAATGGCGCCCAACGTGGACAAACTCAAATGGCTTCAAGAGATTAAAGTTCCAATTGCAAAGCCTAGTAAATGGTACTTAAGTGACCAATATTGGAAACTTAAGTGACGATTCACTACTACATCACACTACTTTACAGTATATGCTTTACTGACTTAAGTGTTGACAGTGGAACTGGCAACAGGTGACACTTCATATGTAAAAAACGTAAACTGCCTTACCCTCTTTTGATTTTACTTACCTGTACATATCGATTTGATTAAATTCTAATACACTCAATAGATACTTTATCTGATCGGACACTTCTGGTGGCGGCTTTGGTTCTTTTTCGGCCTCTGTTGATGGGGTTACGGTTTTACTAGTTGCAGCAGACTTGCCTTTTTCTTGTTCTTCCTCAGACGATTCATCTAAGCCATCTTGTTCTAAATTCAAGATAAAGTTTTGTTAGTGAACATATAAGTCAGTCAGTTGATACCATGAGTGAGAAAACAAAATAAAAAAAGCGAGGGATTGGTTGTAATTTAACTTTAATGTGCTCTTATTTGGTATTAATAAGCGCTTTCATAGTCAAGTAAGTACCACTCAAGTGACAAATATTGGCAACATTAGTGACTCTGTTTTGACTTACAAGTTATTGTTGACTGTTACACTTTCCCTTTGGCCTTTAGTTAATGCTACCTTTACGCACACCAACCTCACCAATCCCCGCAAAGAAAAGTTTGAATTAAAAAAATTACTTGTTTTACACACAAATCAAACTATATTACCTTCTTTGATTTCATATAAATATTGAGACCATGCATTCGATGGAAATGTTGGATCAGTTTGTTGTTCCAATGTCACAGTTGATGGTGCTGATTGAACACCAACATTTACCCTTTGCTGTATGACATTCTGAAATCTAGCATCCCCAGCAATCAGCTCAGCATAGCCATCACGAACATCTGAAGTTAGTCGCATTTCAAATTGAACTCTTGACTGTCTCATTGGATAGACTGTCTGAATTTCCACATCAGCAACTTCAGACTTTTGCGGTGGAACACCCAAATTTACTTCATATTCACTTCCTTTGCTGATCCATTTTCTTGGTCGTTTGATTAGTTTCTTATTCATCATAAAGCGTTCATAGGTTTCTATATTTTTAATTATTGCTGCAGCTGAACGTGCATCTTCTTCGGTGACGTAAATGACAAAGGGATCCTCATCGACAGTAGCGGTAGTATTAACTTCTTGTTGCTCCTGTTCAATGAATGAAGGAGCATAGCCAACAAGAACTTTATCATCTGGTTTATAGTTAACAAAGAATTCTTGAAGCATTTCACCGTTATCGATTTCATCAAATAGATGTTGACTTAAGAGGCTAAATTTGATGCGCTTCCAGGGAAACTCTTGACTCACATTGATTCCTACCTCGACACCAAGTTGCTTTTGAACTTTTGATCTTAAACAAAGAAACGATAAAGGAAGATTTCAATGTATAGTTGTTGCTACTTCCGGCTTTTCTATTAATCTCCATAATTAAAATCTATTTTCTTAAAAAAGTATCGCAAAATATCAAACAAACTTTCTGCGATAGAAATTGAAAAAAATGAGTTCAAAAAATGCTTTTCAATTATTAATTTTTAGGTTATATTGAAATAACTGAAACCTCTAAGAGCCCAATAACCTCAATTGACTTAGTAATAACTTAATATTAGGTACCTACTTGAGCATTATCTTATGACATCCTTGTAATTCGTAGATATCCGCCGTGGCTGCTTCCATGCTAAAAGTATTAAGACCTTCCAGTTCATCGTCGGTTGAGTCAATATCAGAGAGAGTTGGTAGTATTATTTCATGTTTTACATCAGTTGTTCTAGAAAATAAATATAAGTTAATTTTTTTATCGGATATAACTAATAAACAAAGATATTTTTATCAAGATAGCATTTTTAATAGCTCTAAGAAATAATATCTTGTTTTAAATAACCTACGCTATGTATTACATTGCGGGATACATAGATAATATTGCATTAAGTTTTAACAGAGTGCTTGTAGAGTCAGTTTAACAGTCGAATAAACAGAACTTAGGGAATAGTTTCACAGCCAACAATTAAGTCAAAGATCGATTAGGATAAGAAAGTGATTTAGATTTTCATTATTGGGGATAATTAAGTGTGTAACTAATAACACTAAAAAAAAAACTTGTTCTTAAAGGACACATTATATCAAAAACTTAAATATCACTTGAAATATTGAAATACAAAACAATTGGCGGCACGACTATCGCGCGAAGAACCAAGGCCTGGCGATTGATACTCAAGTCTCAACCATTTCCTGTGTGCATGTTTTCAACAGGAATGGAGGGTGGACTTTTCTGCTGATTCTGATCGACTGGTTTTCTTGCACTGTTCATGGCAACTAGTACTATTGGAAAAAAAATTGACGTGGAATAGGTTGGGAATCGAATTAAGACCTCCGTTGTAATAGTCCATCGCACCATTCCGCCAAGAGGTAGGCGCACTACTTAAATGTCACTTTTCAAGATAATACTATGGCACATCTAAAATTAAAAAAAAAATAAAAAAAAGTGACCCGTTTTCGAAAAATTGATTATTCAAAAAAAAAAAAACACAAAAATTGAAAGATTTATTAAAAATCCAAAAATTACATTTTTAAAATCTTTGATATCAAATGAGCTTAAAGTTGTTCAAGAGCTTTCGTATAAAAAAAAATCATCAAAATTGGTTGATTCATTTAAGAGAAAGTCAAAAATTAAAAAAAAAATCGGTTTTATAGTAGGTACAAACAAACATTTCTTTTATTCCAAAAGTATGACCCTACAAACAAAAGGAGAAATCGGTAGAGTCGGTTTTGAAAAAAGTTTACTTTTCCTTAATGGTTATATGACAGGTACCGTTATTTTTGATCCTAAAAATTTTACCCTCTACGGAATCACCAAAGACCCTTAACAAGTTTCAAGAAAATCAGTTAAGTGCTTTAGGCTGTAGCTCGAGGTATACAGAGACAGACAGACAGACAGACAGACAGACGGACAGACAAAATTGCGGGACCCACTTTTTTCGTATTCTCTATATCATCGTAATGACATGTCTGGATGTTATCTCGAGTTCGATTGGTTTTTTTGAATCCTAAATAGTACCTAGATCGGTAGATGATTGGTTACTAATAGCCTGTTTTGATTAGAGCAAATGAGGTGATTTCTATCAAATTTGAGCTTTCCACATAATTTCCACGAAATTAGCTCGGAAATTAACCCAAATATTTATGAACAGACCCATATTTCATTGTGAATTTGTCACAAATTTGTTCAGTATAGGAGAGAAGGAAAGAAACAGACAGCACGATATTTACAAAGAGTTTTGTAAGAAAGAAGATTCAGATACATATATAAAACAGCAAATGAGCAAATTTGATCGAAATCATCTCATTTTTGCCTTAGTTGGAACAGGCTATAACACCGAACACCGGCGATAAAACCGAAAGTCTTAAAAGTGTGCGACGGCCCAATCAGTTTGAAAATGTTCACTTTTTGCAAAAAATGGCCGTTGTAGTTAGGCCTTCAAGGTATAACTACAACGACCACTTTAAGCAAAAAGTACAAAAGTGAATATTTTCAAACTTGTCTTCCCGACAGGAAAGAGTACAAAAATGTTGCAGAGTGACCTTAGATATTTCTTTCAAAAACACAGGACGCTAGTAAAAAAAATGCCCTTTAAAGTGTTTAAAGTGACCTTTAAACAATAAATATTTATTATACTTTTTTCCGCAAAAAAAATGAATCCAGAAGAAAAACATATTTTACTTTTGTACCTTTGCAAAAAGTGGCAGTACATACATTATGTAAATACATAATGCAGTTAAACCTTTATGGGTGAATATAAATGTAGGTATGTATATTCACATACATTTTAACTACCCTACCAACGGAAGTTACTACATACTATAATTAATACTCACACAACACGGTTTTCTTCTTCAATTCTAGTTGTCACGTCCATTTCTTCTTGAATTCAAATAATTGTTTTTAATAATTTCTTTTCACAATGTTTGTTGTAAATTTTTTCTTTGTTTTATTGAAAATTCACAAATTAATATCCAAATAAACAAATTCAAATAATTACCATGCCAACGGATTTCAACTTCTCGACTATTCAAACTACCTTATCATTGAAATCTAACTGAATGCGTTCATATTTTTCTTCCATCTGTCAAAAATTTTGAAAACCCCCGCAGATGGCGCAACGCGAATAGAGAGAAATGAGAGAAATCTTATTAGAATTTTTTGCATTTTCTTGAATAGTGGTTCGATTGATTTCTGTTTCTCATAAAAATGTTAAATTAATTGTATAAAAACAGCAGAAATTGTTTAAACAATTGCAACAAATTGTACACTAAGGTATTGAATGTGTTTTTGTGAATAAAATGTGTAGATTAAATTATGATTTAACCATGAAAAATACATTTTCTCATTGTCTCGTGAAAACTTGAAAGTTTTCTCCTCCATTATTGATTTTTTTTTCTTATTCCTTTGATTTTGCATGAAATGATTAATTTTCTTGCATTTTCCTTCCATATTTTGTGTGGTCTTTGTATGCTAAAATAAATATATATTTTTTTGTATAATGATGTGAAGTAAAAGGGCTTAAAATAAGAGAAATTGTTTTCTAAAATAGCCAACACTCATCGGTGACATCATCACATTCCTAACTTGGCCCAATGCATCCGTTTCCATTTGGGATGAACCTTTTTCGAGGTGGAGCTGCGGTGTGAACAGCCAACACTACATCAATATCTTTTCCCCCACATTCCTGGATTTTTCTTTGTTTTCATTATGTTCGGGCTTTGGGGTATCGATTTTTTGTCCTTTGCAAGTAGGATGAGATTTTATGCATTTTTTATGTCGTTTTATGTGACTCGGAGTCGCAATAGATTTGTGTAGTGTTGTTGTTTTGATGGGAACTTGGAATGGTTAATAATTGATTATCAGACGATTATGAGAAATAAAATGGAAAGATATGCCGATGTTTATTGTCTAAAGAATATTCATTAGCTAGCTGCCGTCCTTCGGAAACAGACGCTTCTATTTGCTTTTACCTTATGTTTACTTTATACAACCAACTCTAGAACATGGTAAACCTTTTCAACGATTTCTACTGCCGTGGTTTAGTGTTAAAACAAAAACATAGAAGCCGGTAAAAAGTTGGCTGGGTAGGCACCTTTTAACGCCTGAGATTAATGTTACTTCAAGAATAGTTAAGCAAAACAAAGTAGAATGGAGATTTACTATTATTAAAAAAATCCTTTATCCATGAGGGCAAGTAAATATGAGTATTTTACATCTTCTCCGGCGGCGGCGCACAGTGGGGCAGCCCCATAGAGTGATGTGATATAAAGGTTATTTTTTAAACTAAAGCTTTGAGGAAAAAAGATCAAGTGTTCTATATTTAACAGCAAAACTGATAAGATGAGCATATTTGTTTTGTTCAAAGTCTTTAATTTATTATTAGTCATGCGGTTGAAGTTGAGTGTTAAAGAGCAAAAGTTCAGTTTTTAATAAGTGATAAAAAAGGTGTTCTTTTGTTTTTTGTTTAAAATCAAAAGTTTTTGGGAAAAAAAATAAAATAAAAATGTCTCTCATAGACGAAGGTATGCAAATTACTATTCTTCTTTAAAAAAAAATAAAAAAAAAATTCTTATATTAAAAAATTGAATCAGAAAGTAATGAATTCTTAAAAAATCGTTTTTTAGTTTTTTCTCAAAACCTTCTGTTTAGGCAAATATTTAGCAGGTCTAAAAATGGAGAAATCATGATCAGTAAAAACTCTATTAGCCCGTATAAACACCTTTGCTAAATGTTTGCCTAAAATATTTTTTTTTTAATTTTTGAAATTGGCTTTGAAGGAATTAAAGTGAAAAAAAATTTAAAAAATAATTTCTATTTCGTAAAAATTATTGGTAGCCACTTTTTCTTACTTTTGTTATTGTTTTGAAAGAGATTAAGTTATTTTTGAATTTGATATGCGTCATTTAAACAAAAAAAATTGCTTTTATTTATGAGAAACAGTCCATAGTCTCTTTTTGCATTGTCTCTGATTGCAATAATGATTAAGTCACGAAGTTGGTTTCGTAAACATCATTTAGCAATATTTGTGAAACAAAAAACTGTTTAAAAATGTTTAAATACGAATTATTTCTTTTGTTTAAGTATTCGAAATGAAAACATAGTATAACCCCTGCTAAATTTTATTTTGCTATTTATAGGAGTTTAAATAGATTTAACTATTTAATTTTAATATTATAACCAATTTTTCATTTTGTAATTTAATACTTGTTTTTAGATTTTAATGAATTTCATGTTTCAAGAAAAAAATTGATTGAACTTTATTTTTCAAGCAAAAACATTTATTTACATTTTTAAGAGTAATCTTTTGATATTTTGAAATATTCATCAAAGTAAGTATTTAAAAAAAAAACTATTTAACAGAAAGATAATAAAAAAAACAAACTGAAATAAATGCCTTAAAACTTCTGAAGGTTTCCGGTGTGCTGAACTCGAATCCGAAGTCAAAAATATCCTAGCAGTTCGCGTTTCAGAAATATTTTTGTTAGAAAATGGAAAAAAACGTTTTTTTACTACTTTTGGTGTTATGCGTTAATTTGAAGAATTTTTTTTTAAATATAAATCATAACGGTTTCTATAAGAAGTATTTTATTCTTTCAAGACCCGTTTAAATCCTTGCAATATCTTTTTTATTGCGCGAGATATCTTAAAATGAAGTACATAAGTGTGTTTAGCTTAATTTATCAAAAAAGGAGATGAAAATGTGATACATTATAATAAGCCATAAAACTGACGGTATCTCGAACAATAAAAAGATATCGACAAGATTTAACAAATTCTTGAAAGAAGGAAAATAGTTCTTACAGAAACCGTAATAAATTGTATTTAAAAACATTTTTTTCACATAAAAGCATAACCTCAAAAGTAGTAATTTTTGCAACTTCTAACGGTAATATTTCAAAAACGGGAGCTGATAGGATGTTTTTGACTTCAGATTCGAGTTCAGCACACCAAAAACCTTTAGAAAAGTATATCTTAGTCTCGGCACCAAGAACGTTGTTGACTTGTGATAATTAATATCACGAAACCACCATTTCTGCCCCACTGTGCGGCGGCGTTCAAATTTGCTGTATGGCATCTAGAGTTCAAAGTTTTAAAGACGTTATTGTCCTCAATTTAACTTGAATATAATTTTTAGAAATTGATATTCCGGTCAATTTTTTTTTTCATTTCAAAAGTTTTCAAGCCGAGGACGACCCACACTGCACCAAAAAATTTCAACCAAATAAACTAACTTCCCTTTGTATCCAAACTTTTTTAAACGTATACAAGAATGGTTAAGATTGTAAGTCACTAGCAGGCAATTTCTTCCCAGAATCCTAACGCTAGAACCGGTCATAGTCCTAAAGTTAGTACTCAAATCGGTATCAACTCATTTCTTAACCCAAGCACTAGGCCCAAATTCTGTTAATTTATTACCGAGTATTAGTAAGGCCCGGTGACCGTTAGAAAACATTATAATTTGTTTTAATCGAAGTTTTTCAATACAAGCACCTTGATTGAACAAATTAAGGCACTGCGTATGTCGATTATATCGACTTAACTCGATTGTTGCAAGTTTCGAAGGCATTTGCAGCACAAGAGGAATCATCTTTGGTTAAAGAGCATTTTCAGTTCAAGTTTTGCACACATTTAAAGATGGCCCCCTCTATATGTAGACAGCTTGGGCGTAGGGGTTGGTCCTACATGAGCTTGCTACTCCACAAATTTCTTCCTAAATTGGCGGTGGATCTTGGCCTTAATCAACCAATCTCCCTAGCCCGGCTGATCCATAGCCAACTGGCTTCAGTTACGTACAAGTTGGGTTAAGGTCGGTCACCAATTGATTGCGCCACTTTGAATGAGGTCTTTCTATGCCAAGTTGTTCATCGGAGTTAGATACAAAGACCCCCTGGTTCGTCGATATCGATATGCTCCCCGTTTCCTAGTCCTCTTAGTCGCTGTTTTTTCAGTTGCATTAAAAAAAAAATAGGATTCACCACTTGACAAGACAAACCTTCGTTTTATAAAAAAAAAAACTAAGTTAATTTTATTCAGTTATTTCGCGCCTGAATTGGGTGTCTCTTCGTTTTTCCACAAAAAAAAAACACAGGCTGCTCTCGCACCAATTCTAGTCCTAGTTTGTAGCATTTACTTATAGGTCGTAGCACTCGTTCTTGACTGCGAAAATAAACACAACTGAGGCGGTAATTCTCATGGCAAGTCGGTAATGGTTCCAATGCTCTTCATGAACTAGATGGTAAACCGCAAAACCCCGAAAAAAAGAAAACGAACTTGCAGAATTTCTTTTATTGATATTCGATCAGGCAAAGTAGGTACGTTGGTGTGAACCTGGATAAGAAATTGAACTGGATCTTTAACAAAGAACATTAAAAATAGAGCAAAGAAAGCCATGTTTGCATTCTATATTGGTTTGAAATATAATACTTGGCCCTCTCGCGGCGCTTAGTCGATCAGCCTGAGTACGTTTATACAGCTGTTGCCATGCAGATTGTGCAATCCGTGCAATTTAATTTTGGCCTTAAAGAAAAAAAAAAAACTTGAGGTTGATCTTTGGGCCCTTATTATACTCCTTTTCGAAGTGTTCGTAGAATGCTTCCGTGAAAATTCTTCTGTTTAAAGTCCCTTGGCGAAAGAAATCCTCCTTGAGGAGCTAACTTGTTGCGAGAACCTATTCCATTTCGACATGTCGGTTAAGTTTCTCCAGAATCAAGTTCGGCGAACACAGCTCTAAGTTTCATAGAATAAGTAAGCCCCTTCGTTACGTCAGGGCTTACCCTTAATGCGCTTATATAATAAGTCACGGGTTATCCCCATAAATTAATTGAAAATTAAACTCGAAAACAATCCAATTGGCAAAAATAAAAATAAATAAAGATTTAATTATATTTGTTTCTATTTCAGCTCAAAAACACCGGAGAATCTCCAATAAAATACTTTTTCCTTTTATCACTAATTAAACAAGTCCAAAACATAAACAAAAAAATAACATCATGGATCGTAAAGCGGAATTGGAACGCAAAAAAGCCAAGTTGGCTGCTTTGCGAGAAGAAAAGGACCGACGACGTCGTGAAAAGGAAATGAAAGACATCGAAGAGGCTACTGGAAGAATAGGTGGTGGAGTTGGCATCGACAAGGATCAAAGAAAGTATGTTTTTTTGTGCAATTACGAGTCAATTTTTATAATTATGTACTTTTCTTTTAGGGACTTGGATGAAATGTTGTCATCTTTGGGTGTTGCACCAGTATCAGAAGTATTATCCTCGCTGTCATCTGTTAACTCTGTTACATCAGATAACTCCAACAATATAACTCCAGATGCAAGTTTGCAGCCAAATGTTAATGGCCAAGTGTATGACAAAGGACTTTTTAGCATTTTCTTTTTTTTTTGTTCTAAAATTTTAATTTTTCTTTTACAGTGCTGGTCGTAAAAAACCTTTAAATTTGAGCGTTGTCACTGTACAGGCAACAAACATTCCACCAAAAGAAACTCTGGTCTACACAAAGCAAACGCAGACCAACAGTTCAGGAGGACACGAACGTGATGGTAGGTAGTTTATTGTGTAGTTTTCTAATGTTGGTTTTGTTTAATTTTTTTTTTGTTCATTTAGCTTTCATGTTTTGTTACCCTGTATTTATGTATTATATAAAAAATACATACTAATTATGATTAAATGCTTGTATTTAACTTCATTATTCTTTAGAGTGAGCATTCATTCTAAAAAAAAATTGAAGTCTTAAACATTTATAAGTTAAATTTCCAATCTAGCTTGAAATATTGTATAAATCCCTTTTAATCCTCATATTCTATATAAAATTAAAATAACTATAAATACACAATTAAAAAATCATAATTAGTAACAAGCATTAATTGTTTCTGTCATAATACTATTTCATATTACATACTTTAAGTTACGGATAACATTTCAGTTAAAATTAAACCATTCAACGCATTTGAATGAGTATTTTTATCATTTCTTTTTTGTTAATAGAATTCTTTTTATTCTAAGCAATATGGAACTCAAGAGGTAGTTTAAAAGAAAATCATAGTTTTGGTATGTATCCAAATAGATTTGGATTGGTTATATTTTTATTTATTTTCAGTGAGATAGACTTATTATTTTTTTTTAATCCTTAAGAAGGCTTTGAGAGAAAATATTAATTTAAACTCAGTTTAAGGTAAAGATCATATAAAAGCCATTTATCGGAGCCTAGATTTTGACCAAAAATCAATTTCTTGTTAATTTGATGCCATGGTCCGATTTCTTTCAACGAACTGCATTTATACTCTCACGTGAAAAACGTTTTCTACATTAAAGCGAAAAAGTCGTTAAGGCCAAGCTTAAAGCTGAAAGTATTGTTATCCCATATTTTAAACATCATTTTGAACGTGGCCCGCCTTTCTGATACGGCTGTTGATATTCTTTCGTTCATTTCCACCTTTGGTAGGGACAAAACTCCCAAAATATTGAAAGTTTTCTACTTTCTCTACCGTGTGTCCTGAAATATTGACTTGAATAGATGAGTCATTTCCAAGGCTGATCATTTTGTAATTGTTGCCATGTTAATTTGTCACGTTTTCTGCTTCTGCCTCTTCCTTTGTTCTCATATAAAGAAGATCCAGAGAGCATATGTGAGTGAGCATACGCTATAAGCGTAGTGCCGGTGTTTAAGTTGGGATGTCACAGTCCATTGAATTTTATTTACGTTCAGTAGAACTGCGCGCTTATAACAAACAAGAATAATATTGGCGACAGTATGCAGCCCTGCCTGGCCCACATTGGACTTCTTATGATTCTGGCATTCTTTCTTTTATGCAGAACGTAAGATTTGCATTCATCGTAAGTTGCTTTAAAAAAAGAAATGAATTTATCTAGAAAGTCCCTTCAGCCTTTTCAAACTCAATAAAAAGGAGGTGAATTTTCAATGCAATTCTCAATAATGATCCGCAAGGTGTTAGTGTGGTTAATAGTGGAGTATTCAGCACTGAAACCTGTTAGTTCGTCTTCGAGTGAGCCTTCTAGGTATTTTTTGCTGTTATCTTGGCAACCGCATGCATCACGCCATCCAATCCCTCTCCAGTTTTCACACCGCATCAGTTCTCTTTTCTTCGCAAGCTTGATGATTTTTCTTTCGTCTCACTCCTCTGTGAAGCACTCGGAGTTCCAAGCTATCTCAAAGATTGTATCTCGATGTTTTTGGAGAACTTTTCAAGAGCTTTTCGGGAATACCGTCAACTACTATGTAATTGTGTTTTCCAGAAATGATCCCACTCTCCTGGAAGGTACGATGCGTATCCAAGCATTTTTTTACTTCGGAAAGATACTAGGTTCGCGTCGCTGACGAACACACATTTAAAACCGAAGCGAAGTTTTCATTCATAGTAATGTAGAGAATCGTTTATATATTTCTTCGAATGTTATTTTAAGATTTGTACCACTGAAAGTTCCTTTGTGTTCCTATTCACAGTTCTGCTTACTACCACTGGCTTGCTGCCTTTCTGCTTTTTCAGCTAATCCTGTAACTACGCTTAACCCTTTGCACGCTGCGATACATAGACTCTCAAATTCATTCGATACGTAGTCTGTTAAGCCCGGATCACCTCTAGCTGGTTGCCAGATGCGGATTTAGGAAGCCACTGCTATCTGCTTGGTCTGACCGACCACAGTGAACAACAAAATTATAACATACATACATAAAATAAATAAAATGTCTGTTGTAATGAAATAACAACTGAACTTTCAAAAGTTATTTTATAAGTTTACTTAGAGACGTCATATCGTCTTACTTTTGGCCTCATCCGATTCAGCAACCAGACACAAAAACGACCTTTCTAAAGTCGCGACCTGATCAATAAAAAAAAAAAATTGAGTTGGGCGACGAACGTGGGCCTTGAATGTTTTTTTCGCCGAAAATTTAAATTCACACGTATTCGGTTTCTCTCAGAATACAAACCGAATATAGTTTAAAAATGATGTCCCTTTCCATCAGTGTTGAGTTTATGATTTTCATATTGCCTTAATGATTGCTTTAAAATTGAGGAAAGATTCTCTGTAAGATTGAGGCCATTACCTTGTGCTGGCAATACTACATATGAAAATCCAATGCATCCCTCGGAAATTTAAGAGGATTTCAGACTCCCTGTAGCCATCTGTTGTGAAAAAATGTTGGTAGATTTGATCGATATGTCCCTAATGTCCTATTGAACTCAATACAAATCGAGGAATAATGTACACGCTTTTATTTGTACAGAATTAAGAAGCTTAATTTCAAAATCCACAAATGTATGGAATATCGAAATTTTGTTAAAAATATCATGTTTAGTGTTTGAAAAGAAAAGGCTACCAGGGAAAATATAATAATATAATAATAACTTTTAATTTACTCTGCATCCTATAATAAATAATTTTATAACTATTTTCTGTTTTTATTAAATCACAACTTATCCACAACAGTAGCATGTTAATTTTCAAAACACAGACTCTATGCACGTTTCCTTAACACATGATATCGCTTATTCCAAATTGCAAGTACATTCGAGTATAATCTTAAAATTGTATCATTTTCATAGCTCAAAACATTTATTAACTCTCGCTAACATGCAAAAAGTAAAAAGAAAAGCAATTTTATCTCTACACTTTTTTTTGCATTAAATAAAAAAACAATGTAGCTACCAATTATATTACAAAAAAAATCCCAAATAGCAATTCGTAGTGAAATTAAATAACAAATACAGTTCTTTCTTGCCATTCCTCACCTTTGTCAGGATATATGGAGGATTGGTGGAGACCCCGCAAAGGTATTTTCTTTAAATAAAAATTCATTTCTATTATTTTCTCACATCAACTTAATATATTTATAAATTAGTAAATTACTAAAAACAAAAAACTATAATTTATCTCGGTTGTTGGAATCATTGTATCGCTTTTGTGTTTGTCGTATTTTTTTTTGTTTTAGTAAAAGTTATTATTTTAGAAAATGCACACGAGTGTGATTCATAGATAACTACTACCTATGTAACAACCGAGGTTTATTCCTTAGATCTATAAACAATAATACAAATAACATAAAATAAAATAATTAAAAATAACTTGTAATTTTAAGAACAAAATGTGCCAATGTTGTTAAATTTAATTTGTCTTTAGATAGCTAATGTTTGTCTTTTTAATTTTCTTGTTTTAATTTTAGCTCACGCATCGGATTATTACGGTGAGTTGAGTTGCTTAATGTATTTTTTTTAGTTTTTATGTGTTTCGTTAATTTAATTATTGTAAGGTATGGTATAGTAAAAAGTTGCATTATATTTTAAAATTAAAAAAAAAGAAATTATAAATGGAGTTGCGTAGTTTATATATTTTATAATATTTATGTTTTTATTTTATTTTTTGTTTAGTAGACAAAATAAGAAATTGTATGTTTTGTAGACTAAATTAATTTTAATTTTTTCAGGAGTTAACTTATATTCGATTTGACAATTTTATTTCTCCACCCATGTTTTTTTTTTTATTTGTTATTCTTATTATAATTTATTAGTAAACAAAAATGAAAATAGTTTATTTCTTATTGATTGTCTTTGTGGAAGACGATTTTATATTCATAATAAATATCGCAATTATTATAAAGTTATTGATTTTCTAAGGGACTAATTTTGGAACATTTATCAATGAAAGTTTTTATTAAAAAAAAAATCGGGAGTTATATAGGATACCTAATGTTTTAAAATAAAACCTTTATAGCCTTTTCACACCAAGCAAATTTGGCAACCGTTGAACCGTTCACACCGCACGTAAACAAGATTTTGTTTGATATTTCCGTTTTTCTCGCTGCTAAAAGATGGTCTAACTGTTATAAAGAAATATATAATATTTATATTATATTATTATATTAAATATATAAATATTATTAATGTGTGTCCACTTTTCATATCTCTACTATGTAAGGCGTTTGAAGATACATTTTGTTGGGTTAGGAATACTTTGCACGTACTTACAGTGCAGTTTTTTTTTTTTTTTTTTTACAAAATGGGACTTTAAATCGTGCATAGAATTTTTTTACGGGTTTTGGCGAATTTCCAATCAAAGGGCACTGACAGAAATTCTGTAGCAAAGCAATACAGTCTTTACATTGAAAAAGGCATCCCCCTTTTCATTAATAAATAAAAATGGTATTAGAATAGTTTTGCATTGTAGCAACCGATCTACATTTACATGTATGGATTATTTAAAAGGAGTGCCAGCTGAATTGCCCTAGGTACTCCTGTTGCTCTGATAAGATACAAACAGATCCTCATCAATTGTTTGAAATTCTTGAATGAGCTCTAAAAAATTAAGCGTTAATCGATGGAAAGTATTTCATTTCGATTTCGTTGTATTGAGCAAAAAAAAAAGTATAATGCAGTGGCAAAATGTTAGAATTCTTGGCACAGTCAAACTTCGCGTTATACAAACACGAAGGTATAGCTGTGTTTCATTTTCCCCCAGATCTGATTGGGATTGAATTTGGATTGTTTTGAAAATATTATTTATAACGAAAACAACACAAGATCCAGTTTTGTTGTTTACATGTCATTTTCAAAACAAAATCCAATCCGTATCAGAACTAACTTCTAAGTTGATTGCTGTTATATGATTGCTGTCGTATTCCTGTATTTATGTTGAGGATTTTACTTCCAAAGAGTTGAATAGATCCTTCATGGCTGTTCTTAAAATACTGTACCAATCTTGAAAGCTGCAGTTAATGACTGGTCTAAGAAGCTGTTTGTATATTAATAGTTCAGTTGGTTGGCTCAGTCCGATTCTTCTTTTCATGAAGGGATGCACGAAGAATATTCTGGAAAAAGAAGAACAAATATTTGTATTGTTAGTGTTGAAGGAAACCCCAGTACATATTTTAATTTTATGGACAAGCTCTTCAATCCATACGTAGTCGAATGCTTTCTGCGACGATATTGATACCGTTGCAAAATGTCTTGTTTATTCTTAGTATCCAACTCTTCCAGAACCTTATTTAAGTTGCTGACAAGAGAAATAAATATTTAGTTGGAGATCATGTTTCTAGTTCTTAGAAAACGCCACAATTTGTTCAGGAAGTCAGTCTTGTTGACGCAGTCATTAAGGATGATGGAATCCTCTTAACGATGAATTTGGGTACTCCATCCGTTCCAGTTGATTTCTTTGGCTTGGAGTAGCCAATTGTTTAGGCTAGCTCTTCTGGGGTGCTCAGGTTCGGTCAGCCAAATAGCACTTGCTGGATTATTGTTGCTACATACATTGCTTTAACTTCATCAGGAATACAGGCAGATGGGTTAGGTGTAAGGATGGTCCCTTGAAATGAACTGCTGATGCTTTTGCAATTGTGTTTAGTTAAGTTGTGTAAAGTGGAAAGAACAATCTCTGCCATTTGCTTTTTGAATGTTGCCATTTATGGTAAATTCGGAATGTCCGATTTTGAATCAATCTCTCCAGCATTGCGACCGGTATCTGCATTATCACGTGATTAATATTGGCTGTCATGTCCTAAATCCTAGATGCCTTATCGGTAAGGACTTGTGATTTTATAAAACCTCAAAGAATAAAACACGATCTAAACGGATCTAGGTTGTTTCAAGTCAAGAGTCCTCTGTCTGCGCATATTTTGTCCCTTCCAATAGCTCATTCCGACTCAGCTTAAAAAAAATACAGAGTCAAAATTGTAAAAAAAAATATAGATGGATGTCTTGCCTCGATTAGTACAAAGTGGATTTGGTTGGCCTAGATAGCGCTAGGTTGCTGTGTGTCGCATAGTGCCACTAAGCTCCGTATTACGAGCTGCTGCAAAACCAATGCTCTCATCAACTAGTTCGTCAAAGATGTTTTCCTTTTGAACTTTGACAACTTGTCATTTTTTAAGGCGCATACTTACATATCATATTTCATTGGCTTCCCGGGTCTGATTGGGTTTTGGAGGAGGGGTGTCAGTTTTATGCCTTACCATCTCAAAATATCCTTGCATTTTGTAAGCTGGTGCTGTTGTTTCTCCTTTTTCTTCTTCATGTCTTCTGCCAACGCAGAACATTTTCATTCCTAATATTTCGTGTATAAAATTATAGGTCCATATTCATATGCACTGTTTTAATTAGTGAGAGTAAAAAAAAAAGAAATATGAATATCCTAATTAGTAGCATCATTTTGGAATACAAAATAAATTACATCAACTTTCAATTATTATCATTCCACAATATATGCAATCATCAATAAAGTAAATTATGAATTGAATGAAAACTGATAACTTGGTTCCATTATTAGTCCCTTATTGAGATAGCTTTACATTCAGGAAAATTACATTTCATTAAATTATTGGTTCATACATGGCTGCATTAGTTCCATTTTCATTATTTTAATTTTTAAGTTTGTTTTAAATTTTATTTTTTTTTGTGTTTTTAATCTTTGAAGAGGAGGTTAACACAAATTTATTTGAATTAATGTTTTTGTTGTGCAACCAATTTGTGTTACTTAACAACAACAAAAAGAGATGAGTCGAGCGTTTGATCAAATTCCTTTTTTTTTTTTGTA
Organism: Meliscaeva auricollis; assembly: GCA_948107695.1. Lineage (NCBI taxonomy): Eukaryota > Metazoa > Arthropoda > Insecta > Diptera > Syrphidae > Meliscaeva > Meliscaeva auricollis. The sequence goes on along the minus strand of OX403617.1, from coordinate 16,063,062 downwards.
TGCATGAACTCGATTCTCAAGCTTGGGTATTTATGCCTCGAGGACTTTCAAAAGTGATTAAACCTCATCTAGTTATTTTATTTTGCTGTTTTATTTTTTTTAGTTTCCCAAACTCCTTGAAATTGGCCAACATAAATAAATTAATAAATTTATAAATCAAAATAAGAATTAGAAACATAAATCGATATTATTCTCTTTTTTTTTGTTGTATAAATAAAACGTGAACAAAAAAAAACAAATTCTTTTCTACTTCAAGATGAATACAATCTTAATCCAGGTTTAGAGTGGGAGGATGAGTTCACAGGTAGGTATCTGTGAGTTATATCGACAGTGAATAGGATCGACATGAAGCAAAATAGGAACTTGAATTATTTTTAAATCGCGTTCTATTTTAAATTTGAAAAAAATAACAACAAAATAGTTCATTGAAATTCTACAGATGATATACCTATACAAAAGCTTTAAAGTTAAAACTATCTTTTATTTTTAAATTAAAACAAAAACATTTAAGGTAACAGCAATAAGAGTGTTATCTTTGTATGTAGATTTCTATTTTTATATTGTATTGTATAATCCGTTGCCTGATTTGTGTTCTCAGTTATTACATCTTTTTTTAATTAATAGCAAATATTTAAAATCTATCATAATTATAATTGTATTCTATTGCATGCTTCTCTCTCTATTTGTATTTGCTAACAATAAATAATTTCATTCATATTTGGCTTAAGATCATTTAAAAATATGCCTTAATAATATTGCTCACAGCTCATTTCAAGAATCAAACGTCTTTGGGAAAGAAAATCGTAGTTTTGTTGGAACATTATTCGTAAATTATAAATTAAAAAAAAATATACTACACATAGGACATAAAATGTTAATTGTATAAATTGTTCATTTCTTTGGTGGTAGGTGATTTCATTTATACTTTTCATAACATGTAATTTAATTAAATAAAGTAAAAAAATCATTTCAAGCGTCAATAACACAATAAACACTAAAAATATATACTTTAGGTCGAGTCAAAAAAGCCAGAAACAGGCGAAGCTTCTAACTATCTAATATTAGTTTACTGTTTTTCTATTTTTCAAGTCAAATCTAAAAAAAAATTGCGCCCTCCAACTAAGCGGGGGAAACCCAGGCCTCTAAATTGTTTTATAAATTGGCTAAAAACAACTTTTGGTATCATTTCAATTATAAAGTTTAGCAATTTTTTTTTTAAACAAACAATACTCAATTTTAATTTTTTTAAAGTTTAAGCTGAAGGGGCAATTTTTAAAGCTAGTATCACACGATTCGTGTGTATACACAAAAATTTGTGTATTTTTTTTTTTTCTAAAAATACAATACAATATCGCCTGAACCACAATTTGAATGACAACAAATCGTATTTGTATGTCATTTTCTGTGTTAGTTAAAGTATTTTTGAATAACGAGAGATTCTTGTTACTCCAGTATTAGTCCAGTTAAAATTGACCATCACCCCAGACAAAATTCGCATAGGGCTGCTGCAGACTATTGAATCATCAATAAAAATAAAATTAAAAAAGTCTCAATTAATTCGACATATGAACAGAAAGTTATTCAAGGCCGAAAACGGTGATTTTTTTCAGATTGTGGAAGCTAAACTATAACTATAACTTAAAATTATGAGTTTGAAAATGTTTTTTTTTTTTTGTTTTAACTATTCATTGTATTAACTTGATTTAAGATTAAGATAAATAAGGGGTTTCTGGCTTTAGAAAAACGAATAAAGTGATTTTGTATTAAAATCCGTTAATATTTTTTTTCATGGTTATTTCTAACACGAGGTGATTTGTTATAACCTTACAACACAATTTGTACCGCCTTCTGAAAGAGCTAATTTTCTCTTGAATTAAAATTAATCTGCAAAACAGGCAAAACAGCTTAAATCCTTTTTTTTTTTGAGAAAATTTAGTTTTAGGCCCTTATTATGAATAGCGAGTAGAAGGTTCGCATAAATGCGAGCTTTTTTGTAATATTACAAAAGAGAAAGGCTTTTGATACTTAAAACGAACCTAATTTAGGCAAATCGTTCGCTATTCATAATACGAAATTTTCGAATTCACTATTGATTTTGACTCGCTATTCATAATGAGGGTCTTAGTAGTAAAACCTTCACACAGAAGATATGTATGAAGAGAAAAATTATCTAAAATAATTTGGTTCAAGTTTTGTATCTCATGTAAAAGAGTACACATTAAAGATGAATAAATCTGTCAAAAAATCATGTTTCGAACAACGTACTCGCGTTGTTTTTTTGTATATGGGTACTAAAATATTTTTACTTTGAAAAAAAAAAAAATAATACCGAGAAATACTGCTTTTAAAAACAAAACCGCCCTTTTTGAAATATCCATAACTTACCACCAACATTGTTAAAAACGAAAAAAAATATTTATTCTGCCCCTTCCTCTGGCTGAGGATTTTTTTTTGGCTCTTAATATTATTTGGTTATTTTCCTTATAACGTCTTGTTTTAAGTTGTGAAGCTTTGATTAAAACATTAAACTTATCTGTTCTTTAATGTTTTTTTTTTTGTTTTTTTTTTTATTAATATTTTGTTAACATTAAAAAATAAAATAAACCTAATAATAATAATATTACCTATTTTGAGTTCATGTTATAAATGTCGGTGGTGCTTATGTATGGCCAATCATAAAAATGAAAAATATTATCTTTGCAGTCACAATGAAAAAAGGATTCATTATTTTTTTTCAAATATAAAACTAAAATTAAAAATTTTATGAAACTATAATGAAATTGGGTGGAGAAATATACAAAAACAATAATAATATTTGACAAATACACACGTTCTTGTTTTCTTAATTTAAGATTGTTTATATTAATATTATAATTTTTGTTTACTATTTTATTGTTTAATTTTATGTTTTTTTTTGTTATTATTAATTAATTTATTAATTTGTATTCTTCTTCTTTTGTTTTGTAAAAAGAAAAACAACCAAGCTTCTCACATTTAATTTTTTTTTTGTACACGGTAAAGAAAAGAAAAAAAAAAACAATAACAAAGTTTAATGTAAAAAAAAACTATTAATATTTTCTTTCATGACGACATTTATCTTCAATAGTGATAACTGCATTAAAACTTACCAACTTATACATACATACATCAAGCTCACCAATCAGTGTTGAATCTTTTTGTGTGCGTGGGTATATTTTTTAAAGTAATACAAATATTTTGTTTGTTTAAAATCCATGACCAATAATTTTTTCATTTCAAAAATAAAAAAAATACATACCTAATTTACAAAGTTGAAAAGCAAATACACCGCTTTTATTATTATTATATAAACATTGAACGGAAACAATAATATAATAATCTCTGCACATAATGCTCTAAGCAAGGTAACTAACTTTTAATTCACACCATAATCGTTCATAAATTGCATTTTTTAACATTTTTTTAAATTTTTGCTATCGTTTTTCGTGTTTTTTTGCTCATAATTGTTTGTTCTAGTTTTTTTTTTATAAGTTTTGTACAAATTTTAAAATTTAATTAATTAAATATTTATAATGCATGATATAAATTCAAAATTACTTTTTTCAACAACGTCGTTTTATAAAATGATTCTTATTTTTAGTTTGAAAGTAGAAATTTAGCTTTGTAGGCTTAGCTCTGACGAATCTTTGTATTGGAAACTGTTAGGAAATGTTTTGTGGAATAAAAAAAAATTATTCACGTCGATAGATTGTTCTTCGTTGGATAGACAGATCACATATCAAAAGACTATATCTGGACTAGTAGATCATACTATCATCTTTTTGAGTGAGGTGCTGATAGATACTTACCTTACTACTTGTCCTGTACGGAACTGGGCCACCTCAATCAAGCCAGCATTCTCGTTATTAAGCTCTTTCCAGTTTCAAACGGGCTCTTAGTAGAACTTCCCTCCATCCAAGCCAAATAAATGAGTCGCTTTTTTCTTCTACTACTCTTTTTCTTCTCGTAATTCCGTCCGAACGATTGAATGGGCCTATAAAAGGTTGTGTTGTGACTCTTGTATTGACGCAAGGTCTCCGCACTATCCATTCAGCTGTTAACGAAATGTCTTGCAGGGCATTCATTACCTTGTGACATTATAATTAAAAAAAAATCCAAAGGGGTCAAATCGCCAATCAACATCGAGAAGACGGCTGATAACATTATTTAGGAATTTGGTTTGCAAATGATCGATTGTGGCATGAGCAGTGTGGCATGGCGTGCCATTCTGCATGAACCAGAGTTCGTCCAAATCCACGCCTTCAATTTTAGTAAAAAACTCCTCAATCCGCACCAGACTCGTCACACTCGCTCAAAATTATCAACCACCTTTCACGGAGATTGCAAAGTATTTAAACAAGAGGACTTATAAATAAATTCCACTAAAACCTGGTAATGTTCTCATAATTGTTCTCTCATAAAAAACATTGAGTCCTCTTGGAAGAATTAAAATACAATGGTCGCAGAGATTTGACGAATATGGCTATAAAGGCTATATATTGAATCTTTAAATAGTGTTACAAATGAGGATATCTTTTCTTAAAAACTTCATCAAACGTTAAATCGATAAAGGGGAGCTGGGAAAAAGATCACAAACCCTAAAATTCGAAATCTGAATTAGAGCACGATTTGAGCACCATAAGAAATGTAGAAATGTCCAACTAGTTTCATGAAAATGTCTACCAGGTCGCTCCTATTAATTGAATCACATTCTCAGATATTTTAACATCTTCTTATTTAGAGAAAATTAAGTTGCATCTACCCTAGGTTAATAGCACTGTAAAACTGCACATAAGTGGATTTCAATTTTGTTTTTTCTATGAACTCTCATTGGTCATAGATTTACAAGTGCAGATTCTAGCTTTAAATAAAGCTAAACAAAAACACAACTGCAGACTGAAATAGGCTTTGGCGTGATTCTATAAAAAGGGAGGTTTTCCCCTGATACATAAATTACACATTTCAGATTTATCAAATGCCCGCCACCCCTTATTGATTAGAATTATATGTATTAGCTTTGTTTAATGAGCCTATTCCGAAATTTTTCAAAACAGAATAGTACAACTTTTTGGTTTTTGTGTCTGTTCTATCTTGTTGTGACGTTTTTTCATAAAACTCTGTTCTACTTCCCCTATGCTACATTTTTTTTTTTCACATTAAACAAACCTATCAACGTTGCTAAAATTTGAGTTCGACGAAAATACAATTCATCTGGTTCATGTACCAACTTACTTTGAAAGCAACGTTTACTATATCAGGTTCGTGTATCGGCTTTTACACTTTCGGAAGCGATTGGCAAGTTACTTTCGAAAACGTTTAGAAAGTTATTTTCCAAAATCGCATGTTCTGGACATTAGAATGTGGCTTGTTGTTCCTGTAAAACTCATTAGAGTGATTAAAAGTCCTATAGAAAAAAAAACGAAAACGAAATTATGATCGAAAAATTTCACTTTGCACGTTCAATGTGTGAAATTGATTATTCTACCTTTTTATTCTCTCAAATTTAAGTGTATTCCCGAAAGCTCCATGAACATGTCGTTATCATTTAAAATATAAAGACCCATTTTCAGACTACTATCTTACATCGATTAGCCATCTCTTAAAATTCTACAGCTTACTAAGAAGCACTGCTTTTCTAATATTGTTAACCAATGGTCAGTCGAAACACCCAAGTGTTCGTCAAAGATAAGCTTACATTTGCACTTTCATTTACTCAGTAGATTGGATAGCTTTTCTCCTTAAAAAAATATTACCATAGTTTTCATTTAAAAAAAAGCACATTATATATTTTTTGCTAGAATCTTTTATTTTTTTTTATATCCAAATAGATTGTTATTTCTCCGATTTAGTCTTCACCGCGTACTACAAATTTGCAGTTTATTTTTTTGTTTAACTTTGAATACAAATCAAAAGAAGAATAATTATTATTGTTTGTCTATCCATGTGATTCTTTTTTAATAAAATAATTTAGTCAATACAATAACCAAAAAGCTCTAAACAAAGTGAGAAACAAAAGAAAAAAAAAACAAAAATCGTAGAATTGTTCCTGTTTTGTCGATTGTCATGTTCCTCTAGCTGTGTTAGTTTTATACCTTAAACAGTGCTTACCTATGATGCCCAAGGAGATGACGAAGAGAGCTCGCTGCCACATATCGATCATGGTTTTCATTCCAAGCTACCACCAGGAATTCTGCCACATGGTCTGCCCACTGTGAAGGAAGTTGCACCAGCCATAACACCACTCGAACACAAAAAAGAGCATGAAGAGAAGAAAGAGAGTAAGTGAATTTATTTTTCTCTTATGTTTTTACATCAATGTTAACTCTTTTTTTTTTAGTTAAGGAACTATCGGAAGAACAAAAACAGATGATCATCTTGTCGGAGGACTTTCAGAGGTTTGTGCTACGCGCTGGACGTGTCATCGAGAGGGCTTTATCTGAGAATGTGGACATCTATACAGACTACATTGGAGGTGGTGATAATGAAGAGTCAAACGATGAGAGGACACATGCTAGATTGTCATTGAATCGAGCTTTCTACGAAGACCGATGGTCTAAGAATCGATGCATCACTTCAATGGATTGGTCAACACACTTTCCTGAACTGGTCGTCGCTTCATATCACAATAATGAGGTTTGTGCATTATTTTATTCTTCAATTCTACATTAAGAAAGTCACTAAACAAACATACCTATAGGAGAGCCCAAATGAACCAGATGGCGTTGTTATGGTGTGGAATACAAAATACAAGAAACAAACACCCGAAGATGTATTCCATTGTCAGAGTGCGGTGATGTCAACATGCTTTGCTAAATTTAATCAGAATCTTATACTCGGCGGCACTTATTCTGGCCAGATTGTGCTATGGGATAATCGAGTGCAAAAACGCACGCCCATCCAGAGGACACCGCTTAGTGCAACTGCACATACGCATCCAGTGTACTGTTTGCAAATGGTTGGCACACAGAATGCACACAATGTGATATCGATCTCATCCGATGGCAAGCTTTGCTCTTGGAGTCTGGATATGCTGTCGATGCCGCAAGATACACTGGAATTGCAGCAACGGCAATCGAAGCCAATTGCTATCACTTGCATGTCCTTTCCATCGAATGAGATCAACAATCTGGTTATGGGTAGTGAAGATGGCAATGTATATTCTGGTAAGTTTATTTATTGAAATGTTTTTTTTTGTTTCTTTTTTTTAAAAGCATTTGTTTTGTTTAAAGCTTATCGACATGGAATACGTTCGGGTGTGTCTGAGGTCTATGAGAAGCATTTGGGTCCAGTGACAGGAATATCAACTCATCCAAATCAATCTACACCAGATTTTGGTGATTTGTTCCTTACATCGTCCATTGATTGGACAATTAAGCTATGGAGTCTAAAGGTAATGGAATATTTTTTAATGCCTATTTCATGATCTGACAAATTTTATTTTTTAGGACACTAAACCTTTGTACTCATTTGAAGACAATTCAGACTACGTTATGGATGTTGCATGGTCTCCAATTCATCCCGCCTTGTTCGCTTCTGTCGACGGCAGTGGTCGCCTTGATTTATGGAATTTAAATCAGGATACCGAAGTGCCCTCGGCATCGGTGATTGTTGATGGTGCTCCAGCTCTGAATCGTGTTTCATGGACCCCATCTGGGCTCCATTTAACAATTGGTGATGATTCAGGTAAACTTTATGTTTACGATGTTGCTGAACATGTGGCACAACCGACACGGGATGAATGGTCGAGATTTAGTGGAACATTAAATGAACTCAAAATGAACCACAATGATTAGATTTTTAAGCGATTAATTGATTTGAAGAAGAAAAAATTGTGAGGGAAAGCGTTATTGAGATAATAAGGTCTTTGGATTTTTTTATATATGCGCCTACAATAGCAACCAACACAAACAAAAAACAATGAAATAAAAAAGAAAAACTCAAAATCTTTGTACGAAGACTTAAATTAATTTACTTATTGCTTTTAATTTGTTTTTATCAATAATTCTTCCAAAACTTTAACATTTACTATCTATTCTTTGTATTTTTTTTTTATTATTATTAAAAGTATTGCTTTAATTCATTCAATGAAAAGTCAACTAAACTAATTAAATGAATCTATTTTAATGTGTTCTTTAGTTTCCTTCACATTTCGTCCACGAAAACTAAAAACTCCATGAGTAAAAATCATTCACTTGGTTAGTTCTGATCATCTCCAAGACGGAATTCATAGCACTAGGAATTTAGTTTGAATTCTGAAAGTGTAAAATCTTCAAATCTTAATAAATTTTGTAGATTTTACAAGTTTCATAGATTTATTCTGATTGTGCTTGATTCTGTGATAGGAGTTGTTTATCGAGATTTTTTGATATTAATTTTGTTCAAATATTTTAGTTTACTTATTTTATATTCAAAGTCTAAGCTTAAAATTTTATACATTTTCCCAATTTCATTTTATTTGTCATTTTTTTTATTCGTGAAAGAAAGCAGCAACATATAAAATGAAAATTAAACATTTTCTAAGTATTAACGAGAAGTACGTCTCTGCAGAGGAATCGGAAAACGTAACAATTTTAAAAAAAGATTTTTTTTTTTTCTTTTTTAAATAAACATACTTAGTGCAAATTAAATTTTTGTTACTAATAATATTTTGGATTTTGAGGAAATAAAGATAATAGAGAAGAGAAATGTTTTTAAGCAAAATTATTATTATAAATTATATAAAAACAAAAATATTTATTAATATGTATTAAAATCAGATAATTGAAGTAACAATATACTGAACATTACTGTTTTTTATTTCATTTGTTCACTCAATAAATCCTGGATTGTGTGGATTGTGATTCCGAATTTAAAAAAAGGCAGCTAACAGGTTGATTTTGTCAAAAAGCATTTGTGTTTCAAATCAAATTACAAAATGTATAATGCACTATGTACCTACACAGGAGATAGTTGGTTCACTCTAGCTTGCAGCTGCATTCAAAACATCTGTCTAGCCAAGTTGCAGTTAGTACCCTTAAGTGTTTGATTTTATTCGCAAAACAAAAACAAAAAAATGTTGAGTAGTCTTATTTGTTTTGTTTTACGAATGGAATGACACCATTGTAATGACAAGTCATAATTATATAATTTGAAGGGACATTGAATCGTCAACAAATAGTCGGCTGAGTATTAGTTTGACGTATAGGTTTGGCTTTTTTATAAGACACACGCTAAACCAATTCACTAAATGTCAACAGGTTTCCTCTCATTATTAGATCAGCAATTTAAAATGTTTTATCATTTCTTAAAATTTTATTCTAAGCGGTTCTGCTTATTCAGCGGCTTATGAACAAATATTAATAACTGTGCAAAAAGGAAAACCAGGAGATCTGTTATTACGAATCAATCGAGAAGTATACGATACTGAAGTTAACGGTAGTCGCAATAGACAAAAAAGCCCACAGCAAATTTTGGATGTGAGTAATAGGAATATAAAAAGTGCTGACAACCAAGTGGAGTATAACCAAAATCTGAGTATGCAGTTTCATAGATATATGCGTCCTTATTCGAATTCGAAAATCTGGCAGCTTTTTTCCTTAAGCCTTCTATGGGTTTGAAGGGGTTAAAAAACGCAGTTATTTTAATACATCTGAGAAAGACAAATTTAATTTAATTGACATTTTTTTAATATTTGAACTGATGCTCTATTTTCCCGATGAACCATATTGGTCCTTTTTTGGGAAATTTTTCATATTAATTTTTAGACTTATAAAAAAATAACAGAGCATCAGTTCCAACATGAAAAATAAGGCATATTAAATGGGCCACACCCCTGACAGACGGGTTCTAAAATGCCCTTCTGTCACAGGTCTGAACCCGTTCAAAATGTCTATCATGGGTATTTTTGTAATCTGGGAAATAAATTATTACCCCAGAGTCTAAAAAATAATGAATTTTTCGGCCCGCCTGTTAATTTAGACCCTCTCGTTCTTCGTTCGGTTTTAATCGTGCGTTGTTTGTTCTTACATTGAAAGCTGCTTTGAATTCACACAGTTGGTAAAATTGTAATTTTCCATAGGATTTCAGGTTCTCGTCTGTTTGTAGAGTTTATAGGGTAAGATTTTTGTTTTAACCTTACCTAAACCCACTAAGCATTGGAATATGGAGGACAAAACTGCATACTTCGTTTGGAAAAAGTGAAAACTGATTTTATCCCCTTTTCATTTGTTATATATGACTTGATGGTGTCTATGTAAAATTCATGTGATTCCCTCTCTCGAAAAAATCTGCTCTAAAACTAAGAAGTGTTTTTCTTACAATTTCTTCTAATACAGGAAATAAGTGAAGGATTAGTTTTTGGTTTTAATTATGTACCTAAGAGTTCAAGTAAACGGAATTTGCCAATATTTGAATCCAGAATTGTCGAAGTAGCCAAAATAGTTTCCAAATTGCATCTTTATCAATTTTTGAGACTTCACAAATGTTTAAATCAGCCATCTGGGATTTTTTGAATTTTGGCTTAGGTAGGTTTTTGTGCTTAAGATGATGCTTTGGTTTCAAATTGATATGTTGTAATTGCTTATCATAATAAAAAAAAATAAGACATCAACATCAAATAAACTTATAGTAATTTGTATGCCTAGTACTATATTTTCAGTACAACAGGTAAAATATGACAGAAACATCTTGGAAAATGATGGTACATTAAGTATGAAAGAAATTAAAACTACCCCAAAAATTTTTTGGTAAAAACGCAATTTAACTGGATTATTATAATTAAAATCAAACTTTAATAAAAGCTTTTATTTTCCAAAATATAAAAAAGAACTTGCAATTTTTTGAAAATACATTTTAGACTATCTTCAAAAAAAAAAAAATATCAATCAACCAGGAATTTGTATGACCTTTGTATTCACCCTTCTAGTACTACGGAATTTTTCAGTATAAAAATTTGTGGCAACTGCTCCAGTGTTTTAAAATATAAACTCTTAGATAAGCCTCACTGGCCTGAGGTGTTCGTTTTTTCTGGCTTCTGAACAAAACTTTTGTGCTTAGAAATGTAAATGACCAAATTGCATAAGATTTTTCAATCGATTTGTTAACAAATTCGTATCTCCAATGTGAGGGTTTTGAAGAGCTAATATACGTTTGGAGATAATTGCTTGTTGATTTGCATCGTGGTAGATTTTAGCTGCTATCTTTGGTGATGGCTCCTTAGGAACTGCATTTGTTTATAACAAATTAGAAAAAGAAGCATACATTTATGAATTGAAGAAATTTTATACCAAATTTCAAGGATCTTAAATTCTCTATGGGGTCCTTGTGGAAACAGGAATACAATTGCTCAGATACATCATGTGCTTTGCTAGAGATTGACTGAAAATAACAATGTTTTGGTTTACATATGTAAATGAAATCAAAAACTAGAAATAATATTTAAAACATACCCGATTGTTTAAACTGATTCCAATAAATTTGTTAATTTGCCTACAGTTCATAGTGGTCGATTATTATCTTGAAATAATTTTTGAAGAAAGTCAAAAATATACAAGGGAATTGCCGAATAGTTCAAGATTTTTTTTTTGAAATTTAAAGCTGGAGTGAAGTTTTCGTTTTTTTGGTTTTCTATTCTTGATTTCAAAAACTTTATAGAGGTAGTTGTATTTTTGCAAAGTGATTTCCTCAAATTTTAAAAAGATTTCAACACACACTCTAGCTTCATTATTAACCCAATTTTTCCAATTTTAGTGTTAGGGGTATTCAAACTTTCGATTCACAAGTATGTTGCATTTTTCTAAAAGAATGACTTCACATGTTAAAATAAATATTCAAAGACATCGGTAACACCTAGAAAAAGTTGTTCACAAACTATCGGCTAAAATAACTGTATTTTAATTCAAATGAAGTGAAGTCTTTCTTTTAGAAAAGTGGAAAAGTGCACCTCCTGCTTGGGGGATATAGACACCCCACCCCTTACAATTTTTTCCTTTTTTTGACCAAATCAACACGTTTATATAGTTTGATTAATGTATGGGTAACATTTAGAATCTCTTAATATGCTTTTAAATTCTACTACTTTTTGGTATGCATTTTTTATTGGTATATTTTGAAAAGCTGTATCTTGAAAACTGTTGAATCTACATACATGGTATTGAGGTCAAATTATAGAATATACCAAGAAACCATGAAACATAGTGTATAGTCAAAAACTAGCCCTTCCTGGCTAAAATGCAATTTACTGAAAAAAGCGCAAAAAAATCGCGTTTTTTTTGCATTTTTACCAATATTGCGTTCGGTGCTTAAGGTCGGAAAATTGGATTTAAGATCGGCTTCACACCATAAACAACTCAGCAAAAAATCAGAACTACCGGATTTGACGCAAGGTCTTCTTAATACGAAACGACAAGGTTACTGGACTACTGGACAAACGAGCAATATTATTACCAACAAAATGATAATCTCAACTTATTCTGATTACTTAAATAATTAGTTCAGAGGAAAAAAGGCACAAGTCCATTTCAACCTATTTTAAGAATAACGCAATTTAAACTTTTATTTTTCATACAACTTAGTACTAAATGCTCTTTTTACTTGCGATATATTCAATTTCTTTTTTGAAAAATCGATTTTGCGAAAACTTGTAGGTGTTTTTTTTTTTAAATTTTGATTTAAGATGTGCAAAAATATTGTCTTGAAAATGACATACTAACCTTTTCTTACTTGCGATATAGGTACATACCAAGTGATGGTTTCCTACAAAAAAAAAGTTGAGATAACAATCAAACACGATGATAGAGAATGAGAAAAAAGTGGGTCTGACAATTCTGTCTGTCTGTCTGTCTGTCTGTATGCCACTGCCTAAACGAATGGGTCGATTTACTTCAAACTTAGTATTTGTTATATTTTGGAGACATTTCCCCTACATTTTTTGCATTATTTTTTTTTGACCAAAAATTTTTTTGACTCAAAAATGGTGGCACTTATTCAGCAACGTGCGGTCAAAAATACAGGAAAAACGCGAATTATTCAACGTTTTAGTAGTTTTTAGGACACTTCAATTTTTGGTTTGGATATCAGTAGCAGGGCCATTATTGTGAACATTTTCAGCCAATTTTAGAATTATAAAAATGTTCCTGGGTCAAAATCAAATTGCAATTATTAATATATAGTAGGCACTAAACATAAAGGTCTCATAGAAATTGATTAAGTCTGTAGGTGGGTATTTTGGAAACTAATATTGCTACGTTGACAATTTTGAGCTTTAACTTTGATAAATTCAGTTTTATTTAAATTATTGTAACCAAAAACTAATACTTTGGAGTAATATTTCCTAAGAACTGCAGAAACGTTGAATATTTTGCAGTGTTTTTTGCATTTGTACATGCTACTTCACAAAATGTTGTTAACAAACCTGGGATTCGGATCCAACACCCCCAAAATGCAATACAGGTGCAATTTTTTTGTTAGAAGAAGGTAGGTTCATTCAAATTTTGATTTTGTAGGAGAACCTACGTATAAGAAGTATTTTCGGAATTGCTACAGTTTTCACTAATACACTCAGAAAAAAATCATATTTATCCCAAGAACTTTCCATTGTTGTAAGATTGTGAATTGCTCAACAAAAAATTCTTGGAGCAACAACTTATTCTTAATTTTTAAGGAATCAAAGTGTCATTTTAGCAATCAAGTTCTTGATAGAACAATTTTTACATTGTTAATCATTTTCAAGCCAAACAATGAAATTGTTGTGTCAACTTTTTTTGCTGTCAAAAGTTTTTTTTTTACCAATTGTACTGAACTATTTCTGGCGTAGTCATAAAGGTTTTTATTATAAATACCTTAATTTTATTAATTAAATAAAAATTCTGCTTAAAATATGCATTTTCAAGCCTTGCTTGGGGAAAAAAATACCTCAATAAACAATCGAAATTCATTTAACTGGAAAATGATTGCCATTAGAGAAACTTCCTCATGTATAACACTAATAAAGCATTGAACCATTCTCTAATCGATTCTCCAAAATTAGATCTCAGCACCTTCACCTATACCATCCATATAGCCCATGATAGGTAGGTTGTACCTCTCTTTAGGTATTCAAAACCGTGTCAATAAGAGGGCTCTTTGACAATCGAAGCATATGTTTTTTGCTATTCATAGCCATCGACTGGATTTGGATGCTTCCTCTGTGCTCTACGGATCACTTTGTGGTTTATTAAATTCAAGCTTCCCACTTGAGTTGGCACGCGAACCATATAAACAGAAGATAGATACTTTATATCCTGCCCATGGTGCCGATGCCGGCCAGTTCTGGAATCATTCAAGTGACACCAAAGTGGATCATCACATTGTCAAAAGAAAAACCTGTTTATACACACTTCAAGCTTATACACACACATCACGCTGCTGTTGGTTTGTTACATAAAAGTGCTCAATTGAGGGCGAAATCCGGTTTTTCATTATTCACTCAAACTCATTAAGCATTGTTCGATGCCCATCAACAGGAAGGGTTGTGTCGTTGTCGTCCTTGTCCCTGTCAGATTATTATCATCAAGCAGAAGCACCCTCTGGAGCTGGAGCATCAGTTCTCTCACTCTCTGCTATAATTACTATACGTTATGTTATCGAAATTTAAGGTCCTTCCTGTTCCTGGATACGAAACGGGTTCTTGAATCAGAACCCATAATTAGACCAAAAAAGGATTATTATCACGTCCATGGTGGTGGTTGGTAGGAGATTTGAAGAGCAAGGAACCGAAACAAAAACCCCAGGACAAAATGTGACACAGTTGAGTGGTTGTGTGATTGCTAAATGAATTGATTGAATCATTGCTTCATATTGTAAAGGATGTTTGTCCAGAATGTATGTGTGGACTGTGGGAGCAGCAGTAAAGTGGCGAATGGGGTAGTTAAACCAGCGATTAGAAAGGAATCATAGAAGGTTGTTGAAGTATACTTCATAAAGTAATAAACCAAAGGCACATCCACATTGGCAATTCTTCCATTCTTTTCATCTTAAACGCTTCAAAAGAATCATACTGGAATGCTTTTGTATCTTGGACTGTTGGTTTGGTTGTCTCAGATTTATATTGATGTTAACTAGAAAGGACTTGATTGAAAGGCTTCCACGTGAGTGATGGAAGTTCACTTCTGAAATAAAAATGTGTTGAATGTCTTAGCAATTGCTGTGGATGCTGAATCTTCTTATAGGCACCTATAATGTTTTTAAATATTTTATAAAACACTTCTAAAAAACATAAAATTCATTACTTAAATGACTTTAACAACTTCTTAAATTGTTTTAATCTCCAAACTAAATATGCCATTTGTTTTTGTTGAGAAGAATACACTTTAAAAAAAAAAAAAAAAAGAAATCGTTAGAGCGATTTAAATATTTTTTTTATACGTAAAAATTCTTAGCTCGTGCTTAACAAAAAGATGGTATGCCATTTTCAAGAAAATATTAATGGACATCTAAAATCAAAATTTCAAAAAAATCATAGACACGTTTTCGAAAAATCGATTTTTAAAAATAAAGATTTTGATTTTTTTTTTTTTTAATATCCAAAACTATTTTTTTTTGAAATTTCGATGTAAATTAACTTGAAAATCGTTAAAAACCTTTTGTGTAAAAATTTTCATCGAAATCCGTTGAGTCGTTGACGAGAAAATCAGAAATAGAAACGGGGTTATGGAAGGTACCGTTTTTAACCAATGAAAAAATATATTTATTTCAAAAGTACACAAAAGTAGTACACAAAAAAAAAGTTTTTCCCATTTTCGTCATATGGCAGACACCGTTAGTTTTCGTCCCAAAAACAAATTTCAATTTCCCCTCTGGGGACCCACCTTAACTCCTAAGTAAATAAATAAAAATAAACATAAAAAAGTATGTCCGCCTCGTACCGACTTATTTTTTTTTATGAAATTATTTCAGAATGCATCTGTGGCAATATAGGCATGTTCCGATGATATCAAATAATACAAGATGGTAAATTAGTTGTTGCTGGTTATAAATACAAAAAAATATATATTTAAGTGTTGTCCCTCACCCTCCATTTATACAAATTCTCAAAGCTTGTTTAAAGAAGAAGTTGGTTTGTCATTTTAAGGAAATTATTGATGCTCATCTTAAACCATTATTACAAAATTTTATTGATTTATTTTTAAAACAAACAAAATTGAAAGATTTTTTAAAAATCCAAAAATTATGTTTTTAAACATTTTGATATCAATTAATTTTAAGGTTGTTAAGGAGCTTCCGCATAAAAAATCATCAAAATTGGTTTAGTCGTTTAAGAGAAAGTCAAAAATGAAAAAAAAAACTGTTCAAGTTTGATTGTTGTCTCGAGTTTTTTTTACGAATCTTGAACTTGACAACGGATTTAAACACAACTTTCCAAAGCCGTGCTTAGTTCACAAGCTATTACCAAAACTAATACAGACAGGATAAAAAAAAAAAAAAACAAACAAAAATAAAACGATTTGGTTCATACAACAAATAAAATTCAAATAAATTCTGTCATTTGAACAAAATCGTTTGTAATTCGTTTGTTTTTTCTCCTGTCATTATGAGTTCAAATAGCCATGTCTCGAAAACTGGGAACGCCATTGGAATGATTATTTTATACCTTTTGGGAAACTACAAACAAAGTGCAAGTTTTTGAAAAGATAAACCAATGACGAGCCACACAATATTTTTCTTAAAACCTTAATTTACTAAGTGGAGACATATTCGTGTATTTAATGGGCTCTATCTCTGGTCCCTGGCGTTTTGTCTGAGAAATTTAGAAATTAAGTACTAGTAATAAGTTTTCATTTGAGACACATTTTAATTTTGTTGGATCTACACCCATTTTTCATTAAAATTTGCCCATCGTCCTTTTTAAATAATTTTTTTTTTCAAAATCTTACGTTTTTAAAATATATTTTTTTTCCAAAAGTCAACCGATTCAAGAAAAGTAAACGGTCTATGTTTTTTTTTATTTTTGAAAAACTATAATTGAACCTTAAAATTTAGGAAAAAAATAATATTAAGAAAATAAACAAAACTGCTTTTATAACATTAATTACTTTTTGTGAGGTTCCTGTTTTAACGAAAACTTATTCGTTTTATTTCATTTTAGTTAAATACAAAATAGTTTTTGTTAAGATTTCTTCCAGTTTTGGAGAAATTTAGAAAATATAAAACTGCGGCTTTAACTGAGAACAATATTGGACAAATCGTAATTTTCACTTTGCAATATCTTTGAACAGAAAACGAGTTTTTAAAAGATTTAAAATGATTTAGAAAGATAAAATGCAGTTCTTTCACATCTTATTAATAGTTTTGTAACAAAGTATTTATCAGTGAAGAAATTCGACGCTAAATGTATCAACAAACGTGTTTTTGACATGTTTATACGTTCTAGAGTTTTGACTTAAGATTCGAGTTCAGCGGGCCAAAATTCTTTAGAAAAATACATATAAATTGAAATACCTATACTATCCAAAGCTTTTAACAGCACATATTTTTGAGTTTGTTGTTATGCAAATTTAAATATTCAATGCAGAAACTCTTTACACGTAAACTGATGATGCTCGTATATTTTTTATTTTCTACTATAACCAATATTCCTATCTACCATGTTGTTCCGACAAAAAACAGGACAATTAGATGAGTTTCCCGAATGAATTTCTCTTTTATAAAGGCATCAACCAATATCACATCCATCAATGTGTTTTTCTTGTTTGTTTACAAAATACACATACCAACCAATAAATAAGTGCTTTCGGTGTTGTAGTGAAACTGAAATGTGGGAAAATTGTTCTTTTTTATTAATAAGATCGTCTTACAAAAGCAAAAATGCAAGAACTGCAGAAAATTCAATTTGGGCCATGTTGTTTTCCACCAAAGGACACACTCTTTGAATATTCATTTTGTATACCTACACTATAGGCACTAGTTTTTGTTTTGTATCTTGTGCATCATAAAGAAGCGTAACATCACATCAAATACAGCAACAACAACAACAATAACAACATCAATGATATTAGAATCCAGGTCCTTTATAAAGTGCACTTTGTGTCCATCATCATGTGCCTCATAGAAGCTAATGCAACCGCAGCCGTAATATAGAAAATGCTCCCAAGGATTCATATAATTTGTTTGATTTTTTTTTCTTCATCCTTGCACGCTGCCACTGTGCTGATGCCATTAGCGTTCGACGTCGTCGTCGTCGTTTCGGTCGTCATTGTCGGTAAACAAATTAGCCAAGAAAATCAGTTAGGAATTCGAATTGAAGGGAGAGTTCCAGAGGACGCGCAATGGAGGAGCATCCTGGGTTTAATCAACTTAAAAAATGACTTGCTACTTGTTTCATATTTTTGCCCTTTCTCTATTTTAGCCTCAAGGATCCATCTGTATGACATTTTTGCGGTTAGATACCTGCCAAGCACTGTGATGCTGCCACTCAGCGATACGAGCCCAGGAAATCCATTTTACATCGAAAACGACAACGACGACGACTACGACGACATCGACAACTACAACGGTCGTCCTTCTGAGAGATGTTTAATTAAATTTCTGAAATTAAAATGTTTTGTTTACATAAATTGGAAAATCTCATAAAATAATAACTACACCGCTAGGTGCAGGGGCCGTCGGCGGTGGCGGTAGCAAGATTCAATACAAAAATAAATAAAAAACAAGAATAAAAAAAAAAAAACGGGCACAACCGATTAAGTCGAACAATCATACATGAACGCCACCGAGTGTGCACGAGCCTGGTAGGTAGCCTGATGCTAGGCCAGGATATGGGTAAATGGAATTTATTATTCATCAAGGATTGTGTTGGCGAATTCAAATACTTTTCCTTCCAACATTCGACCCATTCACATTTGCTGCATGCCGGTGGCAATTCCCCGATTAACCCTATGACTAGGTGACATCGAATATAGTGCTGCTATAGACGTCACGTATTGTTATAATGACTCTGATCCTCAGGGGCTATACCGTATAGTCATCTCATCACACAAGCAAAGGTGTCCATTTATCGTGCCGGCCGCTGGCTGCCATCGTCAGGATTCAATGTGGATAAAAAAAAAACCCACACACCAACGAGACAATCTGCATTGAGAATTTTTCGGGATTTTTTCCATGTTCCGAATATTGGTTTCATAATCGATGGCATGAGTTGGAGTTTTTAATTTACATCAAGTTGGAAAAGGTATTAAAGGTGGGCATCAGTGTATGTCCTTTTATAAACATAACAAAGGTGATGGCTGGTTCAATGATTCATTCATTCATTCATTTTCATTGGATGATGTCCAATTGTCAACGTTTTACTTACCGTCAATGAATTTGAACAATTGAAGTTTTAATTGAGTTTTGCATTGGACTATAATACCTAAGAGATAGCTCCAGATTAACGATTGGAAACAAAATGTAAAAATTCATTTTTCAACTTTATTTTGGATTTAATTGAAAGCTATGACATCATCATCATCATCATCATCATCATAATACAAGGATCAAGCAACATTCTGAACATATTGAATTTTGTCAGTTGGAAATTATTGAAATTTTTCATATTTCAGTCATTTGGTAGTTTTACCTGGAATGTTTTGGTCAATTTTTTTCATTGGATCATGGCAGAGTTTTTGGGATAAATCCTATCCTAAGCTTATTTTAAGATTGAAAGTGCGTTCCAGAAAATCTTGATCTCATTTTGTTAAATAAACGGTATGTGAGTGGTATTTTTTTTACACGCGTTCTTACACCCATCCTTATGCCAGTTCTAACAGCGACCTGAATCTGAACGCGTGTTTTTACGTGTATTTAACAGTGCCGTTCCAACCATTAGAGCACTTGTGGCAAGCTCAGAAAACGCAACATTTCTTATAAAAATATTTAAATAGAAATTTTTTTCTTGCAGAAATTTCAAAAATTCACTAAGGGCTTCGGTCCTCAAGTCGAGGTTTTTCTCAATTGTACGCTTGAAGGGACTTCCTTGATAAGTTATAAATATCAATTCTTGTTTGTTTTTACCTAACCGAACTATCTCTCTTTTATCACTGAAATGCATTATTTTCACTGAAATGCACTCATTTCCGAATTTATAAAAAAAAATACTTATGTCAAGATTTTTCTCCACGCAAGTAAAAGAGTTTGCATTTTTTTTATGAATACGGAATAAAAGTTCTTAAGGTTTTTTTCAGGTTACGGGAGTTCAGAAAAATCTTGAATTGAGTAACGACTATATATTTCGCCCTCAGTACCGAACCAAGTAGTGTACGACTCACAAAGTACAGTGGATTGAAAAAAGTTAAAAAAAAATCAGTTTTTTGTTTAATTTTTTTTCAAAAACTAAATACACTATACTTTTTTAAATGATGAAAACGACCTGTTGACAAGTTTTGAACGAAATTAATTAAGCCAGTAATGATATAATACGGAAATAACTAAAAAAAATGAAAAATTTCAAAACAGACAAGATTTTGCAAAGCAAAAATGTACAAACACTGCATGCTTTTGGAAGCCTTATGTGTTTTTGAAAACTGCATACGTGCAGACCCCGTTGTGCATTTAATAAAAAAATTAAAAAATACAGCATAGAGAAAAAATATGTATTTAGACTAAAAAAGTTTTAAATATTATTTATATAAAAAAAAATATATAAAATACAACTTTTTTATTTTTGTTATGTTTTGTTTTTTTGTTAAATGAAATGAATTTTGATAGATGCAAGGTTTTTATGTAAGGATATATAATTTTCTTAAATTTAAACAAGACTGTCATAAGCAAATCAAGGCTTTATTGCCTCCCCCTGCATTTATCTTGAATGCTAAGAACGCTAGAAGCATTTTTTAGAACTTTTTATGAATTAGAACAAAAACTAAATTGCAAAATTTAAAATTACATACAATTACAATTATTTTTTGAGAAACAAGGTCAAAGTCATAAGAAATCGTATCTGATTCATTTTTTTTTTATCTTATCAAAACTCAAATTATTGATACCTGAAACCAAAAAAAAAATATACCTGAAACAGTTAAAAATGTGTTCATAGCTAGATCTTTATAGTTTGTAGTTTGTACCACATTAAGTTAAACCACACCCCTTTTAGGCGTTAAAACAACATTTTGTTTTACAAAATAAGTAAGTTCTTCACATAATTGTATTAAATTTAGAATAAAATAGTTGAATGTTTGATTCATTATGTCTCAGATGAAAAGTGTCAACATTTTGATAAAGGACAGGCTCCCTAGGGTGAGTTATAAATGATTTTTTGTAATAATATTGAAAGTCCTTACCTGAATATTTTTCAAAATCTTACGTCATAAGATAGCTACATTTTTTCCAAAATTCAATGGTCTTATTTCTTATATATCCAATATGTCGATTGTTTTTTGAAGATGGAAGACCAATTTTGGTTTAAAGAATCTAAAAAAATCAAGATCTTCAAAAACCTTAATAAGTAAGCATGTATGAATTGAGGACCATTTGTTGTTTTTGCTATAAATATATTTGAAACGAAAAACACGATTGAAGAATATCATTAGGTTTTTTTCAGTTTTTTTGAAAAAAAAACATCAATTAATTTTGTTTAAAAAATACATTAGTGCCTAGCTATGGCATTATTTATAAAAGAAAATTTACCATGCACTTATATCTTTGCGATTATTTAAAAGAATTATAATTTTTCAGCAATTTTTTTGCTCATTAAAAAAAACTCTCCAAAGGATTTTTTTTAAAGTTCCAAGAGTTTTGCTTTTGTTTTCTACGTAGTATGAAATTTGTTCTCAAAGTATTGAACAAAAAATTCTTTGTTTTTACAATTTTTCGTATTTTTTTTCTCAAGATATTTGAGACGAAAGTCATTTAACAACTTTCAAATTGCTTTAGCTAGTATGAAAGAGCTTGTAAGATTTATATTTAACACCTTTCTGCATATTTTGAGGTTATAAGTCATTAAACAAAATTTGGCAGAAGTTGATATCTTCATTCGTTCTGAAGACTACTCCAAACTTTACTGATAATTAAAAGAAAACAAATTTGACTGGATTATATTTAATTTCTTACTAAATCCCAGTATGGTGCTTAAGCAAAACGAAAAATCCTATACAAGAACCACACACCGAAATAGTATATGAAAAATTTTGTAATTGCTTTTCTTTGCGGAGATCAACGAAAAATTTCGTTTCGCATCAGCAGCGTAGGCTTAAACAACAAGAATTCTTTTGTTCCTGAATTTTTTAGTACAAAATTAAAGTTTTAATTTTTACAGATTTACTTTAGGTAACCTCTTAGTGGGTAACATGTTGGTGTATTTAAATCCCTCACCGCTATTGGTCGGCGGCGTAATGATACAAATCCAACTACAGTAGATAATAATTAACATTTTCCAAACTCTATCAGTTACGTGTTTATATAAGCTCATGCTATTTAGCATAAAATGCATTATGTTCTAATTTAATCCTCATTCATTAACATATCACATTTAAAGCCAAACAAAAGAAGTTAAATACCAGTAGCACATCAATTTCAGAAAAAAAAAAAAACAAAAAAAAAATGAGGAATAAATAAATAATAAACCTACCAATTCCTCTGTTTATTCATCACATATAGGTACAAACAGCTATAATAGGAGTAATAAAATACAAATACACTCAACGCTAATTGTATGTGTCTGCATGAAAATTCATTGCTTTATCATTTGTTGGCTTTAAATCAATTAATTAACCGACTAATATGTCAATCAGATCTGAATCACAGTAAATCGTAATCAGATTAAAACTCGTTCAATGTAAACGCAACATCAGTGTGGGCTGGGCACTCGTATATGTCCTCGTGTTCTACCCACAATAAATTCCCCACATCTTCCTGTTCAAAATGAAGGGTGGTTTCGTCGTCGCGTCGGCCATTTGACATGGACTTGACGCCATTTAGTGTCGAGGGAATGTTTTATTAAAGTTTGATAAAGTTTTAAATTTTCGCTAAGCTGGAAGGCATAAATAAGTTTTAAACAATTTGAGGGGGGGGCACAGAATTATTTAGGTACAAACTCTTCCTCTGGACCAAAAGTCCTTGGTTCCACCACAAGTTTTAAGGAAATTCATCGAAGTAATTATTATCCTTTAATTACATTTGTAATAGAATTAGCAAGCATAATAGTTGCTGCTGCTTCCACAAGTCACACACACATTGATGCATTATATCAACCAACACCAAAGATATTGGATACCAACTAAAATCAAGCCATGAAGCAACAACAACATACATGCACAGCACACATAAATGCATCGCACAGTGCTTTAATGTCATTAATGTCATTAAGTTTACCGTCCAGCTAAATCCAGTTACAAAGTCACTGTTTTCGATTATATGGTCAAAATGCCCAACTATATTGGCATCTATACAGAAATGTGCAACATTTATGCAACACAAAAGCCACACATCTGTTTCGTTTAAAACGGTAAGTAGAAGGAGTATAGGTAGATTGTGTATACTGGCAGGAAGTTGAAGTGGGACGGACAATGCATAAACAGGCACCAATATCCGAAAACGTACAACTACTATTCTGGACGTTTTAATATGGCCTAATAATGCAGATATCCCTCTGGTTGGGATTTTTTGAGGGGAATGCGTGGAATGCCAGTGGCATATCGGTTGGACAAGGTAATCACATGAATAAATTGAATTGAGTGTTTGTGTTCGAGTTGATTTAGTAGGAAAATTGGTTGATTTTTTCAAACTTTGTCTATCTTGCAACAATTTTTGTTAGAAACCGAAAAAACCAAAAATATATTTAAAAAGTTTCAAAAATTTAGCAGTGGAGCCAAGGGTCGTGTTTATGAAGGCAAACTTAACTGAACAGCTGTGCGGTACTGATTAACAAGCCTTACATCCATATACGACAAAAATTTAGGCTAGGCATGTTTAATTGCTAGTTCTCAGAAATAGCAAAACGAAAGAATTGGTTGAAAAGGTATTTGATACCCATACTAAACAACTTCGAGCTCGCATAGCCAGGTACTCAAGCAGCAGAGAAAAATTAGCTAGAGTATAAGAATCCCATGAAGATGAGAGAAGCGTGAGACGTGACAAACGTAATTACATCAACGCATTAGCTGAAGCAACAGAAGAAATCGCAAATCGGTGTGACAGCAGAACTGTTTTTAGAATCACTAAGGAGCTAACAGGTGTAAGAAGAAGTCAAAACAACACACAGTGAAAGATGTAGATGGTTCTCTGAAGGTTGAAGGAACACTTCGCTTCGTTATTAAACCGTGTTTTTGCCAGCGATGCGCATCCAATACCCGATGACAAGATTGCTTATTCTCTCATAGGATCATCGATCCCCATCAAATGACAACAAGGGTGGAGGGAGAAACAGAAATAGTGGGGCTGAAAATTAACACGGCAAAAATAAAAATGATCAGTCTCGGAAAAAATTCATCCGTTCAAGTCTGGACAACCGGTAGAGAAAGAAGAAGACTTTCAATATGTGGGGAGTTTTGTCCCTACCAAAGGCGGACCCGAGCAAGACGTTGATAGCCATATTAAAAAAGCAAAGGCTGCTTTCGGAATGCTGTCCAAATTATTTAAAAATAATGTAATCAGCTTAAAGAACAAGCTAAGACTGTTCCGCTTAAATATTGAATCCGTGCTTTTGTATGGCTGCACGACGTGGAAAACCTTAAATGGTTGGTAGAAGTGCAGAACTTAATACTCTCATCCGTAGTAGAAAAGTTCTTTAAAATTTATAAATTTCTCAAAAAATCTCAAAACTTGACACACCCATATTTCAAAGTTCTATTATATCTACAAAAAAATTTACAAGTAAAAAAGCAACAAAAAATTTTTCGAATCTTATAACGAGATTTGAGTTCTTCAACATAGTCCAATGCCATTCGCCCGAAATATAAAAACATACATACCAAACTCATATATATATCTTTACAAAAATGTTACATACATTTATAAAGCAATATCTTTAACACACTATATGGTGTTGACACTGCATCTTGGCTGGGGAGTATAAAATTATTCATGAAGAATTTTATGCACTGTTGTGCAGAACGAATACCCAAGACAGGATTCGGTTGCATGCAATTCAACGGACTCCGCACCATGTCCCGCCATACAATATTATTCCCTATGCCTTTTCAACCAACATAAGGCTCCAGCTCCCATGCCATCATATAAATAAATATACACAACATCTTATGTGTGTATTATCCTTTTTAACTCGCCCATATAGAGCAATAGTTCAGATTGAAATGGAATGGATAATCGACTTTAAAGGTACACATGAACTCACTCATCCTTTCGACAGTCGATATACTTAATGGCATATATGCCGAGAGGGTGACATGGTCTTCAAGAAACTCTCGAAAAATGGACAGGCTTCATAGCAGGAAAGAAACCTGCTCGAACTATATACTCGTAGTATATTCTTCTTCTTATACAAAGTGCGAAAGGATATACGTATAGAACCAAAGAATGAGTTTGACTATGAGAGTGAAATGCAAAAATGTGATCGCCTCTCCTCGCATGCCTTGGGAGTTGGGTCTGGGAATCTCAGAATTGGTATACAGAAAAAAAAGTGTCCTTTGCCCACATAAAACGTATATTTCTCTGTGCATTATGCATTAAACGAAGGAAGAAAGGATAAATGGATTTGTATTGATTCGGTTCAAATTTCCCATTTTTTTTTTGTCTCTATCTCTCTTTTCTTCTCAATACGCGATTATATTTTCTTCCGGACACTTTGATTTGGTTTTATGGTTGGGGATAACAAAAAAACAAAAATCTTAAAGGACATGGCTGGGTTGTACTGATTTAATCTTTTTTTTTACAAAAAAAAAAACATTTTTTAAATGTTTTCCCCTTTGGAACATTGAACACAAAATTGGTACAAGTTCATGCAAACTTTTGTAGTTGATATGATTAGAATGAAAATATTGGTAATAAACGGTATTTAGTTTGCCTACATCTACACTCCACCACATTTGGTGTTTATTGTGTTTTTTTATGAGCTTTCTAACTTACCACCTTAAAGTCTTTAACGAAAGTAACTGAGAATTTCTTAGTGAAATTCAGAATGTTGTGAACAAAAAAGTAATAGGAACACGTATGAAGGTGAGCTGCTCAAATTTTTAAAACAATGTTATGGATAGATGGGTTGAAGGTTACGTACCTGCACCTTTATTAGATTGTTGTTTTGGTTATGAAGATATTTTTTAGGTAATATTAAGTTTTCTATAAAAAAGAATTGGGATATTTTGAACAAAGAGTTTATAAAAAGGAACTATGTACTTATAAGAAACTTAAAAATATTGGTACAGAAATAAAAATAGGAAATTGCAATTGCTAACGTATTTACTGTAGTAAAACATTTTCACGCCATTTATAAGCTGCTGGAAGCCTTGTAAAATATTTTCTGTTTTAAGATGTTAAATGAAATGTTTAAGTATGCAATTTGTATTGCTTTTCATTTGATTTTTTGCTAACTTCTGAAATTAATAATAAAAAAAAAATACATTTTAACAAGATTTTTGAAATATTTAAAAAAAATTCTACCTTCACGAGGAATAACTTCAAAAGTTAGTTTTAAGAAATTCAAATCGTTTTGAGGTAACAAATTCGAGATATGGTCGTTTTTGAAATGCCGTTTTTCTATTAATCAATTTTTATCCCAAAAAAACCTTAAAGGAACTTTCTATGCGATACAGTTTTTTTTCGAAATAAGCAATTTGTTTTTATTTTTATTGCGTAACTCACTTTCATAGCTTAAGTTAAGATTTTTATTTTTTTTTTTTTTTATAAATATAGCCTTTTAGGTTTTAGGAATTTTGGGTTTTCTTAATTTAGGGATTTATGAATGTTGGATTTTGTCCATCTCTCCAAAAACAGCCTTATTTTGATTCCCATACAAATAGGCTAAGAGCCGATACCTTATTTTTGGTATGCATGTAAAATTTTGTTTTATTTTTTAATATTTTTTTTATACATACATAATATCAAATTTCCAAAAGATTCTTGAAACACCACTTTGAAGCTATTTTTTACTCAACATCTTAACACATAACTTTAAATGAAATAGCTCTTTGATGAAAAATCTATTATTAAGAAAAAAACAAAAATCCCCAAAACCATTATTATACGTCCACACGTTTCTATGAAAGGTGATTTTTTACGATTTTTTTAACAATTCTTGTAAATTTTTTTTGTAAAAAAGATATTGTTTTAACCAAAAAAAAGAACACAATATTTTCATAAAAATCATAGGGCCTTCAGGAAAATAAAATGCACGTACTTGCTCTTGTAACTTGTAAAAATGCTTGGATTGCTAAAAATTTTAATTAAAGTTTTGTAAGTGCATTGATAGAAAAAATTAGAAAAAAAAACATTTAATTTGAATTTAAAATTACTGAAATAGCTTTTTAAACAAAATTGGTGTTAAAAATAAGAATGCAATTTGATTTCCTTTATGATGATAAATTAAAAAAAAAAATTAAGATGCTTAGAGCCGTTTAAGATAACAAAATATATGCATAAGATTTTTCAAAAAAAAAAAAAATTAGTACATTTAAAACAATTTTTCAATTTTTTTATTATATTAAATTTTGTAAAACTTTTGTTACTTGACTTCAAAAAGTCAACTTGCAAGCTTCATGTTAAAAAAGTTGTTGAATTTGAGTTAGTCATTAAGGCGAAATAGAAAAGAATTTAAGAAAACGGGTTTCATTGAAAATAGATCTTGCACAAAATTTTTGACGAAAATCAGTTTGAATAAAATCAATATATGGAAGGTTTCTTTGATTTTGGTCGAAAACATTAATTACAAAAATTTCTGGTTCCAAAAAAAATAATCAAAAAACTCTCTGGCCAGTAGAATAAAAGGATCCAAACGTTTAGGGCTTTGGTTGCTTCGTACACAGAATGATTTACTTTATTTTTTATTTTTTCCTGAGGATTGGATTTTGCTCCTTATCCAGTTCTGGGTTCTGTATATCGCCTCTGGGATTATTTTTATTTAGTATAAAGGAATTTGTCCATTTATCACCAATATATTTCAAATTCCATTCGAGATATTAATTACAAACATTCGTAACAATCAAGATCAACTGTAATATGACGTCGATCTTAGAAACAAAAGAGCTGAGCAGCAAACTTGAATAATTATTATTATTTATGGATATGTAAAAAATTTTGTAATTTTATATTGTACTTTCAAATTAGACTTTTTAGTGTCTATATTTAAAAAAAAAAAACAATTTTATAAATTCTAACAAAAAATACAATACAAATGAGTCTTCTGAAAAATTCAAAATTAAGATACGTTTTTGTGTCTGTAGAACGACGAATTCATGAGTTAAAATTCAGTTTCGACGAAATAGTTTCATCATTTTTTACTGTAATTGTTATTACTACCATATCTTCCAATTATTTTTACATTGAGAAAGATTGTATATCTATAGTGTTGGCAGGAATGTTATCTATATTTTTGAAAGAGTGATGGGTCAAAAGTCGTGTTCTTACTTGTGTGAATAATTTTGTCCAAGAAAAAACTCCTGTCATTTGAAAAAAGTGCTGCTCTAATTAACTATACAAAAAAGCACCCTTACTTTTTAAATGATGCATTAAAAAAATAAAAACTGGATTGACAAGATCCCTGTATACAATTTTCTATCGTAATGAGTGACCTCCTGCTGTTAAACCAGGGTGTCAAATTGGATGAATAGAAATTGGTGTGATGTCACATCCTCAATTTCTGCATCTTGAAAACTGTATAATGGTCTATTATGTATTTGAAAATAATATTGCTAGAGACGACAGCTAACGACCGATGCGACGCGACGCCTGTCATAACACCACAGGGTGGAAATTGAATAAGATATATTGATTGATTTTTTTTTCTCGTTTAGAGAATTGGATAAATGAGTACGTTGTTAATCTTGTTCAATTTATTTTTCAGAAACTTTAAAGCATCTAAATAACTTTGTCACGGGTATTATTTAATGAAAGCTTGATTGATTTTAAAAGAATATATTAATGGAATTCGTTTAAGTAAATTGAAATTTTTAAATTTGTCTATAGGGTGTGACCCATACTCCTAACTTTCAATATATACTTTTGGAAACAAGAAATTCGCTATTTTAACAATAAAAACCACATACCGACATGGAAATACAAAAAACTTGAGATATTACCAAATTGTCACAATCCACATCAGGGGTGGGTAAATTGAGTAGTTTTGAAATTTAGAATCCTGCACCAATGGTATACATTATCTATGACGCCACCAGCTTAAAGAGAGATAAACTATCATACATCGAAGTGCAAAATACTTAGATTTCTTTAAAAAAAACTAAGTTGGAGATAGAGCTGTAAGAAAAACTCTTCTGCAACTCAGAAGGGGGCAGAATAGGCAATTCCCTAATTCAATTATTCGAAAAACTGGTCCTAACGTTTTCAGGTCGTTGAATTTTTCACTCGTGTAAAACAAAAATCCGATAAGAATAACGACAGATGTACACGATATGCCTTCAATACACAGTGGGACGAAAAGGATTCCAGAGTGACAAAAGTCAATTTAAAAAAAGTGTCAGAAATGCTTGATATTTTCAGAAAACAATATCAATATATGGCTCATATTACACCAATTATTGGTTTTTCTAAAACATTATTTACTTTTCTGTTGCTTTTGGTTTTTAAGAGGGCTAAAGTTAATTTGAATTTTTAAGCAAAATTACTGCTTTTTCAATGCCCCTTTTAATATACCCTATATAATTCAAGGCCCACTACATTCCACTTCTCTGTTCGAGTTCTTGTGTGGACGTTATATGCCCACTAGATAGTGAGTTATTTTTAGATCAAGCTATCCCCTAATTTTTTTTCAGATTTTTATTTTGACCTCCTGTAGTCGCTTAAAGTTTCAAAAAAAATTGAAAATTGGTTGGAATGACTTTACACTTTGTTACGTTTCGAGAGAAAAAAACATTCTTTGTTTTCAAATATTTAGAGGTCATAATTCATCCCACTGTGCGCCGCGGCGCTGCAATAGAGAAGTAAAATGATCATACAGAAATCTATGATCTCCTTATGAAGACGTATGAAAAGTACTCGAAAAACGACGTCAAGATTATTCTTGACGTTTTTTACGTATATTTAGTAAGAGGGCATTGATTTGGCGGCGCGGTTGGAAGACACAACCAGCACTGTTACAACTCCGGGAGCGAAATGTGCGGTGGGGTGAACTGTCATCAGCAATTCAATTCAATTCAGATCAAATAACTATCAAATAAATTTATCGCGTTACCATCAGTACCAAGACATTCTTTCACTATCCTGGATCTTGCAACATCGAATCGAAAATCAGATATTACACTAGGAAATTTGACGTTGGCAATATTTTTTCGCAAGAGAGCGCCAGAGCTATTGCTGATCGCGTTTTCTTCAATCACTTGAATAGAACAGCATCAGCATACATCGGGACCACAACGAAACCTTTCATTCGATGACGAATGCAGACAGGTAAATGCAGTCAGGGACCATATCTGAAAATGCTGCAGACTTTGCTGGCAATCGTTGTGGATGCCGGGACAAAGCGATAAAGTTGTGAAACACCTTGCCTGAGTGCAAGCAAAACGTGTTGAGGAAGGTTGGAAAATGTTCGTTGCAGCACAAACAGCATAAACGCAGTGAGTGAAGTCAACAGCCACCTCTTAAAGCATGAAGAAGATCTTGTTTAAGGCCTTTATAATTCCAGTTGGAGCACAGGCATTAACTAGACATTATCAAGACCTGCTGGGCGAAGATTCTTTGGTTGATACAAGGCCCATTTAGTATCGGTGAAGAGTGGTGAAGAAGAATCAACGACGAGTTCTAGCGAATATTAGAACATTTGAAATATTTGGGGAATGTAGGGCATATGGATATCGATGGATAAGTCCGAGGAGTCTTCGAATCCAACCTCGATACAGAAGAAGACGTCTCTTTAATTCACGCCAGCTATGGTGTATAAGAATGTATTTCCGTTTTCGATTGAAAATCCAGAAGAGTCCGGAATCATCCAGAAGTCTTCTGAAACTACTTTATTGTGTCATATCTGTCATTTTTGCGCCAGTGAAATAGTTTCAAAAGACTTCTGGATTTTCAATCGAAAACGACATAAGTCATATTATATATCAGTTCAGATTTCAGCCAAGTCAGTCTTTGCTAGTGACTCAATTAATATCTGTACAGTACATCCACTTTATTTTATTTAATTTTCACAAAATTGAATTTACCTCATAATCAATCTAATTTCAACTCTGATTAAAAAAAAAATATTAAACAAAACAAAAAAAAAAAAGAACAAAATCCTGAAAGGTATCACAAAAAAACATCCCTCAAGTAGATCCACAATCACTAAACTGCCTTGTTTATCGAAAGAAAAGCCTCCACTCTGCCGTTTCTCCATTGCCTCCAATAAAATCCACTTTACAACGTCAATTGGCTTTTAACTTCCTAGCTGTAAAGACGAAGTGCAGTAAAATGAGAATGAAAATGAAGCAAAAAGGAAAAAAAAGTAGAAACAAAATCCCCATTCCTGGCACTCAACAGGGAAAACTCTTTCTATCTGTACTATCTCTCTGCTATCGTTCGTTGCCTTGTTGCTGTCATTTTAGTTCAAAAACGCACAAAGCTAACAAGCTAATAAAACGTGAACATGAACAACAAAAGGATGCACATCACGGCTGCTGCGGAGCGAGACAAAAAGGGACGTTTGCTTATACAAACATCGTCCTTGTTGTCGGTATACGTCATGAAGGTGCACATCAAATAAAAAAAAATTCAAAAAAAAAAACAAATTTAAAGTGAAACTTTGCTTTACGGTACTTTATTTTTTGCTGTCTTAATTCTGCTTTAAATAATTACACCTTCTGTGATCAAACTTTGTCATTGATACCGCGCTCCGCACCACAATTCAAAAAGGAGTAACGCAACACCATCTCAATGCGCCCGTTGTTCGTATGAGCCAGCATCAACCATGAATCCTTGCAATAAGGAAAGGAGTTTCATTCGCGCGCGAGATGGATTGTCGAAACATCATATCACCCATCGACATCGCTTGCAGTTGCAGACTTGTATAGACACAAAACCCAGATATGGTAAGGTGCCAGACCTTATTCACCAAGTGAATACAGTATACATCATCATATCAGCATTCATGGAGTGTGACATTTTTTGGAATGAAAGACAGGATACCTCGATAGTCAATGCAGAGGATGTGTGTTGCATAAAGTTGGTGTGTTGGGCCTCCTTGTTTTTTTTTCGTTGGTGGGAAGAACGATTGCCGCGCGCTTTTCTATTGATCGTTTTTCATCCAAGTTGTTGTCATATCATCGTGATTTCCTGCCACATACCCCTGTCGGTTGCCCTCGACTAACGAATTGAATTCCTTTTTACTCCTTCAAACATGCTGGCACTGTTGCAGGTAAACGAGGAGTGGTTGGTTTGGTATCCTATCCCACCAACAACGCAACGCCAACGTCAGGAATAAGTCTTAGTCTTGTTTTTTTCATTTTCTGGAACAACGATCGATTTTTATCATTTTTATCACAGCCATCCTGCCTTTCCGATATAAATTGCACCCGAGCACCTAGTCCACTTGTAAGGGAATGTGTGTGTGAGTTTTTTTTTTTTTTTTGTATACAAAAAGCTTAAAGTATAGCAGAGGCGCATTTGAAAATTATTTCCTCTCTTTTACTTTTAAGGGTTTGTTCTGTCTATATAGAAATCAGTCTTAGGACTTTCCAGCCAAGCCACTTTCTTGCTAGCTCTCTCCAGTTAGCGTCACTCACATCAAATTGGCTGAGGTCATCTTCCCATAAGACTACACTGATGGTCTCTGTAGTTGGCGCAGTTCAGAGCGTCTTCTATTGGTGCAGGGAACTTCTCAGAAACCCTTGAACTATAGTGAGCTCATTGCGAACTCCTACTAGTGTTCTAAAAACCGCAGTCTTTTCGGTACTTCAATTAATAAACTAAAAAGGTTAAATTTCTTACGTCTTTTAACTTATAAAAGTACTTTATAAAGTGCTTGAACTACAGTCAGCAGTCAGTACTAAAATACTGACTGAATAGTTAGTGAAAGCAGTTAATCCACTAAAAGTTTTTTAATTGCAGTACTTCTGACTGGTTTTAGTCTTCTAGTTAATAGAAAGTTTTTTTAGCTGTTGTATTTAAGATTTTAGTCAAATGTACTGCCAGACGTTCATGACACTTTTTTGTGTCAGCTCTGAAAGCAACTTTAAGTTAAAAGAAATACAAATAAATAGAACAGTACAAAATACTTTTTACTGACATTGAGTCAATTAACTGCGTCTAAATTGACTGCAGTCTTTTATAGCTCTAAAGCTTGTAACTAACTGTCACGAAGAGCTAAGGGTTGTTGGTACATAGCACAGCATAAGGTTCTGTGGGATTCCAGGTCACAGTGGTGTCGCAGGTAATGGAAGTGCTGACGAGTTGGTAATCAGGTAGACTTAACAGTGCAGGTCACACT
This sequence comes from Meliscaeva auricollis, assembly GCA_948107695.1. NCBI lineage: Eukaryota > Metazoa > Arthropoda > Insecta > Diptera > Syrphidae > Meliscaeva > Meliscaeva auricollis. Next base: position 16,029,530 of record OX403617.1, on the reverse strand, counting down.
CTGGTATCATTTTAAGCAGTAATCGAGAAGAAAATTCTAGCTGTAAAAAACGAAGATGGAGTTCACTTGAAACCACCTGGAAAAGATGACCTTGAACAACAAACAATATTTTTTAGCTGATTATACAATTTCTTTCTCTTTTCGTGAGTATCACTTCCAGAAACAATATCAACTGAGTTACTACAAGAAAAATATAAAACTCAGTAAGGTGACATTGCTAAAAACGGAGCTTTACATCAAGTACTTTAGTTTGAAGGCCTAATCTTGCTAATTTTTTTCTATTTGGTCCAGCCCTGAACTGAGATGTAACTGTGTATTTCAAGCCGTACTATCGAGACTATCCCATCTCTATCTCTATCTACACGTAGAACGGCAGTGGGGTATAAGATGAAAACTCGGATGTGACAATATTGTTTTTGATTTATGAAGCTATAAATTCATTTTTGTTTCACCATGGCCAAACGGACGCGAGGTCCTTCTCTTCGGGTTCACACGGTGTGTCCAATGTCCCTGTAAGTATGTATATGTATATGTTATATAAGTACATTGTCATTGTCCTAACACACATGAATACCACCAAATGGTCACTTCAAAGCTGTTTGTATAGAGTGGCTTTCGATATTGGATTAGTTGGACTTTAGAAAAGTCGCACTGATGATGGTTTGGTGTTGGGTTCCTTCAAGTTTGCCAGTTCCTGCTGGTGCTGTTGCTGCTGTTGCCCGGCTGCAATTCGAGTCGAATGAATGGACGCACTTTGGCTAAAGGATATCCTCAACATCATGATGGTCATGAAAATATGTGAGTGGGTGGCAGCGATTGAGACAGTCGAGTCGAGTGGAGAGCCATTATCGTTATACAAGTGATTGTGGCAAATGTGATTTAAACAAAAAAAAAAAAAAGAAAGGTTCTTAGTCAACTTTTGTTACACATAATCGTATATGATGGCCAATAACAGGATTAGCTTTCTTTAGAGTTTTGGCGATGATGGTGCGATGATAAAAAAAATATTATGAAATGGGATTTTCAACTTATTGGCAATATGAAAAAGCAACCAGTTTTGTAAGACTAAATCAAACTATGATTAGAAGACAGAATTTTAATGCTTCAGTATGAATGCATCTTGTACAAAGTTGAGATATGAGGTTTAGAATTGTTTATGATAGAGGTAATATCGAAAGAACAACATTTCTTTTATCCGACTTTTTCACTTATAACTGAAATGATTGAATTTTGTAGTCTTTGATGTGCAGTCCATCTTGTCAAAAATAGAATGACTAAGGACTCTGAGGATTCAATAAATAAAAAGAGGTAATTTTTGATTGAGTGTGAGAATTTGTATCAAAGATATGGGGCACTTTTAACTTCCATAGATTCTTGAAACTTGGCAGAGTACTAGAAAACACAAACAGAAAATTTGAGATTTTTTCAATGATCCAGTAACCTTGTCTTTTCGTAGGAAGGAGACCTTGAGTCAGATCATGTAGTCTTGATTTTGCTCAGTTATTTAAGCTGATATTAAATCAAATTTTTCAATCCGAGCGCCGCCGCCGCCGTACGAAACATTAAAAAAACGCAATTTTTTGCGCTTTTTTCAGTAACTGGCATTTTTATACATAGGTCGTTACAATTTGAGCCTAGTACCATTTCTGTAGATTCAACAGCTTCCAATACATAGCTTGGAATGTCTGTCGTCTGTATACGTTTGTCCACCCAAATTTTCATTTGTCCACCCTCCATTCAAAAAATATTTAATATTCTTTTTTTTAATAGGAAGTCTGAAAATCTGGTAAATCGTAAATCATAACTTATTATAACTGACTTAGCTATAACATTTATAAATTCTTGATTGAATGAAAGAAAATCTTACAAATCCGACGTCATTTGGCAAATGAACAGAAAAATAAAAATAGAGCCAAAATCTATAACTCGAAAACGAGAAAATTGCCTCATGAGTTTTATAACTTAGTATGACCTCAAGAAACAATGGTTTTCGTCTGAGGCGGTGACTGTGGGACAGCCTGTATATTGAATCACTATTTATTCTGTATGATACGAATTTAGGATGCAGTCAAATGTAATAATAATAAGTTGCCCTTTTTTTACTTATATTCAGCGTAACCTATCCTACATTGAGATCGGAATAGTTTGTTGGAGTAAACAAATGTATTTTGTTATTCGCATAGCTCATCGTTCCGTTTCTGTATGAACCACATATCTGCTGCGCAGCAAATTGTGTTTAGTTTATTTGATAAAATTTTAGTTTTTCTCGAATTTAAAAATATCGAATTCGAAAATAGGAACAATTGTAAATACAAAGTCATGACATTGCAATAAACTCGCCTTAATGTGAAAACATAGACTTCGAATTTTTGCAAAATTCATTTTTCTACTTAGCTTTTTAGTATAATTAGGTACTCTGTTTCAATTTTGGAAAAAGTTATCACATTCAGAAATAGCAGTTTTTGACATTTAGCTCTTATTTCGAGTCTTGAATAAGCTTAGAATTTTGTTCGATTAACTCTTCCCAAGGGCATGCTAGTTTTCTTGAAAATGTCCGAAAACCAAACCCTTGTTTGACCTCCTTACAGAAACGAGGTTGACGCTATGTCAAAAAAAAACCTTTAAAGAAACATGTAAACAGCTTACCCTTCCAATCTCATCTTTTAAACAATCAAACCTCATATCGACTTCCATGAAAAATGTCATGACAATCATCCACAAAATCAAACATTTACTATTAAAACACACACATTTTTGTCCTTGTCAATTGTCATTATGTCACTTAATAAACTTTCTATTCATGCCAAAACTTCTAGCCCTTTTTCTAAAACTATACTCCTACCACTACCGCATTCCTCTATTTCAAATCTACACCATTGTTTTCATCGTCATCGATGCCGTCGTCATCGCCGTCAACATCATCTCAACTTACAGCTGCCTACAACAAACCACATAAGACATTTAAATCGTTCTCCCTCATCAATGCTCCACATATATCTCTGCAGGGTGGCATTTGACATATGTTTCCGCAGAGCTGCCGGACCCCATATTTCAGAGACATTCGGTTCAACAATTGCACCCATACCATACCCTGCCAAACCAAAACATTTCACTTCACGTCTTCGAAATGGAAACGGAAACCCAAACAAAGGGTTGAAAGATCACTCTAATCAGCAAAAATAAAGTAGGACAAACTTCACAACTCCAGCACCAGTAATAGTTGTAGGCAATGGCCCTTTGACAATACCGGGACAACAAGGAAACGAAGAAGAGATTTCAATCCCTGTGGCACTTCATCCCAGAACCCACCATCAGATATTGTGTCGTCGTTGTCGTTGTCGTCATCGTCATCGTGTCGTCCGTCGCGTTCTTCCGAGGCCGAATACTGTTTGATCGTTGCGAAATCATCTAATCAAGTAATCATCCCTTGCAGTTAACACCCCATTTTCTAAGCAATTTATTCAAAAGAATTGTAAAAAAAAGGACACCCGACACAGAGGGCGTAACATACTTGCAATCGTTCGAGAAAAAGAAAAAAAGAAAAATGAAAAAAATGTCAAGAAAAGTCACCCTTTAAGAAAAGGTCTGTGTTTTCTTTAAGTGATAAAAGATTAGAAAACAACAGCACACCAGGGGTGTAAAAGGAACATAACAACATCAACAACAACAACAACAAAAACACACATTATAAAAAAAAGAAATACAAAAAATAAATAAAAATTGTTGAAAGGGGAACCCTGCCCCTACCCCTCCCCATTTCCAAACACACTTTCTGTATAGAGTGTCAAAATCAATAGGAGCAAAGAAAACAGAAAAACCACCGACTTTTCCATGTACCAAGGAGGGATGAGGACGAGAAGCACAACGAAGACGAATACCACCAAAAGCATCTACGAAAAGTTAATTTCTTCTTCATCTCATTCCATATCCCTTTGTTTCTTTTTTTTTTTTGTGGGGGGTGCTGGTATTGCTTCTGCCTGCCGCATTCAACAAGCTAAAATGTGTTAGCTTAGTAAAAACCCGCAGGGGACATCATGTGAAAAAACAAAAATAAAACAATATCTGGACGATTTGGGTTATAGATATGAGAAAGGGGACGAGAATTCTTTCAGGAGACAACAGGTTGCAATGTCCAAAATTGAAGAAAACAAAAAAGAAAAAAAATACTAAGAATTTAGGGGAAAAACAAATACATTTCTGCAGAAAAGTCCAATACTTCGATTTTATGTTTCAACAAGTCGCAATAAATGTATAAATGCGAATTGTTACGCAAGTTGGGTTGGGTGCTTTTGCTTCTTGGTGTAGAAGAGGGGAAATACAAGCTTGTGAGTGTAGATGTTGAAAGTTACGAATGAATGTGTTGCTAGAATAATAACAGTGGCGTAGAGGTTTTTTAATTGAATTTCGGTTTACTAACTCGTCCAACATTTAAAACATTAAGGTCGAAAGAAAATGTTTTGAGTACTTTTTTAGGAGGAACATAATCAATGAAATTAATTGATACATACAAGAAAACGAGAAAAAGTTTGATTACAATCAAGAGTTTGTGTCAGAAGTGGGATATGACTCAATCAATTTGTGAAGATAAATTAGTTCAATAAAGAGAATTTGTGCTTCAAATTAATATCAGTAACAAACACAAGTAAAATTTGTAAGACTGTAGGAGAGTTAAATTATATTGAACTTTTGCATGAAAATCTCAAGTACAAATAAAATGCACGACTGGATCGCACGAACTTGCTCATGTAGTGCAAAGCTATTTTAGCTTGAAAATGTTAGTTTTTGGTCATCTGATGTGTGTGGGTATAGAGAGATATGCACAAATAAGCAAAAATAAATATTTTTTTAAAACGGGAACACTTTTAAATTTTGTTTTTTTTTGAAAAATAATTTTTTTTTCGATATTGGGTGATTTGTGTTTTTTCAAAATTTTATTTTTAGATGTTGATAAATATTAGGCATCTTCAAAATGGCATACCAATTTTTTTTTTTAATCGTTTGAAAATTTTTTAATAAAAAAATATCTAAAAAAATAAAACGACTCGATAGATTTTTTTGAAAAAAAATTCTAAAAATTTATCGTTATTGAAGAAATCAAATCAAAAAGTTTAATCAAAATCGTTGGAGCCGTTTTCGATAAAATTCAAATAACTCAAAAATGTTGTATGGGAGGTACTCGTTCTAGACGAGTTATTCAAAGACAAAAAAAAAACAAACTTTCGAAATTACGTAAAAATCATCTGTACCAAATATGAAGAAAATCCGTTAGACGCGTTTGGGCAGTAGAGAAGGGTACAGATGGACGCACAGACGCACAGACCGACGGACGGCATGACGAAAACCACTTTTTCGGACTTCTCTATCATCGTAATGTTGGTTCTGATTAAAACCTCATTTTTTTTTTTGACACGAAACCAATACTGGCCCTATAGAGCAAGTAAAAAGCTTTTATATGAGAGAATAATTTTTATTCAAGGTTGCCGGGTCAACTGGTTTTTCGTCTTCTTGGATTCAGGGTCAAAAACTACCCTTGAAAATGTACTATACCTTTTAACAAAATATATATATATATAAAAAATGCCCGTTTGCATTCATTCCGAGGTCGTCTGAGAATTTCCCCTTCCACTAAAAAAGCATCTTTAACCGCATATATGTTAAATTATATTTATATACACTCTTATCAGGAAATTTTTCATAATTTTTAATATTTCCATAGATATCATTACTGGCTCAACTGATTTCATTCAAAACTTGTCGCTAGGGTGTATTTGAACTAACAACAAGAGGAAGTTCGTGCGATCCAGTCAGTACAAAAATTCTGTCCAAAATTCTGATTTTTTAAATTCTGCTTTTCATAATTCTGTTTTACAAAATTCTGAAAATAATAACAAAAACTCGTTTGGAAAATGATGAAATGTGGGCCTGTCTTAGTTTTTATAGCCTTATCGTTTTCAGATTATAATCTTGTAATACAATAAGAAAAATCCTTTGAATTGTATCAACTTAAATTTAATTTTATACTAACAATCACACCCAAAGTCTGCTGACGCTGAGTTCTTAGTCTATATATTGCAAGTTAGAATTGGAAATTCTTCACCTTTTGTATGGTCTGATGTGTTTTTTTCCTTTCCACCCGAGGTTTTGCATCTAGATACGTCAGGCTATACCTTTGATAGATCAGCAGGGACTTTAGTGACACCCTTGGTGGGACTAAGGACTATTGGATAGGATTCATCCAATTTGGACTGTCCCAGGACATTTTTTGAAACTACGAAAAGGGTCAAAACCAAACTCTTTATTTGATGAATTATTTAAATAGATGCTTAAGGCGAATTTCAAGACTCAGCATTAATTTATACTTCTTTGAACTCGGTACCCACAGAAAAGCTTTGTATTTGAAAGTCATTACATTGATTTTGTCGATATAAGAATTTTTAAGACCTATGAATTTATTGTAGCTGTTAAATACATTATCCTTGCTCCTTTTTTAAATGTATTTTTGTAAAAACTTATTTTATTCTTCTATTTCTTTCCTTAAATAATTGTTTAATATACAAATTCAAATTATTTGGGGTTTTTACATTCCTAACTAAATTGTATTTCCTCTTCCTTATTTATATCTAAATTGCATAACCAATTTTCAAACAATTTGAAAAATATTTTCAAATAAATATTTCAAACTATATTCACATTCATATAGATATCTTCTCCTACAAAACTTGTAGTCCCATATAACTTAGCGCATGACTTCACTTCAATTCTCCTTTCTTACCAATACATAAACAGTCTTTTCAATGTATAGGTGTCCCTACTTTTCCAACATGACCACATCAAATACACTATTTGTGTGACCTGTTGCTAAAGGGGATACATCTATACAAATACAACCACACACACACACCCAAGCAAAATGGTGTTAGTTGTGTAAACCATCAAAAAAATGCAACAGGACGACACGCGAAGAGTCCGCAATTCCTACCATTTCAACAAAATTTTCATTTCTCTGTACCACCAAAGGATGCTCCCTAATTATTGCAGCAAAAACAAAAAAACATCAAAACTACTAAAATATATATAACTATGTGTGTTTGTGTGGGCGTGTGTGTGTGTTTTCAAATGCCGGCAAACATTTCATGAATATCCAGAACCTACCTTATTGGGTGCCTCCCGCTTCCGGATAAAAGAAATCGAATTCTATAAACTGGGAAAAAATCATCGGATGAGGTGAATTGCAAGGATATTGGAACCTCAGTTGGATAGTTGACGCGTCCCGAAACGGTTTGGCGTTCGCTTAACTATAAACTTTCAATAAAATGTGTAAGAATCCAACTACCTACTATTCTTGATGTGATAGAAATTGTGTGTTTTTTCTCTTCTTTCTATTTTTTCATTTAATTCAAAATATAAACCAAAAATATATTCAATCATAATAATTTGTTATAAGTGAATGAAAAGTGAATTAATTTCGAACTCAAAAGGACATGAAAGATATTACAATATCCGGTTGCGGAAGTACCTACGCCATTTTATTGACCATAAGGTAAATTAAAATAATTCCTGTGTTCTTATTCATTTATCTTCCCTGCACCTCCCCTTCCCCAATAACAATATCCAACCTAATTATGTATTCCATACAAAAAAAAAGAAAAAAAAAAAGAACAGCAACAAAATCCCGCCCATTCGCTTGCGTAAAAAGTCCTTGGGGCGACGACGACAAATCCCCGTCGTCATCGCTGGTAATCGTCGTCATGCAATCTGCTGAAATCACGTTTGGTCAATTTCGCATGCAGGACACGTTGTGATTAATTGCTCAATAAAAGGTACCGGGGTGGAGCTGGCAGCTACCCCAACATACCCTACACCACCAAGATCCTTGTAGGAACTACAAATATAACAAGGAAGCAAAGAAAGCAGTACAAGGAAGTGGGGAGAGCAACAAAAAAAAAAACATAACATAAAACAAATTGATTCAATGTCCTTGCGAAACATCTTGGGATAAGAAAAGCGATTCTCCTTTCTTTATCTTGTATCTTCTGTGATATACCAGACATCCTGGCAGGAGTAAGAAATGGATGAATGAAAAACAGTAAGAAAAGAAAAAAAAGAACTCCATCGTAATCATGATTAATTGCAGGATAAATGAGTGCAGTTTTCTGCTCGCGCTGCGAAAGAAAGTATCCTCCTAAATAATTTACTCCCAAGTGCGGCGCGCACAGGATATAATGTCCTTACTCCTTGCCTCACTAACTTATCTTTTTCTTTTGTATATATATCCTCGGACTTTTGGTCTAAACTTTCTTTGCATTACCCGATTGACTTTGAGGCGAATTGCGGTGGTAATGGTGGCAAATGACTGCCGGCGGGCGCGGCGTGTAGAGTTACTCACTTGCACTCTGTGTGTTGGCTGTTTGCTGCTGCCACAGCCACTGCGACTCCGGGGTGCAGAATCATCCTTTCAAGACCAAATAAGTTTCACTTCACAACGTCTTTTATTTTTTTGTTTGTGTGTTTTTTTTTTGTTGTTTTGCTTCAGGCGAAAAAGTAAATCCTGTGATGGAAAATTTTTCCTTCCTCGGTTTGGAGTGAATGAAAATTTCCTCAAAGTTTTCTTCGCACTTCATAAAGTTTACTTTGGACTACTCTTTTTTACTTCTCCATTATCTTCCTGGTTTCAAATTGCTTCATTTTTTTTTTCTCGGTATTTTGTTTTTTTTTGGTCCTGGATACAAAGTGCACGCTTTAATCAGCTGATTGTCTACGTACGTTTGCTATTGTTTTTTTTTTAATTTGTTGTTTTTTTCTATTGGCGAGGTGGTAGGATTTCTTCATTTTTTCATTTTTGTTTTTTTTTTGTGTCTAGGACCATTTAACATCGTCATGACAGAGTAACTTCACCATCATCTATCTCAAACTTCTAGCTTTTCATTCTTTATCTCTTTTCTCTTTATTTCTTTGTTTTTTTTTTTTTGTTTTTCAATTTTTCTTTCTAACAAAATGTAAGCGAAAATTCATTCTAAAAGAAGATTAATTAAGAAAAATATGAAAATTGTTTTTGATTCATTACCCAAAGATTTTTTTTTACTTTATGAAATTCTAAGAAAATATACTTTTGGTTAAAGTTTTGAATGTGTCTTGAAAGAAAGAAGGTTTTAATTTTGTTAAAAGTTTTTGAAAAATCGTAAATCTGATTTAATATAGAAAAGGTAAAGCAAAAAACCGAAAAGAAATTGGCCTCAAGGTATTAAAATCACTCTTAATTTAGTCCTTTTTAAAGTTTGTTTTTTGTATTTATTAGTTTGCTTACAAGGAAATATACTCAAAAAAGACGAAATAAATGCGATCAATTTATTTGTTAATGGGTTGAATTTCAAATTTTGCTATTCCTCGAAATCTTCTCTTCATTTGGTAAATGTTAAATGTCGAAATTTTCAACTAACTACAGTTTCTGCCCAAAAAATAAGTGAGGAGCAAATAAACAGCAAGAAAAGTCGTAGATTTAAAAATCCTTGCCCCATTTTGATTCTGTTTATATTGATTCAAGTTGAAATTTTGAATATTTTATGTCACAGAAGTGACTTTTTCCCTTAAAATATAAAATGCAGCAAAGTCAAAGCATACAAAAAAAATTCTGAAAAGCCAAAAAATACTAAATATTAAATTTGTATCGAAATGACAATTCTTATACCAGATTCAGCACTATCGCGTGACAGAGCGACACATTAGTTTGGGCAAGTCTTAGTTTTAGTTCCAAAGTGGCATAAAATAGGCAGCACACATTTTTTAGCTGCCGTCGCTATAAAACCCAAAAACCTACATATGTAAATCAAGCCACAAGAAGGAAATAATTTTCCAGTGGAATGAAGTTTCACGCGATTACAAAAAAGACATCAAACTGTCGAAAGCAAACCTTGACTTTTGTAAAGCTAACATGAAATGCAAATTTCCCATTTTTAAAGGAAATTTTATGGGATTTTTTAAATGGTACTAATTTCTTTACCTAGGAGCACTGAATCATTTTTTCAAAACAAACAAATTCGTAAATGTGAAAAATGCAAAATTGGATCTATTTTAAGATATCAGGACAAAATTATTTATTTAATACAACGCATAATTTTTTCTTCCCAACAAGTATCCACAAGAAAAATTGGAATTTGACGTCTTCGAAATGTCACTTAATATGAAAGTGGTGTGCAAATAGGTGAACAAATTTTGCTTAAAATCTCGATTTTCAAATTTAAATTGTACTACACCTCTACTATCCAATTTAAATGGAAAGTGGCAAATGGTACATGAAATCGAAGTTATTTTCTGAATTACCAGTATTTTCTTTGTATTCTTACCCTATTTTAGCTGTCAAATCTCCAAATTCAAATGTGAAGTGCCAAAAAAGAACGCCATAAGAGATTATAAAATTTTCATAAAAGATCAATTGGTTCGATTTTTTGGTTAGCAATGAAATGCTACATTCTCTGTTTAAGTTTATGTGTAGAAAAAAATATTACGTATACGCCACAGTGACCCTTTTATAAATGATGTATTTGCAAATTCTGTTTCGATCTTTAAAACTAATATATGAAATAAAAACAGAATTCATTGTAGTGAGAAAGTGTGTGTATGGCTGGTAGAATAGATTTTGGGTTTAATAAATATAAACACCAAAGAATATATTTTTTTTTTTGTCTATTGAAAATAGCCTAATATGAGGGGAACAAAGGAATAATTGAATTCACGTGTTTTTATTTTTGAATATTTGTGTGATATCTAAGCATGCTAAAAACAGAAGATTGGACTAAGTTCGTCCAGGCATTTTTTAAGGGAATGGTCACACTGGTCGAAAACTAAGCCAAGGTTGAGAATTTAAACGTACAAAAGAAAATTCTGATAAAAACTGGTTGAAGAAAACCCATTCAAACTTAACCATTTTTTTGTATTTTTTGTAATTGTTATCCGTTAGCTTATTTTTTACTTGCAATGTATTGGTTCAATGTGCCAGTATTTTTATTTCTGAAATAACTTAAAGACGAAATATTGACCAAATATAATATTCCAATGAAGAAGAGTACACTAACAGAAAGAACATCAGTTTTGTCCGGCCCTTTGTCTATTTATATGCACCCAGGCCTACAAATTGAAAGGCTTGTCATTAAAATTCATATTAAGTGGTGTTTGGATACACTTCACAAGTATTATAGAAATTTTTCTCATAGGATCGAAAATGACGGTAGGTGCAGTACAATATCACATTGTGATAACTTGGGTAGCAAAAAATGAAAACGCAGCTTTGTAGAAGAGTTCACTACAAGTATTTCTTTGTATGAGAAAGGGCGTCTATCTCCCCCCATTTCAGTGCGAGGGGCAATTTTCTGAAAACAATTATAAAAAAACACTTAAAATGAAGAAAATACATTTAAAAACAATAGCAACACTTGAAATTTAAAAAAATATCATGTATTCTAAAAGCCAAAACCCCGCCTTTTTATTGAACCCAAGTATTGGGAAGTATATTGACTGAAAGCCGCAATAGCTTTAGTTATAAAAAACATCAACATGAAGAACATAGATTCTGTTTTATAGGGCAGAATAAAAGACTTGTTTATTCCATTGAAAAAGCAACTCAAGTCGAACTAGTGCAACTTCTTCATAACCTCGAAAGGTCATTAAAAGTGAATCAGCGGGTAGCATTAATTAATACTCGCAATGAAACCCAAAAATGGACTCTAGAATGCATAACAAAAACCAAGGTTGATACTTTGAACACCTGCATAACTGCCTTTAAAAAAAAAACCATTTAAAACAACAAATATTTGTATTCAAAGCCTTTTCAGATTTAAACAAAAAAAAGCTTTTTTGTTTTATTTTTACCTGTTGCACGTTTTCCGAATCATCATAAAATGTACAGGTGTTTTTTTTTTTCATTTTTGTGATTGACTTTTTTCTTAGTTTTTTCACATTAAAAAAATAATAAAACAATATGTTTGTTACGCATTTTTCCAAGAAAATTGACGTCAAAGTCAAAAAAAATCGTACGGATAGGAAAAATGAAACACTTTTGAAAATGTTTATCTAAGCCATCAAAGAAATAATAAACATAATTTAAACGCATTTACAAAGAGGAATATTTTTTCTTAATTTAATGTGCTCAGCAATTTTTTCAACATTAGTTTTAGCAGAGAAATTATCGTAAACATGCACCGAGACATACCAAAGTAGGTGTTTTCTTAAATCATCGATAAGTGATATCAACTTTGAAGATAGAACTTTACTGAAGAACAACTTTTTTCTTAGCATATACCCAAGAATCACCCCTTAAGGAGGCAATATTAATGTTTCAGTATGAATTCTGGTACTCTTTTCCTCGTTACCTTTCAAAAAAAAATGTTTTCTGCAACGCCAGTCCTTATTGTAAATCCGATACAATAAGGACTGGTGTTGCAATAAATATTTAATAACGCTACTGAATAACCTTGATATTACACTTAATCGCTTTTGACTTCAAAAATATTCTTCTTCATTACCAAACCGTAAACCATTACTCCAATATATTTTTTTGTTGTACAAAAATTAATTTTCATAAATGCAAAATAAAAATAATAAATGCAAATTGGTATAATAATCAGGCAAACATGACAGTTTCGTTGCAATTTGAATGTCACTCTTATACTGTATGAGAGTCATACATAATCTGAACGGACAAAAATGTAATTGTCCCTGAACCAGAAACGCTTGTAAATAACATTTCCGGTGATTTCATTAGTGCCATTGCACCGAACACCAGCTTGTGTTCACTTTGAGCTTTTGATAAAACAGGCAACATTCATATAGATGGACATATAGTCTTCCTTTTTGTTTTTTGGGTTTTGCTCTGTTTTTAAGGCTTTTTCGTTGAACACAACCAATTTTCGGGGAACAATTCGATTAGTGAGTGACCACACATGTACGTCTGGTAATCATCTGGTTGTATCCTTTTCCGTTTTAATGGAGTTTTTTGTTTGTAACGAACTACAAAAAAAAAAAAAACTGAATAACAAGTAGGTATCCAGAGGAATAAGGATATCAGATTTTTTTATTTTTTTTGGAGATTTTTTTTTCTACATAAAAATGAGGAGAAAATGAAATCCAATTGAAATTACTGCTGCAAATCTGTCATCTGAATGAAAAAAATATTTTTAATTTCTGCTACTTTCTGTTATACATTTTTTATTGCTATATTTGGAAAATTTGTATTTTGGAAACTGTTGAATCCACAGAAATGGTACTAGATTCAAATTAAAGAAAATTTTGAATGGGTGAAACCGTACAACAGAATTTATAATTAAAAACTAGGCCTTCATGGGTAAAATCTCCATTTACTGAAAAAAAAGCAACAAAAATCGCGGTTTTTGGCATTTTTACCAATGTCGTGTTTGGCGGTCGAGGTCAAAAAATTGGATTTAACATTGGTTTAACATCTTAAACAACTAAGCAAAAAATCAGAACTACCGGATTTGAAGCAAGGTAAGAGTCCTAGGAAACGAAAAAAAAAAAAAAAAGAGTTCTAGAGTCCTAGGAAACGGCAAGGTTACTGGACTATTTGTTAAAATTTAAAAAAAAATTAACTGTGCCAAAAATTTTCCAAGTCTGTTCAAGAAAAACTAGCAGTAAAAATAGTGGTCTATTTTTATTCCTTCAGATGGGAGTCGGAATTTACTCAAAAGTTGATCCAAAGCAAAAAATTAAAAAAATATTGAAATACAACCGGAGTTAAATAAAACATCAAATTATGTGTTTTTAGATAGCCAGGAAAACCTTCTTTTATCAAAATTTTTAATGAAGTTGATCCAACAAATAGTTTACGAAGAAATGATTTTCAAACTCAGAATTTTAATAAATAATTTCAATCAAAATTTTTTACTGTTTTTTTTTTTAATTTTTCGTTACAAGATATAATTTTTTCTTCCAAAATTCAATGACTTTTTTTTAGCCACCAAATCCAAAAATTTAATTGTCTTATGTAATAAAGTTTCTTCAAAAAAAATAAAAAGTTATTTAATTTTTAGGGAAAAATTAAGAAAAAATTGTACTCAGTTTTGTTTTGTTTTAAATTTCTGTTCATAAAAAGAGGGTTTTCTGGCTGTCAAAAAACATATAATTTGATCTTTTATTCCGTTGTATTTCAATAATTCAACTTTTAACAAAATTCATCCTCGCATCTGACCGGGTAAAATAGGTCCTTATCCTTACTAGTTGTTTTTCTATATAAAACTTAGAAAAATTGTGGCATAGTTTATTTTATAAAATTTCAACAAATTTTTTTTTTGTTATAAAAAAAAGTTTGTTCACAAAAATCTTGTCTTTAAAAAAAATCTGATAAGAGCGGCAATTTGTAACCAGTTACCGTTAAAGAATTGTTGAAAACAAACATTTGAAATTAAGATCATCTAAATCGGAGTGGTTTTGCCTGCATCCGAGAGAATACTTAATTTTAAACTTCAGGTTCTCCACTAAGAGGCATTTTTTAAAAACAATTACTTCACATGTAAGAACAACGGTTCAAAGACTATGGTAACACCTAAAAAAAATCCTATAGCTTATCTTATAGAATCTATGTTAGGCAACCAAATTCAACCAAATGTTAAGGAATAGTTAAAAGAATCATCAATCCACTCCTTTTGACATGCCTTTTTTTGACAAAACAAGCTTGGACTAACTTGGGACTCCTTTATATTTTGCACAGTTATTGATAAAATCATATTTTCAAGCAAACTTGATGATGAATTTTGACTCAATAAAAAATCCATTACTGGTATTATTTTTCTGAGTCCTATTTCAAACAATGACAGTTAAAAGTTTTTTAAATCGGTATTTGGATTTAGATTAACTCTCCGTTCGTTATAAGCATAAAAAAACCTGCAATAATCCACCTCACTCAATTAATAATAATAATGCAACAGATGTGGCGACTGCCGATACTCCAAAAGAATAAAACACCAATAAGCACTTTCTCATCTTCCTTCACGCCACTATGCCAGCCGACGTTGCAATAAAAATTGAAATTGAATCGCCTGCTTCAATGTTAACAATACTTTTTTTTGTTCAAGAAGTGTTATTCGCGGCCACATGGAGCCAGTCTTAAATCACTTTACTGGACCCATATAAGAGAAAAAAACAAAAAAAAAAGAAAAACCCTCAGAAACAGAAGGTCGGGCCTTTTACTTCAACTCAACCCACAACCTGTCTCTTTAGTTAGCTCCAATTTCCAGTCTCAGTCTTCATTTATGCCGGAGACATACACCATTACCTTTCCATTTTTTTTCAAGCTTCTTTCAACCAAACTACACCAGCCTCTTGTTGCGGAATAGCTCTTCCTAAATGGAGTGCTAAAAGTTGAAAAGATTGCGGTCTTGGGTGCAATTAAGCGAGGCGAAATTGAAATTCGTAAAAATTGTATGGCATCGTTTTTATTGTACAACTTCTCTTGCCCTCTCCCATAACATTGTCGTCGTCGTCGCCGTGCGTCGTCATCATCCATTTATCCGCATCCTTTCGAATCTCCTTGGGGCTGAATATGCTCTACCCATTATAGTAAGGACAGTTTTTTGCTCTGGATTGTGTGGATGGATATATACCATTGCCAGAACACAATTGCTGGTTAAAGCATATTTCGTGGTATGACACCGCTTTGGTATAATTTTGTTGCCAACCAGCAGTGTCGAGATGGAGACACTGCCGCCAACCTTTTGTTTGTGTGTTAACTTGTGGGTGATGATAAAGGTGATATGAGGATGAGGATGGTAGAGGTACTCCAAGGATATTCGACTGTAAATGGCTCATTTTGCACGTCCGCACTTAAATGGCAACACGTGACTCTATCGTTTTCGACAGTGTCCTGCTTGTGCAGTCTTCCTGTCTGTTATTATTGCTCCTTTTATTTTATATAATTCTTTTGAAGGATCAGGACCCTTCTACAGTATAGTTATAACTTTAGAGTATAGCGCAATTCTATAGTTGGACTTGGACATTGAAGCTAAGAGGTAAGGTGGCATATTATAGTGTGACCATGTTATCCTTTTGCAACTTTTTATGATTGGCCTTTTTTGCACTTCCTGTTTCCGCCCCCCCCCCCCCCTTTCGGTTAACTGCGAGAAAAGAACAATTGCAGGAAAGGAGAATTCAACAAGCCAATTCGAGAGGACTGTGCTAAAAAATGTACAACAAAAATAACAACCGACGACGCGACGAAAGGATAAAAAAGTGCACAGATACTTGGCAGTGTTTCACAGTGCTAGGACAACAATTATGGTCTGGGAAGAGACCATGATTTAGAATTCCTTTGGTTGCATATTCGTTTATTTTTCTGGTATTGTTCATTCCTTTTTTTTTTCTTTTTTTTATTAAAATTTTGTTCAGATTGTTCTTTGCCACTTGTTACATTTTTTTGAAGTTTACGTTTTGTTTTTTTCTTTAAGAGGATTTATTTCACTTGACAAGTGCGACAAAGTGTCACTGAGCAGTTAGTTTGTTTCATGTTTCAAGAATTTGGACTGGCAAGAGAAGTACGTACATAAATGTAAAAAACATATCATAGAAAAATTATGACATTCTTCCTTTGTGATTTGTTAGGTATTTGGTAAATTATTTAGAAAAAGGGCTTGGTTATGAAACACAAACAAAAAATGTTCTAATTTTAAATGTACCCTCGACTTTGATTTCCAATTTTTTTTTTTTTTTTTTTTTAATAAGCTCATTTAAGTACTTTAGTTTTAGTTTCTTTTTGTTAGCGATAAAAGCGCCAGCGGGCAAGTTCGAGGGTCCTAAATCGATCTTAAAATACAAATCAAACCTTTTTATACTGTGCCTGTGGATTATGACGACCATAAATTCAGCGCTCTTCACGTTGAGGCCACTGACTCCGAATTTCGGTAGTAAATTTTAATAATTTCGATTCGTTGTTGGCTCGTATATACTTTTGTAGCGTCCCTGTTGAAAAACCATATACTTGTTCTATTCTGTATTAATTTACGTTTTAGTTGACAATATTTTTTTCTCATTGACTCATTTAATACGAAAAATAGATTAAGATTTAAAATGTAATTCCAGTGCGTCTAATCAAGTGAATTGCATTGTATCATAACTTTAAGTATTTTTGAAAACAGACATGGTCCGTAACTTTTAACCCGATTGAACAGATGCAATATTTTATAATCAAAATATTGTAGAAGCATTTTAAAATTTTCAAAAACATCCATAACCATAAAAATTATGCGGCGGCGGACTCAAATTAAAATTCATAACTATAACTTTTGACTGTAGATCACCTTCAAATCAACATTAAAATGTTGAAAGTTTTGTTTTCTTCACTTTTTATAATAGAAACCATTAATGAGGATAAAGAAAAAACTGAAACAAAATGTTTGAAAAATTCAAGTTAAATAGTCATAAACTCAAAAATACAGCTTGCACATAAACAATTGAAATATCGATTTTTGAACATCCAAAAAACGCTGTTTTGTTATGCATTGAATAAATAATAGATTTCATTTTTCAGAAACAATGCAGAAACCCTTATCGTTTGTAAGATTATAATTGGTTAAGGTTTTTGGCCAGATATTGTTAAATTCTAAAATTTCAGGATAGTAGAAACAATTTCAGTATTGTGACAGCTAATTTTTGAAACTATCCACTTATTCGAAATAAAAATTAGGTAGCTTGAACTTTTACTCAGTTTTTCATATTCTTCTTCTCCTTCTTTTTCTTCTACTCTTTAGTTTCTTTTTAGTTTTCTTTCTTCTACTTTTCTTCTTTTTCTAAAACAAAAATTTGAATATTTTAATATTTTATTACAATTGCTTGAAATTGACCTCATTTATTTCGCTATCGATATATGTACATACTTTAAAGCACATCTTTAAGAAATCGAACAAATAGAAATCCAATCAAAAACTCTAAGCTATTCAGGCGCCCGTCGCGTCACCTTTACCATCACCACCACCTCATAACGACCATCGAAAAGGGTTAAAATTTAAAATTTCTCACAAACAAATGCTGCCGTTACCGTTACCGTCTTCGTTATTCTCATTTCATTACTTTTATTTTGAATTTTCATAACAATCATTTCCTGCCATAACAATTTTTTGGATAATGGGACAACGCCTCCTGACAAAAAATACCCAAAAAAAAAAACAAACAACAAGTTAAAAAGGAAATATCCTAAGGGTATACAACTCTTTCAAAGGTTGACGGGAGATCATCATTATTTTGGTCCTTCGACCAACAGAAAAGTATCAAGAAGAGAAAACAACAACAAAAAAAGATGTTTACTACCCAAAATTACACTACTTTCCCAACACCGTTAGCTATAAATTTCACCCTTTAAACGTTTTTCTTTAAAATTTAAACCAGCACAAAACGTAGAAGACAAAAAAAAACATACAAAAATCGATTCGCGGTGGTGTTGAAGAGGAATTTTTCAAATACGTCAGTTGAATGATACATCGGAATGTGTACCCCTGCCTCACTGTGCCTCCAGGGAAATAACCATCAGTCCACAAAAAAAAAAAAAAAAAAAACAATAATAAGAACTTAAACTCAAAAAATCTTCAAAAATACAAACGACTTGGGTAGGTATCACCTATACACTCTCGTTCATCATTCATTTGCCAAATAATGAAGTCATCGCAAGAAGGAAGCTTCCTTTTCCCCTAGAAAAGTTTTACTTATCCTTTTTTTCATTTTTTTGTTGTTTTGTTTTGAGGGAGAAAAGTAAAAGAGACGATCCACGCAAGTTGAAAATGAAAATCAACCCTATACCGAGTTTGGTTCCTCCTTTCACCTACATCCCCTCTCAGGATTCTTAGTTACTTCGACTTTATTTGGAAAAAAAAAAGGGAAAGAGACAAGCGAATAAGCAAAGTTAGCGAATGGCTAATTTAAATTCCGCTGAGGATACCAGAGGGTCGAGGGATATTAATTACAAAAGCCATTCATTAATTTTAATTGCATTACATTGGGTCAAGTACCCGTACTCCGCCACTACCACCATTGGCCATAAATATTGGTGGACATCACTGCGCCACCAGAAGGCAAGCAAACAAACAAACAAATGGCGAATGTTGGCAGAGCAACAGCCAGCATAGGACTCCTTAACTCGAGACTTTGGCGAAAGGATATTTTTCCGCTTGATTCCTGATTGTGGGTGCTTTAGCCTCTTATAATGAAGATGCTTTAGGGCATTGTAGTTGTGCTAAAGCTAAGTGCTTGCTATATAGGAGGTGGAATAGGAACTCTTACATTTATTTTTTTTTTGTTTCATTGACTCCATCACTGTTGCCTCTGTCCTGGTGATGAGGATTGTTGAGAAATGAAATCGCTGCCAGTTATTTAAAATACAAACACAGTGGGGTCCTTAAAATTTAATGCGATTAGACTTATGCACACAGATACAATTGCAATCAGGGGCAATCCGAAGGAATACTTCAAGGAATTTGCTTAATTCTTTGATGATGATAAATTTAACTTTGAATGCATTCTTCAGAAAAATCAGATCATAAGACCTCAAGTTGACATTGAAGATAAATTTCTCAAGAATTTTTTGATTTTACTGTGAATTAGTCTTGATAATAACAAATTTCAGCTGAGTAAAGAAGTTAAATCGGGGTTCATGCAGGCTTGGCAATAATTTTCATCTTAATCTTAATCGCCATTATAAGACATTAGGTAGTTGTAACTTGAAGGCAGTCTTTAAAACTAACACCACTATTCACCGAGCTCTCATAACTTAAAAGCGTTAATAAGCCTATTCACAAAGGAATATTAGTGAATTCTTAGTAGTCTCAACCACTCTTAAGTTGAAAGCGCTGACTGCGTAAACTACGATAATAGCTACTTAATGCTAAGACCTAAGAGCGCACGATGAATATCTGAATACCGTTCTAAGTCGCTGCTTCCGTCTTCTTGACCACTGTAGTGGATATTCTGGCGATCAAAAATTGTGGCCTAAAAATAACGTGGTATCCAATCCACGCTAAATTTTCTCAGATGGTCAAGTATCTCTACTTTTCTAGTGACATAATCGTGACATTCACAGTCTTCATCGCTTTATTAAAAGCTCCAGTTGGTTGAATTAGAAAGAAACTTCCTCGCAATGTTACATGATATCACAATGGACCTACTATTGATTGAAGTATGTCATATCAGTTTTCATAATAGCCACTTAAACCTAAACAGCCAGATTGATTTAATTTAAACTTGTTATGTGGTGTTTATTTGGGGACTGTCCAGAAGTGTTCTTGGAATTTATTTTTTGGACCAAAAAATAATGGTATAATGGTATAATAATTGATAAAAAATTATAATGGTAAATCATTGTGTTTTTTCAGTTAAGGTCTATCGTTTTAGAACCGGTTTTTAGATTTTGATTCCTCACTCGATGTAAGCCTTCAAGATAGATATGGCGTAGCAGTTTAATATTCACCTATGTTTGGTGCCGGGCTATAGGGACGTTTTCGGAAATTGTAGAGCTGACGAACTCGCCAAAGTGGAACACTAATTCCTTTATTACCAGAAAAGATAAACATAAATATTTCCATCGTATAGAAATTAATTTTGAATTTTAAAACTGAGTTTTAGATTATTTTTTTTCTAAAACTGTATTTAAAAAGTCTAAGCCATCTAAGCAACTTTAGCTTTCACAACAATTAAGAGTGATCCAGCTGTGCATTTTATTTTTATCGGTCAATAACGGTTCCTCTCGTTTTCCTTTTTTTTTTGACTGGTTTACGGGAAAAACGATTAAATGGTTTTTGACGATTTTTGTTTGACATAAGGTTACAAAGGCCGTTTTTTTTCACTAAAAGTTAAACATAACTTGAGGATTTTTATATTCAACTTGTCAATTTGTTTTTATTCATTACAAGTTGACGTTTTCAATTTTTGATTTTCAACTCTCGAGTTGATCAACTTTAGATTTCCTCAACTACAGGAAAAGGTAGAAGTTGAAAGAGTAAACTTGAGAGTTGACACAAAAATTTATTTTTTTCTGTAAAAACTGCAAAACGATTTTGTTTTAAAAGTTTGTTCACTTGAGCAAGAAGCAAAAAAATAAAGATTTATTGTTTTGAAACAATTACTATTGATAAGAACTTACATTGGAAGTAAAGATGATATAATTATGTAACTTATGAGCTAAATTACTTTGAAGACCGCACAAGATGTTGGAAAGTAGGGTGACTGTGACTACTTTTATGCCTTAAGACTTACTTCCAACACAAAATATCACACAAAACTTGAAAAAAAAAATAATTTAATTCGCCTAATCCATTCAGATTAAATTTTGAAAATGACAGTTCTTGTTATAGTTTGACAAATATCCCAGGGATATTTTTCAAATCATAAGTTGGCCAACTTAAGATTTTAAACTGGGGAGTTGGGAAACAAGTTAGTGAAAAAAAAGAAATTTCAACTTGAGTTTCAACTCTCGAATTGAGAACAACTCTCAAGTTGGTCAACTTGAGAGATCAGTTTTCAAATTGAAAATTGGTTAGTGGTTTTTTTTTTTTTTTTTTTTTTAACACTTCAGATTCTTTGTTGTGGTAAGCTTAGAGCAAGCTGCAACACACAATCAGAGGCTCATCATAAGTGCATGTGTTAGTGGTTAGTAAGCAAATGTATAACTAACACAGGCACTAGACAAATAAATAAATAATAAAATTAATACAAATATACAAATTAATACAATATACATAATTAAACAATACATAATAAATAGAAACATTAAAAGATAATCACGAATGTGGAACACTGGTTCGAAAAAATGACTTAAGTCCCACTTTGGTCATGTTAAAATCAATAGATGAAGCATTTAAATTAAAAAGCCGGCACATGCGGTTTAAAGGCTCGTGTATGCCATAGTTGGTTCGATGAAAATTAACGTGTAAGAGTTCTAACTTACGCAAGTGGATAGATCCTCCGCGGTAATTAATTCCAATACAAGCTAGTAAATCACATGCATCAATTAGCCCATTGAGAAGTTGATGAAGAAATAGTAAATCATTATTAATACGCCTTTGATATAATGATTGAATCTGTTTTATCTTGTTTTAAGATGTCTATAAACATTTTCTTTAATATGGCATTCTAACTTTTGTTAAAAACGGCTCTAATGATTTTCAATTTCTTCAATTCTAGAAATTCATCTTCATATTAGGAAACAAAAAAGTTTAGTAGTCAAAATCAGAAGTTAAGTATTTAAGTAATAAGTTTTATGTTTTTTTTTTTTATCTTTTTCTTAAATTTATTCGAGGAAATTACTTATACTTAAAAACTTTATGCCAAGAACAAGTACATGTGGCATTTTGTTTTGCATTGTAACAGGGTTTCCGTGTTACTACTTATCAATGTCTTACAGACGGCACCCGACATTCTTAGATTAAAATTAGTTTAAGCTAAAGTTTGAGGTAGCTATACTTTCGTCTTTAACTTTTTCTAGCTGTTTGGAAAATATTGACTAAAAAACAGCAATTTCATAATTACTGTATTTAAACAGAGTTGTCAACATTTTTTCAATGAAAGATAGCCCAAGCTAAATTTTGATAAATGCACATGCAGGTATCAGTTCTTTCAAAATTTGCCATGTTTTTTTTAACATTAAGTAGCTACTCAGTTTTTATTTTATCCACAAGAAACGAAAAAAAAAATTAGACTACTCGGCATATATTTAGTTTTTGGTTTGCGATTAAAATGAAAATCTGAATAGCTACTCAGAACAAAACACGGTTTATAATAAATGTTTGCTAAAAATTAATGGTTTTTGAATTTAAACAGCGTTACCGGTGTACTAACCTATTCTTTATTTTATTCTCGTTTTTATGTTTCAACTTTTGATCATAGGTTTTTCTTCAAAAATTATTTTTTTTTCTGTCATTTGAACAGAGTGATCACATTTTCAATCCAGGATTCTTCAAATTATAAACCAATGTACTCGTATCAATTATTTGGTTTAAGGCGCAGTGACCATGGAAACGCCCATTTTCATCAAATTACCTTTCATCTGACACCAGTTTTAACATCTTATCTTAATAGTTTAGTAATTACATTCTCGGCTTTCCAACAATTAATAAGCAGCGTTTTTTTTTTAATAATAAAAGCTTGATCGACTCTTTTTTGAAAATGTTGGAAAAAAACAACTTGAAATATTGTTCGATTGGCAGTCTCTGGAAAATTTCTTCATCTAAATAAACTTTGAACACCAAGTTTTTGTTACCTAAATTTACTTTCTTATCCCACTGTATTTCTTAAAATTTTTGTTTGTTTCTAAGGTTATCCAGACAGAACTCTATTTTATAAGCTAACTGGCTTTTGAGTTAGTTTTATTTTACAATTATTTTTTTTTTTTGCATCCCAAACACCAAGAACAAAAATGGAAATTTCTTCTGATTGTCCTTTCATTAAAGTTCCAACGGGTTTCATTTTAAATAAGACCCGAAAGAAGACTGAAATGAAAAAAAAAACAACAAAATAAAACAACAAACAAAAAAAAATACAAAACTTTTCCCCTACCCACCATCCCATCAAGATTCAGGGACTCCTTTAAGGACTCGAGGTCGTCTTCTAAAATTTACTGACGTCCGGGTGAGAGTGCTGGGATACTTCTTTTTCTTCAAATTACTTTTCCGTCGAGCGGAAGACGAACCCAGGTGGATGTGAAGGAATTGGTGGAAGGATGCTCTGCTCTGCGTTGGGTTATATATATGTATGTAAGGACGACGCGACGCAACGCTACCAAAAGACTGATGGTGAAATAAGTCTCGTTAATGGTACAGCGCCTGTCAGTCGGGGAGGAATTAATGAAAAATTTATTGGAATCGAAAAGGAGAGGTCCTTTCTGATGGCATAATTTCCAATGAAGGATTCACCTTTAACACGATTTTCTCTCTATTTGTTGGCTTTAAAGATAAAAAAAAATAAAATACAGAAATACAAAACCAAAAATTACAAAATGTATATAGACATAGAAATACTAAAGCCCTGATTTTGACTTACCATCGATAAGCCTTCAATAAATGTAATAATAATTACATCCTTGAAAGGATGAGCCGATTGAAACATCTCTTTTCATTTTGCCTTTAGGGAAGATTTTTTGGGTCCTATACACCTTGGGGATTACGATATCATACACACACTCATATATTCTCCAAGCCATGCTGGTGGTGTATCATCATTGTGTCGAACATCACCCTCATATCCTTGATATCCTTCAAGAGCAAAGGTGATTTACTGAGAATTTTTCTTCGATTTTTTTTTTTTTTTGCTTTCTTGCTGTTCAACTGTTGATGGTTTTTGATCTATCTTTAGGAGAATGGGAAAAAAATAAATCCGAGGAAATCTCGTATCGTTGAATCCACTTTTGCGTGATTGGGCTTTTGGGTTCACGCTTCCGAATGTTGCGTGTTGTTTTTTTTTTTTTTTTTCTTGTGAAGGTAGGTTTCAATGACAAATGCTTGATCAGAGATGTCACTTGGAAGTGATATGAATATTGGATAATTCGATTCAGTCAAATGGTAGGTATATCACATTAGAAAGAAATTTGTGCTATATTTTTGGTTTCAATAGCGCGCCTATAGAGAGGGGGGACATTTTGAGAAGAAGTTTATTTTTTTTTGTTGATTTTGAAGCACACTTAGTTGATAGGTGATTAAAATGGTCAGTTACACTTCACTTACATTTTAATTTATCACTTACAGTAAATAGGCTGTACGATAATAATGAAAATGATTTATGACTAAATCAGTCAGCTTATCAACACTTTTCTATAGGAGGTCTTTAACAAATTTCGTTTGAATTATGTATTTTCATTGTCATTGATTTGCTTTTCAAACATTGTAGCCTGTTCATCATATTAGTTTTTATTAAATGAAGTTGAAGTCAAAAAATTTCTATCCCACAAACGAAAAGTCGTTTGACTCAAACTCATTTGGCTTATATGCATTCTACGCCAATCATAAATTAAACCAACTGTGGCGGAATGACAAGATATTCGCTTCGTTATTGAGAGGTCGCTGCCGGTTCAAATCACAGGTGTTGCGCTAAACTTTTTTTTATCGTTCGCAGAAAGTGTTTAACCCAAACGAATTTAACAATTTGCTGCAAACGAAGCAGACAAATTGTTCATCAAACAAAAAAGTCGGTTGGGCAATTTTTTCGTTCGCCCCAAATTGATTTGTTCTCTCAGTGTTGATTCGAAGGATCAGGTTTATCTCAGCTACGCCAACCTAAGCTAAGCTAAACATAGCCACGAATTTGGTCACTCCTCAAAAACATTAAAAAATGTGCATCAATATTTTCTTTAAGGCAAATAATGTTTCAGAGAAAGTTAACAGCCAGACCCTGTTTCGTCCAGTTCATCATTCTGGAAACCTTACATTAATAGTATAATAACTTTAATGACATCTCAAGTTATTACAAGATAATCCGATTTGAAAATACAAATCGATTGTCTCAATTGCAACATTCGAAGAAATTTCTTGTTGAAAGTTCTTCCCAGAATCATTATCCCATATAAATTTGACAATAACCTTTTTCAAAAGAAATAAAGCTTTTCTCGTATATAATGCATACTTACATATACATGGACATGGACAGGGATATTTTTACACACGTCCCTAATATGTACATCTGTAACTTTAAAAAAAAAAAAAAAAAAATGGTCAAAGGATATACAAAAGTCGTCTGGCATCATTCAAAAATGTCTGGAGGACGCCATCAGCAATGTGATTGACGACTCTGTTTGGTATTGACACTTTTGACACCTTTTTGGTCGCCAAGCAACATTCTCATGTTGATATGAGTAATTCCTTTACTGAACACAACCATAACCACAAAGGATCTAAATGACGTGGGTGTCATTTGAAACGCCTGTAGCTGCTTCCTTCTACTCTCTGATATGGCAGAGGTTGCATACCTTTTTTGCGTTGAGAGTGTGTGGGTATGTGTGTGATGTTACTTTGTAATGTGTGACTACTCGCTCCCTCTGGCAGAATTCGTAATAATTTCTAACATCCCTGTAAATCTATAACATCCACATACACATATGTACATTACGTACACAATGAAATATATCTTGTAACGGACAATCAGTTATGTAACATTGCAAAGAGAAAGAAAACTTACATTCTTCCAGCACTCATGGCAAAACAGATTACGACGACTTTTTTACGTCTCCTTTACTAAGAACCGTAACACGAAAGTAAAAATGATAGATTTCCCTTTTTTTAAAGAGAGAAAAATAATTTTCGACGAAAAAGTCAAAATCGAAAAAAAGTCCTGCAAAATAAAATTGATTTTTCATACCGAAATGCGGCACTTTTACCACCCGGAAATGATTCTTTTATTCTCAAGCATATGATGGATCCTGTGTATCTTTTTTCGTACATATCCCGTGGCCGTGAGGGGGTTGATGAAGGAAATAAAACTTATATCAGATGTTCGATTGATTAGGCATCTAAGCCTATTCGGCACAAAAACTGAATGCATAAGTAAAATTTATTGAATAGAGAAAAATTTAGTGTATGAATGTTTATTGAACAGGAGCGCTGTTGTATGCTACAATTGAACCCTTTATCACTCACAATTGTAGGCCCAGGGTTTTAAGTGTTATCGCGCAACATGGACATAATAGCAATGTTCATGAAATTCGTAGGATCATTAAGTATGGAAGTAGTCTCCTAAGTAAGGTTTGCGTTTTGGTGAGGAAGCAGGACATGCACAAAGAAGATGTGAAATTGTTTCCTCAGAAATCGTTTGCTTAGTGGAGCAGCCTGTGCAGCTTGTAAGCAGACAGTATCCAAATGCCAACAATGGTGGAGGAAGAAGCTGAAAATTAACACGGAAAACACAAAAAGGACTAGCCTCGGAAGCAACTAACCTGTTTAAAACAATATTTCTGGACAACCGGTAGAGAAAGAAGAAGACTTTCATTATCTTGGAAGTTTTGTCTCTAACAAAGGCAGAAGGCCGCGTTCGCAATACTGTCCAAAATTTGGAGGTTTAATAGAAAATGAAAACGCAAATTCTGGTTTTTCTGGTTGACACCTCTGGTATTTTAAATGAAGAACGGGTCAAGAATCTAGAGACAGTTCTATACGAAGATGTAAGTGGCAATGGATTGGTCACACGCATCGGAAAGGCATTGCATTGCAAGCCAATCGATGTATTGAAACCCACTCACACATAGTAATATTTGTAGAAACCGTACAAGAAGCGGTGCGTTAGAGTAGTGGAGCCCCTATGTCCCTTAGAGGACTCAATAAGGTCTGAAGACTTAAGTAAGTAAGTAAAAGTCCGGTTATAGCGATCAGTGATAAACCGTGAACTCATGAAATAAATCGAAGAACGAAATGACCGAGCGGGCCTCGTTTTAAAGGTCTACTAGTGATCTGATGGTATATCTCATCAACTGTTATTGAAAATGCGTACTTTGGTTTCGATGAGTATCTTCTTCTGAAGTTATGTGTGCATGAATGGTACCAGTATCACTGAAACCACAAAGTTTCCAATACTGGGTAGGGTATTTGTTTAAACGATGATCTTCGTTGGGATCTTCTTCTCCTTCTCTTTTAACTGGTACGGCTGACTGACTCACCTCCTGCGAGGTGCGGATATCCGATCTGAATATCACGTCTTCTCTTTAAGAGGCAAGTTATAGCGATCAGGAAAACGCATCAGGAAAAGTTGAAACTGTATGAAATTGAATATTTTTTCCTGATAGTCGGTTATAGCGATCAGAAAAATTATGTCAGGAAAAAGAGCCAGCCTTCCTCTTTTTCTGATTGAAATGGACAAGAAAAAGTTTTTCGTATGTAATTCTGTCAGTGGAACAAAGAAAATTTAAATCAAATCATTTTAACGATTTATTCCATTTAGTTTGAAATGTCAGTCAGCTGGCACCAAAAAAATGAATTTGCTTCAGGAAAATAAAGAAATAAATTTTTTAACATAAATATTTATTCCATAGTTAAATTTATCAGTCGTCGATTAGTGTAGTAATTGTGTTTCGAATTGATTGAAAACTACCTAAAAACTCAAATAGAATATTTTTCCTGATTCGTTTTCCTGATCGAGAACCGGCCCCTAAGCCAATAATTTTTTTTTGCTAGAGCATAGTTTCTAAATCTGAGTCAATTTCTTTGTTCTTTATAGTAAGTGTCCTGTTCCAACAGACAGAACTATCAGGGATCTGTTTCTTCTGATTGTCAGAACAATCAGAGGTTTTTTCTCAAATTAAAAATCTGCCAATTCATCTTTAAAATGCCAAGGGTTGGACGATAAGTACAAAAGATGAGTTAATAATGTGAAGAAGACGATTGGAAAAGAAGATCTAAATCTGCGAACTTTAAGAACTGAAGATAGTTGTGGATGTAAAGTCTAAAAAGGGGACACAACATCGAACAAACAAATAATAAACAATATGAATTAATGAACTTGATTTTTGGCTTGATATTTTCCACCACACGGTTATCATACATTTTCAATCAAACTTGTTTGCATGTTCTGGGTTCTGCTTCAACCCTAAAACATAATTTCGGTAAAAGTCAATCATTTAGTTAAGGCCCCGAAAAAAAGTTCCAAATTCACCATCGGTTCTGTGAAATCCTCAGTTCCAAAGAAACTTCCCAATCGCAGTTTAGTGTTGTAAAAAGGACAAGATTATTGTTATGACAAGGATATGTCTTTTTTTTCTTTTCATCTATTTGTACCTTACATACCTCTTTCTTATTTTTTTTTCTTTTGATTTGCCATCATATCCTCTGCTTGTGGATTTGTAAGTGAGCCTCTGACATCATCATTGGATCTAAGAAAAACTCACACACACATGAAAACAAGTATGTACATCTTTTGTGTAGAAGAATAAACGAACCACACACACATTGAGTAACGAAGAAATCGAAGGAAGGATGAAATAATAAGTGAACATTGCTCGTCATTTCCAGAAGATATGTTTTCAAATTGGCCTTTTGTGTAAAAATCCAATGAAAGAAAATTGCCAGGATTAAGTTTAAGGATTTCGTGTCCATAACACATCTGAACACACACACCTACATAACATACAAACATACATATCCGTCCAATCCACACAGATCACATGGAGATGGAGTTATATCATTCTTTTAGATTTCAATTTCAGTTATATCCTTTTCTTCCTTTTTTTTTTTTTTTTTGTTGCTCTAGGTTCTGTGCTTTTATATTTTTGTGCGGCTTCCTTTTCACTTTCTTTGGAAGCAAGTGCAAGAGTACTCGTTTATTCAGTTGCATTTGTCGTCGTTGGCAATTTTAATTCAGGAAATTGGTGGTGGTATTGAAGGGAAGGAGGAGGAGGAGGGCGACTCTATACTTGCCTCTTCAAACTGAAACTTAGCAAGTGCAAGTTTTTTTTTGCTTCTTCTTCTTCTATTATGTGATTCAATATGTTTTAAGTGGGACATGTGTGATTTTCTTTCTCTAATAAAACGGAACTAAATTAGAGCTGTCAAAAAATAAGCAACAGCTAGATGTGATTGTGATGGGGGTCTTAAGGATGAGAATTGCTTTAAGTGTGGGCAGGCGGGCACATGGTGCACATGTTGCGAATGGAGACAGTTTTTTTGTTATTTATTATTTGGAGGAAATTTGTTTTGGTTTTTTCACAGTGGTCTATGTTTTGATGAAATTAAAACAGCTTTTACAGTTTTATGAGCGACGGAGATTCGAATGTGGGCAATAACCTTCTCGAGCCTACTCTATTTCTGGCCATCCGCCTTCAATTTTGTAAGCCAAGTTGGTTGAGGTTCCATTTCAACATTTAAGAAACGGTCTTCCTCTAATCGCATTTTGGAGTAGAGGTCACTTGAACTTTCAAATTGAAGTTATTGCTTTTGCGCAGTAACAGATATAAAAACCTGTTACTGGAAAAACAGTTACTGACGAAAATATTATTTAAAAAAAAAGGAAATCATGCCTTTTAATCAGTTATGTAATTTGCAATACTTTATTCCCGGGGAGCCGCCATTTCTGTTATTTCCGTAGTTTAAGTCAGCTTGGCTAAAATAACACGTATTACAGAAAAAGAACTATTATCGCATCAATCAGTATTGGAATAAGCCTTAATATTTCGTGGATTCCTGCAATACCTGTTACTGTTATAAATTTAGTGAGCAAAATAGCCAATCACCAATCAGCGGTATTTTTTTTTCTCTTGAATGCCAGTTATTATAGCTGACTAAAACTACCAAAATAACAGAAATTAGATTAATCCCTTTTTAAATTAGCTGCATTATTTCGTGGATTCCTGCATAACTGTTTCCCTACGAAATTTATTGATCAGCGATAATAGTTTTTTTTTCTGTAATTTTTTTTTTCTGTTATTTTAGTAAGGCTGAATCAAACTACCAAAAGTAACAGAAATTGCATGAGTCACTATTAAAGTAAGCTGAAATAATGGGTCAAATAGCCTGGTGCAACAATTTCCAACTTAGCTATGATGCTCTGAGCTTCCGTGGCTGTTATCGACACATTGGCTTTGTTTTGGTAGTTTTAGAGCAGGGTAGTAAAAGTCACTCACACCATATTGTTGTGTTTAAAACTTTGAACTGGCAATTTATTCCGGTGAACAACCTGTGGGTGAATAGACTTTTGATCGAGTGTATTTTTGTGGTTTATCTTTCAACAGTTCATTTCTTTGCCAAGATTTTCGGTATAGATTTGCCGAAATTTGCAACTTTTAGGCAACAGAAAGAGGATTGAGTAAATGATAACAATGAACGCATTTGTCTTTTAGTGCCTGGATATTAAACGGAAAGAAAAAATAGAGTTGGATAAGGAATTCCACACTCGTGTTGTTAAAAAAAAAAGAATCTCTTCAAGTACGTGATGTTTTGTTTGAAGTTTGGCTTAAGAATATTATACAATGGGCATTCCCAATGGTATATGGTAAAATTGTTTTAGGGGAGAAAAATGCATCAGACTATTTCACTAGAGAACTTCTTATAGAAAGTTATTGTAAACGATGCGATAGGCGAGGCTCATGTGCTCTATTATTAGTTAAAACTAAACAAAACTAAAAGTAAAAAAAAAAAAATCTTTCACTTAAACAGATCCTTATAGATTCTTCGTTAAGATATCTTAACTTTTTATTTTACTTTAAACCAAAAATAATTTTAATATTGTCTTCCAAATGAATTAATTTTGATTTTGTGCAAATAAAATAAATACAAAAAACAAATCCAACATTTGCATAAATCAGATGAAAAATAACCTAACAAAGGACCTCACACACACAGACTCTCATACATTCTATATGCAAAGTAGAAAATCCTGCAGCTTGTCTTGTGCGGTAATTCACAAGAAATGGAAAAACCTTCTTTCTAACAAAAAATGAATAAAAAAAAGTAAACAAAAAAAAAAAGGAACAACCAAACAGTGTTCTACTTCCAATCATGCATAATATTCATTCACAAAGCGCGACGATGAACCCAGCTTATCCCTGTTATTATCCTCGTATGTCATGCAAGTAGCAGCGCTGCTTCTTTTGTGACAGTGGCGGCGGCGGCGGCGGCGGTCTTACTGAATATTAAAAAGAAAAAAAAAACATAAAGGATGTTGAAGCAACAGAAAAGCGACTACGTACAACACCCCTCTACATTTTACTCAAAAAAAAAATAAATAAAAAAAAAAACCAAAGCTGGAAAAAGAATTATTTCATAACTGAATTAGAATTGAAAAATGTTGTTAACTTTCATTTCGCGAAATTGAAAAGGATGTCGCGTTTGTCCCTTCCATTTCCTTTTTGCCACTTCATCTTAGTTTTTCTTTATTTCATTCCAAAGGACGAACATGAAACACACATATGAAAAAGTAGCAACATACACACATCATATCGTGTCGTTGTTGGTCGTAGTGTATCGTTCAGCTGGTAGCTAAGGGTACTGCATGATAATTTGTGAATCAACTTGCAAATTGAGAATGAAACAGACAAAAAATGAGATATTCCGCGAACTTGCAAAAAAAAAGCATATGAAAGCAAACAAAATAAAAAAAAAATACAAAATAAAAGGAATGAAAGAAGCACTTAAAGTAAGGGCTGTGAATTATTATATGCGTGTCCTGATTTCAGACCAAATTGTATATTATTGTGTTAAGCAAAGAAAGATGAAGGTTGAGTATTTTAAACTTGATAGAGGTTTAAATAAGTTTACTTCCTTTAAATTAGCTTGGTTATGAATGAGCTTTTTTAGAAATTAGGCTGTGAGATGTACTGTAAAATAAGTAGAGGAAGGAAGCATTACCTACCATTTAAAGAAATTTTCTACTTCTTAATACCTCAAAGAAGACCAACAGCATTGAGGCACACCTCTTGGCCAAGCCATAAAAACTTACCAACATAAAGGTCTTGAGACATTATCCACCTCTCTTGGGAATAAAAACTCTCGGGGAATTATTTTTTGGAGAAGGGCTCTTAACTGAACTGACAAAGTCGCTACTTTTTCACTTTTTCTTTAATCTTTATACCCGAGGAACAAATTGCAAGCAAAAGCGAAATGTTAATGTAATTTCCAGAAGATCTAGTTCGGATGTCCAAAGTCCAATGAATTTGTCCATTTCCGTTCCTTAGAGCTGCACGCAGCACTTCGCTTATCACTAGCAAGAATAGTATGGGTGATAGTATGCAACCCTGTCTGACTCCACAAAGACATCTGACAACCTTCGTTACTGTTCAATAATGATCAACAAGGTGGGCATGTGGTCAATATGGGATGATCCAGTGCGGTAAACTGCTTGTTTGGAGTCAAGTGTGTCTTCTATAGGTGTTTTTTGATTCACTCTAAGACATTTTTTGGCTGTTATCTTGGCAGCCGCAGGCACAGCACGCAAGTCCTTCTCCAGTTTAAACATTGCATTTAATTTCCATTCTTCGGGAGCTTGACGATCATTCCCTTTTACTGCTTCCCGACAAAGCACTCAGCATACCAAACACTTTTTAGGTATGCAGTAGTTTGGTTAATGCTATTTGCATTGTTTCTAGGAGTTCTGCGGAAGAAACGTCAAGTTTTACGGCCTTATTGTTCTTTAATGTCTTAATCGTGGCAATTATCTCTTCTCTACTGGGAGGTAAGGTGATGCCTATCCGGGCATTCGTTACTTCGAACAAGTTATCAGGTATTGGGTGGGTATTGGTGGCAAACAAACGTTCGAAACGATGTGTTTCCTTCCACCTTCTGAGCTTGTCCTCAGCTGAATAGAGCAGAGAACAATTTTGCTCTTGCATAAATGTTCAGCCTCTTCTGGTTCTTCACCTAATGCGTTGTGGAAAAATGTTCTCATCTACATGAGATACGTAGACTCTAAATCTTTTCTGACTGCTGCTCAAGTAGCTGCGATGCTATTTTTAAGTTATTGTTTTCTTACATCAATCTTTGCCTAAATTTCTTTGAACAGCCAAGCCCTATTTGTTTTGTCTATGCCCGATCCACTGTCTTTTTAGCATCAGTTATGAAAATATTTTTCACAGCACACCATTGGTATTTGATGGAGGTATGTTCAGTGCTACTGATTGTTCTAAAATATCTTGAAAAGATAGTCACCTAGTTGCTGGTGCACTGAGGGATCCTTTAGCCTGTTTGTATTTGGCCCGGCCATACGGAAGCTAATATCAGATGGCACGTATCGCTTAAAGGCAAAAAATCAGAGTTGCAAGAACCTTCAGCTTTGGCCGCCTTCAAACGACCCGTAATGGTGATCCCAAGCCAACACCATAACACCACTTTAATTGCATTTGTTGCTTATTTAAAAGAGTATTCGCAAACCCAGCCCTCCTGGTTTGAATTTCTTGCTCCGCACCTGGATATCCTTTTGATTCTGATATCCCAGGATTTTTTTCTATGTACAAATGTACGTCTACGAGCAGTAAAAGGGTAAATACAATAAAATTAGAGCAACAAATTATGGTATCTACTCGCATGCTATTGGCATCGACAAGATTGTGCATAAAATGTGAAGACAAAAACAAAAATACAAAACTGAAATTTAACAAAAACAAAAAAAAAAAGAGAAACGAAACAATAATAACAACAAAAAAAAAAGGATAAACATATCTCTGGATAACAAATATCAAGCTCTTGCTCAGTGTGAAGGCAAAGGTTCCTATATGTGTGTTCTAGGAGATTGCGGAGGAACATCAGAATACGAAATCCGATTCCCATGGAACAAGAAAATAACAAAACAACAAATCCTCGTAATCGAAAATAAAAGGATTTTATCCGAACGCAAATTGATTGAGATCAAAGGTTTTTGTTTGCATAGGACCTTAAGATTTATTGATGTACGGATATGTGTTCCAAAAAAAAGGTGCAGAATTGGCTGTGATGAAGGGGGGGGGGGGTAGTAGAAGGGGGATTTAAGGTGTTTTTCATTGAGCATGCGATGGGGTTGAATTTCTCCTTTAACATAGCTGGTGAGTACGCTACGCTATATAACAGTCGCCAGCAGAAGCAGTAGCATCACAGACGAAAGACAAATCCTGGCTTCGGAGATATATGGTAGTGGGTATGTAGTGGCTTAAGGGGATATAGTAATGAGTTTCCTTTTTGGCAAAAATTTAAATTTAAAGCAATTTTGATTGCGAGCACCATCATCGCACCATAGCAGGCTTCAGCAGCGCTAAAAGAAGTATGAGAATGCGATGTCAGGCGAAACAGAAAGAGAAGGCAGGACTACAACGACGACGACGACGACACGACGCAGGAAGAAGATGACTTTCCTTTCAATTTAGCCGTAGGGACACTTGGGATTAATTCCGTGACAACTCGTGTCGTCCCTTTGGAATTTGTAATTATATTTAAGGTGATGCCACTACTTGGCTGACATCTCAGGATCAAATGATGAGATGTGATGTGATGCCTTTGCCTTCACAGAAATGTTGCCACTCTGTTTCCATTTTCCAATTCTATCCATTTCCACACATAGAATAGATGTGTATTTGCAAAACAAATAATATTAATTGAAACATAACCCGGGTAGTAAAAATTTCGACAAACATATGCATACACACACTGAATGTCTTGTATTAGACTATTATAACAAAGTCATGGCAGCCAAGGATTGGTGTGTGTGTGTGTACACGTACGGGTACGACTTTGGGGTATAGGCATTTAGAGGATTGGGATTGAGTGGATTTAAATTTAGCTCAGGTATAAACGTGATTCAATTTCATAAGTTAATCAAATTCAATTAAATTCCATTGGGTAAATGATGTGTGATATAGAAATACCCAAACACACGAAAGAATATAATGTGGTGTTGGGGGTTTATAGAAAGAAATCAAACGGACAAGCGAGAGTTTCAATAATTTCCAAAATTTACCAAACTGTCCAATGAGAATAATTAATGTTTGCGGTTCACCACTGGGGGTGAGTAGAGTATTTTTGGGTGACTATGTGGGAGGGTTCTTTCTTACCTATGTATATGCATAACTATTAGTGATTTTGTTTGGATAACTTCAATTAATTAGCAAAAAATTTCGTAACACACGAAAAAAAAACAAATAAAAAGTCTATTTGGGTTTGGGTAGTGTAGCAATTGGGTAGGTACCTACTGTTAATTGACAGTAGGTACGCGACACTTAATGACGGCAAACTTTTTCTTCTTTTCAATTGTGCATATTTTTTCATTCTATTTATGGTTTGGCTTTAAAAACTAAAAGTTGCGAGAGTTGAACCAAAAACAAAAATCTTCGATAGGTATGCTTGGTTTCTAGAATGTAAGGCCACTCCAAAATAATGGAACTCCAGATTACATAAATTTCAAATGGAATTCCTGCGATACAAAAAAAATATCTTTAAGAAATGTGCAAACAATCTAAGAACCCTTGACGTAATAGTAAGTGAGACAGACTATTAAACCAAAGGTCTAGGCTCAAGTCCTAGCTGATTTTTTTAGTATTTTACTTCGTTCGCATAAAGTGTGTAACCCAAATGATTTTAGGAGTTTGCTGCAAACGAAAAATAGTTTCTCGCAAACAATTTGTTTTCTCAGTGTGTTTTCTTACGCTTATTATAAATTATCCAGTTTATGGTGGAATGACAAAATCCTCGCTTGGGGTCGCTGGTTCAATTTCAGTGTAACGCTGATTTTTTTCAGTCGTATAAGTTGCATAGAGTGAATAACTAACACAAATTTATTAATTTGCTGCAAACAAAGTAAACAAATTGTCTGACAAACGAAAAGTCGTTTGGGCAATTTTTTCGTTTGCCAGAAACGATTTTTGCTCTCAGTGTATCTGATCGGCTTTGGCAAAAACCTGTAGGTATACTCCATTCCTGCAGGCTTACATGCATACAGGAATGGTTAAGAGTGGCAATCACTAGGACTTGTTTTTTCCTGAGCTATTAATATGTAGCAAAAAAAAATCATTATTTTGCTATCAGACGAAGTCTGACGAAAGAGAGGTCCGAGGGACGGCACTATCTCATAACTTTCTGAAAACAATCAGCAACATAGTGTTTTTCTCCTACTTCCAACCAAAACCTTCATCCACTCAAATTGATACTTCACGCCTCCTAGTGTTTATTTTAATAGTACAAACTTGAAATAATCGTCAAGCTTTCAATGAAAAGAGATAATTAATACTATAGGCAATCATTGCAATTCGCCAAGCCATGGTTTCTGTCAACATCAATCTATTAATTTCAAAAAAGGATTATAAATTTTAAAATGTATTTAAAATTTAAGCACAGAACGTGTAGAGAAACACCACAGCCACAGGTTTGGGTCCTACCTCCAATGCATTGGCTACTTAATGATGGAAACAAAAATCATATCTCTGTCTATACGAATGGTTCCAACACGGTAGCATAGTAGGGCCCGAAATGTTCTCAGTTAACCTACTGATAAATAAATCAATAAAACTTCCAAACCCTATTTAAAAATATTCTAGTGCTTGCAGTTTGAGAAGTTGCAAGTCATCTATTCATATGTGAACAGCTAAATAAGACTTTTTCCCATTTGAAATCGATGCTTCTAAATATGTACGTTGGTTAAAATAACGTGAATACCCAAAATTTCACTTTAATACCATTTTTATTCTGTACATTCAAAATTCATTCACAAAAGAAAAATCGTTCTAAACTCTCTGTAACAATAGTTTCAATTTTCCATGCAATCTGCTTTTCAACCTCACACTTTTGTTCCAACCAAAAAAGAAGAAAAACACTTAAACGGATTGTTATTCTGAAACGCAAGCAAAATTCATCCAAACAGAAGAATATTTGCATATAAACGATGACTTTTGAGCAGTAAATGTGCGCCAATTGTATGGCGTTTCCGCCAATTCATTGTTCAATGTTATAAAAACGAAGGACTTAATAATAAAAAAAAAAACCGCAAAGGAATTGCGCTGACAAAGGAAATGAAAAACGGCAACAATTTGGCAAGAAAAGTATTTCCTCGCGAATATCCCGCATTTAAAATTTGTATTTTCTTCCGTTTTTTAAGGTGTTTGATGGAACTGCAAACTATTAGTTGTAGTTGAAAAAAAAAAAAATATATATATAAAATAAAACCATCAAAGTATAAACAGATTCACTTTTTTGCAGAATGAAGAAGAAGAACATAAGAAAAACGTGTATTGGAAAAGTTTTGCACTTAATAACTGTGAATTTCTGTATTAGTTTCCCTTCTTTTGCTGATGTCCTCTAATAAAACTAAAGTTACCTGCATCTTTGTTGACTTTTCCATGCCGTCCAATTCTGAAGAAGGGTTTTTTTTTACATCTTTCTTAAGAAGGACGAAATGCAAAATTTGTTTATGTATCGTTTTTTTTGTGTTTGTCTCCTGCATAGAAGTAACAAAAGTTTAAACAAGAAAAGTTCGCTATAACCTAATTCAACTTCATTGGCAGAGATTATTTTAGATATTTTTTCTTAAGCTTTTACTTAAAGAGAATACCTATTTGTAAGTTTTCCAGTTATCTACTCCTTTTAAAAATTCAATTATGAATAAAACTTAACTGTTATGGTGTAGGGTAGGTTATAAAACATAACAAAAGGATTTTTTGCGAAAGTTTTTAAACTGCTCTATTGGACAAGTTTTGGTTTCTTGTCAAAAAATCTTTTAAGGTTTTAATAAAAATCAACATTACGATGATGGAGAAGTCCAAAAAAGTGGTGTTTGTCATGATCGTCTGTTCGACTGTGCGTCCATCTATACAGAGAGCCACAGCCTTAACGGGTTGACGGATTTGCTTGAAATTTGGTACAGATTACTGTTTTGTAATTTTTTTCTAAAACTATAATTTATCTTTAACTTTGAAATAACAACATTCAGTAACAACATAGCAGTATTTGTTAGGATTGCATTTAAAAATTGTGTTTTTTTATTAATGTTCATATTTTGGATACAGAAAAGTGTTTTATCCAACTCGTGCAAAAATTATAGTATTCTATTTGCAATAGTGGACCAAGGAGTACACCCCAAACATCAGAGTAGTACAAGTTTATAAAATCGCTTGAAAATGTGGAAAACCTGAACCGAAATAGTATAACTACTTACTTAGATGTGCTCCTACAACGTAAAGATATGCCATGAAATACGAGGAAGTAGTAGAAAATCGCGTCCGGAAAAAACATCGCATTCGGCGTTTTCTAAGTTCTTTCAGTCATTATGAGTGTTTGTTGTCTTAATGTTATTAAATCACATCACAAACATATCATTAGAAAATGTTGCTTTTTATTTTACTATAATCGTATTTTAAAATTGATTGTATTCCTGATTATTATTTTATACTGAGGTGTACTGCTATTTTTTTGACCGCAGCTGATCATTACTTGCTCAAGCGATCTCGTTCAAAATCAGTCACTAGGTTCTTCTTATCATTTCAAAATGTATTGTGTATTAAGTTTGAAAAAAAAAATAAACAAAAATGATTTACTTGATTTTTTTTTTCAATATAATTTTCCTACTACAAACTGAATTATTTGACTATTCTATAATTTACTTGGAACTACAAGAGCAAGTTTGTCCGATCCAGTCGTGCATTTTATTTTTATTGTTACGGTCAATTTTGTATTTTTGTTAAAATATCGGTGGGAGTTTCTATAGTTGGTGTAGTCCTTATGGCACTTGTTGTACCAACACGATAGTTTTAGAGCTATGTAGATTCTGAGCTTGCTGAGAGTTGTTTATAGGAGTTCGAACAAGGTAGAGACAATACATTTGGCTGTCATCAAATTTAAACTACGACTTTGACATCGTTTAAATTTTGCTTTTTTACTATCTAATTTTTTAAACAAATTGCATGTTATTCCACTTGAACATGATAAAAAATATTTTTAATAAGTAGATCTTTTATTTGAGATCCATTTCATTAATGGACTCTGAAATAAATAAAACAAAAATAGAATATCATTTTTAAAGCAGTTCTAACTTTAGCCCTTAAAGTCTCAATTATTGTAACCCTCGAAAGAAAATTACCTAGAAAAAAAAAATAATTTAAAAGACTTTTTTTAAACAAAGGTATTTATTTTTTCTCTTACAACCCTAAATTTTTAAAATCCTTACACAAGTCAATTCATGAAAACTCATTACCTTCTCATATATTTTTCCATAATAACAATTTAAGGTAGCACTTGCAGTCTCCCTTGACATCATAAACCCTTCTAGGTATTTCTTTCCTTTTTATTATGTTTTTCTTTTTTTTTTTGTTCTTCGAAATACTTTACCTTTGCTTTTACTCCCTTAAACGTGTCATTGGATTTCATTTCTCTCTCAACTATAATGGCGTGCTAAGGCAATTACGTTACACATTTTTTTTCCTTAACCCAAATAAATGTACCCGCACTCGAAACCATCAACAACGTTTCAAATAATTTTGTGGGATTTTGATGCTTTATACAAAATATTATGCTCTCTTTGTTGTCTTAAAAAATAAAAGTGCATAAAGATGTTCTTCACATTAATGAAGAATATAAAATAAAAACAAAATTTTAATAACAAATCGATTTTTGTTTTATTTTACAAAAAGAAAAAAAAACACCCACTTCCGTTTAAAGGAAATTTCAACATCCTTTGTTGGAACAAAAAGAAGAGAACCATAGTTACCATCACACATAAACATGAATTACGTATACGAAACCAATATAACCTTTGATTATGGTTTGAGTGTGCCACACAAACAAATAAAAAAAAAAATATTGCATATTTCTTTTTAAAGTGTAAGCAAATATAAAAACACATATCCGTACGCAATAATTTGGTAACCACCTCCTCCGGAAAGATGCCATAAAAGTAGGGAAATTTTGAAAAATTTCAACTCAATTTTTTTGGGGGGAAGTTATGCTTTATGGAGTCTGAGAGTTGTGTTTTATGAAATGTTTTGTATGCATACGCATAAAGTTCAGTTAAAATAATATTTAATTTGAAAAGAAGCTGAAACATTCATAGCAAGTGACATTAAAAACACTCAGGATCACTAAAACAAGTACTTGTTGGAATGGAATATTAATATTAAAACTAAGTTTGATGTTGTTTCTGTATTACGTGTTAGATGTTACTGTGCCAGCGGATAACTTTAAAAAAAAACACACCTAATAATAAAACTTGTTCAAGACTTTTGTGTAAAAAAAACTTCTAAAATATTTAGGTTCGTTATTATACTCAAAATCATATACA
The DNA here is from genome assembly GCA_948107695.1 of Meliscaeva auricollis. Taxonomy (NCBI): domain Eukaryota; kingdom Metazoa; phylum Arthropoda; class Insecta; order Diptera; family Syrphidae; genus Meliscaeva; species Meliscaeva auricollis. The sequence goes on along the minus strand of OX403617.1, from coordinate 15,988,862 downwards.
GAAAATAAACATCTATTCTATTGTAGTTCAAACATATTTATATGTATAATGCAACAGTTTAAAATAATTGACAATTAAAATTAATGTTTTGTAGGCCAGTTAAATTTCGAAACTTTTTGAATGCCCAAAGAAAAGTTCTTTGAACGCAGAGAAGCACATTAATTTTGAATTCTAAACATCCATTTAGCACACAAATTGCTCACAAAGTATTGATTCTATTTTAAAATATTTTCAAGAAACATCCCATTAATCTAGATATTTTTAATTTCTACCTATAATGATTAATCCTTATACATATGAATGTGTATCTTTATTAACTTAACACACAAAAACCCTTTTTATCCATTCTACATATAAGTCTCACGAAACCAAACCAAACCATGCAAAGTTTCAGGTTTAACTTTATGAATTGTTTCTCTAATCATTTGGGAAATACCCTTAAGCCTCACAAACATATAAACCAACTAAATAAATATGAGGAAGACTTCTGTTTATCATTTGACCAAAAGGTTAAAGAGCACAAAATTATATGATCCAAAAATAATAATCAAACGTGATCCAGAAAAAAAAAAAAAACAAGAAAGATATTTGTTTTAGCTAAAAGCGATTACAACTTTTGATCCCAAATATTATCGATTTTTGCAAATATTGTTTCTGATGTGTTTAGTGTGTCGACTTTCACAATATTAATTAGCGTATATGTAAGCACAAAGGTTTAATTTGTTAATAATAACGAACTTTGTGAGAAAGGAGCTGGTTTCCAGTAATAATGTTTCTTGACGAGCTAAAATATCAGTTTTTTAAGGTAAAATTCGAAAGAATGTAAATGGATTTACCTCTTTCCCTATGCCACATTCAGAACACTAATTCATTGATTTACTTTCAAAAGCATATTCCATTTTATATCCCTAAATAATAATTTGTGTATATGCATCCTCAAAACACCACTTAACCAGTTAACATCCATACACAAATCCATTTTACTTATTTAAAAAACACAAAAAAAAAAGACAAAACATCCCATTCAAAAATGTATTTCCAGACGGCTAGACGTCCAAAATTCGATCGGAAGTCTCCTAAATACACTTCGTTTCATACTTTCACAGAAAACACACTCTTGCATCATAACAGCGCTATCTGAGAGCAGAGTATTCTACGATTTCTCACTTTAAAAATAAAAATGAGAAAAAAAATCGAAGCATTCCACAACCATTACCAATACGAGCAATTCAATGTGTAAACCTAATGAAAACACAAATTACTTCCGCACATTGGCACGTCCTTGCCGTCATATCCACCCACTGCCACACCCACTTTGTTTCAATCTCCCAAAAGCGTACTATACCTTCCCTACGTATGTATGTTTGTATGTGTAAAGTATGAGTTTGTAGGAAAAGTAAATAAAAATCAAGAGAATGGGATAAAATCAAAAAAAGGAATATCATCCTTTTACGGTTTTTCTTCCAGGACCAACAAAAACAACAACCAAATGTAATGGGAATGAAGATGAGGTAGGGATAGAACGAAGGTAATAAACCCATAGAGATGCAATTATTAGATTTTCTTCCTCTCACCCGAAATATCGTTTTTTTTGTACATTTTTTTTTGCCAAAAAGTGAATTGGGTCCGCTTGCTTTGCCTTCGAGTGGCAGAGAGCCACCATTACAACCACACACATCCAAAGCTTCGGCAGAATTTCTCTCTTATTCATTCTTTGGTTGAACTTCTGTGGAAACCGACTATGATGACAATAAAGATACACACTGGCTGGTGTGCCACTGCTAGGGTGGAAGATGACAGAAATGAGTAAAGGTGAATTGTAAAATCGTAAAAAAAAACATTTTTTTTATTTTTTTTTACCACCACCGCCAACTATTGCCATTCTATATAAAGTTGTATGTCAATATGATGAGCATATGGAGAGATACAGGAGTTAAGGACTTCCAACAACTGGAATCAAGATTGAAGAGACAAAATCGAAAAAAAAAATATGAAACTAAATCACAGAAATAAATAAAATCGGAAACAATTCATAAATAAATCGAAAAGAAATTGACATCATCCCATCATCCATGTAGAATCAGAAACAGGAATTCAGAAGGAAGAGCTTCTCTGATGATGATGATGATGATGATGATGATGATGATGATAAAAAAAAATCAAAATGAAAAAATAAGGATTTTGGTAATGTTTGTGTGTCTGTGTGGCAGAAATTTTACAGAAATATTTGGAAAATGCAAAAGTAAAGGAGAAAATGGTTAATATTTCGGAGTGAGAAGATGTACTTCCATTTTTTTTTTGATACTCGTATGGAATGTGAGGGTTATCGTAAATGTAGTCCTTATCTTTATACCTCTATGGCCCATTTGTTTTCATGAACCAAGTTGTGTGGTAAAATTGATTTAAATAAATGTCATTTTTACGAGCTTAGAATACTGAACTAGGTACAAGTATGTACCTTATCCATATTAGATGATAAACTTTATGATTAAGATTTGTTAAAGGAATAAATCAGAAAATATATTTCATTCTTTTTAATTCTTTTAAGTAAAATCCTCATTAGGATTTAAACTCACTTAAATATATCAAACAAACAAACATTTTAAAAACATTTAAAAGTTTTTGGTCACTATGGCGTATACTTGCTTTTTTAAAGCATTTTTATTTTTATTCTAATTTAAATTTGGGAATTTTGGTAACACCCAGAAGACAGTTATGTGTCAATTATTAAAATTTTATACCTACTTTAATGCCAAATTGGTACAAATGTATATAAATTCTAATAAATAAATTGTCTTCTAAACTATGTTTTATTTTTTTTTTATTTAGGACACTGGATTGGTATGCGAATGATAAACCTTTTCGAAACCTATTATGTGCACTACGAAAACTCTGCAATATTTTCACTCTCTTACAGCTTAATGAAATTTTACTGCAGTCGGAGTGAGAGGTGAACGTCCTATCTTCTCTGTACTGACTATTTTTGTTAGACAGAGTATAATAATTTATTTTTATTAAACACACCAAGTAATCGAAAAAGACAAAAGCTTTTGCAGTGTTGTATGCTAACAGAATTTTACTACTAGCCAGTGCTGTCTTCTGTGCAAGTGTAAACAATACTGTGAACAATTCGTTAAATGTTTTTTCCTGAATATGAGCACTCATTTTTCTAGTTGACAATGTAGATGTCATTGTTATCACTAGAGCGCTTTTTCTGCTCCTTGTTTATTTATTTATTTTTTTTTTTTATTGAGAATTGAAAAAAGTTATAGAATACAATCTTTATCAATAATTCTGCCCCTTGTCATTGGTGTGTCTGACCGTTTTGGTTTGGTGATTTCTTCACGGTTTTTCAAAATAACTTTTTTTTATATTCCTTGTGCCCTCTTTTAAAGCCATAGGTATAGTTTTGCATTATATTTTTTTTAACTGGAGTTGTGTATCTTCAAAATTTTTGTGATGAGCTCAAAGGTTTACGAAATTGCTTTAAATACCACTTTTGCAGCACAAATATCTGCCAAAACAAACGAATCTCATTTGAACTCTCAAAACTGTCTTGGGAAGTCGTTTTGAGCATCTCCATTATCCACTTACCTACTCTGTCAGCATAAATGTCACAGCTATTGCAAGGCATACACTTCTGCTACAGCCATACTCGCTAAACTCAAACCATTTTCACCACAAAGGTATAATAATTCGTTTCGTTTCGCAGAAATGCGAATAGTAATTTTCCACAGTCATAGAGAAGCAGTCTCCTGAGATATTTGTTTTAATGTTTTTACATCGTTTTCTATCCTTAAATCAACTTACCCCCATCCAAAGTATCTAATACGAACCTGGATATTCCTATAGGTACATATAAAAAGCAAAAAACCAACTAAGCTCTCGAAATCCGTAAAACAACTCCTCTGTATCATATAATACAACTGTTCTGCACGCTATGATCAAAAGGACTTCCACGTAGAGAGAGAGAGAGAGAGAGTTAGAAAGAGACAGAGAACTCGAAATATCCCAAGATCCAGCCAACTGCAAAATACAAAGACGAAAAAAAGGACTTGAAATTTAAATCGTCTCCGTCGTCGTCATCGTTGTCCTTGTATTCCTCGCCTCGTCGTCGTTCGTTTTCGTTTTCCAAGTCGTAGTCCTTTCTGTTCTTCTTGTCGAAACATCGGGATTCACAGTGATTATGAATTAAGACACATCCAACAGTTTTAGTCTGGATGCGGAATACAAATCCTGTTGCATACAAAATTCCTACTGTGCAACAAAACAGGATTCGTAATTCACCAAGAGTAAGAACTGACGTTATCAGTTGCTGAACATTTTCAACTTGTTTTGCCATAGATTTCTTTGGCCCCGGCTAGCAATGGTGTTTTTACCTGTAACTATGGCATCGGGCCATCCCCAACCTCCAAGAAGTTTTTTTCGTTTTGTTTTTCCTTCGGATTTTATGTGATTTTTGTTCTATGGCTGTTGAGTTGCATCTCTTCTCTATGGTGTGCCTGTGCATATTTTTTTTGTTCCGTCTCCTTTTTGATTTAACACAATTTTTGGATAGCTCCTGTGGATTTAGCAATGGGTTGGGGTCTTGGCTTAAGTTACATTTCAGAAAATGAAAAAAATCGGATTTGTCATGTGGCAAAAAGTACACACCTACAACTAATACAACAACACATCAGCCAGAGAGCCTCCCATCAGGAAGATGAAGAAAATGATAAAATGGGAAAATTTTCGTCTCACAACTTTTAATTAGTTTTTGTTAGCCTTTCGCGTTGCTTAGGTTTTTTGCCACTTTTTTTTTACTTTCCAGGTATAGAAAACATTGCCTGGGTGGGATAAACATACATACATATAGTATATCTACAGGACATGAACTGAATTGAGTTTTACTCATTTTTTTTTTGTTATTAATTTTTGTTTCACAATCTTTTATCCTTTTGGTTCGTTATCACTCTACTTTATTTGTTTGCTTCTCTGTCGTGTTGTTTTAAATGCATTTTTGTAAACTTCTTAATTTCGTCCTTGTGATAAAGGATCAACTTTATAGAGATCCTAGATACAAATTTTTTCATCGTTTTTTTTTCGTATTTTTGTTTTTGTCCAATGCAAGCAGAAATTCATATAAGCAAGCTTTGAGGTTAGAAATTAATCGAAATGAGACAAAATACACTAAATATCGTGGGGTTACAGAAGGAATTAAATATTCGAAATTGGGAACCAAGGATGTTCTTGCCAAATCGTAATGAGGTGGCATGTGGCTAAAAGTGTTTTAATTAACTTTAAATAACTTTCATTAACTTTAAGCAAGGATATAGTTTGACAAGTTCGTTAAAGGGGGAACCAAAGAAAACTGTGGCTAAGGTTTGTGTTTTAAAAAAGAAACTTGTTTGTTTTGATAAAACCGACAAAAACCATTGATTGAAGTGAAAAAGATATTTGCTAACAAGTTCAATTATAATTTAATTAAATATAAAGAATAAAGTTCTGCATAAAGTAAATTATACAGTGATTTTATAAGCGGTGATTTTTTTACTCAATCAACTGCATTTTTTTGCAGAAGCATAAAGTTAGCAGAATGCAAATTGATTTTTCTGCAAATACATTTAAGATTTAAGAAAATATTTCGATTTTTCGATCTTTTATTTTCAGTAATTTGCTTAGATAGTATTTATTTGAGCTTAGTATTCAAATTTTTAATATATGTATAAGGGCTTTGAATTTTCCATCTAATTTTTCTATCTGGATCATAGATGATTAAGTTTTAAGTTTTTCCGACACCTGAGCAGGCCACATAAAGATTTCCATGTGAGAATTATAGAACAATATTGCTGAAAAAAGTGTTTTAAGTTGAGAAAAAGACATCAAAAGTTGCAGAAAATACGCGGAATATCGTGAAAGAAGTACGGTGTGTCAAATTTCTCCCATAAGTATTTTGTGCTTTTGTCCACGGAACTCCTCGCATATGACAGGTAGTTCGATGTATTTCGCCGTTCCGTTAATTTTCACGCTTTTCTCCGTATTTTTCTTCGTTTTTCTCCGCGGTATTCAACGCATTTTCCCACGGGACTCAATGTTATTTTCATGATTTCCCATGATACTTTCCACAACTTCCCTTACATTTTGTCACGATAATCAGTAGTGATTTTTCGACGGTATCAAGCATTTCATGACTTTACATGCTATTTTCCACAGTTTTCCGCACATTTTAGTCTGTGGTATTTCTTTTATTTTTCAACTTGGTTTCGTGGCTTTCCACGCTTTTTTAGGTGAATTTATTTGCTTTTTTCCACGGTATTTTACGCTTTCATTCGCGGTACTTAGTGATCTATTCATTTCTTCCTATGTTGTCTCCAAAGATATTCCACAATATTTCATCAGTATTCAGGGCTTTTCATATAACACAAAACTGTAATTTCGAAGGTAAATACTCGTTCAAAACCAGACATTTAAAATCATACAAAAAAAAACCCTTTGATATAACAAAACAAAAAATCACATGTTTAAATTGTCAAGCAAATCCGTCAAAACGATAATGTCTTAATATTTGTTTTGATTAATACCTCTAAATGTTTGTTGACATGTCACCAATACTTTCAGCAAGTATGAAGCAAAAAACAAGAAATAAAATAAGAAAGAAGCAACTTTAATAATGCTGCCGTGATGCTAAGCAAAATTGGTGGTATATATCAATTTTTGAATTTTTGAGATAAATGCATTTCACTGCTTAAGTACAAATGTAACCCCACATTTTCTCTCATTAAGTTAAGCTGTTAACATAATCCACTTGTTCATATAAATCAGTTTTTAATAAGCTGCCTTGCAAATGGATGGATTTTATCTTTATTTGATTTCAATGCAAATACCACCAAAGAAGAATTCTTACCCCTCTTAATAACTACGCCCCGGCAAACCTTTTTTTTTTACAAAAAAAGAAAAAAAGAATTCTTATTATAAAATATCTAATAAGTAAATTGAAAAAGGGAAAATGTTAAATATCTCATTATTGTCATTACCATTTCTACAAGTTATTATTAAATAATAACTCTCATTTGCTTATCATCATCGTCATCATCATTTTCAAGGAGTTTCTTTATGGAACTCGAGAGAAAGGAAGGGTATAAGTAAGCAGTAGTAGTAGGTACAAATTGAAGTGTCAAATGGGGAAGATACTGGGACACTCTTGTGAGTGAGTATAACTTGACATCTACAAAACACACAACATGCCAAAGAAGACCTAGAAAATGGGAATGAGTAGTTAGAAAAGTTAATTACCATTAATTATCGCGTGGAATTTGCATTAGTATACACATTACCCATACATATAGTTGGAAATGTGAGGGGGGTTGTATTTAAATTAAACCGAAATGATTTATTTACACCACAGAGTTTAAGTTGGAAGTTGGAAAGGCGTGCGTTAGTTTTGCTGACAAAGTGGGTTCGGGTGCTTTTGTGCGTGTAATCGTGGAGAAAAAAAACGATGAGTTGATGCGGGGTCCCAACGGGAGAATTAAAGGGTTTTTAGCGGTTTTGTCAGGCTTGCTTGATGGAGGAGATAAGAATATGGATTGGGAAGATTGTCTCTTGTAATAAAATTATTATTTTTATGTTTGTTTAAGTATTTTATTTTCTGCCTTTAAGTCTTTAAGATAAGATAGTTACATTTCATACAGATACAATGGGCAAATGATATAGATGCCTACCCCGGGGTTGACTCAGTACTGAAAGACTGGCTCTAAAAACCCTATCTAACTAACATTAGTTCAGTTTGAAGATTATTATCTTACAGGTTGAAGTATAAATAGATAAATTTAAAAAAAAAACCTACCTTTTTCTCCAAAGTTTAACATATTTTAATATCACACCTAATAACCCCTATACCTACTGTTATGACGGAAAGGATCAATCTTATGAACTCTTGATACTTTCCAATGAATCCCGTTATTCAACATATAAGCTTTATGATAATAAAACAGTTATCCATATTAACCATATTAAATGAATCACTCTTAAATCTATGACGCTGTCTTAAAGGTAATAAAAAACCCAAGAGTTTCTACGAAACATATATAATATTTCCATGGTGGATTGTACCTACATAAAATTCAAAACAAAAATATAAATAAAAGAATTTTCCATTGAAAACCCCTAAAGCAATAAAAATCAAAAGATCTCATTAAAATAAATGCTGTATAAAAGGATCATAAATCTAACCCCTCAATAATATAATATGTGAAGACTGAAGAGGACAGCCACCAGCCAACGCCACCGCGTATAATGCATAATATCTCAATCATATAATATATTTATTATCGCATAGGTGTAACGATTCACATATTTATTTAAGTCTATTCTTTAACTATGGGGATATGGAGGAATTTAAAATAAAACTTGCCATACCGACAGGAATTTGTGGCTAACATTATTGTTAATAGGGTGTTTCAGAAAATCAAAACTTAACAAATGGGTATTGCTAATTTTCGGACCAGAGTGAACACGAACGTGTTTGGTATTAAATGAAAGGAGGTATTGAGTTAATTATAATAATGAAATATTTCTTAAATCATTCATTCGAAAGTCGATATATTTCAGTCCAACTCAAAATAAATATTTAGGGAATTTTTCTTCTACTTTGTGATTTAAGAAGGCCTCACATAATCCCTGTTCTGTTCGATATGGTGAAGTGATTAGTATTTCCAAAGTATGCAAAATAGTGCAGGAATAACTTGCTAATGTACCGTTAGGCAAAGGGGCTGTGGTTTCCCCAGCAGCGTGATCGTGTCACGTCTCAAAAGTAACTTTTTAGCTTAATTAACGAAATTAACAAAATAATTACTGAACCTTGTTTCATTGAAATGCTTGCAACTAAAAAACGATGAACCGAATTTTTAAATTTGTGGTCTTAAACTATTTCCATTGAAATAAGGAAAAAATGTTTTAAATCCTTTAATGTTTAGTTATGAAAACAAGCGAGTAAAAGCGCTGGAAAGAATTTGTCGTTCAATTAGAAATAAATAAGAAACTACATTCCTTGAGTGCTAATTACACCTTAGCAGGTCGTTAAAGTTGCTGGCAATCTAGTCCCATTTAGAAGTGTCAGTGTGATGCTTGTACAGTTTTCATCTGAGTGACTGCGTCGTCGCATCCCGTTTGTCTAACACACAATGGCTCTGATTGTTAAGTTGATTCGTTTACACCAATTGTTTTCAGAATTCAGACAGTTTACGGATTTGGGTCTCGACTTTTCGAAAAGTGATCATTGGGTATGATGATGTGGAGTATGCAAGAGTGAGTCATCAGCGTAGATCAGATGAGAACCTCAAAAACCAATTTTAGTCGGTTAGTCGGAGGTTAGGATGCTGTCACGAAATGGTCCATGTTATATATATTATTTTCATTAGTGCTGGAGAAAAGCCTACTATGTTGGACATGTTTCTAATAACTGGGATAAAAATATGAAAAGAATTCTAATGTTGATGAAATTTTCGGGAAGGTAATCTTCGGTTGAGAAATAATAACTATAGTAAGAGTTGGGAGCTGTTCATTCAAGGATCTTGGTTACCAATTTCTACAAAATTCTTCCATTCATATCAAAACCAATTTAGACCAATAAGTTTGTCATCAGGTAACACCCTCTTTACAAACAAAATTTCAAAAAGAATCGTAAAATCGATTAATCATAAATAAACACGCGAACGATTACTCCAACGAAGAAGAAAAGTGCCAGGATGAATGTCAATACCCCACCATCAGGCATTCAGCTTTCACACATACCGATTAGTTTAGTTCTCTGTATATTAGTGTGTGGGTGTATGTGTGTGTTAAAGTGCGTTTAAGGGAAAATAAAAGAATATAAAAAACGGAAGGAAAGTGTCTCATAAAAATTTTTAAATTATCTTCCAACTCTCTGAGCATCACTCTTCTTCTTCTTCTTCTTCTTCTAACAAAACAAAAAAAAAAACAACAAAAAGTAAACCCCCGCCCAAATACATTAATATTACAACAACAGTAATAAAAGTTCACATAGGCTGTAATACCTTATACACTTGTTGGCATGGTAAGGATTCTATCCAACTGTCAGCTTGCAACAAGGCACAACCGATACTATACTACACACACAGTAACGGAAGAACCAGAACTCAGAAGTAAGAAGAAGAAAATTACAAAAATCATCTGTCACCACATCAAATAAAAGTTGACAAAACGAAAAGCAATGGAGGTGAAATTTTTGTGTGGGAGTGCGGTGAAAATACCATTTGGGAGGCCATCACCAGGAATATGGAGAGAAGGATAAGAAGATGTGATGTCAACACGGATGTTTCAAAATTAAATAAAAAAAAAAAAAAACAAAAAAATCAGGACTGCGAGATTTATTTAGCAATAAAAATCTTTTATCTGACTTTGATTGTGTTCATTGTCGCTGGGTAAATGATGTTGATGGCAATTTTTGTGGCCAGTTCGAGGGCGATATATCTGTATACTTCTGGCTAAGGTTGTTTTTTTTTTTTTTTGGTTTTGTGTTTCATTATTTTAGGGGGACAAACACATTAAGATTTTAATTGTTATTTGATTAATGGCCGACTTCCAATTATGATGAGATTTTTTTTTAAATTTTGAAGTTAATGTTTTCTTAAGGTGTATTAAATTTTTTTTGTATCGTGGATAAAATTATAAAACATCAAATAAAATAAGTTACTTTGTGGGTTTGATCTACTATTTAAGCTTTGAACAAGTAATGTCTTAAAGGAAATTGACCTTAAGGCAAAACGTCCCCAAACAACTAAGAAATGTGGGAACAATAAGAAGCCACAGTAAAGTAGCTCACAATAACACACCAAGCTCAAACATTACATAATGTTATCATGATTCTGTAACAAACGCAGGTTTTACATCACCTCCAATAGATCTTTACTCGTAAGACACGCTGGAATGAAGGAGTTAAAATTATCAGAGAGTAGGTAACAGGTAACACTAATTCCTCGGATCTAGACCTATAAAGTTTTACTTTAAAGCAAAAATCACATCAAACTTAAGTAAATTGTCAGATGCTTTAGTGAAATTTCTTCAACTTTATGCGATATACGTTGACCCCCTTACTAGCAATTAGTTTCTTTGGAAAGCCAAGCACATTTCATCTGCAAGTATTATTTCTGATTGCGTTTCCATGAATCTTTATCATTTAGTGTTAAGCACCAGAGAAAACTTTCCAATTTCTTATTTTAAGTGCCTGAATGTAGGTACTGAGTTCACTAGCCAATGAAAAAGAAGGCTACTATCGGGATTGTCAATCAACCGTAAATAGATAGTGGTAGTGTCCGAAATATTAATAGAACGTTGATGCTGTCTGACAGAGCAGAAGTTGGCCATTAAGAGATATTCCCAGTTGGTGCTGTAGATATGATAAGAATACTTTTTCAAACTATTAAACGATGAAGTCATATCCATTTGTAAAACTATCCGCTGTTCGGCAGAACAATCCATTCAATTTCGATGATGATAGTCAAAATATCCTTTCATTCAACCTACCAGAAAATAGAATAGCGATATGCATCACTTTATCTACATTAAAGTCTTCCATGATAACGTAAATATAGGTAGCGCTCAAAAGTGCCTAGGGTGTGGACTGTGGACTGGCTTTGAAGTTGTTGGCTGTGGCCAAAGTCATCCTGGATTGTAAGCGCCAACGTTAATAAAATATTCAATTCTGCTAATTTTATTGTCGCTCTTCAAAAAAGATGACTGAAATTCCATAATTCTTATATACCCTTCTGTTTACTAAGGAACCAAACTTCAGCGGTTCGGAATTTTACGTTATCTTTCATTATTTACTAGCTCCAGGACGTTATTTGGCTTCGGACAACCAAACTTGTTGTACAGCATTAGTTGATTACAAGGTGGTAAATCTCGTTGAAAGTGTCAAGTCAATACCTTTGCGGTGGGAATAACTCCTAAAGAATAAAGTTATTGTTGTCTACCTTGAAATTCAGGTAAAACACTAAGTGATGTGTGGAATTGTGAGCGACTCAAAGTCGGTTGTAGAAGCCTACTCATCAGATAAGAGCAAAGTGTGTGATTAAGGAAAAAGATGCTTACATCCTCTCATTAATTTAGGAAGTATGTAGATCATCCTAGTAAATCATTTTAACCAAATCTGACTTATATAGGTCACGAAAAGCTTTCAATAAGTTTATTTCATAAATAAAAACCAAAATCAATCACATAAATCTAGAAGATTGAAATCGAAAAATCAATTTTCCCCACTAAAAAAAAGTCTATAAGGTAAGATTTAATAATAATTTGTGAGGCCCCAATAAAAAAAATATTTAAAACCTTAATAAGTAGGTAGTCGGTACACCAAAGTACACAAAACAAGTATAACCTCCACCTTATCATACATTTATAAATAAAATTAAACCTGATCCCCCAATCATTGTTAATTTGCATTCATTTCTACTGATACCCTCATTCGAATGAATTTATAATATTCCTGTCTCTCATTCAATTGCTAGTAAGATTGTGCTCCTGAAAATAATCAAAAATCAAAATTTTCTTCAATTAAATTGAAGGCCCTTTGACGTTGCTTTTAAAAATAAAAAAAAAATAAACTTTTTTTTTCAAAAAGAAGAAAAGAAAATTCGGAAACTCTTGTAAGGACAATAATTGTGTCTGTGTTACCATCTAACTTTTCTACCATCCCCTATGCCCGCCCTACCATCAGCAGCCACTGTGTGTGTTAGAAATCTTTTGCGGGCTAAATGTATACGCCGCCGCCAATAAATTTAACCAAATTTCTAGCAGATACCCTTCGGTTATGCTGTATAGTAGGTTTACCGTTCTGTCACTCCACAACCTGCCTCTTTGTGCTCATAATCCAGGTGCTTATCTGCATAAATCAATAACAGAAACGTTCACTGTCATCGTGGTCCTCTTCAGAGGGCGGCGCGGCATGCAGGCAGACGGGTGCGGTGGTGGTGGTAGCATTTCTCAGGGAAGCGTCATCGTCTTTTACCTGGAGGAGAAACAATTTAATCGACATCCGTGTAGAGGAGTATACACAACACACAGAGGGCTCATTCCATTTGGCAAGCCCTTTTCGTTTGCTTTATACGCGCCTTAACTTGCTTTTACCATCAATTGCCTTTAAGGATGTGTCCTCTTCATCTTTATATAGAAAATACCCCCCTCAATATGGGTGGTAGATGACAGCAACCAAGCAAAAGGAAAATAAATTCCTTTTACACTGCCATCAATGTCATTATCCTTATTTTTCGAGAGGGGCCCACAAAATAAGAGTAAAGACGCAATCCCCTCTCAGATGCTCATCCTCGAACCGTTTTCCTTCAGCAGCGATGGTTATATTTTTTCTTCATTTTTTTTTTTGTGTTTTGTTTAAGAAAAATAAGAACACAAGTTGCGTGTATCTTCAAAGATATAGACATCGTAGAAGCACTTTAATCTGTGCTTCCATACCACTCCAATATACGTACAAAGGAGCATGAACCCCTTGCGGGTGGTGCAACAAGTATCCTTACGTGTACGTAATTTGGAGCCATGTTGAGAAATCATGTAAACATGAGAAAATCCGCTTTACCGCTTTTGCTCCCCCATAACTCTGTTCTTGAATTTTTTTTTTTTTTTTCATTTTTTGGGTGAAAGGAGCCGGAGGATTTAACTATACCTACCTACGCAGCTTATTTGGGTTTTCCTTTTATAATGTTTATTTTTGACTCCAACCTTACCTATCTAACTAATTTTTTTTTATTATTATTTGCATAAGAAGCTAGAAAGTCAAAAAATCTTGAAAACAAGATCAAGAAAGTTTTAAATTTATTTGAACTTTTGTTATAAGAAACAATTTAAGTCATTCGGGGAATTAGAACTTTTTTATTTCATGCGCCATCGAGAGTAAAAAAGTTGACAAAATATTGGTTACAAGATGAAATCTGTTTTTTTATTTTTAGGTTAGTTTGTTTGCTTAAGTCGTTTCCTAATGCAAATACCTAGTAAAATTGAACAAAAAGCTTAACTTTTATAGAGTATAAATGAATTATGAATGAACTTAAAGTGGAGGAATTGCATTTGACATTCCGGTCTATTGTCATTTTAAAGCTCTGCCTCCAAGTTATTTAATTTAAGGAATCTAAGTTTTTGGAGTGAGACCAGAGATAGTAGTTTATTCTCGGTAATCTGGTGGCGTCCGAAATATTTATGTGGTTGATGCATGAGTCAGTTGCACTCCTTAAAGGTGGCAGTGCTTACAAGCTCAATGTTATTGAGTTGTTCCCTCAACTTACAATGGTCCATGCATCGAAATGGAAAGCACGGTTATAAGCAATATTTCTGCACGAGTCCTACAAACGACCGTCCGTTCTTCATCGATCAGTGGCCACTTAATTGCGTTTCATATTATGCTAGTACCGCCGAGCGGTAAAAATTTACCGAATCGTTTGCGTCAAACGACTATTACTTTGTTGGACAGTAATTTTTTTGCAACAAACTCCTAAATTCGATTCGGTAAAACAATTATGCGAATGACTACCTATTACACCTGCAACCTCTCTATTACGAACTAAGGCTGTTGCCATTGCGTTACGAACTGGTAACTTATGTGTAGCATACAATGCATATGAAGACTACAAACACAGTCATTTGTTGTCAATAAATTATATGTATATTTACACCAAAAATAAAGTTCTTTGCAACAAACTACTTTCTGAAGAGATTCTGCACAAACTATTCATTCGTTTGCAGCAAACAATAGAATTTTCTAGTAAACGAAATGGCTTTAGATTTGGGAAGCATATTCGTTTGCCGAAATAAACTTATGAAAGTGAGGTCCAAACCAATGGGTTGTTTTGCATTATGTTTGCTGTAATAGAATAAAAATTCTGTTCTGAGTTGGCAACCGCCCGACAATAAAGGGGCCAACCCATAGAATCCGTCGCGTTCGCTACGTTGACGTTTTCAACTGACAGCTCTATAAAATACATACGTTCTTATGAAAAGCGACCCATAAGACGGACGCAACGGCTAAAGTAGCCACACTTTCAACTTCATCAACAACGGATTCGTTGAAGAAACTGACACAACGGATTTTATGGGTTGGCCCCTTAAGTCTTCGAATTCAAGCCAGGTGCACAACGTGGAAGAGTTACACTCAATCAGTTTTGAAATATACACTTGGTTGAACAAAAACTCTTAAAATTCCTTCCCAATACTGTTCTCTTCGAAAACAGATTTTCTTATAATTAGGTACTACCGTACTCCAAGTCAATACCTAATCTTTATAAAATCTAACTACTTCACCGCGTAATTCAAACTTCAGAATTCCCTTCATATAGGAAAAATAAATTTAAATTTAAGAAAAAAACAACTCAATATACTTTTCCACTTAAAGAAAATTCGCACTCAATCTTTTGAAAATTAACAAGTAAATTCTAGGTACAACATAATTAGCACCGCATGTGGATTTTAAAATCGAAACTTTATCCTTCAAGGAGTGCGTCGCGTCACTAAACCTATATTTGTTCAACTTCTTCCATAAGGAGCCAACTTTACCATCGGCATGCATCTTCTTCAGAGTTCAATTTTAACAAACTGAGAGGGCAACTTAAAAACAAGAAAGTTTTTATTTCCACTCCGAAATATGCAACCATCCACAGTTTCTCGTTTGGAAAATCTCATTTTAATAATCCTTATATCCTTTTCCTCGCAAAAAAGTTTTACCTTGTTCTATCAAAATCCAACACATATTCCACCTTACTCACGAAAAAAAAAAACACTCACACTCACACACAAAACTAACCAATCTCGATGTAAGCTGTTTAACAAGTGCCTAGTTCTGACGCCACTTAATCTTGTTCCACAACTTAAATCCTTGCGGAGAACAGCTATGTAGGAGGTACTCGTACCGACATACCAACTCTAAAGCATTTAAGCACGCAAATATACGTACAAACTCCATACTCACTATAAAATACATGATGGTGATGGTGAAGTAGGAGCAGAGGCAACACACATGTGTCCCGAAGGGCTCTTCCCTTAATCAAATTGAATGGTTCATGGTTTAACGCCAAAATCCTGGCAATGAAGCAAGTTTGTGCAGCACACTGATTTCGGGGGTAAAGTCAGAACAAATCCACCATTTTATCTTTGGACAGGTAGAACGTTGAAATATCCCCGTGATGCCAGTAATGTAAGGCACAGAGAAGTGTTTCCGGTCTCTGGTGTATGCTGGACGGACAAAAGGCGTCAAAAAAGAAACCCTAAACGCCCAATTCATAGCGTCAAAGTTGTGTGTCTGGTCAAAGGATGGATGAGGGATATTTTCACTTTCGTTTTTTTTTCTGTTTTTTTGTGAAGAAACGAAAAACGTGTGTGATCGTTAGTTCGTGCGAAAAGTCCTATGGACTGCGATGTGGAAAATCGTTTAAAGTGGTTGACCCAACTCCATATTTTGTTGTTGTTGTCGGTCCCCAATGTGCTTGGTGCCACCCACTCCATATAATGAAAACACATCAGAGGACCACTGATGGATGACGGAACTTCCCCAGAGCACGGATAGGTGTCTCCATTTTATGTATACCTACCGACCCTAGCCCCAGTTTGAAAACAAAAAATGAATCCTTCATCGTCCAGGGATACGATACGGTTACCAACAATCGCTGATGGGTGTGCATTTCACTCATCGCTGCGAATGGGGTCCATTGAGGAGAGGAGTTCGTGTCGGGATTAAATTGGTAAGCGATATTGGCACGAGCTGAGATTAGTTGGCTGTCATCGTCGCGTCGCGTTGCTGTCGTTCGCCAGGAATGATGGGTCTACTAGTGTGTGTTGTTTACATTGTCCGTCCGCAGTTTTCAGTTCAACGGCGGCGGCGGTGATAACAGCAAAAGGTTCGAATGTTGACATTGGCAATATTTTTCAAATACCTACGCGGATATGCAGATATATTTTTTTCCCCTTTTCTCTCTGTTACTTTTTTTTCTTCTATTCTTTTGAATCCATCAGGACATCATCGGGATCACATCCCGATTTATGAAAATTTGTATGTGTTTGTGTGGAAGAATGTTTATGCAAATTTGTGCTTTGTTCCAGTTTTTGAATATATTTTTTCTTTCTTTTTTTTGTATTTAATTATTTTTGTTTTCTTTTCCAATACCCATGCTCATCAAAAGCATTTCAGAGCAACGCCAACGAACGGTATAATTAATTCGGGTCGGGTCGTATTTAAATCAATTTTTTATTTTATTTTTTTTTTTTTTTTTCAAGGCGAGCAGAGTTTTTTTTTCGAATATAATTTAATTTCGGGGATACTATTTGATTTCTGATTACCTCGTTGTCATCGTAGATAAAGTTATGAGTGTATTGGGAATTTTATTGATTTGGTTATTTTTATTAAGTTGGACTTTATGTGGAGGTTTTATTTTGTTTTCATGGGAAATTTTATATAAATATTTAAGAGATTTTTAAATTTAATTGGTTTTGAAAAAAAAATCTAGTGGAAAAACGAAATCGATAGCACTCTAGCGGTGTATAATGGATCTTTATTTAAAAATTATTATTTTTTTTTAAATTTTGATTTGAAGAAATCTTATTTATTGGAAAATTAAAATAATTGCTTCAATTTTTTTCGAAAAATTAAACACATCGTGTTTTGCTTTATTTTAAGGGGTGGGATTAAACGAATATTAAAGTTACTTACAAATTTAACGGATCTTATACGAGCAAGTATATTTTAATATTAGGGTAATTTTGTATTTAAATTTTGTGAGACCTCCCGTGCATCAGGTCTATAATGCTTAAAAAATAAAATGCACGACTCGGTTGCATAAAGTTGGTATGCTATTTTCAGGGAATTGTTAATGGACATATCTAAGCTAAAACAAAATTTCCGTACCCATTTTCGAAAAATAAATTTTTTAACTTTTTTTTAAATACAAAAAAAAATTAATGTGTTTTTAAAGAATAATATTAAGGCTTAATAAAAACATTTTCTGTAAAAAATTCATCAAAATCAGTAGCCTTAGAAAAAAAATAATTCTAAGAGAGATACTGTTATGAACCGATATAAAAATATTTTTGTTTGTTTTTAAAAAAGCACGGACTCTACTAAAAACAGTGTTTTTGAGAAGTTTAAAATTCGATATCTCAAAAACTTTGCATGGTTAAGCAATTCTGAAACTAGATTCTAGTTACGAAAGTCAAAATCTTTTACAAAAATTCAATTTTCTTTTTATGGCCACTCTTCCCACTTTTCCTCTTCCACATTTCTTATAAATGCGTTTATTGTTTTATTTTCAATTTTTGACAATGTTTTACTCAGTTTTTAAAAAAGAGAATTTAACCAAAAAAATCCATACAAAAATCAAAAATATCAAAAAAAAATTTCGTCAATTTTTTTGATTGAAAATTAGGCTTTTTGTTCAAGGCTAATTGTTCAACAAAACAGAAACCTTTATATTGCTGAAAAAAAATTGTGTGAGTCAAAAATATAGCAATGTACGTGAAAACGAAGTTTTAACAAAATCCAATTTTTTTTTAAAAAGATAAAAATAAAAAACAAAAAACAAACGTTTTTGGCTTTTTTCACAATATTTTTGAGGCTATACATATAGAAAAATTATTTGATTCAATTTAAAAGTTCAAGTGACCTCCACTCCAAAATGCGTTTCGCCCAGGTACAACAATGGGCTCATCATTAAATATATTGTTTTTTATTTTATTTATTTATTTTTTTTTTTACCAAAATTAAAAGTACCGGTCGTATACCGGTTTTAGAAAAACTCATTTTTCTCAAAAATTTGTGTTTATAATTAATAATATCTTTAAAATGGCAAATAATATTAAAAAAATCGAAAAGTGGTTTTCGTCATACCGTCCGTCGGTCTGTGCGTCTGTTCGTTTGTGCGTCCATCTGTACAGAGAGCTACAGCCTAAACGGGTTGACGGATTTGCACGAAATTTGGTACAAATTACTTTTTTGCAATTTCCAAGGTTTTTGAATATCTCGATTATAACGAATACCTTCCATATAACGGTTTTGAGTTATTGGATTTTTCTCGAAAACGGCTCCAACGATTTTAATTAAACTTGATGTATGCAATAAGTGTTAGTAACAATATTGCATTTTTGGTTTTTTCTCAAAAAATTCGAATAACGGAAATATGATGAACAAGCTTTTTGCGAAAATTGCCATAATTTTTAGTTATCTCTATATAATCTTTACTGGCTCAACCTATTTTGTTCAAAACTTGTCAACAGGTTCTTGTTTCAAAAAATATTGTGTATATAGTTTAAAAAAAAAAAAATAATAACAAATTTTTTTTTTTTTTGATACATAATAATATACCAAAAAGTTAATTGTTCAATGACTAACGAATATATTTTTATCTTTGAACTACAAGATCAAGTTCGTGAGATCCATTCGTGCATTTTATTTTTTAAAGACCCTGAAAATAAAATTTCAATCCCAGTCTCGTCTGACCAAAATATTTTTAATTTTATACGTTTTCGTATGCGAATTATTTCATCATGTGATATGTTCCAAAAAAATTAATTTTTATAAAAAAAAATACAAATTCTAATGACACAAAATCCCAATATATAGGTTATAAAGATTTAAAGAGATTTTTTATATTCTGAATAATGAAATCCTCACTTTTATGGCCAAGAACTGCAGTAATTATTAGAGTCAGTTACCAAACAACTTATGTAAGAATATTCCAACTACTTTTATCCTTTGTGAACGGACACATCGGAGATACCCCACTTACCTATATCAGGTATGCCTAAGCTATTATAATTGTTTTATGGTAGAAAATCGAACGCAAAATATTTATCCGTTCCTAATAACCACTAATTTGAATAATCTTTAGCTTACTTATGTCGAAGTTACCTCTCTTTAAAAAAACATGTAAATTGTAAATTATAGAAGTGAAACAGCTCATCCATAAAAATGGAATTTTATTTACTTATACATCATTTAGTGAACAAAGTGCTCAAACGTGCTGACCATCCTCAAAACTGGTTCCACTTAAAACACAGTCACGTGCCCCATTTCAAACAATATTCTTTGTTGCCTTTGAAGGCATTTAAAATGCCACACGTCACATTATAAAACAATACTTACCACACAAATTTTTAATCCCTTAAACTGGTTTTTGGTTTCAAATTTCCTGTTATAATATTTGTTTTCATTTTTTTACAAGAAATTTCCACCCCATAGGTAATCACACCTCAAAAACAAAACAAAAAAAAAATATTAAAAAGAAAAAATAATCAACACCAAACGACAGTTTTACTGCTGCCATTTAACGGTGTTGTGTTTCAATAATTACAGTTTTAATAATTCCGCCATTAATTCAACTGGATCCGCATCCGGTGTGTGTGCACAGAGTGCACCAGGTGCAATTTCCCTTAACTTTCTGACTGTAGGTATCCCATTAAACGTAAAAAAACGAAACAAAGGAGAAGAAAAATGCGAATGAAACCTCAAACCAACACAAACAAAAAAAAAAAAAGCCGAATGGTAGTCCGAAATACCAGATTCGCCAAATGGCAATATAAACTAAGAGATGCTGCCAATGTGGGTAGCGAGCGTCTTTTTCGCGCCTCATTACCTTAACTCGGTACTGGGGAGGGGGGGAAATCTCCCTTTAACGCGTCTCTTAATTTCAACCCATTACCTACCACTACCACCGCAATGATGAAGGCGGTCGGTGGCGTCATCGTAGTCGTCGGTTATAATTTTGCAATTTCACCGGCTTAATTACGGACCACATTTCATCTGCTGACTCTCCTTAAGGAAGAACACGAAAGGGGTGGCATAAAAACGTGCCAATTCATTTTAACGACCGCTTGGCTCGTAATGGTCTTAGGCGTTATAAATTCCCTTCAAGAAAAATGTTCATAGTACTCTTTGTGTGGGCGGCTGGCGCGCGGGCAGTGTTAAGGTAAACAATCTGCCCAAGGATGATGATGATGATGATGATAGTCTGATAAGTCCTGCGAATACCTAACCTACCTGGATATGTTTTCCTATTTTGTCGAGCATCCCAGGAAACGCAGAACACGTATGCATCATGGCAGGCAGTAAAGCTGTGCACTTTGTGGCCAGCCATCAGCAAGTCATGCCCCAGACACTGTTGCGACAACAAAGAATGCGTCTTTGAACAAACTACTAAATGCCAAGGTGTAGCGAAAATATTTTCTTAAGCTGTTATCCTTAAACGGCACCCTCTTGGTCATCCTGAGGCTGGTTTGGTGGACAGTAGGTAGGGACTACGGACTACGTAGATGTGAGCTGTGAGATGAGCATCAAGAGATGGGGGTTGGGGGTGATTTTCATCATCATACACCCCAACTACTCTTGATGGAATTTATTAAATGCGACTTTGGGAGAAATGAGAAAATTGCAGAGGAAAAATTAATTATTATTTTTTTTTCCTCTTTCATCGTGTCGTTGTCGTCTTCATATTCCTTATCTGTCTTCTTTTCTTATTTTTTTTTCTTTTTTTCTTCCTTTCTTTTTTGTTTGCTTATTTTTATCTCACTTAATTTTTATCATTGCTGTCTTCGGGTATAGTATCTTGTGTTTTTGTTGTTGCTTTTTTGTTGGGGTTGAACTGGCAAGCTGACGGACTGACTTGGGGGTGTTACGTAAATCGTCCTCATAATTGTCACGAAATTAGATTTCTTGTGATTTTTTTTTTGTTCTTTTCTTGTCCAGAAAAAATTATTTTTACATGTATTTTTTATTTGGCAATGTTCATAAACTTATATACTTATGTACTTTCTTTGTCCATATTCTTGACTTTATTTTATCCGTTAAGCGATTTTGTGATAGAAAAAGAATTAATGTATTTTTGTTTTTTTGCTATACAGTCTGTGCTGAGAGGTTTGTTAAAAAAAAGTAAGAGCTTACCATGATTGTTGCAATGAATAAGCGTTTATTAGACCATTTTATACCAATCGATTATACGAAAAATGATTTTGTCACACAATTCTGCGACTTAACATGAACGAAATGAGTGAATATGAATTTTATGATAATTATACCAGTCCATTTTTTTAATATAGATTATACCAGTTTATACCAATTACGTAAAGTTAAGAAAAAGTAGTGGAAGGAATGATTTTGGGACTCAACACTATCACTCAAAATTTGAGAAAAAAAAAATAGGAAAAAAAGATGAAAGAAATGCTGCCAGGAACAGTAAATTATTTTGTTTATACCAGTTATTTTTAAATGTACTTTCATTTGATAGATTTGTGAAGTTTTACTTTATTCATATGGCAATTTTAGAAGCTACCTCTTGAGTTTACTACGTGATACATTGAATTCTTTTATAATATAGGGCAAATAGATTGCACATAGTTTTTATACGATTTATTTGCTAATTGGTATAAAGTAAATTAATCGACATAAGGAGCATGTTTATTTCTCTAAAATTTATAGAGAAATATCATGTTTTGTTTCTTTTATTTTAAGTCATAAAGCAGATACGTTCAGATATACCATTTGGAACAGTTATAAAATTCAATAATTGCAAAAACAGACATTCCATGGAAAATTAATTAATTTAATTAAAACTGAAGCTATTTTTTTAATATAATTATTATGATAGAAATGGAATATCCTATTTTGCAACATCCCTTCAATGACTATAATTTTATAAGTTCACCTGTGGCATACTACTAAGACGTTCAGCTGTTTATTACTTATTTGTTTTTGTTCTTTTATACCTCAATGTAGTTGTGTACTGCAAGACATTTGCATTTTAATTGAGTCAATTAATAAAGTTTCAAATGGTTTTCGAATTGGGGGTCATTTTTATTTTCTTGTTTTTTTTTATTTTTTTTATTTTTTTTTTTTTTTTTTTTTGTAGGGAAGAAAAAAAAATAATTACATTTTATTTTAAGATAGAAAAATAGCAGAAAAGTAATTAAGAATTGTTTTTCTTTTTTTTAATTTAGATTTGATTTTTAAAATGATATTCAATCGGATTTGAATTATGCTGAATATCATTGATGTTTAAAAAAAAAAATAATAATATATAATCTTTATGGAGGATTAAAATTATTTATTATGTATTAAATTTAAATTAATTATTAATTTAGTTTATAAAAGTTTTTCTTAGTTAAATCTTTCAACAAAAAAAAAAAAAAAAAGATTTAAAGGTGTTTGTTAGGCAAGGTGATTAACATAAGATTTGGCAAAAGGTTAAAGCATGTTAGTTTGGAATTTGAAAAATATAAATCAAAAATCCTATTCCTGTCCTTCAGATAAAATGGGCTGTTTTCTAAAAAAAATTAATTAAAATAGAAATAAAACAATTACATTCGTATCACCCTAAAGCCATTTTCAAAAAGGAGGTATCTATTTCATACTTTTCTTTTAAAACAGAATTGATTGAAGCTAAGTATACAGTTCTTTTCAGTAAAAAAAGAACTGTTTTGACTTTGAATTCAAAACAATTTGAAATCTTTTTTCCCGCAAATAAAATACTGAAAAAAAACTTATCAAATTGAAGGCTGTCAATTATTTTACATAGTGCCGAAAAATCCAGATTCGCAATGCTAAAATAATTGATTTTTTTTTATTAAACGAAAACACCAGTAATCAAACTTTGTTTAATAAAACTTTTTGAAAAAAAAAATTTTAATCAAAAACAATACCAATACAACCAGTTTTAAAATTTTGAAAAAATAAATATAGATGGAGTTTTCAAACTGCTATTTTTCCAAAACGTTGCTTTTCATTTTAAAACTTATTATCGGTGGCAAATAGCTAGAAGGCCTTAAGTTATTTTTTTTATTTTAGAAAATTGAGTTTTAATATTAAAACTCTTGAAAAATAATTAAAGTTTCCTTTTAGGCACACTTTATTAAATTTTTGTTCTTCTTGTCTTGCTATTAAAAAAAAATCGATTTTTTTAAATTCAAATGTATTTCAGTATTCAATTTTTTAAATTTTTAAAAATGCCAGAATAAAAAAAAAGTGTTAATAAACACATTTTGAAAAAAAATTGGTTGAAAAAAAATTAATTTTAAATTTGAAAATTTCTTTTTCATTTTTCTATAAAAAACTTTATTTGATAAAACTAAAGATTGCATCATATTGTTAGTCTTGCCGTTTTTTTCTTTATCAATGATTGAAAAAACAAAATCAAAAAAAAATAGATCTCCCCTTTCTGTTGTGCTTTTTTTTAATTAACCTTTGTAAGTACCTTCTTCTCAGATTTTATGCGAAAAATTAAAATGTTTGAATGTCCTCATCGAACGAAGAGTTTAACTTTGGTTGTCTCCTAAAACCCGCGGCACTTCTAATGGCAAGTTTGCAATAATTCCACTGCTAGTCTATAGTTAGTGCTGTAGCTGTTGGTAGGTTTTTCAAGAGATTGAGGAACACAAATAAGATAAAAGTTTGCCAACAACGATTTTTTCATAATATCCACTCTTGGCTTGGTTACTTGATCAGCAGACCATCAAGTTCCCTTGTGAATATTGAGGTTCAGAAATTTACCTCCGACAGTCGAATTAAAAATGCCCCTTTTCTGATCTGAATGCGTTAACGTCACACTTCGGGCCCCTAAAATGCATTCTCTCTAGAAGTTCGTAGAGTATTTCCTTGGTCTTGTCATCATTCTCCACTGTTAGGGCGTATGCACAATAAGACTAGTACAGTCAGTATTTTAGTACTCACTGTTGACTGTATGCTCCAGTCAAAGAACTTTTGTAAATTAAAAGACTTACGAAATTTAATGGGGTGGAAGGGCTTGCTAGCGTCATTCTACTCCACTTTGAGTTGCTTATTTTATTTGAATTATCAGTTACTATTTTTGCAATTTTTATAAATCATTTTTCGTAAGTATATGTCACACCTACCCTGCCAGCAAAAGTTAGATATGCATAAGGCATAACTTTGGCAGCTGGTAGCCCCTGCTCATTGGTAAATGTAAACTTGTATTACATCACCAGTTACTGATAAAATGATCTCCAGAAGACGCCATAGAAGTCTTAATTCTGTGGTCACATCAAGCTAATAGCAGCGGGTTCCTAAAATTGCGGTTGGTAACCAGTCATATTTTGGAAACTAATCGCTAAACTCTAGTAGGCAATTGGTCTATGTCTCTAGATCTTGACGTACACCTAAAGAGTGATGCAAAAATCAACAATATAAATTGGCGAAACCATATTTTTGAATTATGCTTTTCCAATTCCAATAGACTAAGTTAAAAGCACCCACAAAAGTCTGCAAACACAAATCCATTTACAATTTTTCTTCTGCTTTTTTTTCTAATCTTATACAGAAATCCCGAAAACAAAGATATCAAAAACTGTCTAACTTTTGGTAAAACATAACTCATTCAACATGCCACCCTCTTTTCTACTACCCATAACCCATACATGCCTCTCCAAAAAGGCCTTCCCCAAATGCCAAAAACTTCGACTGCTCTCAGCAATGAAAGAGTTGAAATTTCCGCCAACTGTCCAGAAAGAGATTCCGCATAACTTGGACAGTACAATGAATCCATTTTACTTTCCTAAAATCGCAGTCCTCGGTGTACACTCCGTACAGTGTACATCTCACAGCCACCTACCATGCGACAAGGTAACGACAAACAAAGATAGCATAGGTACGTAAAGGAACTCACATTTTTGCCTACATTCATCTCCTCTATTGTCGCCCAACCCAATTCACGTTGACCAGTCGTCCGTGCCAAGTCAGTTGAGATGTTGTTGTTGGATGGCGTGTGTCGTGGTGGTATGGAGACGAAAAGAGGCATTCAACATGGAAACACAAAACGATTCAGAGTGTTTCAAGACCCCACCGCTGCTCCACTCCGCCAGCCTCACCGCTCGTCCCATTTGCGTCTGTGTATGTTATACACTGTTGCTTTAATATGAAATGCACTGCTCCGTTTAATTCGTTCCATTACAGTTCAGTGAATATTTGGGTTCCATAACAATCGGTTATCAATGAATTGTGCCTAATGCTGTATCCAGAGGCTGTGATGGCTAGAGAGAGAGGAGGGCAGCCACTGCTGCTATGCTACTTCAGAAGCAAAAGCAATCGGACAGCGGCGGAAGCACCCAGGCATTGCTTTGTGTGACCGAGTCGAATATACATACCAACAATCTACTCGTTCCAAGTCCGTTTTTCGAAAAATATGTGTACACATTGCGTCGTGCCTGATTGCTTTCAACCCTTCTATGGGGGTGTTTTGGGAGGCATCCGACAAAGGGGGGAGCTCGTCGACAAGAGAACTTTTGAAAATTGGAAAAGATTTGTTGAAAACTTCATTCATTCGTCCGACAGCATTGTTTTTGTTGTTGCTTTTATCCTCAATGTACCTTGATTATGGTTGCCAAGTTGGATGTTTTTATGTTTCTTATTTAAAAATGAAATCTAAGAAAAATTTGTGTTATAAAACGCTAGTTCCATAAATCGTTAGTTTGCTTAAATTGTGAAATTCAAAAACAAAACTTAAATAAGTAAGCTTGTTACTATCACCGGGAATATCCAAAATAATGCCCTTCCTTAACTACTTCAGCTATTTTTAAATATTTCGGGACTTGGAACATTATTTTAGAAGCCTTCCAGTTGTTGTGCTTGTTGTTCTTCTTTTTACAATTTCATTGATAATTTTGCAAAAAAAAAACAAACATTTGAAAAGTGGCAACCATAGATGTCATTCACTCCCACTACCACTCTCTTTCTCTAAGTTTTGTTGTTTGTTTTTGCCCCATTGGACAGATGTTGTGTACACATGCATTCCATCGGTGCTGGAAGAAATGGATGAGATTTCCGTTATTCCGTTTATTTTTCTTTTTTCATCACTTTTATTGAACCCCCCCCCCCCCCCCCCCCCTCGATCCCTCAACTGATACTCGTGGGGTTTTGTTATGCAAATGTATATGTACCGAATGTTGGCAGAGAGATAGTAGTGTCGCGGTTAAAGAACCAAGGACCAAGGACATTCAGCCAGCAACGGAAGGTGATGTTGATGTGCTATACCTATAGAACCATTGCGCTACCCCTGCCACCCCTGCCTCCTCTGTACCAAGCACCTCTATTACATTGTAAGAGCTATCGTCGTCGTGTCGGTTGGTCGTTGTCGATGGGAAATCGATTTATTGCACACTTTCTCGCATTTAATTGGCACTCACTACGGGTGAGTGGAAAATTATGTGAGTGAGATTGAGTTTTATGAGGTAAGCCTATCTGGGCAGACACAGAGACTCTCTCTCTCTCTCTCTCTTTCGCTCGGGCCATAATAAAAGGTAAATATAGATAGAGAGTATTGTCGTATATTAACAGAAGGTGCAGCAACAGAGCCTTAAATGCCTATGTCAATTTATATTTGCCAATAGCAGCACAAGGTAGTTGCGGATGTAAATCAGCACGACTTCTGCACAATCAGGTTAATTAGTTTTGTTCGTAAAAGAATTTGCAAAAGTAGTAAGAGTGACCCATGTTTTCATGTGTGTTGTGTATGGATAGAAAGATGCTTTGTGAGGAGTTCTTAAACATTTTGCAGAGAAGGAGGGGGTGAGGGGGTAGGGGTAAAAATGAAGTTAGATAAACGATTGTAATCGTGTATTGAACAGTTTGAGCCTCTAGTGTATTTCTTTTTTCCTATTTTTTTTTTTTTAAGGAGGACTAAGATTTTTGTAATTTGTTTTCTTACCATAAGGATTAATTACTTAAAATATTAGACCGATCTCGGCCTAAACCAACAAGCCCCTCTATGCAATCCGGTCCAGACCATATCTATCTGTCTCCAGTTGCATGCACCAAGATGGTTGAGTCATTCTCCATTAGTGTGGAATTGTTGAGGAATTTCGTTCTTTATATTCTTGACTGAGAAGTTAGTGTTCTTCGCTTTCTTTTTTTTTACGAAGAGCTCACAGGCTGCCCACCGAACAGTTCTAGTTTCAATCTTGGTTGCATGGATTTTGTATCGAACCAGGGGTTACGGTTTGGTCGCTTTGTCAATTAAGGCACATCAATGGAGGTACTTCTGATGGCCTGTTGCTAGCATTTCCACTGGACTTTTATGTTAAGTGCTCTCTGAGAAATTAAGGGAGTTGTGATCAGACAAAAATCCTGGCCATCTCTGGCAATGCAAATTTTTCAACGTTGAAAATTTTTGCAATATCCGATTTTCATTTTAAATTTGGTTGACAGTGTTTTGGTCACATAATAAAGAATTGCATTTCACGTCACCGATTGATTTACCAGTTCTGTATGCCAATTTCTATATCCACACTTAAGAATTCAACAGGAGATGCGAGTGAAACAATACCCCCTCGAACCAACCCGACTGCTGTCATAATACTACCGACACCCGAAGATCTTAGCAAAGATCCTGAAAGTAGATAATTTCTGTAACCAAATGTCTGAAGAGAGCATTAAAATATTTGAAATTTTGTCCAATAGTTTGAAATTATTGAAGTTGAATAAAAAAAGACCCCTTACGTACTTTCTTCAGTAATACCCTTGTAAATATTGAGGTTAATGCAAATCACCACCAAACCGAAGATGTCCTTCTTTCTGATGTCCAACATTAAAGTCGGAAGTAAAATCTTAATGCGTGTCTTACTTACGGCACCTATCCCACGACACATTGGAAGGTCGTAGAATACTTTCCTAAATGTGTCCCTCTTATCAGAAGCCACATCCAAACAATCACAGTTTCTGCTTTTTGCGGTACTTGCCGAAATAAATATCGGAGGATTTCACGTTTAGAATACCTTTTCCATATCCTCGGATAGCTGGTTACCTGTCTTGTTGGAACTTGGAAGTGCCATTGACCACAAGTTCCATGATCACAGCTCTAAGTTTCTTAGAAGAAGTCACAGTAACCGTAAGCGCTTTCGTTACGTCAAACTTTACCCATTTCAGGCACTTTAAATAAAAAAAATTTAAGAAACCTGAAATATACCAGCAAGTCTTTAGTACAATCATGACATAACGAAAAATGTGCAAAATCAGCTTTTTCACACACTCCTTCTACCACAAATAAACTTCACAAAATTTACACAAGAATTCTTTATAAGCAGATAAAGTTTGTTGGTTTGTTTGTTTTATTTTTTTGTTGTTACTCCTTCCTGCCAATAAAATCAAATATTTTCCAAGTAACACCTTAAAAGTTGCATAGCGAAAAGTTTTCGGAAATTATGGTGTAAGAAGAATTTTGTTTGATGAAAAAGAAAAACAATATATATCCTAGCCTTGGGATAGAGAATAATTTAAATTCTAAGAAATGTTTGTTATTTTTTTTTTGTACTGTAGTCAATTAAAGTGTTTGGAAGCATAGAATCATTACAATAGCAAATATATATGGCCTTCCTGGACATTATGAATATTGTTTTCAATTATTAAATTATACACGTATTTAATGGTTTTAGTGTGTTTACTTTAATTGTTTATTTTGAAAAAAAAAAAATATTTAACTTCTTTTCTTTTACACAAAAACGCTGTATATGAGTTAATTTTGCCAAAGTAGTCTAATTGTCTTCATTTTGATTTCATAAGATTTGACATTGAAAAGATCCTTTAAATCATGTGCTATAAGTTTTCATTATATCCGAAGCTTTTTTTGTCAGTGTTCAACTCCCCATCATCGCCCAAAAAATACTCTTTCACTGCAGATATTTCCATGGATTCTTTTGATTTCTTTCTTTTGTAAACGCAATGCTTATGGCAATTTTATTGAGGGTAGTACTAGTACCCCTTTACTTTTCGTAATATGTATAGGCCTTGTTTTACCTTCATGCTAATTTCTTTTATGGATTCTGTTAGGCACCTTATTTTCACGGTAAAAAAAACAAAAGAATTGTCAACTACCGTTTATTTAATTTGTTTGCATTATTATTTTAATAAATGGGAGGGGATATTTAGAAACTGTACCATGATATCTCTTGACAACCAGCCTTTCAATTGCTCCCCCCTAGCTAGGAGCTAGGGGTACTTTGAATTCCAAATAAGCAGTTTATTGTTTTTATTATCCTTTAAAAAAGAAATAAAAACAAAATGTATTCGAAATGCAAAAATAAACATGAAGTACAATCATCATTGGGGTGCTTCGATTCTTAGAAGCCCATAGTCAAATTTTTGACAAAGATGGCCTATGATGGTTCTTCCTCGCAGCCCTTCATTCAATTCAATTCAATTCAAATATTTCGTTTTTAAAAACGAAATAATACCAACTTGGCATTATTGCACTTTTCAAAAAGAAATAATG
Organism: Meliscaeva auricollis; assembly: GCA_948107695.1. Lineage (NCBI taxonomy): Eukaryota > Metazoa > Arthropoda > Insecta > Diptera > Syrphidae > Meliscaeva > Meliscaeva auricollis. Next base: position 15,958,611 of record OX403617.1, on the reverse strand, counting down.
CCAAAGAAGCAATTCAAATAACGAATTTTTTTTTAAATAACAAATTTATTGGCCTACTAAACATTGGGCAGGTTCAGAAATCGTTAGGGTCTAAGGACTTAGTCAATTTTCGGGTATATGATTGGTCAGCTGCGAAACTGGAAGGATTTTTGATTGACAGCTGACCAATCACAGACCTCAAAATTGAGTGAATATTTAGAACCTTACGTTTTCTGAACCTGCTTATTCTCACGGCATTGAATTTGATCAAAATGCAACAAATGCTCTTGAGAAGTTCCTTATATACTTTCAAAAACCATTTTTGTGATGTATCCCTGATTGTTTGTATGGTATCTTAGACAATGTACGACTTTTTCAATCTTCTAATAGTTCTAGGCGAAAAATCAAGTTTTTGTAGTTGATTTGTTATGATATATGTAATAATAAAGGCCTGTACCTCTACCAAAAGAGGCACCTTGTTTCTTCCAAAGTTTTCCACAAAATAATTGACTGGGCTAAAATGATTTTGAAATTGTTCAACATTTTATGAGCACAAAATACCAACTTGACGAGAATCCCCCTATGATTAAACAAAACTTGTCACATATTCATAAACCGGAAACATTTAACCATTAGTTTAGCCTCTGTTATGCTTAGTTGTCATTTAGAAGCACCTTATTCGCCAATAAAAGGTATCTAGGTGGCAAGACTCCTTACCATTTGCCAATGACAATATAATTGTTTACATACTGATACTTCAAAATAATGAACAATCACCATGCATTGGACTATGACGAACGAACGAAAATGTTTTGCTGACAAAATTCCATATACATTCACCAAAAAAACAAAAAAAAAACATCACACCCACTATTTTACCAACCACGTGACGATCGGGTGCGCACACCACAAAAGCAGCATCAAAAACTCTTATACACTCTAGAGACCCAATACACAACAAACTTCCGGTTTTCAAAGAGTTTACTTTCCTATACACACACAAACACACACATACTACAGACTGATGAGTGATATTTACAAAAAACAAAAATATAGGTTGGATATTTCCGGTCGGTCCGTTCGCTCCAAGAAGAAGTGTAAATTGTTTCTCCCCTCTCGTATTCCTATACAATAATGCACTTGGATGGATGGATGGATGGAACACAGAATACAAGTAGTGGACGCTTCCTTTCCACCCATCGGAGCACTTCAAAAAACGGCTGCTTTGACTGATTTTCAATGTGCTGCTCATCATCCGATAGAGTGGTTTTCTTAACAAGTGAACCAAAGCAAAATCACGGGGAAGGGCTGCTAAACAACAAAGATATTTCTAATATACTTACACAGCCAAAATTATCGCAGCCATCTATAGCTAGGTAAGGTACCCACTCCCACTTCCATAATAATCATCAACATCGTCATCATCAAAATCACATCCCTAACCCTTTGGCTACCTCATTTAGATGTTAGCATCTCTCTTTTTGGCGAAAAGTGTTTTGTGTCCATCTCAAAAACCTCCAGCCTCTCAAATGAAAAAATAAGGGAGTGAGTCAAAGAGGCAAACCAAAACAACAAGCTGAAGCTGAAGCAGGCATAAGACCATAGCAGCAAAGCAAAGCTCCATCATCAGTATTATTGAGCACCCGAAAATCTCCTCACTACTGGCCTCTTTCACGGATGAACTGTCACATCCACATTCTCGTGTCATGCTCATTGGACATCGCTGCGCGCCGTTACTGTTAGAGATGTGCGCAAAAACCCAGGCACAAGCTCTTCTCGTTCTCGTGTGTCGATGTCGCTATATCGGTTGGGATTTTTTCGGGGGTTGAAAACGGGCAGTTTGTATTTCATATACGAGAGTTGGTACTCCATTCTCAATGCTGCTAACTTTTCATACACCTCGAGGTTTTCGTTTTTAATCGAGTGCAGAGGTTGTGTCATTCGCAGTTCGTCGTTCGTTGAACTCAAACCATCCAGAGATATACTCTTTCTCTATAGTTCGTGTTTTAAATTTTATTTTCTGCTTCTTGTTGTTGTTGTTGTTGTTTCAAAAACTCCATTCGGAATTCATAATTTTGATGAAAAAAAAAAACAGAAATGAAACTGGAGTATCGGATATTGATACAGAAATATTTTCCATCAGTTCAGTTCAGTATCGTGATGTCGGGAGAGTTGGTCGTGTGCACTGAAATACTCCTCCGTGTCCGTGATGTGATGATGGAAAAGTAATTTCCGGAACAAAACGATATCAGAAATACGACGACGACGACGATTCACTATTAGTGTAACAGTATTATACCAATTTCGTCGTTCGGCATCAACGAACATAACAACCCCCAAAGTATAAGCTAGTAGCAGTACCTTACTACTATCGGCATAACGTTTGGTGGAAAAATGTAATTTTTTGTCGATTTATAAAACGGTGATTAGATAATAACGCTTATTCGCAGATAATTTGATTTCGTGATGTTATTTAAGCTCAAGGCGTTGTAGATATACAATTCCTGTTAATTACCCGGGTTTCATTCTGTGTGAGTAATAACTTCAACGAAAAAAAATAACCCTTGGATATTGTTGGTTTTTTTTTTTCGTTCTTAAAACAAAAAAATCAAAAAAACTTGTTGTGTTTTCCGTGTAACGAACTTTAAGGGTTACTTCAACAAGAAGCCCGAAAAGGCAGTTAAGGTGAAGGTGGGGGTTGTTTATCTTGTGACGGAATGAAATCATGTTTCAACTTTTGATAATGTGTACTAAATGCAGTTTCTCAAGGAAATAATCAAAGGTGAGTCAAAAAAAAAATTTTTAGGTACTTCAAAAATCACAGAAATTGTATTTTTGATATTAAAAACACTCTAAAAAGTGACTTGCATCTTTTTATTTGTTTAAAAAATCTCTAAACAAAATAATATTCTAATCAATTAAAAAAAGAAATCATCAAATTTAATCGAATTCATATCTGATATATCCACTTTTCGGTAAATAAGTTGGGCGTTATTTTCCATATTGTTCATTCCATATGTTAGAATGTTTCGGACTGTTGAACAATATTGTTTGGGGAACAAGTAACTTAGAACTACGGAAATAGTTGTCTTTTTTTGTCATTTGGTCAAGGTTCAGTTATTAAATCGGATGTTTGTTGGATTTTGTTTTTTTGTTCCTTTTTTTTATGAATGTTTTTGAAGTATATTAGGGTGAAGTCTTGTGTATAGTGAATTTATTTCGATTGTGTTCGGCTGTGTTTGGATGAAATGTTAAATTAGTTTTCTATGGTTTTTTTTTTTTGTTTAATTGATCTGCATTGTATAATTTGTAAGTAAATAGTTCTGTTCGGTGTGATAGTTATGATGACTTATTATAATGAATTTAGACAAGTATTTAAATATGTGTAAATAGTACGAGTAGATCATGATAACTATTTATTTATTTAAATGAAAAAATAGTTCAGTAAGGTATGGTATTGAAATTTTTATTAAAACAGGACACTAAAATGAAATAAGAATAAAGTTGAAAAAGTAGTCAAGTACTTGCATTTTGTTGCAGACAGCATTAAGCAAAATTAAAACATACGATTTTAAAGCTTGTAAGAAGTAATATATTATCTTTTGAAGGATTAAAAATTTTATAAAAAAATTGGTAATCTAAATAAGAGTCATCACCGAAAATTTGCATCGACTCTAAAGATATCACTGCAAAAAGAATTATGTATATTGAGAATCAAAACCAAATGTTTAAGGCTGTCAGAATAACATAAAAAAAGATTGGAAACCATTGCATTAGAACGTTCGTTATTCGAGCATCCAGCTCTAAGGTATAAAAACTATATCCAAATAATTGATAATTCAACAAAAATCCTCTAATTCAGATTTTTATTTTGACTCCCGATGTCCCTTGTAGGCGCTTTAAATTTCTTATGGGAAACACATAGGATTATTTTTTATGTTTTAGAGTCTTGTTTATCCCTATCTCCGATATACTCAGAAAAATATTTAATTTTATCATAAAAAAGGCAAGTTTTTCAGATATTAATTGTTAAAAAATTGTAAAAATAGTTAAAAAAAATTCAGTTATTTTTACTATTTCCTCCCACATATTTTGTTTCGTTTCCAACCTTCTCAAATTTTTTTTTTTTGCAAAAAAAAATGTAGAAAAAATTTTATGTATTTCTATAAACTTTAAGTGCCAGGGGTCAAAATATAAATCTGAAAAAATAATTTTTTTTCAAATACATATACTTGGAAATAAGTGATCCAAAAATAAATAACGAACCGTCTAATATACAAATATATAATGTAGATCTATTTTTACAATTTCTTACAATTTTCAAAAATTATAAGAAATTTGAAATTTATAAGGGACTTCTGAATTAATAAAGAAAACTTTCACGACAAGAAAGATGAAAAACTTTGTATTTCTTATTACAAATTTATTTCTGTAAAAATACATAATACGTTAAATTCACATGAGTTTTTGTACATATTTTCAGTTTATTTTTACTTTTTTTAAGTTAATTTCAACCATTCTAAATTAATTAATTATTTCGTTGTTCCTTTCCAAGGTATGATAATGATTGTGGATTAAATAGAAAATGTACAACTAGCTCGCACGTACTTGCTCTCATGATCACAGTTGATGTGCACGTTAAAGCCACTTGTATGAAGTTTTTTAACAAAAAATAATAGTTTTATATGAAATGTAAACTAAAAACATAAAAATCATTATTAAAATGACTTACAACTTTTAATTTGGTTATGAGCTCAAAACTGAGTTAAGTTTAATCCAAATGCAATCACAGAGCAGGTGGACTAACAGTGACGTATACATGGGGGTCACAGGGTCATGAAAACAGTCAATAGTTTACTTCAAAATCATGATGTACATTAAAATAGGGATTATAATATCAAATTATAACTTTTTCAAAAGCCAAATATATCTATTCTTCAGTTTAGATATGGGAAGCATTGCCTTTGTTTTCAATGTTTTTTTTTTCGTTTTAAGTAAAATTTTTGGAAAATTGCCCTCCCACCTAAACGAGGTAAAATGGCCCCCATTCGAATACGTTTTTTCAGGTTTTGACACAAGCTACAAGATCTAGCCTTTTGTCATACCTTATGCGAATAACCCTACGTACATACATAATGTGTGTATATCATGCATATTAATTGCATTGATATAATTTTTATTTAGCACGAGAACCCGGACACGTCAACGTTTTATGATGAAATAGAAAAATTCTAAAAAAAAGTATAAATATAACATTCTTATTCCCAAACTCTTTCGTGACTATGTTTTACACAAAACTGAAACTTTTTTCTACCTACTTTTCATATGAATAACCCACCAGAAAAACAAAAGAACGAAATACTCAATTTTCAAAAATTATGATAAAAATCAGCATCAGCATGGTCCCAATTTATGGCTATAGAAAAAAATCGAAATACAAAGTTCTATTAATTTTGAAACTTATTCCATTTCATTGGCGAGACTACCATCAAGATAGTGCCACCAAAAAACATTGGAACTGAAGTAGAAAGTAGAAAAATACATGCAAACTTGAAGATTATTTAATTATATAACGCTCCAAAAATGAATTCACTGCCGCATGTTTTGAGAATTAAATGCACTTTGAAAGTTGCAGAAAAAAAATCGATCATTTTCCGGAAAGATTTGCATTAAAATTAATGAACAGATTGAAGATTTAATTTGAAAAAATGTAAATTTGAACTTAACCCTAGTTTTCCAAATTCTAAACTTTTTGGCTTTATGGATCAAATTATTTTAAGGATAACAGAAGTGATCAATGAGGTTACAAATATCCAAGGGAAAATGTCTCAAAAACGTGTCCGATAATCCAACAATCCGATAATTTATTGTCATTTTAACTATGTATTATAAATAAATGTTTATTTTAGTGATTTCAAACAAAATTATCTTTGAAAATACAGTCAACTTTAAGAACTCCAGCAAATTTCTCCAAATCTGGTTGATAGTAATGTTGCCTTGTCGCTCAGCAAAAATTATATTATACATTTACCAAAGAGACCAAAAAACATGATTTAAAAATGTGCCACAAATGAGTGTGTTTCTATTAAATATAGTTTTTTTTTTAATTGTTTTGTTGATTTGTTGTTTGAGAAACAGATATTTAATACTATAAATATTTTCTAACAATTCTTTCTTTATTTCTGATACTTGATAAGAAATTAGTAGGTACTTATTAAAATGAGATTTTTTTCAAATTTGTTTATCTAATCACTTCATTTTACATAAAGTTCCTAAAATTTTTTTTTGTAGATTATTTTAAAGTTTTTCCTATTTATTTCTTATTTTTCTTGGTTTAAGCTTAAAGAAAAGGATAATTTTGTATAAAGTTGAAAGAAGAAAAAAATTAATATCAGTTGTCTCATACTTTTTGATATTATTTTATTGTATTCAACTTAAATAAAATTTGTTTTATTTTCATTTCAAAAAAATCAAATGATTAAACACAATTTGTCGCATAAACATATTTTGAATCAAATGCCACCCCATTTACTTATCGAAATGCAAAGATGCAACGCTTGAATGCTATTAACATAACCAAACAATATATTCACAAAGAGGGTCAATAGACCATGACAATGTGTGAACTCATGAATGACTAAGCGGTGCTCATCGATTGTGTAAAGTAGTTTTCCAGGAATTCAAGATGAATGTTATTATTGATGAAGTGAAGTGCCAAGTGTATGAACAATTATTTTATTGAGAGTTTTGTGTATTCACATGTGTGTGTGTGGTTAAAACTATGATAAACTGAATTTAAATGGAATGATAAAATTGAAGAACTTTAAAGAGCTTGAAAAGGACATATTTTGATCCTTTTAGTTTTTTACTACATCTTCGTTATTTATTCTGGTAGTAATGTTTGGTTAAGACTACTCAAATTGTTAGCAAACTTAAAATCAAAATAGTTTTTGATAGACAAAAATACATTTTAGAGTTGAATTTTTGGACAGTACAGATAAAATTTAAGCAGATTTCAACATTTGGACTACAATTTGCAATTGTATTTATATATTTGAGGATTTTATATTTGCGGAAATATACTGGTACGCGACACAAAAGTTTTCCTGAGAGTTTAAGAAAAAATATCTTATGATTCCAGTCAAATTCTGTTTTAAACTGAATGCAATGTAGTGTTAAAGTTATGTACACCAACATTTTTTGTGAAAAATTAAGACGTCGTACAAAAACTTGTTCAACACATAAATTTGGAAATTTTGTAAACGGTTTAAGCTAAAAATGTTCATATTTTGGATTATGCACCAAAAAACAATAAAAAACATTTTTTTGTAATTTTTCAATGATTTCTCATGTTTCCCGTGATAATTTTTGTTGGATAACTTCCGATTCGTACTCAGCATCGCGAAAAACATAAAGTTAACCATTGAAAATTATTACTTCTGAATTGGACCAAAGAGAGTATTTTCAATTAAATGATTTAAAATGATTTAGACAGATGAAATGCACTTCATGTACATTTCATTAAAAGTTTTGTAATAAAGGATTTACAAGTGAAGAAATTCGACGTTAAATGTACCAAAAAAAGGGGTTTTTGACATCAGATTTGGATTGTGTGTGCCAAAATCCTTTAGAAAATTATAGTTTTGATGGAAGGCGATTTTTGTTGCAGACCAGTGCTATCAAAAACTATATGAAAAACAGCCGGAAAACACCGAATTCCAATGAACTGGATATTTTTTGGTCAATTTATAATTTTAATAAATTGTTAGATACAGAATTAAAAAAAAATAAATTTAAATCATTTAGAAAAGTTGGAAAATTGCAACAAAAAAAGGAAATACTTTTCCTTGTACTAACGCTATTTTAAGAGATACAAGAATAAATGATACACCATTAGAAAGTTTTGTTTATCATTTATTAAATTTAAAATTGTAATGCATCTCTTCAAAATAGAATTCTAGCACTTAGCTACCTTTAAATCCAGTATTTTTGGAAACAAGAGTTTCAAAACACAACTTTAGAGGATTTTACATTTTCTGTACAAAATTATCAAAAATGGTTTTACAAATGAGTGTATTATTTATTGCAATCGCACTATTCTTATCCTCAAGTTTTTTTTTAATAATCTTTCCAAAAATAATTTTAAAAAAATGTTTAAATGAACTGAAAAACTCAATTCGTAACTGCGCTTTCAATACTTATATTTTTTTACACTTTTTTCCCCTTCCTAGCTATACCATTAAACTATACCCTTCAGAAAAAACCCACCTTAAGTGCAAAACCAACAAACTCGCACACCTTTAAGTCTGCTGCTGATGTAAAAACATTTTAATTTCCTTTATAGATTGTGCCATTCAATATACTTTCGCCAACACTTTCTACCTCTACCGGTAACACTATTTTCCCACTTCAAAACAATAATACCTACTAGTTTGACGAACCTTATCGTTACTTTTTCGCAATTGAATTCATATACTTTACTGTTTTATGACGAATACCTCCACAAACCTATTCAACAAGTAGAAATAGTAGAAGTAAAAACTTTTTCGGTAGAAACAATACCAAACACCAACACATTCCATTCCGAAAGATCCTTAAATGAAATTAATAGAAAACAACCAGCGACTGATGGGTATAGATATTAAAACAACAACAACGTACAAAAAAAAATAAAACAATACATTCCCTCCATCATCGTCATATCAGCGGAAAACTAGGAGGCACCCAAAGATGTTACACCAGCACACATCCTATATATCCTGAGAGACGACACCTATCGGAAGTGTCTTCGCATTTTGCCACCATACCCAACCCACTGGCACATGGCACCTCGCCAAACTTCATTGTTCAAATACATTTCTATAAAACGGATGAAATGCTTTTCCGCCTGCTTCGGCTTCCACAAGACTGTCATACCGCAGCACACTCCTCCAAAGCAAGACACCTCCACCACTTTTGTATCTGATTGTTTATTCGGCTGTCATCGCGCGAGCATTTTGCTCTCAAATATAATACAAAGCTTCGTTATCCTTGCCACACATATTATACTCCTCGACGTATTCTATGATGAAATATCCTTGATATCGATAACAAAAACAATAAATTCCTCCTTGCACTTCCTTGATAGACAGACAGCCAAGAGTATAAATGGGTAAGGGGTTGGTATGAAAGACCAGATACAGCAGCGATCAGGACAAGTGATGTGGTGCCTGATGCCGGTGAGTGTTTCGTTTGAATTTAATTCAAACTTTAAGTGAATTAATCGTATGACTATGAGTTATGTCCTTGTTAAAGTGAGTCTCGTCCTTTCATCACTATACTCTCTCGCAAGAGTGAAGGTGCAGTTTTAAATAAATATCTATACTACACACGCTTTTCGATGATGATGGGTGTGTTTTTCACAAGAGTCCAATACAGGATGTAAAAGGGAGAGAGAGAGAGCGAGTTATGATACATTTAAGCCCGCAAATTGGCCTTTTATGAGTTTGTTTAGTGCCCAAGGTTGATGTTACAACTGGAGGGGGGGGGGGGAGGTCGATAGTAGTGTGTGGCATGCCACAAACTTTAAAGTATCTATTTTGCAGGACGACAAACAATAACAACACAAAGCCATCACTTTACTAGCTCATAACTCAATTAAGTTTGCTCTATGAAATTAGAGTTTCTAATGCAAACAACAAGTCATAAAGGATGTTTTTTTTTTTTTGTGTTTCAAAAACTTCATGTTCCTATAGGTAGGAAAAGCCTTTTCTATCGATTTATATAGATGGCTTTGGTAGTTGCGGGGGATGGTATGTTGCTCGAACAATTCACTTAAATTGTACGAGGTGAGATTTTAATTCAATTAAAACAACTTTTGCCTGTTTGTTTCGGTTTTTGCTGAAAAGCCTGCCATATCGAGTAGTAGGTACCGTTTCCTCTGTACCTATGTAGGAAGTGTGTTACTCCTATTTATTTTTGTCAACATGATTCTGCTGATGAAATAGTGGTGGCTCTGCTGACAGCAACATCACAGCTATACAGAAAAGGGGGAAAGGTGTTTTTTTTGTTGTTGGTGAAACCTCTCTCGTTTTTAATGCAATTACAAGTGAAGTTATTTTTGGTATCACCACACTAACAGCACTGCGGTGCGTTGGTTTTAAATTCGATTAGAATGCAGTTTTAATTCGATTTGAAAGAACACATTCGACACTGGCTGACAGAGTTAATGGATAAAATGAGAGCAACGCGCTGGCTAAGTTGGTTGGAGTTGCGAGTTTGTTGAATGTATTTATGTGTTTTCTTTGAGAAGGGCGGCTTGTGGATGTAGTGAATGTGGATAGTTTCAATTTAAACTTCTTAATTTAACACAGAGTCGAATAATGTTTAATTAGAAAATTGAGGTTTGAATTTTGTTTCAAAGAAATTGTTTAAAAGCTTTTCAGGTTAACTCAAAAATTCTCTTCTATGGAAAGGATGTGATTCCATGATGTTTAGAAGTATTTCAGTAGGCTAATTAATGTGTGTTTACAGTAATTCAGAGCCGAGTTTTTATAGTTAGAACCGAAGTAATATCATAGTTTCATATAATTTTGCATCAAAGGATTTCCCAACATTTATATAGGGTCGTGTCAAACAAACATGGCAATTTTGTATATTTTTTTGAAGAAGTTTAAATAGCCACGCAAGCTGCCGATAGATATTCAAACTTCAAAACTGCTTAAAATTCACAAGTTTCTGCTGCAAAATATATGTATAAGGCTAAAATGGATACAATTAGTATTATTACGATTATAGAAAGGAAAAGCACCAATTGAATCGTTTCCACAGATGTGAGAATCAGGAGTGTATACAGCGAAGTGGGAAGGGGGAGGGGCTGGGTTACAGTGTCACGACACCCCCAACAATGCAGAATTATACAAGAAATTATCATAAAATGTTAAAAAAGGTACTTTTAGAAGTCTAACTCGAAAAATGTTCTACCTACTTATACTAGTTTCCAAAATAAAAACATGTAAAATTTTCTGTTAGGTAAGAACAAATCTAATTTTTTCAGATCCTAGATTACGAAAAGTTTACCATTGCGCTTAATTTCAATCACTCAGCTACGGAGTTTGCAATTTTCCACGCATTGTGTCTTATAAACTACTACTGTTCAATAGCTGAAATACGCTGAGCTAAATAATTTGGCCAATATAACTAATATTGCAAGTATGACTCAATTTGTACAGAAGTTAGAGGGGGTCGAAAATGGAATGATTTTATTCCTGTAATGAGGGTGTGTACTGTGTATTCCCAAAGTTGCTAGAGAACTTTGCTGGACAATATTGTTCCCTTTGATAGGATTTTTTGTATGTTTGAAAGTTTTATTTTTCTTTACAAAATTGGATATGAGATGGTTGGAAAAAACCTTAAAATATGTTACTTTTCGAGGGAAACATTTTTTTCCATAATATTTTGAGGTATTAACTTCAATTTTGTCCACAAAAAAGTCAAGTTTTTCAGATTTCAGAACTACTAAGCAAAGTTTTTTTCTTAAAATTTTGGTGTTACAGACAACGGGCGATACCTTTCACATCGTTAAAAAATGAAACGAATCATTCCTCAATTATCGCTTCTGAAAAAAGTTAGCATTTCCGTAAGTCCATGTGATAATTTAGAATTTATCGATAAGTTTAAATGTTTAAGAAATAAAAGTAAGTATCAAAAAATGTTTTTTTTTTAATACATAGTTGTGAAGGGTTATTTGAACTAAAACAAGTTAAATCCCGTCTTTATGACAGCATTTTAAGATCCCAATTTGGAAGATAAGTTTAGCAGTTTTTAAGTTATAAGTGGTTAAATAAATCCATATTGATTGCTTTTTAGCAAGCAATATATGATTTGATATTTTAAATCAAAAATTTAACGATTCTTCGAGATACAGAACGACAGGTTATTGCATTTTCAAGTATCTAATTCTCTTCCGTTTGTTCCAGTCGATACAATTATCGACTATGAAAGTTATAGAAACCCTTACATGCTGTAAGGAGCCTCTTATAGCGATCAGGAAAAAGAATCCTTGCATTCGAAAATCTTTTTCAAGAAAGAGGAAGGCTAGCTCTTTTTCCTGATATAATCTTCCTGATCGCTATAAACGACCATCAGGAAAAAATATTCAATTTCATACAGTTTCAAATTTTCCTAATGCGTTTTACTAATCGCCATAACTGACCCCAAAAATGAGTTTCAATTCAATTTTCATCGTTTCTTGACAAATTTTATCATTTCGGATAACTACATACCATGATTGCTGATTCTAAAAATAATAAAATAATAAGCGAGGCACTAAAAAACCTCAAAAACGTATAAACTTGCTATTTCTTTGGTTAACCCTTCAACATGACAAAAAGCTTTTTACAATGCATATCTTTTTTTTAAGCCTTAAAAATTAGAAAAAAAACTGAAACTAATAACCCTTCGTTCCAAGAAAAAAAAAAAAAAAACTCCTTTGTTCTCGGCCATCACAGCTTCCGGTATCAACTTTTACTTTGGAGTATGAAATTTTAAACCCATTTGTTATCCATCAATCCAAAGAAGCAGCGGTTTTCTGAAATCATGCTTCATCGGTTCAATACAAATATTTCATTTGTCGACTACAAATGAATCGATCTAAGAGTGTAAGAACAGTATAAGTCGCACAAAATCAATTTTGAGGTGAATATGCAGAAATGCTCTACACATGGAGAACAAACCAAAGAGTATAATGAATAACAGTTTATTTAAAAATCAAATTCATACAAAAAGAGGCTTGATTGTTTGTCTACAAGTCCTGAACTTGTACTGTTCTTACACTCACCGATTGAATTTATCTTTATTCATAAAAACTTTTAATATTTGTCAGTAATATTGAAACCTTTTAATTCTGCGCTTATTCCAGTTTTGTTTATCAATTTTAACTTTGAATAAAGCTTTAATTAATTATATGATAAAATCTATTTGGTCGTTTGCGTCCACGCCTCTATACGCCAACACCAAATATATGTTAACATTCAAAATCATCACCGCTACCATCCATCCACCACGGCCACCACTTCGTCCATGTCCACCCGTTACCTGCCGCTACCACGGCCGTGTGCCCAATATGCCCAATGAATATCAAGCTCAAACATAATAATTCTCCGTGTGCAACTGCATAACGGTACCACAAAATAACCACCTAGCACTATCAACACCGACACATATACCGAGTTGATTTTCATAAACAAACTTACCTTCCCAAATGCCAACGCCCAACCCAACACACCCCCTCAAAAAAATATAATACACATATAAAACAATCTCACATACATATGTGCCTACTTTAGACCAAAAACACTGATACAAACAAAAATAATTTATGTACAATTCCCATAAAATTAAAACCGCACTAAAACCAAAAGTTAATATTTGTCTTCAACATGTAAGCCACAATTAATTTGGTTGGCATCTCACCTCGCTTGGGTTCGTTTCGTTCGTTAATTCGTTCTTGCATCCTGCACAGGACATGCTGCAGACAAAAACCATACACTAGATACTAATATACCGTTACCGATTGTGGAAGGAGTGAAGGAGTGGGTTGCAGTGTGTGGTGTGGAAATTGCACACGAGACCATCCGGTTCTTTGTGTTTGCACATGATGATATTTCCGTCATTTACTTCGGGGGACCATCACCATCATCATCCTCAGCATCTAAGAGCCCCTTCCGGTACTTGTCACTGCCACCACCGCACCAAAAGAATTGCCAAAGTTTCGACTTTTGAATGTGTGTCCTAAACGCTATACCTACCCACCATCAAAATGTCCTTGTCAATTTAACCGTTGGCTATTTTTGAGAACTATACAAACCAAAGAGGAAGTTTGTTGTAAAGTCATCTCTCTCTACAACATAAGTTACTTCAAACCAAGGACGAAAAAAAACTACTACTGTTGTGTATAGTATCCTGAATTTATTTTCAACTTGTGCCGTTTCTGATGATGTTCTTCTTCTTCTTCTTCAAAAAAAAAAGAAGCTTAGTTTGTTATTGTATGCATCTCTCAACTCTCATCCTCATGTCGTCTCTGTCTCGATAATGTGTGCCCTTTTGAAATTGGAAAATTGGGATCCTTTGACTGCAAGTTCTTTTACAAAAGTCCCCAACCGGATAGGTGGCTCTTTGAATGTGACTTTACAAACTTTTTCTGCTTGTTTTCAATTTAAGAAGAGACAAAAACACTTATTTTCAACTGATAGGTACAAAAAAAAAAAATGAAACAAAACTCAAAAAGGAAACTCTTTTACTTTTTTTTTTTGTCTAAAGTTCCGATCCTTAACCAGCAGACATAGGTAGGTAGTGTTGAAAAATAGTTTACCAAAAAAAAAAAAAGTAAGAAGACAAAATAGAAATAAATAAAATACACCTACAATAGAATCTGTTATTTCTACACGAAAGCCAGCAAGCAAGCATCCAGGTGACCAAATGAATTTACCCAGGATAAAGGGATAAAGTAGCGAAATACTGTCTCATTTGATCAAAGTTAATTCATCCAAAAAAGAAGGAGTTGTGCAGGAAGTGCGCGGAGAGGAATATAATTCAACAACAAACAGGAAGTGGTTCTAATTTTTTTTTTATTTTCCTCGCTCTAAATGTTGGTATACGACAAGGACACGAAAAAGGAAGACATAATATTTAATTCAATTGGAAGACAGTTTCAGACGTATCCTCTTCGCGGTCTTCGGGTTTTTTCTTTTTTTTTCGCTTCCATTTATTTCTTTTAGGTAAGGATTTAGGGAAGGATTGTTTTTTTTTGTTTTTTTTTTTTGGTTCATTGAAGGGGTAAGACCTTCGGGATTAAGATTTATGTGGTGTATTTTTAAATGCACCTTTGGAGGCAAATAAAAATACAGAGTTTTTTTTTTTTTGCTTGTCTATTTTATTCGTTTAGAGAAGAATAAAATTAATCGAGTGATTTATTTTAACTAGCAGATGATCTTAAGGTCCGTTATTTTAAATCACTTTGGCTAAAGACTTCTTTGTCTATGAAATAGATAACAACAAACCGTTTTAGTTATGACTTCACTGCTTGATATAAGGTCACAAGAAATACGACCCCAACGGAAAATCATAGCAAAGATTTAAAGGGTCATTTTACGCTCAACTAACTATTTAGTAAAGGCTGAGGTCTTATAGTCTGTGGCCTAATTTTCTTCTACATTTTTCCGCCCCTTACATTTTGAAAAACCAAGAGCCTGTGGGTGTGAAGTTAGGTAAAATCAAAATTAACAAACGCGAATAATGACGTGGTGAGGGTTGGAAACGGCATTTTTTAAGGTTCTTGTTTCGTTGGTACAATCACTGCAGAATAGATTTAAACTTTTGCAATCTATGTTTTAAGTAAGAAATTTGGGGTCCCAGACGTTTAAAATATATTGCCAAGTTCAGCCTGATGCCCCAAAAATGTCGTTTAGTAATTATTTTAAGAGGTATGATTTGTTTAAATCAACTGGGACCCCCATTTTTCTGCAATGAAAGAATTTTTTCCTGAGTTTTTGGCATATCATTTGGGACCCCAAAATTCTTAATCAGAACATAGATTACTTACCACCTAAACAAAAATCATCTCATCCTTCGTAATAGAATAATCCTACCAGCCTTTTGACTTATAAATAATATTTCTCTAAGACCTCATCATACATGTTCGTGAATTTTGGTTATATCTCCACACCTTGGGACGTGTTTATTGGAGAAAAAGTGTTTTGTGAAAATGCCAAATATGTATGCGTGGCTGGCCAGCCGAATTTTGGTGGCCAAAAAGATGTTACACCAACAGCTGGCAGTGGCACCAAATATTACTTCAGGGGTCCCAAAAAAATAAAATAAGGTATTAAGATGCCAGGGTGTTTCAGTATAGTGTAACTTCATGCTTGCCTAGCAGATGATTTTCTATGACCTCTTTAATTCAGGGGTCCCAAATCAATATACTATTTTGTAGATCCGAAACAATACAGTCGGAGTCATTCTCATTTAAATTTTAGTTTGTATTTGATACGTTTAAGTTTTAAGACTCATTTATTATTTGCAGCTGCAAGCACAGGAATAAAAGGCAAGGAAAAATATGAAGAAGGAACCTGAAATCCATCGATACAACGAGGCAAATAGTCAACGATACAAATAGTCGTACGGAGTTCTATCAAATTTTACCACAAATCGTTTTTTCGAACCAAAATCTGTGTTTTTTTTTATTTTCACAGAATATAAAAATTTTTACTAGGGTCCTATTTCACCAAACACTTTTCATTTTGCATCTTTGCAAATAAATAATTTCCTGCAAAATAAAAGTGCTAAGTGTTTCACAAAATTTGCAAAGTGAAAAGACTTTTCAATTTTCAATTGTAGCAAAGTAATATATTTAAGCGGCCATTAAAAAATCCTGTCGACAATTAATGGTAACTAGTACCGCCGAGCGGTAAAAGTTTTACCGTAGAATGGTGATATAAAAACTGAATTGTAGGAGGAAGGCTGCAAACACGGTTTCTTGCCGCTTAGGGATTCTCAGAAAATATAATTAGATTTGAGCGGCAGAGCGGCACCTTCCCAACCCAACTACTCTTTTTTTCGACATCTTTTCTCAACAAAATCTTACTTTCAAGTAAGCTTTATTAAAAAGCTTTTCTAAATTATTAATATAATTTGCAAAGTTTATGTGTTTGGTGAAACAAAAAGTACAAATACCTTACAATATAACAAAACTTTTCACTTTGCAAATTTGTGTTTGGTGAAACTTATTTTGCAAAGAGGAAAACTTTTCATTTCAATAAATATTCTCTTTGCAAGTTGGCATTTGGTGAAACGAAATTTGCAAAGTTAAAGTGAAAAGTTGCAAAGTGAAAAGTGAAAAGTGTTTGTGAAACAAATTATGGTCCAAAATCTTTGTTAAAATTGAAAAATTGTATATATTTTTCGTATATAAATGCCATTTAAAATTATAAATCCAGGTTAATTTCGTGCCCTTACATTACACCTACCTAGAATTCGAGACAGGTGTTTACTTATGTATTTATGTGTCTGCTGGAGAATCTCACAATCAATCTACCCATAATTGTTCTATTTTTTAAGTATCTTTTAAGTTGTATTCTATGATTTAATTACCTTTTATAATTGAAACATATACAACACATAACAAAATGCGTTTGATAAAAGCCGAATGCTTTAAGCTTTTTACTCTCAAAAAATAACCAGCATTACATATTCATTTGAGTGCACTCAAAATATTTGTGTCGTTTTTGAAATAAGATCTGAAAAGCCAAAAACCCCAATGATGATGTTCTTCCAAAAGTCAAATGGTGTGCACATAGATATCATTCCTTCCCAAGTTCCTCTCGATGTGTAGTGTGTAACACTTTCCGTCATCCTATAGGTATCCTATCTCTGTCGAAGAACAAAAAAAAAACACACACAACCTAACAAAGTTACCCGGAAAATTGTTTCAACTTCCAGATAGATATTTCGAGACAAAGAAGAAGCGATGAAGAGACTATATACTTAAAGGACTAACCTTCAGCCATTTGATATGCAATTCTGTGTAGTATTTTGGTAGGATGAAGAGTGTTTTGGAACATTTCTCGGAAATTTTCACAACATCATGTATGAAAATCCAAAGAATCCTTTGCATGCAGAATATTCTATACATGTATGCATGCATATGCGTATGATGTGCAACATTGCAGTTTACCAACATCGGAATCAGCCACCATCAGTATAAGGGGATTGTTATTTGGGTAAAGTATGATGGTAACACACAGAGAGAAGAGCTCTTGTAACACTCTTGTTTCCACTTCTTCATCTTTTTCGGATATTCCTTCTATATCTACACTCTCTGGTACAATTCGACTAAACATCATGAGATGTGTTTTTGGTTGATAGTATTTATGTATGCAATCCTGTTTTTGGTCTTGTTTAAGAGGATGTTTGAGCTGTTGTAATAATCGCCTTGATACAAGATAATCGGATTGATGTTGATGATATACTTTCTTCTGCTCTGTTCTTGGGTGTATTTCATTAGAAAAAGAGTATCCACAGAATTGAAATTTCAATAATAGAATTATAGAATTAAATTAGAGATAAAATATATTTAGAAAAGCGCTTTGTAAATTGAATAATGGTTAATTGTGTATGAAATTCAGAAGTAATTGTAAAAGTTGAACTAAAGTAATTAAATTATCTACATTTTGGTTAATGGAATATTACCGTTTGTTGACTGAAAGAAGAAAAACAAGCTTTCCATCTGAAAAAGAAGAGAAATGGTAGATTTGAGTTGTAGTGGAATTTGGTCACGTTCGGTTAAATGCAAATTTAGAAGTCTTTTTATTTGCACCCAGATACAAAATAAAACTGTAATAAGTTTAAACACTCAAGACATAAGAAGCTCGAAATGCAAAAACTATGAGTAATTCTTATGGAAACTTTGGTATTAGTTGAAGAACCAAAAATATCACAGCCGTCAGTGATTTAGTTAAATATTACCCAAATCAGTCGATTTTGAGTGATTTTCTGCAGAATTGTGAATCTTTAAGTACAAATTGTGGAAGTATAAAAATAATATAAATATCGTGATTTTGAATCTGCAAAAAGTAGAGCTTATGTTAAGTTATTAATTATAAGTATTTGGCACTGGATATCAACTCAAATAGAAGATTTTGAAAAACCAATAGAGAGATCCTCTCCCATGTAGCATGCTTCAATATTGTTCTTGATAACTAAGTACTCAAGCTGACACAAGCGACTCTTCAATCTTAAAATTTTCCCAGTTTGTTTTCAGATTTTTTTTTTCCTGTTTGATTTCTGCTTTTTCAGTCGTGGCATAATAGGTAAACATAGAAAAACTATATTGGCTAGTCATAATTAAATGAAGGCGGCACGAATTTGAATTTTGTAACCAAAAAGCATCAAAATGTGTAACTTAGAAGTTTTTCTGAAACAACTGAGATACTAAAATCTTTCTGAATAATTTTTATAATAAAGCAAGAAAACTAAAATAATATCAGTTGTTCTTTCACTACATTATGGTATTTGAACCCATAACATTAGGACTTAAAAAAATTATGGGGCTGATTAGAAGTTACTAAGCTGTTTCAGCTGTGATTCATTTTGCTGCCAAACTTAAGACTGATCATGCTTGTTCAGTAGCTGGCACAATTATCAACTTCTAAGTAACTGAAGAGAAACTTGAATTCTTTCTTCTTCTGAATTTTGCTATTTTATTGAATTAAAAATAAATGCTTAGCCAAATTTGTTAAGTTTTGCTCTAACACAATTGAATGCATCATATCATTCAATACTGCATCCTTTCTCCAGCGTTATAACTCTTAGTTGTTTGCAAACAATGACCACTAATTTTTCGATCAGAACTATGTACCTCTCAAATTATTGTAATCGACAATTTAACGCCACGCAATACATCATCCCCCTTCTATGCCTTGCTCAGTCCAGTAGATATTATTTTTCTTACTTATCCAAACATAATCCTACGCAGACAAAAACCCAATACAATTATTATGATTTCCTTTGTAAACTAAAAATATTTGCTTTTCTAATCCGTCATTGTCATAAAAGTGCCTACCTACCCATCTTGCAGTATCTAAAATCTTTCTACTTGACTTCCAGCAAATACTATATGAGCTTTGAGTTTGTACGAAAACGCCGCCGTAGGTATACCTACCAACATTAAAACGCAGAAAATCTCAATTTCACACTTTGGCGACTTATCTGCACTGCACCAGGACAAGGATTTCATTTTTCATCGAAAAGTCACACATTTTTCTTGTTTTCTCTTTCCAAATCTCTCTCGCTCTCTCTTTTTTTCTTTGTATCTCATCCCTTAAGGCACGCCCACTCACTGTCTATCCGGGATATTATTGTTTACCCTTCTCGCCCACAAAACAACGACAACGATGACGACAGGATAACATCGTTTCAACCATATGTGCCCAGTCCAACCCCTCCACTCATGGATGGTGTCTAAATATCTGCTTGGCAAATGTAAACACAAACAAACGACCAACGACAATGTCAACTCTGAAATCCACTAACCTCCCCCTCCCTCTCTCTGCATCACACACTTTGGTGTCGGCATTTCGCGCCCTCTCCAGACACAAGGCTTAAAACTTTAAATGGTGTAAATTACACTATGCAATGATTGTAATTGCAAACCCGTTACACATACTGAGGATGACGACGACGTCGACAACATAGCGACACGTTAAGGGTTTCCTTTTTGCAAATCGCTGCTGCTGATGGTCCATATGCTCAGTGCTCAGTGCTCACTCACCCCTTGCAAAAAAAGGGAATTCATTCTGGAAACATTGCGGATTAATGTGCTTCCGTTGGTTGCTCAATTTTACTTAGCAAGCAGTAACAACAAACTTGGGGCCAAAAATTCGCGAGCTTATCTATACGCAACGCATACATTGATGTTACGTTACGGTTACACCCACCACCCAGAGGTACCCATTTGTTGTCATATACTGTGCCTTTTCGTTCTCTTCATCATCATCATCATACCTACCAGCTATACCACCAACTGTGCCATCTTGTTTGTCTGGATCATATGACCTGAAATTTTCGGCAAGAGAATTGCACCCGCAGGGCAAAAGTTGAGCATAAAATATTCAACAGGGGCCCAACTGAGATGGTTCCTGTTATACTCGTAGTCGTACGCATACATAATAATAGCAGTCCTTCTATGTTCTATGTTGCTTCAAACGATGATCGAGTCTTGATGTGAGGCACTGGGAGGGTAGAAAAACAAGGTAAACGGTATGAAGTTCCATATTAGCACGTGCTAATGAGCAATTTTGTAAAGTGATAACATTTTATCCCCGACGACAATTCATTTTGTGCCTCCATCCTCTCTGTGTTGAATGAGTATGTATGGCATCACGTTTTAAGGCACGGCAGCATCGACAACCCCCTGTGAAAGGTTAAGAGGGGGTGTGGGTTATCTAAATCAACGCTACATAGAAGTTAAGCTAAAGCCTTCGCCCTCGTTATGAAGTGATTTTTATTTTTGTTTCCTGTTTTTATTCGCCTTTTATGAAGCGTTGTCAAGGCCAGACATGATAGGTAGTTGAAGAAGAAAAGTTTATTATTTTAGGGGAAGAAAAAAAAAAGTGATTACGAAGCATGTAGACTGTAGAGGGTAGGTTTGCTGCTTATTGCTAAGTTTATTTGTTTTACAAGTCTTAATTAGGGAGGATTGCTTCGAACCATATTTCTATCTGACCTCATTAAGCCATTTAACTTTGTGGAGTTTTGATGAGAATAAACGCTTTTCAGTTGGTTTCAGTTGTTTTTTTTTATTTTTAATGGT
Organism: Meliscaeva auricollis; assembly: GCA_948107695.1. NCBI lineage: Eukaryota > Metazoa > Arthropoda > Insecta > Diptera > Syrphidae > Meliscaeva > Meliscaeva auricollis. Next base: position 15,937,286 of record OX403617.1, on the reverse strand, counting down.
TTGTGAAATTGTAATCAAGGTTTGAGGTCATTTCGGAGCAACGTAAGAATCAGAAGAAAGTTGTCTTAAAATTGTTTAATCGATAATGCAGTGATTCGTTGAAATACGTACTGCTGAGATTGCTTGCTATTTGAAAGAACTACGTTTGTACCTACTTCAGTTATTATAATTTTTTTCTTAAGAAAACTCAATGGTTTCGACACCAAGTTAATGAAATAAGGCTTTAAAAGAGTGGTATTCACTGAAATCTTTTGAAATCTTCTGATAGATGAGCTCGCTTTAAGCTATTAAATGGCGAACACGATCATGGACTTGGACTTAACAGCCCGTAACGAAAAAGATTGCTTTTAGTCAACATCTGAGTATATAAAACAAAGTTGGGTTAGTTACACCATTTATAACTCAAGAACAGCTGGGTCGATTTTATTGATCTCTGATTTGTTGGTTTCGTCTCCCTTCTATAATAACTATTTAAACTTCGGAAAATCATGGTCTCTAGAAGTTTTCTCATGCTTTGAAAAAAAAAAGAAGAAAATCACAAAAAAATTAAATCTGTAGTTGTACTTTTCAGTTACAACACACAAGAATGTCACTGTTTGAAAAACAAACCAGCTGCAGTTTGAAATGCTGGACGACACGTTGATGGCGCCCAGTGCTCAACCCACAAACTTCTCTTGTCAGTTCTGTCCCTAGCCACCTTTTTCCAGTTACGAACGCTGTCTTCCTGTACTGCACAGTTATTCTAGGATAGAGTTGAAAACTTTTCACGGCGAAACACTGTGGTTGATGTGTCCTAACATGATTCAACCTTCGCTGCACCCTCAACACTCACTCAATTAGCTAATTTTTGTGTCCTTACACTTTGCTGCTGTATGTTTAAAGAAAAAAGTAATATTTTTGCATGCGGGACCAAAAACCACTCGAATTTATTTTTTTGCTAAATAATCAGATTTACCCCTTACAAAATCTATGCTCTTAAGTCCACCAGAATATTTTCTTCGTGAAATCAGGAAGATTTCTTTATGAAAATAAATTATTATTTACAGATTTTAATTAAACTTCTAAGTAAAACTGCTCAATAAGGCATAGCAATAGAAATTTAATGGATATTTATTCTTCAGCCCTAAGCCTCAAAATTTCTAAAAAGCATTGTTTAAAAAATGGATTGAAGAAAAAAACCTGTCATCCTGTATATAATAACTTCTTGCAAAAGAACATTATTCCTTGTGAAATTTGTATGCCTAATTAAAACCAATTTATTTGCACAAATTCTTACTCATGTATACAAAAACAATTTGTATCCTATCACACCAAATAACCAACTAATTAACCAGTTCCAGTTGTTGATACATAAAAGACTTATTATATTTCCCTATATACCTACCTATTGATGCACCCTTTACATCACGACTCACTTAACAACAAGAGTTGACAATTTATCATGCTAACTAAACCATAATTTAACGCAAATACTTGTTTAATAATATGCCACCAGTAAATAAATCTCCAAAGGACCCCACCCCCCTCTCTCTCTCTCTCTGTCTCTCGGATGTACAGGATAGTAGCAAAATAACACAACATACACTCAGTTAAACACGCAAAATTAATTACAATCCATAAAGCATTTCCGCTCGCGCCACATGCGCCTCTACATATTTTCATCAAATATTTTTGGTAATTTATATTGGAGAGTTTTCCACCGAGTAAAACCATAAAAAAAAAAACAAAAAAAAAACACAACCCTACCAACACATTCCTTTTATTCCTCCTAACCATCATCACCTTATATAGAACGAAAAATATTTACATAGTCAAAATTCCTTTGCACAAAAATTAACCGGAAATAAAGCATTAAGCATTCATAATGGAATTTATATACTCAATTCATTCATATTTCCCTTTTCTCTTTTTATTTGCAGGATACGCGCGTCAGGATCTCGTTATCATGCCCCCACACACAAATAATAATTATTCTTATTCCGGTTCGGGAGAAAGCTGGAAAAATAGATGAACAAAAAAAATGTCCCCCCCATCTTGAGCACTTAAAGGAAGAACATCATTAATGGCAAAATTTGTGTGTGATGGCATCCTTACCGCCACACGTTTGTATACGAATTGAGTCGTTGAAATTACTTAATTATTCTGTGTGCGATAAGGGCGCACACAAAAGCGATGAAGAAGCCAAGGCGCATCGTCGTTGTCGTTGTCGTTATCAGTTCCCGAGGGTGATAGAACTGTCACAAACGGCAGACAGAGAATTCTGTCATATGACTCCCCATTCATATCATACACTCCAAACTCCAAGGCAAGAAATTCACACAAAAGGATTCAGAACTAAGAGGAGATGACGACGAAAGAGATAAAAACGGAGAAGAAGAAGAAGAAGAAGAAGAAGAAGTGTTGAATATCGGTTTTCTGATTACATCAGCGATTAATTCATTCCACCAAAAGGCACAACTCAAATGTGACTTCCCCCAAACTACTGACTGCGAATCAGTTCAGGCAACAAACAGAGATAAGCAAGCGATGGCCCACCATCATCGCAGCACAACACATTGTGTCGCCACCATCATCCACCATCAGACATCATCATGAATGAATATTTCCCGTAATCAGATTACCCCCAGCTGAATAAGTGATTTTAAGGGTTGCTGCTAGGTAGCTTACCGAGCGAGGTAAGTTATTATAATAAATGTTAATTATATTTAAATAACCATCATCATTCCACCACTAACTACACAATATCCTGACAACTGACAACACCAGCTATACCACATCTGAATGGGACAACACCAATGGCAACAGCGGCACCACTCTACATCTACATCGACCGCACGCACCTGCGGATGTGTGCGCATGGGGTGGTAAGACCCCATCGCCATCGCATCTTCCTATTGTCTTCTACTACACATCACCCTTTTGGGGACAGACATTCTGTTCGGGGAATTAAATTGAATTAAATTAAATCACCGTGTTGTGAATATTGTGCGTGTGTGTATTGTTATGTTATTGACGTGCTGCTGTTATCAACAATTAGAGGAATATTTCGAACATGTGTACTAGACTCTTCTATGTGCCGGTAGGACATGAAATTTGTGCCAAATGTGCGTTATGAATAAATACATGAGCATTTAAACAGCACCAAGCTGCTGATTTTCAGCTAATTTTCAAATTAAGATAATTATATTTTAGACAATATAATTGGAATATGTTACGTGTGTTTACGTTTAGTGAATTGTCGCATTGTTTTTTGTTTGTGGTGAGTTACTTTTGATAGAAACATTTTTTATTGATTTTAGTCTAATTTTATGGATATGGTTGAAGGCACTTCCTTAATAACAAATTCGTCCATTAGAGGGCAGTGGGAAGTAGTTTTTTAAGGGTCTTAAACTTTTAGTTGTACTTTGATGCAAAATTTACATTTAGATAGTCTGCATTTAATAGTCAACTTTTTTTGTCGATTAAACTTCAGTCGACATTCTAATAGATGGAATTTTCATTTGTCCAGTCGCCATTTTTTTTGCGACCATTCGTACGCTTCCCATTTTTGACAAATTAATACTTTTTACGATTCTTTAAAACAAAATGCACCCAGATTAGGAATAAATAAACTCCTAGATTAACACCAGCTGAAAATGTTAGTTACATTTTTGTCATTTCTGTAGGGATTTCCAAAGATAGAAGAAAACGGTAAACATTTCCACTGCTAGTTGTTTATTAAACAACAACCAAATAGGATTTTTTGCTAAAATTCCATCATTAAATGTGATATATAAGATCGAATGTAGTTGTTTTGCAATAAATATCATCGTTAAGAATGACAGTTATGATGTTTTGCAAAGTGGTGTCTATAAGTATCAGCGACAAAAAACCATTTCTGTGGTTTTTTATGAACGAAAATTGATGAATTTTGATGCACTTAAAGAAAATCCAAAAAGTTTTTCAGCTTTTGTTTTTGGGGCATTCCATTTTTTTTTTTTTAATAGTGCAGTGAAAAGTTTTCAGATACCATGACTTAAACTTTTTGAATACCCCTTTTTCCACATTGGAAAAAATCAGTCTTCCTATACTTTGTTAGGTAAAAAGTGTTTTTTTTGGCTACCTTCCCTCACAGTTATTATAGATAGATATTTTGATAAATATGTACATACTTAGATACAAATATTGAAAAAACAATCGTTTTAATCTTTTTTTTTTCTTCAAAATTTAGTTTTTGAAACAATAAGAAGAATCTGTTGACAGGCTTTAATAGACAACGCTCACGAAATATATAAAAAAAGCGGGGCTATTTTTGAAAAAAAAAAACATATTAATTTTTCGATTTTACAATACAATACAATACAATGGTGTACAATACGTTTTTTTTTTTTGTTGAAATTATTGAGATTTTAGTAATATTTGATATTCAATGCATAACAAATGAGGTCAAATATATTTCGCAACAGTGGTCTTTTTTCCAAAATAGGTGGTCCTGTTCCAACCTGAACCCCAGGTTCTCTCTAAAGACCACTGCGTTAAGAATTCTCAATTTCGTCAACAATCCATTTATCCAAAACTTCTTCTTTGTTTGCAACAGATTGGCTGTTATTTTTCTTCCACTTCTTCAAGAAATTGCCGTTTATTGATTAGCATGGTTAAAATGAAACCTCAATTGTTTTGGTGATCGATTGAAATTCACTGACAGCTTCAATAAAACTTTATCAACACTATTATCCTACTTTATTGTTATGTATATGCTTTCAAGATTTCCCAATTTCAATCATTTTCATTACTTGCTTTGTTATTTCTTTAACTTCTTATTATCAAATTTAAGAGAAATAAAGACGTAATAGTCACTTTTATATGCTTTTTGTATACAAAAATTTCAATTTAAAAAAAAAAAGTATTTTTTTCACCTCCAACAGAAAAATCACACACAACCCATTTGTGCAATTTATTTTTCCTTTTCATCCTAAAAACCAACAACGCCCACCTCACATCTCATGATGAACGATTATTGAGATTTATGTCCTTGCATCTATAGGTTCACCTCCTCCGGTAGACGAGGACGATGACGAACAAAAAAATTCAAACAATCAGTTTAAAGTTTTTTTCCTTTCTTCTTTCGGATATCCTTTTTCTAAACAAGGACCTTCCCATCCACTAAAGAAAGCAAAAAAACCTTCTAGAAGCGATAGGAAAATGCAACAAAAAATTGAATTTTGAAGATGCAACAGGCTACATTGTACAACTAAATATAAATACCTACATACTATACTCCTTGAGAGAGGATTAACTTTTGGAAATGAAAGTTAAAGAACAAAAAAAAATATATACCTATATTAAAGTCTGAAGCAAATTAAGGAACCAAATCTTGAGAATTCAAGTGGAAGCGAGAACATTATGCGCTCAGTTGAACTTTACTTGAAAGGCTGCTACCGCTTCTGCCTTGTGTGTGTGTGAGTGTAAGTGTGTGTGTCGAAAATCAATTCCATCAAGGGAGCAATCATGAAGTAACCGTTTGCTACAACTGCACCTTTACCCAAGCAGAGACTCACTACACGAAGGACCAAATTGAGCATGCCGAAAATCCGGTGCGAAGCAGACTGGATGGTGAGGAAAGTCAAATATAGACCCAGTGGTGTGCAAGGAAATCGAAAAGGATGCTTGAGAAGAAGAAGAAGACTACCGACCAACCGACCGACGATTGTCTGTGAGGGAAGCACCTCTCCAAACTCTAGATAAATGTAAGGTACGGTAATCGCACCTGGTATATTCTTTATCCCATCTTCTACTGTGCTTGCTTGCGGTAGAGATTGTCATCGTCTTGGTTTTTTCTTTGCTTATATTGTTGCTGCTGGAACTGGCTGTCTCCGTTTGTCTTCGGAGTTTAAAACGCAAGTTATACCTACCGAGGTGACACCCAGCTGGATACAGTTTTTATTTCTTGCATCGGAAATTGCTGGAAGATGTGGATGCAGCAAGTACTGGTTCATGATACAAACAAAAAATAGAAGACAACAGCATTGCGAAGGAGTGTCTTGACTTTGGAGCTCTTACCAAGGAACCTGGACTGCTGAATAAAAGGAAGTCGGGAGAAGAAAAAAAAATGGAGAGGATGTTTACCAAATTGGGATTAAATTCGTGAGTTTGACTTTTGCTGGGGGGGGGGGGGGGGAGATGGAGGTTTCTTAAGGAAATTTAAATTTAAAGTCATGCTGTGACAGCTTTTTCAATACAATTTCGGAAGGTTCGAGGGTTTTTTTTTTGTCTCAAAAAGCACAAATACTATCAAACAATTGGTTAGCTTAAAATAGTTTCAGAAAACTACCAAGAAATTATTTTAAATCCGTTATCGATATCCAGTTTTTGTATCAAACGATTATTTCTTAGAAATTCTGCCATCTCCATCTACAGAATTGACCCGAAATACCGACTTTTCTATAACATTTTTGGTATTTGTAAAACTCTTTTGAAAATTCAGAAGAAATTTACACTTTTTACATTCATCAGAAGTGGGATTGTACAATATTCCATTTAAAACTTAAAGTAGATTAAAACCAAATTGAAATGAAAACAACAACAACAACAACAAAGCACCCGCATTTCGAGCAACAACAACAAAAAAGACGGTAAAATTCCAATATCTACACATTTAGCACACAAAACCCGCACGCACATTTGATTTTTGTATAAGTTAAGTAAAAGTGGGAGGCACAAGGCATCACCACATAGAATGGAAAATATTTTCCAATCATTTGAACAAATTACCTCTGTTAATTGAACGGAATTGGGTCTGTATCCCGAGGCGAAATACCATCGATGCATCGGTGATGGCTGTTATTTTCAAATGGAATGCATTTTTGCGCGCGGTGTGGTATCGGCGGCGACGGGGCGGTGGTGGAATGCCAGCCAGCATCATGAGTTCAGCAACAGCGGCTCCTCCTATCGGTGATAATAAAAATCATCGATTCATTAAATTGCAATTCGGTGCATCCGATGAGTTTATGTTAAACTAAACATTTTTCCAACCCAAAAAACATAAAGAAGTGTAAGTAAAACTTTGTATTTGTGTGTGTATGTGTGTGTGTGATGTTATGTGTCCCATCTGTGCGAGGTCCTAACTATATAATATTATTGGAACCCAGGCTCTCACTTGTATTTGGTCAAATGCACACATCGACCATATAGTATGGCTCTAAATTAGCGTTTTCGTCTAATTGGCGACTATTAGCGAGGAGCAGAACCACAAAACCCAAAATGAAAATAGTGGCCTCTATGCACAATATTGTGATTCCATTGTCACCCGCCTGCTTCCTGTTTACTGTTTCCTGCCTTCCTGGATTGCCTCAATGCTGACTGCTGTTCTCGACCCCCAATAGCTGGGCCATAGGCCTAGGATACAAATGGCGAATTAATGGCGATCGATTGAGCCTATTGGCAATTGGCATTTCGCATTTGTTACAAATGTGTTTGTGTGTGTGTATGTGTGTATGTTGTGTGTTTGCAGTGCAGTGAATGTTGTGCCATTAAGGCATCACAACTGTTTTTTTGTTTTTTTTTTTTTTTTTGGGGGGGAAAATGAGTCAGCCGTGTGGTTTTGTGCTTTAATCTTTCGGTTGGCATATCTGAGGTTTTTGGGTTTGAGGCTAGGCATGTAGCAAAAAGTTGTATACCAGGGACATGGCTAGAGCAGCAGCATCCAATGTGTAGAGATTTAAATAGGAATTGGCCTAAAGCATTGCACGTGCCATAATGACAAAAGGATTATCTCAAATAGCTAAAGTTCGTTCAATGTTCAAACAATGAAAATGCCGAGTGTGTATATTGGAGAGAATATGGAATAAGGAAGAGCTTGGTGATTGCCACCATATATAGGAAATAGAGTGGAACCCTGAGTTGATTGTTAGTGAAGTGATTTTGAGATTTTATTGGATTGTGGAGATTTTACAGATGCAATATTAAGGGTTATGCTGGAAATCATGTCAATAGTCATAGAAATGGAAATTCTTAACTAACGATAATGTACTTGAAGTTATTTCAATTTTTGGGAACCGCATAGGGGGTATATACGAAAGCTTTATAATTGGTAAGTGATACTTCTGAATAAATAAGAAGGTAACAGACAATTCGTACACTTTCGGTTTCATTTTAACAAAAAAAAAAAACATTGATGCCAAAAATGACCAGAAAATTGATAGTGTGCGCTCATTTTATAAAAAAATATGAAAGTGTTTACTTATTTCATGAAGCTTTTGTTACATCATTCGATGTTATTTTTTACCAGCTTATAGATAATAATGGAAGCAGTTTCAGGCAAAAAACGCTGCTCATAACTCATAACTGCCTCTATAGAAATGACGGTTTGTTATTATTTCCTCTGGTTTTTTTTTTTAACGTGTAAAGGTAGTATAACTAAGGCTGCTTAAAAGCTGTTATGTAAATTATTTCATTAAAATTCGGTTCAACAGTTAAAACAGGTTACAAAGTTACTTTATATGTAAGCCAGGTTAAAAGTACTACAAACACAAAAATTTAACAAAAACGTTAAAGCCATTTTCGAGAATACTATCCTTTTGCTTCAAAGCTTTTTGGTAACGTTCCTTACTTTGGCGGACACTTTTGTTGGGCGGAATCAAAAAATTGTATCTCATAAATTTCAGCTAATTAAATGCGAATTTGTTGCAGAAGCCAAAAATTTGTAGATCACATGGCTTATGAGTTATTGAATTTTCCGCTAAAATTAGACTGAAGTTAAAATATAGTAACTTTATCTATTAGAGAAAGTACGTGCTATCCAGTCGTGCAATTTATTAAATTCTAATTTGTTGCCCAACAATGTGTCATTTTCTATTCCAATTTGTAATATTAAAACAGTACTTCTGGTCCGCCATTTTCATTTTTTGTTTTCCCAGAAATTTGTTGCTACAATTCTTTAGCTCAAGCGCTTTTTGAACTATTCAACTTTTCAAGTGAAAAAAGTTAGCTAAAAACCTTATAAATCTTCCAAATCCTTCCAAAATTAAAAAAAAAAAAAAAAAAAATAATAAAAAAAAATTGCTTGAAAAAAATTTGAAGTCATCATTAACTAGATGAACCGCAGTAACCCCGATTTTGTAGCTCAACTAGTTTTTTTTTATTCAAGATTCCGCTAAAATAAGATCTGTAACGGTAAAAATTTGCAAAAAAGTTGATTTTTCAAAATTTGTTGCACAAAAGTTGTTTTTGTAGCTTCCATGGGTCATTTTCTATTCCAATTTTAAATTTTATGAGAGAAAGTACTTCCGGTCCGCTGAAGATAATGGAGAAAATTAAAAAAATAAAAAATACCATTTCGAATTTTTTTTTGACAGTAATTGTCTCATGTAGTTTATGGTGACTTCTAATTTCTGCAATTTTTTTTTTTAATATGTCATTTTTTTTAGGTTTAAGAAGGTCACTTTTGAGCTAACTTTTTTCAGCAAAGTCAAGTTTGCATTCATGCATAGTACCAATTGTATTAAACTGTTCGATAGGTAGGTTCTGAGTTCTGATACAATGAAGATGGAATTCTCCCATTTTTTTCATGGTTTGGTATCACTAAATCCGTCTGTATCGAAAGCATATCGTTACAAAACTACTTCCTACTTCTTGGCCAGACAGTTACATGGTAGAAGGCACTGATCAAAGCGGTTTAATTTGCCTTAGATATACTAGATAATTCTTGTTTCTCAAAAACGACAAAATTCTTACCATTTTCCAATTTGAATATCATTCCAAATGTAATAAAATCTTAACCATATTAATTTCACTTCAGCTATTTACAATCTTTTACGAGCATGTCCTTGCATAAACTGTCATTGTCCTTCCAAGATGTGATAAAAAAATAAATCATTCGTAAACACAAAACAAAAATAAAACAAAAAAAACCAAGAGAATCCAATAATATTTGTGCTATTTGATCAATTTGTGCAAAGGAATAAAGAATATTTTTCATGTCCAAATAATTTTAATATTCTGTCTTATAAATTTATATTTTTCAATGTTCTTTAGGAAAAAAAATAAAAAAAAAACACCATCACTATTCATAAGTCATCCTTAGAGTGGCACTAGCAGAAAGGACACCACACAATTTATCGTATTCTCTTCGACCTCAGTCTCTCAACATTGTCTCTCTGCACTGAGACTGAAACGGAGTAAGAGCTCTTCTCAGGCTCTAATGTCATTTACCTTACAAATAAAAAGTGGGCGAAAAGAATTTCAAGTAAAGCCAAAAAAAAATATTTTTTTATTATTATAGCAAGTCGCCACAGAAGTAAAAGAAGTAAAAGTATGTGCGTATAGTATATGCACCTAGCAAAATATCCTTATTATGTTTTTTTTTGTTTTTTTTTTCTTTCTTTTTTTTATACTCAGTTTTTCTGTCGTATTTTAATGTGACTTTATGAAAAATTCTTCTTAGCAGATAACTGTCATAGTTTGTTTTGTATAGTAGCCCTGTCCTTCCTGATGGCTGGCGTCTAGGGTTGGACCTTTTTTTAGACCACAGAAAATAGAATGGACAAAAATAGAGCTTAGCAAAGGAATGAGAAAACAAAGGGTATAACATAAAATATTGAGCTTTAAATATTGCCCAACCCTTGGCCTTGATTTAGAAATTTTTTTTTAAACTTATAAAAGAGCATTGGCTTTGTCAAAATCTGATTTATGTATGAACATAAATGTATCTATATGTGTGAATAATGAGAAATCAATGTGGAATTTAATTCAATTTTTGAAAAAGGCATAAGTTTGAAGATTGTCTTAAAAAAAAACAAAGGAGCCAATTCACCCAATTCTTGACATAAATGCATGATTATATAAACTAGATAGATCGATTGGTAGGCACAACATGATTATAGTTGCACAGGGTACTTTCCAATAGGCTACTCTAAAGGGAAACTCGATATACCGTACAATGTCCAATGTCGCAGCAGTATGGCCACATAGGAAACAGAGACACTGACTGGAGCATTTCCTCCACAATTGCACATTCCTATTCCAATCCATTCCATTCCTAGGCACTCTCAGTCCTGGTTGAAAATAGAAAAACAATAATAGATTTACTACTTTGTCTAAACAAAACACAATGCCTTTAACATCAAACAACGGCAAGAAGGCTACAAAAGCGAGTGGTATTCACAGATGATGAAAATCGTAGCTTAAGCAAGAGCTGCGGTCCGTCAATCATATGACATCCTAAAAATAATATAGTAATAATGATTACTAAAAAGAAATTAAGAATTTTTTTTTTTTTGATTTAAAAAAAAAATTGACAAATAATTTTTTCCAAAACTACTCGATATACCAAATTGTTTTTTTTTTTCAACGATTTTCCATGATTTTCAATTTTTTTTTTTCTAAAAATTTGTCTTTCTTAACCAAATTAAATGGTATCTATAATCAGTTTAATTCATTTGTAATGAAATTTATTTTTTTGATTATCTTTAGCATAATTATTTTTTTTAGTCCTTAATCTTTAAAATCTAGCTTATAGAACAAAAGTTATGAAATTTAAGTGCCAACCGTTTGGAAGCCTTTTTTGAGATTACGGTACCTTCTCTACTGGTGGTTGTTTCCGTGAACCAAAGCAGTTTTTTGCTAAATTTTGATCATACTCAAGATTGTGAAGCTCTTATAGCCTGTACCATTATGACAGGACGAGAGAATCATAGTGGCCCTACTGATTTTTTTTTCACATTTTTTACAATGACGAGAACTTATGTTTGCTTTTGCAACCTTAATTCTTCTCTGAAGAAGATATTTTTAACGAAATATATAAGTTTTTGGTTTTATAAAACAAGTGTAAGAAATCAGTTAGGTCACAATTATATTATCTTCAATCATAATTCTGCTAAAATAATATTTACACTATTATCTCCACTCACTGACACAAATTTTGTAAAACAAAAGTTTATATCCAAAATCTATTATCTTTTTTTTATTTTCAAATGCTAAAAATGAAAAAAAAGTTGGGAACTCCTTATTTTTAAAAATGTACCTATTAACAATAAATTATTTTATTACTTCTATAAAAGTTTTAGATGTTTTTATGTTATTCTGTGATTTTTAATAAACACAAAATCACGTAAGTAAAAACTGAAAAACTTTTGTGCTTTTTTAACTCAGTATTCTAATATTCTATTACAAAAAAAAATATTAATAATACCAGATGGCGTTATAAATTTTATTTAAAAGAAAAATTTAAATCTCTATAAAGAAGTGTAACTGAAAAACCGAAGAGATTTGAACTAAGTTTGAACCAAAAATGCACTCTAATGTCGTTTTTGCTTAGTCCTTTGTTGTTTTAATATTTTTAACTACTGCTTTCAACTCCAATAATGGTATTTGCATCCGGTTGACCTACAAATTTATATAATGCGTAATCAAATATATGAAGGGATTCAACGTTAACTGAGAGTAGAGTTTTAATATAAGCTGCTAGGGTATCAGCTTCCAAAGAGTACTTCATTCTCCCATCTCCCGCCAAGTAAAATTTAGGAACCTTACAATTTTATGATATGTATTTTGGTTTATTGGTTTTTTTTCAGATATGTCAATATTCCATTGAACTGCCAATTTCGCTAGATAGTGCTTTGTAAAAATAAAATAAAAATTACAAAACACAACTTAACCCGCAATGTTTATTATAATAATTGCTTTTGCCTCTCTCTCTCACACACTCTTTTTTTCATCATTTTGACAGTTGACAGGGAATTATCTTTCAATCCCTTAATTACCTTCAGCGAATTACAAAAGGATAAAGCTTAAGAAATCTTTTATACCAAAAAAATGAAAACTTTTTTTTTGTACAATTTCCTTTTCTATTCAAATTCAATTCGTTCGTGTTTTTTTTTTTTTTTGCTAGCAAAATCGTCATTCATTTCCTTTGTGGAAATCGGAAAAAATCCTTTCCAGAAAAAATAAAATACCTAGCAAATAAACTGACAAATTCTAGAAGCGACAAATAGAGGACAGAATATTCAGGATATTACCCAACCATGTTTCATGAAAGTCCATGCCCATCACCTTCATAACCTATACCACTCCCGTCTGCATCTCTAATCCTATATCTCAGTTGTTGTTCAAGTAAAGGTTCAGTGGCGGAATTTTTAATAATATAGCACGTAGGGTGCACATCTATTGAAGGGCCCAACGTTTTAGATTTGAGAGGAAATTCCCTTCAAAACTGATGGATTTTGAAGAAACACAAGTTTGGCAGAACAGGGTGACTGAAGGGAAAGAAGAACTAAACTTAATTTTATAAGCCCAGTGCAGTCAAAAACTAAAAAAAATATGACAACACTCTGTCAAACAAAGATTGTCAGTACACATCTTATGGGAAAGCTTTTTTAAGCTTATTTTAAGCTTTCTACGTGCGATAGACTTATAAGATACGTTGCAACCAAATTGAGATGCAAACATCCTATTTTCTCTGTTACTGACAATTTTTTTGGACAGATTGTAGTGGGAACCTATCAAGCTTAAAAAAGCGAAAATGAGGCAGGTTGCAGGACACCACGCTGATTTTTCTTAATTTTAATTCTAAAAATGTTGATCATGTTTACAAAGTTTGTGTTTTTGTGCCTTGAGGTCTCCGAGTGTACAAACAAACCTTATCCCGGACTTGTGTTTATTGCGCACAATGCTGTACGTCCACCGCCGCCGCCGCTGCCAATGCTTTGCTATTGTGGACTCTTGTCACAAGGACTATAAGTACATGAAAACAATTTTTCTTCCTACATCCGCCAGCAAGACCACCCACCCGCACTTGGTAAAGCAAACAAAGTTTATTATTATTCTTCCATTCTCATGCCTCATTATACTTTTGTTTTGTATTATTTTTCTTTTTCCTATTCGCGATTCTTTAAGACTTAGTTGCTGCTTGGTGTTTTTCTATTGTGTTTTGTTTGGTTTGGTTTGGGTGGGTGTGACTGTTTGCCGGGTGTGCATCCTTTCTAGGAATGGCTTTGCTGGTTAACTGTCAGAACTTTTGCACTTGAAGTGATTTATGTTTTTGAGACGCGCGGCAGTGGCTTGGTGGCTCGGTGGCGGCATGCGGACTGTGAAAGAAAAGTTTTCAATTTTTTTTTGTTGCTTCCCATACAATTTTTTTTTTTTGCTTTTTGTTTTTGTATCTGCATCTGTGTTTCCCTTACAGCCATCCCCATCGTTGACTATTATTATTCTGGCACATTATTTTTTGTTCTTCTATCCTGCGGTTATACGTGGGATAATGAAGAGGCAAACGAGGGTCTACGAAGAGCTATAGCTAGATATTTGGGTGTGGTAACTCTGGTAAGGTCCTTGTGTGTGACAATTTAGTATCACATTAACTTTGTTGGAATGGTGTGAATGAGAGTGTGGAATGTTAACAATTATTATGACACTTTTAACGCTTAGGACGGCACATAAGTCTTCTGTTATTTCTTTTTTTTTAACGACCTTTTGAAGTGTTGGGGTAGATAGAGATCCTTTACGTTTTATTGTTATTAAGCTTTATTTCCTTTTTCAGGTAACTAAAGTTTATTTTTTCTGTTTTTTTTTTTTGTTTGTTATGTTGTTTACTTAAATATAGGTATACGAAAAACCACGTCAAACTCGGGTTTCGTAAGCAGCGGGCTGTTTTTTTAATACAAGTTCGTTGTCGACGAAACCTGCATATTGCGTTGGTAACACATCAGAGCTGAAGAAAAAATATAAAAATATTAATTAAAGAACTTTTTACAAACAAAAAGATTTTTTTTTTTCAGGAATAAATAATAACACTATATGGAGTTATGGTAAAAATAAAACAATTGTTTTTTTTATTTGTTTATACATATATATTTGAGAAAGCAAAAATTAATATAATTTATTTTAATGAATAATATCCGAGTGACAGTGTGATACAAAATAAGTTTTCTTTTTACACGTAGACAATAAACGCACCTATTTAAGTTAAAGATTAAGTAGATGTCTTGTGCGGGCCTTACACGACACAATATTATTGTGCAATAATATTGTACAAAAATATTGTGCGAAAATGGGTCGTCCTTACACGACTCAATATTACTGCGCAATATTTCTATGTCTCTTTGCTTATTCTGTACCTGCCTCGTTGTGGAAACGAAAAATATTGAGTAAACATTCAGAAAATATTAAATTTTTTTAATAATACTTAATATATTGTGCAAACCGAAAATATTGTGCCATACAGCCCTTACACGGTCAATATTATTGCACAATACTGAGTATTGCGCAGTAATATTGTGTCGTGTAAGGCCGGCATAAGTCATAATTAATTATTAAATAGTGAAAATTAGGTCAAAAATATCAGCTGTTTTTTTTTTTTTTTTTAATATCTGGATTAGAACGAATACCTCCCATATAACGGTTTCGAGTTATTAGACGGCTCTAACGATTTCGATTAAAGTTGGTGTATGTTATAAGAAATTCTGCATTTAGTTTTTCTCAAAAAATTCAGATAACGAAAATATGATGAACACCCTTTTCAACAGATTCTTGTTATAATTTTAAAAAATATTATATATTTGATTTTTCAAAAAAAAAGAAAATGTTACTAAAAAAGTAAACAATAAAATGTTTTTTTTTTAATCATTTTTTTTTTCTTCGTTTGTAAAAAAAAACATTTCGTTGCACTTATCAAGGAAGATTATTTTTTTGAAAGATTCAAATTTAGTTTTTAAATTTATTTTAAATTCGTATGTTTCGATACTTATTAAAGTTTCAAATTGAGGAATTTAGACTGAAATATCAAGGAAGTGCATTATCAAGTCAAAATCCTTCAATTTGACACCCAAATAAAAAAAAATTTAGCAAGATAGTTAAGACCCAAAAAAAAAACGAAAATAAGGTCAGTGTAATGCATGAAAAACACCCTTTTACTCATTCTTGATAAACCTTTATATCCCCCATAACTTTCCCCTTTTAAATGCAGGTTTTAAAAAAAACAATAGGGGGATTTAAGGGGACTTTGGACAAGCTATAGAGGGTGACCTTCTGCATCGATATAAATCAAAAAATCCATGAACTAATTATTTTTACCTTAGACCCTATCTTTACATGAAATGTATTTCACGTTGCCATCACATGTAATTTTTATGACGGGCGTTTGTAATTTTTTTTTGTTTTTGTTATTATGCAAGTGAAATATTTAAAAATCCCTTTTTTAAGAGTAATACCTATTTTTTGGTTCAATTAGCTTTTAATTTCATTCTATGTTTAAAGGAGTGCTTCGATTTTATAATGAATCAGTGAATCAGATTATTAGCTCTACATAAAACGTTGATAAATAACTATTGAAAGTCCCCATGGCAGCACATTTGCTTTTAGTGGCATTATACAATTAGATACAAACATTACAGGTTCGATTCAAAGTTCTTCATCGTAACTATAATGAGAACCAGTTAATAAGAAAATCTTTAATGAAATTTCCCAATATAACTTTAAAACAATATAAACCTGCAGATATAGAATCATAATTTCAAAATTGTAATGTAAGCGACATGTGTATGTGTATATCAAAATCTGGTTGAGGAAGTAAATTATATCAGCTATGTATGTAAATAACAAAATCCCTTAATTTCCTCCAATTTTATTTCTAATATTTTTGTTTATGATTTTATGATGAACTATAACTCAATAATTTAATTTTTATTAACTAAGCAATTATTTAGAAAATAATTATTTTCTTTTTTAATTTCCTGGCATTTTCGAAATGGCATATACAATTTTATAGATGAGTTTATGGTCAAAAAAGTACATTGATTTCATTATTTGGTCAGCGATAGATATTTTTCATTATTTTTTTAAGTTTGAACTTTCTGGTCCCTGTGGCGTGTGTACGTTTTTTTTCCAAAGAAGATTTTAGAATTATTGCAGTTTTTTCTACTTGTTTATAATTCTAGTCTTGTTTTGGACAAAAATCCACGATGATGGTAAAGAACTTTATTTTTTTCTCTTAAATATTGAAACAAATTAAATAATATACTACTTAAATAAATGCAGGATCCAGGCCCGAATTTTCCAAAATTACATTAATTAATTGCTCAAAGGGTTTATAAATGCCGATCGAATCAATAAGTTTTTTTGTAACTTACCTATATTATTATTTTATTGTTACGAACTATAATATATTGAAAGCTAAATTTTGTTGGTCAAAAATTTTACTTACATTTTTGGAATCAAATAATTTTGAAAAATGCAAGAAATATTTAGAAACACCTAATTCTTCCACATAGATTAGATGGTTAATTTTCCCCAAACTTGGCTAAAAATTAAAAAAAATATTACAAGCACAAAAACAACATCAACATGATTTTCTGAAAGCCTATCTTGCAGTAAAACAAAAACAATACAAAATTCAAAGAAAATTTTCGTCTCTTGTGAATTATATTTTATGTACCTATTTCGAATTAAATATGTTCGAGCAATGCGTTCATTATGCTTATATTTCTAATCATTACAGCAGAAGTCTAAAAATTAAGTTTAGTTTTTTTTTCACAAAACAATACTACCAAATTTAAATGATCAAGTTCAAAACTTCTGGAACTTGAGAAATATAACAAACTTACACTTTACAAAACAAAAAAATAATGTACACACATCGAAATAAGGAGTTTATTCTGTTTTACAACTTTATTGGTTTCACGCAATTTCAAGGAGACCCAGAACAAAGCAAATTCTTGGAAGAGTTTTTTTTTATTTTGTTCCACCTAATATGATAAATTTTCAATCGATTTCTCGATTTCGTGTTTCAAAGTTCAGTGAGTCAAACCTTTTTAGAAAAAAAAAAAATTGTAAAAATATTTATAAGATGATAAGTTATTCTTGTTTGCATTAATTGCACTTTTTGACATGTTTTTTTTTTTGTGTAAAATTCATTTGTACGACGGATTGCATGACGAAAACCACTGTTTTAGTCTTCTCCATTATCGTAATGTTGGTTTTGATTAAAACCTTGAATTTGTTTTTCTTGACACGAAACCAATATTTGCCCTATTGAGCAAGTAAAAGTAATATAACGACAAAAAACTAGAACACATAAAATCAAATAAAAAGCCAGTTGAATTAATCCTACCGAGAATTTTCGTTTTAGCAACATTTTAAGATTTAGTTAATGATTTTATGTAGACAAAAACAGTTCTTTTCCAGTATGATTATGGCGTTTTTTTTTGGTTTATAGCCTTTAATTTCGTTCTTTTTAATCAGAATTTAACTTTTTTGGATTGATAACTTAAATAAGTTCATAATTTGGGTCCAAAATCAGTACATGTAAATAATTAGTAGTGTTCCGTCATAAAATATCAACTAAAAGCTAATATTAAAAAGGAATCTTAGAAAAAAACTTGGCCTTTCCTTGGACAAACAAGCGGCATACACGAGACCAAATGTAGTAACAAATCTTACCAATTTTCATATTCTAGAGTTCGCAATATGATTCATCACTTTCATCACATTGTTAATCTTTGAGTGAATCAACAACAATGAATCAACCCGATCATCACAATCTTTTTCATTTAATTAATTCTCTCCAAGCTACAAAAGTAGAATTCACTGACTAGACTGCATTATTTTTTGTTTAAAAGGTAATAATGTATAAACGTGTCAAAAAAATATATAAAGGTAAAAACCTGGCACAAAACTTGTGCTAAGCAATAGAATTTTGTTCATACTGCATTTATTTACAAAAATAATGCGCATACGCCATAGTGTACGTACTAGGATTTGTTCGTATGAAATTGTAAATTTTTGTAAAATAAAATAGAAGATTCTGTGGCATCTACAATCGTAAGTAGAATTCAACTAAATATTCACAATAAATTGTACCACATTACAACATTTTAAAGTTTAGTTATAAAAATTATAAATAATAAAGAATAATAAAAAATTAATCAATTTGACAATTTCAACATGTTTTGAAGTTTATTTTAAAGCCGATGAATTGATAAATTATTTGCAAAAAATTACAAATCAATCGGCTTATCAATTATCGAATCATAAAAAGGAACGAAAAAAGTAACTGTACATTATTTTCAAGCTTTTGAGCATCTTTAGGGCTTCACTTTGAATTTAAAATTATGGGTATAAATAACTAGCAGAAATAAGATTCTTCATATTATTACATCAATTTTTATATTTAATTTCATACCAGCGAACGAAATATTAAAGTTAACAATTATTTAACAAAAAAATAAGAATACTCCCTCAAAAGCAGTGTATGGTCTTCTAAGCCCTCAGGCATTTTAAAAAAAGATTTAATTTAAAAATTTAAAAAATCAAATAAATTCAATAGATAAATAAAATATATCTAATACAAAATTCCTTCCCTTCCTTTTATTTTATTTCTTCACTTAATTATCACCTTAATCAAATGCCTTACAATATTTCATTTTCAAAGAACACCATCACCCTTGTTTTCGTCATTTAATTAAAAAGTTCCTATAACATCGTTAAACACTCACCTCTCTTGTTTCGATCAACTTAAGAGTTTGTATATTACAAACTGCATCCAACACACCTTTTATCGAGTCTTACGCTAAATTCAATAAAACGCTGCTAACCCATCTCTGGTTAAATACGCTTCCCATATAATAAAACTGAAAATAGTCTTTTTGCACAACCTTGCGTCTTTCCATCAAAAGGTGTAAATTGCCAAAAGCACAAATTTTGTCGAAAAGTCTAGTTCAGTGCATATCTTTCTCTATCGGCCAAGATGAATTGCTTCTATGCTCAAAAAAGGTACATTGGGTACAACACAAAATGGGTCGTCATTCTCAAACCAACTTGCCTTCGCTTCGTGCCGACAACAACGTCATGATGTTACAAAATTGAAATATAATTTTTGGTCGCTTTAAAAGTGCAATTTGGAAGTTGGCTATAAGGTCTGGTTGGATAAAAGGATGTGGAAACATTCCACTAGGTATACTCCTTGGAATATACAGTTAACCATTCAGTGTGTTTACACCCTCTTACTTCGATGGCACTCAAATTGGATTGTAAATTCTTGAAGTGAGAAGTTGAACACTGAGTGTAGTGGAACTCAGGAGCCTTGTCCGACCACAAAAATCTCCAAAACCCCAATGTTGCACAAAGAGTCAGAGTCAGAGTCAGCTAAAGAGAGGAACACCAGTTCCATACCTCCAGTATGATGTGTAACTGCTCCCTGTTGATGCTGCTTTACAACACTGCTGCTGAATGTTGAGGACAACGATGTTCCAAAATGAAATTCATACGCTTTCGGGCGATGCTCTACTAATTTCAGGACCGGATATGAACTTCCGTAATGAAAATTTTTCGAACCGGAAAATCCTCTTGAGTTGATTTAGTGTGGGTTATTGTTGTAGGGCAGCTCTCTGCCACCCTTTCTGAAGAGTCTATCTTCATTGGGTTTCATGGATTGCGACAAGTGCAAGAGGAAGATTGCTGTTGTGGTGTGTTTACATTTTGGTTTGATGGAAATTTTGTTTGCATCAAGTTTTAGGGGTAAAGGATTTAACACACACAGCTTGTCTCTTCATATATTAATGTTGTATGTATGTGTGTGTGTGTATGTATGATGAGTATATTAGAGTGGTAAGTGGCAAATAATTACTGAAAACTGTTTGGAATAGTACTAATCGATTGTCGGATTGCACTGCATATTGTAGGTTGTTTTGAGCTAAATTGAATTGATTTGAGGTGATAATTATCTGACTTGCTTGAGATTCTTAAATGAGAAAATCAAACGTGTTACAGACATTAAATTATTTAAGACAATATGCATGCGTACCAAAAATTGTTAAAATATTACAAATTGATCAGCAGTAACATAAAGCTTCAGATACTTTTCTTTAATCCCTCAAACTGTTGCTGGTAATTGCGGGAATAGATGAATGATTTATTTAAAAAAAGAAATTTAATTTATTCTTTTAATATATTTCTATTCTCTTTCTTTCTTTATGTCTTTACTTTATTTCTATTCCCGGCTAACAGTGTTCTATGCCTGCCCACAGTAATAATCAGCTTGCTGCATTCAACACAAAATTGGATAACACATAATTGGAGAACAATCGGTTGCTGGGTTACAGACTTCTGAGTTCTGTTCCAGGTGTATAGTTTGTAATACTTATTTAAAATATTTGGATATATTGAAATACTTGTTGTTGTATTTGCTTTCATATGAAACTTTATTCTTAAAAATGGAAAGACATTTGGCAAGGATACAACTATTATCGAAATAGGTCACTGTGGCGTATGCGTAACGTTTTTTTCTTCTACAAAAATTTGAAATTTAAAACAAATTACAATCATTGAAAAATTAAATTAAGTTGACAACTTATGTTAAGACTATTGATTGATCTTTTAATTGGTAGGTATAATTTATCATTAGAATAGAATATCGTCGGCCTCAAGCCAAATTGAATATCAAGAATAGTCAGTTTTCAAATTTAATAACTGTCTTCTTTGAATTATTTCTTATTAATACTTCTTTTTTTGATTGGGAACTAGATTCTGATACTTTTTTGACAATTTTCCGAAAATATTTATCCTACAAATACCTCTAATAAAAAATACCGGAATATTTGTCGAAAAACTAACTTGAGAAATACTAATCTACACAGGAGGCATGAGGGCGGGGGGATATATTAGGCCCTGATTTACTCAATCAACTCTGTTCCAAAGTGGTTAGTGGTTAGTGGCATCCACCGCATGCCACTAACCACTATCGATGTGCATAAATACCTTCTTCATGCGATGTCCCAATACTAGAACTATTGCCGCCTAAAAAAAATAGAAGTTTTAATCTAAACCAAAATTACTATAGTGAAGAAGTCCAAAAAAATATAAAATATATAATTATATCTAGTTACATATTTAACATCAAATAGCAGAAAAAATTAATTATTAATTGTGGAAGTAGTTTCAGTATTTATAAAGGGTTTTTATGAATTTTCAAAGGAATTGTAGGCTTCTCAGGCTGGTTGGCAGGGAGTTCTAAAGACCCAACCGCATGTACAAAGAACTGGAAAACTCAACTTTTTGAATAGGTAATTAGGAGTTTTAGTATGAACAACTTTTTAAAGAAATATTAGTCTTAGAAAATCCAGACAGCTTCCTAGAGGTGCAAAACCAGCAAAGCAGGATAGGTTTGGGTATCCCACGATAAAGTTTGGTTGAAAATAACCACAAGTTTCTTTACTATTTCAACGTAGTTTAACATTGTCCCATTAAGCTCAATACTTGGCAAATACGATACATCAAGAGTAGTATTATTTATAACAATCGCCTAGCATTTATTTGAATTAAGTTTCAGATAATTTTCTCAAACAGTTCTTACTGCTGCATCTTCAATCATACCAATTCAATAGCTTGAGAGTGAACTTGTACATCGTCCGCATACATATGAATTCTACAGTGCCTCATTACCGAAGTTAAATTGTCGTAGAACAGAGTGAAAAAAAGTAGTCCCAGTATCGATCGCTGAGGCACAACAAAACGAGTAGACAGAAAATTGGACAACTTAGAGTTCGCAAAAAGTTCTTGAGTTCTATGCCCAAGGAAAAAGGTCTCAATAACAGATAAAGCTGAGCTTTAAAAAATAGAAATGTTGTGAGTTTATTCAAAAGCAGTCCGTGCAAAACAGTGTAGAAAGCTTCATAGAAGTCCAGTAAAACCAGTGATGTTGCATGATTATTATCAATTTTCAGTCGTATGTCGCCGATAATTTTAAGAAGTGCAGTTATTCAACTGTGTTTTGGTCTAAGCCCAAAATGTATCAGTTTATGTGATTCCAAAAACGCCGTAATCTGCTGACTCACAAGCTTTTTAAATTAGTCGTTTCCTGTAGCCCTGGGCTCCCTGATGACAAAAGCACCCATGACAGACATTTTAAGTGGGGCCAAACCCCTGGCGCCTGCATTTTTGGGACCGTCTGCCAGGGGTTTGGCCCCACTTAAAATGTCTGCCATGGGCGTTTTTGTCATCAGAGAGCCAAGGGCTACAGGATGCGACTAATTTTATGTGATTACCCTACAGTCTAAAAACGCATTTTCGGGACAGTCTGCAGTTGGTATATTTGTTATCAGTGAGTTTGCCGCATTTGTTTTCAATAAATTTTAAGTGGTAACCCTCAATAAATCGATTTTCAGTAAAATGGTACCTTTGATGCACTTTTCTTTAACAACGCCCCTATCAATGCATGCAGGCAGACTAAGGTTTTCGTCATCGCCATAACCAGGATAACTTGTAAAATTATTTTGGATCGGTTACCTCAGACGCAAGAAATTTGCTCTCAGCTTTCGGTTTATCAGCAGTGAGTTCCAACTATTCAGTAACAAGAAACTATTTTTTTACAATAATAATAACACACAAGTTGCACTTACATATATGTATAACATTATTATTATAACATATTTTCATTAAGAATAAAGATGGAGATCTATGTAAGTCATTTTTAATCTGACAGTCATTTTATCACAAAAGAGTCATAGTAACTTATAAATAACAAAGCGTTCCACTTCGGGCACTGCGTGATTTTTTTTTTTTAACTAAGAAATCTTACTGTAACTAAAAATAAGGTAACTACTATAATTCTAGTTCCCTCAAATTCATGACTCAAAATGGCATTTCCTGTATATTGTAATAGTGCATTACATCAAACGAAGTAAGCAGACCCAAGAATCACCATTAACCCATCTCTAATAACCTCAATTCTAGATTTATTATATGAACATCAGACAATAATGGTTAAGCATTTCAAGTTTTGTAATTTCACTGCCCGAAGCTATGAAATTATCAACTTCAAAATTAGTCCCCAAACAAAGTGACTCCTCACCATTATATTTGTAGTGTATAAAGACCATAAGAGAAGTATATCTTTTCAGAGGATGCCTCTCTATTATGATGTGCGCCACTCCTTTCTGTCCTTTCTCAACCATATGGTGTATGGGAAAAAATACGGAATCTCCTTCAAATTATTCCACTAAGAGCTAATAATTACATCAGACAAACATCATGTAAAATGGTCAAAAGCCATAATTCAGTTAAGTACCCTGTCGTCTGGTCCTCTCCGTGCCGCCATATAGGATAGCAAAAGCATGGTATTTGAGAGCATACACCATGGCTATAAGTACATATATGACCCAGCATGCATGCAGCATTTCACACATCCTCATATAGCTAATTCCTTGATTCTCGGTGTAGATACATAAATACGTATAATAAAATGTCATCATCATGTCCTTGACGGTGTTAGGCAGCATTAGCTTCCTGTGCCTGCGTTTTCATGTTCCCTCCATCATGCGGATGCCCCACGTTGATGCCTGATGATGATGATGATGATGATTGCTGCGATGACGACGACAACTCCAACTCAAACTCCAACTTTGACTCGGACAACGATGATGTTGTTGACGATGATGAGAAGTGGCGCTGGTAGGTACTTACTCACTGATGTTGGTTGATGTGATACAACTATAACAGCCAGAGAGAGTACATCTGTCACTCGAATGTTCATTTCTGTCAGTGGCCATGCAATTGGCTTTATGGCTATGGTTGCCGGATTCTGTAGCGTAAACTGCATCTCATTCCTCATTTTCAATCTTCATCCAACCAGTATAACGCCTCACTAACTCACAATGGCCCATTATGAATGGAGTGCTAAATAGAAACCCAATGTCCCTTCATCACCATCATCATCTTCATCAACTTCATCATGGGACCGCTTGTGAATTATCATATACTGGATGGACTGCGCATGGAAATTAGGTGAAGTGGGATGGGATGGGGTGAAACTGAAGAGGCTTCTCTCATGTGTGTGCAGTCCTACTAAAATCCAGAACCAGATATCAAATTAGGCGAGATCGTGTATCTCCTTCTCTATGGTCAGGGAATTGTTTGAAAGTTTTGCATATTATGTTGTCGCGATGTTGGCGCTGCGCTGAATCTGTCAAAAGGAACCGTGATTAGCTACACTTGAAAAAAGAAAAGTTACATTTTTTTTTTAAATTAAAGAAAAAAGATCTAGTCGTTGAATTATGAAATAAAGACCACGCTATATGTATTAGACCAGATTCGACCAATCAATGGATAGAATAAAAACAACTCACTTAATAATGGAAAACACTTTCCTCTTTCGGAAAGTGAAACTGACACAACAACACTAAAATCTTTGAACTATACTGGTTTATACCAGTCGGAAGTACCGAGAAAATTAAAATTAGACCATTCAAACTTTCGAATTGGTATCTATCTCGACTTGTAATTTGTTAACAGTTTTGACGTTTTTAACATTCATTGTAAACTGGTAATCCTTGAAATTAATTAGCGGAATGGGTTTCGCTTAGACCAATTGCAATTTCGACCAGTTTTTAAAAATCATGCGGATGAGGCATCCTTTTTTTTTAGTTTATACCATTCAAATACATCATTCATACGTACGTAGTGGTCAGAAGAATATACATACTCGTATATTTTAAGAGAATAACGTTTCTATCAGTGTATTCTTCTTCCCTTTAGTGTTTAGTATTTAAAATATTTTATTAAACGATAAATGGACAGTAAAAAAAGAAAACCTACCATTTCAGAAAAAAAAGGGATGAATATGTCAGAAAAAAATTAAATACTCAACTGAAAGTGCTGATGGTGATCCACTTGAAACACAGAAGTCCATCACAACAGTATACTGATGACATTGTTGATGGCGCGCATTAATTAAATTGAATTTGAATTGTGCAATAAATCCATCAAGAGATATCAAATGAAATTAATGAAGTGAAATACTTACCTACCTTCCTGGGTATGTATTTTATTGAGTTGTTATACATAGTAGTTTGAAAGTTATTGCTTTGGAACATCACACAGTGCTGGATTACAGACATGGAAATAATCTTCAACTGGTTGGCCGAGTTGTTTTAAATTCTTCATAATGTTGCAGTGGTAGATTTTAACTGAAGGAAAAGAAAAATTGAGTCAATAAAAGAGGTTTTAAAAGAGATTTTTTATTTTTTACCAGATGCATTTTATAAGATCGATATGAGTAAGTCAGATCTTAAGTTTTTTAATATACATATGTATACTAGGGTGGTCGACTGGTTCGCACGTACTTGCTCTTAGGGTCAAAGTTGCTGTGGACGTTAAGGCTTCTTATATAAAGTTTTTTTAAAAATAAATTTTTCAAAAAAAAATCATTACTAAAATGACATAAACAACTTCTTAAATTGGTTTGAGCTCCAAACTAAGTATGCCATTTGATTTGATTAAACAAGATACATTATTTGAAAAAAAATTGAAAATCTTTAATTAATTTTTTGTATATAAAAATTCTCAAAGCTTGTTTAAAAACTAAGTTGGTATTTTTATGATAATATTATTGCACATCTAAAGCCAAAATTTCAAAAAAAAAATTATATCAAAGAATTATAAAGTTGTTAAGGAGCTTCCGTATAAAAAAAATTAATCAAAATTGGTTCAGTGGTTAAAGTGAATGTCAAAAATGAAAAAAAAAACGATCTACTTTTCCTTAATGGTTATGTGGCAGATACCGTTAGTTTTGATCCTAAGAAAAATTGTAAATTCCCCTTTAGGGAATCACCAAAGACTTTTAACCACCAAGTTTCAAGAAAATTGGTTGAGCGGCTTAAGCCGTAGCTCTAGGTTAGCTTCGACTTCAACTTCTTTTGCAGCAAACTCTTAAATTCGTTTCGGTGAAACAATTTAAGCGAACGAATAACTAAAACAAAAAGTTCAGCATAATACCAGTGATTTAACCTAAGACCTCTCGATTTCGAACAAAGGCTGTTGCTAGTCCACGAATTAGATATCATACATGAACACCACAAAAATGGATTCAATTATTAACAAAATTTGTTTCCTGCAGTCATTTGTTGTAAATAAATTGTATATTTACACCAAAAGTAAAGTTCTTTGCAACAAACTACTTGCGGGAGAGGTTCTTTGCAAACTATTTATTCGTTTGCTGCAAACAATAGAATTTTCTAGTAAACGAAAAGGTGTTTGTGTATAGGTAGCGCTTTTGTTTGCTGCAATCAACTCATGAAAATGAGCTCTAAACGAATGGGTTGCTTTGCATTATGTTTGTGGTAATAAAATATATAACTTCATGCAATTGACGTATTCAATTTTTTGCAGGTTCTTGTTTGGAAAAAAAAATTTCAGTTGATTTTTTACAAGAAATATTGATATTTTTGCCTTTTCGTTTTTTAATAAACTGCCTGAAAAACTCGTTTTATTTCCATTTCATGTCGTTTTTTACAAAAAACTGTTTTCGAAAACAGGTTTTCAAAAATAATTTTTTTTATTTTTATTAATTTTTATTAATAAATTAAACATAAAATTTTAAATTTAATTTCTTAAATTTAAGGTGTTCTTTATAGAAAAAATTAACTGACGCACTATGTTAGGTAGATTTTTTTACAAAATAATTTAAGTAATTCCTGTCGGTATAAAGAGGAATTTAATGTTGTTTTTTTTATATATGGATTTTTTTTATAAATTCGATACATACAAATAAAATTTTTATAAGACACTTAAATGTAAATTGAGATGATAATTTAAAGCCGTTTTCTTTTTGCATTAAAATTATTAAAATTGAATTGAATTAAAATCACTTTAAAGTTTATTTTTTCTTAAAATTGAATAATATTTTTCAAAACTCCAATTCACATTTTACAACTCCAATTTAAATTTTATTTCGCTTTTTTTATTGGACACAAAAAACTTAAAAAAAAACTATAAAAACCCAGTTATGTGGTAACTTAAAGTGCATTTTTCAAAGTGTCCCCTTTAATTGAATTTCACGTCAAATTCTACCACTCTTTACTATAGGTATTGTGCATACATTCATACATCTATACTCTTTCACATACCCATATATGCATTTGTCCTTAAGTGTGAGTTTATGTGGTCGTGGTGTGCCTTTGGAATGCAATTGAATTAAATTATCTGCTTTTAGGAATAAATCCTTTGTGCTGGAGCTTATTGGTCACTGATACGATCTGACATTGTAGCAAAGGAGAAAGAAGAAAATAATAATACAGCTAGGTATGTATACATACAAAAAAAAAAAACTCCGAATAAACCAACCAACAAAGCAGAGAATAACACCAAAGTATAGTAGCAACAACAGGAGAGAAAACGATTGCGAAAAAAAAGGATAAATTGTCCTTTTCCATTTTATTCTACTTGACATTTTTTTTTTATTTTTTATTTTAACGTCCAACTAAAATACCAGTTTATCAGATCGTAGGTGGACTCCTACAAACAACAGCAGTTTTTTTCTATTTTTTGTACAGAAAAAAAAACACTGAATAAGAGTTAAACTCTTTTGGGTTTGGCCAAACACCCATAGCAAGGACATAGAGAAAAAAAATGTTAAAATTAAAAAAAAAACTTCCGGTAATGCTGAGAAGACGACAAAAAATGATACAAAAAAAAAGTCCTTCAAAATCAACAGCGACGGAGTTGCCACACTTTCATTCCGACCACTGTACTCAAACCAACCAATGTTCCCCGGCTGAACCCCAAACCAAAATCCCCATCAGCTATGGACTTTTCTCTCTGATCCGGTGCATCAATTTAGGTGCAAATTAGATTTCTCCCCTCCTATTCTGTTCTCTTGCCCACTACCTGGACACATCCTTTTGAAGAAAAAATCAGGATAAGCACGAACAAAAAAAAAAGATGAAGGAAAAAAATATGTTAGCCATTATCCATCTATCCAGAGGTGAAAGTCGGGGCGTAGCGCCAAAGTAGAGAAAGAACTCGAACAACTTCAGGTCTCTGGATTTTTTGTATTTTGTTTCTTTTGCAGTTTTAGCATTCAACTGTGTTATTGGCTTTGTTCGAACGTCACAACCGATTGAAGTTAAATTTTTGTTTTTTTCTTGCTTGCCCGCAAAAAACGAAAGAGGACGAAAAAATTATATCGTAAAAACGTTAATTTTCATTCTCATCCTTATGATGTAGCTAGGAGTTGACTTCCTTGCAATACGGTTCTTCATTCTGTGTTTGAAGTTTTGCCTGACTTAAAAGGGAAATCTTTTTGAACCTGTTGCTCTTTGAAGAAGCGTCCTCTGGTGTGGAGGTGTCTTTGGCAAACGTAAATTTTTTTTGTATAGGACGATATTTTTCTCCCAATTTATACGTTTTTATAATTCTTTTTCGAAATTGCCTGGAGATGTGGATTCTTTTTTTAAATGCTTCTGAAAGCTTGTTAACAATGGAAAAGCAACTAGTTCTGCTTGACAAAATAAAAACAGTTTTTTTTTTTATTTTGCTATTTTATGATCTTGATGGAAGTTCGGGTTCCTTTGTTTAGAAAGAAAAGGATTTCGATTTATCAAGTTGGGATTGGAATTAAGACACCTAGAATTATAATACCTAAAATAAATACAATGGTGGCCAGAAATTTGCAGAAGTAGAGATGAAAGTAATCAAAAGCTGCATATTGCTACCTTGAACAACAAAATCAGCAAATAATCTTCTAGAAGAACACAGAAATCTATAAGATAGACGCGTTTCTTGACAAAATTTGATGCTCTTGACGATTGTGTTGAAGAAAAGTCGAGCTCCATGTCAATCCTACTGAAGCAGGAAGGTTTCCACAGAAAAGAGCAAAATTAACATCAAAGTCACTACCTTCCTTTCCAGCTTATTTCTAAAATCGATGCTTCAGAAGCAACCCAACCAAGTCTCCCGTGTAGTTTCAATCGATATGTACCGGTTCGTCTCATGAAGATCAGATTGGCGGAACCAGTTGTTCCTGTAGAGAAGAAAGATTCTGCGTAGACTACAAAAGGCTTAACCAAAGATGGAAGCTACCCTCTGCCCAGAATTAGCGATGGAGTTTTCTCGGTAAATCTACATATCACCAAGTGGTCAGATGAGAGCGATAAAAGATTTCAGCAATGCCCCAATGCTGACCTATCCAACCTATTGGAGTAGTATGTTTCTACTAATTACCCCAAAACGAAGTATTATTCAAAGAATTCTCTCGATGGAATCAACGATAGACTAGTTCCAGTCAGGGCAAGTTTTTAGGCGCACACCCTATGGGCAGACGTATTCAGAGTAAAGACTTATACTTGGGGGGGTTAATCCGGTCGCTCCACCTTGGAATCATTAAAGAACCTGACTCTCTAGGTTGGGGTCTTCTGTGGCTCGTGTTACTCCCGGACGTAGGAATAAGTTTGATTGTTATGAAATAACTACAAGCCTCAGACATTAATGATCCAAATGTAGGCGACTCTTCCAAAGAAGAACATAAGAACATCATGCTGATTAATGAAGCATTCTCTGGACTTCTCGAAAAGACGTATGATAGATACCCGAAATAGGACGTCTAGAGTAATCTTGGCGACATTAACGTCACGGTCAAAAGGAGGGACATCTTTGGTTCGATAGTTGGAGGACATCTCCTGTTAAACGAAATTGCCGATAACATACTCAGATTGATCGGCTTTGCAACAGACGAAATATCACCATATCAAGCACTCGATTGCCACATTTCAATATTTACAAAGGGATTTGGTGATCTTCAGATCAATTTACTGATCATGTTGCGATGGACATCGAGTATACCAGATGTCTGATGTATGAACCAACATAAAGAATCAGATAATGCCTCGTAATAGCTAGAGTCGCACTCTGGTGAAAAGCCATTAACCAATCGACGACGGTTATAACTTCTAAGTAGTCATAGTCTATGTTTACCTGTGATCCACTATAACATTGCACGACATCAGTGCAGAAATCAAATAATGAATTACACTTTCCAAGCTCTGTTTGAGCTTACATTCATGTAGCAAAGCCAAACCAAAGAGGCTAAAGACCTAAATCATTCCAGTCCTGCTGTATGGCGTAGAGGCATAGATACTGTCAAGATCGAATGATAACCAGCTTAGTTGCATTAAAAGAAAGAGTCTTCAAGTGCAGGTGAAGATACAACATCCAACTCTCTGTAAAGCAGAGACAGCGATATCGACCATGTCAAAAATTCGTTAGGCCCCCATCATACACAAAACCGCCTCTATTTTGGATTTGTCGGTAAAATAGCTACACTTTTACCAAAAACCCCTTGAAAATTATGCTACAGTGAGTTTTGAATGAGTGATTCAATGATCATTAAAAAAAAGCATTGTCAAGAGGGTCCGTTGTATAGTTTGAATGATACATACCATTGAATAAATTCTTGAAAATTAGGTACTATTATAACAATTCAGATTTATAAAAAATAACAACTTTCTCATCAACTTGAATCTCAAGACCCAACTTTTGTATAGAAATTAGCAATCACATTGAATCCCTCGAATTGATAATCTGTTTTTGACTTGCAAAATCCATCCATTCATCACAATTCATAGAAGCATTTCAACAAAATAAAGAACAAAAAAAAATACACGAAACGTAAACATTATTCCAAAATATAAATCTCTTCAAACAAAGAACAAGGATCAGATGTATCATCCAAATAAACCTCTAACACACCCCGTCCCGCAGCATCTATACATATCTCTCTGACACAACAAACGTCTATCTTCTATTTGAAAATAGAATCCTTTAACGAGGACGATAGATACGTATTCACCTGAACGGATATAAAATAAGAGAACCTAAAAAGCAACAATGCACATAAAATGAAATAGAATAGAATTTTTCAAAAAAGGATTAAACTTTATGAGACGTTCAAAATCCAGCACCCCGAGTACCTACCGAGTACCGAGTCGAGTAGGTACCTACCTTTCTACTCTTCACTTTGTTCATCTTTTCAGAAATGCACTGTGGCATGGCGTGGCGTGTGGGTGTTTGTCTGGACGAAAAATGTGGAACACCAACACAAGAACGGGGGGAAGGTGGCTCTCTCCCTTTTTCTCTCTTAGTTTCCACCCAAAAACACACAAGATACGGTCGTATAAGTACATCCCAAAACACTGCAGGATATTTATGTGTTTAGAAGAGTGTGGTGGTAGCAAATAAATCGCATTCGTATTTACCGAAAGGATGCGATTTTCAGTGTTTACGCTCATAATATCATTTCGTAAAGGTTTTTCCTACGAAAACTTATATAGATATCAAAACGAAGAGACATTTCTTCTTCTCTTCTATTCAACTGTTGCACACGGGTGTCTTATGCTTATTTGAGATTTTCTTTCTTGGTTTTCACAAGGAAAATCCGGGGCTGCATCATTTGGAAGAAAAGGATTCAACACAAGGATTTGGGATTTTCAATTGCAGTCGCTTTGGAGAAATTATAGGTTTAAGGGTTCGCCTATCCATTCTTTAACTCAAGTTAAACTTTGCTGTGGAATGAGAAAAAAATAGAGAGAGAGAGAGAAAGATACAGTCTACACATTTATGTATAGTGTGAATAAATATTTAGAAATTTTGAAATTCCTCACACGCAAAGGATACGGAAAAGTTTATACACCAAACTAATTGAGTGTAATTTAAAAATAAATTTGTACTCAACCCTTGAAGTCCTCTAGAAGTTATCAGAGTATATCTCAATTAAGTGCTGAGTAATTTTGAGAAGTTATTAAATTAATTTTTTTTTTAATTCTACATTTTAAAGAATTTAAAAAGAATTTATTTAGTTGTTTGTTACAAGAAGGAAATTATTACATACCTAAGAGTCTGAAAATTAAGTTGACACACGGGTATGGAGCTATAAAATTATTATCGAAAGACTTCAGACCCTCAGAGAGGGTCTTATATGCGATTTTAAAAAGCCTCATAAATTTTACATAAGTGGTGTAGGTCGTTTTTTTCATATGGGGAATTCTTATTCTGCAATGTGCATCTGAAGAGAAGTGCTCCCCCTCTCCCCCTCAACCTTTTAGTCTGCTGGGTGTGCATACATTTTCAGTTTTCAAAATCATGTTTGTAATCTAGATTACGACGAAATCTCCTACAAAATCTACTTGATTTCTTTAGCAGAGACACATTTATAACACATTGTTCTCTTTTGTATAACAGTTATAGCATCTTTTAGCAGCAAGATAAAGGGAAATGTCAAATAAATCTTGTTTGGTGTGTAAGGTTCAACGCAGATCATTTTCGCACCAATCAGATTTCGCAACTAGAAATCTCGTTGGACCGTTCACACCGCTCAAAAACTAAGGATTTCGTTTGACATTTCCCTTTGATTCGCTGCGCTACTAAAATATACTACAACTGTTATACAAAAGAGAACAATGTGTTATAAATGTGTCTTCGCTAACAAAATCAAGTAGATTTTGTAGGGGATGTCGTCGTAATCTATATTATAACAAAGTTTTCGTCAACTGAAAATGTATGAGAAATCTAGGAGATTTCGATGAGATTTCGTACTTTTTGCAAGAAATCTAGATTATGGTTCGGTGTGAAAGCCATATAATCTTTTTGGGAAATCTGGTTGATGTGAAACATCTTAACGATTGGACACACGCTCTTAGATTGCATTTTATTTCAAGGGATGCAATGATAGAACTAGCTCACACAGGCAGGAAGTAGGTCTGCCGAGAAGAAAAAGACCCAGAACAGTCCAAGAGGAATCTGCACAACAGAAGAAAACGGAAGAGCTAAGTTAATTTCTAAAAACCGTACACTGTTAAGTGCCTTTAAGAAGATCATCACGGACGTTTCCTTACCGTAGATTATCCCCCCTTTTCCACACCTGCATTTAACAAAATATCCATCAATTAATAAGACATTGTGTTTTGTAATTTGCTTCATTAGAATTCAAAAACCAAATACTGTTCCGTAACAAACTGCCTCGTAATTTTCATATCAGCAACAGGATATTCATTGCGAAAACCTCTGAGTAGGTACATCAAATTTCATTGAGTACCAATTATGTATTCCAAAATAGACTGGTCGTAAAGGTGTCGTGTATGAATATGTCGCTTAAACACTAAGCTTTGTTGATTAATTGTTTATTTTCGGAATGAAAATCCTACAAAATCTCTTTCGGGCGATGTAATAGTATATTTTTTTTTTGTTTTATATCATCACCCCTCTCCGTGCGTTGTCGTTGCCATCCATTTCATATCAAAAAAAAAAAAATATCCAGAAACAAACTAGATACCGTCAGCCTTCATGTAGGTATATGGAACAACATTGGAAGAACACAATGCAACAACAAAATTCGAAACGCCCTTTTGATGCTTTCATCACTTGCCAGAACCGCTGAGCTGTGTCCGTAATTCGATTGTCAAACATATTTGACGGTCAAATGGGTTTTACGCGAAAAAGGTCGCAGCATTTTTGAGCGTTACAAAAACCAATACAGCCATCACCAGGATTTAACAGCTCTACTAGGTGGATACTATAGGATATATGAAAGGGTGGTGCTGTGTTTTCATTCGATTACACGCATATGCAAATTATTTTTTGAAAAACTCTTTTTTTTTTTATTTTTGTTCGTTAATACCTTAACTTGTTGTCCGTTTTTGTTCATTGAACGCCCCATTTAGTGTTGAATATTCATCTGAGCGTTAATTATTGCCCAGAAGTTAAAGAGATCGTTCAGGTTTATTTTTTTTTTCTGGCGGTATTAGCACGTGTGGTTGTAAGCAATTAAGCGGAATTCCATATTATGTTGTTTCCGGATAAGTTTATGTCATTTTTCGTTCTGTACATTGATGAGAGCGCACCATGTTAGAGATTATCTAGTCTTGCGGATGGACAATCAAAGGAGATTTATATTTTTTCTAATCTCATGGTTAAGTAATAATTTACAGTGCTGTTCACCTGATTAGATACATTAGGATATTTTTTGAATATTTTTGAATTAGGTATACAAGTCTCAAATTAACAAGCGTATCACCATATTACGGTAATAATTGCACCACTTTCTACTTGATTTCATGCTTTTTTCTAAATCAGTTCCTTAACAACGCTCACCAATATTTCGGTTTCACACAAGTTGATTTTTTTTTAATTCAAATTTGAATACAAATATTATTGGTCCAAGGTATGGAATCCTGCATTCAGCCATGCTTTTGTGTTGTTTGTTTTATTTATCCAATCAATTGATCCGCAGTGTTTTTAATGCTTCATAAAAGTATAAACTCGCTTTGACAACAACAAGGAACAAGATGTCTATCCATGCGGCTACGTTTTGCATGACACTCATATACGCGGAACATAAGCACGAGTTACAACCCTTTTTGTCGACTAAGTCAAGTGTGGAATATAACATATCCCACAAGGACAATGGCATGGGTTAAATTTCTTTGTTTTAACCCTCCATTCAAGCGATGCATGGTGGTACAATCTAACCATTGGGTTTTGGGAAAAGGGAAATAGGGTGAAAATCGTTGTTGTAAAGAGATATGACAGATAGTCCCTCATGACTCTATATATGAGATGATGATCATCTTCATCAGCAAATATGTGTAAAAAGGATAATCGAATGTTTTCCACCCATAAAACATTTAATGGCCAACAAAAAGACTCCTTTGGTGGTTTCAGGTTTTATTTTTTATTTTTTTTTTTCACTTTTTTGTTTTCTTTTGTAGGAAGAAAAGAAAAAAGGTTATTTTTAAGAAGATATTTTGGGAACAAGTATATAGATCTATAGGGCAACCATACGCGTTTTGTTTGGATACACTTGAGTGGTCACTTTTGTTAGTTAATAAGTTTGTGTAAGTTTGCAGAATTCTTGGAATGTATTTGAAAAGATGTTGGTTTTGAAAACTAAATTAGCAACTACTTGACTTTGTGGTGAAAACAAAGAAACACATTCTCAGATGTAGGTACTTATGTACATTTATATTATAAATGAAGAATCTACATTCTTCATACCTTCATACATACTTCTGTAAGTCAGTTCTAGTAGTAAGTTTGCACGAACCAGTGGTTATAAGAAGATACTACTTGCTTACATGATAACTATTTTTGCAGTTAATATATATAGTTTGTCAAATCAATTACCGACTCTTTACAGTCTAAAAAAAAATAGAAGCCGGTATTCCACAAGGAAGTGTCCTATAACCTACCCTGTATTTGCTATATACAAAGGATATACCAGTTGATAATAATGCCAGTATGGCTACGTTTTAAAATGATACTGCAATTTTGGTACCCGACAAATGCGTCGTCAAGGCAGCAAAAAATTTACAACAAGCAGTCGATACAGTAAGAGTATCACATAATCATTGACTACACAGTGACAGTCATATAAACTCTGCAATGGAGTCTGTATTAATTACGAGAAGCAATGTTTGGAGACCAAGAAGAACCAAGCCACATGAACTTATGGTCTTAAAGCCACGGAAACTATTAAAAGTTTAAACTTCCCCCAAAGTGATTAAAATATTGAGAAAGAAAATTCAGTTGTCGATTTTTCATAGATTGGTTCAGGTTTTGAGTACACGAACCAGTGAGTGGTGCTTGAGTTATCAGTCGACAGTCTTAACTATTGTGCTATACCTAATCTCTGTTTGAAATAACTTGTGGGTATTTGGACCAAGTTATACCTTAACGTGAAAATAGTATTAACGCAATGTGTTTGAATTTAGTAAGAGATCTTCACTTTTTATGTTGCGTTTTTTCCTTGAGTGCCTGAGTGTAGATTTTGCTTGATGTTAGGTGACACTTATTATAATTCTTTCATTTCTTAGTATCTACATCATACAAGCTGGCATCATAATCTCATTTACGACAATCACTGTGCCACAGTGAAAAATTACTTTTAAAATGACCTATTAGAGGTTGAAGACATAAATGAGTAAAATCACATTACGACATTTACAACTTCCAAAGACACTCAAAATTACAACTTATTGCCACTGTTTTTTTTTTTTAAGTTTGCCGTGTTTTAAAATTTGTTTATCCAATATTAGATTTGCTTACAGTTTTTAAAAGAAGAATACATGTACTTTTAAAAAAATATATACATATTTACTTATGCAGTTACACTTCAAAACTACTAGATATTTTTAATTAAATCTAAAAAATAAATGTTTTTTCCTATTTTTTATTTATTGACCTTTTTATTTTTCATGAATTGACTGAGATAATAAAATCTGTGAAAAATGTTTTCAATACGATTTTTTTTAAAGATGTCACTGAGAACAAAATACACACTTTACCTATTTGTAAGGTATGAGATTTAAATTAGTGTCAATTAAAAGATAAGTTGATACAGAAAATGAAAATTTATAGTTGCCACTTTTAAAAATGATGCATCAACGTGTCAACCCTGTTTGAATGAAAAATATTTTATTGAAAAAGGGAGGGGTAAATATAATTTATGCCAAACAAAAGTTAAAAATATAAAAAGCTAAAATATACATTAATTTAAGCCCGATTATAGCACAAAGGGCTCTACAAACGCTTAAACATAGTACAAGTGCACATGGTCCTAATATTTTTCATATTGTCTTGCGACGAAACACGATTAACATTTCTCTGTTTGATTCGTGTCAAAATGTTTTGATTTTTGGTAAGACCAAATTTTATTTTTTGTTGCACCAAAAAATTTGCACTGTGAAAATGAAAAATTCACTCAAAATCAAATTATTGATATTTGGGAAAATTTGGTGGAATGGACTTTGCATACATAATGCGTCATCTTCAAACAGGAGAGTTTGCTTGAATTCTAGCTTTCTAGCTGTATTCCCACTTAACTATTTAACAAACTTTCTAGTACACTTGCATTAAGTGTAAAACCTTGTCCTAAATACTCTCAGAAATGGTGCAAAAATACAGCACATGATCTAGCATAAAATTGTACTTGAACTTCAGCCTTACTTTGTAGCGCTATGTACTGTGTAGTGTGTATACTTTTTAATTTTGACATGTCGGTACTGCACGTTGCAACCTTGGCGTTGTCTTCAATTAGCTATGGTACCACTGATATTTCCCTACTAACAAAACTGAAGAAGGTGTTCTGTTTTGAGTCACTAAACTTCAATTCCTTTTCAATGAATGATTATGTAGGAGTGATATTTTTTTATTTTGGAAAACAAATTAATAGACGAGATTTCACGAACTAAAATCTTCATGACTCACACGAGTAGCTTTTTAGTGAATAATTGATAACGCTTGGCTCGATTTTTTGTTTTGCTAAACAAACTGCAGCGGCTTTTCGATATCTTATATCAATTGTCAAATCTGAATTAAAAATTTAAAAAGTGCGGATATCTACAAAAAAAAATGTGTCACAAAATAATTCTCTTAAGTCGGGCAATTAGGTTTTTTTATTTGTTTGATACCACGAATAATATTGACGTTATATTTAAAAAGCTGTCTCTTGTTTCACATTTGAAATTTTATTTTTGATAATGTGCTTCTTTTATAATAAGTACAAAATGAATGGAAACAAATAGATTATAATAATTTCATTCACTTTTTCAAAATAGATATGCATTCAAAAATTGTAAGCTCTTGTATCTTTTGAAAAAAATCAAACTCAGGTTTCAAATTAAATCGAACCTCAATTCAACTAACTTATTTTCATTAAAAACAAAAAAAAATCACTCTTATTTTTAGTATTTCAAATGTGCTTTACACTTTTTCTTATGTTTATTTTGGCCACTTCATTTCAAATCCAGTAAAAACGTTATAGTATTTACAATTAATTGTGTTATACCTGAGTAAATATGATTTACCTTTAAAATATTTCAGTTATGTTATGTTATTTCAAGAGATATGTGATACAAAATAGTTTAAAATATTAATTCTTAACAATATGAGTTGTTATGAGCTCTGAATCTAAAGCTATAATAGTAAAATTAATTACATTTTGTTTACGAAATAATTAACACCCTAGTGCTATTAAAAATAACCAATATTCAAATTAATTTCATATGAGTTCAAGTGCAAAATAAAGTTAAGAAAAAAAAATAAAGAACGAATAGCATCATGAATAGCAACGATCGTGATACTCAGTCTGAGAGGTGTTCCATTAATTTGACGAGTATATTACGTTCGCCACGAACACCCGTGGTTTCGTTTAAGTAAGTTTTTTTTTTTTTTTTAATAATCGATGAATGATTAAATGGTGTATTTGATGTACCGCATTTTTGTAATTTTTTTTAATGTAGCTGAGTTTTTGTAAAGGGTTTAAACTGGTTTAACCACTGTCTTATCTTAAATCTCAATTGTTTAACTCTGTCGCATCATAATAATAATCAATCGGAATACC
This sequence comes from Meliscaeva auricollis, assembly GCA_948107695.1. Taxonomy (NCBI): domain Eukaryota; kingdom Metazoa; phylum Arthropoda; class Insecta; order Diptera; family Syrphidae; genus Meliscaeva; species Meliscaeva auricollis. Next base: position 15,898,156 of record OX403617.1, on the reverse strand, counting down.
TAGGATGTTTTAAGATAAACGTCTTAAGCTAAGAATGGGGAATTTAGACTTTACCTGGGAAATTGATTTAGATTTCCATTTTGTCTTCAATATTTGAAAGAGTATCAGTAGTTGAACCGAAATTCACATTTTGGCACAACTTCACCTTGAGTCATTTAGCTGCTTTTTTGTTTTTTAGGTAATATTGATTTTCTGACGTAACTTAATTGATTTCAGAAAAAAAAATTTGAACAAACTTGAAGTTTGGAGTAAGCTTGATTTTCTTTGAAGTAGTACACTTTCATACGTTATTTTTTTTATTAATATTACGATTTAGAACTCATTAAGAAGTACACCGGAAACAAAATTAAAAAAACTTTCAAGTTACTACTATATTTGAATCTTTAAAATACAAGGTGTTAAAATGCACAAAAAATGGTTTTTGAGTCATTTTCTTATCAATGTTCGAATAAATCTATCTGAAAAAAAACTTACCGAAGAAGTCAAAATATTTAATTTTTACTATGTTTTTTAAATGTTTATTCAAAAATGTAAGAACAAAATTCGATTCGAACAAAAAAAAAACTTCTTTGAAAAATTAATGTTTTATTTATAATACTGCAAATTATTATGTAATTAAAATTAGTAATTTGACAAAATTTTTAACTGAGTTCCTTTTAAAAAAAAATAAGTTGTGGTAGATTTTTTCTTTGTTCTATTATTCTTTTTTGTTTTTGTTCAGAAATAAAAGAAGGAAAAGAATTTCAGGCACACGCCGCAAGAGAAACGGTGTAAGTAGACGCACCTGGACATTAGGGATTTGAAGATTTCATCGAGATTTTGGCAAAAAAAAATGTTTCTTTGGGGATTTTTTAAATGAGATTTTCTCTTGAAGATATTGGCAAGTTGGATTATTTTTTTTGGAGAGTTTGTCCAATGGACTTCCAAAAGTTAACACAAAAATTAATCAAAATCATTAATACCGTTTTTGAAAGAAGTTAACTATTCCTAATAGTCTAAGAGCCGACAGCAAATTTTGGGTTTTTATAGGTATAGGCGTCCTGATGTCTTAAAAAACATATGCTTTAAATTGATATCGAAGTTAGGTAAATGACGAAAAAAATGGAATTTTTGAAGTTGTTCAGTTTATACAGTCTAGATGGTTTAACTACACCACATGTTTTTTACATCGTTGAAAGGTCTTCTTTCCAAAACAATAAAACAATTTGACGAAGCTAGCCTTTTTAGAATAAATGAAAGTCGAAATAAACGTTTTTTGCCCCTAACTCCAGATTTTGGGGATGTTACGGAGTTTTTACATACCATTTTGTAATCAGTGCAACAAGTTCTACAAATCGTGATAGGACTCTGCCCACGTATATTTGTTTACCCTGTATTTGTCACACAGTGTAATCTGTCAAAAACTTATTTTTTTGAGAAGAATGAACTTGTGTTGATCTGCCTATCTGCCAAAGAATTAGATAGTGAATTATTTTATCAAAACTAACCGTTTAGATTTGAAAATACAATTTTTAAATTCAGTTATGGCGAAAACAAATCAGAAATTTTAAGTGGTTACAAGAAGCCAAGAGTTTTTGAACTTATCGGCTTCATATTTACAAATGATTTACCTGCAATCGTGCAATTATTGTCGCGTCTTTTGTTTTATTTCTTTTTCTTTCAACGAACATGAAGATAAATTTTCTTATAACTGACTTATGTCATAAGGACTAATTGGAATCTACACACTTCTCGATTTAACCAAATGTTTGTATGATATTTTTTCTATTAAATTATAAATTCACATCTGGTTATTCATGAAAGCTAAAAATATCCATAAGACAGCTAGAACGGTACCAATCTAGTGTACAGAGCATTCCTCCACATTTTAAAGGACTAAGGATTCAGAATCCCAGGTCCAGAAGTAATTAAGAAGTGACGCCCACTATTCCAAGGCTGTGGTTTATAGTGACACCTGCTCAGGTCTTATCATTTTTCTGTAATTAATTACCATTGGACTGCCGCAGAATCGACTCTCAAACGATCTTGATCAAACTGGCAACCTTACTACTAACGCCATTAACCTTTGGAAAACTAGATAGTAAGCAGGATTTGGTTTGGATTTAGTTTCACTCATTAAAAAAGTGATTCAGATAACAATATGCGATTAATTATCGTGATGAAGAATATTTATAGAATAAACAACAAACTTATTTTTATCTCATTTTCTACATAGTAAGTTAATATTTTGAAAACTTTTAATTTCGGGATTTCTTTCAGTTAAAAATTCGCAGCTTGATCAGAACCGTCAATAAAATATTATTTAAATCTTGGGGAAAATTATAGATTATCTATAATTATGGATATTTTTTTTGCATAAATATGGAAGCAATAATGTCGGTCTGTCTGGTGTAACTTTCAATTAGCGTTTAAGTGCGAATAAAATGTTGTTTATTTTATTTTTTTTTTCTTGTATTGTTTTGTTTGTATCTGCGATAAAAATTCAACTTAAGATTCTCGTATAGAACAGACACTATAGATGTGCTAATCTCACTCGATATCTGAACAATTGTGATCAGTTTCGGATTGCTTGTCACCGCTAAAAGTAGTAAATATATAATTGTTATTTATTATGCCATTCGAAGAGCAAAATAATAATTCTTCATCGACTACCGCGACGACACCGACGGGGGGATTTTCCTACAAAAAGGGACATCGGGTGCACTACAAAGATGTCGGTGGTAAATTTATACTGTGCGTTCAGTTGCTGATTTGATCTGTACCCGTGATAAGTGTTTATAATTTAAAAAAAAAATTAAATCAAATAAAATTTACTGTAGCAAAAAAAAATGAGAGAGAATGTCTAATTAAAAAAAAAAAAAAACAACCTGTGCAATCAGTAAATATTTGAATAACCCTTTCCAAAATAAATTTTTGTATTTTGTGTTTTGTGTTGTGTTTAACGACAAAATTAAAAGAAAATTAATTACTTCCGGATTTAGCAGAGATTTGAAATATTTTCAATCAAAAACAAAAAAAAATAAAAAAAATGGATGTCCGGAAAATATATGTTTGCTTCGCTAATGAAAGGTGCTTTAAAGTTTATGTGGTTAATGTATGCTAACAATACTTTTTTTTGTGATAACAGTATCTAAATACCTACCTCATGAAATATTGATATCAAATTGATTGTAAAATAACTACGGTCAATTTATTTAAGTTTATTTGTATCCAGTGAATATGAAACAAAATTTTTCGTCACTCTATCAATATGCTATAAGAGACAAAAAAAGTTTTCCATGAGTTATCTTCCGTTATCTTGACATGCGTAGTCGATAAGTTATGAGCCCGTCTTCTTACAGAGTGACGTAACAGCTAAGATAACTGAAATAATTATAAAATATAATAATTTTATGGGCATTTTTTCTTCAAAAGTTTTTCTGAAGAATTTTTTTAACATAATTTATTACTTTAAGAGCTTCTTCACTTAATTGTGAACACTTTTCTTCTTTGTTTTTTTTTTTAGGATTAAATTTTGGTCAGATAAGGAGTGTGAAGCTTTTTTAGCTGGTGTACCTAGTTATTTGTGGCTTTTATATTTATTTCCTTGCTAAACTAACAGTGTTTTGTTTACACATACCATGCATTTTTGTTACTTGTGATATTTTTGCTTTGAATGGCGTTTCAAATTGCACATTATGTTGTTTTGATTCTTAAAATTCAACATTTTAAACTCACCAAAAAAAAAATCTTAAAAATAAAAACAAGATTTAAACTTTACAAAATTCTAAAAACAAAAAAAAATAATTCCATTTAAAGGTTTTCTTCATTTTTAAAATGCAATTTTTCTTATTATTTCTGAAAATTTTAGATTTTTTTAGAAATTTGTTTTTTTTTTCAAAAATTCTTACATGGCCAATGTCCACTTTATTTCGAAATAAAACTAATGGTGAGGTCTCGTGAAGTATTTATTGAGTATTTCCTGAACTAAAAGTATCCTAATAGCCTTTTACCACCAACCGGATTTCGCAGCAAAATTACGATATCTTTGAACCGTTAACACCGCAAATAAACTAGATTTGTGTGACATTTCCCTTTGTATCGCTATTGACGGATGCTAAAACTATTATACAAAAGAGAACAATGTGTATAAATGTGTCTCCGCTAGCAAAATCAAGTAGATTTTGTAAGAGATTTCGTCGTAATCTAGATTACAAACATGATTTTGAAAACTGAAAATGTATGGGAAATCTAGTAGATTTCGCTGAGGTTTCGTACTTTTTGCACGAAATCTAGATTATGGGTTGATGTGAAAGCAATATAACGTTTAGAAAACCAATTTAATTCTTTCTGAAAAAAAAAAAATGTACCTTTAGTACTAAGTTGTATCAAAAATAAAATTTTAAATTGCGTTTTTCTTGGAATGTGTTTGAATGGACTTATAACGTTTTTTCCCCTAGACTCTTAACTTCCTTTATGAAATCAAACGTTCTTCACTTGGTACTTCAAATTAAAAATGTTTGAGCTAAAAAAAAGCATTACAATAATAGAACAGTAACTTTATACATCAGACAGAACATTGCGTCAAATCCGGTAGTTCTGATTTTTTGCTGAGTTGCTTATGCTGATGTTAAATCCAATTTTTCGACCTCGAGCACATTGGTAAAAATGCAAAACACCCTGCTATATTTTGCGCTTTTTCCAGTAAATCACATTTTTAGGAGGGCTAGTTTTTGACTATAAACTATATTCGAAGGTTTCATCATTACATAATTTTCATTAATTTGAGCTTAAAACAATTTTTGTAGATTCAACAGTTTGCAAGATAAATAAAGACTGTATAACAGAAAGTAGTAGAAAAGGTATGTATATTAAGAGAATGAATGTTATCCATAACATTAATCAACCTTTTAGAACGTGCTGATTATGTCAAAAAAGAAAACAATTGTGTGGGGTGGGATGCAAAAAATCTGAACTACCGAATTTGCCGCAAGGTCTCCTTCCTACGAAACGACAAGGTATTTAATTTTCTATTATTTGTCTTTGGTGTTGAAAATTTCTAAAACAAATTTTTGAACTTTTGTTAAAGTCAAGATAATTGGAAACTCTGTAAAGGTCAAAAACATACTATTAGCTAAACTTAGGTTGAGTTCAAATTGCTGAAATTTTAAGTAAAACCCTAATGAACTTTTTATATAAAAATTGTCTTATATTTCAGTACTAACTGTTAGATTTCTGATAAAAAGTGCCATAACTTTCGCTTATCTCGATATAAGTCTCTTTGAATTGTGCATTAAAATAAACTTTCAAATCATATGCCATTGTGGTAATTGTATACCGAAATGTTCTCTAACTGGACTTTGAGTATTTAAGTAAAAAGCTTGCTCGAAGAAACATGTAAGCTATAAATATGTGAATTTTTGAGAAAATTTTCCAATATTTGAAGATCTGTATTTTAAAACCTATTGGACCTACAGAGCTGACCTTAAACTGATGCAAATTCTATCTACTTTACCCGATACTTGCTTAATGCACATTATATTAGATGTTATAAGATAAAAACTAAAAAAAGTTCGAAAATTTCGCAGTTTTTGGTGTTCGCTACTGGTATCTACCTTAAAAGCATCCTAAAAAAATAGTGATGTGCAATTTTGTGCTATCATGAATGTCTTGTATGACTGGGCTATAATACAATTTTTACCCATCAGATACCCACCCCATGTTTTTTCTAGACACGGTCTTCCTTCCTTTTCAGAAATTATAATTATATTGCTTCAGTATCTATAAGAGTTGGAGAGTTTTGTAACAGAATATATTTACCTCTAAATTAAAAATATTGTTGACTATTTATTTATGTAATATAAAATAGTTTTGTATTATTTGTTGTTGTTTGTATTTCAATTATTTATACTGATAACCTGTACGCCCATTTAATTTTCAATTGATTTACCTATTTTTATGTAGAAATCAATCAAAGAGTAACTGACAATCATTCATTAGCCATTTTAATTTCGTTTTCGGTATTCATTGATTTATTTTATTGTTTATCAAATTTTGTATTTTTGAAAAATTAAGTGAAACAGTATAGTTTGGTTTTACATATTTATAGTGACAATAAAAAACAAAAGTGTGTTAAGAATTTATTTTGAATAAAAAACATAAATAACGTTAAGTAAGTTTTGAATAAAAATTAGTGTCAAATATAAACTAAAACCATATATCCAACACAATATTTCTTTTTAATTTTATAGTTTTATTTGATTTATTTAAGTATTTGAATCCATAAATTATTTGGAATTCTGTTGAAAAAAAAACTTATAGTTGAGGTTTTGAATTGGTAGAGAATTGAAAATACCCTGTTTTATCTTTCCAGGAAATACCCTTAACAGTTTAATCAAATAGATTTTTCTGAAACACAGCTTAACACAAAAAAATATTTCTTGAGAATTGTGTATGTTGGTTCACCATTATGATTTTTGCCAATATTATTATTCCAAGAAAATTGTACACATTATTTTGCTATTCTCAAAGCTTTTACATACTTATTCGTATATCCTGGAAAATGTAAGCATTAAGAGTAAGTTATGTTTTTTTTAAAGATCGTAGGAAAAGTTAATTGTTTCTCAAAAAAAAAAAAATGATTTTATTTTTTTTTTTTTTTTAATAAATAATTTTTATTTGGAAATTTTTAGAATATTTTTATTTTATTTTGAAAAAAAAACAGCAACAGCATGGTTTTTTCGTTTTCAAAATAAATTTGAATAGCTCAAAACTGTTAGAATGAACATTCATATCTTAATCGTTGTACCAGCATTATTTCACCGTTCACCGTTCACATGTGTCATTAATTTGCATACATCAAAACTTACATGATGAGACTTATACGTCTTGAATAAAAATTACAAAAAAAAACTGCAGCGTTTGAACTAAACACTGAGGTGGTGTTTATTTTGATCAAGTACCTACTTTTACTGTAATGACAAGCATTTTGTACACTCTCGTTTTTATATTCTTTTTAAATGTTCAACTCGTTTGGTGATCGGTTCGGGTTTTGATAGAAGCAGCTTTACAAAAATAATTGATTGATCTATAATCGTGTTTAAGTTCCCGCCACTGGTGTTATGATACTAGCTATAATTATTACATAAATTTATATATATTTAGCATTGCTAAAGACAAGATATGTTTTTCATAAAAAAATAAACTTGAATTTAAATTCTTAACTATAAATAGCATTGCAATGATGAAAATAAATAAAATGTCAAATAAAGTTTACAAAAATTATAAAACATATAATTTTTAATATAAAAGCTTGTTTAATGTGTAATTTAAGAGAAATGCACTTGTTTCTCTCTCTCTTTTTTTGTTACTACTAATCTAGTCAAATGTTTTTATAATCACATGCATAGTTTTGTAATAAATATTCAAAACGTAACAAGAGAACTTTTTTTTCACAAAGTACTTAGGTAATTTTTGCCTTTTTTGAGCGCGCCCTTGCGTTCAGTAAATAAAATGCACGACTGGGTTACACGTGTACTTGCTCTTAAGGTCAAAGACGCTGTGGACGTTAAAGCCTCTTGTAGAAAGTTTTTAAAAATAAATTATATAATAAAAAATGTTAGAAAAAAAAATAAATTCATTACTGAGATGATAGAAACAACTTTGATTAAAAAAGATAAATTTTTAGAAAAAAAAATTTGAAAACTTCAAACCAAAAAAATTTGGTATGCCATTTGCTAGAAAATATTAAAGTACAACTAAAACTTAAATTTCAAAAAAATACAGTGACCCGTTTTCAAAAAATTGATTTTACAAAAAAAAAATTGAAAGATTGTTTAAAAATCCAAAAAATTTAATTTTTTGAAAATTTTGATGTCTTTTTTTTCGCATTCTCTACGTATTGGCATGTCTGATTTTTATCTCGAGTTCGATTTCTTTAAGAATCCTTAACTTACCCGTTAGCACCTACATATAATGCATTTTGTTTGTAGGAAATTTAATGATCCTTGTTTTTGTGTCCGAAGTTCTCTTAGAAAGTGCATAGTTTATGACTTTTTGGCATAAAAAAACTGGTAAAACTTTTTTTTTTTGATTTTCGTTGAGTAGACATAATGTTTCCGTTGGAAGTAGGCAAGGCAAGTATTTTTATCGTGAAACTATTTTACTGGACTATACAGTCAATTTGTCTCTAAAGATAGTATTTAAAACGAAAAAAAACACACATAGTGAATTACTTTGAATGAATTTTTATGCATAACATAACATACATATATCTAATATTTATTTATAGGTATATGATATCTATATACATTATTTATAACAAATATGATAATTTTTTTTTAAACTTTTTCAAGAAGAAAAATATTTTGCGAGTTAATTTTAGATATTTATTTATGCAAGTCAGTTTTTGAAAAAAAAAATAGTATGATTTTCATTGTTTAAAAACAAATTACGTTTTGTCTAGTAATAAGACTTCTTATTGATACATTTTGAACAAAATAGGCTGCACAGTCTACGAGATATACACAAATAACCAACATAAATGTAAGTTTTCTTAGAAAAAATTAAAAATGAGCATATAAACATGAAGCTTAATCAAAATCGTTAGAAACGTTTCCGAAAAAAGTCGAATAACTAAAATTCAAAAATATCCTTCGAAATTCCGTAAAGATTATCAAACCCTGAAAAACAGGAAGTTTTAATTCTTCTAGCTTTTGAGAAAACTGAATATTTTCAAAATTTGCTTTTTTCTAAGAATTTTCATGTTTGAGTAATTACTTGGACTTATAGATTTAAGTCAATAAATGCAAAAAGTGAACCTTATTTTGGAAGAGTTAATTTAGTTTACAAAAAGAATAAATGTAATGAAATGATGAATTTGATTTTGCAACTATTTATTTCGAACACCATGTTTTTGTTTTTTTTTATAACTTCACCCTTAGCACTAGTCAATAGGAAATAAATCTAATCGGGCATTCTAAAGAATCATAAGCCATCCGCGTAACGTGTTGGTGATTTATTTTCCTTATATCTTTTAAAAATTGGAATCAATCAAAAACTCGCACCGATAATGACAATCCATCTTTAATTTTTGCAAAACAAATTAAACATTCTTAAAACTTTTTTAAAATTTGTCTGCTTAGTTTTAAATTAACAATACATTGGTTAAGTGAGTGGTGTTTTCTATTGTTTTTGACAATTTTTTTCTTTTCCTTCTTTTAAAAATATAATACCAAGTAAATAACTGATATGAAGTGCAAGAGTTTTTTTGTTTTGTTTTTTGAAAAATGAATGATAAAGTATCATTTTCAGAAACAAAGTACGTATAGAAAACCTACAGATTGTACTGTAGATAGTAGTTGAGATTTTGATTTCGATGCTTTCATGAGCTCCAAAGAAACAAGGCTTACGTCTTCAAATAAAATTTTAATTCAATAGGTACCTTAAATCTATGAAGAGTGTGGAAAAGATGGTTTTCAAGTCTGATTTATATTTAACGAGTGATTTTTTATCATTTATTTGTAATATGTTTTATTGTTCTTTATCAACCAAAAACGTAACTTCACAAATCACTCAAAATTGCCAAAAAAAAACTCGACCCTAAAATTTTGAATAATTAAAATTATGTGAGTGCCTCGCTGGTTCTGGAAGCCGATTCTGATGGTTCTGTGAAAAATGTGAATCACATAAATTGTTTTCAGATAAACTCAGAAAAAAAATTGCTTTGTTAATAGTTTTATACTTTGGGCCAAAAATTTTCGTATTTTAAAATGAACCCAAATACTTTAAATTCTAAACTCAACAACGTTAAGTGTTAAAATTTTAGAATGCTGTAAAAATTACTTTTGTTTCCGAAGAAAATGAGAATAATAAAGAGAGAGCAGCAAAGTATAAAATTTTTATTATAGTTTCCTACTTTTGCTTTATTATTATTTTTTTTTTTCTATCCTCAAATGAAACACACAAAATGTCTTGTGCTTTTATTATTCATACTTATAAAAATTGCTGTATTTTGTGTTTTATTATTTATTTTCTTAAATATTAATTTTTACTTCAAAAACAAGTTGTTGGACCGAAAATGTTATTCTCGAAGAAAATTTTTGACAGTAAAAATAGTTAACACAACAATTTCAACGATTTTCCGTTCTTGGAAGTGATTAACAATGTCAAACATTGTTCTATCAAAAACTTGATTGTCAAACTCATACTTTGGTTCCTTAAAAATTAAGAATAAGTTGTTGTCGCAAGAACTTTTTGTTGATTGATCAGTTTTTAATGAACAATCTTTCAACAATGGAAGTTCTTGGGACAGCAGTACGATGGCTCGCATCGGAAAAAGTTTTATGACAACTCTTATGAGATAATAATTTACCTAATATCTTTGAAATTAGTAGATATAAATTGTTTATTTGTCAAAAACTTCGTCATATCAGAGCAAAAAGCACAAAGTCAACCGGTTTTTTTTATGGGAAATCATATAAGCTCCAAAGGAAGCAAAGAAAGTAAGAGTAATGCCTATCTTGCAACGTGTAGCTGGTATAAAAGAAAATTGAAACCCGTTTTCTGTAGATAATATTACATAAAATACTTCGTCAATTAAGATTGACAATTTCCAAAAAAATGTTACACATACGCCACAGTGACCAGTTGAGTACAACTTTACACGATAACCAACAGCTTAAATATTTTTTTAAATGAACTCTTTCCATCTTGCTTCTTATTTCTTGCTCAGCTTCTGGACTTTAGCTCTTTGATTTTAATTAAAGGCTCTGGCTATGATCGATATCTATGATAAATATATCATACCAAAAACATTAACATTATTTACGCGAACTTATCGTATTTTTTAACTCTACACTATTTTTAGTGATTTACCATCAGACATCACTGCTGACATCTCTGAAATTCAACCGCTCAACAACAGTAGTTCAAGACCACCAGCCGGTATATTGCAAAATACTAGCCGGCCCAGAACACCCAACCCTTTACCTGTAAGCATTTGTGAAGACCAACCCAATCAACAGTCACAATCTATAACCACCGGACAGCCATCAGAACAAAAATTTTATCGTAGTCCTTGTGATCACTGTGGTTTTCATAATTTTCCAATAATGTCGAATATAAGTCCTTTGGCCATATCGTCTCCGCCGCGATCGCATAAAAGCCTTGAAACAGTCGAACAGACCACCTTGCCCAACAATAACATGCTAATTATTCCACATCATTCCAATATGCGACGGAATGACTCAAACTATTCGATTGGCATGCCCGTACAAGAATTGGCAGTTTCACGAAGACCTTCGATACTTTTGCAAGAGATTCTCACAACAAGAAGACCCTCACTAATATTGGGTAATAATCTTGGAAAACGTGATAATTCATACAAAACTCCCAAAACAATGCGGTACATCTACAAATTTTCTACGAAGTTCATGCCAGAAGAGCTTTTAATTGTTTAACTTGTATAATATTCTTTCAGCTTACTACAGGAGCACCGTAGTTGTGGCAGCATTTTGTCTATCAATGGCGGACACAACGGAAGTATGGGTGACAGTGAAAGAGGTCCAAAAAGTGTCATGGCTAAAAATTCTAAATTCAAAAATCGACGAGCTGGAGAGTAAGTATAGTTGTTGAAGAAAATGTTGTTTGCTTTGCTTACTGGAATTTTATGTGTTTTTTTTTTTTATTTGTTTTTCTTTTTTTCAGCGATGCAATAAGTTCATCGATATCAGCACTTTATTGCAAAATTCTAGTTCTAGTTGGAGTTTGCCTTCCAATAACAGAAATTATCTCTCAACAGGTTCCTTCTTACGTTTATCAAGGATTCTACGTTTATCTTTATAGCTTGAGTGTCCTGTTCGTGTTCTTCTTGTACATTTGTGCATTCAGGCATAGAGCAATTTTTAATGTTTTAAAGGATTATCGTGAGTATAAATTGAATACACTAAATGTCATGTATGTATGTCTGAAAAACCTTGGGTATTTACGCATTTAAAAACAAGGACAACTTTTCGAATCTTTTCGAAAAACGTAAGCATTGTCTCTCAGTGAGCGTAACTACGATTATGGACCTTCATAAAATGAAAATAAGGTTGGAGGGAGTACCAGAAATCGTTGGTCTGGAAAATAACATGACAAAAAAAATAAAAATGATCAGCCTCAGAAATAACTCATCCGATGAAGTCAATGTTTAAGGAGAACTGGGAGAGAAAGTAGAAGGCTTCACATTAACTAACCTAAAGGATGACAAACTGACAGCTCTCTTGTTTGTCAAAAATCAAAATCATTTGAAAACCATCCGATCGATGTAAATCCGGCTATTTTGACAGTTCGTTGTTCCGTAAGTTAGTCAACATTGCCCGTCCTACCAACTAAAAAAATTTTGAGGAATTAAATCTAAAAATTTTTCGTCTCAGAGATCTCCGCAAAATACAGGAAGCTGACAGCTGAGTTTTTTGTCACTATTAAAAAATCTAGGAGCTCTCAAAGATATCTCTTTGTCGCACGCTCCTAATGTTAATCCCCCTATAAGGCCATCGCACACTGGGGTAACTATTTTATTCGACTCCATAAAGGGTTTAACATTTTACCCTTTTTAATATCGTTCCGAAATCTTCACTTCTCCCGCCCATAAGCTTCGTTTTCCCCCGGTTTAATTGTCCCAGTGTACGATGACCAATTTTTTCATTAATATTTCTGGGAACCCTAGGCTACCCTTTCTATCCAATGATAGTTTAAACCTTGAGTTATATTATTAAAATTTTATTATCTCTATCTCTTTCTTTCTTCTGCAGATGAAAAGAACAACAACATTCACTTGAAGAGAAAAGCAGTTCGATTTGGAAGTTTTTACCTTCGAATTGGTGCGATAGCCTTTGCAATTGGAAACATGGTCTATTCCGGCCTCGAACTGGGACAATTCTTTGAACTTAATGGCCGACCTGGATGCCAAGATCCTTTTCTGGCAATCACACCGATCTCCCGAATTTCCCTCTGCATAATTCAAGTGCAGTTTATATTCCTCAATACGACATATCTTGATATGGCACGTCACAAAGTAATTTGCCGATTTGGCCTAATGCATATGGTTGCGACAAATCTCTGTGAATGGCTTTATGTTCTAGTTGAGGAGACAAAACATGAAATCTTTCATGTTGCAAGTCATGAAAACGATCATGGCAAAATGCATCCTACTGCTCCCCCACATGAGACTCTTAATTTGACAGTTGCATTAACAAACATCACTGCCTCGCACAGAACCGGTTGCTCCAGGACAAATATAATGGGAGCCTTGGTGCAGGAGGTGGCTCCATTTCTCTTCCCATGCACCATTGAATATTCACTGATCTGTGCTGTGATACTCTTTGAAATGTGGAAGACGGTCAAGTCGATTCCTGATATAGCAAAAACTCGGAAAGATTCAATTATGCCCACAACTGAAAGAACAAGCAGCTCCCAACACCAGTTCTCTATAGATTGTTCACAGTCTCATAAGGGGCTGTTCGTAGGCATTCTGGTGATCGTGATGACAATCATCTCCATAATTATGTACTTCGTCCTATACACTCAACCCGGATACGAGCTTATTGCCACTAAGGAAGTCACACTATGGGAGACTTGTATCTATGCCATTTCAGCTGTGGCAATCATTTGGGGGGTCTTTGTTATGAGGGATCTCAAATATGTGACCAGTGATGGACATCATCATTCTATGAAATTGGACTTGACTCTGTTGATTGTTGCCCAGACGGGTGTTTATTTGTACGGCATGTTCAGTATGATGGGCAGTTATTTCTCCAAATGGGACACAGTTCCCGATCGTGTTGAAGGAATTATCGCTGAAATCTGCAATATGTTGCAAACTTCACTACAAACTATGTTCATCATTCACACAGTGCACCGCAGATGCAAAGGATCAAAGCAGCAGCGTCAGAAGCCAGGACGTGAAGTTATCACCTACTTATTGGTAGCAAATATGGCAATTTGGTTTATTAATACACTCATCAAAGGACGAGCTATGTTCAGGCAGACGCATCTGGATTTTTTCGGTGTGTGGGGCTGGACGATAATTACACATGTCTCAATGCCCCTGGCAATCTTCTATAGATTTCACTCAACGATATGTCTCTTTGAAGTGTGGAAAACAACGTATAAGGCAAAGTCTCATTAAATAAAATGTTTGTGTTATGTATTTTGTTTTTATTATAAGTTCGACTGTGTATATAAAATTAAAACTAATGAAATATAAATTAGATCAAAATAAAAATGGAAGTTATATTTTTTTTTTGGTCTTCAGAAGTTACGAATGCGTTCCGTGGTGATCCGTCTTTTGCAGCCATACCAACTCTCCCTTGTATAAAGCAAATACAAGGTAGGTCCTAGGACACTTCCTTGTGGTGCACCAACTTCTATTTTCTTTAGTTCTGAATGTTCTTGATCGTACTCTAAACAGTCGGTCTGAGATGTATATGATTTTAGTATTTCATAGTACTGTAGGTACTGCCTTTGAAGAAGTTAATAATTTAGTTTTTTTTAATATTTTACGTTTTAACGCAAATTTGATGATTTATCAAGTTTATCGGATTTTATGATGTCTGATTTCAACTGTGATGAGAAAAGTGGGAAATTAAAAACCCGGCACTCCTCCTAGAAGCTTTTAAGATAGGAAGCCTTGTAGTTAAGCCTTTAAGCCTTAAGACCTAACTACAATTGCCACTTTTTGTAGAATTATAAAAGCAAATCATTTTTCTTCTCACTAGGTTCATTTATTTGGGAGAAAGAATATACCACCTGTTTTAAAATTCAAAATCTAAGGTTTTTGACAAATTTTTGAAAACTGGCCGAAGTTAAATAGTCAAGAAAAATTAGTTCGAAAGTTTTAGGTTTTGTACTTTTTGCAAAAAATTGCTTATGTTGGTAAGGCTTTGAGGCTTAACTACAATGGCTACGTTTTGAAAAAAGTGCAAAAGTGAAAATTTTTCAACGATTTTATTTACGATTCGACCCCAGAACTGGGGCAAATCGTCGCATACGAAAACGAGAGAACGGAAACGTTTTTGCTTTTTCGCTCTCTATCTGTTTGTACAGATTATTATAGAGACAGAAATCGTCGATACGTTGCGACGATTCGGCCCCTGCGTTGCTAAGTCGGAAAATTGTGAACTTAACTACTACAGCGCCACATTTATAATGGGCGTGCCGGATAGTAAAACTAAACTCATAGCAATACAGTAAGACAATTAAACACTGGTGGCGCTACACGTATAGGTTCAAATTCCCAATACACGAACCAATTTTGAAAAACAACCACAAATAACCGCTGTACTCTTTTTGTTATAAATTATTATCAACCACACCCAACTTAGCTGTTGGTGAAAATAAAAGACGGCTGCCAAAAGAAAAGTCATCCATTTCCATTGCCATTCGCAAAAAAATTAAAAATTTCTGCGTCCATTTTTTGTTTAAGAAATTTATTCGTATTTAACAAATCTTTAAACAAAAATTGTACGTAGAAATATAATTATATTTATTCCAATTCAAATAAATTATCAAATAATAGAATATACAAAATGGAAGTAGATGAAGAAGAATTCGAAGTACCCTCATCAAGCAGCAAAGGCGAAAAGAAACGATTCGAAGTCAAAAAAGTATATTTCTGTGCAATCAAAAAAACAAAATTAGTTATTTTATTTCAAAATTGTTTTATATTTTAGTGGAATGCTGTAGCACTCTGGGCATGGGGTAAGTTTTATTTCCAGACTTTACTTCGGGTTTTCTTAAAACAAAGAAATGATCTAACCTCCAAAAGATATTCTGCAATTTACACAAAGAACAACGAAACAAACAACATTTATAATAATAAATTATCGCATTTATTTTTCTAGATATTGTTGTGGACAATTGTGCCATCTGTCGCAACCACATCATGGATCTTTGTATTGAGTGCCAGGCAAACCAGGCATCGGCCACCAGCGAGGAGTGCACTGTAGCCTGGGGAGTTTGTAATCATGCTTTTCATTTCCACTGCATCTCCAGATGGCTAAAGACCAGACAGGTATGCCCTTTGGATAACAGAGAATGGGATTTCCAGAAATATGGTCATTAAGATGAGAGACCATGATGTCGTCGCCTCATAAACAAAAACAAACAACAAAATAAATTAACTCCTTTTTAGTTTCCTCCTTGTGTGCGAGCACTCGAAAATATGATTTTCTTTCTTTTATTTTTTTCTTAAGAAGTTGTGTAGAAAAACGATGAACTACCTATTCTATACTTTCATTAAAAAACTCTCAATGACAATTTAATAAAAAAAACTAAATTATTGTTTCTTTTTTTCGAGATAAATGATAAAAAAAGAAACAAGAGGCCAAAGAGGGATTTATATAACCGTTTACATGCCATCGATATAAATAACAAAAATTTAATTTAAAAGATTCTGCAGAACGCGAAAGAGTTTATGAAAATATGAAAATGTAACACCAAAAGCATTGAATCTAGAATTAACTCGGGGTTAAACTCAAAACATTCAACATACAAGCTGGGTTCAAATGCCTTGTAACAATTTCGATTCTATAGATGAAGATCAACATAAGCCCTGCTTTTTGGCCGAGTTTATGAGTTTTGCTAGGTGCATGCATATCATTATGCCGTTTTCGATTAGTTTCACTCAGACACTCACACATTCTGAAATCAAATGGAGCGGGTCAAATCACTTCCACTCAATTCTAACGTTTTGTATCCGTGAATAATTTTTGGATTCAATATCTCACAGATTTTTTTAGTTGGTGGGAAGGGCCTATTGTAACTTGTGTAGCGGATGCTCTTATTCAAATTTTACTCAAATACTTGATCGAGTTTTCATTGCTATTTGGACCGAGAGCCGGGAGCAGATTTCATGCGCTACAGGCAACCATTCATATTAAAATTATAATTAGGCCCAGTCATAGTGATGACGGAACCGTTAGTCTGCCTGCCAAAAAGTTTGGCTTATGAAAATTTACGTGGAGCTATCTGCCTAAAATATGCAGTTGAAAAATGAGTTTTCGAGTGCATATTTCCGGTTGAATGCAGCAGTCAAACTCACTTGCACCAAACTTTTTGAAATCAGAAAAAGCAGTTTGATTGTAGTGACAACAATTTTGCTTTGTAACATAATTATTTAAGAGACTGCATTGTTATTGCACATTTTTTCGGCACTATCTGAATGACTAACGGTTTTATTATCACTATAACAGGGCCTATTATACTATTAATATGAATCGGTTACCTCTCGCGCAAGAAATCTGCTCCCGTCTCTTAGACTAATAGCATTTAACTGCTACATTGAATAATCTTCAAAAATATATTATTTTTTTTTTTAATTTTGTATTCTTCAATTCTTATCATGAAGACAATGACGCAAGTTTTTTGGATGAAGAGTAAAATGCAAAAAATAAAAAAAAATATAAAAGTATCATAACCTCATAAGTGCACCTCGCGTATAATCAAATGCGTGCATATAAAAGACAATCATGTATTTTTTAATTATATTTCTTACAACTTTCGCCCAAGAACCTATCCACTAATACCAATAGTTTCGGAAATATAAATCAATTCGCGTTAAAAAAAAAAACTGTTTTCGCGAAGGGGAGTCCCAAAAAACGGGACTTAATCTTTCCTAATACCCTACTTTTATTTGCTTTACTTATTTACGATGGCGCATACAATCCTGGGGTGGATTTCGGCCTCAACCAATAAACCTCTCCAACTAGCCCAGTCCCTAGCTAGTTGCCACCAGTTTCGCACACCAAGTTGGTTGAGATCGTCCACCACTTGATCTCCGCAAAAGA
This sequence comes from Meliscaeva auricollis, assembly GCA_948107695.1. Lineage (NCBI taxonomy): Eukaryota > Metazoa > Arthropoda > Insecta > Diptera > Syrphidae > Meliscaeva > Meliscaeva auricollis. The sequence goes on along the minus strand of OX403617.1, from coordinate 15,880,349 downwards.
AATGAAACTAACAGCCTAAATTTTTGTCCACTTAAAAAATCTCAGAGCCCTCAGAGATCTCTCTTTAGGTGTTTTTTCTTTATCTCTGAGCAGGGTACGGTGCCGTCAAAAAAAATGTATTTCTTTTTTTAGCTCAGACTTTTGTTTCTTCAGAGACCTTGGTCAGAAAGCGCTTTACGAGCTCAGCAAAATATAAAAGTTATAAAAACCATGAATGAAGATGGAGTGCTTTGAGTGCTCAAGAGTATTTCTTAAATAAATCGGAGCGCCTAGATCATACTCTGCTCAGAGGTTACTTGATTAGCTTAGGATCTGCTCGGTGCTCTAGTCAGAGCTAAAAAAGAAAACGCCTTTTGTGCGACGCAAGTACAGAAAATCTGTTCTAAACTGTTCCACACAGCGTCATTGAACAGCAAATTAGAGTAGTCTGGAACAGAAAAAAAGTTGTACTTTTCTGTTCCGAACAGTCCAGAACAACTTCATTGAACATACTTTCCGAAATTTTGTTGGACCAAAAATAACGGTTCCTGCTTTCGGCAATCTAGTTTTAGCTGATTAAAAAAAAAACTGCTCCCTTGATTTCTATAGAAAACAAATCATGCGAATGTTAGCATGATTTTTGGTATGTGAATACAAACGCATTCCTTCGGAATTTATTGGTACCGTAAATATAATTTCAAAAAAATTCAGTAAATTATTTAAAAATTTGCTACTTTTTATATCCCGATTACTCGTAGTTTTACAAACAAAATTGTGGGTACCATTTATCCAATGCATTTTAGACTTTTGTAACATAATTTTAGAGAATAAGAAATACAATTTTCGAATTTAAATAATAAATACTTTCAATATGATTTTTATTTGTAATTATGATTTTAAAATAATATTTTACGATTTAATTTTGTTTACAAACTTAATTTTGTTTGTTTAAATTAATAAAACATTTTTAATTCTTGTTATTTTGTTTATTAAATTAATATTTCTTTGGGAGAAATATAATATTTCATGGCAGTTAATTTAAGTCTGCAAAACAGGAATGAACAACGCCTATACTTTTTATAATACACTTAAGTTTTCTTTTCTTTTCTTTTTTTTAATTTAATTTTTATTTTTGTTATTTTATTGAGTTCAATATTAAAAATAAAATATATACACAGTCGACAGAAGATTATAATTTATTCTATTAAGCCAACGAATTTTCCCGTTAAAATCTCTTTTTTGTTATTATTATATATTTTACAACACTTAATTTTATTCTAAAATATTTTACATGGGCTTTGTTTTTTTCATTTATTATTTTTACAACTCAAATAAGTAGTTAGCAGCTTAGCTTGGGTTATTATTTTATATGTTTTAATATTTTTTAAATTTACATACATATATTTAATTTAAGTATATGTTGTTTTTTTTCTAATCTAACTACATTTTTGTCTATGTTTTATAGCAATTTTTGTATTTCCTGATATTGTGTTATTACTTTGAAGTATTTTCGGGAGAGAGGCCAATAAGAATTTCCCAAGTCATCTTTGAGAGATTTGTTTTTAAGAAGATAAAGTTCCCTAGAGATATACCGCCACATTTAGGTTGATTTTGTCTGGTGGTCCAAGTCACCTGACTTGGAACATAAAAACATTCCAAATACCTAAATTATACTAAAATTTAAAGATACATACAATTTTATTTGATTTTTTCATGAAATCAACATACACAAGGCAAAAGAAAAGGCATAAGGATTTTGATTTTAAAGTTTTTTTTTTTTATAAGTAAGTTCTAATTTAGAAATAAGCAATACATAAAAACTTAAAAACTACAATATATGACTTTATGTGAAAAAATCGGATTTTTTTTGAGACAACAGGCATCAAAGCTAAACTTAATAAAACAATTCATTCCAAAAATGTAACTTTTTAATTATTTACTATCGGTATAGTGACATGACATCCCCGCTCTAGGCAGCATTATTCGTCGAGGTTCAACTGGACGCCATCTGTAGAATAATATATATGAAAATATAAATCACCTTATTTTCAATCCATTCCGTAAAAAAATGATTTCCCGTATTTCTATCCTTCTACCCGTGCAGGTTGCATTTAACAAACCTTCAGTCTTACAGGCATAAACAAGAATTGAAATTCGAATGAAAATTTATTGAGAGAAATAATTTTTGAATTTTGTTTCCCAGGAAATATTTTTCCCCACGGAATTTTTTTAGCGATCGTGAATCTCCCCTGGAATTATTTTCCAGTTAACAAAAAAAATGTATGAAATGACAGTTAAATTTCCCTGAAATTGTTTTCCCGATACCAATAACTTCCGAGGGAAACATTCCCTAATTATTTACGTTCCCAAATTTCTAACGAGTTCTTAATATCGAGTATTTAAGAATACCAAATTGTCCTGTTATATCGGACGTTAAATGAAAATCTTTTAAATGTTGGACTTGACTCAGGGCAAATAATTTATCAATTTCCTTGTTGGATGTTGACTTTTATTAATGTGTATTTACCTTTAAGTTATTCCACCTTCAAAAACAAGGGTTCAATAAAATTAATCACCCCTATTAGGAATAAAAACTCCCGGGGAATTTTTGTTTTGGGAGAAGGGCTCAGTTTTATATGAAAGCAAACTATCGGTGCAATTCCATAGACCCATTCCGAAAAGCACAGCAGCGAGGGGTCGCATTTAAATCACCAATTATAAATTTACCACCATCTGTTTGGGTTATGCCAAAAAGTGAAAATTTTAGGAAATTATTCCATTTTTCCATTCAAAAGGTGAAATATTTCAAAGGCAATTCCATGTTATATCCTATTATCATTTCAACGGGAGTTTTTATTTAGAATTCAAGTACAAAAGTTTTTATCAAGACGCCAAAAATTTAGTTTTTTGTTAAGTTAAGAATTGAAACATTAGATATTAAACCTCTTATAAAAGGCTCACCGTACGAAAACCCTCAATAATATGGGGCCTCTATAAGTACAGCACTACGTTTTTAAAGACCCCACCATCGATTAACTTGGTTAAATTATTCCAGTCCATTTTGTTATTAATTGGCCAAGGTCATTTGTTTTCACAAAATCTGTCTCTGGTCTTCGTTATACACTAACAGACTTAATAAACGTTGGACCTTATCAGGAAGCTGTAGGAAAATTTTGTTTATCTGGAAATACTTTATTACTCTATACTTTTTGAGCGATCGTAAATATCCACTGAAGTTATTTTCCAGAAAGAGGACAAAAAACGTATGAAATGACTGGAAACTGTCTTCACGATACCAATAAATTCCTATTGAATTAACGTTGCCAAAATTCAAAAGAGGAAAACATACCCACGGAATTTTTTATTCACGATAACTCCTATAATGCATATAAGCAATGAAATACAAATAAAGAATTTCCTTGAGTCGCTTTAATTACCATCGATTGAATACGCACCGTAAGAGCAAATTTCTGACGCGTTCTTTTGTTACTTATTCAAGTAGGCGACAATGAACACTCGACAAAAATTCGGTTCCAGTTTGATTCGTTCACTGAATTTTTAATAAAATCGAGATAATTAACGTCCAAGCAATGCATGTAGCAAAACAAACAATGAAACAAAATATTCCATGCTTCAATGAATAACTCAAATCAAAAATTAAAACAATTGAAAAAGAACCACACACACCTACATAATATAGTTCAAAGAAAAAAAAAAACAATAATATACAAAGAAAAAAAAATTACATTGAAAAGACTATTTTTTAAGCTGTTATTTTCCCTTTATATTTTCTAAATTAATTGCTAAATGATTTTTTAAAAATTATAAAATGAGCATAAACAATATACATGTTTATTTTTTCTTATGAATGCAATCTTTTTTATTTATTATATAATTATTAAAATTAAATAAATGTTTAACTTAAAAACAAAAAATAATTAAACTATGAAATAACTAAAAATAGGAGTTTTTTGCTTACAATGGTTGTTTTTTTTTTAAGTTTTTTTCTTTTTTAATGTTTTTTTATTCTCAATTACATTATTTAGATTATTTATTACATAATATTATATAAGATAAATATATATAATATTATTTGTTTGCAAATTTTACATTTTAACACTTTTTGTTTTGTTATTGTTGTCTTATGATTTATTTATTTGAAACTATTATATTAACTGTACAATGTATGTAATTGGATTTTATATATTTCCATTCTCAATTTTTTCATTTTCCCTAGAGTTCTTTTAATTTTTTGCTTAAATCTTCCATCTGCAATGCATAGAAAAAGAAAAAGTAAATGATAATAATTTTTAGTGTAAAAATATTTTTGTTGTTTGTTTTGTTTTTTTTTTTTTGTTTTTTGGATTTTATAATATTTATATGTACAATATAATTAGAAATTTTGATTTTAAATAGAAGAAGAAAGAAAGAAAAAAAATAATATGTGTAACATCTAAGAAGAGTAACAATTGGTTTTGGATTGTGTGCATTTTGATTTGTCGCTATCTGAATATTTTACAATTTTAAATTTTGTATTTACAGTGGCAAAAAGGCTAAAATATATCAAACTCATGAAATGGGGCTGTTATTTATAGAAAGGACAAGGAAGGTTTCTTGGCTTGAAGTGACATGTCATGACAAGCTTGATAGTGTAAGCAAAAACTACACTATCTGCTTCGTCAGTTTTGGTAAAAGCGTTTATCAATTGGTAAAAATTGCCAATCATACACAATTGGGGTGCATAACAATAAAAACAGCAAAATAATATAAAATCAGTTTTTTGACCCAATCTATTCGTTAATCCTTTATGCGATGCCGAAGCGTAAGGCTAATGTTCTTCCAATTAGTAGTAAAATATTTTTTCTTATACAAAATTATATCTGTTTAATTAGAAACCCTTTGACCACTGATCTTTATGATACTCTGAATACTCTGGATGCATACAAAATGTTGGTTCCATTTGATGAACTGAAATTCGATTATGAAGTACTTCGTAGGACCAAATTGTCGTGTTGAATGCAAGAATCTGAATTTTTTTTTGAAAGACTATGCAATTCACGTCTTAAATTGGATCCAATCAAATGTTGGATTCTGAAGGCAATACACTATCCAGTGTATCATAGAGATTAGTGCCTTTGACCCATCGGACAGAATTTTGTTGGGAATAATCTTGGATAAATTTCCTTGGAATATTTCCTAGCACCGAAGTTTGGGAAAGTAAATGATACTGAAAAGTTTACCTGGAATTTATTGATATGGTCAATTTTTAGGGAAATTTCGCTGTGTACAATTTCACTGTAAATTTTTCCCTCTTTCAAAATTTGGGAATGTTATCGACATGGGAATGATTGCATCGGAATTTATTGGTATCGGGATTAAAATTTCCGGGGAGAATTTATCTGCCATTTCATACATTATTTTGTTCTCTGGAAAATAATTCCAGGAAAGATTTAAGATCGCTAAACAAATTCCACTGCAGACACCTAATAGGGCCCAATTGCAGAGGAAATTCACGATCTTAGAAAAAAATCCGGGGAACGAAATTTCCCTAAAGTTTGCCAATAGGAGGCCGTTGTGTACGGCTGACAAAAAAATCCTCCGAAAAATTGTGAGACATAAAATATTGAGCCTCAAATATTGGACCTGATTAATTAATTAATAAAAAATAAACTACCAGGCAATGAGAATTTAAAACATATTCTATGTGAAGGGAGTTTAGTACATATTCTTGAATTCTAGCTCGAAGCAAAACAACGTTTTCAGTGAAAAGAGAAAGAAATTCCGGAAAATTTTCGATTGAGAGACCTTATATAGAAATTGGTGGTATGTTTAGTAAACAACACGAGGAAAACAAATTTTTGGTGTGGACAACATTATTGCACTACGGCATATAAAAATAATCCCTGTCTCAAAGCAAACGCTAAAATCGAGACATACGAAATCTAAATACGACACGATTCGAGTTTCATAATTGGCCTGAATATAAAAAAAAAAATTGAGTTTGCATTTTAAATTTTTGCCCGAGTGAACCCAATGTTATACAGAGATTTACTTATAATTCATGCCTTAAATTAAATATTTAATTTCAAGCGAAACCTATCAGTAAATGTTTCCTACCTTCGATATTTGAAAACGTAAAGGATGCATAAGTGTATCCCTCGGTCTTTGTTCGTGTCGAAATTACACTGCAAAGAATAATTCGGGTCATTGAATTTGAAGCAATTTCTAGGCAATCGAATTTTTCTGGGAAAGGAAAAAATCGACAACACCATATTGAAGGGCACAAGTCAATTTGACCAAGTCAAATTATGAGTTAAGCAAAACAGCTTACATAAGCTATCTAATATTTTGATAGCAAACAACATTTAGGCTGTTTTATCCTATAATAAGATTCGCTGTTTAAAATTAGGGCCTCAAAAAAAAAACAAAAAGCTCCTTAAGAGAGAAAATAATTTAGAGATCTTGTCAAAATCATCGCAATCTAACGACCAAAAATGCACACTACCCCTCGCAACAGCAGTAGAAGCACTTGCAGTAGTTTAATGACTTTATTTTGATTTTTTTCTGGCAGCGCGCAGGCGCGTTATTTCTTGCAATTTTTTTTCTATTTTAATAACTACACGCCGTTTTTCGATTCAATGCACAAATCTCCAGTTAAACAATAAATCCCGCCATCAATTTAATATGTAGTCCACTCCATTTGGATTATTTGCTGACGTCTTGACGGAGGTCATTAAACTTGAATTCGCAATTATAACAGGCGAACGAACGAATGGTGCGGCAAGAGCACACGAACCGAATGTATGTGTTGTTGTCATTGCATTGGAGAGAAACGATGATGTTTGTGTGGCTGTAAAAATTGGCGCCATGGAGGGGGGTGTGGCCGATGCCAATTGTGCCAATGGCATTGGGGAATTAATATCTTCACTCATCACTGATGATGTTGGTGAAGATAGTGTTATATCACCGCTGGAAGATGACGAAGAAGTCACATTTCCATTAGAAGGAGGAATGTCAATAGTTTTGATTTCATTGCCAAATATCAGACGCAAACGTTTCTTTTGTGGTGTCAAGTGATTCGTAGGCGGCGGACTGGGATAGAGAGGTGTCTTCGATAGTGAGACACTTGATGCTGCTGCTGCTGCAGCAGCAGCCATCATCTTCTTGTGTTCCCTTCGTCGGTGATCCTTTGATTTGTGTCGCTTTTTGCGTTTCTGTGGAGTTGAAGAGACCTCATAGTCGGTGCCGTTCTCCGAAATGCCTTCCATGCGCAGAATTTCATATTCTACCGGTTCTGAGCTTCCGTTCATACTGCTCTCATCCGAAAGACTTGTTCCTGATTCGATAACTTCGTCCAGAATCGGACTGCGCTTCATGCGTAAAGTCAGTTTCAGTCGTCTTTCTGGGGTCTTAAGCAAAGGCTCCGACCCTTCCACGATTTTTGGATGCGGTGGTTTATGTTGCGTTATGGCCCTACACTCGCTCGCCGAGGAGTTACTCTGATCGGACTCACTTATACTTTTCGAATGTTTCCGTTTGCGCAAGCTAACAATGTCACTGCACGTTTTCTCTAGATTATTGTTGAGAATGCTGTGAGTGCAGTTGCGACCGTTGCGACGCAATCTTTGAGTTATTTCTCCGCCCGTTGAATTATCAGTCACTGTGGCGGCAGATATTTGTTTCTGAAATTGTTGCATTGATTCGAATGAGGCTGTTAGATTTTTTCTATAGCTCAGTGATAAAGCTGCATTATTGGCCGCAACATTGGTGGAATTACTTAAATGACTATCGGCGCTACTACTACAATTACTTAACGTACTTAAATTACTACCAGTGCTACTACTATTGTTGCTACTACTGCTACTATTACACTTGTTGCTGCTGTGGGTGTCATCGATACCTCCGCTGCCACTGCTGTTAGTATCACTGCTGATATTAAGCAGTTTCTTCGGAGGCGTCGCAGACACCTCAGCGAATTCTTCGAATGTACTTTTAATGTTACTACAGCTACTATTCGATAGCAGCGGTTGTAATGTTATTTGTTGTGTTGTGGTTGTAGTTGGTGGTGGTAATGGTAATAATAACTTATTGCTACTTATTGTATTACTGTTAAGATTATGCAATTTTTCTACTACGGCAGTTTGCGGTTGTTGTTTGCTGAATGTCCCTTCTACTTTCGGCGGTTTCTCGTGCACTAAGACGGGGATAGTAATATTGTTGCTATCACTGCTGGAATCCACATTCTGTGGTCTCAATTTTCGACAATGATTACGTAGGACACGACCATTGGATCCACCACTGGGAATTCCATTTGATTCACCTATTGGGGGAGGCAGAGGAGGCGCCACCACCCCTTGAGGCTTACAATATCTTACCGCCTTCAAACTATTCTCGTCGGCCGCACTCTCGTGGTTTTCATTGAATACAATACTTTTATGCATGGCATCACTGGCTATGCGATGTCCACTTTCCTCTTGGTCATCATCCATATCTACATGCATAACTTCTGTTGGAGAGTTCCTTAGGTTTCGCGAACTACGCAAAGCAAATCGATGACTTTGGGTAGCCACAGCATTTGTGTTAGCAGCAGTGTTTGTTGTTCCGTTTTGACGTCGCAATGTTCGTCGAGTTTGGATGCACTTCGAAGCATTTGAAGTTGGCACGGCTAGTGTTGCATTGTCGGTATCAGTTGACACTGAACTTATGCTACTGCTAGTACTGTTTACGCGTGCTGATTTCCTCAGCGACTCTCTGGCATGACAATTGCTCTCAGTTCGACCGTTTTGCTGTTTCTCAGGCACCACAGTGGCGCCATTAACGCCATTTAATTTCTGGTGGTATCCATTGGCCATGATCATTTCGGCGTCATATTTGGTCATACCTTTCTGGCGCAGTTCTTTCATAGTCAATGGTGCTGCTATCACAACAGGGTTGCCCTTGCCGTCACTGCTAGCGCTATCACTGTGATCGCTCTTTTTCGTCGTAGTGCTATTCGAGTTATTATCAACTAAATTTAAACAACTATTTGTATCGGTGTTTGTGGTGGAATTCGCTCGGCTTTTAATCCGATTAATGCGATTGTCAGTCTCACGCAATCGATATCCGCCTGCCTCTTGGGGATTGCTTGCGTTGGCAGCTCCTTCGCCTTCCGATTGAGCGCCTTTTGCCTTTGCAAAGGCTCCAGTTCCGCGACGTTCACACGTTTCGCACTCACAATAGCAATTCTCGTCGCCGAAGAAGTCCTCACCATAAAAACATGTGATTTCCTCCCCAACTTCGATGTCGCGCAGAACTTTTACACACGCTGTATCTCTGCCCGTGGCTACAAATTTACAATTTGCTCGGCAATCGTGGTTAATGTAGGCGGCTGGGCCAAGCCACAGTTGGGCACAGTTCTTTCGGCAACTATACATCACAGAGAAATCATTTTTTCCAGAGTGCAATAGAGCTGCTTCTTCGGCTTCTGACAGCTCAGCTATGCATCCGACAAGGCATTCAATTTTGTCGTTTTTGTACCAACGTTTGGTTGAGCAGATCTTTGCACCTTTTTGCCCCTCAAGTGAATAGCGATAGCAAGGTTCGATAACAAATCCGCTGTCCTTGTCGAAAACACGTAAATATCGAATAATCTGAAAAAATATGTGCGTATATAAAAGTTAATTTAAATTTTCATACAATAAATCCATCTTATTTTTTTGCAAATTAAATGGGTAGGTATAACTCTTTGGTTTCGAAAACAAAATGTATACATACGTGATCGTGCAACCTTTTGATGGAGACTTTATTCTTATTCTTCACACATCTAGGTATCCATTGACCATTGAATATTCTCTTTACTGCTACTTCATAGTTTTGGGTTTTTATAAACTCAGCAACAATTGATTTCAATTCATCGCTATCAACTTTTAACGGACGGTATCGGATGTTCATTTTGTGCGTTTGAAAGCCAAGATGTGGATCTAGAACCAGTGATGTTGCTAGATCATCATTCTCAGACAGTTCTTTGGGTGTCATGCCAGTTGATTGGTGCAGGCGATAATTGGCATATGACGTACTTATACCATTGCACAGGGCTAGTTGATATCCATTATTGTTGTTTGTCAGATTATGGCCGAAAGTGCCGTGTCCATTGTTTGTTGTGTGACCGCCATTTGAAGTTGCAGTGTTGCCACTGCTTCCACCACTGCCAGACGACGGCATCGAATAGTGGTGTGCTCTTGAAGAGTAATTAGTGTATCTGCTGCCAGTTTCACCTCGACGATGGCTATTTGAACCAACAACCATTTCTGCTATGCAGTTACTGTAATACAAATTTATTTTTAATTTATAAATGAAAGCTAACAAGGTTTTATTTAAAGAAATATGCTCTACCGTGAAAGGTCCCCTATAAAGCTACTCTTAGGAGCAAGTTATGTCTTTGTTTGCAAAGCAAAACAATTAAATTTTTCATTCATTCCATTTTATGTAAAAATTAAAACAAACAAAAATTTTAAATTGTAAAATTTCAAGGCCTTTCCTTTAGGGAAGCAAGCGTATAATTTTGATATTTTTTTTCGCAGGTAGGAGGGTGTCTCAATAGGACAGGATTAAAATAGGTATTAGAGTGAGGGAACACCCCTAAAAAAAAATGTTTTCTTTTTCGGTTTTGAAATTAGTTTTGGCCCATTGTAGTGGTGGCTGTGTGAACATACCCCGCAAATTCCCTGCTTGTTATTAGGTATTTGCAGTGTTTCTTGATTGAAAGTACGTTCCGTTAACAATTTTTTTCGTTTAAAAGGCCTTTTGATTAAAAAGTGGACTCTTTAGATCTTGAAAATTCAAAACCCGAGGTGTTGTTTAGAGGGGGAGGGGGCATGCTACCCTCTTCCAAAGTAAAGTACGTTTCATAACATTTATAATTTAAAGCAAAAAAATTCCCTTGCGAAATTAAAAAAAAAAAAACAGGTTTCCAAAAATATCAACAAAAAAAACTAATCTGGTAACACTTACACAAAGGGAATAGAAGAAACTTCAAAATAAACAAAAAAAAATTGTTCCATGCTTGTTAGCATTTTGTTGCAATGCAAATTTAAAAATTTCAAAAATTAATTAAAAATAGTTATAAATTTTTTCGCACTCTAAAATTGTCATATTTGATATAAAAAAAAGTGCTAATCTACCGTATAAAGTATCCGCGGGTGCATTAAAAGAAAGTTGAGCCCAAAAGGTAAAGCCCAAAGAAACTTTAATTTAGCGTACCGAAAACATTAATTTAATCATAAAAAAAACAAAACAATTTTTTTTGTGCACATCTGGCAATGCTGAGTTCTGTACTAAACATTACAAAAACAACGTAGCTGTCAATTATTTTTTTGTTTTTATCACCACCTCTCGTTTACACAAGAAAGAAAAAAACACATACTACTTCACTCATATCATGCGTGCTCGTGCATACACATTATTTATGTGCTTTTTTGCACATTTTATATTTTCACACATATGCAAATATCATAAACGTCCATTTCCATTCCAGAAGCTCATGCGTAATAAAATGAAAAAAGCATTTAACATATGTTTCAAAAGTTCTAACAGTAAAAAAGAATCATATATGAACAGGTACATTTGCAGAGACAAAGCGAGATAGAACTAGAAATTCCCAGTCAAAAAAGCTAACATAGTACACAAATACAAATACTTAAAACGAAGAAAAAACCCTTCCATGTTTGATTTTGATAAGATGAAAGGTCCGAAGTTCTTTTTTCGCAAGTACCTACATAATTTAAGCCAAAACGTAAAAGTACAATAATTTAATTTTAAATCGAATGAAAGACCATACTCGTTCACAAAAAAAAAAAAAAAACATTTGAGAGATACTACTTTTTCTCACGCACACAAATAGAATTACTCAGCTGTTACAAAATAGGGTGCTCTGTCCAACAAACGGACATTATATACCGAAGGAAAAGGGATAAAAGGTACCCAATTTCTCATACCAAATACAAAAGGTAGATGCTTTTTTCAACAATTTTCTCCATAAAGGCACTTAACCTTCACGAAAACAAAAATGAGAGCAAAAGAACACACACGGGTAAATTAAATGCACAAACAAAGGAAGCGAAACCGAAAAATTATTCTGCATTGTGATTGTGAATAAATCATCTGCAATAGAAGAAACCAATAAAATAAAAAAGGTAGATTTGCAAACGCGACGTCTCCAACTTGATTCGATTTCGAAAAATAAAAAAAAAATATATTCACTCGCTTGCGCTTTATCCAGGTTCGATACAACACACACACACGCTTAATTTAGTCTACGAAACACAAAATTTTCACACAATTTTCTTTTCCACCGCCGCCCTTCGAGGATTTTTTTTTTTCTTTCGATTCATGATGGCTTTTCAGCCATTTTCCAGAATTTAACTCTTACCTTTTCAGCAATCGTTCCGCACAATGTTCTAACCATAATTCCTTATAAATTTAAATGAGCTTAATGTTAAATTTTGCAAACACGTATGTACTTCTGAATGCGAAAGAAAGGTTAATTATGATTTGCCACTGATGTCCAGAAAACTTGATGTTCTTTATCCAAATTAAATTATATCTTTTTTATCGTTTCGTATTCCGTAGCTAGAGCTGCTGCTACTTCTTCCATCGACAACGGCGACGAAGCGAAGAGAGTGACGAACTATACGGCGACGTCTTCGAACAGCGACCGTGCGTTAGAAAAAGAATTGGTGCGAGCGAGTCCGCAGTTAGCCCATTGTCACCATTGCTGCTTTTTTTCGAAGTTCGATGATATACCCGTTTCGTTCATACAACTTTCATTTGACAGAGAATTTATCATTGTATTTTCATCTCTTTTTGACACACTTGAATTTCGAAGAAGAAATAATTTCTTTATCTAGATGGGTTTTTTACATCAGCCAGAAAGAGTTGACCATACTGGTGCTTATAAAAGCATTTTTAACCAATATGGCGTCAAATTTTTTTTTTCACTACGGCGACTTTTGTGATTTTCCATGCAAAGGCGAAAACTCGAAGTGATGAAATTAGTATAACTTTCAACGTTTTTATATGAAATATCTTTTCGAATATTTGTTTCTGTAGAACTTAGATATAAATTACTTTTATTTAAAACTATAAGATTTAATTTTTGATCGACATTAACCACAAACACTGTCGGAAAATCATTGAGATTTTAACAAGCGAAAAGCTCAAATGAATGGTTTTGGTTTTTCTACCTTCTCTACTTCGAAAATGGCGAAATATGAAAATGAAAATACTTTTTGTCTCTTTCGAGGGCTTAGAAGATGATCGTAGCGACACCTATTTGCGACTAGCGTATATATACTACTTTTATCTTAAGGCCGATGCTGTACTGAATGTATTACTTACTACTGTACTGAATGAATGAATAATAAACAAAACTTTGCGAAAACTCCACTAAACTAGCAAAACGGCACTCGTCTATTGAATTGGTTGTATTCACTTGGATTTGTAGATGTTGCGGTCTGTATGGCCACTTTTTGCAATAGTACAAAAAGGTAAATCATTTTTTTAAATGTTCATTTCTTTGAGGAAAAGTACACCGCATTTGTTTGAAAATCCAAAATCTAAGGTTTTTGACACATTTTTGAAATGTTGCTTAGATAAAAAGTCAGGAAAATAAGTATGAAAATTTTAATTTTTGACCTTTAACAAACAGTGGCCGGCGTTGTAGTTAAGGCTTTAACTTTTGCGACGAAAACTGCACAAACAACCGATGTGAATGATATAATGTTCACTTTTTGCAAAAATGCGAAAGTAAAATGTTTTTGTTTTTTCTTACTAGGTCAATTTATTTACACAGCGTCATTATGAGAGTACCCACACCAAATGCGACAAATCGCAAAGCGATAATGGGCAAGCCATTATAATAAGGCTTACCATTTCCGGATGGTAAACTTTTACCAAACAAATTTTTGCTGAAAAGTTTACCATATTCTGATTAAGATTTCCTATAGAAAAATTACCAGATTTACCATTTTACGACGTTTACTAGGTTTCATGAATACCCTTATTGTATTATTAGCGCTAGGTGAATACTGACCTAAGAGTGCCATCATGTTTGATGCGCACTCCACCCAAAGCTCTTCTAAACTAGGAAAAATAAAAGAATATTGGCATCACTAAATATCAAGTTAGCCAACGCACATAACAAAAAAAATTTCATCACTGAAATAAACCTGTGTCTGTGAGCCAAAAATATTTTTCACATAAAAAAAAACTTCCTCGCAGGAATCTCCAAATCCCATTGTCCGTTCTTTTGGAAAAAAATAAGTGAAAATTCTGCGTAAAATTCAATTTAGTATTCAAAGGAAAAAAATCTCCTGCATTTAAAAAGTATTATAGATTTCCTCTTTTCAAGGTATTTCACATAAAACTCAATTTCCAATTAAATTCCTTACAAATGGAATTTTCTCCGCCATTGTTTACTAAAATCACATATTTTCACACAATAAATAATTTAATTTTCTTTCCCGTATTTTCAGGACGAATTAAATAAAAACCATCACCAAACACAATGCCTAATATTAAATTGCAATCTTCCGATGGAGAAATTTTCGATACCGATGTTCAAATCGCTAAATGTTCTGGAACCATCAAAACAATGCTAGAGGATTGCTGCTTGGAGGATGGCGACGATGCCGTCGTCCCCTTGCCAAATGTTAACTCGGCAATTCTACGCAAGGTTCTCCATTGGGCCAACTTCCACAAAGACGATCCACAGCCCACTGAGGATGATGAGAACAAAGAAAAACGTACCGACGACATTTCGTCGTGGGATGCTGACTTCCTCAAAGTCGACCAAGGCACTCTATTCGAATTAATTTTGGCAGCTAATTATTTGGATATCAAGGGATTGCTTGATGTTACCTGCAAAACAGTTGCCAACATGATCAAGGGCAAAACTCCTGAGGAGATCAGGAAGACATTTAACATCAAAAATGATTTCACCGCTGCCGAGGAGGAACAGGTTCGCAAGGAGAACGAATGGTGCGAAGAGAAGTAGAGGCGCATTTTCTTCAGAAACAATGAACTAAGCCGTCAGTAGTAGTATAGTAGTTGCAGAAGAGTAATTATTGGGATGCGAAAACTTAACAATTGAATTCAAATAAAAATCGCTAATCCTTATTTCACTCTAATTCACTCTCATATTTTTGTGTTTTTTTTTTTTTTTTTGATTACTTAAATGGAATAAAAATGTATTAACTAATCTCGACTCATTGCTTTTAATAGGTACTGTATTTTTGTTCTGTTTTTGAGACGTAAGTTCTTCGAAAATAAATACGCTGAGGTGTTGGGCACGTTATAGAATCGGGTTAAGTCGATAACACGAGTATTGGTCTCATTTCAATTTGGAACAATCGACGTCTTCAATACAAAACAGTCTATTCAGCTGAATTTTGTACTGCCAATCCTCTACTTAACTTATCGACTTATCTTAAGTAAGTCCAACTATGACAAAGCTAGTTCTTCTACTTGTCTGATATATTTCAAGTTTTTTTTAGAACTTGGAGAAAGTAGAAGATTGTGGACTCTTGCGCCACTTTTCTTAAAAAATCATTATTTGTTCATAAACACTAAATGCAATTTTGAAAGTTTGAATGAAACAACAACAACCTGTGTGTGTGTTACCACCAAGTTAATAGGCTGGGATTATAGCTATTTTACAGGCTGCCACACCCAATCATCAGATTCCTTTCCTTAAGTGGTGCTTAGTCGATGTATGTTCGAATTATTTGAAAAAATTGATGCCCGAAATTGGCTCGAACCATCGACCTGCAATTAAATAAAGGGCAGCGGGAAAGAACTATCAATTGCGCTTTTTAACGTTCCTCCACAAGGGCGAAGGCAAGGGGGGCAGGGGGAGTTTGACCCCCCTCGCTCCCTGATCAAAATCATGCGTACGCCCTTGTTCCTCCAGAATTAAATTTTTAAAAATTTTGAATTCAGCTGTTTTTGGGTCAGGGTTTCGCTGGCAAATTAGTGCTTTTCATTTTTAGTATATAGTTTTATATTCCCATGGATTTTCAATACTATTTTCTTATACGTATACGTATTCTCGATAATTACAATAAATCATCAGTGGGATCCAGCTATGAATGTAATGTAATTGTGGAAGTATTCGCTTCGTATCCAATAATAGGTATTCGAGGTGAGTCGAAATACAGATATGGAAAATGGTCGACTTTGTATTGAGCCAGCTATAAGGTGATTTAGTTGGAATGTCGAGTGTATTGAATTCCACTTTTTAAAAATCAATGAACAGCCGGCAAAGTGGTGATCGGGTTTCTACGGTTTTCATATAATGATCCGCAAATTGTCAATACCAGGATGATCCAGCGCGAAATCATGGGGGTCCAGGAAGTAACTTGTAACAATCGAGTTGAGTCGATAGAATCGGGTATTCCAGCATGTAATTTGATTTAATCTTTTGTTTTTCATGCAAAACAATCGATTGATCCAAGTTACACGCTGCCAAAGGTGGAGTGTATTCACTCCACTCGAATGTTTCAAGTGACGTGCCTTTTGATACCAATTAAAATAGTATTTTGGTAGTATTCTTGCATTTCATTTTATTTTAAAAGTAGTGTAAGCTATAAAATATACCATCACTGTTCTTAAACCTCTTCTCTATTTCTCGTAGGTTATATTTTTTTTGTTCTCTTTAAAAATGTATGAAAAAAAAGAGATAGAACACAATTGTTCTTAAACTTGGTTAGACAGTACAGCCATATTAACCACGAAAATCTACTTGTATTCTTTTCTTTCCTTCTCGAATAAAATAATCTTCCTTTTTCAAACTACCATATCGACATATTCCTTTATTCCTGATTTTATTTTATTGTAGTTTTTAGTTTGGCTTGCAGTTTTGACTGCTAGTTTTTACTCATTTGTCATTGGCATTGGTTTAAAAATGTCAGTGATATAAATTCTTGAGAAAATGTTTTCCCTAATTAAAAATAAAGACTTTATGAAATATAAATAAAATTCATATCAAAATATTAAGTAAATATTATTTAGGAATTCGAGGAAATACAACAAACGAAACGACCGGTGAGTGGAATATTTTTTTTTTTTATAAATATTTTTCTTTGACAATCAATGAAAAGCACTCAATTATTTATGTGAAAAAAACTACCACTCTATGAATAAGGGAGAAGTGTTAAATTCATTTTGGCCTTGTTTTACGTTTTCGCTCATCTGTATATTGCTCTCAATTCAGCGGAAGGGATGTTGATATGTTTGTCTTGCCTTTGCTCTTCTTTTTTTTTTTTTTGACAAAACACACTTCATCTCGCTCATTTACACATTATTATTGTCTAAATAAAACAGAAAACACTCTTATTAATCCGCGTTGATAAATTATTAAAGTGTAGGTACCTAAAGTTAAAATAAACTCGTGCGTGCAAATTTCTTAATCATTTAGATAATGTCAATATAATCGATCGTTTTAATAATTAAATTGCCAATTCATAAAAGTTATTAATCGGAATTGTGGATTTATTGAAGAACTAATAAATAATTGTTTTATCCAATATTTTGTAGAGTGACACAGACGACAAGGTCGCCATATTTGTCAAATCATTCATCTTTTCAAATTAACTACTCATTCGGCTATTAATGTTAATCAACGACCTTTCCGTATTAGATTGCAAATTTTGATTTGATTAAAAATATGCAAAAGTGATTGATATAATTAAGTAGTTTTCTAGATTTTTGGCCCAATTAAATTAATATTAAAGTTGATATAAAAATACACTCAATTATAAATGTGCCGAACAGCAGAAGCGGGTGTAGTAAAGTAAAGAAGAGAAAGATATATTTTGCAATGTTGTTGTTCTCAGTCTTGCTTCTTTTTTGCTCATTTTGAGTGGTTTCTCATTCTTCTTTGACAATTCCATTTTTCGGGAGTGCCTTTTTCTTCGACTGTCAGTCATCTCTTCTCAACGAGCAAGCGAGACGAGAAGTAAATAAACAAAGTACTGTTACATGAAAATGTGTGTAAATTAATTTTGCAATAAAAAAATATGCAGACAGATAAAAAAGTATAACCTAAAAATAGCCGCGTTTGTTTCTTGATAATATTCTTAATTTTGTTTTCGATCAAAAATATTAAATTGACGATTCAGAGATGGGAACAAATATAAATATAAAACTGTTATCGTTTGTAAATAATCTACAGCATGTGTTTAGCTGTAATTAAAAGTGCTTAATAAGAAAGAAAGAAGAAGAAAAAAAAAAAACAAAAACATCGTACTTACTGCCCCTGCATTATTGATTGTTGAATCTTGATCCAAAATAAGAATATTTTTATGGTATTGTTATAAATAAATAAAGTGCAAAGTAAATGAATTTGGATCCGTCATTATCATTATTTTCTTATACCTAGTTACTATTGGAATAAACAACAAAGAGAGGTAAGTTTGTTCAGCATTAGCAGTTTGATTAGGGGTGCTTCTGGTAGATAGATTAAAAAATAAATGAACATATGCTTCTGAAAATACCAAGTGTCGTAGGTAAATCCATATTGTATAATAATTCTAACAAAATATGAAGCTCAAACAGACAAAAAGTGATTTATGTAGGTATTTATTTGAGATACATGATAAATAAGAGTGTGAAGAAGCTATAAATTCGTTTGAAAGCTTTAAAACAGTGTGCCTACCTACCTAGAATAGCCTTGACAGAGGAATAATATTATAAACTTAAAAAAACATAAATTAAGTACCATACAGAATTTTGGAAATCATCGTAAAGTTTTAAGGTCGAAAGCCACACGCGTGGTTAAGTTAAGAGCAGGTGTTTGCACATCAAATTACCTAAAATAAATCATCATTTCAGATGAGAATATAATCTCTCCTAAAAGTGATATCGTTTTGATTTAATTATAAATGACATACAGTGCAGTGGCTCAATTTAAATGACAGACTCAGAGGCATAGGTACTGGCTCGCCGGAACAAGAAAAAAAATTCTTAAAAGCATTTGAAATTCAATTTTTAAAAACAAAAAGTACCTATGTACCTATATTTTTTTTCACGAATTGACCAAACCCACTAGGAAATGGTGTCACAGCTGTCCTTTTTAATCAATATAAATGTTGTCGCCCCCTATGGATCTTTTAAGGCTTACAAAATTATGTTTGTGTAACCCTTTTAAATATTTTGAAGCCCACAGAATTATGTTTGTGGCCCTTATAGTTAATATAGGCTCTTATTGATCTTTGTAGGGCCACCGGATTCTGTTTGTGGCCCCTATGGATCTTTCTAGGCCTTTTTCCTAAAAGACCTGAGAGGCTCTTTGACGTCCAGTCCTGCCCTGAAGCTGAAAAACACTTTCAGCTTTATTGTGAGTTTCATCTAGATGAACGCTTCATTTTTTGTAGATTCTAAGAGCTAGCCATACAAAATTAACGTTATAAGGTGCGGAAGGCGGAAGGCCAAATAGTAGAATTCTAAATAAAAACAAATTGAGGCAGGTTGATATTTAGCAGGGTGTTTCTAGTATAATAAATGAATTAAATCTCATTTTTGGACCACCTGCCCCTTGCGGAAGTGAAATACCAAGAGTCTTTTAATATTTTGGTAGTAAATCTCATTTTTCAACTCTTTAACAAATCAACATCATCATAACCATCAGCGAACATTCATAAAATTTCTCAGAATAGTCGGAATATAAAAATAAACACTAATTGTTAGCAAAACGTGTATAGGGTTTTTTTTTTAAATACTTCCAAATTTGTCTATGTGATCAAACCCCTTAAATTGATCATTTTCAGTTTTGCCACTTTTATATAGGTACTAATACTTCTACCATTCTGATAAATTTTAACAATGTACGAATACTACCTATCGAATTCTGAAGAAAAAGTTTAGAAACTCGGATCTATTTCAACTAAATTCAAAACCAAACTTCCAAAGCCCATTAGCGTTCGAATTATGTGTTTCGTATTGCCCTTATTGGTAACAAAGAAATTCCCATTCAGATTGAGGCCAGGAGTTTGTGTTGGCTGTTCTTCCGTCTAAAACTCCTGTTTTTCGACGAATTCCTTGACAATTTTAGACATTTTTCTGGCGAATTCATCTATTTAAAAAAAGACTTCAAACTCCTCGTGCCCTTCTTTTGGCAAAAATGTAGGTAAACTGCATCGTATTATGTCAAGATTACATCCCTTGTTTATTATTCTCTCGAATTTTATTCAAGGTCCGAAAGAATTCCCTGGAAAATACACTTAAGTTATCTACCTTAACTTTCAGCTAAAACTCGTAAAGCTAAATGAAATTTTGTTGAAAATCACAAAAACTGGACCATAGAAAAATGTAATTTGTTGTTGTTTGACAAGATGAATCTCAATTAAAAAGAATCGAGCATATCGTATTATAAGCCACGAGCTAGAAAGTCATTTCAGCAACATCAAGTTCTTAGGACGAAGACAAATGGTGGAAGTTCGCTAGCCTCGGGTGTGTTTTTCGAAGTTTTCTTTAGATAATAATAATAAACCAGGCACGTTATCTTGACATAATACGATGAAATTTATCCACAGGCTACGAGGAGTTTGGAGTCACTTTTCAAGTAGATGAATACTCCAGAAAAACCTCTAAAATTGTCAAGGAATGCGTCGAAAAAACAGGAATTTTAGACGGAAGCACAGCCAACACAAACCCCTGGACTGAATCTAATTGAGAATTTCCTTGTAATCTTAAAGCAATGATAAGGGCAATACGAAAACCATAAATATAACCCTAAATGGCTTACAAGTGATAAAAAAACACAACCTTGTGGACAAAATATTGAAACAGGTTCTGTATTTAAAAACAGGAAAAATTGGACAAGTTCCAAAACCAATCAAATGTTTTTACTTCTGTATAATGAAACAATTTATTAAAAATTTAAACACAAAATTAAGAAAAATAAAAACGATTTCCTTCCTGTTAACAACACTTTGTTTTATCAACTGTTTTAAAAAAATGAAAACATTTTACGACTTTTGCTCGTACATAATGATTATAGGGTCATAGTCATAGGTATCGAGCCTTAATGAATGGATTCTGAATCTGTGGTCATTTTAACGTATATTTTTGTTTTAGAATAAATACAAAATATTTTGACACAAAAAAGTCTTGGGGCCTTATTTCATAAAAAGAAAACGATCGAACAATATCGTTTCGACTATTGCTGTCCTTATTTGTCTCTTCAGATTTGACAGAGATAGCTATAGTCAAAACGATATTGTTTGGTGATAATCGAATTACGGAATGACCCCCCTGGTCTAACCCTTTACATAAGAATAAGGCTTTTGGTCTACTCAGAAGTATTTTTTCACCTCCAAAAAAGCGCGGCTTAACGGCTCAAGTCCACCAGTTAGAAGAAATCAGGTAATAAAAAAATAAAAACAGGTGTTAAAACTCAAGTCTGCCCAGCCAACATAGGATCCTTACAAGCTTTGTTTAATTAAAAAAAAGGTAGAACAGAATAGGGCAGAGCAGAACAGTTTGATGAGAAACGTCAAAACAGAAAACAACAAACTCATTTGAAAGTTCTAACGAATCTGCTCTAACCTGTTTTGACTCAAAAGCTAGTGTAGAAAATCCTGTTCTAAACTGTTGCAGACAGATTCATTAAACAGGAAGAAGCCTACCCGGACCATTTTAACATTTTAATATTTAACACCAAAAATGTGTACTTTTTTGTTCCGAACAATTCAGAGCAGGCTCATTAAACATAACTACAATCCATTTTGAATATTAACAAATCGAGACAAATTCATGGGGTTTATTCTATTCAAATAACATCGGATAAATTCCAGTCTAACATAAACCCGATTGTCAAAACGACTATGCAAACCAACCATTCAATTTGTATAAGTAGTCAGAAGTGGTATTTTTCCTAAAAAAAAAATTAGAAGGTAACGTATAGCGAAGCTTTATTAATATCCCTTGAAAGAATAATGAGCAGAAGAGATTATTTTTCTACAGTTACGAATTTGCGCTATAATTCTACAAACAAAAGAAAACCAACATTATCCTACATCCATGGCTTGGTTGCAATGTATTTCTATGATGTTCATTAAGCATTACTTTTAGTTTTTGTTATCAATACTTTCTATTCAGCTTTTAATTATATATATTTTTCTTTTATTTATTTTTAGTTGGAACCAGAATAAACAGAATACAAAATGGACCACTTTCAAGCCGCAATAGACCCTCGTAAGCAGGAATTATTGGAGGCTCGTTTCATTGGAGCAAGGGTAAGTACACAATGAAAATAAATTATGTCTATATTTTCACTGTCTTTGGCTTTTGCGCAGACTTTGTGAATTTGCCGTCATACTCTCGAATCATTCTTTTGGGTTGGGACAAACACTGAATACACCAGACCTTAAATTGAAACCATGCGATTCATAAAAATTTAACCTTATATCTTATTCCAAAACAAAAACTAAAGTTTATCGTATTACGAGTTTATTTTAAAACGAAAAAAGTATTCTAATTGAAGTTATTGCAAAGAAAATTAAAAAAAAATAAATAAGTTAAAGTTTTTAAGTGAATAAGAAACAACAGGCAAAAAAAATGGAAAATCCTAATCTAAATCTTCCGCTTACAATTACTCCAGTTATCAATGGAAAAAAAGAAGAGCCCTTGCAAAGGACGAAGCCAGATTTAACATTCCATTGCATGTGTTGTCGGGCTTATTTTATTCATCCTCGCAATCTGTATCAGCATATGAACACATGCCATCTGGGTGTGGAGCTTAAATCGGAAGATTTCGCAGATCAGGATGAAGAAATGTCCGAAGAGGAAGAAGAAGAACCATTCGACTATTCAACAGCCATGGAGCCGGTTTGTGATCTTATAGATTTAAATGATGATACTGATCATGATGACGACGATGATGAGGATGATGATGACGATGACGACGACGATGATGATGATGATGACGATGACGATCCATCTGCAATGGAGGAAGATGACAATTCAAGTAACTCCCAACCAGCTATGCCTTTGATGAATAACGAATCTATTGCATTACAATCTGAAGAAAGAAATAATTCAAACACAGATTATTCGGCGTCGGCAGTTCAAATGGGTAGTATGTCATTCCAGTGTTCCCATTGCGAAGCATCATTCCATAATGCTGGTGATCTAGCCAAGCACGTTCGATCTCACATCACCAATAAACCATTCCAATGTTCTATTTGTCAAAAGACATTTACACACATCGGCAGCCTTAACACACATATTCGCATTCACAGTGGCGAGAAACCCTACAAATGCGAAATGTGTCCGAAAGCATTCACCCAGTCTAGTAGCCTAATGGTCCATATAAGATCACATTCAATTAAGAAACCGCATCAATGTACCTTATGCGACAAGGGTTTCGTCAACTCAAGCAGCTTACTTCTGCACATAAAGTCACACACAGACGACGAGACACATACATGTCCTGAGTGTGATAAAGTATTCAAACATTCTAGCATCTTGTCGGAGCATATGCGTCTTCATTCCTACGATCTGGTGTATCAGTGTTCGATTTGTCGCACAGCGTATAAGAGTTCCAGCGAACTGGTGCAGCATATGAAGGCTCACATGGGTGAGAAACCCTTCACGTGTTCAATATGTGAAAGATCTTTTACACAATCCGGAAGCCTTAACATTCACATGCGAATTCACACCGGCGAGAAGCCGTTTCACTGCAAAGTATGCGACAAATCATTTACCCAAGCATCAAGCCTTACTGTTCACATGAAAGTGCACTCCATGAGACAATCGCATGGTAATCGAGGTCCCCTGACACTACAGACCACAGTCAAAACAGAAGATCAAACTTTGCTTTGCATAGTCTGTGGCAGTGTTCACCAAGATGCCAACTCATTGGCCAGCCATGTAACACAAAAACATTCGGAATTACTTGATAACATGAGACGGCATGGAGACTTGCTAAAAATTACAAGCAAAGATACCGAATAGTCGAATAATACTCCAATGGATAAAAATTAAAAACAAAAATTCCAACAACAAACAAAAAAAAGCAGCCATTCAAATTAATTTTTTAATAATATGTTTCAGTATTTAATTTAATTACTCTCAATTAAAGATTTCAATTTAACCAAGATCTCGTTTATTATAATATTTAAATTTAATCATCAAGTTAAAAAAAAAAAAAAACAAATTAAAAATTTAATCTTATTCTAATTATGTAATACTCAAACGCACTTTTCATTATTCTGTGCAACTTTTTTTTCCATTTATTTTTAATTATTAAATATTTAGAATTACGAACATATTCCCAAAAAAATTGTATTTTAGATTTTACGATTTTGTCATTATGGAAAAAAACATGTCTTATTGCACAAATATAATTTGCTTAGTTATGGAAAGAAAAAAAACTTGTCTTATTGCACAAATATAATTTGCTTATCACGATTTATTAAATTAAGACTCAACAGTATTTTTTATAACATTATAACTAATTAGTTAACCAAATGGCGTATACTATGACAGTGTTTACTTGATTCGATAAACTTCTAATTTGTACTCAAAAACTAATGTTTTAATTTAATGTTAAGGAAGCTATATAAAAATATATATTATGTATAAAATAAAAACAATCTTTTATTTAAATGGAACTAATGATGAAAGAAAAGAGAAGTATATGTACGTTTAAAAAAAAATAAATTCGTGAAATTAATGAAATAGCATAGTTGCCAATGAAATGGAAAGTCAGGGAAAATCAGGAAAAACTTTAATTGAATTATTTTGATATTAATAATAGCGAGACATCTTTTTGACAAACAATGAATGGGACTAATGAATAGAAAAAGATTTCATTGAATGTTTGAACAACAACAACAACTTAAAATTGAAATTGACGGAATAAAGAATGGTCAAGTCTAATAAGCTGACATTCTAGTACAAATAGTACAATAATAACAATAATGAAAAAGATTTTGTCGCCAGAATTTTGTGCGTACGTAAACTCGCTGCCTGAAATTTGTTTATAAACAATCTGTATCGTGTGCTTTGATGAAGCTATGAATATTTTTTTTTATTTTTAAAAGATGAATCCACTGTACTGTGGTGGAATACAATATGTGGCTGTTAGGGAAACTGTCAATTTCTGTAACAGTGTACGGTCATTTTCAAAGCCGGATAGTCAGAGTGCAAATTCAACCCAAACTAATACACCTTTCTTACTGGTAACACTGCTTGAAATAGTACTATTAAGGCATCTTGTATTTAATTGTTCCAGAGCAATTCGCTTAAGCTGCATAAGTTTACATAAGCTGCATAAGTTTTTATGTGCAATTTTTGTAAATAATAGTTTAAACCGAAAATAAAAATGTTTTTTTGCAAAATGCAGAGTTTAAAAATAAATTGTTCACAAACTGTCGGCCAAAAAAACTTTATTTTAAAATAAAATTCAAGAAAAGTTTCTGGCTCTAAGATAAGCTAAATGATTTGTTTCTAGGTTTTACCGTTGTCTTTGAATATTTATTTTAACATGTGAAGTAATTTTTTTTTAGAAAATTGCACCTCCTGCCTGAACGAGGGGGTATAGACACCCCATCCATCACACTTTTTTTCTGTTTTAGACCTAATCAACACGTTCTAATAGTTCGATCAATGCTATAAGTAACATTCAGAATCTCTTTATATACTTTTAATTTCTACTACTTTCTGTTATATATTTTTTATTGCTATATTTTGAAAAGCTGTGTCTTGGGAAACTATTGAACCTACATAAATGGTACTAGGCTCAAATTTAAGATAATTTTGTAAGGGTGAAACTGCAGAACATATTTTATAGTAAAAAACTAGACCTTCATAGCTAAAAATGCCACTAACTAATCAAGAGCAAAAAAATGGCTTTTTTACCAATGTTTGTTTCGACGCTCGAGGTCGAAAAATTGGATTTAACATCAGCTTAACATTATTAACAACCTTTGCTTCCAACATGGGAAGCACCAGCTTTTAAATAAAAATAAAGAATTATCAAAATTGGTTTACCCAGTCAAAAATTTTGGGGCAACAAACATAAAAAAATGCATTAGGTTAAGAACCTACTCTTTTTTGAAGTCGGTTAAAAAATGAGCCATAATGGCTATATTAGACACTTGAGTTATTTTTTTATTTGTAGTAATAACATAGGTTATCAACAAAATCCATAACTGCTATTTCAACATTGGGACAAAGATTGGCAAAAAAATGTTAAAGTTGCAAGAAAAAAGAAGTCACATGTCTAACATGTGCATACCTGAAACCTGTCTATAACGTAAGCTGGCAATACCTTGAGGACAAAAAACCATGCCTGTGACTTGTATAGTGGGGTGAAGTTATCCGGCCACTGACCTAATGTACAAAAATAGCAGCGGCATGTTATCAACAAAATTGTTAGTTTACATATTATGTATTTCCATATACCTGTTGCAAGATGCACTTGAAATTCATACTTTGTGTGCATATTTCGGACACATGGGAAAGAGTCAACCGTCTTGAAACAAACTTTTGGGCACCATTTGAAAATTATTTAGAAAATGCAGTTTTGCGACTTTGAAAATTACTGTAAATTGATTAATTAAAAATTTTATGTTTTTCTAACGCTTCTACTACATGAAAAATGCGTCATCTATAGTAATTCATCTATACACAAATCCTTCAAAAAATAATGACGCTGTCTCCCAGACTACAAAGAAACTTCATGAGTTGATACATTTCTAAATTATAGTTGGTCGGAGTTCAGCTATGCTTCCTGTGGTGGGGGTAGAAAGACATTTCTACCCCCAGAGAAAAAAAGATGTATCGAAATGATTTAAAAAATATTGAAAACCTTTTTTTTTTGGGATTATGTAATTGGAATATCTCAAAAACTAGATTAGAGTTCAACACATCAAAAACCTTTAGAAACGTTTATCAAAGTTTGGGAAACAAAAGCCATGTAGACCACCGTTTGTGCCATTTAAGGTGATTATAAAAACGAACTACTAAGGTGTCGTTTTGGATTACTTTTTAGATTTTCATTTGAAAATTCAGCGCGAATAGTAGTTGAAAATCAAAAACGACTGTTAAAAAGAGCGACAATCAACTATCACCTTTGAAGCACAGGTTTTCCCATTCCATAAGGTAAGATTTTCCAAAAATGAGACTGAAATATTTGATGGCAAAATTTTGTTTATTTTCCCACCAATATCCTGTTGCTTTTTTTTTATGATTGAGGTCAACAGAATTATTTGCTAGACCAAATTAATTACTGACCTTTGTTGAACAATATCTCAAATATAAGAAATTTTATACCCTGACAGTAATCATTTAATCGAATGTTGGGTACCCTAGATCCAAATCCCGTCGGCAAACACAATTTAAAATATAAATTTGGCTTTCGACGTTCGGATCAATCGGAACACACTGTGAGGCCAGTTGCGCTTTCATGAGAATTGAAACGAAAGGGGTTAGAATGGACTTTAATTGTCAAAGAGAGGAAGACCATGTAGGAGACAGACATTGACAAATATAACCTTAAGGTAGTTAAGGACTTTGATTTCCTAAAGGTAACCTATAGCCGCCAGACAATGATACCAGAGTTGAGATTAAACAAAAAATTAATTCCAGAATATATCTGATTCTTTGGGGAAACTCAACTTTGTAGTGACTTAGGTGCCACCAACAAGTGGAATCAACTTGGCTTGATCAATTCGCCGACGGAAAGCTAAATTATTGTATCTCCATAGGATTTAGAAAGGACTTTAAACAATTTTACTTTCCGCTGTCGAATTAGGAGCTGGTTAGGAATAGAGCACAACTGGTTATGCGCCGACATAAGACGTAGTTCCCAATATTAAGGTGTTGATGAAAAATCGGTATTAAGAAATATAAGATTTTAAAACATAACCTTGGTAAAAGACATGAACCAAAGCAAAACTTTTTTCTTCATTTTACAAACAAAGTTTTCGTTGATTCAGTAAACGAAGACAAAACAAATTGAATACAAAAGACCGAGAAATTATTAATTTTTGACATTCTATGTATAACTACACAAAACACACATTTTACATACATACATAGATTAAGGATGGTTAGTAAAAACCCCAAATTATAATCAGAATACGAATGAAAATAATTTCTGCGAAGATACAATGACAAAAGTACCTATGTGTTTTGTTATTTTAATAAAAACAAAAAAAAAAAAAAACATACATATAAATGGGAATTCAACCCTTAGTCAAAACAACCCTCAATTCAATGTTTTCTATTTTTCATTTAACCCATCTGTCCTTTGCATTCAATAGGAGTCTCTATTTGGAGGTAGCATAGTGCTTCCTCTGTTTAACAAACATCCTGGGCAGAAGGACATTTTTATTTCCACCCTCACTTGCTTTCTTCCGGAAAAAACGGACGGGACGGAAAAGAACGGACGTACCCCTATAAATTTTGCTATACAAGAATCTGAACTTCCGGCCACGAGCAACAACCACATACTCGCACCACGCATCCTGACACATACCTACAAAATACATACTTTAAAGAGGCGGCTCTGCTGATGCTGTTTGTTGTTACCTAAAACTTCCCGATGTTGTTGGAAAAATATTGCTTCTCTCTGCACATCGAAGTTTTGGAAAATTCCAGACATATACACGCCACTATGTTGTAGCTGCATCTTCCTTCAAGCTCTAGAATTTTCCACACCTGGTTTCGACGATGGATGCGATTACGAAGTGCATATGAGGAAAATAACTGCATACACATACAGCATATAAGACAACACTTAATCTCACTCTCGCACGTATACGGTTAACGTACATACGCACCTTGATTCCGCTCTGTTCTGGCCTAAGTTTTTTTTTTATTTTTTTTTTGGAAAGGACTAGAAGGTTTTCATTCCAGCAAAATGTTTTCCTTGTTTCTGCAAGAAAACAAACACCTAGAATTGTTTCTTATTAAATTTTCGCGATTACATAATATCATCTCTTTAGCTGTCATTCCTCTTTATTAAATGCTTCCTTCGACAAAAAAAAAAGAGAAGAAAAGTGTGTACATGTGTACTTAAATATTTGTGCCACCTACACAAATCAACATCCACTATCTCATGATGGGATGTATTTTATAAGAGTGGGGGGTGGTGGTGGTGATGGCGAACGGTTCCGGGCGGAAACTGGGAACAAATAAAATCCTTTAGTTCCGCATATGATGAGAATGAGATCCTCCCTGAAAATCGACGAAGTACATGAATTTATTGATTTTCCCAAATAACATTTGAAATTCAACCAACCAACCACCGTCGAATACCCAAACACCACCACCATCACCTCCACCGCTGCTGCCGCCAGCCCAGCACCGACCGAACCGAACCGATTGAACATGCTGGTGAAAAACTTTAAGAGGAGAATCTTGCTAACAGACTTTTTTTTGTGTTAGGTAGCTAGTCTCTTCTTTAATATTAAAGCTTTTTGTATAAAATTTATTTTCGAAGAGGAGAAAGATACTCGTTCCAAAGAAGAAGACAATTTTCATATTTAAGGATGGATTTGAAAGAGGCTTTTGCTTTGTTTGTCGTTTAATCCCTGGGACTTGTGCGGATTTTTCGCCCTCCTTCCCACAAGTACTTGGGAAAGTGGTTGAAAAACTCAACTTGTCAAGTATTTATGTTTAGTAAATTTTATTGGATGATGGTGCGGTAATTGAGACCAAGTTATTGTATAATCTCTGTTCTTTAGTAGGATCACTGTATTAATCGAGTTTATTTGCTCTGTGAAAACATCTTAAAAATCATTAAAAACAATTATTTGATTATGTTTTTTTTCAGAGAAAAGTGACCGGAAGGTCATTAACATAGGTAAAAAAAAATGGTATACTTTGGCTGCCGACATCAAAAGTTACGTCATTTTATAACGCAAATTTTTAGAATTTTTGTTAAGTTTTTTTCCACAAGTCTGCGATGGCACCCCCAACGGTAAAAAAAAATCGAATTTAATAATTGCCCAGTCATCAGTGAATGTACTAAACATTTTTGGGGTTGGTCAAATTTTGTAATGGTAAGAGGGTTTAAAAAAAGTTTAAATTCTAAAATCTGTGCCCTCATCTCTCTCCCTGCGGCCGCCATCTTGAAAGGAAGTGTGATTTTTTGTTTTGCGTTTATCTTGTTAACGATTAACTCTAGACCATACGGCCGATTGTGCAGTTGCACATTTTTAAAGCGAATAAAGAGAAAAATAGACATTAAATTCATTAAATAATAACGAAATGAATTAATAATTCAATTTTTTTAATATCAATGTCCAGCTCGTAACTTGAAACAATCGGCTTCAGTCGATACAATCGATCATTTGCAGCATCTAATTTGATTCCACCACCCACCAAAACCTCTCTCAAAACTCTTATGCCCCCCCCCCCCCCAACATTTATGTATGCAACTTTTAACATTCAAAAATGTAAACGTTCAATAAACAAAACTTGAATTTAGGTACTGACGAAATCATCTAAAAGTACAGAATGTTGTAGAACTGCAATGCAAGTTCAAAATAATTTAGAATTTAAGTTCTATTTATTGTTTCAATTTATTAAGATCCTTGCGGTTGTAATGTCATTTGAAAATAAGGATTATTTCAGGTCTCAACATAGTAAACTTAATTTTGAAGTCTCCACGTTTTGTTCTATTCAGCAAGTCACTTATGGCACTAAATCAGCATTCAGTTAAACATTAAGATGGAATCATATTATTTGATTACATTTTCATATTTGATTTTGGTTTCCTCACAAAGCCATGCCTTGGGCCTTTTATATCGGATAATGTTTTAATTGATTCATCAATTTGCATTTCTGTGATTTTTAAGAATGTATTGCTAAACTTCTTAAAGCAGTATTTGTACTGCTTTGTTTTTATGGCTCGAAAAACTACATTGCCTGCAAAGCATTAGGTCTTTGCTTGAAATTTGTTTTGATGCAAAACAATACTGCATTTAGGAATTCAGCCTTACTTTAAATATCAGGCAGATTGACATATATTGGTTTTATCATCCAAATTGATAAATCAATATTTTTAAAACTCAAAATAGTCAATGGTATTTCAGAAACCTCTTATCACTTCTTTTCCATATCCTATTAATCCTTCGATTCGAGGATTTCATCTTCACTCTGAAATTCATATCCAGACAAAGCACGGTAAGCACAAACATTGTTACCGTAAAAAGAATATGACGAGATCATTTTCTCTCATTGAAAAAAAACACGAAAAGTTGGAATATCAATTTTTTGAAAATGGATAAGGAGCTATAAACATACACTGCTGAAAAAAATACTCCATTTCTTGAATTCCCGAACATAATTGAACCAATAAAGAACCTTACCAAACAAAAATATAACAGCTTTAAAACTAGTCGTTTAAGTTTTTTCACTATACTGTCGCTGCGAGCACTCTTAAATTTGGCTCTGGTTGTTATTTTTTGACAAACTAAAATTATTTAAACTCAAAATATAGGAAAGTTTGATTCGGTTGAGCTGCAAAATAAATAAAACTGTTTAGCCGATTCGGCTCAAACTTGATTGTTAAACTGACACTTTGGTTCCTTAAAAATTAAAAATTAGCTGTCGCTCCAAGAACATTTTGTTGAGTCAACAATTTTGAATTCAAAATCTTACAACAATGGAAAGTTCTTGTGATATCAATGATTTTCTTATGAATGATGGAAAATTTAAGAAAATTGCATGGCCTTTTAATAGTTTTAGTTTCGTATTCATATTTAGCACGCTTAAATACTCTTAAGAAAATTATGCTTCCGTTTAAAGCCACGCTCTCTCTAGCTACGCCAATGTTTGGAACACTGGCTTACGTAATCGATGGAAAAGTATTAGCCAACCATTGTTCGTAGTTTATCAATAGGGGGAATCAGAACATTATTAAGTCAATGTTAAAGTTCTTTAACGTCAGAAATCGAAAAAATTGATGTCAACCAAAAAGCATTGTTCTTTTATATTTTTTCATTCATTAAAACTGTTTTACTTTCCTTC
Source organism: Meliscaeva auricollis (assembly GCA_948107695.1). NCBI lineage: Eukaryota > Metazoa > Arthropoda > Insecta > Diptera > Syrphidae > Meliscaeva > Meliscaeva auricollis. Next base: position 15,848,348 of record OX403617.1, on the reverse strand, counting down.
GCAATGCTTTTGAAATCTCTTATCCAACAATATAAAGTTTTTTTTTTTTTTTTTTTTTTTTCTATTAAAGTGAAAATACAATGAAATGCTATTAACTTGCTATACTCACCTCAACAACTAAAAACAAATATATCATGACTCTTCGAGTACAAAATAAATATAAAAATAGAAAGCAACACAAAAACTTCCCAAACGACTTCCGGAGAAGAAAATATGGAAAAGCTTTTTTTACAAAAAAACAAAAAAACAAAAATATTACATGCCATAGCCAAGCCAAGCCATACCACCTAGAATTATATACGATTTCCAGTTTCATGTACACATTGCAAGCCAAAAGCATTCAGCAAATGTTCTTGTACTGGCAGCTGGCAGTTAAGCAACACCTACATCTTCTTAGGCCGAAAACAGATTCAGATTCACATTGTTGCCAGGCGGAACCGTGGAAATAGTGCACGTATTTGGCTCTATTCTTTTAGGGATGGGATGGGGCTCTCTTCCGGTTGCTGCGAAAAGTCAGCCTTGAAAGCCTTGAATAGGGGTTGTACTGTAGAGTAGTAACACAGGATCAAGCGACAACGACGACGACTATGACGAAGGAAAAGCAAAATATACTACTCTTGTCGTCGTCGTAGTCGTCGTGGTGGAAGTCGTCGTCAGTTGAAGAGGATATACTGTTAGGTACATAGCCTTGGGTGTGCTGTGCGTATCGCAAAATTTAGACAGCAGAATGAAAAAGATAAAGGATATGCGTCTGCAGTGCCATAAAAGGAGCGACAATATTAGAAGTGTGGCCAAGCCACCACCAAAGCCGACCGACCAAACCGTTCGGTTCGTTCGTATAGCAAGTCGTGCCATCAACCATCTCTAAACCATCTGGAGCAGCTCGTCCGAAAATTATTTTCCAGGACACGAAATGTTCAATGTGGATGGCGCATATTCTCTCCTTTGTGTTGTAGCCTATATGTAGTGAAGTGTTGTGGTATTCCTGGCATTAATTGGGTGGCACTCCACCAAAGTTATAGAGGTAAAGGAGGCTAACAGCGAATGGATCGATTTCACAGAATGTGATTTCGTTTCGACGATGATGGCGGGATGGGGGATGGTTCGAATATACCTACTCGATGCTCGTGCACTGTGGGTCGTCGTCGTTGGTCGGTTGGTTCAAGGGAATTCTGTCGAGCTTTACCAACTCGCAAAATTGATTTATATTTATTAGAAACTAGGATAGATAGATAGATACACGAAATCACCATAGTGCAAGCAGGACTAACCTTTCCCCTTTCTCGTTTACACCAATTGGTCTCTCTATAGTTTACTTTTTCAAAGTCCTTGACAGATGAAGAGTGAATATGAGATTGTTTTTTTCTTTTTATTTTTTTTTTGTTCTTTAAAGAGGAGATGGTGTGGGAAAACCTACTTAAAATGTTGATGTATATGTAGGAATATATATTTATGTGTGCAGATAGGTTTTTCTTTAATGCTTATACAAACATGGGTACCTATATCTGGTGCGGTACTAGCTTTGGATAAGGGATATGTGTTTGGTTGCAATAAAGGCTGCTGGAAAATACATCAGATGGGTGACTGTTATGGTGGAATGAAAACCTAGAGGATGAACGTGCACCTATCTATACTTGTACATACTGAAGTCTAAAAAAAAGAAGAAATTTTTTATATTTAAGTTTTTTTTTATGTCAACTTTTGTTGTAGAGCCCATCGAACATTATGTTTTTTTTATTTTTTTTTATTTTCCGCTAGGTGCTCGTATTTTTCTCCTGTGTTTTCTTTTTTTTTCTTTTATTATTTCTTTGGAGATTTGTATTTCGCGAGATTCACTCCACACCCGTGAAATGTATTTTTGTATATTTTTTTTTGCAATGAAATAATTCGTATGCGAAGGATACGCCCAAACTATTATTTTGATTTTATTCTTTATTTAGTACCTACGTTTGGTGATTTTACTCTTCACATTCTATGTGTTAAATTTTGTGTTGTATGTATGTTTGTGAGTGGGAGAAGGGGAGTGGGGGTAATACAAAAGCAGAAATTCGAAATTGCATTTGGTTAAATTTAGTTCTGTGGGTTTAGAATATCGTAGAAAAATATAAAAGTTTATAGAACAGTTCTTGGATAGATCAATAAATGTCTTTACCTAACTGAGATCATAGATGGCTCTGACATACTTACGAGTAGATAGTTTTTTTAAATTGTTAATAAACTATAAATGGGGGAATGTTTTTAAAATTAATTTATTCCAGGCAAAAAAAAAATCACAACATTCTTTCTCAGTATTCCAACGCAATAGGAACTGATATTTAAAAGCGTTGAATACTTCCAATGAATCTGAGTGTAATACCTCTCAAATATTTGATATTGTTTTCTAAAAAGCTTAAAAGAGCGTGTGTTAGCTTAAAAAGGCACTCAAAACAAAAGGTTTTTAATATATTCACATTTAAATGTTCAATACATTTTTTCAAGTTGGCATTTTCAGCGAAATTATTTATTTTGATCTATCCAAAATTAAACAACGTTTAATTTGTAAGATTTGTCTTTATTTCAATTAAGTAGTAGTTTTCATAGTTTATTGTAAAAGTTTATTTTGCTGATGCAACATACATTTTAATGAATAAAAACACAAAAATTCTTAATTTATGTAAAAAAAACAAACTAAGCGACAAAATTGATTTTTTTTAAATAAGAAATTAATGAAAAAACCTAATTTTGAGAAAATGTAGGTAATAAAAAGCTCCTACTTTTTTTTTAATTTAATTTAATTTTTTTTAGATTTTATTTCACTCAGTTTGTTTTTTTTTTACGTTTATTAAGAATTTTTGTCTCTTTTATTCATTGTTTTAAGAAAATAAACATCAGTAAGAACCTTACTATGTGCTCATAACGTAAACGTTTAACCAAATTCCTTATACTTTTTACATTAACACTTAGCAAACTAAACATCTCAACGTATTGTTAAAAATTTAATGTGATAGATTTAAAATACACTGCAGTGACAAGGTACATGTACACGTCCAACTGAACTGTACTCATAAAAGTTTCAACTCAAACTCAGTACGATGTCATCCAGACAAGCATTCCAGTTGTCATTAAAAATCTATTCAGTTGACAAAAAAAAAAATATAAACATAATTCACTTAAAGCCTTCTCAATCTAAACATTTATAGATTTGTGTTTCTTAAATGACCCAAACAATAATAAATCGTAAATTTTATCCAACTAACTATTGACTTTTTAAGATAACTAGCACAAAAAGTCTTTAAAATATCCGATGGCAAATGCGGGATATTTAGATACAAGTGGTACAGCTTACATCACAGAATAACAAATCAATTCAGTGCTTTTAGCATATTTGGTATGCGTCCATTACAATCCATGCTGTGTCCCCTTCGGCTTTGGCCGCGGCTGCATTTAATGGACAAAAAAATGTACCTATACCCAATACCCATAGACATTCGTTCACATTGTAAAACTTGTTTTTTTTTTTGCAAATCACAAGCGCAATCATCGATTGTTGCTGTCGCACCATAAGCAAAGTCATTGACTCCATGATTCGCTGACCCTTTTCATTGTTTTTCTACGATTTTCTACTTTTATGTCTCTTTTTTGTGTGTTGAATCTATTCAATTCCTATTCCTATACTGGAGTAAAGCAATTTTTAATAATATGTAAAAGAACAAAAAATAGGTACAAAAAAAAAAAAAAAAACAATTTAAATTACTAAAAAACAAATTAAACAAGAAAGACATTTAATCGCTAACAAGTTTTAAAATTTGTGGTTAACCTCTTTTCTTTTGTTGGTATTTTTACTTGTTAACCTAAACCCTGTAAAATATGAATTTAGATTAATACATACATAATGTATAAAGCTATCTGCTACATACTTCTAGATTATAAGGCCATGCCTCCATTAGAAATGTTTATTTTAAATACTATGCCGGATATTATTTCTAAATTTTTATATTCTTTTTAATCAATGTGGGCAAATTATATCGTGAAATTTTATTCTACGCCAGGATCTCGCCAGAAAATCAAGTCGTCAAAATCTATTAAAAATGCACAAAAATTATTCGAAATACATACTTACTAGTAAGTAGAATTTAATTTTTTAAAAGTAATTTTTGTCTGTTCTGTTAAAATTTTTATCCAAATTCGTCGTCTTGTCACAAATTTGTGTTCGGTGAAGTTTGTTTGTCAGGAAACTTCAAAATGTATTTTTTTATTTATTTCTTCTGAAAAGTCAAGAAATAAATACAAAAATATAATGTCTGGAAATAAAAATAAATCACAAGAATAATCAATTATTTCAAGTGGGGGCCCAGGGTAAAAAACATTTTAAAGCTTTTGACACTTTAGTATAAGAAACAAAAAAACAAATTTTTATTTAAAAAGTATTGTGTGTACATATTTTTACACGAAAATACCTCCTTATCTCAAAAACGTGACATCAAAGATTTTTTCTGATTTCAAATTCGAATTCAGCAGCCCAAAATCCCTAAGATAAGTATATTTTGTGGTCACAGAAAAATATATAGGAACACAGTTTTATTGAACATTGTTATTTTATATTATTTCGATTATTTGAGTCGTTGCCATTAAAGTAAGTTGGCAACACTATAACTTCACTTATGACAAACAAAAAATCCGAATTGGGCTATCCAAGAAATAGCTCTAAGAGTGTACGCTAAAGTGTGTGTATATTGCTGGCTAAATGGTCTTGTTTTTGTGAACTCGTTATTTTTTGTCTGGTTATAACTGAAATATGCAGAATTACGTTGCAGCTAGTATTTAAGGACCTTAAAAGTAAAATTATAACTAAGAGAATAACTTTTTTTCAGTTTATCTTTTTCATTGCTTGTTCCACCATATTGGAGCCGCCATTTTGTAAATAAATTTTTGAAATTGTTCAGCTTATAAATACAGTCTAGGTGGTTTAACCAAACCACATGTTTTTTACATTGTTGAAAAGTTCTAACTGTCTACTTTACAAAAATATGAAATATTCTTAAATGGGTAAATAAGTAACTTGACGAAGCTAGATTTTTTACAATGGATGAAGGTCGAAAAAACAGTTTTTTGTCCCTAACTCCAGATATTGGGGGGGTTAAGGGATTTTTACATACCATTTTGTAATCAGTGCAAGAAGCTCTACAAAACGTGATAGGTCTCCGCCTGCGTATATTTTGGGTGTCACAAAGTGTTTGTTGTAAATTTTTCTTTTTTATGTATGCATGTAGTTTTTCCGAGTAAGAGAAATCAGCATCAAAAAATAGTTGTTTTTAATATGTTTTCAAAGTAATGCCTAGAATGACTATGCTAAGATACTTTTTAAAAACTGGATTCGAGTTTTGGAAAAAAGTCTTTGGAAATTTGGGAGAAGTGTAAAATTATTTTAAAACGGTTTTTATAATTTTGGGTACGGGTTTTCTTCAATAGCTCTATTATTGACAAGCTAAAATTGATTCTTGAGATTATGCAAACGAGTATCAATTAACGTTTTTTTAAGAAATGTTTCTAGAAATGTTATCTGTGTACTTTAATGTAGCAGATTTGAAATTACACATTCTTAATCCTAAAAATTCTTAGGTAGGTACTTATTTAAAATAAATCGAAGTGTGTATTTATCTTTTACACTCACTGTAAATGTTTGCTAACAACCGGTGGTGGTGGTGGTGGTGTTGGTGGCAGGTACTTACATTTTGTTCACTTTTGTATGCGAACAGTATATAAACAAATCCATTTTCACGTGACCACAAGAGTGCGAAAGAGTGAAATATATTTTTTTTCAAGAATTTCTTAATAGTGTTGGTTAATATAATACAAAAGAAAAACAAAGAAACACATCGTATATTGGTTGTTTGTGCATGTTCGGAATTTTAGTCTACAGACAAGTATCTCAGCGTGAAGATGTGGAACACTACAAATATATTAAATTTAATAGAAGATCTCCGCAACAATCCTTGTTTGTGGGATCCAAGTTCAACAGAATACAAACTGCGTGATAAAAAATACGAGGTATACGAAGAATTGGGAAAAAAATATTCCGTTAATCCTTCGGAAGTTGAGAAAAAAATACAAAGCCTCAAATCTCAATTTCGAAGAGAACAGAGAAGAATTACCGAAATTGAGAAAAAGTCAAAAGTTAAATGTAATTGGTTTGGATACGCGCCATTGATGTTTCTGCATAATGGATTCGACGAAGGAAATGAAAAGAACGTTTACGATATTGCCAATGCTGGTGTTAGTAGTAAATCTGATGTGAGTTTTTATTTTCTGGTTTGTTTCATCTGAGTTTTTTTTCGATGTTTGTTTTTTTTTTTTTGTTAAATAACTTTAATAGATGTTATACAAATCAATGGACGAAAGTGTTGAAATGGACTGCAACAACTACAGCATGGATTCACAATCCCAATCTGCAATAACTGATAAATCCATTGCTAAAATCGAATCCAATGAAATTGGAAATAGTACTTTGGAATGTATGAAGAAGCTAATAGATGTCGTTACTAAACGTGATGAATTCTCAGTTTATGGAGATTATATTGCCGAGAAACTGCGAGGCAGTGAAAGAAGTAAAATGGAAATTCACATTGCACAGCATCATATTGATAATGTTGTTTTCAATTTGATAATGGGCGTTTATGGTCGAGGAGCGACAGGTGGTTCTAGTGGTATCAACAAAAATGCGGCGGCTTCTGAAATTTCTGATGTCACAATAAAGGAAGAACAAATGTGAATTTGTATTTTTAACTTATACCTATTTTCTAATAAACTATTATTTTGTTTTTATAAATGTACCTGTACAAGTAAATGTTTTATTCCTCTTTCTCTTGGTCCATTGAATTTTTATTTTCATATGAATAAAAAAAATGATTCTAGATGTTGTTTTTTCCGGTAGCTATGCCACAAATTTGTTTTCACGAACGAAAAATATTTCCTGGGATCTGAAAAATAAAGTTCGCTCAAGAATTTATAGCGTGATAAATATTTTTTATGCAAAAAGGAATTAAATTGTTAATGAAGAAAGTTCCTAAATGTAAGGTTAAAAAGGGTATACAAAAACATATGCTTGAAGTTTTACCGATGTTTCAGCAATTGATCAGACCACTTTCAGCTGTTCAAGTGAAAATCATCAATCAAACAACGCATAAAACCACGGAAATAGTGTAAAAATTCAATGAAAAAACTTGAAAAGTGGAATATCTCAGAAAAGGACGTGTGATCTCGTGTCCAAAATATCGCAGTAAATATCGTGGAGAGTCGTGAAGTTCTTTCATGATAATTCCGCTCTAAGGTATTAAGCGTTTTTATCCGGGTAACCTGCATTATTTCGCATATTTTTCCACGACTTCTCACTCTTTTTCAGCGATTTTCTTCATTTTTCTCCCTGGTATTTTTCATTTTTTTTGCAGTACCAATGGTTTTTTTTCATGACTACCATTGTTATTCTCCGCAATCTTTCAACAGCATTTTACGATATTCCGCGCCTATTACCGTGTTAATTAGGGTATTTCACACACATTTACCTGATTTTTTACGCCCTTTTCCGATACTTTCCGCTCTTTTGTCCGCGACTTTCTTTGCTTTTTTCCGTGGTGTTTTACACTTTTCCTCGCAAAAGTAAGTGCTTCCCGTTTTCCTCGGTATTTTGCAATCCTTCTGATGAAAACTGGATGAAAATTTGTCCAAAGCTCGAAAAAAATTCTAATAAATCGTGGCACTGGTCTGTTCATATGCAATGAAAGGACTTCACAACTGAAATAATTGGCAAAGGATAAGTCAAACAACGGAAACAAGCATTCCGTATCAGCAGTGGCGTATGCAAAAAAAAATTGGGGGAGGGGGGCTGGGTATCTGAGCTCCCTCTAAATCTCTAAAGATTTACGAAAAAGTTTCAGTTAATGATGCGCATAATGATGGAATCACCTTAAAAATAACATGATTTTGGAGACTTGTGGGGGGATACTTCACTGCGTATCAGAGATGGAATTGTATAGGAATTTTAATTTTTTGTGATTTTCTATAAAATTTTTAACACAAAAGGATTATGCTATTTTTATTTAATTTCATATCAAAATTTTAAAAACAAATTTTTGATTTTTGAAAAAAGTTTAATTTCTTTTTGGTGAAAAATCAATTCTGCAAAAACCGGTTGGTGGATGAACAAAAAATAATTTTAAACGCTTAACGTTTAATTTTTTTTATTTTATCTTATTTTGTTATTCTTACCTGCATTATCTTTGTATCTTTATAGGTAAGTTTAATAAATACATAATACGTAAATGGGATAAGGTAAACGATGGAGTAATATTTGTCGGACATCATCAAAGAAACATCAGCTTCAATTTGGTATAGCTCATACTTAAACTGTGCAAATCGTAGTGCTTTACAAATGGAAAATATAAGTTCAACTTCGACTATATTTTCAGTCCTCAAAGACGTAGGTAAGCAATTTGACTAATAACCGACATGAAAATTATTGCTTTATGATTTATGTAATGAAGGATCGTTTTAGGAACTGGGCTATACAGCCCGCCACATATCGTCTTTTGCTACCCTTAGATGTTTGATTGCATATGTTTGGTGCCAGTGTAAGATGTTTGATTGCCAGTGTAAACATTTTGATTGCCGATGTAAGCCATTTGATGTCAGCGTAAGATGTTTGATTGTCAGTTTAAACTCTTTGATTGTCGATATAAAACTTTTGAAGCCAGCGTAAGTTGTTTGATTGTCTGTGTTAGATGTTTGATTACACATGTTTGATGTCAGCGTAAGGTGTTTGAGTGCCAGTGAACATTGTTTGATTGTCTTTGATATCTGTTCGATTGCTGATATAAACCGTATGATTGCCGATGTAAAGCATTTGATGCCTGTGTAAGCTGTTTGATTGCCACATTAAATTGTTTGATTGTCTGTGTAAACTGTTTGATTGCCGATAAAAACTATTTGATGGCAGCGTAAGCTGTTTTCTTGCCAGTGCTAAGTATCTGATTGCCGATGTAAACTTTTGATGTTGCGTCAATTGTTTGATTGCTGATTGTAAACCGTTTGATTCTAGGGTAAGCTCTTTGATTACTATAGTTTACATTTTTTTCATTATCGATTTAATAATATTGTTTTTTGTGTAAACTATTGGAATGCTTTCCATGTGAACCTTTTGAAGAAAGCGAAACCCAGAAAAGTACCTTCCATACAACCTTTATTAACACGCACAAAGTAAAGTAATGGGTCGTCTTGTCCACCTACGATGCAACAGTATCGGCTGACATCTACTAGATTATCCTCAGATTTACTTAAAGCTGAAATTCACCAGATTCGTCTGCAATTTACCAGTTTTTCCATCGATTTACCAGTTTCGGTTGAGATTTTGCCTGTGATTTAAGCTGCGATTTGTCACTTTCATGATTATCTATCGAATTCATGATTCAAGGGGCCACCCCATAGAATCCGTCGCATCCGTTCTGTCAACAAATCCGCTGTCGATGAAGTTAAAAGTTCGGCTACTTTTTCCGTCGCGTCCGAGCTGTCAGTTGAAAACGTTGACGTAACGCACGTTACGGATTCTATGGGTTGGCCCCTTCAGCCAATGAACTTACCTCAGCCTTCGAAGCAAAGTATAGTCCGATGAAAAGTTTTTTGGCAAGAATTTGCAAGCACGAAAAGTATACACGAAAGGTTCTGGAGCCTGATTTCGTTAAAAGAAAACGATACTGGTACAAATTTGAGAATAGGACAAATTATATGAAAGACAGATAAAGAAACACTCTCAACCATCTGACAGCTATTGATTAACTTTAAAACAAAATGGCCACCGCCTATGGCCTAACGTCAATTTGAATTTTCTCAAATTTGAAATTCATACCCAGGGTCGTCATCGTCATCGTTCGTTAGTTGCTGCTCAGTGCTAATTTAGCAATAATAATTTAGAAGAGGCTTTTTTTTGTTATTGTAGATACTAAACACATCAGCTTATAGCTTATAGAGTGGCATTGCTGTTTGTGGTTATTTGTTGCACTTTCCTCTTCTGCGGCCATAGTATGTCAAATACATACTCATGCCGACACACATTCATACAACGCAACCGTCATCATCCATTTGCAGTGCAATGTTGAGTTTGCCATTTTATATTTATTACAATAATCTCTTTTCATTTCAATCTCTTCATCTGCATGGCACAGAAAAAAAACGAAAGAAAAAAAAAAAGAAAAACACGCGAACAGAAGGAAACCCCTTCGCGCAATGCCCCTTCCCTTTTTAGTAGGTTGTGGGATACCGAAAAACAAGACTACAAAAAAAAAAATAATCAAGAAAATATGATTTTTTCCCGTTTCTTTGTGTATATGTGAGTAATGCATCTGTATTCAGTTGCACATTAATAAAATGCAAAATGCAGTCCGCCCACCTGCCTCCATCCGTCCACCCAGGCATTCATCGCACCATCGACCACCACCAGCACCAGCACCAGCACCACCTCTTGCGTAGAATGTGCGATGCATTGTGTGCACCTATAACTGGGACGAAGGCAGGGTTGCTTCTCATTCTGCTCCACATGAGCCCAGCTGGGATGATGGGGACTCCAGGGAGGTGTAGAAAATAAAATAAAAAAAAATAAAAAAAACTTTTCTAGAATAGTATACACATTTAGATGCAGCAGCAGAGCAGCACCCAATTTGATTAGGGGGATGGGGAGGGGGAGGAGGATGTATAGATGTGAGGGTTGGGGGGGGGAATGAGAAGACGAGCAAAGCAATGGATAGCAGTATGGGCATGTTGGTTTTTGTTGGAAGTGGGAAGATGACGGGAGACAAAACTGGGATAAGGGAGCCGGAGCCGGAGCATAGCAATAGCACCCAAACAGGCGAATGAGAAGGTCGAACATTTTTCGCATTTCCTCTCTTTTGTATTTTCTATGCCAAGTGTGCTGCTGCCGAGTGCCGAAGCTAAAGCTAAAGCTGACGCTGTGCCTGCCTGCCGTGTTGAGTGTGTGTGTTGACGATGTGATTAGGACAGGACATGCTATATAGTGGAACTGTACTCTATACACACAGTTCAATATCTCGAACTTTGGGATTGAACTTTAGAGATCTAAAGCGCACTCACACCCAATCCGCCGCAGTGGGCACCCAGCCAGCCATCAGCCAGCAAGCAAGCAGCAGCAGCATAGTTCTCTTTGGTGTTGTCGCGATGGTGACGCGGCGTTTTGTCCAGCCAATACCATAGATTAATATATAAGCCAATTTCTTAGCCGTGTTTATTCCATTATTCTATTTCCAAGAAACTCTCTGTTGTGTTTTTGCAAATTAAGAAGACAAGGAATTGGATTCCTTCATGTTGGCGGGTTGGTGATGGTTGATGGTGATGAAGAGGTGAAGGTGGAAGTGATGGTGATGGTGGTGGTGATGGTGGCATTAAATAAAACAACAGATAAAAAAAGTATCTGCGTGAAAAAAAGAGTATCTGTAAGAGGAAAAATGTATCTTTTTCTTGATGTCGCACTGTTGCCTACCCCAAAAGTATATAATATACTTTTCTACATACACACAATTTATTATTTAATTTTTTCTCGTCGTCTTTTTTTTCTTTTTTTTTTTCTTGATTTTATTTTACTTATTTTTTTCTTTTTGTATTTTGTATGCCGTTCCTTCGGGTTTGTTTTTCTTTTTTTTTCGGCTGCGACGACGACGACGACGACGACAGTGGCAGCCAACAGCGTAGTTGAATGTGTTAGTGCTACTTGGATAACTGTTTGACTCGGTTCGTCAGTCAGCGGGTTTTTCGATGTGGTTTTGGTTGTTTTTATTTAATTTTGTCTTCTAACGAATTTCTCACATACAATTATAGAATTTTTTTGAGTACCTAGGTATTTAGTATAAAAAAAAACACTCGGACAATGTAAAGAGAGGAAGGAAAACAAGAATAAGTAAAAATAAATAATAATAAAAAAAACTAATTTTTATAATTTTTCATGTGAAGTGTTTTTGATTTGTCTACTCGTATATTTGTGCAGTTTGTCACTCTCTGCCATCTCCCACCCCCTTTACCTCCGCCTCCATCATAAACCTGGCCCTCGAATCAATTTATTACAATTTTAAATTCAAGAAATAGAAATAGAAAAAAAAACAAAAACAACAACAAAAACAACTGATCAGGGCTAAACTGCATTTGTATAACCCCCATGTATAGTTAATTTTGAAGTATTTTGTATCTATTGGTTTGGGGTTATTGAGATGCAAAGTGAAGTGAAGTGTTAGTGCAAAGTGCAAGTGCCTCGCGGTTTCACTTAAAGCTGCTCAGCTAGTGTTGCGATTGCATTTATACAAATTAAAAAAAAAAAAAAAACTTGATTATTTCTTAGATTGAAATACATGCATACCAAACCTATACGAAAATAGAATTGAAAAACTGAAAAAGTGATTTAGGGATTTTTTGTTTTGGTGTTTTTTTTTTGTTTTGTAAAACTTTTATCGATTAAAAGATTTTTTTCTTTCTTTTCAATTTGTGTTGGAAAGAAATGTGCAGTGAATTGCAAAACTATTATGCAAATGGGTCACCTGACGAGCAATTTTACTACTACTATCAATATGTGAGTGAAATATGATAAAAGTTAAGGTTTTTTTTTCAAATAGTTTTCTTTAATATTAAGAACACAGGTAAATTGAAGTTTTTAGAGATAGTGTCAAGCTATTACAAATTTGTACATCTATATAGACCAGTTTTCCCTATCTAATTCTTTATGTCTCTTATTCAACATTTGAATCTGGTTTTTTGCGAGTAAATAGTTTTTTTTTTGTTTTCTGTATGTCTATTTTATTGCATACCTACCTTGTCACCTTGTTTGTGCACTTTCTTTTTTTTTATTATTATTCTTAGCAAAATACTTTTTTGTGTGTTAAAGTGAACAATATCAAATTTGAAATGCATGATAACAAAGTCGAACAGCATTCTTGGTTTTTATCGCTGGAAGGCCTTGAATAGCTGCAAAAAAGAAACTAGAAAATTCGTTTCAATTGGTAAATAGGTACAACAAGATATGTAACTTTGTTTTGTGGTTCATTATTAAAATTTTGTAAATTGATATTGATAGATATTATTTTTTGACGAGTACAAATCGCTGCTAACAAAGTTAAGCCTAATTCGGAATCTTAACAATATCCGGATATCCGAAACAGATCCAGATTCCAAAATCTGACATCTGATATATTTCCCAATGCTTACCTATTTGAAAATCCTCTATTCGGATATTCGGATAGTGTTAAATATCCGGTTATACGACATAATATTTAATATTTAATATTTATTTATTTATTTCATGAAAAACCTTTACACATTAAGACATATTGTCTTATAACTTATGTAAGGGCTAAAATTAAATATTTTATGAATGCTAGGATTTGACAATTTTTTGTTACTACACTATCCGGGTAGCCGACACTATCCGGATATCCGACACTATCCGGATATCCGACACTATCCGGATATCCGACACTATCCGGATATCCGACACTATCCGGATATTGTACACTGTCTGGTTACGTCAGATTTCGTATGCATCCGGATCTATTTAATTTACCCGGATATCCAATGATACCGGACACATTGAAGTTCGAAAACTCATTTACCCACATACATATCGTTCATTTACTGCCATAATTCAAAAAAACAAACATTTTTTTCTTTTATAAAATGTACAATTACCTTTCGAGGTTCATTTTTTTACCAAAATTTTAGTTGAATACAAAAACGTAAATGTTAATTATTATGTCTTACAGTTTTAAGAAAAGCTGAACAGTTACTGTTTTTATTTTATTGAAAAAAAAATCCTTAAAAATTGACAAACTTTTTCTTTTTTTTTTAAAAAACGACAGCCATGGAAAAAGTAATAGCACACTTATGATGTATTTCATGAAAAGTGGTCTTATTTTTGACTTAAGAACTCAAACATTTTCAATTTTATGTATATCTGGACCTCTTACGACTAATAAGATTTCATCAAAATATTAATTTAAAACTGAACCTATGAATTGGATTTTTAAAAAAATATTAAAAAGTGTGGTGACGTTATTTCTCGTGGACAGAGAAATAGAACATGTTTTTTACTAATATTCTTACAATTTTAAATCAATTCAGTGTTACTAAGTCAGTACTTTATTGGCTGACCAATTAAATGTTGGCATCTAATTTGTGGGATAGACTATTTCGCTTCCTTGACATCGGCCCAAAGATCATTTAAATTTTTGAATTTTTTTCTGGTCAATCTTAATTTTAGCATCATTCGAAAAATGTTTTATGAGGTTAAGATCGGGACTTTAAGCTAGCCAAGTCAGTACATCCATTTGTTAGTCCAAAAGCCAATCTTTGACTACCTTTGATGCATGTTTTGGATCATTGTCATGCATAAATATTCAATTTACTGTCATGAACTCAAAAGAAAATAGTCCAATGGTATCCTCAGGAATATTGCCCATTCCATGACACGAAAATAATCCCCAAAACACAAAGTTTTGTCCTCCGTATTTTATAGTCTTAATAGTGAACCTGGGGACCCTGAGGTTTTATGGTTGGCACTTTAGACGATGAACAAATGTTTTCTCACCAAGACCAGGGAGATTAACTCGTCACTCCAAAGTACTTAATTCCAAAACTGCACTCCTCTGTATAATTTGTAAGACCCTTTACTTTGCTGTATTTAGTTGATAAAATATAAAGCCATTGAATTAAAAAAAAAACTGTTGCTGTTTTCAATATTCCTTATTCCCCTGTTTTTTTTCTCAAACAGGGGCCTGTTTTTCATCTACTACATCAGCAACATTTTAGTACGTTGATAATTGAGTAACAGCACTGTAGAAACAAAACAAAGTTATACATTCTTCCAGTTTTTCCAGTCAGCTACTTTGATTCAGTACAATAATATCTACAGTGCTTACTCACAATGTAGCTAATGTAGTAGATGAGAAACAGGCTTCAGACCTGGAAAATTACGCAGTCAGTACAAAAATACTGACTGTAAAGTTAATGAAAGCATTTAATTGACTAATGCGTTACTGCGTTAAAAGTTGTTTTGGAGAAAAAAAAACTATTTTGTCGTTTTTCTCCCATTCAACTCCTGCTGAAATAGTTTTTAAGCACGCCTTGTGGCGTTTCTACCTATTAGACAATGTCCAAACATACCCACTTGTACTTGCCCAGTAAAAAACCTATAATCGTTTGGCAAACCAAATAAAATTAATTTGATTTTCTGTTTACTTCCAATTGTTTTGTTTGCTATTATTTCTTGCATGTAAACACTTTTAGATACGAGTTTCAAAATAGAAATTAAAATTCAATGAACAACCTTTCAGATTTCAGTAACTTAATCTTCTCTTTAGGGTTTTCGATGCAATCCTGTCAGACTTTTGAATTTAAATCAAGACCGGTCTCAACTATGGTACATTGCGGAGGGCGTTTTAGTTATAGTAGCATAGACCATTACTTTAATTTTGCTTTTATTAGCTTCTAGTCCACAGTTCGTGGCCCAGTTGATAACTTTCTTTACAGCTGGACTCGTAATTTCAATTTATGACAAAAAACCATAGGATAACTCCGGATAACCCAACTCGGAAAAGCTAGAGTTTTACCTACTGCATTGAGTAGAATTGAAGCCCTAGTTAAGGCGGCTAATTGGTTTTCTCGACTTGACTCGATTCGAATTACATATACCCAACCCAGACATCGACTAGTAACCCAAGCATCGCTGGTTCGTTTGCTGGTTAACGTGAAACGTTTTTGATTTTAAAATTTCCATGTTTGGTCCTAAAATGTTGCAGTTTTACTTTGATATAAAGTATTTCTTTTATTCTGCTTCTTGTTTTCCCTCAGTGTTCTATTACTTTCCATACAAATTACTATATTCAAATAAAGTTTTATTTTTTGTTTTTTTTTTTTTAATTTCTTAAAAATAAAAAAAAAAAATAAGTTTTGTGCTTCAAATACACTGCTTATTACTTTTATTTCTCTTCTCTTATTTTTTTTTTGTTCCAAATTTCAACGCATACAAAACCATTGAGCGGAACAAGAAAAATAAGATAATGTAAAGTTTTTTTTTAATTTTCTAATATAATCGATGCTATGAATCATGTATGTACACAGTCATGTATGTAAAACATAATAAAAAAAAACAAATAACACGAAAGAGCACACACAAAAACGGCATTTACACTAGAATACATAACAACCAACGTTTTCCATTTCTTCATCGACTCCCTCCCCCGCCCCTTCCTCCCTTCTCTCCCTCCCCCCCTACTCGACCCAACGTTCTTCCTCTGTGAAAAAGCCTGACTGATATTATGTATCAGATTTCCGTTTAACTCTAAATTTACTCTTCGTTCTTTTCTTTATCAATCTCCGTCCTCACATTCTCTGCACACAATAATTTTGTGTATTAAATTCCAAAAACTCGCCTCCCCTGAGCCCCATCAAATTATAGGTACGTATAAGGTACAATATTGCTGGGCATGGCTCCACCTCAAAAAAGAAAAATATACCGAGTTGCTAACTAACAGCAGCAGCAGCTATGACCAGGACAACGACAACGGCAACGAGAACAACGACGACAACGACGACGGTGGCGATGGCAGCGCAGCATGGGCAATTGATTATTATCATATCAACACACAACACAACACTCAACAACAACACACCAAGCAGGAATGTGCGAGTTGCAAATGTAAGCTCCATCTATCTACCTCACCTTCACAACCAACCAAATGGCATTCTTGAAAGTTTCGTATTTATAATTTGGCAATTGTTGTTGTTCTACTATTTGCTTAAAAGTAAATCAAATAATAATCATTGTGTTGCTGCACAGCAAAATATCAGTTTTTTTTTTTGATACGTCAAAAGATAAAAATCGCGACGGTGAAATTAGTCGGATCAAAACCTTCCACCACTGAGCATGTAAATGTGGGAAAATTTGTTCGCCTGCAAAAAAGTTCTATTCACATCCACACCACTCTCTGTCACCACAAATAATGACATAACATATAGAAATAAGCAGAAGGTATCCCATGGCTATACGCAGAAGTTGTTGAAAATAATGGCAACAATGACAGTGACACATGTCAAAACACGGTCGTTTCAAACGAAATACAAAAAAATATAAACACGAGAAGTTCGCCCACAAACAATTGTCGAACGGCACACACGTGCGCGTTCCTCGCTAGCAAGTCACTCACTGACTGCCACTGCTGAGACTGAGGGAATAATATAAATTTCACATGAACGTGAACTCAACTTAGTCGCCCCATCAACTATGATAGTCCTAATGTACCAGAACCAAAGTTGTGTGAATGTTGCACTATCATAGCCCCCGGCCTGAGGTCCCAGCCCCCCATTAAAACATTCAAGCTCACATCACACCGAAGACCGAACGAACAGCTGTTTCTTCATTCTCTCTCCGTCTCTCTTGTTCTCTGTCTTATCGCTCTCTTTCGAATAATATTGGTGTTGTCGGTGTGTCGGTATAAAATTAGCAACTAAAACCACATGGTTCGTTCTATTTTTGCTAAACAAGCGAATGACGACGACAGCTCTTTTTGTTATGATTTTCGAGTATAGTATGATGGCGGCGGCGCGGTGAGGTGCGGCGCGACGACAGGGTTCGTCAAACCTGGCGGATGTTGCTTCGTTGCTTGCTTTCTCTATCTCTACTATAATACAACTTTGGCTGCATGCCGGTCGGCCGCTCGAGCTCGACGAGTTTTCCTTTTTCATTCTCTATCCACCATTTTGCGTCAATTAAGCGACCGGACCGGGTGCTGTTGTTGTTTTATGTGGAGATCTGACGATGTGAGGAACGAACGACACGGTCTCCGGTTCGGTGTGGTGTGGTCGCGGCTCGCGGAACCTTATCAAGATTTTAATTATTGGTTCTGTTTTGCTTAAGATTTTCTGCTGTGTGCGGTTAAGCTGACGTCTGCGCCGAGTCTGGTTGCTTTGGTTATGGCTGCTGCTGCTGATACTCCTGTTGTTAGTGGAACTGGTGTGTTGCTCATGGCATTGCCGTCTATCGTCGTCATCACACACTGAGTTGCGACTTGCGAACACGTAACACCGAGACCGACGACGACGATTGCGATGGCGATGTGTAGTGTTCTGTATCGGTTTGTCGGTCATGGAAATGGAATGCATGCATGGGAATTTAAAATAGATTATTGATTGTGTGTCAGGTTTAAGCTGTTTAGTACTTTTTGATACTTGTATTTAGTACTATTTTGTGTGTGAGTTGAAATAGTAGTTGGTTGGTTTTGATTTCTTACGTTGGTAGTTTGTACTATGTATTTTAGATTTACTCTAAGTATTGTCGAATATAAAAGAAGAAAATACATGGAAACACTTCTTGATAATTTGTAGTAGATTTTAAAAGCAAAGGTTTTGAACGGTTTGATTTTTTTCTAAATGTTTAAAGATTGATTTATTGATTTACATTTAGAAAATTGTATTATGGTTGGGCTTTTGCTAAACACCCAACTACCCTAAAAATTGATAAAAAAAAATGAGTTAGGACGTTGTGAGAAAATTTAACTATTCTCGCGTCAATAATAAATAATGTTCAAATATCAAAGAAGATAGGAACTATTCACCATAGCTTTTTGTTTCTCTTTTACAATGTACCCAATAGTTTTTTTTTTCTTGGCAAGACTTATAGATTTATAATTTAAAAATAGAAGAAAAATTGGTCCTTCGAGCCGGATGTAGATCATCGAAACTAAGAATTGATGAACCAATTGTAATAATGAGCTTTGGATTTCAATATGGAATTTTGGCACTGTTAAAGACCCTGTTCCAAAAAATGGAAAAGTGTCGCACTGAACATCACTGACAGAGGCATTCAAACAAACTACATTTCTCCGTACTCAGATTATAACTCACGAGTTGAGTTGATCAGCACAATAAAATCATTTCCTTTAGCAAGTAACATGGAAAGATTAAATTGCATCAAAATTTCTCCTAAACGACCCACTAACAGTTGCCTAAAAAGGAAAAGGTGGCAAGAATACACAATCCTATATTTTAATTTTAATTTTAATGTTTTTTTTTTTTTTAATTTTAGCAAACAAAATAATTTTCTGATCGATCCTGTTTGCATACGCAAAGCGGTCTAGTGATATTATTCAGACAAGCAATATATGGAATCAAGTAGAAAATCCAGCTACAGTTACGAAGAACAAAATTGTATGGTTCGTCCGACATGATTTCTTTCTGACTATGATGGACGGAAAAGTATTAAATGAATTAACTAGCATGAAATCTACATTATTATGTTCAATTTGCAAAAAAGCCACATCAAAATTTTCGAAAAAAAGCACCCAATTTTAGCCGAATCATGTGAGAGAAATTACGAATTTAAAATTTCGCCATTTCACGCTAGAATAAGATGTATGGAGTTCGTTCTAAAACTAGCTTATCGAGATTGCCAAACATTATTGATAAGCTAAAACAAGGTAATACAAATGATGGAAACACTTTACGGAGCTTTATCAAAAATCCAGATGTGTATACTCCAACCTTAACCCCAATAGACAAAGATTTTTTAAAGAAATTGCAAATGATTTAAAGTGCATTTACCTATAGAAACTATAAATATTGTAAAATTCAACAAATATACCAAAAGCACGCCAGATCTTTTAAACACCAAATACATTCACAAACAGTCGGGTACTTGTAAGCCATACAATTTTTCTAATATTCTCCTATTCCCCCTTCAGAATAAGCGCAGGAAGCCAGGAATATAGAAAACAAGCGATATAACATTCTTATATCGGTATATGCTAGGTTTCACGGATATGACAAAGTAAAGATTTATTAAATATTCTAGATCCACTTGTTATTAAGTAAAAAACTCGAATTCTTCAATATTTTCTTCCCAAAATTATAAACTTTAATATTGATATTCCCCCCGTATGCTTCAAACAAAAAGCACACGCAGAATAATCAATACAAATTAACAAAAGAATAACAATCTAGTACTTTTGTAAAAATAGAATTCTATACAATCATCTAAAACAGCAACACTGAACACAGCAGCGCCTACCATATGTGTTTACATTCTCAATAACACCACACCGCCAGTCCAGTGAGTAATCGGCTGAGAACGAAACAATATAATAAAAACGTACTAAGTGCATAATAATGTTAATAAAACTGATTTGCAGAGTCAACAGACAGTAATCAACTTTGAATTTTCCCATGGTATACCAACACACGATATTTTTCTTACTCTCTTTCGCTCTCACTGTCTCTCTCTCTCTCTCTCTTTCTTTCAGTTCTGTCATTTCGTTTATTCTTTGTTAGTTCATGCGCACAGCAAGTGAGCAAGATACATTTTACACAAAAAAAAAATTGAATTTAAACAAGAAATGACTTCAATAAAGAACCCTTTGATTGTTAGCTCTTTCTCGCTTATAATATTTTAAGCTTTAAATGACGAAAACGATGGATGGCGGCAGGCCTAACCAGGGATAACAATTTTCATAGAGTGGTGAAAATTACTTAAAAAACAAAAAGTAGTAGATTGATAAAAAGTGAAAGCGAACAAATGGAAAGTAATTCAGATTGCATGAAAAAAATAGTGAGCGGCTTTTAATGCCCTCATTATAGTTTTAACTTAACGCAACGTACGTAAGTGATTAGTATTGCAGGATAAAGGAAATTTAACTCACTCACTGTCCAGAGTCAATTTCGCTCACGCAACTATACTTCACGCGATCACTGTTTTTATCGTCCTTGACCAGAACCACACTTAACCATTCCACAAACATTTTAGGCTAATCGGTGCTAATTTGGCTTTCTGAGTAGGCCTTAGAAGGCGCTATATCTACCTATCTAAGGCCTTGTCTGGCGACTAAGAATATCTTAAGCAGAGTAAAAGTGCCAACGCTTAGAAAAAAAAAGGTTTGGCACCATCTTGAGCATTTATTTTAGGGCCTAGTTTGAATTTTAATTTATTTATAAGCAAACTGGCGATAGATTTTTTTTTAGTTATTTTACGGACCCTTTTCTCTGAAGTACAAAGTATTAAACCTATTAAAAGTATCAACTTGACTACTTTCACACTCAACTATCAACCCTGGTGATAATAAATTGTACTGTAAAGCGCTGGACTCTTTAAAACACCATCATCTATGTGAAG
Organism: Meliscaeva auricollis; assembly: GCA_948107695.1. Lineage (NCBI taxonomy): Eukaryota > Metazoa > Arthropoda > Insecta > Diptera > Syrphidae > Meliscaeva > Meliscaeva auricollis. The sequence continues at coordinate 15,827,170 of OX403617.1, read as the reverse complement.
GCTGATGAAGAGGGACAAAAAATAAGGTGAAAAACATTTTATCGCCTTTAAAATTTGTACTAGATTACCATCAACCACCCGAGATGGCAGGCATCAGAGTAAACAGCTGGTGGTGGTTTACGAAGTACGAGTATATTATATTTCTTCTTCAATCTGTGTTCGTTTGATGTGTGGAAAAGAGATAGTTTAATGTGTGTGTCGTTGCACATTAGCCTTGTACCCCGCGACTTGGGGTTAGGGGCTTGAATACCCGATAATAATAATTGAGCCAAAATGAGGGCGAAACAGATGAGACGAGAGAACAGCGCACTACACAAGACTAGGTTAAATATACGTGAGTGAGTGAGTTGCATGCGGAGTAAGGTATGTGTGTGTGTGTGAGTTTGTTTTGTGTTGGTATACGTGTGTATGGACAAGAACTGCATTCATAAAATTCCAGAGATTCCAGCAGAACTCGTGTTGCTTGTTGTTTAAATGTGTGCCTTGGAGAGGTTTCTTCATTTGGATTAGGGGGAGAGGGAGGGCAGGGGAGCTTTTCTGCTTGTCGGCTGATCGGATTTCGGTAGCGTATCGTAGTCGTAGGTCGGTTGTAGAATGACAGGCAGATTGTGTTTTTTTGTTGTTGTTCTTGAGTAGACTCAGAATGGGGAGCTGGTTTGTTTTTTCGGTTTCTTTTGGCTCGTTTTGTTGGAGGCTGAATGGGAGAACATAATAAAGTATCAGTATCAGAGAAATAAGTTGGAAAAAAGTACTAGTATCTGGAATATTGGGGAAAAAAGAGCGAGATTGAAGCAGCAAGGGCGCTCGTGAGAGTAGATGGTGGCATACGGCAACGACGAAAGACGACGACGACGATAGCGAATGACATTGCTTACTGTGGTGGATAATCGTGCACTGGTGGTGATTATAGTAATAATAATAAAATCGACAAAAGCGGCAACCCACAACCGCACACACCGACCGGAACGAGTGCGCCGAACAGATAAACGGCATTGCCCACTTTGTGTTTGTTGTTTCGTTTTTTATTTTTTTATTCAGTCTCTTTGTTTATTTTATTTCTTTTTGAAAAATGATGGTTGACAAAGGCAAAAAGAATACAAAAAAAGAAACAAAATGTCTGAAGCTGTTTATGTGTTTGAAGGGGTAAGGGGGGAGGGTGGGTGGTGAGCAAGAACAACCAGATGCTAGAGACTTCCGACCGACCGACAACGACGCGATAAACTCTTAAGAGGAAAACTATAGTTGTTGAGCTGTGTCGTCGTCGTCGTCGGGCCAAAACCAAAAGAAGCTTTGTATTTGGCTCGAACCTCTTTAAGTTAGAAGATTGATGGTTTTTAAATGGTTTGGAATGACGCTGTTGGCGCTCGCTCAATTTTGCGACTGAGTTCAGTAAAGAAATGACTGGTGATCCGTGTGTGTTTCGTAACACGAAGTTGTTGACTTTTAGATGGATACCAACCTACCTAGTGTGTGTTCTCACCCGCCCGTGTATCATGACACTTGTTTTTAGTCTCAACTCTTGGGCCAAGGTTGGTTCTTGCTGGTGATATGGTGAATGCATGGATATGGATTGAATTGGATTGGATTGGATATGGATAATGCTTGGGCGTTGGTGTAGCTTGTACTGTTGAATTATGTATGGGAGAGTGAGGCTTAAGTCTCTTTTGTGATAGATGGTGGATGGTGGAACGAGGCAATAGTTTTCATCTAAAAGATCCAACGTCGTTGTGGTCTTTTGTTCTTCTGTTGGGACCTTAGGGTGACTTGGCTGGTGTTGCCTGATGATAGTGTTTTGGAGTGTTCGTTGTTGTTTGACTGGATGCATGCTGCATTGAGGAGTTGCTCATTGGGCACCAGGCTCAAGCACCACCGATGATGATGATGATGATGATGATGATGATGATGATGGTTCTCTTTCTCTCCGATTCTTGGTTTTATTTTTCGTACTCTTTTTTTTTTTGTGTGTAGTTTTGATAACAAGTGCGAATGGTAGCAGCCAGCAACTCTAGGTATAGGTAGTTATTTCTGGTTGGCTTTTTTTCATCGTTTTCCTTTTTGCTGGTTGTTGTGTGTGTGTGTCTCCTTGTGTTTTGCTTATATCAGGTTTCATCGGTCGGATGGCGGCTGACACGAGTGCGACCACTATGTCTACTTAGTGTTGTGGAGTTTTGAGATTTTTGAGCAAAAGCACGGCGCATGGTGTCGTTGGTTATGTACATAAGTTTTGATTGCGATTAGAAGGTCTTCAGCTCGAAGTTTTGATTGTGGTAGTAGTAGTAGTGGATTGGAGCAACAAATAGAAGGATGTTGTATGCACACGCTCTGCTCCTGCTTCGCGTAGTGTAGTGCGCGTTGCAATAATATAATTGTAGATATTGCCGACTGCATTCGGGGTGCCAAAAAGTATTACAAAAGAAAGAAACAAAAAAAAAAAGAAATACATTTTTTCGTTTTCATGAATATTGTAGATAGGTAGACACTGTGAGACTTGTGAGAGAAAAAAATAAATCTTCCTTCTCAGTTTTCCTTGGGCTAACCTGATATGAGGACATTTTCTGCTCTTCTTGGGACATTTTTTTGACAACTAAAGAGATATTATAGTGCCAACTGAGATATATGCAGTGTCTGTTTTATAAGTGTTGTTGTTGGAATTGTGCGTTTGTGTGTTATTATTGACAAAATCAATGATACTTAATAGTGTTTTCCTTTATCTTGCATTGTGTTGCTATTTAGCAAAACTGTGATAAGAGATGATGATTGAAGAATCAAATGTCAAAAACAAAAAGATTTAAGATTATTTAATTATCTACTAACACCATGTTTGCATTTGGTGAAGTTGTTGAGAGTGTGTACTGTTGAATTATTATCGAAGGTTTTGTTTTAGTGAATGTTGGAAAAAAAGAGAGCAAAAACAAAAATAAAAAAAGTAAAACGTTGAACGAATAGCTGAGTAGTAATGAGGGAAAGAGCGAAACGAAACGATGCTGCGAATAAGCTTTACAACGAAAGAAGAATGAACCGATTTAAGGTTAGTTTTTCCGTGTTTATTTATTTATGCCTATTATGGTTTTTTTTTTGTTCTTATATTTGTCGTAGGTACCTACCTACTGAACTTGTTTTTTTTTTTGTAGAAAGAGAAAAATATATATGTTGTGGCAGTTCTATTAGCATTTATTGAGTGAAAACTTATTTCTTGGCACAATAATTAAACATACGAGAACTACATAGATACTATAGTGTGGGTACCTTAAGCTGTTTCTTGTATAGATTTTAAAAGAAAACTTAGAATTGTTTTCTTATGAGCAAATGGGCACATATTGCATTTTATATGAAAATTAGCATGGAAGAATGATTTATACTTATTCATTAAGGCATACACTGTTTCACTACTGCATTTGACCTTTTCTTCTTTATAAGTGGAATTTGTGTCCATCAGTTTTACTTGACAGGAGCTTTTGTCGGTGAAGACATGCACTTCTTAATTTCTAGACTGTATAATGTGGGTTTGAATTTATGAAAGTCCTTTAGTGACTTTTTCTACAAATCACGAATACTACCGATTAATTTCTTTTATCAAAAAGTGATTTTTGCGTGAATAAGTGAAATTTTCATTATGAACTATAATGCCGGGTCAAAATGTCAAAAAAATGTCATTATTTTTGTCAATAATGTAGAGTTAATGACAAAAATAATGACAATCGTCACTCGTAGAAACCCGGCATAACTACTGACTTATAATTTCCGTTTGGTTCTTACAATTGCTTCATTTCTCTTACATTTGGTTCATGGATTTGGTTATCCTAAACAGGTGTTCTCATTACCTTTTATAGTTCGACAAAGATTCTTAAGGTCATTTGCATTTCATTTAACATCAAATAATCGATAAATTTAAAATAGAGACACATTTCGTGTCTTTGAATAATTAAAAGCGCCTTATCCTACATTGCTGAATTTGTAGCTTCTGCACTTTAAAAAATAATTAGAAACCAGGGACCGAGTTCCGTTAAATAAAAACGATCGAACGATATCATTTCAATGATAGATGTTTCTTCGTTATCGATTATAGAATTAGGAAGTAACTCCCTAATTCAACAGAAACTCTGGGACGCAATCTGGAAAAAATTATGTTTAGATGATCCGAAATTGGGTTGGAACTTGGAATCTATGAATTCGGAAAGCCGTGAAATATGTCATAAACGTTTTATTGAGTTGTTAGAAAGCTTCTTATTAAAGGCAGAGGGTATACTTGTTGTATTAACCCTTGGCGTAATGGTTAGTACAATTATTGACCGCCACAGGTCTGAGTTCATGCGAGTAATTGACAAAAACCTCCAAAGTACTGCTTGTCATGAAGAGTGCATCTCAACAAGCTTGGAAGAAAATTGTAGGTCCCCTTCATTCGTATACAAACTGTACAGTGTAAACTACACCCACATAGGAAATAGTTGATAGTGTCAGTAACTTAGCCTTGGTTCCTTATGAGCTGAGTGCCACAAAATTTAATTAATTTAATTTTGTTGGTATACTTGTTTTGTCTAAATTCCTAAGCGTTCTACAATTCAAAATCATAATATCATAGCTTATTTAACTGACATTGCAATACTTATTATAAACCATCACATTCTAAGATTCAAGGCGCTCCTATTATTACTTCTCTGGTTTCTTGGATCCTTTAGTTGTTATACCCTCAAAAAGTTTTGATGGTTACCTACTTGGGACTAGAATAGATTACTTGATTTGTTTGGGATTTTCTCTCGGGCTCTTATAAATAAGATACTGTGAATTATAACTTCACAGAAAAATAATATAACGAACCTGTTTCCATTTACTTATTGCTACCTTCTAAAAAAATCGCTAATTTACCAATGCAACTTTCTGATGTATGGTGTGATTGTTGCGAGGGTAATACATTAACATTGTACATACCATATCAATCTAGGTACACATTATAAAAAAAAACATTTGTAGATAAAAGACACCATTGGAACTCAGTTAAAATTAAGGTAAAAAAACTATATAAGCTTCAAACGAACGCAAATTAGAGCTTCTTAATATCAACCTTGCACTCGGCGAGCTTACATCGGCCTAAAAAGAAAGCTCAATGCACCATTTTTTTTAGTACATCATCCTTTATAATTTTTTCTTCCCAAAATACCTACATGTCGTCGTCTCATGAACAAAAAAAAATGAACTATTTTTCACCCTAAAGAAATACCCCCATGTCTCTAACCTATTGAAATTTCATTAAAGCTCATGTTAACAAGCTTTTAATTTTTTTAATTAGATAACGTTTCCACACAAAATATACTTAATCATTTTGATTGATAACCAGACAAACAAAAAATTGACAACTTAATTATTAGATTACCTCTAGACTTTAATTAAAATTCATTTAACCTTTCATTTAACGGTAGTAAAAGTTGCTTAATTAAACTTTTCCTCCACACTCATAAAAAAAACACAAAGCAAAACAACAACAACAAAAAAGCTAACCACATTATAGAATTAATAACTCTTTGACAGCGTATATGTATACGTAACTACTAAAAATATACAAAATGAATCCAATCCAACATCATTACCATTTTGCAGCAAAAAAAAAGTATAGAAACACAAATACAAAAAATAAACGAACACAACACACACCATCTCAAACTAGCAACTCATCGAACAAAAACCACTTTCCATCTCCGTCCCTCTTGTAGACGAGTCAACAATCGGCTCTCTTGCTGTGCTGCCACTGATAACAAAAGCGCTTTTTTGCAAGTTCATTGAACTTGCTTGTATTACATGGATTTGACCTGACCTAAAATACAACACGCTTATGTATGTGGAACAGAAATTCAACAGTGTGAAAAGCTGAGCAGCGGCAGCATCATAGACCACGACGAAGATACGGCGGCAGGCAAGGCAACAGCAGAATGGATGGTATGGCAATGGCAGCCTAAAGTGTATTTTTATTTTACAATCCGTTTTGATGGTACTCTACTCTGCTGCTCTGAGTGAGAGAGCTTCAATTTGTTTGAACGAAAAACAAACAAAAAAAAAAAAAAAATAAGAAAGAGAGAAGTAAAGATAACCGTGCAAATGCGTCACAAAAATGTGCATTTGAATTGAAGTGGTCTCGCTCTCGCTTTCGCTATCGGCTTTGTGAAAGAAAAGTGTGCATGCCGCTGGAATTGGATCGGAATCGGACTGCACGTTATTCTATACTCTGTGCTGTGTGGCTGGTTCTGGTTGTGTCGAGTCGATGCGGTGTACGGTGTTATGCAAAATGACTCTCTTTTTATTTTTGCGGTTTCTCTTTTTCATTGATGTTTTGTTGGATAGGTTAGGTTTAGGTCGACGTTGTTTTTGCCGCCGCCGCCGCGTCGTTCATTGTATAGGTTGTAGCCGGTCGTCGCTTCTGTTGGAGCATTTAATTTTTGACAGCAGCTGTCATTGGGGATAATGCGCATGAAAGGAAATAGTATAAGTATGTCTTATAATCAGGCAAATAAAATTTTTATGGCGGTAGCGACTGTTAGATATGAAAAGAGAATGAGTTGCAATTAAGAGAAAGAGAGAAGTTTACAAATTATTTTGACTTGAATTGGAGCTTCGTCTGTCTTGCTGTGGTCTGGCTGGGCTCTTCACACTTTACTTCTCCTAGCCTTGCGATATGTTTTCCTCCTCTGGTGTTCGGTTCGTTTGGTTCCGGAGCATCACTGTTGGTTGGGCGGGGGTGGTACGGCAAGGGTGTAAACAGTAAAGTGGAATAAATTTGACAGCAGAAAATTGTTTAAAGAGAGGATGACGATAATTCGTTTTTCCTTGCTGCGCGAGGACAAAGAGTTGTATATTTGTGTGTGAACAAGTAAAAGGGTGGCAAAGTGGTGAGATATAAAATAAGTTTGATATCAAGGGATACCTACCTACCAAAGGATAGGACAAGTGCGTGAGAAAATTTGAATTACCTGGTTGGGAGGGGGTGCTGCTATTGCTGCTGCTGCTGCTGTTGGCTCAGCTTGTGACTGAGAGTTATGTCATTTAAGAAGTAGGTACATACATATATGTAGGTATATGGGTAAGGGTGAGTTTGTTCGTTTGTTCGTTTAATAAATGAGGAGTGGCAAAAAAGCTTTTTTTGGAAATTTTCCTAGTGCATGAAAAGAAAAGCCCAAAATGATGATGATGACTTTAATAACACACTGAGCAGCTTAGAGCCGTGTGATTTTATGTTTCTTGCCACAAAAGTCGGATTATACATATTGGACGTGCTCTTTTTTTTTTTTGTTTGCTTTTACATTTTCTTTCTCTTATTTGGAATGGAAGAAAAAGTTTTTGATGCAGTTTGTAGGTATTTTCTTTTCTTTCTAATTTTTAGTGGATGCACTTTTTTTTTGTCCTTACATTTCTTACATAATAAAAGTAGGTACGGTATGTACATGTATTGACTGAAAAAAAATATTAGACAACTAAAAACAAAAAAAATTTTAAACAGGATTTCTTGAAACGTTTAGTTTTGTTTCTCCCGCTTGTTTACTTGTGTATATGCGCACGGTGGTCCATTTAGACAAAACTTATTACATAATTATTTTTTTTTTAACTTAACTTTTATATCCACATGATTAACGATTTTTTTCATTCTTAATTTAATATCTTTTATTATTTTCTAAGCAAAGAAATGAAGAGAAGAAAAAGTTTTATGTAAAAGTTTTATATTTTGTCTGAGACTTAATCTTATCTAGAAAGAATATTTGAAGGCAAAATTTTTCGCTTTGTTCGAAATATTAATACATTTGAGTAGGTAAGCAGATTCACAAAGTGAATGAAAAACGCGTTGTTTTTTTGAATAAAGAAATGTTTTATCAAAACGAAGAGAAAAAATAAAATAAATAATGAAAAGAGGATCCAATTTTGAAAAAAAATACCTACCGCTGCAGAAAATGACATGTCGTGTGGCGAGCTGTCTCCTAAAATCGAGTTAAAGTTTCCTTCCACAACAATAAACGGTGATATCCAAAGGTCAAAAATACAAAACAATTTGAAGAAAGGGACATCTTATAAGCACGGGTGACACCTAGCTGGTTCCAACCGCGCCTGATTGCCAAAAAGTTAAACATGTCTAACTTTGCCAGTTGGCAGTCGCTGGCAGCAACCGGCTACCCCAATTCGCCGCTGACACCAGCTAGGTGTGACCAATGCTTTAATCTGTGAAGTATTTTAATATTGACTAACTTCGCATTGGGCGCCATTCAAAAAGACGACTAATATAATGCATCGGAATGCCACAATAAAGAAGAATCAATTTCAGAACATTTGGAACGGATAGCATTTGGAACGGATAGCTTGCCACAACATTTTCCGATCGTATATCTTGTAATTTCTGGTGAAATCTAATGCAGCTAGGTAGAACTGTATTCAACCTATCAAACAAACCCTAGCAAACGATCTTTTGGATATTGGGTATCAGCGAACCACAAACACGAAATCCGTTGTTTGATTAAGAATGTCGGGAAGTGCACGAAGCAATGCGAAATTGCAATTTTTGCATTATTGCACTTTCTGGAGGGTTATCACATCGTATTTGTTGTAAGAGAGGGTTTTGCCAAGCTGTTCGGCCCAACAATCTTGGTACAATATACGCACATTCGATTCCAGAAACGGGCAACTTCATCAGTTAAAGTCCTTTTATACGTGGCTTTTATGCATTTATCCACGACAATTGTTTTTTTGTGCCACCATTTTGTCCATTTATCCAAGTTTATAATACGTTTCTCCGATACTAAATTCCAGTTTCTTCGAGGCTATTCTCCAAACAGTATTTGAGTTTATGATCTATGCTGCTGAGGATAGTGTCTAGATATCCGTAGGTATTACTTATTTGTTCCAGGCTATTATCCGCTCATTCGATGATTTTTCCTGTTTATCCGAAGATTTGCCCATTTATCCAAGGATATTGTTAGTATATCTAAGGTTATTGTCTTTTTATTCGAGGATATTTTCTGTTTATCCTAGACTTTTTTGTATGCTTAACATGAGAATATTATTGATTTATCCGAAGATATTGTCAGTTAGTTAATTCGATGTTATTTTCAGATTCGATGGCAATTTCCGGTTTATCCAAGATAATTGTCCAATATTCAAAGCGATCATTAATTTGAAACTGTGGTATGTTTAGCTATTGACCCTTCAATATATTTTCTGAATATAGAATATTTTCTGTTTATCCGGTATACTTCGTTTATCCGAGTATATTCTCCATTTTTTTGAAGACATCGTCTTTTATTCGAGGCTATTGTCTGTTTTTCGAAGCTAGGATATTGTTCATGATAATATAGGATTTTTTTTCCAAAGCTGGACTTAGAGACTTTTGCAAGACATTGCGTTCTTGAAATATTGCTTCAAAAGGATATTTTTTCTTTTCCACCTTCCTCCTTACAAGGTGACTTGTCACAGGATTACAGCTCTTAAATCCAATGGATACAACGTTATTCTTAATTTGTTTTTTTTTTTTGGTTATCCACAGGCACCACTTTGATGTGACGATACCCTTTTTGTCGCCGAAATTTTATTTGCAGCCATACAAATTGCAGAAGCAATTGTTTCAATGCCAAATGAAAGTCATTCAAAGACTAAAATACCAAAAAAAGTTACCTTACCAGAGGTTTCTTTTCTTCTCTGGGCTCACAAAAATAAATCTCATAAAATTTATTAAATACTTTTAAAATGTTTATAATCATATCTAAACTTAATGAACCATAAAATATATAGCCATAAAATTAATTTTAAATATCCAACCGCTTGAGTAGCTTTAATTAATACTTTTCAAACTTTAGCATGTGTAAACTCAAAAAAACCTGGTACGCATAACAAGTAGCGCTTATTCGCATATATCACAAAAGGAACACAGCTTATGTACATTATATACAAATATATGTAGTTTTAAAACTTATAGACATTTTTTGTATATGTATGGATTGCTGTGCGAACACACAAGCTACATCACATAAGTTTTTCGTTTTATTTCCTTCTAAAATATGTAAATAGTTATAACTATACTATATATGTACGTACGAAGTTTTGTAATGTATATATGTACAAGTGTATCTACATATCGACAAAAGTTTCACCAACAGCAGCAGCGGCAGCAGCAGCAGCAGCAGTAATAAAAGCAGCACCACCGCACCGCACCAAATGCGGATAAATTTTCGCTTCAATTTTCCGTTCATATATGGTTGGGCACAAATCTGTTTACTAAAAAGATAGATATCCCCATGCACCCATACCACCTTGCAAATGATACGAAAATAATGGAAATAATAATAAAAATAATAATAAAGCAAATAGGAAAAAATAATAAAAATAATAATAATAATGCACACAGTGCGCACTGCTCGCTCGATATCTCGCTACTCGCTACTCGCTTCGCTATTCACATATCACCACAAACAAGCGCTTCTCTATAACTAGAACAAGATGTGAATTTTAAATAAGCATGAGCGATGGCGATGGCAATGGAGATCCAGAAGATGGTTTGTTGGAGCAGCAGCAGCAGAAGGAGGTGCGGTTGTCGGGGACAACACTGTACTAGCAGATGAATACCAAAAAGGAAAAAAAAAAAAAAATAAGAAATATAGGAGTATCGAGACTGCTATATGTATTAACTAGAAGGCAAGAGGAGGAAGGAGGCAGTAACACCACTGCAAAAAAAGGGTGCTCTTCAGTCTTCTGCCAGTTCTATGATGATGGAAATTATTAGAAAGCAAAGCATCCAACCAAAGATAGAAACCTATCTATGAAAAAATTCTGTATAGCTACATTCTTGCCGCTATGTAGATATAGTTGCTGTGCTGCTGCATTATTGCGCTGTATACTATACCTACATACACTTTTAAGGTGTAAGTACGTATGAGTCGTGTAAGAAAAGCAACAATAGTGCGCGCACCACGAAAATGCACAAAATAGACAACTACAACAACAAGAACAACTTGCAAACTATGGCGGCCACGACATAAATTTAAACGCGAAAAAAAAATTAGAAATTGAAAAAAAAGAACAAACAAAAATGTCGAAAAAATAACGAAAAATAAAGAAACAAAAAAGGGAAAACAAAATACACGAAGAAGGCTAACAAAATGTATAACCTTTGCTTATAAAACATGGATGCAAATCGATTTTAAGTTAAGAAAAAAAAAAAAAAAAAATATAATAATCAAGATGGCTGTCGTTTGTTGTAGATTTTTTTTTATTTTTATTTTTTGTTTGTTCAGATGAAGTAAGAAATAAAATTACATTTAGAAAATGTAAATTTTATTACGAAATGAGATCAGAAATAGCTCCCGTCGGTAGTTGTCGTGGACAGAAATTAATTTGTATTGTACACGTATACCTACGCACATGTGGCGCCATTGCAATGACGCATTTCTTTGATTGAAATTGTGATAAAGATTAATTGCACATTTATACTTACAGAATAAATTTTTGTGTTTTTTTTTCCTTTACAATTTCCGTTTTATTATAATGTGTCTGGAATGCAAAAATTTGCTTTATTGGTCTTAAATAAATAAATAACAGATCAATGATGTAATTTTATCAAAAACAGCTTTTTGGTTGGTTTACTTTTGTACAGCATAGGCTTTAACATACATCTTTAAATAGTTAATCATCTTTCATTCAAGAAAGCTATTTGAACTAACACGACCTCTACCTTTAATTGTTATACATTTACATTAATATAAAGTACCAGTTCGTTTATTAAGGCTATTGTCAATTTATCCGAGGATTTTTTTTCGTTAATTCGATGCTATTGTTAGTTTTTCCGATGAAATTATCTATTTATCCGAAGTTGTTAGCCATTTATTCGAGGCTTTAATCAGAGAATACTGCCCAGTTCTTAATTATGTGACGCTATCATCCGTTTATCCGGATATCCAATTTATTTGTTTATTTGGATATCCAATTCTATTTTCCTTTTATCCAAAGCTATCTTCCTTTTATAAGAGACTTAATTATGGGTTTTCAATACTATTCCCTGAGGTGGTTGTCCGTCTATTCGAGGATTTTATCCGTTTATCCGAGGTAATTGTCCGATTCTTCGATGCTTTTTTCCATTTAGCCGAAAATATTCGCAGTTTACTCGATAGAATTGTGTGAATATCCTAGGCTATTATCCTATTTATTAGAAAAAACCGTAATTTGGAAAAAAATATGTACATATTTATTATGAAAAAAGAAATGTAAATGTGTTATTTGGTGAAAATCCTTTCTTAACAACTTTAATGTAAACTCGACCTCGAGCGCCCAACGCAAAATTGGTAAAATTGCAAAAAAACTCGAATTCGCATTTTTAGCTACGAAGGGCTAGTTTTTGACTCTAAATTATGTTCTAGGGTTTCAGTGTCTTAACATGTTCTTTATCTTTTTCCAATATAATTTCTGTAGAGCCAACAGTTTTCAAGAATAAACATCTTTTCAAAATATATAGCAGTAAAAAATTAATTTTAGTATATTAATTAATCAAAGTATATTATATATATTCTTAATGTTTCATAAAACATGGATCAAACTAGTAAAATGTGTTACTTGAGTCAAAACAAGAAAAAATTGTGAGGGGTAGGGTGCCTTTATCCCCTCGTTCAGGCAGAAGAAGCAATTAAAAAAAAGACTTCATATGTAAATAAGCATTCAAATACAACGGTGACACCTTGAAAAAAATACTATAGCATATCCTAGAGCTAGAAACTTATTTTTGAGTTTTATATTAAAATACATATTTTTTGAGTTGATAGTTCTGAAACAACTTATTTCCAAACTTGAAATCTTGCAAAAAATAAGATTTTGTTCGGTTTAAACTATTTTTAAAAGATTTTACATGGGTAAACAGCGTTTTTGTGTTTTAGATTTTAAATGCTTCTACCAATTTTTATTCAAATAATGAAAACTAGATGCGTAAATGTCTTTTAGTTTTTGAAAAATCTGCAAATAACCGACATTTTTCCATATTTTTATTTCCTGTTACGTAAATGACAAATATGAATGCTTAGCACACCAAATTTCTGATTACTTTTTATATTATAAGTCAACTAGTTTCATGATTTTATTTGTTATTTTGTTTGTAAATATTTGTATGTATAGATAAAACTCCAACGGTCACTGTGGCGTATACGCAACATTTTCTTCTATAGACAATTTGAAGTGTGAATAAAAAATGTTTCTTTTGCTGACTAACTAACCTTTGTGAAACTAGATTGTTAAATTAACTAAATATATATTAAAAATATGCATTAGTAGACAGGATGCATGACTAGGAAACGTTCCTAGTGATATTTCCCCCAGATAAGAAATCGAATAAGCTCTAGATATATGTACATATACAGACCGAAATACAGACAGAATTTGCGTGAGAGATTTTTTCAAATCCATCCTAGCTATGTCCAATTTAATTCTTATTTTCTTGAATACAATTTTTATAAAAACTAATCTTGACTTATAGTACCTAAACATTTCTGTAGTTAAAAATGTCAACGTTGATGTCTACTTTCATCATTCTAAACACGAAACCGTAACTTTTTTTTGTATACAAAAATGCCAATACTGCCATTGTATTTGCTCGATGTTTCTACATTTCCAAACTTTAGTCACCAGCAACAGTAGAATTATCAGTTAAATAGAAGGATGAGTAGAATTCCCCGGTTGGACTACTTTGCACTTAGAAGTTGTTGTGCCCTATGTACCTACTATTTTCATACAAAACCTGGCACTTAGTTACACATTTGGTTGTTTCCAGAAAGGTATCTGCACCAATTTTATGTACATACAAGTATTTTAATCAATATATGTATAAAGTTTATATACAAAAAAGTATTTGCATATAATAAAGGAGAAATAAAATTTATACAATGGCAAACTTGTCGTAGGGCAGAGACAGAAAGTCGTTTCGATTTGTTTCGCTGAGTTAGCTACACTCAAATACAATAATTTGAATATCATTGCGCGGCGACCCAAAGTGTGGTGTGTATAGCTTAAAATTAAAGCTACTGCCATCACAGGCACCACCACCCCACCACCCCTCTGCCTGCTATGCCTTCTCCTCATTCTGTCTGGCTACTATACTTGCCGCAACATACCCCGTTGCCATTTGTCCATGTTTCTGCTGCTTTGTTTCTTGGCGAGTTATTTTTATTTATAACAAGCAAAATCAAACCACAAAAGCGTATTAATTGCTTACGTGAATAATCTCTCCTTGTTTTTATTATTCGCTCAATCAAACTATTTATATGTGAGTGTGCTTGTGGCTTGCGTTATATATTTATAAACACTCATTTAAAATTGTATATAACTTAGCCAATCATTATTATATACTTATCCGTATGAACTGTAAAAACACTAATAATAAGATATCTATGACAGTTCATGATTTAATTTAGCTTGAGGAATTTGAATTTTTTTTTTGTGTGTACCTAAGCCTGAACCTGAGCACACAGAAAAAAATATATATAATTTCCAATCGATATATGTAAATATACCTACACACTCTTTCATCGGTTATTTTGTTATTTTCTGCTCTTTATCACGTTTTATTTTTAGATCTTAATTAGTACACAGGGTTTATTTTGTGCAAATAATAAATACATACCTATTTTACCTACATAAATGAATATGTAGATGCACTGTGTGCTTTAGATGTTATAAGAAAAGTATAAAGTTCATCTCGTGATAAAAATTTAAATAAAGATATTTTTTTTACTTTAACTTTCAATTTTATAAAATGCACTAACAGACCCACACCGACGTTGCTTATCTTAATTCTCACCATGTCCGTTAATGTTTAATATTGAGAAAACTGTATTTGTTTTTGAAAAGTATCGGTAATGAAAAGTTCGGTTATTTTATTTGTTGAATACAAAATTGAAAAAAGTAAGTTCTTAAATGAGCTGTATGCAATTAAATATTTTTGAATTGTTTAAAACAATATTTTTGAAAGCAATTAAGAAAATTTTCGATACACTGTTTCTTCCAAAACACGCATTTATTT
Organism: Meliscaeva auricollis; assembly: GCA_948107695.1. Classification (NCBI taxonomy): domain Eukaryota; kingdom Metazoa; phylum Arthropoda; class Insecta; order Diptera; family Syrphidae; genus Meliscaeva; species Meliscaeva auricollis. The sequence goes on along the minus strand of OX403617.1, from coordinate 15,812,151 downwards.
TAATAACTTCTACGGCTCATTCTGAATAAATGAAATCAGAAAATATTCCTTAATCCGTAAAGCTACCAAAATGAGGAATTGTGGTTGTTACTGTTCTTAAAACAAAATACCAAAACCTGTGGAAACAACGTCGCAAGAAGCATGTGTTTGATCACAAAATTGAATATTGAAATCGAATTAAAGATTTTAATATATTGTGATGTTTTTTGATGTTTTTGTCATGTTCATGCTCATCATCTGGCCTTTATTGACAAATATATATATAAAAACATACATATGTAGATTAGCTAACATTCACTGTTTACTATTAAGAGTGACGTCAACGAAAAACTTATTGACAAAAATAAAAACTATAAATAAGCTTTTAACGGACACTCGCATTCTTTTTGAAGAAACTAAAATCAAATTACTGAAACTACGAAATAAATCAAACTCCTCTAAGTTAAGAAAAATCTTAAGCAATTGCTTGAGCAAAGTGCGTGTACATAGAAAAAACGAAAATGAGTGAAGAAAAATCTTGACTTGATTAAAATTATTTCTCAAGCTGAAAACGAAATTCGTAGCCCGTATTTGAGATAACTGTCAGGTAAAAATAACTTTTTTTTTAATGTGTTATTGGTATTTTTTGTTGGTCGTCCTTGTAAGAAAAAAATGAAAGTGTCCTTTGTGAAAATAATGCATATTACTGATGAAGAAAGCGAAGAAGTGACATTAATAACTTCATTTCATACTTTGAGTTTCGATTTCACTTGGGGTAATAAAAAGTAAAGACTTAAGTAGATATTAACAATCTCGATTATTTACATTTACATTTACATCAAACCTACTCCGAAGATAAATCTTACGGACTAGAAACACTGCAGCACTGGTAACTAAGAACATTGGCTGATATAACAGAAGACATTAATGCTACCCAGTAGAAAGAACAAATACAGAAAGAACACATGACAACAGCACTCAGGTGGTATTTGATGGTCCCCATCTTCCTACCAACAACGCCCAATAATGCTTGATTTCGGTGATCGATCGGGAACTGAATATCTCGATTATGAATAGCTTAAGTGGCCAAAAGTCACCTCAAGAGTGCAAATGTCAATTGTTTGAATGATTTTAACAAGTTTAACAACGTCTTAAATAACACCAGTATATTTCTTGGTTTATAACATTGCTAAAAACATGGTCTTGTTTCTGAAAATGAAAACTATCTTTACCAAGAAAAAACATAAAATCAGTGTTTTGGGAAGTTTAAAATTCCATACCTCAAAAACTTTGCGTTTTAGAGCAAGAATCGAATTCAGAGACTCAAAATCATTTGCAAAAATATAATAAAATATGTAGAAGATAAAAATAATATTCAAAATCATTTGTTTTTCGCATTTATGTATACAAGGCGTCCGGTAAACATAAGATAATCCTAAAACAGCGTTAAGCCTACTTTATGACGGCCCTGAAACACGATTCAGGATTATCCATTGTTTACTGGACACCCTTTATATGTAGAAAAATTATTTGGATAAAAGTTGTAGATCTTTTTACAGCTCTTGTATTAACTTTTTTTCTAGGGCAGGTCTACTTTAAAAAAAAAAAAAAACGTTTTTCGACACCCAATTTTGTTGCCCTTTCATATACCAATTATCTTAAATTTTACCACCACATCTGGCTAGTAATTTGTTAAACTTTTGCCCTTTGAAAACTGGATTGGCAGTCTAGAATTCATTCAAAATTCAAAAAATATGGGTAGTCAAACCTATTATTTCAATTTATTTAAAGCGTCACAAGCCATCGCAAGCTTCCTGTAAAGTCAACAAGCATAATCTTAACGTCGTACTCAAGGAGGTTATAAAACTCGGCAATGATTGGGTCATCCTTTTGTTCGTGAGGGAAGTTTACACAGATTAGCGTCACGTTCTGAAATTTTGCCTTAATACGAATTGTGATCAGGCGCTTGCTTACCCAAAGAATTTTTGCCTAAGTCTTCCCCTAATCACGAAACCGCACCCAAACAGCCGTCACACGGTTTCATCCTTCGCATGCCCTCTCCATCACAACGCACCACCTGGATAGCTGTTAGTCAGCCTTTAGCCTATCCAGGTTCTCCACTAATTGTTCGGCCTGTATAAGGACAGTACATTCCACGTACAGATCCGAAATTCATTGTCCTTGTTTCGTTTGCTGGGTTGGCCAACATTTAGATCATCCGTATACAAGGCAGGTTGTTATTTCGGAACAATTTTTTTTTCCGTGGCAGAAAAGTTACTCCGACGCACAACCCCCAACCTGGAGGACCAGACTCTTAGTTAACTCCAAGAGTGGGGAGCCGGATATAACCGCTCCTTATCGACCTGTCTTAGTAGGCCGTATAAGGTGTTCACTAAGTAGTTCAGCCTGACTGGAATTGTAGACGTCATCTATTAGTTAGGACAGCTTTAAATGAAAATTACTACTGATTCTATTTATTACTGCTGCAAATAATAGCAAAACAACAATATCTTTTAGCGTTTCTTCGTTTTAACCGCGAGGTGCAAACGCGAAAAATATATAAATAAACAAATAAACTTTATAGCCCAAAATACTTGGCCTTTTCCAATTTTTTAATGTTTTTTTTTCTTCAATGCAACCCACATCTTTACAATAAAATAAATAAATATTTTATGAATAAGAATTTATGCAACGTTAAATAGCGGCTACATAAATCCTTATGCAGATTCAAACAAACAAGGCTGTTAGTTTCTTCTTAATTTATTAAATTTTTTGTTTCTATATGTATTGGTAACTTTTGCAGTGTTTTTATTTCTTAACAGTTAAATTCATTTGGTAAAAACCGTAGATATTATCTAAACTAAATACATCAAGTAACAACACAGTCCAAATAAAGTTATTAAATACAATATTAAATGAATTAAAATCAAAGGTTGAAGTCAATTTCTATGTACATAAAATTGAAACCTTGTTCTAAATTAATTAATTTATTTTTGTTTAATTTTATTATTTTAAGAATTATTTTCATAACAACCTTCAATCAGAAACGTAAAATTTTCAAAAAAAAAAAACATTCAACTAATTTAAGTTTAATTTTGAATACCATATTAAAATATTTAAGGTGATAAAATTTACCTCAACCTTTATTTTTTTTTTGTGAACTCATTAAAAGATTTGAGTGCGCGACCAACATGGCGGACAGATATGTATTTTTTGTTGTTTTTGTTCTCATCACCAAGTGAATAGAAATTTGTAAAATCAATACTTATACAAAGAAGCATAGTCAGTAAGTATAAAATGTGGACAACATGACAAAAGGAAACAGCAAACACAAAAAAAAAAAAAATGAAAAAGAAAATCAAATAAAAACACAAGAAACAAAAATATACTGCAAAAAAAAAAGCTCTTTAAGATAAAGAAATCCAAAGTGAAAATATATGTGATACTTTGCTTGAATAATGTGTAGCTACTTAAGATTTAATTTTAAAGCAGAGGCATTACTTTTTTTTGAGATACAACCTAACAAAAATGCATCTGAATATTAAATACATGCATAAAAACGTTAAATGTATGAAAAAAAAAATACATTTACAATACCCACAAATAAAATTTCAAAATAAAAGAAAAGAAAAGAAAATAAATGAAAAAAAAACCATCAAACCGAGTACCAACAGAGTCGCAAATGAAGAGCGAGTGGGTTTCATTTAATATTTAAGTTGATTCGGTCGTTTAGTTGCGCCCCAAGTATCCGCAACAACATAGATACATTATACAGATAGCACACACAATACTTTGCGTGTTTTGCTGCTGCTGGTGCTGCTGCCTTCTCTTAAATAGTAGTATATAACCGAGATGGCAGCGCCACCTGCAACAGTGCCACTCACTGTTGTAGTACAACAAAACACATAGCATCCTAGTAGCAACGAAAATAATTTCCGATATGGAGATATACGAACTAAAAGACGGACGGGAGTTGGATATGATAAGGGATAGGAAAAAAGCAGCAGGGGGAAGACAGGATTGTGGGGGGGGGGGGGTTGAACGAGGTTGATGGGTGGTAGGTGAGGAAATTTTTCCTTTTTTCACATTTTTTTTTTATTTTCATTTAACTTTTTTTTTCTAGAGAAGAAAAGCTCCACCACCAAATGCTCGAAAACGTCAGGCAATTCGCGAAGCATTGCATATACATTTCTTTTTTTTTTAAGTGTGTTTGCATATTTCTTTGGGATGATGTTTTTTTTTGCTTTTTTTTTAAGTGCAAAATTCTAGGGCGTTCCCTAAACTATTCTTTTTTTTTTGTTTTGTTTGCTTCACGACTAATCTCCACCCTTAAAGTGCGTTAGAAACTTACTAGGTACAACAGCAAAACTGTTCCTCCTTTCTCACGCTGCCCGTCCCCGTCCGTCCAATACACAATAAAGAGAGGAAACTAATTAAATTTAAGAAATATGGAGTACGAAGTACATTCTGATGTACTGTACATTTGTATATCGACCATTTTTGAAATATAGGTGTGTGACGTGACGGGGGTGGTTGTAAGTTGTGTATGATAGAAAAGGGAACACAAGTGGACTCTAGGGGTTTTATAGGGGGGGGGGGGGATGTTGAATCCAATATACTGGATGAGTAACTCGCCTAGATTTACATCGGGCCATCATGACAAAGCGACTACTAAAATATCGATTAGTTTTGCAGCAACTATACTACTAAAGTCCTAGTGCGCTTTGTTTTGTTAAAATTTTGCATGGGCACAACACACAAAGGACGATGTTGTATGTTTCTGGTATAAATTGAAGGGGGAAGGGGGCGCCAGTAGCGGGATTCGAGTGTGAAGCATACCCTATATATATATTCTGATCTCTCGCTCTTTCAGCTATTCATATATTAATACTTAAACCATATCAACCGTAGCCATTTCAACAAGCAGCAACAGCAGCACCAGCAGCATTGATTCGAAATAAAATGCCTGAGAAGAGTTTGGGGTTGCTCAGTGCTCACACCCAATCTCCTATTTCCTTCAACCATCATGTCCTGAAAAGTCACACATTTCCGCATCCCGTTATAGCAATAGCTGCTGCTGTTATTCTATACGTGTTTGTGTATATGGAGCGAGGAAATGAGATCAACCCACGACCCTCAGAGATTTGTGTGTTCGATGTGAAAGACGAATGGTGGGGGGGGGGGGGGGAGGTTATGGTTTGAATATACTAGACACTGTATGGGGTATGAGGAAATAACTGGGCCGAAAAAAGGATTCATTGCTTCGCAAAATGCAAAACTGCAAACTGCAAAATGCATCTCCCTGAGAACCTCGGGAAATCCTGGGAATCATATATTTTTTTTTGTGTATTGTTGTTGTTGTTTTTTGTTTCTTCTTTCTGTATTGGTCGTTTTGTGATGTACATACATGCAAATGGACCTTGTCATTGTTGATGGCGAAAGTGGGGGTGTGTATAGGCTCTGTGTGAATAAACAAAAATCTTGTAGGCTTTTTGTAGCGTTGTCGTCGTCGTCGCTTGTCGGTCGTCCTGATTCTAAAAGCACACCATCACCGGATTCTATAGGAAATGTGTGCAAGTTGGGGTTATTTTTTTTTTTAATTTTTTTTTTTTCAGTAGAGTTTTTGGATTGTAAAATCTTTTTTGCCTGCAAAAGAAAGAGAAAATACGAGTGCATGTTATGCATTCTAATATTTGGTATATCTGCATATGCGTATGTCTACATCTACATGCTGCATAGTTGTTGCAAGTCATCGTTGTCGTCTCGAGGTAAAAAGAAAAAAAAAACAGCAAAACTAAAACCAAGTATGTATAGCATCTAGGTATAAAATAAATGATAGATTTGCCTTGCCTTTGCAGGATAGCAGGTGTTTAGGGCCTGGCAAGTTAGTTAGTTTCCCATACACATATCTCGTCCTACCTTAACATATGCATGCAAGCATATATCTTGATGTATTTTTTTTTTTTAAATCTAAGTGTATTTTCTAAACGCACTCTCGCACAGAGTAGGTGCATACTATACGTTTCTATACATCGCACAACGCATAACCTAAGAAGAACAAGTACACATGGAAAACGCAATAAACAAATATAGAAGCTGGAGGCTGATATAGGGAGTTAAATAATAGAAAGAAAAGCAAAAAGGGAAGGTTTTTTTTTCAACATGTAAGCTTCCTAGTTGTAGAGAGGAGGTGGAAAATGATGAAAATACAGGCGCGTTTTTAGGAAGACCTTTTAAAACAGAATATGCGTGTTTAGATGGAATGACAGAACTTTATTATCCCATTTGATTTTGCTGAAGGATAGAAAGAGTTGGCAAATTTCGCAAGTCTGAATACCGCATAGAAGTGTTTGGCCAGCATGATTCCTCTTTTTTTTTTTTTTTTTTGGTTGAAAAGGGGTAGGAGGTTTTGAACTGGGAATAAAGTAACATGTACTGCTGTTAGATGAAAATTTTGCTGTTACTTGAGATTTAACAGTGGCACGGTTAACAACTCAAGCAAGTCATTTTTCTATTTTTCAATTTCAATTTCTCTCTATTTTCAATCAAAATTATGATGATGGAAATTATGAATATGTATGAAACTTCCTAAAAATCCTTTACTCGCTGTTTGTTTACAAAATTTCAGTTAAAATTTTCAGCTAAACTGCAGCTATTAAACAATTAATAATAATTTGTTTTTTATAATTAAAAACATAAATTTAAATAAGAAAAACGAGCTAGTCAGTCAATTCAGCTCCGTTATTTTGTGACATTTTCTTAAACACATTTTATCATCAAGTTTAATTACAATTTTTTACTTTTACGTGCAAATCACAGTTTTGAAATTTCGCTCAAAAAGTGGGTCTCGCAATTCTGCCTGTCTGTCTGTGTAAACCTCGAGGTATAGCCTGAACCGTTTAACCGATTTTCTTGAAACTCCTGAAATAATTTTTTCGGACGTAATTTTTGGATTTTTAATAAATCTTTCAATTTTTTTTTTTGAAAAATCAATTTTTCGAAAACTGTTTTTCGAACACTGTATTTTTTTGAAATTTTGATTTTAGTTGGCAATAATACTATCTTAAAAATGGCATACCAACTTTATTTTTAAACAAGGTTTGAGAATTTTTATATATATAAAATTATTTTTTTTTTAAAACGGCTCTAACGATTTTCAAAATTTGTTTATTTTCTAAAAATGTATCTTTCTTAATCAAATACAATGGCATACTTTGTTTGGAGCTCAAAACAATTTAAGAAGATGGTTATGTCAGTTTAGTATTGAATTTTTTTTTTTTATTTTTTAATAAAATTATTTATTTATAAAAACTTTATATAAGTGCAAGTACGTGCGACCCAGTACAAATAGGTATGGGTCATCTTGATCAACATAATGGCCAAATTTCATAAAACTCAAAATAACTCAATATCGGTACCAAACAAAATGATTTTTCTTACTGTATCAGAATATTTAAATTTTGTATATGGTTTTTGAAACTGTACAAGATTTTAGAAATATTACAGCTTTTCAAAAATGAATTTGTACAATCAATATGGGTGTCAAATGAAAGATATTTTTTTTTTATAGAAAGCAGTAGCTTTATTAAAGCAACGATTAGTTATAAAGTATATTTTAAACCTAGAACAAAAATAGGGGAACTTAACCATTTAGATAGATATTGCAATAGGTGCACTTCTTTTCTTTTTTCATGAAAACAAAATTACCTATCCAGCTTTAAAAAATCCAACAATTAAAATATACATGTATATATTTATGTGATACTAGCTGACCCGGCAGATGTTGTCCTGCCCTGCAGAGTGAATTTTATTTTGTGAACTTAGAAAAAAAAAAAATCATTGTTATTTCAAGAACTTTTGTTGTAGGATCGTGAGTTATAAATTGTGCACTGAACAAAAAGTTCTTGCAACAAAAACTAATTTTTAATTCTTATAAAACTTATGTGCAGTTTTACAATCCAGTTCTTGATAAAACAATTTTTTCATTGTTAATCATTTTCAAGAATGAAAAATCGTTAGCCCAACATTAAAATTGTTGTATCAACTAAATGTAATTACAAAAAAATTACACTGTCGGCCCAACAACTTGTTTTTTAAGTAAAAATTACTTTTAATAATACAAATACGAGTAGTTGACATAAGAATAAGTTCTTGGCAGACATAGAAAGTATAAAAAGTATAAAATTTTTAAATTGGCAATTGTTTTTTCTGAGTGTACTAATACTTATTGTCTTATTACGCGATCGTTTATAAAGTTTATTATTTACTGCGGCGCAGTGGAACTCAGATATTCGCAAAAACAAAAAAAAATATCTCAAATGCATTATTGTGCATATCTTTGCCAAAAAAGGTGGTTTAAAAGCTAGTTATTGGCTTTTATTTAAGGTACGTTTCAATTTAGTTAAAACTACACCCATTTTGCCTATCATCCTTTATAAAGTCTAAAAAATTAAATCATTTTCAGTTAGCGATAAACGATTTTGTTTTGGTAGCTTCTACTAGTAATTTTCTATTCTATATAAGAACAAGTAGGTACCTATGACCCAGTGGTGCCTCAAGTTTTGTCTAGAAAATTTATTTTGAAGATTTATTTTTTAAAATAGAAAAACTTCCTTCTTCTGGAAAAGATTTTGGCAGAGATTTTAACTTATTGTTTAAAAAATCTTGCGAAGCAACTAACCAATTAACGTCCTTGCTGTTGACCAAGCAAAAAAAATAAGTGGGTAGTCACGACGACGACGCACGCCAACGATTCCGACAACGGCGGCTGTGGCAACAAAAATAAATCGAAGGACGTGTAGATTTTTCCGAGTCACTTTTCAGTGCATACGCATGGTGTGGCCTTAGTTTTTGTTTCCCTCTTCGGTTTTATTCTTTCTTTTTGTTTAGTTATACATTCAGATGAATAGGGACACCAATCATTTTCATATACAAACACACATTTTATCCTTATATACAATGCTAAGGAGGTGTACATGTACATAACCATTCGATGAGGCAAAACGAAACATACAAAAAAAATAAAAAAAAAAAACATTGAAAATGAAAAGAAAAAATTCGCATAAAGAGTTTTTTTTTTGCTGCGTAGGGGTGTATAATAGTAGTACGTGCTTTTTTTTACATACCTACATATGTGCTTAAATATATATACACAAATTTTTGCAGGTGGGCAGGAGTATTATACCAACAAACCGAAGAAAAAAAAAACATAATAATAAAAATCATACCAAGAGCGAAAATAAACTTTGCAAAAGAGGACTTAACAACAAAAGCGAAATCCGGCCATCACATTCATATGTACATACATGACTGTGATATGTGCCCTTTGCCAGCAGAGAGCACAACCGAGAACCTACAGAGTTCATATGAGTATATATGGGTGTTTGGTTGTGATCCTTTTTTACTTATACATGTTGTGGCAACAGATATAAATAAAATTCAATACAAACTTTATATCCAAAAATTTCCACATACATACTAGATACATAGATACATTTGTAAAGTATTCAATATTACCATCAAAGAATTGTGGCTGAAATCCTAAAAATGTTTACCTAACCAACAAAACGCAGCAGTAGTATCCTTGTTGTTAGTTTTTGTACATTTTGTATGGCGCGGCTTGCCTACATACATAATTTCAGCGGCCACGCGCACCAAAAGGACCATGGTCAGGGGAAGGGGGAGGGACTGATGGGTGCAATAGGTGTTTGTCGGTGAAAAAAGAAGTAGGAGGATAAAGTATTGGATGCAACCTCATCATCTATATCTAAACCTCCAATTTCATACTGTACCCAACTCCATGGTTGTCGTCGACAATCATCATACCTACTCATCGTCATCACAGCATCTTCCTTGTTCACTTCTTTATCCAAAGTTTCTTTATATGCTTTCTTTTCTGTCCTCCAGATACCATCACCATCATCATCATCGCCACGACACATCCCTTCTCTACCCTTCCCTTCCCTTTTGTCCCCACTGTGTCTATGTATGTGTACGTTATGTGTGCGTGTGTGTGTGTGGATACAGTGGTAGAGTTAAGGAATATTGATTTTGTGAATTTTTGTGTGTTACGTGGAATTCCTCGCGAATTTTGTTCCACTTGTTCCAGTCAATTCTTTTTCTCTTGCTTCTGCATCCTTTTATATACAACTGCCACAAATGCACTTTTCCCAAACTATAGCAGATTTTTGGCACATTGGAGGGATGATGGTAGTTGCTTACATAGGAAACAAGCAAACTAAAAAAAAACTTTGTTCAAATCGAGATGAAGAACAAAGATTAGGTTTTTTTTTTAGAGAAGCGCAGTTAACTATTATTTTCTTGCTTTAATACTGCACCTTCCCTGTCCGCTCTTGCCTTTTGCCACCAGCGTGTCTTTCATTTCGACGACGACGACGACGACGACGTACATAGGAAAACGTATATTGCACACACTTGCCTTTTGTCGAATCTAGCAAAGATCATCCATCCATGCAGCACCTCTTCTAGACCCTGGAAAATATAGATTTGTGCCGCCGCTGCCACCACCAACGATGTTGCTGCTGCGTCGTGAAATATTCCGAAACAACCATGTTTCCGTATGTACATACATATATGTATGTGCAATGTGCAAAGTACCTAGAATTTCTGATGCTGATGCTGGTGCTGTTGGCTATGACTCCCTATGTACTTCTGAGTGTTGCATATTGCAATTGTGAATGCTCTTCACCCAGACTGAGACTCGCAGAGGCCCATCAGACCCACCAGCCACCACCGCTCAAACGCTTGCCCAAGCCTCATCACCACCGGCATTACCATCTTCTTCATCATTCGAATGAACGTGGCACAGACTCTCAAAGTAGGTGCATTGCTGTTATGCTGCTGTTGTTGCCTGGCCCTGGTACCTATACTGTCTATACCTATACCATCATCATCATTATCATCATCATCATCGTCGTCATCATCATCATCACCATCATGGCAGCCGAAACATACAAAAACTCATCTATCGACCAATAGGCTCCATATTCCATCTAATACTCTCTTCTCCTTCGCACTCGTTTGATATGGCTTGTGATGGTGATATCCCGACTGACTATACGGAGGTGTAGTATGTCATCCTGGTCGTGTCGTCGTCGTATCGGTTCGTAACGTTGTCGGCTCTCTAATGCAATTTAATTTCTAAAAGCGAAATTTTCGGGTTTCACATAGCGGCGCTGAGCGCTCTTGCATAGTCCCAGATGCAAATGTATATTCCGTTACCCCCTTTGATGATGATGACCGACAGCAATTTCACACATTTTTGAAAGCTCTTTTCCATCAGATTTTAGAAGCAAACTTTAATTTCAATAAAGTTTTGTTTGTTGTTTAGTGTTTGATTTTTGCATTTGTTTAATTAAGTTGAAGAGAAAAGTCAAATAAAATACAAAAATACGTACGAGATTGTATTTGTTGTCATAATGATTTGTTCACTGTGGCGAATACGTAACTTTTTGTTTGTTTTTTTACGATACATAAAATATTTTTGCTATCAAAATACATTTTGTTAACATTACATTATTGTTGTACGCCCATTTTGTAGAAATGGTCGTTAATTAATTAAATTCGAGTTAAGAAGAATTATTTGATTGGTCTGAAAAACAAATATTCTTCATGAATTCGTTGAAAGAAAGATAATGAATAACTAACCGTATTCTAAGAAGAAAATATGACAAGAGGAAGTTTTTTTTAAAATTATATGAGTACCTTAGACATCTTCCTTTTTTAAAGGAAGTCCAATTTTGGTCAAAAGCAAAGTACCAGACTAACATAATTTGTATTTGTTCTTGTCATAAAATTTTAATTGAAGATCCCTCCCACAAGCTCTATTCAAAATTCTAACCACTTGATTGTTTTTCAAAATAATTAACCCCATAGTCTTTTCAAATATGATAGTTATAAAATGGAACACAAAAATCTTTACTAAAATTGATACTACTGCTGTGCCTTTGTAAAAAAGTCAACTATAAAATTATCCTATTATTATTGTTATTATTGTACTATTCGTACTAGAATGTCAGCTTATTAGACTTGACCATTCTTTATTCCGTCAATTTCATTGAATGTTTGAACAACAACAACAACTTAAAATTATAAAATTATCCTTTTTTTTATCCAATAAATGGTTTAACTTTAGTATTTCAACTTTCTATACTAGGGTTTTGATTAAATAAAAGCTACCTAAATATAATATTTTTAAAAACGAAGAGAAAAAAATAATAAATAATAAAAATTATTTTTATTTTTAATTTTAAGTGGAGTGATTGAATTAAATTCAATTTAAAAGTTTAAGTAACCTCTACTCCAAAATGAATTTCGCATTTTGGAGTAGAGGTCACTTAAACTTTTATATAATATTTTTACGTTTTTTCTTTTTCCCTCCTAACACCTCGATTGTAAGCGATAGAAGATCTTTTAATAACAAACTTCAAGAAGATCGATATTGTATAAAGTTTGCACACTTTGAGGACTTTCTTAAAAAAAAAAAACCGAGGCAAAATACGATTTTATTTGATGTTAATTAATTTTATTGGGAAAATTATCGCAATCAAAAAATTCAAGTACAACATTCGATGACCATACGGTGATCTGTGTTTTTTTTTTTTTGACAAAATGTGATGAGTGAAGATAAAGAATTTTTGCGGTCACAAAGAGAATATCATTTCATTTCATCAATGAGTAAAAAAGACCCATGTTTTCCCCATCGATAATAAGCACTAAAGCTCCTTTCACATGAGAGCGACCAACGAATGAGCAAATGAACGAACAAAGGAGATTTGGCATATTTCTAAAGCTGATTTTGTAACTAAAATTGTGCAAAATGGTAAGAATCAAACTCAGATTAACGTTGCGAACAGATTGTTTCCTCAATTTTTTCTTATTTTAACAATTAAAATTAAAATTTTAATGTCTTAACGTTAATTTAAGTTAGATTCTTATTTAACTTAATTTTAATTAGAAAAAAATAGCTTTCAAAATGTACCAAATCTCATTAATTCGTTCATTCGGTCATTCGTTCATTATGTCTTCAGTTAAATTTCAATTTTTGCCTGGTATTGAATCCTTTCCCACATAAACCGCAACTTGTTAGTTTTCAAAAAAAAAGCATATGTATATTTTGTAGAAATAACCAGGTTTTCCACATTTTGTATTCATCATTTTGAACTACACGAGGTCTTTCAGAACTGGGCTCATTTCTAACAAGAAATACATTTCGATATGATGCTTTATCTAAATTTCAAAGTTAAATCTAAGAAAACAAAAAATTGGTAGTTACAAATAAAAACAATAATTAAATAATAAATCTACAAATGCGCCACCCTGTACTTTTATAAACAAGCAAAATTTCCGGTTTAAGTAGTTTCGGTCCAAAATTATTGAATTATCACACGATAATTATATAAATTTAATTTTAGTCTTGATTTTGTTTACATTAGGTTCACTGTGGCGTATACGTACTTTTTTCAAATATAAATACAAATTAAAAAAAAAAATATTCCAATGGTAATAATTTATGTTTTCTGATTTACTTTTGACCTTTATTGCGGTTGTCAACTATCAATTGATAACACTTACAAATAAAACTAATATTTTGTTTTCCGTTGTTAACCATTTCTGAACAAAAAACACCAGGGTTTGAAGCAAACAGTGAAAAGAAAAGATGTTTATGCCGAAGGCACCTTCTTCAAAAGCTCTATTTTACATATAACTACTTATATAAGTGGAGGAAATTGACATCATAGGCCACTCCCGTCAAGCTTTATTAGAGTCATTTGCAGCGATTGAAGAACCGGAATAGAAGGAAGAAATTAAGTATTGGTATCGCTATTGATAATAGAAATTTCGAAGAAAATACTATATCTGAGTTATCAACTCTGCGAAAAATCTTAGTGGAAACCCGTCGTAGAAATACCTAGAAAATCGCTTCTGCTACGGTTAAGCACAAAAAATGGATTTAAATCTCTTTACTGCGAAGACAAAGTGCTTGCTCTAGAAAACCCCTTTCAGCTTCTTTATAGGGCCGAGCAGCTAAAAGGGGGCTGATACTAGATTCTTTTGAAAGAAAAATTATTGGCATTAGAAGAGTTGGCAAGTGAAGAAGATACAAAGTTAAAATAAATAGACTTTGGCCACATAGAGGAAGGTCTTCCAATCGCAAACCCCCAGATTTAAGAAGAACCTATACTTCGAGCCATAGTAGACGTCAGAGCTCTTGATTAGTAAAATTGAAGGCAGCACGTTTGGGATCTTGAACGATGAAAAGCGGAGAGCTTCCATAATTCGAGAGCCCATTAAGTTTTCAGTTTGTTGCCTTTTTTTGGAGAAAGACTCGATCGAAGAAAAACTCGGTTTGAAAAGGGAACAACGAAAAAATATCATTTCACACAATATCCTATATTCGGAACATCAGCTGCCTTACTTTAGCTAAAAAACGAGTTAGGGATCGGAGTCAATTCTAGCTCCTCTTACTTTTACAGCACATTTTTTCGTCAACGGCTCCAATACATGCAAGCGGACTAACGGTTTCTTCATAACTATGACCGGACTTAATTATGCTATTAATATGAATCCGTTGCCACTCGCACAAGAAATCTGCTCCCGACTTTTAGACTAACATCATTACTTGTGAACAAACTCGCATTTTTAATAAAGCACCTCAACTTTCTATTTTGTAAATCTTCTTTGGTATTCTTACACAAGAAGTGAAAAGTGACTTAAATTAGAGGAACTATACTTCGCTGACTATATTCTTATCTTGACGAAAAAGTTCTTCCAGACGGTATATCCAATCGTAAGAAAGACATTCCAATAAAATGTTAGAAATGTGCACACACTAAGATATGTGTACTTCTGCACTCTTTTATTCCAAGATTTAATCGAAAACCGGTTTTAGCAATTTTCACAAAATCAAAAAAAAATTGCAAAAAAAAAATGAAATAAATAAAGAAAGATGGCGCTGACTCTTGGGCTCATTCCAGAAGACATGATTTAATGTTGTCTTCTTCAAATTCTACTCCCTTCTAGCTCAGGTTTTTTTTTACTCTGTTGATTCTGTTGTTGTTGTTGTTGTTGTATATTTCTATTGAAAACCCGACTTCTTCAGTTATTTTTTGTTGAAAGTCTTGTCCAAGCGCGAGATTTCTATCTTGTGCACTTCTAACCAAACAATCGCTGCCATCATTAGCTTAAGGCCATTGATCTAACTGTTTGTTGTATATAGGAGGTGAATTCGCAACATAAACCATTTAGTGTGGCTCTGGTCTCATCGCTTAGTTTCCACACTTTTTCGCAAATTCTTCGATTCTCACTTTTTTTTTTTTTTGTTTTGTAGTTTTTTGTATCAAATCCAACACTGCAAAATGATGTGTCTTGTGTTTGTTCGTTCGTCCGTCCGTCCGTCCGTCCATTCGCCCATCCCGTGCGACTGTATGAAGGCTTCTTTCATCACAAGTTCGCACAAGGGAATGGTCGGAAAATGATGAAGAAAAAAAGAAGACGACGACAACGACAACGTCAGATAATTGTTATTACTGGTGTGTATCATCGGCTAACAATTGGGTGCTCCAAAGTGAAGCAAACACATTTTTAATACGCGGGCAAGCCTTGGTCGGATTTTAATCTTTTTTGTTTTAGTTTTTTTTTTTGTTTTTTGTATAAAAATGCAAGGGCAAGCAAGGAAGCACACAAACAAGTGTCATTGATCCTTTGGGGTACATCAATGTTAAGAATATCGACTCAAAGTCGGCGAAAAAGGACACAGAAACAAATGCATTGCGTTTGTAGATGATTTTTTTTTCGTTCTATAGTATTGCCTTTAAGGTTTTTGGACAAGTGCCCTGCATTTTGACATTTGCAATAATGGAACTTAAACGTTTTGTTAAAATAACTCTTGTTTGCAGTGTCAAAATATTTAACGCATTATTTCAATTCATCAGCTGAATATAGCTGATATCGCTGATTTTCAGCAGATATATCTTTCCCTCCTGGGAGACCTATTTGCAGATAGATAGATAGATACGGAGATTGTATAACAAATTTTTGTTGCCATTTTCTTTCTTCGTTTATTTTTTTCTTCTCATTTTTCTTGTTTAAAAGTTTTTTTTTGTAGTGCTCTGCTGGCCGTCATCGTCAGTTTGTTGTTTGGTCGAAATAAGACGACGAAGATGGCGGTGCGGTGTGGCGGCGGCGGCAGTATGTCGGTCAGTCGTTTTGGTCGCCGTTTGGTCGATTACACTTAAGTTGTTACCAGCTTCGATTTCATCGTTGCTGTCGATGTCTTTATTTTTTTTTGCTTCTTGCGTTTCTCTAAACTGCGAGACTCTAGATATTTTCTGTGTGTGGCTGCAGTGTAGGTTCACATTCTCATTACAGTTCATTCAACTTACAGATCGCGCTGTTGTTGTTTTTAAATTTGTATGTTGTTTTTTTGCAAGTGATTGGCCAAAGGTATTTTTGCAATCACTTGCAATAATTACAGTCAATAGTAAAAGCAAACCATGTGGCAAATGTATCTACCGCTTAATGTAGCGCCAAATGCCTTTGCTATGTATGGGTAGTACCTTTATAATATTATTAGATGATGTTGGCAAAACAGACGAAACTTATTTTCAAGCAGTAAATTTTATTTTTATATGACAGTTCAACTCAAGATCATTCAAAGGCATTTAAAACAGAGTATTATTAAGATTTTCTGTAGAAATTCCTCAGGATCCTTAAATTTTTCGTCCCGTAGTGATTTCGAAAATTGGGAGAGCTTGCTACAGTAAACTTATTTGGGAAGATATGGTATTTTTATTGCAGAAAACTATTGACATCAATACAACAGACTGAAATAAAACTACAGAAATTAAATTCATTTAGAATCATTTGAAGAGAAGGTTTTATTTTTCAGCACTGGCTTAACTTATATGTGTAACTTCAACGGTAATCGTAAAGTACCATTGTAACTCTCTGAATAAGACAGAAAGTATGGATTTTAAAACGGTAATATAATATATTTTAACGATTTTGGACTTTCTCGCAAACAACTTAACTAGTTTTATTTAAATGTTTTACACGGGAACTTTTAAGTAACTTTTACAATTTTGCTATCAGAATTTATTAAGGTTTCCTGAAGGTTCTTGAAAAATATCGGTGTTCGATTAAGTTGATTTTTCATGTTTCGCGGATTTATATTTGTGGCAGTCAATTTTGTAGTTTTTCACAACGTATTTAACTGTAAGTTCGCCTATTATGTAAACATTCCTATAAGTAATTTCTTGAAAATTTACTTAATTTGTAAGTAGAACTTACCTCTTCGCCTAAAAATTTTTAGAAACTTTTGAAACTATTTGCACTCAAATCGTTATATCCTAAGATTTTTTTATTCGGAAAGACTTTACAAATTATTTGTATAATTTAGTATTTTTTTGTCCAAGTATTACACTTCACTAAATAAGTTTCAAAAACTATTTTAAATTATTTATTAATTCAACAAATTAAGATCTCTAACTATTTTCTTTTTTCTTTTTAGGTAAGTACACAAAGCAGGAAAATTGATTAAGAAAACTTACGATTTTGTATGGTGCAGGTAATGAAACCTGAAAGTTGAGGCAAGTGAGTTACTTCTTTATAATTTGATTTCTTTATCACCGGTTAAATTCATTGTTAGAAAATATATACCTTTTGTAATGATATTTATGCTTGTATCCCCCAGACGATTTTTGAATTAATTTTCTTGGACCAAAAATAACGGTAACTGCCATATATCGATTTGAGAAATCGATTTGAGAAAACTCGGAAATGGCTCTAACAGTTTCGATTAAAAAAATCATAATCTTTTTGTTGCGTAAGGTCTATATTTTTATGAAAACCATTTTTTTAACCGTTATTAACAGTAGGTACCTGCCATATAATCT
Source organism: Meliscaeva auricollis (assembly GCA_948107695.1). NCBI lineage: Eukaryota > Metazoa > Arthropoda > Insecta > Diptera > Syrphidae > Meliscaeva > Meliscaeva auricollis. The sequence continues at coordinate 15,794,257 of OX403617.1, read as the reverse complement.
CTTTTTTTTTAATTATGATTTTCTTCTTTATGACTTCCTTATTTTTTAAAGAAAGCATTTAAGTTGTCGTAATACAGTTTAGTAACAAAATTTTCGAAAATTGTTTTTTTGGATTTAAAAAAAAAAAAAAAATTTTTTCTTTTGAAAAATCGTTTTCTCGAAAACTTCTGCATATTTTTTTTCAAAATTTTGTATTTAGAATCAATAGTGATCAATAATAATCTTAAAAATCCTTTGAAATTTTTTTTACTTATTAATACTTAGCTATAATTTTACATAAAAATCATCAATAAAACTGAGCCCATACCAGCAAATATAAGTTTACACTCACTATTTAACAAACTAATTGAAAAGATACAACATTTTTTTCCAAAATAAAGCTTAATTGAAAATCCCTTCATATCAATTAGAAATCCAAATAATTATTTCATCACAATGAAACAATCAACAACGCCAAACTTAATAGTATTGTAATTTTACCCTATTTTATTTTTTAGCACAGAAATTTCTCGAGAATTCTTTGAATTTAAAATTGTTTTTATTCATTGTCGGTATACATGGGTTGCTATACAGGATCTAATTAAAATTCTATCATAAAATTGCAATAGTTTTAACCCTTAAGTTATTGAACACCTTCCTTATTATACCATACCTAAGAGCTTAACACGCCATCCGCCATTGTCGGCGGGCGATGGTGGCGGAGGCACAGACAGCCCATCTCTTTAAGCTATAGTTAATTAGCAGTCTAAATAGAAAGCAAATCAAGACAAACAAACAGAATACATGCATACAACAAACATACAGACATTATATAGAAAATTCCAAGGAGCTTAACATTTTATTCTTTTGGTGGTGTTGTTTTTGTTGTTGTTGCTTTTGTCATTACCCACTGTTTAACTTTACCCAAGGATATCAGCATAAGTCTAGCAGCTATATTTGCGTGTATTTGTTTGTTGTTCGTTCAGGTTTATGTACTTCTTCCTCTCGATATATTTTATACATACATATATATATAATTCCACTTGACAGTCAAAAGTCACCCCCCCCCCCCCCCCCCCCGAAACTGGGTTTTCTTGGCCCATCCTGCTGCCTGCCTTACTGCCTGGCTGGGTGTCTTCTGTTTCCTTCCATTGAAATTGTGTGGACTTTACATGTAGAGAATAATAATTTCCCACTCAACATCGATTGAAATTAACAAAAAAAAGACTACTTTTTGGGGGTTTTAAGAGAGATGGTAATGTGGGAGGGAGTGTGAGGAAAGGGGGATTTCGAGCAAAAGGAAGGACATTGTGCTACGCGCAAGTTTTAACATTTCAACGGGGCAAAAGTATACAGCTCTCAACTTATGCAAGGACGAGTGTTTTCTTACTCCTCTATGCTGCCAACTGCCAACATATTGATGTGACCTCTAAAGCTCAGTCTATTTTGATACTTGGGATCAGTTGACTGAGTGTGTTTTTTTTTTGTTCTTCTGCTCCTAAATCAATAAAGAGACATCTTACATCTACGTCACTTCTTCGAAGTCAATTTTCAAATCATTTAGTTTGTTTTTTTTTTTCAATTTATTTTCTGCAAGTTTTAATAATAAAATTGAAATAAAGTATATTTACAAATGCATTACAAAAAGCCACAACGGAAGTAATCTAGAGTTCTAGAGTGTCACTTCGAATGAAGTTCAACTTGAACGTAAGAACTCCTTGGAGAATGTTTATGGTGGGATACAGGATATAGCATTACATTTATATACTCTCATACACACAAAAACCAAACTGAATTTTTGCAACTCAAACTCTTTTCTTCTTTCCTTTGATATGAGTGTTAGTCATTTGGATTTTATTGTTGTTTGTGGTTTTTTGCTATGTCATTGTGTGTATGTTCGTTTACAGGAAGCTCGTTTGCTTCTGTGCTTACATTGTTGTTTTCAGTTAGATTGTTCCTTTTCCGCCATGTTTTTTGTTTGTTTGTTCAATTTTGAAGTTCTTGTAGTATGCATTATACATTTTCCATCCTAATCTAAAACCTCAGAGGAAATGTAAAACAAAATGAAGAGAATATTTAAAATTTTCCAATCAATTTTAAAACAGTACAAAAATTTCGAAAATTTAATTTAAAAAAAAAAAAAAAAATGAAACAGATTTAAAAATTGGAAAATTTTGTAGGGAATAATTTTATTTCTAAAAACTTTTTGTTTAAAGAAAATCCGTGGAGTCGCTGATGATAAAGTCAGAAATAAATAAAACCATTTTTATAGGAGTTACCGTTATTAACGGTTGCAAGCATATCTTTTTTATTTTAAAATAGAAAAAAACATAATATCTTGATTATTTGGTGATTCTGTCAAAAGTAGAAAACCAACAATCGAAAAAAAGTGAAATACAAGAAGTTAATTTGCAACTTTTACTTGGACATTTTTTTAACACTGTGTAACAAAAACAGAGTGAACAAATATACAACAACAATATAACAACCAGAAAATCTAGAGTTAGGAGTAAAAAATGGGGTTTTCGACCTTCATCCATTGCAAAAAACCTAGCTTCGTCAAATTTGTACCCATTTTAGATTTTTTTCTGTTTTGGAAAGTAGAGATTTAGACTTTTAAACACTGTAAGAAAACATGTGGTTTGGTAAAACCACCTAGACTGTATAAGCTAAACAATTTCAAAAATTCTTTTTTTTTGTAATTTACCTAACTAAAATCTAAAATGGGTAAAAATTTGACGAAAATACAAAAGTTACTCATACGCCACAGTGACCGCAGTTAATAAATAAAAAAAAAATACTTACAAAATGTCTGTTGGTTATTAGGAAGCTGACATTTTTTCACCATTATTTGCATTTCAAAATTAAATTAAAATTGTTTTAAATTTGTCGTGCTAAGAACTCGGAGCCCTTAACACTCGCAGTTTGTACCCACTAACCAACGAACAAAATAAATCATAACTAATAATGTCGAATGTGTGTGGAACTTTTTGTTTACTGAACTGATATGTTTAAATGGTGTGAACATTTTCTAGAGCCAGGTTAGTTAAAACAGTCAAAACAGACAACGAAATATGTACAAATCTAGACAAAACTTGCATTTAGTGTTACAAATTGGTTCATACGCTTGATTCTTCAAATGATAAATGTTCCCATCAATCGGATATCTGCAAAAAGTTATTTAATGTCAAAGGTATATAATCTTAAACGAATCTATGAAAAAATAGTTTATGTTATAAAGTAGATTTTGTGATTTTGTTCAAAAATTATGTGTAGATTTTAAATCCTTGATAAGTTCTCTATTCCTGCTGATATGATGAGGTTGTTACCAAGAGCCCTTTTTATTTTATCATAGTTTATTTATTACTTTGAATTAAAGTTTCCGGAACAATATTCACCTCATTTTTCTTCACAAAAAAAGTATCCAAACAGACAAGAATTATGTCGAATTATCCTTCGGGCGAACAACTGCATGTTCGTATAGTTCGAGTTTAATGTGATTCCTTCAATGTTTTCACAAAAAAAAAAAACATAGATGTTCTCGTACTTTTTTTTTTAGAGCTACCTTCTTTTAGTGAATTTTTAGTTCAACTTTTTGAAAATCCTTTCAAAAGCTGACATCCAATTATCACTTTCAAGCAAAAACATCACGCACCTGCATCCTGGGAAATACTTTTTGTTGTATGTTTTTTGTGTGCTCAAAAAAAAAATGTTTTCCAGTAAAAAGTGCATTTTATACATAGAATGAAAAATAAAAAAAAAGAAACTTCATCAATCAGAGAAAAGTGGAAACGAATTTCTCTTTCCATCAGTTGGCTTTTGCAAGAAAATAACAAAAAAAATCATTTTGGCTGTTAGTGGTGGAAGTGCAATGTGCATACGAAACTTTCGTGGAAAATCGGGAATACAGTTGGATTTGTTGTAGTTGGGGTGGCCGAAGGACTTTTTCAATGCACCAGGCACAGGACATTCTTTTCATTATGCCCGTTCACTTGCACATGCGTCTCTGTGTTGCGATTTATGTGTATAGCTCGATGTTTTCACAACTCGCTGCAGAAGGTTGTCATTTTTGTTTTCTTTTCATTTTTTTTTTCTTTCTCGTTTCCCACTTATTTATTTATGTTTTGCCATTCTTTTAAATTTTTTTTTTTGTTCAAACTATAGATGGAGGAGGATTTTTTTTCCAGTTTGGGGTTGCAGTGAAAGAGTCTACATAAGAAGAACATGACAAATGTCCTTGTAATTTTTTTGTAAGTTCTTGTGCTTGGAAAATGAGTTAGTGAACTAGTTGTATGTAAAGGTATGGGTAATTTTTTTTGTTGCATTCAAAGCTTCAACCCTAAATAAAATAAGAAATAAATGCTTAACAGTAGAATTTTCTATACATATATTTTTTTTTTATATTCGCCCATTTGAGGTTAGAAACGGTGGTTCATATACTCGCTCGCCCCAGCCCGTAATCAATTTTACTTTTTTCATTTTTGTTTTTCATGAGTATGAGGAATTCTATAGAATTTCATTTTTGTTGGAAAATATTCTTTCCCTAGACTACATTTGCTTTCTTTTTTTTCTAACTGCATTTAAAAATTTTTGCCGGTGAGTGAGAAAGAGATGAATGTTTTGTTCGAAAAAAACCAATGGGTAGAACGACAAGGTAATAGTCAACTTCATTAAAATTTTGTGTTGAAATGTTGTCACCACTTATATGCTCGGTTAACTCTTAGGTAAATCGAACCACATGCTATGACAAATTTTATAAACATTCCGCCTGCATTGGATTAAAAGTAATTGTAAAATCTTCGAAAATTAATATTAAATGAGAAAATACAACTTAACATGAAACATCTCCCTAAGAAACGAGATACACAAAATCAAAAGAACTTTCCAAATATGTATACCAATCATTTCATGCTATCACTTGCATCAAAAATCTACTGCGGGTTCTTTTTATCAGAAAGCAGTGTTCTTTATAAGAAGTTTTCAAAAACTATAAACTACTTTTTTTTGCATTCTTCTTAAAATAAAGAGAAGAGAAGTTATTTTGAAATATCAACAAGTATTACAAAAAAAAATTGCAGTTTTTCGATTTAGTTTTCAATTGTTTTCGTAAAAGTTCAGAGAATTATGAACAAATGTCAAATCGTCTGATTAAAAAAAAAATTAATAAAAAAAAAAGGTTACACATACGCCATAGTGACCATCTGAGTTAAGCTTTAAAAATTAAATAAAATGTCTATCGCTGATCAAGTTATAATTTAACCTTTTTTGAACTATTAACTGATCTTTAAAACGAAGATATTATTTTACAAAAGGGGTCACCTATGCCATTGGAAACTAATATGGAACAATTAATGACAAAATTGAATTGGAAGCTCGCAGAAATTTTTATTTTCTTACCTCAAATTTTTAGTTTTTTTTGGGTAAAAATACGAATGAGTTAAATATGAACAATTTTTACACAAACACTTTGCAGAAAACTTTCCAAATCTGACAAAAATTGGCTTAAAATGAGAATTTAAAAAATGACAGCAACCCAGATATATATATGGTTAGGTATATGACAGGACTAATTATGAACTGTAATTATGAAGTGAAGTGTATTGCAGAATCGATAAAAAACAAATACCACTTAATCTAAAATTATGTATGAAAAACTTATATTCGAAGTTTTTTCTGAGCAAAAACATTATTTAACCAAAAATACATCAAAATGGCTTTGATTTTTCTGCTCTTAACAATCGACAACAAAAAAAAATTTCTTACGAATTCCTTCTATCTAACCATAATATATGACAAAAAAAAACGTTGGGTTCGACCTTCTCGAAAAATGCTTCTAAACATTTGAAGCACTTATATTTGCTGTCTCAGTATGACGTCAAATATTTATTTTCCTATTCTCCATGTTTATGAAATTTTTTTTCAGAAATAGTTTTCTCAAATAATTTCTCAAATAATTTCAAGTAACATGGACGAGGAAGAAGAGGAAACCATTTCACACCTTTTTTGTAAATTTCACTTACTTTTATGAGGACGAATAATAAACAATAACTCAGAAGCAATTATATCTGTACTTGGTATTTCCTAATTAATAAACATTACTTAGGAAACAAATTCTTAAGAAAATAATAGGTCTATCTCAAATGGTTTTCCAAATAAACATAAAAGCTATGAGTTTTTCTGAAAACTTGTTATACTCAATTTTTCTTAATACCGGTTACGTTTCACAGAAAAAAAAAACATTTTTATTACGTCTGACAAGTTAAAAGTAAGGTTTTTAAGGGTAATTGGATATCTAAAAATTCCTGCGATAAAAAAATTGGAATTGGTGGTGCTGTTGTCAAGTTATATGCATATTTGCAATAAAGTTCTGCTTTCTTGGCGTTAGGCTTACCGAAAAAATAAGTAAATGGACAAAACAGAGGATAGAATTTCTTCGATGATTGTTGAAATAATAGCACCCATTTAAACGTTTAATATCGGTGAATGAATCGTGGAATACCGCGGAATACAACAGTAAAAAGCGTTGATCATCTCGAAATACAGCGGAAAATAACATGGAAAGTTATAAGAAATGTGCTATATACCGCGGGAAAAAGCGTTTAATACCGCCGAAAAAAAGCGCGGAATACTGCTGAAAGTTCGTTGAACACCACGAATATAATGGAATAAAAAATATAATCCCACGGACAAAAGCGTAGAAAGTCGCAAAAAAAACGCGTGGAAAGAGCTATAAATAATAGTGAACGATCGCAATATATCTCGTAAAATACCGCAGAACAAAGATTAATAATTGCGTCGAAAGTCGTGAAATAAAGCGTAAAAAGTCACGGAATACTGGTGAAAAGAGCATGGAGAAGCAGGAAAAAAGGGTTTAGTACCACCGGAAAAGCATATAATACCGCGGAAAAGAGCAGGGTAAGTCGCAAAAAAGAACGTGAAAAGTAGCTTTCAAACGCGCTTGAACTGGTAAATGAACTAGGAATACCTCAAAAAATAGCCTAAGAAGTCATAAAAACATATTTAACAAGGTAAAAATGTAAAATATCGCGAAATAAATTTTAAAAAGTCACAGAAAATATTCGCGGAATACTGGTGAAATATATTGTACTATCGCGGAAAAGCGTAAGATAAAGTGGAAAATATCGAAGAAAGTCACCTTGAAAAGCGTGGAATGTCGCGGAGTTAAGTTGAAAAATATGCGAAACACCACGCACTATCTCGGTAAAAAACGCGGAGCACTGGTGAAACAAAACCAAGGTACCGTGGAAAAATGCGTATAAAAAACCGCGGAGAAAATAGAGGAAAACCAAAAAAAGCTAGAAAGTTACATTAAAGTATGAGGACTACTGCGGTTAATGCGAGGACTACTTAAGAAAAATGCACGAAACACTTGCATTTATTTGTGACCTCTCAAGTTTTTTTTCGAGTTATCCTACACTTTTTCCGCTTTTCCTTAACTTTCCACATTTTTCTTATTAAGCCAATTAATGAAAATGCAAGAATGATAAATCTGGCGGCTCAGAGCTATTGTAATTGTAATTTAGACACTAAGACTGGTATTCATCAAGCGCTCATAAGAAGTTTTCGGAGGAATATTAGTGACTTATGAGTGGTCTCGACCACTCTTAAAATTGAAAGCGCTGACTCCGATATGATCGCTCATAACTTATGAGCGTTTGATGAATATCAGTCTTATTGTAAGTATCTACAAAATAAAAGTCATTGTGCAGGGCAGGACAACGTTTGCGGGGTCAGCTAGTTTTTTTTTATATATATTTAATTTTTTTGTGTTCAACGAGGCATTAGAATTCAAAATTAAACAAAAAATAACCAAGTAACAAGAATTTTACGAATCTCATTTTTATTAATTTGAGGTGTAAACTTTTGTTCCTTTTCTTTTCATGCGAAATAAAAAAAATGATTTTCTTTGTATATTTAGCAGTCCTTAAAAACTATCCCTTCATAGGTAGGCTCGTTAAACAATGGCTTTGAAGTTATTGTGTTTAAAATTTCTATTCAAAAAGTTATCATTTTCTCCAAACTTTCTTCAGTCTAAGTAGATTATATAAGTATTGCTGTTTGTTAGATAAATCAATTTCCTTGAGCATGTAAAAGTTTAAGGTCCTTTTCTCCCGGGATCCATCTTTAATTTGGTTTTCTTGAGCTTTCTCCGATAAGCCATATGAATACACATATTGTCGCTGCTCGTCCTATGTGCATTTGCTCTCTATAATGCATGCACTATATCCCAACAACATAACTTTAACAACTATCGCTCACTTCACGATTGTTTAACTATTCCTATACAATACATACACATAATATTATTATGTAGGTACAGATAGGTAGGTAGGTACTATGTGAAAATCTGAAATTGCCTTTGCGTCTCCTTGAAATAATAAATGTTGCTGTTGCTGCTGTTAAAGCTGTAACATACACTGGTTGGTGCGCTAGGTCGTTCATCGTCTCCATCATTTCATCTCCATGATGCCACTACTCTACCACCCCCTATATCCAGAAGTTTCCTTCTCATGCCCTAACTCTAAAAATCCGCCATCCTTCTACTGCTTTTCTCGTCGATTGTTGTGTGTTGATTCGTCCGCATCCTCCTCGTCGTTGTCGTTGTCGTTGATGTCGTCCTCGTCGTCATATCGTCGTTGAGTCGTCTGTTGAGGCTGGTGTTTTTTGGGTGGCTGACTGACTGACTAACTGCCTGACCCGACAATCTGACTACGGAATTTTTGCTTTATACTGGCTTTGGATATACCTATACCAGAAACAAGGCGGCAGCAGCATGCGGCTACTGATGATTCTATACTCTGGTAGATAGATGATGCCCTCTGTGGATGCTTCACACACACATAGCATAGATATATATCTCCCTACAAGATGGCATACTATTCTCGCTTCTGGGATTCGACTTTGGCTATGGCTATGGCTATGGCTATGGCTACAGCTACGGGGTTTCGGGTTGATCTCGCATCGGTTTTGGTTAAGGTTTTCCGTGTTCTATACACTCCTATCCTATCCCCGAAACCAAATGAGTGAGAATCCCAAAGAACAAACAAACAAAATACAAAAAAAAAAAAAAAAATGAAGAAATATCCGACCTGCTGAAAAAAAAGCCAGTAGCAACACCACACAGCTTTCGCATCGCAGAAAATAAAAGGAACCCAAGTATAATAGTGTATTCCCATGAAATGTACTCATCAGTACATAACATACATTTAGTACAAGTAGCGCCGCCGGAAGTGACGGTTTTGTTCGTCTCCCATTTTGTGCACATACATGTATACGTGTGAGAATGTGTTTGTGCAAATGACATTAAGCAAACTTTATCCCCACAATAAAAATAAAGTTCAACCGGTTAAAAGATTTTGTTGTTTTTTTTTTTTTTTTGTTTTACTTCAAATGGATTTGGATTTCCTCTTCGCGTCACCCGCAAACCTCAAAATTAAAATAAAATAAACACAAAAACTATTACGAATAAAAACACAGAAAAAAAAAAGAAAAACAGACCAACGTCAAATGAATTAAACAAAATTATGAACAATATTGTTTGTGGTTGTGATTTACGATTTTTTATTAAATTTGTGCATTTATGGAGAGTATCTCAATGAGAGTTTACAGTAATAATATAAAAATAAAATACACTTTCTAGATACTTTTAGTGTTGTTAGTGGAAAGTTTTTGCTTTGTTTGTTTATTTTTTTTTTTGTTTCTGTTGTAAGTGCTGCCCTCTACTACTTAGCACATAAAAATGCTTTCAGTTGGTGTGAGAATTTATTAGATTACTCAACACTCAGTGTATATTATATACTTTTTTTTTGTGAAGAACAGTTAAACTACAAAAACAACAAGGCTAGAAGGAAAAGAATACATACATGTGTACATACTCAGGGGTGCGATATCAGAGGTGACATTCATTCTTCAGCTTTTTCTTATTATTTTTTTTTCTCCTCCCTTACCCCCTCACACCCCGTCCTCCCGCCCCCGCCCCTTCTTCTTTTGATATTTTTTGTTTGTTTTTGTTTCTGTGTCGTATTGTGTCGGTTGTCTCTGTTATATCTGTCTTCTATAATATTGTAATTTTGTGAACTTAAATGTAATTAATTATTTATATGAGTACAGATAAATTTGGAACCTAGAATAAGAGAGAGAGAGAAAGAGTGAAATGGGAGGGGGTAAAAGGGGGTTATGTTGAAATATTGTGCCGCACATCACCACTGACGGACAACAACAAACCAACAAAAAAATATAAAATTTCTATCTTTTCGTTTTGTATCTGCTTTTTGCAACCAAAGGGATGAAAGCAGAAGTTTTTTTTTCTTTTTCTTATTTTTTTTTTTTCTTTATTTTTATTATTAAGGTAGGTGGGGGTGGTTGATGGCTGCTGACTGTTTTGTGTACACACAGCTTTATCTTGTACCGTAAGAGTAGGGGTTTGGGGTTGGTAATGGAAATGAAGATGGAGATGAGAAAATGGAAATGGGGTAAGGTGGCGGCAGAAGGATTTTTTTTTCTCTTAAAAAAAGAAAGATGGAGTTGAGCTGAAGGTATTTGAGTGTTTTTTTTTTTCTTTAAGTTTTTTTTTTTATTTTTGAAAAATCAATAATTTCATTTTCTACTTTATAATTTTTTTTCATTTTTTGTGTCCCTATGATTGTGTGTGCTCTTTCATATTTACACTTTAAAAAAGGGACTCTCTCTCTTTCTCTTATTATTATCGTCATCGTCAGAGCGCGTTTTATAAGTGTGTTTGCTTTTGTTGGTTGGGCAATGCCTAGGTATGAGTTCATATATTTACCTATAGCTAGTTACCTGTCTATAATGCAGGTAGGTTTACCTGCTTATGCACAAAATTACAATATTTTCTCTTTTAAAATTGCACAAAACTAATTACATATATATGTAAGTATTTAACTATCAAACATGTTGCAGTACATTAGATAGGTATAAAATTATATTTTTGCTTTCTTTTTCTTTGTTTCTTTTTAATGTTTTGATTATGTAATCAAAATATTTATTTATTTTGTTTGTTTTTAATTTTGTATTTCCAGAAAGCACGTAAAATATTTTCCATAACTACCTACATAGTTACCTGTAATGCTTATTATTGAAATTTGATTTTTTGTTTCAATTTGCGTGTTTATAACAAAATTGAATAGCATTGATTTTTATTTTTTGGCAAAGTAAGTTCTTATTTTTCCTTCAGTTTTGTATGTGTCTTATGTGGGCCTTACACGACACAATATTATTGTGCAATAATATTGTCCAAAAATATTGTGTGAAAAAGGGCCGCCCTTACACGGCTCAATATTACTGTGCAATATTTCTATGTCTCTTTGCTTTTTCTGTATCTGCTCGTTGTAGAAACGAAAAATATTGAGTAAAATTTCATTAAATATTAAACTTTTTTAATCACTCAATATATTGTGCAAACCGAAAATATTGTGCAATACAGCCCTTACATGGTCAATATTATTGCACAATACTGAGTATTGAGCAATAATTTTGTGTCGTGTAAGTCCGACATTAGGCAATATTTCCAAACCACGTATTTTTGTTTTGCTTTATACATTAAACAATGCTCGTAACGCACAAATGGGACGATATGACATTGTGACGCATTCACAAATCGCTTTCTTTAGTTGCTTTGGTAAGTCGTAAAATAAGACCACATTTTTGGCGACTTTCGACTACATTTCTATGTGGTTTTATGGGAAATTACGGAAGTCTTATGAAACTTCACCTTTTATACTTCTTTGTTCTACTAAAATGCCCTTAAGCGAATTTTTCATCGCAAATAAAAAGATTTTTGATATGGCATTTTTAAGTATGACGGGCTAGTTTTTGACTATAAACTATGTTCTACGGTTTCATTCTTACAAAGTTTTCTTTTATTTGAGCCCAGTACCATTTCTGTAGATAAAACATTTTCTAATAAGATACATGTTTTCAAAATACATATAGCAATAAAGAATGTATAACAGAAAGTAGTAGAAATTAAAAGTATATTAAGAGATTCTGAATGTTACCCATAATATTAATCAAACTATTAGAACGTGTTGATTAGGTCAACAAACAAAAAATTGAGGGGCGGAGTCGGGGTGCCTATATACAATTTTCTAAAAAAATAACTTTACATGTTCAAATAACTATTCAAAGACAACGGGAAGAAATAAAATGCATGACTGGGTCGTACGTACTTGCTCTTAGGGTCAAAGTTACTGTAGATGGTAAAGCTTCTTACATAAAGTTTTTAAAAATAAATAATTTTATAAGAAATAAAAAAAAAATTAAATTCATTAATAAAATGACATAAACAACTTCTTAAATTGTTTTGAGCTCAAAAAGTATGCCATTTGATTTAATCAAAAAAGATTAATTTAAAAAGTTGGTATGCCATTTTCAAGATAATATTATTGCACAATCTAAAACCCAAACCGTTTTCGAAAAATTGATTTTTCAAACATAAAAAAAAAAAATGAAAGATTTTAAAAAAATCCAAAAGTTTTTTTTTTTTAATTTGTAGGTATGTATATGAAATAATTTTAAAGTTGATACGGGGGTTTCGTATAAAAAAATTAATCAAAATTGGTTCAGTCGTTTAAATAAATGTCAAGAATTAAAAAAAAAGGTTTTATGGGATGTACCGTTAGTAGAATTTTTACAAACATTTCTTTCATTCCAAAAGTATGACCCCACTAACAAAAGCACAAACATTTTAATCAAGATCGTTAGAGCCGTTTTTGAAAAAAGCTAACTTTTGCTTAATTGTTATATGGCAAGTACCGTTAGTTTTAGTCCTAAAAAACATTCTATTTCCCCTCTAGGGCATCCCCAAAGACCCTAAACCACCAAGTTTCAAGAAAATCGGTTAAGCATTTTTGGCTTTAGCTCGAGGTATACACAGACAGACAGACAGACGGACTGAAAGACGGATAGACAAAGAATTGCAAGACCCACTTTTTTCGCATGCTCTATCATCGTAATGACATTTTTTATTGTTATCTTGAGTTCGATTTTTCTTACGAATCCTAAACTTGCCATATATTACCTACATATCGTAAGTTCCAAAAATACATTTTTGTAAAAGATATTCAATACGATTTGATAGGTACCTACATATATTCTAAGCAAAGCAACGGTTTTGCGTAAGCGAGACTTATCCCTAAAAAAAATGAACCAATATTCTTGGAGCATTGTGGGTTCCAAGGATATTGAGTCTTTTTAAAGGCCAATTTAAAACAAAAAAAAAAGCTAAAACTTTTGTTTTTTTGTTATTTACCATCGTAATTTTGTTATATTATAAAAAAAAAAACAAATCATTCTGCGGTATAATTTTAAAGATGTTAGCATTACAATAGGTACCTACCACAATAGGAACTATTTATTGTTTATTTGCAATTGAACGGCAAATTCGTTTCATCTTTTTTTTTCTTTTAATTTCATAAGAATGTGAAACAAGAATATAACAGGTATTTCTGTATTAAAACGACAATATTTAAAGACCATAAACATTAAGATTCGTTGCGTAGTTCATCAATTGCAACCGTTTCAATGCAACAAGATTCAAAAATCGATCGTGTTTTCTGAGTGTATTTTTTTTTATGTCTATCCAAAATTCTAGAATTGTTCTTTTTTGTATACCGCCATACCTAGCATTCTTCATAAATGAATATTTAGGTAAATATAATCGCCTTAACCTTCCAAATTCACGTCAAAGAAACGTGAATTAGAATAAAAATGTAAAAATCAAACAACAACAAAAAAAATTGCAAAGAAAAAATAATTACATTTTTATTAAATCCATTTACAAATTATATTTTGTAAACTCATTTGCTTATCGCTTTATTGCTAGTTCATAAATCATTTTCCCCTTCCATTCACACATTCAAATATTTACCACAATACATTTATACTTATTAAACTTACCTACAACAAATCAACACTCATTCAAACCTTAAAATAAAACAAACAAAATATTAATATAAAACAAAAAGAAAGGCAACCAAACGAAGCAAACAAATCTATATTATATTCTTATAAAACAATACACCTCATTTATACTACACAGCTTGTTGGTTGTAATGTATTTTATAGATACACATTCCGTCGCAGTGTTATGCGATTCTAATTTGGGTACCCATTTTAGTCTCATAGTTGCCTTCAAGCTTTCAAATACCTACATTTTATTTCACTCCTTGCTGTTATTTTTCTATTCTTTTCTTTTCTTCTATAAAAAGAATCTGTCTTAAAACAAAAATATTTGTTTATACAAAAATAGATTTATGTAAATCTACATTTATTTTATTTATTTATCTTATACATACCTATTTTTCTAAAAATATTATTTTGCAAATTTGTAGGTATTTTAAATTAGTCATACAATTTCTTAAGCTTATTTATCTACAAAACATAAATTACCATAGACCACAAATTAAATCTATGTAGTGAGTAGGTATCTACACTTAATCAGTAAGAATCCAACTCAATTAAAAGAGAAACCAGAAATGATGACAACAAAAATAAAATATATACAGTATCTCCTTAAAGACCGAACAACAAAAACAACTTATATGAAAAGAGAATGTGCGATGAAGAGACAAAATTGTCTGCATCCAACCAACCACCATTGCGCCACTGCCATATCGCCAGACAGACGAGGAAAATCTAAATCGTAAAACAATTTTCCATTCAAGTGCACAGAAGAAAATTCCTCGCATAGCCAACGTTCCCAACCAACACGCAGAACACGAACACGACAAGGCAAACTAAGCAGAATAAAAAAAGATGGCTGCTATGAACGCTGAGCGCCTGTTACATTGGCGGCTTTGAGATTTCTGTGTTACCTTGCTTATAATAGCGCTGCTGCCAATTTCGGCTTCGGTCTGCCTGCGCTGTCTGTCAACGTCACACCACACATGCGGCGCGGCAGCAACAGCAGCAGCGGCAGCCGGAACAGCATGAGCAGGAGCACGACACAGTCCCAAGTCCCAATGTTGTTGAAGAGTATTTTGCAAAAAATGAAAATAATTCGATGCTTTTCGGAATTCGCTTTGAAAATACAGACATTTTCTAACTTGCTCAGTCCGACTGGTTTTTATGCTCTCCCAGCATATTCCTCGAACATCGAATTTTACCTTCATCATTGGCTGGCCTGTTAAAAAGATCATAAATCTTGCGTTTTGTTCTCTCTATTATTATTATTCCCCTCTCTCGCCCCCTTACGGCCAAAAACATAAACACACTCATACAATTATACAGAGAGTATAAAACATTGCTAGTAAAAAGTATTTGTGTGTGTGTGTTATTTTGAAATGTTTTGAATGAATCCCCGAACAGCTGACAGGTTGTGTTGTGACTTGTCATCCACTAGTGGAGCCACTGTGCTGGTCATCGAACTGCTATCGAACTTGTTTGTTGCTCTCGTATCTGTCAGATACACAGCCACTTGACATCACACTTCTTTTGTTGAATGAAACAACAAACAGGGTTAACAAAAAGAGAGAGTATGATAAAATGCAGCCGAATAACAAGAGAACAACGATAATACGTAAAAACAAAACACGAGGGAGAGATAGAGAGAATGAGAGAGAGAGAGAGAGAGCCGGTTCGATGAGTTTATCTATCTAATTGTGTGTGCAATTCCAATTCGAATTCCGGCAAGTTGAGGCTTTGTGCGGTGTGTGCTGTTAGATTAGAGGGCACGACTCCGACTTCCGACACACAGCTGTTTTTCGCAGTAAATTAGAGGCGAAGGAGAATACAGCAAATCAGAGTAGAAGCAAAAGAAGAAAAAGAAATGAAATAAAAACAAAAATACGAACGAATGCATTGCCATAGAAGAATCAGAGAGTGTGGCAACTATGAGTTAAATAGGGTGACCTGGGGGTATGGTGGGATTGTGAACAGGGAAAATTCTGTGACGATGATGAAGTTTTTTTTTTATTTTTGTAGGTAGTTATATGCGCGGATATGCCCGGTGCTGGTTTTATGGAGTCGCTGTCGTCTACGTCGAGAGAAACGAATGACTGTGCAGACTGCAGACTTACCGACCGACCGAAATCAGACGAGCAAAATTGTGAAGATTATAAAAATGTATATAATAATGGCTGTTGGCGGTGGCGGGTAAATGTTGTTAGCTGGCAGCCTGGTAGTAGTCGTATTCGGTACTACGTCGGGTGTATTACGTATTTCGGAACTTTACTCCCGTTTTTGTGGGTTTTATTTTTGATCTGTCTATCTGTCGATGTCGGTCGGTTGTTCGTTGTTTGGTCGGTCGATAGGATCGGTTTATTTTGACCGATTAATTTATTATTTGTGTTTTTTTTTGTTCGTGTTTTTGTATTTATTTATTGACTGACGCCGCCATCTTTGTAGTCTTTATTTTATTTTTGTTTTATACATTGCTCCGTGAAGGTATTCAATTTATTTTTGCGCAGGCATACATATGTATATTTTCTTTTCGTTTTTTTTTTTTTTTATTTTGTAAACACACATCCCCTTTGTAGACTATTTTTATGATAATTTTGATGATGATATAGAGCTTTTATTTTAATTGATTTTTCGAGTGTTAGTAACAAATAAATGAGACAAGAGGTAAAGATAAAAAATTTCAAGAAGACAGAAAAAAAAGCAAACTGGAAGATGAATGATTTAAATTCAAATATGTACGATAATTTGCGTTTCAAGAATTGTTATGTGCTTTTAAGGAAGGGTTATTAATAACGATAACACTGACTTCATAATAACATTTCGAGGTAAAAAATTAATATTATATCACATAATCCATGGTTAAATGTGTAGTATCGAACCAATTTATTAGTGCTTTTCCTCAATTCTGTAGGATTTATTTGTGCCTTTTGAATATGCATAAATACTGTCTTTTAATATACATATTTATAAAGCAATTATTTATGCGTTGGGCGCCATTTAAAAACAAAAAAGAAATCTTTTTATGTACCTATTTGGATTAGTTTCGGTAAACATGCTGCCAAATATCAAATTGAACGAAATAATGATGGCTAAAAGTTGACACTAACATTGAAATATGTCGTATCTATGCGTTTGGCCATTGCTTTTTGTACAATTGTAGGTTCAACAATGTAGAAGATAAACATTTTGTCTTTTTATGCTGTGTTGGGCGCCATTTCAAATTATTTCTTGATTTTTTTAAGAAAGAACATAAAATTACAGCGTTTTATTGTTTACGCAATTGAACGGATAATTCGTTTCAGCGTTTTTTCTCACTAACCATGTGCAAGAAAGAGGTTATTTTCTGTTGCAACGACAAAATTTTAAGAACATTCCTACACATCAAGATCCGAGCGTAGTGGTTCAGGTGCAATGGACATTGGATTGTTGAGTTTCTTTTCAAATAAATGTATGAAGTAAATAATGGCACAATGTGCATCCCCTAACACTGGTTTTAAAATCATCATATATCTCCTGTCAGCTCTGTCTGTATGGAGATCCCGTTGGGCGCCACTTAAGCTTCTTGAAATAATTAATATTTTATTAATTTGAAATAGTTTTAAGAAACTTATGACTACTTAAATTAAATACTTGCGAAAAAGTTCTTATTAAACGTTTGAGATTAGGAAACAATCCTTCATTAGTGTTCAAAACAAAACACTTTTTCAAATAAATGTGCTTAAAACCAGGCAATCAGAAGTTTACTGTATTTACAGTTTATATCTTGGTGATGTCACAAGTGGTCTAAGATTATTGATTTCATCCTTTTTTAAACTTGAATTCCCATTTAAAGAGCCTCAGCACATTTAGTAAGCTCATGTTGGGCGCCATTTTAGAATATTTCAGAATATACATTAATTTCGCGCCCACATTATGAGTGATATGCTTTGTGTTTGTTCTTAACCAAAATGAATTTATGTCTGTTGGTAGTTCAAATAAAGCCTCATTTAAAAAAAGTCTATTTATTATTTTTTAAACTTAAGAAGAACACCTAGTTCACAACTACTGTCGAAGTATTATTTATTTAAGGTTTATGGAAATCAGAAGTTTGCTGTATTGACAGCTTTAATCATTGAACTGGTACTAGTTGAAAATAAAAAAGTGGTTTTAGATTCTTCGTTTTGAATCGTAAGCAGCATCCTCAGTAAGCTCACGTTGGGCGCCATTTCGTAAAATTTCTTAGTACGCATTTCTTTCGCGTCCACATTATAAGTAGATATACTTTATAGTTTTGTATTTATTCTTAAGCAAGAAGAACTCATGTAAGAAGAGATCTCACTTTGGGCGCCATTTTGAAAACTTGTTAAAATAATTTAAAGAAATATATGATTACATCAGAACTGCTACCTATACTAAGAAGATATTTTCAAAATAAATCAAAAGAATCTGTACATTTTGCTTCTTCAGAAAAAAATTAAATATTCAAGGAAAAAAAAAAATAAATCTCGTTACTCATCCGCCGCTGAAGAAGCTACACCAAATCCTGGAGATAAAGACAAAGAATAATTCTGTTGTGTACCTACTCTCCTTCGTGTGCAAAGTGTACGAAAAAAAAACAAAATCACCAACATAAAATGCAAAGAGCAAAACTAAACTAAAACAAAAAAAAAAAAATTACTTTCTCAGAATAATAAGTATCTACATTATATACCCTAACCAAGCAACAATCCAATCATATTAAACTTTTGTATTTGCTGCTTACCAGACCGATGAAGCGAGAGTATAAGAAATCGGAGGTTAGATGAGGTGAGGTGTGGTGCGGAGGCGAAGTAAGGTGAGGTGAGGATTCAGGCAGAGAGTATATCTACACAAAAAAAGTGTATCTAAGGAATTCGAAATTGATTTTTTTTCTGTTTTTTTTTTTTTATGTTCTTGTCTCTTGTCTCTCACCCGCGCCCAGTTTTAGTTGCTATATAGGTAGTACATACATATACCTAGTTATATGTATATCGTCGTCGATTTGATGATTATTTGACGCTCGTGTTACACAAGTGGATTGTTGTCGTTGTTTTTTTTTAAATATTATTATTCATTTTGATTTCATTCTGTTTGACCTCGAAAATTATATATACCTTATTTCTTTTTCTGTTTCAAAATCGATTAACGTTTCTATATCATTATTGTCATCTTTTTTCGTCATTGTCGTCGTTATTGCCGTTATTTGTATTGTTTATTGAAGTGAATTTAATTTATTTATTTTGTTTGTGTCTTTCCAAGTATAGATTCACATAAAAACTGATTTTTTGAAAAAAAAAAAAAAAACAAATGAAGGCTATCGAATGAAAAAAAAAATGTGAACCAGGATTAGATACCTATATCCTATAAGAAAGTGTTTTTTTTTTATACCTTTTTCTTTTACCTGGTTGGAAGAAAACAAACAGAAAAACAGACAAAGAAGTGAGTGAAAATAAAAAAAAATCAAGAAAAGACGAAAATAAAGGAAAGAAGTGAACAGAAAAAAAAACTAAAGGTAGAAGTGGTGAA
Organism: Meliscaeva auricollis; assembly: GCA_948107695.1. NCBI lineage: Eukaryota > Metazoa > Arthropoda > Insecta > Diptera > Syrphidae > Meliscaeva > Meliscaeva auricollis. The sequence continues at coordinate 15,774,814 of OX403617.1, read as the reverse complement.
AAGTAGTTGAACTTTATATTCGCGTAGCTACACACCTATGTGTATCTTTAACTAAACCATTCAACAACATCTCAACTTAACACGAAAAAACGTACTTATTTTTGCGTTAAATTCTGTGTGTCATCTGTCGTTTTTCGTTATGTGTTGCTGTTCCTGTTGTGTGTACCCACCTCCTTTCACACAGTGATTCGTGCATATGAAACCATCAGTTTTCATCAGTATTTATACTTATCTACCTACCATCTTTACTACTTTCGTCGTCCGTCGTCATCATCATCATCATACACACTACACCTCTATTTTGTTTAATTCGTTAATGGAAAATGTAGCAGCAGCTGGATAATAATGAGCGCATGCTATTTATATGTGAGTATATCCACTTACCTAACTACCTATATCGCTCTAAAAAAATATTTTTAAGATATTTTTATTATGAACATGGCCATAGAAAGAATGAAAGATATATTGTGTATCTTAGCAGCAATATAGCAGACACATCTATCCTAGACCTAAACCATGTTTGAAGGAATTTACATTCTGTTCTTGCGTTTTGATTTTTTTTTTGTTTCTCCTCCTTGTTGGATTTTTCCTGATTTTTTTTCGTTGTTGTTGTTTTTTTTCGATTTTTTCTTGAGTAGGTTTTTCAATGTTCCCCTACTCCTGAGGAACTGCGTTTCGTCGCTACTTGCCCCAACTTCCCCTTTTTTCCACCCTGGTCACAGTGCCTATTGTTGGTGTTGTTGTTGTTGTTGTTGTTGTTGGGCCATGTGCCTTGTTTCTATAGAGTTGTACCTATCTATAGTTGATGGCTCGATAGCTGCCTGCTGCTGCTGGTTAAAGATACATACATATCTTATTATTATTAGAGTATAGTGTTTAGTTGGCAAGTATTGGTTGTTGGAATTGGAATTGGTGCGGTCTTGTTTTTGTTCATATTCCTCTCATCATTTCCGCTTATTATTCTATCGTTGTTCTCTTTTTTTGAAACAACAACTAACACTTTGTATAATTCTTGTTTTTTTTTTTTTTGTTTTCTTTTGTATTTTTCTTCTTCTTCTTCTTCTTTTTCGTTTTCTGTACTCATGTAGTACAAGTACATAGTTATTATCGCGATGGTGCTTGCAGTTTTTGTGTAAATTTTTTGTCACTTTATTAACTACCACGACGACGTTCGTGCAAAACGGGATCCGGTCATTGTGAATATAATTGAATAAAAATATTGAAACAAAAAAGAATTCACCACACACATTCGTACAGTGGTGAAATGAATTAAAGTGAAGTGAATTGTGTACTTTATTTACCACACTGGAATATTGAACAAAAAAATTAATAAAAATAAAAAAAAAAATAAAGTGTAAACTCGCTGCTGTCATTAGTGTCAATGTGGAATTGCAAAGAGATAAACGAATCAGCAGTGAAAACATAGAGAGAGACCAATGCCCGGGGAAGAAGGTGCATTTTATAGTAGAGCAAAACTAAAAGTAGTGCGCACGAATTCGTTCCCTGTTGTCGGTTTTACGGTTTTAATTATAAAAACAAAAAAATTAACTACTTTGTGACAGTTCCTTATTTTATTTTTTTTTTTTCGTTTTCAACTGGCATAATTTTTTGTGCGTGGTTCTTTGTTAAATTATTATTTTTCCATACATTTATGTTCAAAACTACCTACATTTCCACACCACACACATTCATTGTGATAATTAAAAGTGTGTGAATGTGTATTGCTTTCTAATTTTTTTTTGTTTGTTTCAAACTAATTTTCTTGATAATTTATTAATTTAGTACGGCGCTGTAAGTGCACCACAATAATACCTACCTTCAACTGTCATTCATTTTATCAGTTCATGTACCTAGCTGTCACATTAAATGTTTATAACTTATTATTGTGAATTGTGAAGAAAAAAAAAAGAAAAAGAAAAATGGTGGCTTAGTTTTGCGGTACAAAAACAAAAAAAAAAAATTGTAATAATATAATTGAGTGTGCAGTTGCACTGAAAAGAAAATCAGTGTTAGATAAACGAATAACGAGTGTAATGAAGTATAATACCAACATCCCAATCCCCAATTGAATGTGTATATGTTCATACTTACACATAGTCTCTTATATACCTAAAGTAAAATTAAATTAAAAAAAAAAAACCCAAATAAAGTGCAACAGTGATCAATGGAAATTTGAATTAATTAAAGAAAAATATTGAAGTGTAAATGAAAAATTTTTGATTTTTCATTTTGTTTTTACATTTTGGGATTATTTTTTGCTGTCATGCAAAATTGGCATCAACAATCACAAACTCAACAATTTGATATTGTTCCTCATCATCATCATCAACATCTTCATCATCAGCATAATAGCAACAGCAATAACAACAATAACAATAACAACAATAATAATGGGATTTACTACTTATTTTATAAAGATTTTTATGTGAGTGTTATTTTTTGTTGTTGTTTTATTTATATTTCTATTAATGTAACTTGAACACATCAAGATAAGAATTTTTATATCGGAAATTTCAATTTGCAATCTTAAAATTTTCCCTGTACATTATGTATGTAGCTATGTTCATATATTTCTACATTCTTGACTAAACAAAAATTGTATAAATAAACGAAAAATAATAATTCAAGTTTAAATTATTTTTAATTGAGAGAGAGAATGAAATAATAATATTTTTCTTGATTTGGTGATGACAGCATTTATAGGAACCTATACTCTATATGTTTGTAATATATGTTGGTTGATTGTTGTCAAGTACATAATGTGTGTGTGTATGTACCCACCCTATATAATGTTTGCTTATGAATAAACAAAAAAAAAAAATATATCGCACTTTGTTTTAATTTCAAGGTCAAAAATTTACTTTTTCGTCGTGTTACCCAGAGCTACGGTTGTCAACTTATCGTTTTTTTTTTTCGTTGCTATTTGTAATTTGTTACATTTTATTACTTACAACAAGATTGAAATTTCGTTAAATACTTTCAACTGTGAGCAGACAGTAATTAATTTTTTATCTTTTTTTTTTTTAATTATTATAAAACTAAGTTGAAGTTTTATTTTTTTTCATTTTGAAAATAACCAAAAGTTTTATATTTCAATAAAACTTTTATCTTTTCCTACCATTTCACATACCTACATACTTGAAGTTCAACAACTATATAAATGTATTCCATGTAGATATTTACATTTATGGATGTATATATGGGGATTATAATGACCCACCTACTTTAAATGACAGCTGGCGCCCGACTATGTGATACATATATTATTTACAATGGGAAGAGGAATGCGGGTGGCCTCAATTAATTTTAGGTAAACGTACATGCATATGTATGTATACACATCATTATGTATGTTAGGTTGGAATAATGTAGATCGTGTCGTGACTAAAAGAATATAATAAAGATCAAATAATGATAAATATAACTATTGTCAGTTCTGTTCTTTTCGTGGCTATTTGCCATCTCTATGAGTTTTAAATTAATTAAAAAGGGTGCATACCTACAAAACAAAAAATAAAACTAAATTAAAATGTATAGTATTCATGTGATTTACACTAAACAGAATGTCCCAAAAGTAATGATCCACTATTGTTCAAACAACAAGTGTTTTTTATTTTAATTATAATTTGAATAAAATATACAAAAATCTACAAAATCACTTTAAGGCTTAAAACTGTAGTATATTTTAAATTGAGCTTAACTTTAGAAAATTATATGCATATCTAATTTTTTTGAAAACTGGAAAAATAGAGCAAGTTTTTGATTACTGTAAAATAGCTTCCATGTAGAGGAGAAAGTGTAAATATGCCACCCCCAAAACCTGGAATTTTGTCAATTGCACTGTTAGGTTTTTATTTGTTAAAAATAAGTTCTTCAATATTTTTCGATTGATTGGCACAAATCTATTGTATCTATTGCCACAATCCTATTGAAATAAACAGATTAATCTTCCTATTACGGTTGCCAATTTTTAATATGATATTTGACAATTATCATCAAAATTGATGAATCCGTATTATGGTTATCAAGTATCAATTTTTTTGATACAAGCTCAGATTAAAGAACTATTCTATGAATTGATATCTATCAAATTCGCAGTCAATTACAAATTCCTGGTTGATTCATTTTTATTTAGGTTTATTGCCTGTTTTCAATTGAGTTCTTACACTTTTTTAAGTACAATAAGATTCTTTTTAATAGAAAATACTTTTTCTATTACTACAAAGTACTTTCTTTATTATATTTTTTTTCTAGTTGTCAAATACTCGTGTAAAAATTATTATATATTTTCACTTGAATTTGCTACTTTTTTACCCAATAGAATTATTTTCTGGAGAAATGTTATAGCGAAGTAAATTTTATTAGAAAATGTGCGCTGAAGAAAATATTATTAAGTACCAAGTAATTTCACTGAAAAACGTGAACTACAATTTTTTTTTTTATTGTTTCTTAAATAAAAATACAAATAACTAGAAAAAAACATTTTAATATAGGAAATTAAGTTTCTTCTGAACAAAAGAATAACAAATAACCAAAATCTAATTCCAAAAACAAAAATATCAAATCAAATACGAATTAAAATTCACAATGCTCTTTAAATTTATCATTTTGCAAAAATTTCAATCAATTGATAAGTTTTGTCGTAAGTCAATCAATTGATATTTGAGAACCGTAATAAGGGTGTAAGTCTCTTTATGATATTGAAGAGTTTGCAAGCAAAGCTTTTTTGCTCTGGATGTGCACTTGTTAAAATTCTATTTTTCGATTTTTGACGTAGATTTGTCAACATTACTGATTGAAAAAGAACAACGCAATTTATTACCGACAACATGACTCTTTAACCCCTGTTTACCCTATTAAAAGATTAAAATAAAATGAATTTGTATATAAAAAGTAATAAAATAGTTTGTGGCCCTTACCATTAATTGATAGGAAATGTATTTTGTATAAAAATAAATAGTTAAAAAATAAAGCGAACATATGCGTCTCGAGCTTGTCCTTTATTTCTTCTCTCATTTAAGGAAATAAATAGTGTTTTTTGGTCTTAATTTAGTAAATGAAACAAGTTTTTTGAAATAAATATTAATGAGATCCTATCAAATAAATCAAATTGAAATAAAAGACAAAAATACTTTAAATACACTTTTTTCTTAATCGCCATAATCCCTTTTTTTTGTGTCCCCCAGAAGTTATACATCATGTAGATTTAAACTTCTTTAACATCAACTCATCAACGAACATAAAGTGGCAGGGATGCGCCTTCCGTTTCCGTAGCAGTTTCATTTACAACTAAACTCTGTGATGTGACTTTTCTTGTGTTTTTCTCTTCTTATTTTTTTTTTTTTTTGACTAAAAGATGGCGATGGGTTTGAATGTGGCGAAAAAATCTGAATTACGCTAAAAAGCAGCCATGATGGAAAAAATAAGCAAACACGCTAAATCTGTTGTAGAAGTTGTTGCAAACTAAAAAATAAAAAAAAATATAAAAAGAAAACTCCATGCTCAGTGTAGGTACCTACATTACATATATAAATACATACTGGTGTATATATATGTAAAAAAAAATATAAATGTAGGTACCTACTCTTTTATAAAGTAAATCGATAAAAAGAGCTTAACGGTCGCCGCGACGGACAACACAACGTCGCCTTTTATACGATGATGACGATGATAGTTGTGGGTCTTATGTCGTTTATTGTTGGTGTTTTTTGTTGTTGTTGTTGTTACCGATAGTCCAAATGAGAGGATAGGGTATATCTACAATATATGACACCAAGGGGTACAGAGAGTGTGTTTTGTTTGTGTTGTTGTTGTGATTGTTGTTAAATGGGAGGCAAGCAATTGCAAAATGGAGAAGAATTGTCGAAAAGCCATAGTTGGTGTATAGTTTAATCAGAGTCTGTATAGTGAATATAGAGATGGATAGAGATGGAAACTATTAGACGAAGCACTTATATGATATGATTCGTTCGTTGGTGAGATGTTGGATCCATGAAAGGGGGAATACTAAATATTGGGGCAGTGCGGAGAAAACAATTTCCAACAACAACAAAAAAAAAAACATTAACTAGCCTACACAGTGTCATCAAACCACCAAGTAGAAATATGTTCATAGTTGTTGCTTTCATCTTCTCTATTTCAACTACTATTTTCCACCGCGACTTTCTTTTGTATTTTGCTATTAAAAATGTGGTCTAAATTAATTCTCAAAAAATTAAAAAGTAAAAAGCAAAAAAAAAAAAATTGTTGTGGATTTTTATGTTTAACATGGATCAATGCTTTTCCAACTATATACAATATTTTCCTTGTATATTTTTTATATTTTTAAAACTTTTTATTTTCTATATGGGAAGAGTAGACAACTATGACAGGTGACGATTTTCTGGAAAATGAACTTCAGTTGTCAGGTTTATATACTTAATGACAGGTTAATGTCCAGCAATTATAAAATAAAAGTTTTCACTCCTCAATTTGTTTGACAGCTCATTTGTTGTTTTCTCTTTCTATCTTTTTTATAGTTTTTCTTCTGTTCCAAATGTTTGATGTTCTTGCATTTTTCATAGATATGAATTTGCGGTCTATTCACAAAGAAGGGTAAGGTAAGGTGGGGTAAGTGCGGCCTTGGCACCAAAACTATTGTTTGATTGAAAATAGAATTATTTATTCCTGAAAGTGTATACTATTTTGGGTTTAAATATGAAAAAAAATGAGTGAACCAACCCCAATACTAATTACCCACTTTAAGTAAAAGAATACAAGAGACATCAACTAAAATTTGAGCTCTTTACGTTGGTTTAAAGTCAAACTTTGGTTTTTATGGACCGCACTTACCGCACCTTATCTTATGTTTGTCTAGTTTTGACTGGACAGTTATTACCTGAACTAGTTTATTCGTAAAACTGGTAGACAATTGTATTTTGAGCGTTTTCTGTATTTCGATGCATTAAGTTTATAAATAATTTACAAATAAAACTCATCCTATTGATTGATGTACAAAGTTCATTTGAATTGTATTGTAATAAAATTTGAAAGGCGTTTGAAGGTCAAATTTAAACCTACTATTATAATGTATAGAAATGTATAAAAATCTCATTTTACGTCATTCCCACAAAACCTTTTTTACCTTACCTTAACATATCATAAGACGCCGCAATGCTTTTTGTTATAAGTTATACATATCAATAATCTAGTGTACATAATCTGCACATAATGTACAAATTTATGTATGTAGCTATTTTTACCTACATTCTACCCTATTAATTCTGTTCATAATCTTTTTTTGTTTTTTTTATTATTATAAAAATATCGAAACCAAAAGGGCAATAAAGAACATAATACTTACTCAGAATTGAAATGACAACAACAATTTCTAGAGAATTCTAATCGAATAAAACTGAAAACATTTGCAGAAGTGTATGTACAATATGTATGTACTTGTTAATTTTTTAGACAAACAATTTACGTAGGTACATCGTCACATTCTCTAGATGTTACAATGGGAAATTCAAAATTGAATTTCTAAAGAAAAAAAAGTGACAAGTAGTAATTTTAAGTTATAATAATACGTGAAAACGGTAGAAGAAGAAAAATCTAATTCTAGTTAAGGGACCACTAATAGGGTGTTTAATTTTGTAAGACAAATTTTTTTTGCACACTTTGAGGACTTCTGTGAAAGCAGGCAAAAAATACGATTCGTCAGTCTTAAGTAACGATTTTTATAAAAATAGGCCAAACATACGATTTTTAAATTTTAATTAAAAAAATAATAAATATATAGAAACTACAAAATTCAAATAGTACCACCTCCAATGAACTTTAAAACGACAAGTAGGTTACCTACTTGTAACACAAGTGAAATTGCTCAATTTTGTATGAAAAAATTTGTTTTATTTTACCTGTTGCAGGTTTTTCGAATTATCTTAAAAAGTACAGGTGTTTTGTCATTTTTGCACTTAACATTTTTATATATTTTTGTTTCCTCCAAAATAAAAAAAATAATAAAACGATATGTTTATTATGCATTTTTCCAAGGAGATTGACCTCAAAGTCAAAAAATAGCACGGACAGGAAAAATGAAACACCTTTGAAAATTTATATCTAAGCAATCAAAAAAGATATAAACATAATTTAAACGCAAAAAGGAGTATTTTTTTAAATTTTAAGTGCTCAACAATTTTTGAACCATTAGTATTAGCGGAGAAATTACCGTTAATGTGCACCAAGGCATACCTAAGCAGGTGTTTTCTTAAATCATCAATAAGTGATATCAACTTTAAAGATAGTAGGTACTTTACAGTACAACAAATTTTTTCTTCGCATATACCCCAGAATCACCCCTTAATTTTTCCTTGACTAATTACGGGACACCCTGTATAGAAATGTCTACCAGGCATCAAGTAAAGAAGACAAACAAAACTATAACTTCGAAATATTTGGGAAAATTTGCCAATTTTTGAAAAGGTGATGTTAATGATTTATTAAACCTACAGAGCTGCTGTTGCACTTAAATTGTATACAATTTTGTCTTCCTCAGAAGTTATAAGACTTGGTTAAAACTTGGTTTTACGCTACTGGTATGGGTATCTACCCTAAATAATAAATAAAAATCAGTGATGTTCAATTTTTTGCGACCTATACCCTACATTTTGTTGTTTTTTTTCTATGACTGGGCTATAACTTTCTCACAATGATCTCTTCAACCTTTCAAAGGGGTAGTTTTTCATTACAACTTTACTAACCTGCTCTAACACTATATTAATCCATTTTCATCACATAACACCCTATTTAACAGCTAGACTCTGTAATTTGTGTGTCTATATATTTTGTATGTGGTACATAAATATTAATTCAAAAAATCTTATATTTTAGATTGATTGTCTATCAAACAAAGGAATTGAAATGAAATAAAATCAAAGAAGAATTTATCAGAAATGCAGTAAACGCCCAATTTTTTTTTTTTTTTTTTTTTTTTTTCTCGATAAAATGTTGCTCATTTCGTCTTTTAAAAAGTAAAATGCATCATTTTCATTAGTAATTAAAATCTAAATATAGAATACTTTTGTTTTGGGGTAAAAAAAATAGTTTCAATTAATTTATGCATACTTTTCTTCTGTTTATTGAAAAAATAAAAAAAACATCACAGATGCGTGTCTAATATTTATATGACTCAAGCTATATAAAAAAAAAGTAAATATTTACAAGTAAATGTAATTAGTTATTCGTGTCACCTATTCAACTAGAAAATTGGTATTTATGTACATTAATCTATGTACTCTTTGTAAATACATACAAGTTCTACACGTAGATTATACATACATAAACTCATTCTAGAAGAAAAAAACTATGAAAGGGCAAGGATCTCCATTATAATCTGTTGTGGAAAGGAAATGTGAAGAAATATTTATGACGCAATTTCAACCCACAGTTTTAAGAGGGTTGGAATTATGGAAAAAACAAGATACGTTTTTAATACGCATTTAATAAACTTGTTACAGGTTTCAACTTTTGTTTGTATCCTTTTCATTCTTTTTTCTCAAAAACCTTTGCAAGTAAAAAAGGCAACACAGTCAACTCCGCTTAATTGGGTCTATATTTTCAATAATCGTTATTAGAAGGTTTAATTTTTTTTCGGTCGACATAAATACTCCTAGGTCTCAATATTCTTTTGCAGTTTATAGTACACGGAAAAAAAAAACATGATAAATGATAATCAAATGGAATTTGTATTAAATTAAGTGTATTTCTGCTTGGTTTTTTGCTAAGAAGACTACTACCATGAAACAATTAGAAAACCATCTTAATTTCGAATTTCATATGCTTCGAAGCTTATTTTTAAGAGAATCTGTTTATTTTAATAAGAATCCATTTTAATTTTAACAGATTTAAAGTGGATCACATTTATTTTAATATGAAATCTTTTTACTTAGTTTAGATTGTAAATAAAAGGAGCATCATTTAAAATGACTTATTTTTCTCCGTGTAGTAATTGGCAATGTCCTTCTAGAAAATTGATTTTCTTTTTCCATCTATTCTCCCTACCAATCAGAAAAAGAAATATACCTAGAATAATTAAATTTTATCACATTTATAACGTCTGTTAATGCAGCCATTGTTGGTGTTTTGATTTATTTCGTTTGTTTCTATTTTTATGATGACGTAAATGTCACTCACTCACACATATTCAAAGCAAAGTGCAATCACATCATCACATTATGTGTTTTCGACTTGTCTTTGTTTAATTTAACTTAAATAAAATTGAAAAAAAAAAATAAAAACTGAAAATGTTCGCCCTTGTAGCTGCAATGGTTTCAATTTGTGTGTCTCTTATGCCTTTCTCTATATCTTCTTCCTTTTTTTAAGAGTATTTATTGAATTTTGTTGTTGTTTTTGTTTATTTTAAATTGATTAAATCATTTACTTACCTACCAATATGGATACAGCAATCTCTTGTCATCGTTGAAGTCGTCGGTAGTCGGTCGTCGGCGGTGGGCAATCTGTATACAGTAAATCTCATTTGATTAGATGCACTTTTAGTGTTTTTTTTTAGACTCAGCTATTTATTTATTTGTTGGTATCTTCTCGAATGGTGTACCCAAATGCACCTGTTGCATTTAATAATTTTGTCAATAGGTCGCTTGCTAGCATAAGTACAAACTGCAAAAAGGCTTATTATTGTACTGAATTAAGTACTATTGAGCCTTTCCAAGTACGCAAGTACCACTTTTCAATTTTCATTACTATTTGTACAATTTACAAATTTGAAGAGCCTTAAAGAAAAACCAATCAAGATATATTTGAAGAGCTTAGAAGATAAAGGTTCAAGGTGTAAATTTGTTTAAATGTTGCCTTTATCTCATAAAGTTTCAGTACAATTTTGCCTTTTTCAGTACTATTTTGATTCAATTTTCAGTACAATTGAAAAAGTCTATTTTCCACACTGAGTACAACATTTCAGCACAATTCTCTGAAGAAAAGGCTTTACAATTAGTTATGGACAAATATTCCTAGCGACTTTAACAGTAGTACCCCTTTGTGAGCTGGTTAGTGCGATGGACTACCACGCCGGAGGTCTGGGTTCGATTCCCAGCCATGGCACTTTGATTTTTATTTATATCAGGGGTACCTACTACTTCTTGCGATGAATTGATATAACCTTCAAAATCACTACTTGTACCGAAAAGTGCATTTCAACTAGCCGTTCGGAACCAGCAGAAAATTGTAGGTCCCCTCCATTCTTGCCAAACTACACGCACACAGAAATGGTTGGTAGTCAGTCACTAGGCCTTATGTAGGCTTAGGTGGTTGTCAGGAAAACTTCTTTGTGGCTCTAAAAGAAGGTAAATAATCTACTCCAGTATTCCATTATACCTTGGAGAAAAGATTTTTATTCAGCAGTTGATAGCAGGCCGACTAAATTCAAAAACAAACAAAATTTGGTGTCGAATGTATTGATAACATGTTTTTCTTATGGATATACATATTGTTTTTGTGATTTGATGTCTATGCAAGGGCTTGAACCCACCATACTAGACTTACTCAGGATCAGGTCTTAAATCACTGGCACCAAAAACAGTATCGGCCTGTGTTATGTTTCTGAAATCATCTTGGAAATGACCTTGTTAATTCTTCATTGGTATAGGTACTCTTACCCACAATTGTTGTATGATTCTTTAAGGTAATGACACTCTGGAAGTTTTTTGCAGCTGTCAATGGCCACTTTTGAAATTGTTTCCAGAATAAGGGGGCCCGCGAAAACCTTTTAAAAATTGAGCGGAGCCAAATTCATTACTTCATAAAAAAGTTTTCTGATAATCAACGGAAATACTCGGTCATAAAAATCTTTCTTAGTGATCATGAGGACTTTTATCTGGAGATTGAGGAGAATATCGAAAAGGGTCACGTGCCCATGGGTCGTTGCCCATACAAAATATGCATACAAATTTCTCTCAAGCAGGCTTAATATTTTCATGTAAAGTGAATTCATTAGCTCGAATATCTTCCTATATTGGATTAGAGGAAAAATTCTGAAATCCGAAATCCCGAAAACTCAAAATCCAGAAATACATAAAATTTCGAAATCTCAGAATCTGTAAAACCCTAAATCCAGAAAAAACAGTTTTTTTCAAAAAAAATAAACAAAAATCCAATTTATACGTGACTACGCCTTACCAAGTGATCTGCAGTGTTGATATGTATGTATGAATGTACCTCAAAAGCGTATTCATGTACCTAGGGTATGTTATTCGAAATATAGCTTTTTTCTACTTCAACATATACACATAAAACTTTGTCACCTTTACCTCATCTTTTGTTTTGTGATAATCTTCGTTATTAGCAGCATTTCAAGTCGAAAACTAAATCGAAGGAATAATAATATTTACGACTTATGTTGTTTTCTCACCCAGTTAAGTTATTGTCAAGTTAAAGAAAAAAAAAAACAACAACATCAACATAAAAGTCAAATCAAACGGGGAGTGTGTGTTTTGTGTATATTTTAATTTGTTCGCTCTTGCTCTTCTCCTCCTCCTCCTTAATAATTCCGCATCTCCCCTATTATCTACTCGGGTATATACTATAGCATATAATGTGTACATACTTACCTACCCATCGACTTATTATGTATCTCAAACAAAAAAAAAAGACCAAGAAAAAGAAATCCTTCTATGTACCTCTACCTACCAGTATTTGAATATAAATTAATTTTTTTTTTTGTATATTCTGTGAATACTGAATGCTCGTCGTCGTCTGAATCTGAATCTGGTGAATCTGAAAAATAAAAGATATAAATGTACCTAACCTAAACACATTCGAGAGTCGAGAGAAAGATGTAAATGGACAACAAGGTCTAATTAAAATGAACAAATACCGCTGTTGCCGTAACACTCACTCGGTTGAGTTAAAGTGGAATAAAACAGCAGCAGCCTCAGTTTCAGCATTATCATTGTGTGTCCGTATCTATATATGGAAGTTTGTAGTCGACGATTTTTTTTTTTTTTTTGATCAGCGCGCCCGAGTAAATAATATATATATTTGAGAATTTTTGTATATAATGACGTAAGCACATGCCACGTAGCTTAAAAGTGTAGAAATGATTATTTTTATTTTTTTTCATGCTTCTCATTCGTTATTCCTTTATTAAAAGTATCTCAACTGCCGGAACATGGCGGAATATCACATTTTGCGTATAAGTATCTATATTTTTTTTTTTTTTTTGTTCAACATCATCATCATCTTCATCATCATCGTTGTCGTCGTCGATTTTCCTTCTATATGTATCTATCGTATGTTGTATTTTGTATAGTATATTAAGCAATATCAAGAAGGCAAATAGATACATATATATATTCGTATCTATATACATTTTGCGAAAAAAAAAACAAAAGACACCATTTCCTTTGTTATTGCGGCTGTTAATATTAATCTCATGATTTGAAATCTTTTTTTTTTTCTTCTTTCATTTGTTTCTCTCTATTACCTGAGATATAAATAATAAATGAAAGCTTATTGTGCCATATAGGTAGGCCTGATGCATAAAGGTAAAGATACACAATTTACACGAAGAAGCTCTCATTTAAATCACACAAATGACAAGCGTATGTACGTATTTATGGTGTTATTTTAATCTTTCTAATCCCATTGTACTTGTATAGATACCTACTTTTATACTTTAATTCGAAACATCTGCCTGTAATATTGTATTTTTTCTTCAATCGGTCTTTTATCTTTTGTAATAAGATACGTTTGTAGTATATACCATGTACGGTACGGTACCTGTTCAAGAAAGAAAAACAAATCATTTCAGCAAATATCAAATGTTGGAATTTATATTTTATGGAAAAACCCAAGATTTTAAGTAAAGTAGAGTTTCTATTGTTTTGATTTTTGTTTGTTTCTTTAAACAAATTTGGTCTAAGGGCGGAACCCTGTGGCTATATCTATAAATTCTTTAATAGTTTTTTCAATGTTACACATTTAAAACCACAATTAGAAGACTTGTTGTTCAATTTGAATAGTTTTTAAATTGAGTAGACCATAAGGTCCTTAAAATGGGGTATTTCAATTTGGTGTTTATCAAAGAAAGGGTTGATGTTATTCAATGATTCAAATATTCAGCCGGAATGATAAACTTCTCAGAAATCTACTCGATCCGTATCTAGATCATATTTCAATTAGTATTCCAGGTTTATGAACTGTATTATCCAACCACGAAACTACATTGCCATTTGTTCAAACTGACCCGAGATTAATGTCATTATTGACATTTACTATAAGCCGAAGCCTACATTTAAAAAATGTAGGAACTATGTTATCAACGGCCTCTAACTTTTGCACCTGTGACAAAAGTGATTGTCACTAATTTCCGAGCTCGGTAATATTTAGTAATGAATAGCTAGGAGCCTTTTGTTGCTAACTTGGTTCCCAAAATTAATGGGATCCCCCTTCTATCAAAGGTTCGCAATTACGACATAAAAGTTGTGTACCCAATATTGGAGGAAAAAAAAATTGATGAGATTGATAAAAATCAAGACAAAACATTCAGGTTCTCAAAAAATAAAAAAAAAATAAGATATAGCTAAAAAAACTTTTAGTTAAAGCTACCACTTCACTTACACGCCATTCTTTAATGATTTTTAAGAATGTATTTTAGTATTAGTCAATTAGTCCCCGATTTCGTAGAATTTTCTTCGACTGTGATTTGCAATGCAATTATTGTTACTTTTCGAAGAATATGTGCAATTCTGTTCGCCTTTTCTACGAAGTTCATGGCTTTAAAAAAATAAGGTTTAAAATTATTTACGAACGTACAAATTCAACCTACCTGTGAAAGTCAATGTGATTTTCCTCGAATAAAAACATATAGAATACACATTTGAGCTGAATAGTAGTAGCTAAAAGCAGCTGAATGTAGTGTTTCTCCATGTTCAACAGAATTTCGAACGCAGACTGCCTTTCCCGCGTACAGCTATTGAAATTGTGTCTATTCCATTCGTAAAGACAATATTTCCAAGATATTGGAAATTTACTGGTTTTATGGACCTGAAACAGAGTCCATGCTTTTAGCACGAGCTGAGCCTATATAGCAACAAGCTTCTTACAAAATCTTCGGACCAGTGGACTTGGGCACTTTCTTAAAGTATACAATGTTTTTATTCATAGATTTTAAAAGAGTGGGAGACAAAACGGAGCCTTGAGGCAAACCAGCTTCTTGTGTTTTGTAGTTTGAGACTCAATTAATCCAATATTACTTGATTCAAACTTCAAACTTCCGGAAGGTAATTTCGTTCTTCAACAACGAATAAATGCATTTTCTTAAGAAATGTCAAACTTTATCAATATTTTGGATTAACTGTTCTTCAGTGAACCTGGATAGTTACTTAGATATATTTCATTCTTCCAGAAATCTTTATTTGAAAAAGGATTCGTAACATGACACATAGGAACTCAAGTACCTACTGGAACCAAATTGTCGAGAAAGTAAATAAGGTTTCTCTAATGAAGAGTCGTTTTGTTGAAAATGAGCTTTAGAACCGCAGACGATGTATTAATTTATCTGAATCTTATAATATTATAAATGTGAAAATTAGTTTCGTATGTTTGTGACAGTATAAAGGCTATAATACATGTCTGATTTCAATAAAACTTTCGTGAAGATATATGCATCGTTCCATGCACTGAGAGAACAAATCGATTGCGGCAAACGAAAAAGTTGCCCAAACGACTTTTTCGTTTGCTGGACAATTTTTCGGTTTCTTTTGCAGCAAATTGGCGGGGATTGTATTAACTTTCCAGCAAATGATTTTCATTTAATTCAAAGGATTTTCACTAGCCGCAAACGAAAACAAAAATAGTATTTCTCTGAGTGTGGGGAAAAAAAAGTTAAACTATATATTTTTTTTTTCAAAATATTAGTAATTTACAAGAATAGATGAAGTTAATCCACGTTCACTATTGACCTAACGTTACATTACGTTATAATATGTAATCGTGGGGACTACCTTAAGTTTTCTATCCTCGTCTGAATCATCCATCTATAACCGAGGCAGATAAAGGGAAGTACAAATACAAATTTGGATCTCCTTGAATTTCTCTGAAGTTTAGATGACGACCAATTAAAATGTTATTTTCTCCATAATCTATGAAATCATTAAGAAAATGCTAGAAAAATTGCAAGCTTCACACATTTAAAATTGCAGCTATCAAAAAATCAAACAAAAGAATGAGTCAAGGCGATGCATCATAATCGAATGACTCCATACAAGCAATACACTCCAAAGATATCCTCAAAATAAGGTCTTCTTTATTGATGATTGAAGTTCATTGTGAATAAAAAATTACAATTCGTCAGCATTTTTGGTGATCGTTGAATATGTGATCCATGAATATTATATATATTAGTCATATATGGCAAAAGTGAAGAACAAAGATAAAACTTATAGAAGAAGTTAAGCAAGAACAAAAATTCTTCGTGCTAATCATTCTCTGGAAGCTTCTAGATCAAATTGTTGTTTGAGGACAAGTTTTTTTTTGCATCTCTATAGTTCTTTTATATGCAAACCAAAAAAAGAAATAAAATCGGTCGGTATAGGTAGGTAGGTAGGTACTCGTGGTATATAACTCTTCCTTTTTAGATGGGTATAGAACAAATAGGCGCGAGCGTTCTAGATAATTGTAAGAGACAAAGTATTACTGCGAACCTACCTGGCTATGTACTAAAATAAAGGAAGAAAAAAAAGAATACCTCAAAAGGTATGAAGCTAGGTGCTGCTGACTGTATAGGTACATAGAAGAGACCAAGTTATTAACAATCCAGGTGCATTATATAGTAAACAAGGGAGGAGGATATCTGCATGAATGCACGAATTTCAACAACAACGACATCCATCGCAACGAAAAGCATCAGGAGGTCCTCTATAACTGCATAAAACAACCTTGCCCAGGTGAGAGATGTGTGCGTTGTTGCAATGCAACGTTGAACGTTCGTTGGTTCGTTTTGCTCCTGCACAGCACAGCATACACACATTCGATGAATTATGATAACAAAATATATAAATGTGTGTTTCTGTTCGACTCTACACACTTAACATCCTAAGTCAGGGAATAAAGCTCATTCGCTCCGGAACCGTTGTTGGTTGTTGGAATGGATGCTGGTGGGCGGAGGAGCTCTCAAAATAAGAGTAGAGCGGGGAGTGTTGCTGCACAGTGCAATAGCAACACCAGAACCGGAAGAAATGCACGCAGCAATAAGAGAAGACCTCCACTAAAATATCTATAGGTGCAAGTTACATACACCACATAAAGATGCATATATACAAAATATCCCACGGAAGCTTTTTAGCTATGCTAACTTTTGTAACAGTTACAGAGAGGGCGGGGGACGGGGACGAAAGATGCGGGACAAAACCGTATTGCTGCATTTGGAAGCTATGCGTTTTTTTCTTGTTATTTTTTTGTATTTTTTTTTTTGTATTTTGTTCAGTCCTGGGCGCTTGGCCTGCCCTCTCTCTGTCATTCTTGTCTCTCAGGCATTTCAATATACTGTAGTTATGTTTATTTTGGTATTTTGTGTCTATCCATACCTCCACATATAAATGTATGTATCTAGATGAGGATGGATAGAAGGGGGGATGCAATATGCAATGCCACCATAAATAGCAACAACAACGACAACAGATTGTGGAAAAATTAATTGTATCTATGTGCGCCACATGAAGCTGATGATGATGATGATGAAGGAAGGTACCAGAGCTTCACTGCACTTCAACTATACAAAATGGAAGTACGAGGGTATGCACTATACGATACGCACACATACTTAGATCAGCAGCAGCAGTAGCAGCAAAAATTAATACAAAAAAAAAAACAAGATGAGAACATTTTCGCTCGCTCTGTTGCCAAGTTCCAATATTTTTTCTTTTTTTATTTGATTTTGTTGGTTGCATCGCGTTTTTTTTTTGTTTTTTGAAGTTTATGCGTGTGCTTGGAATTTTATTAAAATCCTTTTTTGGTAATGACTACCGCCAGCTGTAAAAAAACAAAGAAACAAAAGGGGTAACGATGATACTGATGCCATCGACAACACAACGACAACGACGCAGTTATAACAAGTTAAATATTGCATACCAACATAAAATTGTAGCAATGAGATAAGTGCACAAATGTTGAAAATTTTAACAAAATGCAGCTGCAATTATGTATATTGGAAAATAGTCATTTACCAATATTCCTTTTTCGAGAAGATTAATTTTCAAGCTAAATACACCTTATTTGGTTGAAAAGTATAAATTTCATTGCATGTTGATTCTGTTTCGTTTTTGAATCTTAGAACCTGGAGGATGACACGCCCCTTGAATTAATAATATCGAATTTTCAAATTTTTCCATTTTGTTTTCCCATGTGTTGTTCCACAAAAGCGGACACGTGTATTTGAACAAAAAAAAAAAAGTTTCTACGAATCTTAATTCTCGTTTCTAACATATTCTTGTTAGAAAATCAAAAATTTAGTTTTTCGATGATAAATTAAATTTCTGTGTTACTGGAAATTGATACAAAAAAAACTTCATGCAATTAGATTTACTGGTTTAGATTTTATATTTTTAACACCGCTTCTCGTTAAACTGGAACTACTTTATACCCTCAAACGTCATTTCACTAACGTTTTGCACACTTAAAGCGTTTACTCAACAAAATGGGGTTGATAGTTTCTAGCTTTTAATTATTTTGACGGTATATTTAATAAAAAAAATATGTTTTTAATGGAATTTTAACCCAAAAACAGCTTTTGAACCCATTTTTTTTTTAAATGGCGACTAATGCAGAACTGTCAAATGGCGACTATTCAGCAGAAAGAACTAAAACAACTATAAAATGCGCCAGTATGAAAACTCCACCAAAACTTTCCAGATAACCCCCGTTTGTTCCAAAAAAATGACTAGACTGTAAATAGGCTTAAAAATTTGTTTGAAAAATGTAGTTGTTCAACAAGTTTCTGTTATGTATATAATATAATGTGCTATATGCCTAGCCCCTAGATCCTAACTTGTATTAGAATCAATATGAACACTATCAATATGTTAAGTTTGTAATTAGTCTTAAGCTCAGTCTTGTAAGTCATCTCAATAAAATAACATCTTAGCTCTTATCTCTGGCTGTCTTTTATTATGTACTGTGTATGTACATGACATTTTGGCGACGAGGATGTATGATCGGTTATAACAATTTTAATGATCATTAACTTATAATCCGAAAAAAAAATTAAGAACCCGTATTAATGATCATGTGATTTGATAAAACGGTGTGTGAAACAGTTTCAAAGTCAGCAGATCAAGTGCAAAATATTAAAACGAAAAAAAAAAACTATGGGTATCGAAGATAAAACTATTGCCAGTAAAATGAGTGTTGGTAATTTCCGTGGAAATATCGATCCATTTTTAATCGATAAAGACGATTTTGAACAATATGCAGATCGATTAAAGCATATTTTTGTGTTAAATTCGATTGGTGATTCTGCAGATGAGGAGAAACAAAAAGTGTCCATTTTTGTGTCTTTTGTGGGAGCTGATTTATATAAAATCCTCCGGACACTTATTGCTCCAAAATCAGAATGGGATTTCTCCTATAATGAGCTAATAAAAATAATGAAGCAATACTTCAAACCAAAATTAAATGTGAGAGCCGAGCGTTTCAAATTCATGTCTCGAAAACAAAGAGATGGCGAAACTTTACAAGATTTTGTCGTGGAGCTAAAGTCAATTGCCGAAAATTGCGAATATGGTGCTTTCTTGGATCAGGCACTGTCCGACAAGTTCATTTGGTCTCAAAGGAGTGCCGACATACAGCGAAAGCTTCTTAATGAACCATTGAACAAAACTTTTAATGAAATATTTGAATCTGCGCAAACAATGGAATCAACTCAAAAAGATGTGAAAGACATTCAATCGACTTTTCCGTCTATGAATGTGCATGGTGACCAGAATTGGGTTGGGCGAAGCAAATTTAGAATGGGAAATTCTAATCATCGACGTATCGCCTCGAAAAGCAAGGGAAGAAATCATGACCACGACGGTAGTCGTGCTGCACCGAGAAGGTCCAACGAAAAAATCACGTGCTTTCGATGTCAAAAAGAGGGACACTATGCGTATGACTGTGGTAACAATAGAGTAAGGCATGCAAATACTAACAGTAGATCTAGAAATAAAAATTATAAAAAAGTCAATTACGTTGATAGTGAAGAACAAATGTTATCAAATTTAACTTTAGGCAATATTGCAATAAATTCCTTAGGTTCAGGGTATTTAGAACCACTTATTATTCCATTGATGGTGAACAATATTAAGATAAATATGGAGGTTGATTCTGGTGCGTGTCTTTCTATTCTCTCTGAACGCATGTATTTAAAGTGGTTTAAAAGTTGTGTATTAAAGCCATTTGATAAAACTCTTAATGTCATTACAGGTGGAAATGTTGTTGTTGTTGGGGCTGTTGAAGTTGTTGTGAACGTTTTGTTTGATGATAAAACGTACTGCCTGGATTTGGTTGTGGTTAGAACCGAGAAGGATTTTACACCTCTTATGGGAAGAAATTGGTTAAACGCTATTTTTACGAAATGGAGGGATCATTTTAAGGTAAATAGCATTAAACAACCTCGTGATGAGGTTAGGAACGAAATTTTGAAAGCTTTTCCACAAGTTTTCGATAATAATTATTTTGGGATGATAAAGGATCACGTTGCAGAGATTGTGCTTGATGTTAACGCATCCCCTATCTTCCATAAGCCATATACGGTCCCATATGGATTACGTGAAAGGGTTGAGAAAGAGCTCGGTAGGCTTGTTGAAGTAGGCATCTTAAAACCAGTAAGGTACAGCGAGTGGGCCACACCAATTGTGGTTGTGGAAAAAAAAGATGGAACCATACGAATCTGTATGGACTGTAAGTCGACCATTAACAAGTATGTTAGAGCGGATCATTATCCGATTCCACGAATCGACGACATCTTGGGTAGTTTTGAAGGTTGCTCCTTCTTTTGTATTCTTGATTTAGCTGGGGCATTTCAGCAAGTTGCATTATCAGAACAGTCGCAAAAGTATGTGACAATAAACACTGACAAGGGTTTGTTTCAGTACACTAGGCTTCCATTCGGAATAAAAAGTGCACCCTCGATTTTTCAGTGTGTCATAGATGACATTTTAAAGGGTCTAAAGTTTGTGAGAGGGTATATAGATGACATCATCATCGGTGGTGGAACTTTAGATGATTGTAAGGCAAATTTGATTGAGGTTTTGCGTAGGTTTAATCAATTAAACGTTAAGGTGCGTATCGATAAGTGTCAGTTTTTTGAATCATCGGTTGAATATCTGGGCCATGAGATTAATGGAGATGGAATTCATCCAAAGGCAGATATGATGAAGGCAATAGTTAACGCTCCAGCTCCCGTTGATGTTACTTCGTTAAAAGCATATTTAGGTCTGTTAAATTTCTATAACAAATTCATTCCAAATCTTTCCGCTCGATTAGCTCCCTTGTATGAACTCTTGAGAAAAGAGAAACCTTTTGATTGGAATCAAGATTGCGAAAAAGTCTTTAACGAAAGTAAATTTTGGTTGTATGACAATAATATGTTAGTACACTACTCGCCAGATAAAGCCCTCGGCATAGTCTGTGACGCAAGCTCATATGGTGTGGGTGGTGTATTATTTCACATCGAAAATAATGATGAAGAGCGTCCTATTATGTTCGTGTCGAGCACTTTATCAAGTGCTGAGAAAAATTATTCTCAAATAGAGCGAGAAGCTCTCGCGGTGATTTTCAGTGTAAAACGTTTTCACAAATATATATACGGTCGTAAAATTATAATTTATAGTGACCATAAACCGCTTGAGAACATATTTGGTGAAAAAAAGAATAATGCCATAGCCGCTGCAAGATTGCAACGATGGGCTCTAATACTTTCACAGTACGATTACAAGATCGTTTATAGAAAAGGAAGCGCTATGAATAACGCTGACGCCTTATCACGGTTGCCTATGAACGAGCCAACTGAAGTGTCTAGTTATATGATAAATTTTTTTAACATTGCGGGTAATTTACCCTTGAATGCAAATGATATTGCAACTGAAACATCGAAAGATAATACTTTGAGCAAAGTTTTTACTTTTGTGCGCTCCGAATGGCCAAATAATTTTGAAAATAAAATGTTGCAAAAACTCAGTAGTAGAAAATTTGAGTTTTCTATTTCGGATGAAGGGTGTTTGCTGTTAGGTTGTCGAGTAGTTATTCCGAATGCATTAAGGGGAAAAATGTAAGAACTTTTACATGAAGGCCATCTGGGTGT
Organism: Meliscaeva auricollis; assembly: GCA_948107695.1. NCBI lineage: Eukaryota > Metazoa > Arthropoda > Insecta > Diptera > Syrphidae > Meliscaeva > Meliscaeva auricollis. The sequence goes on along the minus strand of OX403617.1, from coordinate 15,752,484 downwards.
TGTCCGTATGAAGGAGCTCGCTAGAAGTACTATGTGGTGGTTAAATTTAGATCGTGACATCGAACACTATGTCCGAACGTGTGACGCATGTCAGCAGGAAAGTAAAAGACCTGGCCTTGTTCCGTTGTCATCTTGGCCAGTTACTTCATTCCCTTTCGAGAGAATACATATAGATTTCCTACATTTTAAAAATAAAGTATTTTTACTAATGGTAGACACTTTCTCGCGATGGATTGATGTTCATATTATGAACAAAACGACAGCAATTAATGTCATATCAATATTTAGAAAAGTTTTTTGTATTTTTGGTCTCCCGAAGGAGATTGTATCCAATATTTAGAAAAGTTTTTTGTATTTTTGGTCTCCCGAAGGAGATTGTATCCGACAATGGTCCACCATTTTCGTCAGTGGAACTTCAAAATTTTTGTAAGGCAAATAACATTATTTTAACTAAGACACCGCCATATAACCCCCAATCAAATGGAAGTGCTGAGAGAGCAGTCCAAACTTTGAAATCAAGTTTAAAAAAATATTTTCATGATCATAAGATCAAAAATTTACCTATAGAGAATCATCTTGAAAATTTTCTATTTAAATACCGAAATGTTCCTTCAACTACAACAAATAATACACCATCAAATTTAATTTTTAGATACAATCCGCGAACTATTTTAGATGCTATCAAACCTACAGATAATAAACTAAACAAAAGAGATAATTCAAATACGTTGAATGAAAATAGTAAAACCGAGTCTAACGAAGACCAAAATCCAAAATTAACAAAATCTTTAAGAAATAAACAACAACAACAGAAACAAAAACAACAACAAAAACACAAAGTAACTAAAAACAAAAATAATGAATTCAATAAAAATCAAACTGTTTGGTATCGCTGTAGTTATAACAATTTTGTACGGTGGACACCAGCTGTTATACATGACAAAATTTCAAGAGTAGTATATTTCATAAAATTAAATGGTACTATTCGAAAAGCTCATGGTCATCAGTTGAGACCAAGAGTTTTAAGAAAGGTAACATTCGATTCAAGTTATAATAATGCAGATTCTGAATTATTAAATCCAAAATTAAAAGAAGAGGGAAGCTCTATGCATGAATATAAAGCAGAGGATAGAAATGATAGTACTACGAGTACACCTATAGCTTCGAGTAAAGGTACAAGAATCAGAAGAAAACCAATACGATATCCTGAAATGTACGTATGAATAATTGCTTCATATATTTTGGAATAAATCAAATTGTTTATTATAAAAAAAAATAATAATTAAAATTATATATATATAGCTACAAAAATAAGGATTAACGAAATGAAAAAATGTATATGAAATTTATTTGATACTATAATGAAATAAGATAAAATACAAAAAAAAATAAGAATTATTTAAATGAAATAGGAATTTATTGGAAATTATTTTAAATATTTAAAATATTGTTTGAATTATTATTATTTGAAATGAATTAAAATTATTTATAATGTTCTAATCGAAAATACCTGAAATAACTGAATTTAAAAAAATATACACACATTATAACCAGTAAACAAAAACTTAAGGAGAAAGGAGTGTTATGTATATAATATAATGTGCTATATGCCTAGCCCCTAGATCCTAACTTGTATTAGAATCAATATGAACACTATCAATATGTTAAGTTTGTAATTAGTCTTAAGCTCAGTCTTGTAAGTCATCTCAATAAAATAACATCTTAGCTCTTATCTCTGGCTGTCTTTTATTATGTACTGTGTATGTACATGACAGTTTCGAAAAAAACTCAAAATTTTGAGAAATACAAAACCAATGACTTCTTGAAAAATTGTTTCAGATTATTGCCTATCTGTACCTACTATCAATCCTCTAATATTGGCGAAATTTAGAGAATTTGCTTTCCAAAAAAAAAATTCTGCGAACCATTTTTGGTCTTCTTTCGTATTCTAGTGATAATTTTTGTTCTCCGTGAACAAATGTCATTTGATGGCCGTAAATTGATGGTTTCTTCCATCAAAAACTAATATGATTTTTTAATTGCTATATAGGGCAAGTATTGGCTTCGTGTAAAAAAAAATCGAGGTTTTAATCAAAACCAACATTACGACGATGAAGAAGACTAAAAAAATGTTTTCTTCATGCCATCCGTCGCGTCGGTCTGTGCGTCTGTGCGCCAGTGCGCCCGTGCGTCAAATTTCCATTGCCCAAACGCGTGAACGGATTGTCTTCAAATTTGTTAGAGATAATGTTTATGTAGTTTCAAAACTTTATTTTTTTTTTGTTTTTGGATATTTCATCTAGAACAGGTACCTCCCATACAACATTTTTGAGTTATTCGATTTTTTTCGAAAACGACTCCAACGATTTTGATTAAACTTTTTGATATGATAACTTTAACACCGACAACGGCAAACTAATCAGCATAAAAAATAAACCTAAATTTAATGATAACTCGTTAAAAAAAAGAAGATTTATAAAATGAAAGATTTTTGCGTTAAATAGTATTTATTTATTAGATCAAATACATTCCATTTTCAAATCATCTCAACTATTTAGTATACCATGAAGAGTAGGTATACCCATATATTCGAAAAGGATGTTAATGTTATATCACTCTTAAAACATCTTCGATGCTTAATCTCGTATCAAATCAATCGATTTCTCGACTTCCTCACCACCACCACCGAAACTGAATCCTTCACTCGAATATAGAAATTAATTACCCTAAATGAGAGCGGTCTCCTCTCAAAGTTCGCCAATCACTAATACTATGCGATGCTTTAGGTATTGCCGGGCCGAACCGGGTTGGCTTGTATATTCTAGAAATTTGCTTTCAATTGTCTGCCTGATTAATACCACTTAAACGTGTGTATTTGTGGATAATACTATTTTATCAAGTTTTTTTTTTTTTGGGAACTACTATACAACACTCCTCCTCTCTCTCGCAAGCTACACCTACCTATTGTTTTGTATATTTATCTGTGACACACGACACAGGACGACCTTAGTATAGAGTTGTAGGTACCTCAAATAGTATAGGGCTGTGCTGCTGTTGATGTACAAGTGTACTACAATTTTGGTTCCATTTTCGTTGTTGGTTGTTATGGGTAACTTTCCTACATATATGGCTGATGATGGCGCTGCTGGCTGTCGTCTTCGTCCTTTGCTCCATCCACACTATATTATATGTTATGAATGTGTGTTTGCGGCATTGATACACATATGCTTCGTAGTCGACGTCGTCGTCGTTGTCGTTTTGAATCCCGGCCCGGGAAAGAGTGCGAGTATAGTCGGCCAGAACTGTGTTTGTTGTTTCAGCCATATTTAAATAAGTTGGAGCCCCGGCCGGATGGCTTTATATTGGTTTATCTTTCATTTGAACATTGAAATTCAGATATTGATTTGCCATTTATGCCTCATGGGAGAGGGAGTTGCACGAGTTATAGCTTTGGGAGCCAGTTGAAGGTGGGTGAGTGCCGAGTCGATGGAAGAGGAGTGAGAGAGTTGGATGTTTTTGGGTCGCTCACTCTGTTTTTGGTTCGTTGATGGTGATGATGATTCAGAACAACAACAAAACAACAACAACAAAAAATAAGGATTGTATATTGTAGAGAAGCCATAACACACAAACACACACATATTACTAAACAAGCATACACACTCATAGATATATTTCAGATACGAGAAATCCTTAAGCGCTCTCCTTTGAAATCTTATTAATATTCCATGTCTCCAACGCAAATATTACCCGCCCAAGTGGTTGTGGGAGATTCAAGGATTTAGGTAACTGACTGCTGCTGCTGCTACTGCTGAAGAAGAAGAAGAAAACAACGAAGAAGTAAAAGAGACTTTAAAGGACGACGAAGTGAGGAGAACGCCTATACCTACCTACCTATAGTTAGTTGTTGGTTAACATGGTTAGGTACATTGTTTCGTTTCAATTAATTGTACCACCTACTGGATGCTGATGTGTTTCCATACCATAGTGTATAGTATCCTTTATAGTTGTAACTAAATAGCATCATATAGAGCGGAGCCATCATTTTTCGCTCGGCTGCTAAATAGAACAGTCAGTACAAAACCGCACCCCATCCCTTATACAAAACAGCAATTCGGAGTTGAAGCTCATTTTTATACCACTTAGATGATTGAGCTTAGTTTCTGCTGTTCTGAGTTGGTATGTGCTTCATCAAATCCGTCAGATGGCTGGCTTATACATCTCTATACGATGCGATGGCAAGAATGAGATGTGAGAAGAATGTTCTCTGTGCATGCGGACATCACATCATATATAGGTATATGAATGCTCGGCGCTGTTTCCTCGACATTTTGTATGTTATATCCCCAATACGTTTTATCCTTTGTGCATATTTGTTCTGTTTCGTCCTCTTTCATCCTTGACACCGCGCTCATGCCACCATACACCAATGCCGCAACTTTAACAACGACGACGACAACGACGACGGCGATGACGACGACGACGACGGCAGCGGAGGTAGTGGTCTTCTATCTGTGTATTGGTATGGTAGGGTGTAGCGGACCCAGGGGTGGGAGAGTGGGTATAGGAGGTATTTGTCGGTAAAGTGATGGTGGTGGATTTTATTAGATTTTTCCCAGATATATCTACGTTTGTTGTATAGGATATTCGTGAAAATTTTCGGAAACATTCGGTTAAAGAGGATATTTGTTGCGAAGGACATTGCAAAAGGTTGAAAATTTTGTTCGTTATTCGTTTCGTTTCATCTAGATATTTATATAGTAGGTAGGTAGTTATATATATATATAAATGTATGTAGGTAGAGAGTACTCATTCTTTTAATACATAATGTACAGCGACGAAAATGAACATTTTATTTTTGTTCCTTTATCGTGGATGGGTTGGTGGGTGAGTGGGTGGCTGGGTGAATAGGTGCGGAAGTGGGTGGATTGTGTGCGCTTTTCGAGTATACACGCCGCGAGAGTTCTATTTTATCGGTTTTAAAAGAAAATACATATTAAATTTGGGTGTGGCTGATGCGGATGAAAACTCTAGTACAAATAAAAAAAAACTTAAAAAAAAGAGGTGCAAATAAGAAGAATCTTAATTAAAAGCAAAGACTTTGTTTTTTTTTTTTTTATTTACCTCGAAGTTATGTGTTCACAAGAAAATCCTTACTTCCGTTTGTTTTATCTTGGAGAATAGTTCTGTTCAAATTAAATTCTTTAAAAGCTTAAGGACATTCATTATACTCCCTTGAGTCCCTTTTGGAATATTTTCTTAGAATGCTGGTCATCGTGTCCAATAATAATGACATCTCATTGACAGAGATGTCTTCTTCTTTCTTTCTTTTTTGTCGAAAGTCTCTCAATGCATTGCTCAGCAGACTCAGTAAAATATATTTTATGTCCAAATTTTAATATGTACTTTGGTCCAGCAAATTTCGTGGTTAAAATTAGCAAAAGTATTTAAAATCCTTGACCTAAAAAACACCAAATGTCAAAACTTCACACATTCTAATAATTGCCTAATTAAAGTTATTGGCCCTTTCTTATATTCAGACACTAATGTTGACCATTAGTTAGATGTAAGGTTAAAATAAAATGCAGAACTTCAACAGAATTGTACCAATAAACAATTAAACCCTCTCATTAACAAATCTCCACACTTTCTTTCAATCTACTACAATTTGCATCAAACTTGCTGTCAAATTAATGTCAAGCTTTGCTTCGTTCTAAAAAAATAACTATTTGAAAATATGATTCAAATGTTTCTCTGTTTAAATTTGTTTAAACAATCCTTTTACATGATAAAGGTGTTTAAATAAGAAGAAAAATGTTTAAGTATAAATGATTAATTCATTCCTTGGACACTACAGGTTGTTTTTATTGTTTCTTTATTGTTTCAAATAAATTCTTAGCTCTTACAGATTCACTATACAAAATATGGCAGATATAATAGAATAAATGAATGGCAGTGTATCGGCTGGAACGAATAAAGTTATAAACAAGATACAAATACATAAAAAAATCGAGCTGTCAAATTTATTTGGGTGCCTTAAAAGTGCTGCCACTTTCCTTTTCACTAGTACGAATTTCAGTGCTTAAAGTATCCTAGTTGATTTATAGAGCTTGAATGATTTCAATTTAATTCTGCTTAAATTTAACCCGAATTTAGCAAACACTAGTATATTATGTCGAAAAATTACATAATATTTTTACATCGCAGTTAAGGTGAAATCCTTTACTAAAAGAGGAAAAGCTCTTTTCCCGTTTTTTTTTAGAAAAAATTGCACCTTTTTACCCACGAACTTTACTGTGCACTCACGTATTTTGTAAGTGCCTAAACTCGTTTTGTTGGTGCGACCTCGGTATGTTATCAATATATAATTTCTAGGGTTATTCATGCAACCTGGTAAACTCTTGGTAAACGTGGTAAAGTGCTGAATCTGGTAAATGAACTGTCATTTCCATACAAATTTTGACATGTTTTCCACATATACCAGGCTTACCACATTCACAAAAGTTGCATGAATACTCCTTTTGTAGAGGACATAAAATGTATACATGTTTACTGTATGATCAATATTTATTCATTTCCTGATCGGTGGATACCATATTTATAATGGCTAAAGAGAAGTCTAAACGAAAATTGGAATAATTTAATAATACAAACTAAAATCACGACATTACTATAGAAAAATAATTTTTATTATATGACAATGAATCCAGTATGTATTTCCAAGTTCTTATTCTGGCTGCAGTAATGTACTTCTATTTAGTTGTTCATTGGAAAGAAATTTTAATAATAAGAGAGTACATTTAAGTACTTACTACAAAATAAAGTACGAAAAAATAGCATCAGAAGCAACACTTGTGTGACATTTCAACCACTTATTAGCTTAGTGTTCGACTTTAAACATAGCTTTCTTACCATTAAATGTTGACCTTTTACTAGTGATTAATCTGGAGACTAAATTCATTATTGGTATATGCTTTTTCAAAAGTGTGGAGATTTTAATTTAAGCTGTTACTAAATTTGATTATTAGTAAGGCACATTTTGTGTCCCACATGTTAAATTGCTAAAATTCCGACCCAAAAACCCATTATTGGAAAGTGTGTAGTAACAAAGTTTTCCAAAGCGATGTCAAAAATTGTGGAATTAAATGCTTAAAAAAAATCGTGGTAAATTTCCTTGTTCAAAAGTCCAAATATGGTAGATAAGAAACCAATTTTTATCTTAATTTTTTTGCTTGCTGTGTCAACACACAAAAATTAAACACCCACATACATGAAAATATATTAGTAAATTAGCCATAAGAATGTCAAATTAAGGTTAAATAAAATGCTCTTTTATAACCCCTGGAGGGAGAGAGCTTAATTATGTTCATTCCTTCCCGTTTGGTTATCGATCGTTTAAAAATATAGTTGATACATAAATGCATTCGCTTTTGCCAACACTTTATTTAATTCACCATCATCAACCGCATTCGATGTCATGTGCCAAACCAATCATATATATCCTTTTTTTTATTCATTTCTGTTCGTCCTTGTTCCTCCTCTGCTCTTTAGTGTAAAAAAAAAACAAAACATGCCATTGTCTTCTCTTTTATGTCATGTCCTTTGTTAAGGGTTCACGCTATTATCCATGCAAATTATTCTGTGTAAAAATGAGGTAAAGTTAAGACGAGCAGTAAACGAAGTTGATTTTCGTTTATTAATTCATTTTGTGCGCTTTTACACACATGTGAAAAAGTGAGTACTTTCTCCGTTGGAGTTGGAGTTTAGCTGTCAGTATGGTGTGCATGTGTGAAAAGTGATAACTACACGCAAAAGGATATGTGAGCAATTTCTGTTGTTTTTTTTTTTGTTTCTTTTATTTCGTTTTGATAAAAATATATTTACATAAGTAGTAGACACTTTTGCTTATAAAATTTGTATCCTTGCTCTTTGTGTGGTTGTCTATATGGAGGATAAATACAATCATATAAATGTTCAACCGGTAAACGCGTGTGTGGTAAAAAGTTAAGTCCTATACCACGTCATCATAGTCGTCCTCGTCAGTCGTCACCGTTACCGTCACCTTTACTACCCAACCGCGCCCGATTATACCACACCGGAGGCACACTGATAATAATGAGCAGGATGGAGAAGGAGCGGGTGTGGGGTGGGGGTGGGAAACCTTTTTATTGTGTTCATTCGCCTCATTCTTTGTCATGTCCTCTCCACACACCTTTTTCTTGTTTCTTTTAACTTTGTTTTGTTTTCTTATTTTCATGTTTTTTTTTGCTCATATTTTGTCAGTGATTGGGGATACTGTTGGGTTTGGTGTGAGGGGTGGGGGTAAGGCTCAAGCCTGTCCCTAAGAACCCTCCTATAGATAGATACATTTCATGCATAACAGTTGCCTTTTTTTCTCTTCATAACATCAGTGTCGTGGGGGTGTGGGTCGTTGGAGGTTGTAGGTTTTAGGGTGGTTTTTGGGTTGAGGAGGATGGTTTGTTGGTGGCGTTTGTCGTCGAATTGAGGGTTGGGGGATGGTATGGATATAGCTAGCTCTCGCCTCGTTGATGGTAGTAGTGATGTTGAAAAACTTAAAGGTTCCTGGAAAATTGTGTTATATCGTTCTTTCATTTTTAAAGAGAAACGTGTAAGATTTTTCTCCTTCAAGGGTTGCTTTTCTATACTTTTTGCTGTGAAAGAGTTATATATATTTTTTTTCCTTCATTTTTTTTTATTATTATTTTTGTACTTTACTGTGCGCCTTCTCATCTTTTCTTTGGACAAGTTTTGCGGAAAGTTTTATATATGGGTTGATGTGATGTGAGTTTCATTTTGAACACGGTCTACTAGAGGGTTGAAATTGCGATGCAATTAACTCGAAAGCTTTTTATTATTTTTTTTTGTTTTGTTCATATATACTTATATTTTATTCGTACATATATACATTTTATTATACACATTATACTCGTTTATATGTATAATGTTTTTATTAACTTAAAGAAAGAAAGAAAAAAAAACTAATTAATTTTGTGTGCTTTACTCATAATGTTTTTTTTTGTCTCTTTTCAGGTAAGATTTGAACTTTCAATTTGATTTGCGTAATTGTGTAAATAAGAAATAAAAACAAAAATTCCAGAAATGATTCGATATTATGTAAGTACCTACCTAGAAACTTTTTTGTTATAACCTTTTAAACGAATTTGGTGGAATAATATACAAATACATACATAAACTTGAACATTTTTTCTTTTTTGTGCTAAGGATATATTCAGACAAAATGTATGTGTGGTGCTTGGTGCCTACATGTAAATATATTTATATTTCTGTATGTAGCTAAACATACCTTTTTTGAGGAAAAAAGATTCAGTTCGTTTAAACATAAGGACATTTTTGTGATGCATGTTGAGTTTTTTGGTTTCTTCCTCGCAAATTGAATTGACAGCTAAGTTTTTCAAAAAATACAAATGTTTTACGTTTATTTAGTAATTTCGAATAGTTTTCAGTCATTAAATAAGCATTGCAAGATGCAGCAAGTTACAAATATTACAAATAATCAAGAAAATCTGAACAAATACGGGGTTTTCCAATAATTGTTTTCATTAAAAATATCACCATACATTTAAAAATTCCATAGTTATTGGAATGTACACTGAAAAAAAAAGCCTTTAATTTGAAGGACCTTGCCCCTTGGACCTTTTTATACTCTTGATATTGAGAAAGGTTGATAATGATGTAAAAAGAGTATTCACAGAAAAATCAATAAAAAATTTTTTTTCTATTTTTCAAAAAGGACTGATTTTTTATATATTTTTCAAATTTTCTTGTGAAGAATTGGTTAAGACATAAATTACTTTAAGAATTACTTTAGAAATATGAAATGCAGTTCTTTCACATTTCATCAACAGTTGTGTAACAAAGTATTTACCAGTGAAGAAATTTGACGGTAAACGCACCACAAAAAAAAAGGGGTTTTGACATGTTTATATTACCATATCTCAAAAAAGTGATGTGCTAGTGTAGTTTTGACTTCAGATTCGGATTCTTTAAAACAGTATATTTTGGTTTGATGGCGATTTTCGTTGCAGACCAGTGTAATTGGTCATAACTTCTAAAATAAATTAAAATAAATGACGTAGAAAAATTATATTGGTATCAAATTAAAAGTATATATCTTTTTATTTAACTTCGATAAATTAAGATTACGTGACGTACACTTTTTAATACGGCTGGAAAGCTTATTTGATTACATTTAATTACATACAAAATATAGAAGCAAAACACTCTTAAAAAAGTCACAAACCATATCTTTAGAGTAGAGAAGACCGCTTCTAAGTTAAAAAAGTAGTTAATTTTCATTCATAATAAACATGACACATGATAAACATGACACACGATGTTGAGTGCACGTGTAAACCAGCTCACCAATGGAATTGGCCCATCTAAAAGCTTTATTAAAAAATCATCCCATATCAACGATAGACGTCAGACAAATGTAAAGAAAAAAACATTCTCGTAAACGGCGATTAAATCACAGCGATTCTCAAACTCCTTGGAACCAGATTTTTGGTCCTCGTTCAGAAATGATTTTTTTTACAATTTTTGCGTTTTTACATCGACTAATAGCTGTAAAATAGTATTTAATAAAATATTTTCAATCACCTTTACTATTTTTCCAAAAATTCATGTCGATATTGCAATTTTCGTGAAGTCCAACTTTGTACATCAATTTAAGAGCCACTTCTTAAAAGAAAATTGGGTGAGTCGATAGTGGTTTATGTTTTTCAAAAACTGTCGACATTTATGCAGTTTTCAGAAGTGTATAACACTTTCGGAAAAAAGGATATTAGATATTGAAGTTGAACTTTTATTTTTTTTGTAATGTAACTTTGGCTTAATAACTTGGGGCAGATGGGTTAATGGCAAGGTGGTTTCGTTGGTCGGTAATTCAGTTCATTAGGTGAGTTCAGTCATTCACGTACCTACCTATGTACCTACAAACTTTATTTTCAGAATGTTTTCGGATAGGTTCGTTTACCGTTATCCAGCAATCTCACCAAACAAAGTATTATTAAAGATAGTACCTATTATAGGTAGATATAGGTTAGTGAATAGGTGCAGTATTCACAATCGGTGCATTCACTTAAAGAGTGATCTGATAAGCCAATATTTTTCCTGTTTTTTGTCTTTGTTTTATTTTTCTGTTATGTCACATATTTGTCCCTCAACTCGTTTACCATCCGTGAAATGGGGAGCAATAAGGTGGACAGAAAAAAAGAAGAGAAATAAAAGATAGCACACATTACATACCTACTTACATGTATTATTTCAATGAATGCAGTCGGCCATGTTTATTTTTATATACCTACATACAAACGTATGTACATATATACCTGGGTATGTAAGTTTTCGATTGAAATAGAGTGCGACATATTTAGTTGCATCGTCGCACTAACTGAAAAAAAAATATAATATATCTTTATCCAGTTTTTGTTCTTCTGTTTTTTGTTTTCTTTTCTATAAAATCACCAGCTGAATAGATGGACAGATAAACAGGGAGAACGAAAAAGTAGGAGGACAGTGAATGAATAAAAGCAAACAAAGGCTAAATCTTCTTGAAAATGCATAAGAACAAAAAGAAAATATTAAAAAAAAAAAATCGGAGTAAAAACAAATTAAATTGATACATGCATACATACTAACCATACCGACATATAGCATAAACAGAAAAAATATAAAAGAAGATACACATTTATTAATTCAGATTTCGCTTTTGCATCCATAAAGTGGTTGTAAGCTTGTATCAGCAAAAAAAAAATTAAAAAAAAAACCGCAGCCATTTTGATTTTTTTGTTATCTTCCATAGATTTGATGATGACATAAATGAAAATATCCATCTATATGTAGGTACTTGCAAACGTACAAAACGGTCTTGTATGTATGTAGGTATGTACTATGTGCTCATATGTATGTACGTACGAATGTTAAAATTGAGTTTTTTTTTTCTTTTAGCTGCATAAACTTTTTGCTTATTGCTCTTCTTCTTCTTCTTCTATACCTACTTCTTTTTCGTTTCGAGTTTTGTGTATAACCATCGAGCTGTCGTCGCCATTGTGTGACTCTCCTTCTATTCCCTATTGCGCTGCCCCTCCGACCGTCCACCCAACATAACTTACCATGAACATCACCCCGCCTCACCACCCATTCGTATCTATATATATATTTCTCCCTCGGTCCGTTCATGGCAACTCATTTTTCTGTCTTTGCAAAGACACAAATTCCGTTCAAATCGAACCGAGAAATTCGCTTAAAATCTGCGAAATTGTACATGAAATTCGAAATTCATTCGCTGCTGTTGTTGCTGCTGCTGCTGCTGCTGCCGCACCGCATCGCACACGTTATATATATATACCTGGGTACCTACCTACCTAGCTAAGAGAGTGTTTTATCTATAGATATATGTCTGCACAACAAACCAGCACCCTGCCTGATGATGATGGTATATCTATCTATAGATATCTAAGGTGAATTTGTGTATACATAAGTTTATAAGTAAAAAAAAAAACAAAAACAACAAACCAAAGATATATTCTATAAACACAACAACAAACAAAATAAAACATATTTCTTCATTTTCGTATTATTTCTCCGAGAGTCGTGGCATATTTTTACATGAATTTCATTCCTTTTTATCATATAGCTTTCCATATCTCTCTAAGCAAACGTCAAGCGCTTGACGACGACCTACACAAAAGTTAAATACATGTAAAAAAAATCTAATGGATGAATATTACCTTTTGCCTATTATATTTTTGGATTTCAATAACATTGCATTGTGATTTTTCATGTTGCAGTTGTTTTAACTCTCAGATTCGTTTGGGTTGTGTTGTTTATTGATTTCAGTCTTCATGGATTTTTAAACATTTTTAGTAGATTGTATTGAATGCACTCGAATGATAAGCTTCTGGGTTGCCATACATCATTTTGATTTTTGATAGCCGGTCCAAAAGAATTGTGTTTGAGGGCCTAAACAATTATTGATTTACCATACAAATTTAGTTCTAATATAAAAATTGAAATTAAATCTTCTTAAAATCTTCTTGCAAGAAAAAAAAAATCAAATCAAACATACCTTTTTTTACTTGGTTTTACTTTGCTGAACGCAAACTTAAGTCAAGGAACGGTAAGATGATGCAGATTTTTCAATACTAAGTGTTACTTAAGTTTCTTATATTGGTATGGTAACTAACGTCTCACTTATGTAACGGAATATAAAACTGTCTCTTATTCAAGAAAACTTGCTGTTTTAGGTCCAGTTTCACAGTCGATTAAGTGGCACTTATGTGGTTACTATTAGAAACTTAAGTGACACATTGTGTTTACAACACCCAGTTGTTGAAAGAAGAAAGAAGAAGGTCGAAAAGTTTCTACACTTGAAAGCAGAAAGACTTTTCAAAAGATTTTTGAGCGGTTTGTTTTTAATACAAGTATACTCAGAAAAGTAATTTGCTATACTGTTCATTTAATCTTATTTGATTCCCTGAACGCACTCATTGAAAAAATCATCGCTGAATTCCTGAATGCGGTACTATTTTTTTACACAATTAGATCTGTTGCAAAGAGCTAATGCATTGCAGGTAAGGTAGTGTTAAAAGTTATGATGTGTGCATTTTGTTGACAACCCATATGACATGTTCATGTTATTGAAGTTCTTGAGAGAATTTTAAATACCTTCTACTTACTTATACAAATATGAACAGAAACATTGAGAACTCTGTGGCACATTATTATTTGTTAATTTTAGCATTGAATTCCTTTTGCTTTCAATTAATTGACACCAAATTTTATATTTTTGTATTTTCTTGGCGTTTTCGTTTTTAATAAAAAAATAAATGAAACAAATATAAATAAATTAAAACGTACACGCTGACCGAGTAAACAGGAATGAAAAACTTATCGTTTACTTATACAATAGTTCTGCATTATTTATTGTAGATTATTTTATTTTTCTAAAGTCTTACATTTACAATTGCATTTTTAAATGCACTCAATATGAAACAAACGCACTTTATTTACAAAAAAAAATATTTAAAAAGGATGCTTTTTTCATTTTGTTTTTCAAATTGCAATGAAAAGCACCTACATGAATATAACTGTCGAGTACATAGGATTTTTTTGTGTGTTTTATATAACCCCAGGGATGCATTCGCGGTGCACATTGCACATGAATATACTATAAGCATCCCATTGGAATAGCAGCAGCTTCAGCAGCAACCCACTTTATGTGAGGGGGCCATTGTGTATAGTGTCCTGTGTGCAAAAAAGGACTTCTTATACCGCCTGCTCTGCAGATATAAGTCTTTGTTCTGCCTATATTCTCTGCAATCGTGTTGTCGTCGTCTACTGCCTTGGTAAAATACTGCAGCTTATTTCATAGAATATTGATGTGTAACTTTGTTTATATTTTTTTTTTTTGCCTTCTCTGTTCATGCACCATCTCAACTTTTGTTTTGCTTATTCTCTTAAAGGATAAGTATTGTGTCATGGAAAAATTCAAAAACTGCCATGAACAGATAAACGTTAAATAACAGCTAAATTTACAAACAAGTTTGATTCACAATGGGAACAAATTCACAGTGATTTGTGAAAAATCTAAATGTAAAAGCAAACATACCTTATAAAAAAAAATTGGACATCTCTGTCTAACAATGAAGTTCGAGTAAGATAAAGTACAGAGACATCAAAATGGTAACACCGTCAATAGTGCAGGAAATAAAACTTCCGCCTGTAAATAGAAATACCTTAACACAATGACGGAATCAAGCAAAATTAATACTTCCGAATTCCGAAACTATTTATTTTTTGTATCAAAAATAAATAAGTTTGGAAAAATGTGCACTCTTTTCACTAAAAAAATGTTACGATCGGGAAAATTATGTTTCCAAAATTAATCCATGAGCCATCAAATGACGTATTCGAAAATAGATTGTGATTGATTCACAATAATTGTTGTTTTATTATGAGTAAGAATGCACGACTTTGGTGTTTTAGATACATTTTTTGTGGTGGGCGGAAGATGGGGATACATAAGCAGAATTTTATTCATGGCTGGTTTAGTTTTTTTTTCAATTCACTCCAGTTATCCCCCACACACACTATGCGAGCTTTATAAAGCTCAAGAGATTCATCGAGGAAGAGTTTTTTTTTATTTCTGTAGGACGAAACGGATGATGTTGCTGTTGTGATGTGTTGTGTATGGGGAGCGCAGAGGATGCTTTAAAAGTGATGGCAAACAAACCTGAAATTTTCTCCTCCCGATTTCGTCGAGAAGAGACTCTCGCCTAGTTTAGCTTAAAAAAAAAACCAAAAACATGCAAAAAAAAAAAAAAACTCAGCTCAGGATATTAAAGGGAAAACGTTTTCCCATAGCCATTTCACTTCCGTTGCACCGCCATCATCGTCATAGTTTTCGGGTTACATTTGTGTGTACAGAACGGGGCTTAGCTTGAGGTTTGGTACGGATTTTGAAGGCTGCTGCTCCTGCTGTTAGTGGTGATGGTGGTGGGTGGCCAGTTTCAGTTAAATGTGTGTAGCAGGGCAGGGGTTAAAGAGAACCAAAGAAGAAGGATTGGTTTGAATGTTTATGTGTAAAGCTTACATATTTAGGCGTTAAAGATTTTTCCAACTATAGTACCCTATACTAAAAATATAAGTAAAAAGGGATGGAATGTTGTGTAAGTAAGGCCAGAAGATGAGCTGTAGTGGTGTCGTTCATTCGTTCGTATTGTTGAGTTCGTAAAGAGGGTGGGGTGAAAAAGAAAATTGGAGAAATTGGGGGTATGGGGCAGTGAATCGGATGTTGAAGGTAGTTTGAAAATATCAGTTTTTGGTTAAAGGTTTTCCACTCTCTCTCTCCAAAAGTACATAATAAATATAGGCATATGCTGTGTTGTTGTGTGCATCATGTAGTATATGGCGTTTATTTTTTACATAGAAAGACTTGCATACATAAATTTAATGCGTTTTCTATTTGGAAAGTTAAGAACGAGAAAGAATATTCGGAGCTGCGTTTCGGAGAGATGTGAAAGAAGAAAAAAACAAATTGTATATCCAGAGACCGCTGTTGCAGTGACAACATTTTGAAAATGTGTGTGTGTGAAAGCTTTTTTTTTTCTTCTTTTCTTATTTTGTTAATGCACAAAGAAAATTCGTTGAAGATTGACAATGTCAACAAAAAGCTTACAATTATAATATGGTTACCAAACTTAATTGTTAAGAAGATTGATGGTTTTTTGACACCATTTTCAGTTTTTAGTTTCCTGTACGGTTGATTGATGTTCATGTCAACTGTCAAAGTTTATTAAATTTGTTGAACAATTAACATAAAGCCCAAAACATAATTTTCAACTAAAAAATTTTGGAAATTCGTAGGTATGTTTTTTTATATTTTCTGTTTCTTCAACATGAAATGTTTCTTTATCTAGTGAGTTTCAAGCAGAAGACATACATTTGTGTGTACAACTAAATTAATTTAATTGATTGAGAAATAAAATTAAAAAAAAAAACAACTGATAAAGCAAAAGTACATAACATGGAAAAAGAAAAAAATTAAAACAACAATACAATTCAACATGGCTGACAAAATAACAACAAAAAGAAAAGAAATACCAACAGATTTACTAACTAAACCAACTATAAATCTATTCGTAATTCTTCACCCCCACTTTAAACATCCGATGGTCCGCTTCAGTTTTCCATCTTCTTAGACAAAAATGCAATTGTGTCGGGTGTGGTTCAGTGATGCTTTCTCACCTCTTTTTTTGTGTGTTCACTCTTCACTTAATGGTTTGTCTGATGCTGGCCAAACTATCACTATTCTTCAATGTTTTCTCTTGCATTTATCTGCTCGCTTTATTGCACTGATAGCTTTTTTTTATTGTTGTAGTTATGTATCTCTTTTCAATGATGGCGAAATTGTATAGTGTAAATAGAATGAAGTGTACAAGAAAAAATAAAATACACACTTATTTATCATATATTTATGTACGAGAAGACAAAAATGTACAAAGTCGTAAACACAGAGCCGTAGCTAGGATCTTTTGGGCCCCTAAGAGGCCCTGAACTTACGCCTGAAATTAATTATTTTATGTAATATTAAAAAGTTGAACATTGAATACATTATAAAGACTTGTTTTACAGTCAAACATTTAAGTAAAAGGATGGTAAGGTAATGCAGTGCAACTTACTAGACAGTCACTTAAGTTTTTGAGGGCCAGTTTCACAGACAACACGTAATTGGGAGGATGACGGACGGTGAAACAGTGTGCAATGTTGGCATACTGGCTAGTTTAGGGTCATTTACTTGACTATGAAACGGCCTCTTTTATTGGCTACCTAAGATGCACTTAAGCCATTGTAAAACTGGCACCTTAGAACAGCACTTAAGTCAACTTATGTGTCATTTCAAAACTGTCCAGTGTTTTTGATACTAACTGCAAATTCTTTGTTGTATTTCGTAACACACCTTTGAAACTTCATCTCAAACAGTTTCAAATTATCTATCAATATTGATAAGTTCTATAGTTTATCTGGCAACAACTGTCAACCCATTATCAATTGTTTGACAGTTGTTGAAAAAAGGCCTCTATATTTTCCACTTCGCTTCTTCTTTTTCCAGTTTTACACTACAACTACATTCCTGGTTGGAAAGAAATTTTAACAAATCATCATATCAATGTAAATGCAATTTACAATTGAACATAACCTCTGTATGTATAGAGCCGTGCATGCTCTCTTTTTAGAAATTTGTTTTTATTTAATATTTTTTTTATGGGTACTTGGATGCATTTTCTTTTTTGTTCTTCATTGATTCTCATAGTTTATGTATTAATAGACACAAAAAATTACCACAAAAAGCACATAATGTACGTATATAAAAGAATATTTTTTTTATTAAATGAAGTGGGTGCATCACATTAAATTGAGTGATGAGACATATAGGATAGCAGAGAAATAAAAATATAAAAACAGAATTCATTATGGTTTTATGTGTTTCAAGAGTAGGGTGTTTATTATTCGTTTTGCTTTTAATTCCAATCCAAAGGTCACTACGTAGAATGAAAAAGATGTAGAATTGCTTAAGAATTTTATTTTTTTTTATTGAATCCCTTTCCCTAAATCTTTTTTTAATTTTTGGTCGAAACGTAGCACTAAACCTGCACTTAATGCTGTTTAGTGGGACTATAGTATATGTTCCCTATTTACTTGAGATTGTGGTCCCTACTTCAAGAACTCAATTATTGCAAATGCTCACACCTTTAAAAATATCAGTTTGTTTGACAGCTTCATGGCAAACACTTATTGCACTCAGTGCTGTTTTCTTACTGTAACAAACTGCCTTAGCAAATTCACAATTGATTAATTTAGTACTAGTCCACACCTACTTTGCCGTTTAAAAAAATATATTTCTCTTATGAACTTATTATCATAGCAATTCTATAAATTGCTTTTATATATTTATGTATGTATGTACCTACCTATCAGACGTTTAACCTCAACACTAATCAAATAAAGCTGTTGCTATAAATTTTTAAAATATAACCTCTCAGACGTCATACGTCTCTTTAATCAAAAATTAACATTTTATGTACCTATTAACCTCTGCTTGATTATTATTATGTCATCTAGTTTCTGAGCTTTATTTCTATTAAAAATTAACAGAAAACAAAATAACACAAAACTTTCAAATCGATTATAATGTTCCACCCCTCATATCTAAAATATACAGTTAAATAAAAAAAAAAAAAAAAATAAATAAATAAACTTTCACACATATAGGACACATCATGCATTACATATCTATAAATGCATGCATGTAGAACTTCCTACCTTGTCTTGCCAAGAAACGACAAATTTTTCTCAAAATATACAACGTTATTATTCTCATGTCATAACTAATAACGCCATCTTTGTTCTAATAATATCCAATAACCATACCTATACAAGATCTGTTCGATTTGCTTACATAAAATAATTCAGAATAGATTGAGAAGGAAGCCATTATTATCCATAGATATTACTATACAGAATAAATTATTATTCAAAAATCAACGAAAGCACTGTCATCGGTCGCCATGTTGGTTTTATTTAAATATGTAATTTTTTTCTTGTTTTTTTGTTTCTTGTTTAATCAGAATCAGCACAAGAGCGTAAAGTTAAAGGACTCTTGCAGTTGAGTGTTAAGTAAAATAATAACAACTGCCACTGCGAATGGTGAATATCTTCGTCACCAACACTATGGTTGTCATAGCGAAACTGAACGAATACTCGAATTTAAATTAACGAAAACCCTAAATGACTTTGCCTAAATGGTCGTTCTGTTCTTTTTTTTTTTTTTTTTTTTTTCTTCAGATTGTTTTTAATAAATAAATAGTAGCCACGTACGTACATATGTATATAAATATATCAAACAAGTGAGTACAAGGGGAGTCAGAGTAAGCAACACAAAAAATAAATAACTAGTAATTTCAAGCAGCTGTCACACGAACGAACAGTGTGAACGCGCATAATAAAATATAAAAAAAAAAAAAAAAAAAAACTGAGAAGAAAATTCGCAATACAAAAAAAAAAAATCGCGTTGCCGGTGGATTATATACATAGTTTTGTATAAGTTAGTATTCCATGTTAATAAAGTAGTGTCTAATTCTAGAAATACAAATAACAAATTAGTTGGTTGACTAATCACCAAGCCAAAAGACCATACCTATTGGCATTATTATTATTTTTTTGTTTTCATTAAATTAGAAAACCAAATCAGATAACGCCTTGAAAGTGTTTATTTTTTTTTTTCTTATAAAATTAATGTGAATTTATTGGGAAGTAGATACAGTATTTATGTTTAAAATATCCAACAACAAAAAGGAAACTATTTTTAAACACACTGTGGTATGTATTGGTTCTAAAAAAAGCTTTACAATTTATGCGTAGTTTCAATCATTAAGAAAATACGACAAGAATTTTGACTTTAATTCTTCTTTCTCTGAATATTCGGTGCTCTATGATGCAGAGTGATACTAAAAATATATATTATATATATGCATTGTATGAACAATTACACGAGACTGTCTTGGTTGATAACAGCACTGCCAGAAGGGGCCGGTTTTTTTTTGTTGTTTCTTTTATTATAAATAAACAGTTATATACCACTTTTTTTATCAAGGTTGTTGGAATGTCTAGATTCATTATTTTGTATTCAATATTCGATTAACTAATTCGAGAAAATTGATATAATTTAACTACTTGGTAAATACGAGATAGCTATATTTTATTTTGTTATGTAAATTGAGTTAATCAGTAGAAATTACAGAAACAGATCTTTATTTACACGAATTTGCAAACAAGCGTTTCCATATGTATCGCTTTATCAGGGACACCCAGATTTTTGTCATAAATACGATTGTCTAGTTTGTAATTTAGACAAACATTACTCAGTTTAATCATATTTTATAATACAAAAAAAGTAACATTCTATTTAAGCCTTTACAAATTGTAGTTAATATTTCAATCAAACACACCTAGCTCAGTTCAGCATGTATGTCGTGTTTGTGCAATGATATCTGTCATTTAAATTGATATCTTTGTTGCTAGTTCATTGCTCTCTCTCTCTTTCTCTCTCCATTATTGTGCATGATATCATGGAGACACCCAAAAACGAGATAAACATGCCTATAATGAAATTCGCAATATGCTACTCAGCTTGATTCGTAGTACTCGCATTTATAGCAATTATGGAACTTGCAGATGATCTATATTATCACTACGAGGAACTACCTTACCATTTGCCTGTCTAGTTCCATAATTGCTTTAAATAAGAATGCAAGGACTGCGAATCAAGCTGACTCCCCGGGAGTAGAACATTGCGAATTCCATAATAGGCATAATTCTAGAATTTCAGAAATTCTTGTTTCTTCAACCAAATACATTGGCAATATTTCTAGGATGAGGCTCATTTTGGGAACTTTTCGGGATGTTTTTCGTCCGGAAACTAGGTCCCTAGGTCCTAAGAAAGCTATTTAATTTACTATCATTTCATTCATATCATTTCCCAAGATCAGTTATTTACTGATTTAAATAAAAAGGACGTGGTCCTGGTCATTTCGTTATTTCATTAACGGAGTTCGCGATGTTTTTAAACTTTCGGTTACAATGTTGAAGAATTAATTCAAAAAATGAAAATATACACAATTTCGAATTCAGCAAACCAAAATCCTTTAGTCACCTACAGTATGGTGTGAAGGAGGATTCCATCCACTGTAATGTTATCATGTGACGGTGATCAGTTATTTTTTAGCTTTTATTAATATCATTTAGTTTTCTTTCTCTATCGGTACATATTTATTTTGTTTTATTGCATACAAATTATAACATTCTAATATAACGATTTCCCTATTTGATAAATCTTAATTTTTTGCTTTCATAATTTTGTGTAGGTAAAATAAATAAATGAAATAATTTCCTGGCTGTCAAAATTGACCTTTCCAGAAATAAACGCATTCACCCCGAACGTGCAAACCACAAGTAAAAATAATACCCCATCGGAAAATTTTTCTTAATAAAAATAAATTAAAATAGAATTTCAATGCGGTAATGTGTGGTTGTATTCATTTTATTGCCATACCGATAAAAATATAAATAAATCAACTTGAGTTTACCTGAGTAAAACAAAGCACAAGAAGTTGTTTTTTTTTTTTAATTTTCATTTGAAATAATTTCACTTGGCAACGCTATTTCTGTTGCCTATTTCCGCCGCCCCCCCCCCCCCCCTATCAGCGTCATTATACATTAAATAAATCGCGCAGCCACCTTCATTGCTCCCTTCATAATGCCCCCTCAAAATGTCGCGCATACATTGCATTCTGCTTTCAATTTCTTTTTTTTTTTGTGTATTTTATTAGTTTTCGTTGAGTCTTATTTTATACTTTGTACTGACAAATTGTAATTGGGTAGGTACTGGTACAATAGGCGAACAGTATCAACAAACAAAAAAGCAAATAATAATAATAAACTTTAGTACTTCAGTATTCAGCAATGTATGTATGCATAAGTAGGGGTACCTACCTACCTTACCTACAATAAAATTATTCTGATTTAAAATATTCTTTATATTTTTTGTGACTTAATAATTTTATACGCAGCCCGTTACTTTGTGATATGCATGTACGAGTACATAGTAACATACATTATTGTATTTTCACATCTACTTGCTATTAAAGGCGAACAAAATGTGTATCTATCTGTCTGAATTTTATTGTACATATAAATATTGATTTGTCATCAAAAACAATATAAACATGCATCAGTATTTTGTGAACACTATCTATTTTTGTTTTCAATTAATTGATAATATTTTTTTATTTTAAATACAAAAAGAATTGATGTAATCGGTACCTTAAATTGTAAAATCTTAAAAGGTCATAATAATTTTGTCTGGTCAGTAAATGTGTATTTGAGACATTTGAGATGTTTCAGGAAACTCGTCAAGCATTTTTATTCTTTTGACGTTCGGAACGCGTATTTACACTGTGAGTGGAACTGGAATCTTTAGTCAAATGTTCATATGCTTAGTGGATATAGATTAAGGGTATTAATGCATCGACGAAAGCTCTGCAAAAACGTGATAGGTACCTAATTATGATCAACGAATTGTCAAAGTTTTAATTACCCATACAAATATTGACAGCCGTTTGTCATTAAATTAAAGGCTTGACATTTTTTACACTGACTTTCATATAATGTAACATTTGTTTGGCTTTAACACAATATTTATTATTTTAATACAGTTAAATAAGGAGACAAAATTGGTAAACTGCGGAATGGATGCTAAAAGTTCACATCTGTTATAATTTGTTTTGAATGTTTGAATACCAATGATAAAAAAATATCAATTTCCATTATTCTTATAAGAAATGTGTGAATAAAATAAACACTTTCTATTATCCCCAACCATACATCATAATTAAATAATATTTATTTGTCACACTCGCATGTAAAATAAAGTTAAAAACACATCTAATTTAGTATTAGTATAGGTAAATGAAATACTTTAATGATTGGAAAACAAACGTCTCTTTTTCATTCTAAAAATCTCACTACGTGACGTTTAAAAAAAACTCACCATACTAATATCTTTTGTCACACTGACCTACCTACGAGAAGATAAATGTATAAAAAAAAATGAAAAGGAACAAACGCAAAATATGTACTAACATAATTTTGTTTTGTTAAGCTTGTGTTTATTTTCTATTTCGTGTAAAATTCTTTCAGACAGACACAAATATAACAATAATATACATTTGTATTTTTTTTTTAAACAATAAACGACAGAAAAAAGTCTTTTTAATGAGAACTATAAAACGAGTTGCGGATTTATATTTAACAATGTTGGTGTATGTACACAAAAAAAAAACTTTCTAAGCTATTTTAACGAATTGCGTACTTGTGTGTCAAGGTTTTAACAAAAATTCAGTGCCATAACGGTTTGTCATCGTGTTTAAACATTGATTTATCAAGTAAAGTGAGTTTTTTATTCTTAATGGATTTCACCTTAAATATCAATTTACTTTGTTTTTTTTTTTGTTTTGAATATAATTTACAATCAAAATTTAAAATTCTTACAAAAAAAGAAACAAAACAATGGCAACATTTTTGACGAAATGGACATGAATCATAAATACGCATGTGGATGCACCTTAAATTTTCCATCCAAAGTGTCAAAAGTGTGCCATCATACCTTGACCTATTCACGGTAGATATGTTTCCTCTTGTTAAAAGGGTGTTACCAGCTAAATGTTTTTATTCTTTTAAACAAATACTTAAGGAGAAGTGAAAATAACATTTAAAGTTACATTATCTTCTTTCCTGATATGTCGGTATTATAAGGCATTTCAGGTTCTATTCACCATAATTAATTATTGAAGCTTTTTTAACATGTTTTTGTATATTTTCAACAAGAATTTATTAGAAGCTTATGATTTTGTTTATTAAACTGCGCACAAAATAACAAATTAGTGTTCTTTTCAAATATCGAACAAAACACAAATTCGTAGTGAATTTGAAGGTTGTTAGGTAGATAGGTAAATAAGTAACGAAATTAAATTAGCAAATAATTTTTTATAGTAAGAATTCAGCAATAAATAAGTTGTAAAGCTTTTCAAAGTTAAAAACTAAATTAATTTATTGTTTAATGTAGGTATGAGCTAATAGAAACACTTGTAGACTAATGACGGATATAAAAACGTGACAAAAGTAAACAGTGGAGTTCATATATTTTTTTCTTTTAAAAATTAGTAGGTAGGTAGGTGTACATACACAGGTACCACCTATATATTAAAATATGTACCTTTGCAGGTACCTAGGCACATATGTATATGTACCTATGTACCTAGTTTGAAAAATTAGTAAATACCTAGGCAGGTACATACCTACACAAACCTTTTGAAGAAATTTAATCAGGGTTTTATCATTATCGTGTTCCTTATATTTGTCTTTTAATACCTAGGTATCTACTAACCTTTCTTTGCTTATTTATTTTTGCTTAAAATTCTACACATATAGGTACCTAACTCTATAGGTAGGTATATAAACGAACATACTTTTATTTCGTCTACTCCGTTCTATTCGTTCATTGTGTTAAATTAAAAAAAAAAGAAAAAAAAACAAAACTGCAATGAGTCGTTGTAAATATGCTGCTGGGATTTCAAGTATAGATACATACACATTAAAATGCCTTTGTGCCTACATAGAAAATGTTGGCGGACGGAATATGCGAAACCCGACATTGCCCCATAGAGTTTATTAACCCCACACAAACAGCAATATGTATACCTACATACTTGTCTACCTTACCCTATCAGTGCAAACTCTACTGTGCAGCAAAAGAAAAATTACATTTCTCCATTTTGCTTTTGTATTCTTTTATTTTGCAGAGATTTCGTTCTTCTTAAATTGTTTTCTTTTTTTTGTTTTGTATTTTAATTGAAAGAAAGAAATCAAAATGAATGGGTAAGGTAGGTTTCTCTATACTTACTTGCACCGATGAAATACTGCAATTTGCAAACAACAATATTGATAAAACTTCTATCAACTGTCACTGTCATTTTATAAATCGCCATAGGTATTGTTTTCTCTCCCGCATTTCAATTTAGAAAAAAACGTCTTTTAACAATCATAGAGATACACTGTGCTAATTTCTTTCTTATTATTTTTGTTTTTTTCTTTTACAAAAAAACAAAAATGAACGCTCGCTCAGTAGACGAACGACGACGACGACGACGTGCGCTAGTTATCACAATATTTACCTAGTGACGTCAGACAACCGAACACACGGTATGTTTCGCTAAAACACACACACCTCTCATGTCTCTCAAGTCTCAACTCAACTTAAAACCTAAACCAGCTATCGGTCGGTATCGGTATCACCTTTTCCGTACCACTTCAGCCCCCCAGCTCCAATATACCTACCTACAACACAGCCGATGCAGAAAGTGTATCGGTATGAGATAATAAACTGGTTGAACTTGTTCCAATCCAACCCTGCTGCGCTGCCGCTAAACAGTCAGCGGGTTAAAGAGGAGATTTTTACTAAAATAAAAAATATAGCAGAGAGCACGATAAAATAAAGAAAAATTTGAATTCGACAGGAAAATGGAGAATTCAATTGTTGTTCTCTCATAGTTGCATTTTGTCTTTTCCTAAGAAGAGCACAAGGTTTTTAACTTGCGCAGTGTAGGCCTTATGCCACTTGCCATTATACCTACCTACTTACCCACCTAAAAAAAATTGCCAAAATAGTCTGTATAGGTATTATTAATTGACAAGGTAGGTGTTCCTTTTTACAATATACCAATAAAATTTTTGTTGAATTAATTAATGTTGAGATATATGTACTTATAATTTGTGGACTCACTGTAATTGTTATTCACAGTAACTAAACTTCATAAAGAGTTAATTGTTTTGATTTTAGGTAGGTAACATAATTATTTTTCATAAAATCCGATTCATTGTGATTGGTGCACATCTGTCAATAATGATGACATATGAACTTGACAAGTTCACAGTAATTTCTTGTTAATGAGGAATCAATTTTGCTCTCTTCTGTTCACACTCTGCACTGTAACAGTAACAGTGCATGGTGCATCAGATTCAGATCCAAGAAAAAAATCTCTGTTTTTGCTCCAATAATTCCTTGTATGTAACAAAACAAAAAAAAAAAACAATTTTTTCTCTCTCTTTATCGCATTGTTCTCATGTAATTCTTCATTTATTATTTACATTTTTTCTCGCTCTATTATCTCATGTAAAAATGACAAAGTAGTGTGAATGGAGCAGAGGATATAAACGATAAAAAAAATATTTTTTTCTGTTTTTATTGAAAGCTCAGTCACCGCAACGAGCGCATGACGAAAGCATCGGTATTATCTGTAGACCGGTCGGCTAATTTTTTTTTTTTTGTTTCTTACTTTAACTTATTTTGTTTTTATTCTGAAATTCGTAGTGAGTCGTGGGTTTATGTGTGTGTGAGTGCAGCAGAGAAAGAGAAAATGAAAACAAAACTGAAGAAAAAGACAACAACAAAGAGAAAAAGCTTCAAAGTGAGTGTGTGTGTAGTGTGACCGCTGGCTGTCGCCTCTTTTTTTTATGTAATCGGATCATTGCTTGCACGTGCTTTGAAGAATTAACAGTATAAAAAATGCATTACCAACTTAATTATTTTATTGTCACAAAAACCAACGGTATCAAAAGTATTTTTAATAACTCTAAATGTCAGTTTGACAGATTGATTCAAAATAGATAAGCTTAGAGATAACGTTAATTAAAAAACAAAAAAATTATTTAATTTTGTTGACCTATTTACTTAAGAGAATGTACTTATGTACATACACAGGTATATTATTTACTAGTTTGTTTTTTTATTTTTATTATTTTTTCCTGTATTCTTTCTCTTCGCCACCACTTTACTTATAGTGACTCACTCATACATTGAAAATAAAAAGCATACATCTAAAAATAGGTAATGAAAATGAAAATTTTTGCGTGACGACGACAAAGTGACGTCTCGACCTTGACTCCAACAGAATGAACTGTGCGGTTGTGATGAGGAGCGTTCGGTTCGTTCGTTCGCTCTTGTAGTGTGCTGTGCAGTGCATTCGCCTTTGAATTTTATACGCCTAATTATGTGTATAAAGATGTATGAAGTGTTGCCGTTGGCGATGGTTTTTAGTTGGGTTGTTTTTTCTTTTTTTTGGTGAGATGAGGTGAAGTCCGTTTGGGGTGTTGAGTTTTGTTGGTTGGGGTTTGTTGTTTGTTGTTTTTTTTTGTATGTGAAGATGGTGATGAAGATTAGGCGATCATTGGAGAACTGGTTTTTCTGTTTTATCTTTTATGCTTGCTGTTGGCCGTTTATGCGACTGATGTTATGCTTGCTGGTTGAGGAAGATGATGTATGTATGAAGAACGACAACGAGTGTGTTTTGCTTAGCGGTTTTGTGATTTTCTTTGGGCTCTTTGAAAAGAGAGGAGTTGTGTTTTATAGGTATTTATATTAATATTTATTTGAAGTAGAAGTATAGATACATAAGAATATTATATCCGCGTTATTTCGCAGGGGATTTGATGTTGAGTTTTATTGTGCTGCGAAATTTTATGAAGATAATTGAGTGTAATTCATATAGGCATAGGTATACTTTACCCATATGAGTATTTAGTCCATATAGGTAGTTAGGTTGGTAAGTATACAAAGCATAGTAGGCAGGCAGGTAGGTATAAATTAAGTTAAGCAGTAAATGCACAGAAGAAAGAGATAGAAACCGGTGTAGTTTTTTTTACTGAATAATTTGATGTATGTAGGTACATATGTATGTGTGTGTGCTGTTTGATGTTGGACGATAATTTGATGCCAATTGAAATTACAAACGACTGTTGAAAGAAATTTGCCATTGTGAATGTTGATAAACATTTTTTTAATGAATTTATCGACATTTGTGAATTTAAGTTGCTTACAATAATAATAAATTTATTGATGTGAATATCTAAATAAATAGGAACCTAGTTAATAGAGAAAGTAGGTACTTACATACCTAGGTAGATTTTGAATTTCTTAATTGAAGCTCTTTGGAAAAAATTAAGTAAAAACCAGCGTTTATGTGTGTTTTATCAGTGCTCACTAATGGAAATTTCCCTTAGGAAACTAAAGCGACAAACCAATATTTTGGTCAGTAAAAGTGCTCTCGATTGAGCTTTGGTTTGGGTGAACGACAGAGGGTGCAACCTATGTTTTCTGAGAGATTGTTAGAAGAAACTTATCTTTTTATGAAGCCAATTTAACTTGAAGTGACTAGACAGTCTTTGCTAAAGCTTTGCTTTAGCTTTCGTTTGTTTATTCAAATGTTGCAGGAATAAGGTAGCTTAAGCTAGAACTGTGAATTTATAATAGGAAAGCAGATTCAGTAATTTTGGATTTGGTCTGAATCTGTATCTGTTTGATGATTTTTGTAAAACGTGTGGACCCTTCATCCTGGCAACCAAGCGTCTAAGCTTGTGAATTTGTCAGCTGCTTTATAAAAAGCCTTTAAAATAATGTATTTATCAGAAAATCTTTGAGATAACAGTACCTATGAGAGCAGCCGATAGCATCAAAAGCTGCAGATAAAAGAACGTATGTTTATGTGCAAACTGTCAATTTTGTCAAACTCGTTTAACACCCTCTATTTGCCATTCCTTTTCCCAAAATCTATTAATCCTCTTTAAACTAATCAGAACAGAATCAGAATCGGGGAAATTTAACTTGTCCCTCGCTATGTTTAGGATTCACTCTTCTACATTCGTTTAACAGCCCTTTTTTCAACAACATTATAATATTTTTTTATTTGGGATAAGTAACTTGCAAAAAAATATCGAATCTTGCATAAAAATCATAATAAAACCACAGCTGACCTCTCAGCAATGTTCCTCGCAGTTAATGTCGAAAGAAAATAAGAAGGGCTACTTTATCTGCTTCAACTAGACACGTAGCCAGGATCGAATAACTAGCTTCTCTCGTTTATTGCATACAAAAACACAGCAAAATCTAAGACGTATAGATCCGGGGATTGCTGTATTAATTTCATTTTAAATTGATATCAAATTTGAACTGTAATCTCAAATGGAATGCAAAATCTCTCACGGGGGCGACTTTCCTTTAAGGAAGCAGGAAAAACTAATTTTCTTTTTCAGTTCCTACCCTACTTTTTTTTTAAATTTAGTTTCGACTCACTGTACTTCACAGACTTTAAAAAAACAAGAAGGTTCAAAAAATTCATTTACTATATCAACAAAAAACGCAATAATTTCAAAAATATCCTAACACTTAGGTACACAAAGGAAAATGTTAACAAAATAGTTAAGTTCTGTTCGCAAAATTAAGAACTTCAAAAATTAATTAAAATCAGTTTTAAGTACGTCCTCACTCTAAAATTACAACAGTAGCTAGGTACGAAAAAGTCCTAATCTACCGAAAACCTAATCCCCGTGTGAGAATTCGTCCTTCCTTAAAAGAAAGTTGAGCCAAATTTGCCTGCATTTCCTATCTTTTCTACTCGCTCAGAAATGTATAACTTCTAACTCTTAATTTGTTTTTTTATTTATTCAATACAATGTAGGTACCTACCTTTGTAGGTACTTACCTAGAATTTCCCAAAAATGTGAAAACACAAACAATAAAATATTCTCAAATCTTAAACACGGCAACCCTTTTCAAATCTTAATTTTATCTAGACCGAATGTATGTAGATGTAGACGAAATACGGAAACGATGGAATGTTTTTTTTTTTTTTTGTTTTTGCATGACTGAGAAACTGAGATATAAATATTTATGCAAAAAAAAAACGCTATTTTATTGAGTGAATGTATTTTTTGTGTCTCTGCCACTCGTTTTGTTGTCTGCTGATACTGTTTCATTCACAGATTACACCAGCTGCCCTTTTCACTCTCTCTTAATTCAACGTCATCATCAACATCAAATCAATTTTTGCAACTTCTCTCTCGCCTCCATCACTCACTACTACCGGTTGGTTGACGGTCGGTAAGGTAGTGCATCCTCTATTAAAGTATTAATCTATCTTTTCTCCTAAAAAAACTAGTATAGTTTTATCTGAGTCTTTGCGCTCTGTGCAAGATTTTTATTTCTAAACAACATCCTTTGCCTCTGTCTATCTAATAAGAACCACCACCACCAACACCGACTGCACAAAAGTTGTTCTCTTCTTATCCGGCCAATTTGCTATCGCCATTTTGTTTGAGAGGACATTAGTTGTCGTCTTTGCCATCGAAAATAATTAAACCATCTCCCTCCAACTAACAAACAATCGTACAGAAAAAAATATGAAAATGAGATACACAGCTACATCCTACATCTGTTCTTTCTTCCATCCATGCGATTTCTTTGTCTTTCTTTCGCTAACAGTTTGTAAGCAAGAAACGTTTTTTCTCTTACCGTCTCGTCGTCTCTCAGTATTATTTTTTTTTCTCCATCGTCTTTCTCGTCCATCAGGGAACGAACACAAAATCAGAGTTTTTTCCCAACTATAATATTTTGCATCGTGAAAAGTTTCTTTCTCTGCCAAAAAAAAGTTCAACAAAAATCCCCAAATTCTGTGATTAAAAAACAATTAAAATTATTTTTCAATTTCTAAATCTAATTGTGAACTAATTAGATTAATTTTGACGTTTTTCCCTAATCGAAAAGGGGTGAATTTGTTAAAAAAAAAATATTTCTTTTCGTATGCGGTTCGGTTTTCTCGCAGTTGTCGTCGTCGTTTGTGTATATGTGTGCTGTGCGAGTGTAAAAAAAAAATTGAAATGAGAAAATGAATTTGAAGAAAAGAAGACATCTTTTTTTTCTATCAAATAGAAATTAAATTTTAAAGATGAAATTTTAATTGGAAAATCGTGTATTGGAAGAAATGAAGTTGTTTTAAAATATTGGATATAACTGTAATGTAAAAACAATAATAAATAGTTGAAATAAATTTGAGAAGAAAAAAAAAAAAGAAAATTGTCAAAAATATTTAGTGTTAAGAGATTTTTTCTTCGAGTCTCGATAGTTGTAGTCTATCAAAATGAATTTCACCAACACAAAAGGTGCAGAATATGTTTTTTTTTTTTTATTTTTTTGTTTTATTTTAATTTAATTCAATCAAAGCGAAACAAAACAAAACTTTATCAAGTCTCAAGTTAACTTAAAGGTTCTTTGGCCAAATCCTTTCAATTATAATAGTGCGGAGAATCGGCAGCGATCTTCCATTTTAAAGAAAATTTAGTTTCTGTGAATTTTAACTTTTGTAATTTTTTTTTCGAAAATTTAGTTATTTTCTTTTACACAACTTGGCCACTGTTCAAAATTGACTTTTTGGTGCAATTCTCTAAAAAAAATAATAAATGCTACAGGAGTGCGTTTAGGTATTTTAGTCATATGCAACACTTGGGGCGTTCCCTTGTATCATTTGCTTAGTAATTCTAAGTGCATTCTACTACTACTTCAACTCAGTGGAAAGGATGTTCGAATCCTCTAGGTTATCATTGCAAGATTCTACACTTCAGGCTTATTACCGGACGATAGTTTGGTGGGGTTGGTCATCTAGTTCGATACCGGCTTATTTTAGAATTTCTGTCTTGCCCAAAGAAAACATAATATCCATTTTCAATCTTTGAACCTTCTCTTACCTCAAGGCTTATTTGAATATATACATCGCGAGAAACTATAAAGCTGATGAGCATAGGTTGGATTATCTAAAAAAACACGTAAAGGAGGCATCCTCCTTCTGTGTTCGGTCTAGCGACAGTTGCTAATCATTTTAACTATATTATACCTAGTACACGGAACTAGTTAGAAAGTATGTATATACTTAGTCAATTCAAACTTTTTGACTTTAAATACTTACAAATATGTACGTAATATGATAACTTCAATGGCTAAAAGTTAAAGGAATTTTTGCTTTTGCTAACAATGCAGATCTTTGTACCTACCTAACTTAAAAGAAAACAAATTCATCTAAATTGATAATTGAGGTAGACGAAACACTATCGGCGGTTTACCTACTTTGCTTTTCTATCGTCCTACCTTTACTCTGACCGAGCTCTTATAAGAAAGTCATTATTTCGTTTTTGCCGTTTTTCGCGACTCTAGCGTTTGCCGCTGTTCTCTCAGCTCCTGTAAATTTTCACTCTAAAGTAGGTACCTAAGTAGGATTGACACACTCATACATTGATGCTCTAGTTTGCATTATAAATCGTTTTAAAAAATTGGTCGGTCACACTGATTTAAAATAAAGCTCTCCCATTAGGCCTGTACTAAAAAATGTTCTTGCTTTGTATGATATTGATGATGTTCTCGTAAAAATCTACTTACATAATGTCGGATCTGTTGCTAAGTAAAAGCGCTCAATCTTATAATCTAATAATTTAAAATATTTTGACTGGATTTAGCAATTAAAAGAAATATTTTAACTAATCTTATGTTTTATTGTTTATTTTTAGATGTCCGCCGGCGCCCAATTGCAGATGGCCCCACAGACGACGTCGACCATAAGCCATCACCAGCATCACCAACATCATTTTTCCACTAATACACCACAACAACAACAACAGCAGCCACCACAGCAGCAGCAACAACAACAAACACAACAACTTCAGCCTCAAGTGCAACAGCAGCATCATCCTCATCATCCACATCAAATTCAACATCACCAACAACAACAGATTCCACTTCAACCACAGCCACACCCACAACAGTTGCAACAACAACAGTTACCCCAACAACAGCCGCACCAACATTTAACGGGTCATAGTAATCCGGATTCAAATATGAGCACAGGATCTTCACACAGTGAAAAGGATGTCAACGATATTGTATACAATTCGACATTAGGAGTTGGTGGTGTTGTTACTTCTTCGTCTATTGGGGGTAATATTGGTGGAATTAACAATCCAAATAACGGTAATAACAATAATAATAATAACAATAACAGTAGCAGTTTAGTTGTAGGCGGAAGCAATTTAGCTAACGTTGGAGTTGGCGGCCTAAATAGTAGCAGTAGTAGTACTAACAATAATAACAACATCAACAATAATAATAATAATAACGGTACTCTCATGAACACAGGCAACATGGGCGCACTGGAGAAACTGCCACGGACTCCGTCGGACCGCAAAAGAAAACGAAAAGCTCCTCCACCTTCGGCGGATGATAGTGGTGGTGGCGTGGTTGGCGGCGGGGGCGGTGGTGTTGGTGGTGGTGGAGTTCCTGGCGGCGGCGGCGGCAATTCAGGCGGTAATTCTAGCAAGCATAATCCCCGCCTGGTGCTGCAAGTAGGCTCAACGAATTTTTCCTTGAATTTAGGCAGTACGCAGGCATCGGCGGCAGACCGTTGCGGCATGCCTACGACAAAAGGTGCCCGCCTCGCCATGCCCATGAACGATGGCAAAAAAATAAACGATTACTTTAACAAGCACACGGCAAATAGTCCAATAAGGACGCATGCGGGATCAAAGTCGCCATCGCCCTCGCAGGGCGGTGTTCCTGTCGGCAGCGGTAGTGCTGGCGGTTATCCACTTTTTCCACCTAGTCCACAGCAGCCGCCAATGGGCGGCATGACTTCCGTAGCAACGGCGGCAACAGCAACGACACCAGGCGGCGGGACGCCTGGCGTAGTCGGAATGAATTCCGTGGCAGCTGTTGCCGAATATCACTACAATAAAAATCGTCAAACTTCCATGGTTCCTCCGCAGTCGCCGCTGTCGACGGTGATGCCCACATCAGTGGCGGGCAGCAGTTTAGTTGGTGGTGGCGCCAGCAGTGTGGTTGTGGTGCCCGGCAGCATTGGTACAACACTGGTGAATAGTACAAGTTCGATAGTAGGTGGCAGTTGTGGTCCGCCTCCGCCGCCACCACCACAACTCAGTACGAATTCCCCGCAAACCTCCCAACAGCAGTCGCAGTCGTCACAACAACAGCAACAACAACTGCAGCAGCAATCATCCCAGCAAACAAACCTGCCACCTAACCAACAACAACAGCAGCAACAACAAACGACGTCACTGCTACCGCCGCAACTCCACTCACATCATTCGCTCTCCATGCAAACCAAATCAACCCAAACCGATTTTACATACATGGAAATGCAGGAACGAGATTCAGACATTGAATCAAGCAAAACGCGACTTGACGAACTGACAAGACTGTCCGATGAGCAAAAGGGCCAAATAACCGCCCACCAAAAGCTCATCGATCAACACAAATCGCACATCAACAAGTGCATCGACGTGGTGAAGAAGCTCTTAAAGGAAAAGAGCAACATCGAGAAGAAGGAGGCGCGGCAGAAGTGCATGCAAAATCGACTGCGTTTGGGCCAGTTTGTGACCCAAAGGGTGGGAGCAACATTCCAAGAAAATTGGACGGACGGCTATGCCTTCCAGGAACTGTCCAGGCGGCAAGAAGAAATCTCTGCCGAACGCGAAGAAATTGATCGTCAGAAAAAGATGTTAATGAAGAAACGACCAGCGGAGAGCGGTCGTAAGCGAAATAATAACAGCAACAGCAGTAATAATGCTGGCGGTGTTGGCGGTGTGAATAGCGGGGGCAATTCGACTTCATCACGTGGCGGTAGTGGTGTTGGTAATGTTGGCCTCGGTGGTGATTCTTCTTCATCGGCATTACATAATGGCGGCGGTGGTGTTGGTTCGGGCAGCGGAAGCAGTGGCATCGGCAGCAGTAGTGTTGCATCCGATACGGCAACGTTCCTAAAGCCAGATCCAGTGTCCGGAGCTTATACAGCTCAGGAATACTATGAATGTGATGAGATTTTAAAACTGCGACAAAACGCCCTCAAGAAGGAGGACGCCGACTTGCAGTTGGAAATGGAGAAGCTCGAGCGTGAACGTAATTTGCACATTAGGGAGCTGAAGAGAATACTGAATGAAGATCAGGTGAGTTTTTATATTGTTTTTTTATTCAAATTATGTAGATGCATAGGTAAATATAATTTTTGATGGATAGGTGATCTATTGTTTTAGATGTTATCCCACTTCTGAATCTTGTAACATGTGTATAATTTGTGGTCAACATGATTTTTTTTTTTTACAAATTACATAAACTATAGTATTTGGGGTAATCTCTGCTGCTCGATCTCTAGCATGCTATTTATGACTTAATATTTCAATTCCAATGTGTTCAACGTAATGGAGAAAGAGGTTTGCCCCTGGCTTCGTAAATAATAATAATGTATGTAAGAGAAGTTCGATCAACCCACAATACCATCTATTCGACCTGGTCAATACATAACTGCCTCAAGTAATTCAAACTAAGTTGTTTAAGGTAGTTTTCCACTTATGCGTGCCACCACTTGTCTAGGTATTTCTCTGCCATTTTGGATGGTTTAAATTTTGACGACTACTCAGGGTAGTGCGTCGATGTCTAAGTTTAACGTACCCTAGTCATGTGATTATTGCACCTCATTGTTGAATCTACTCATTCATTCAAACGTCACTCGAAGAATCTTTCTCTCAAGGCAAACCAGAGTATCACTCTCGAATCTATATCTCTCATGACGTTTTTCTTAGTCTGACAATTTCCTCTGATAATGATTTCTGCAGAATTGTTTCAAGAGTTGCATGATAGCGTATCAGCTTGTCGTTAATCAGTTCGCTTATGTTTTTGAAGATTGTGACGGTGTCGCAGCACTTTTTCCATGGTCATCCATCGTGTACGGCAATGCCAAAGAATGGCAATGGTCTTTGTATTAAGACCGCAGGTCACTTCTTAAGTGAATGTAACAATAGGTTGCAATTTTACACATGAATATCTATTCCTCGTTTTGTAGGCAACCTTTTATTCGTAAAGCCACTTTTGGTTCTTTTTTCACATTAGCTTACCTTTGCCTTAATTTAGGTGATATTTTTATGAACTTGTCTGAATCAAACAATGAGGTAGTTGATTTTGTTTAATTTTATGGATTATTATCTTTGAAGCCTCAACTAAATTTCATTTAAAATTTATTTCCAGTCTCGATTCAACAACCATCCAGTGCTGAATGATAGATATTTGCTGCTTATGCTTCTTGGCAAAGGCGGCTTCTCTGAAGTGCACAAAGCATTTGACCTAAAGGAGCAACGATATGTTGCATGCAAAGTGCATCAGTTGAACAAAGATTGGAAAGAGGACAAAAAGGCTAATTATATTAAGTAAGTTCTTATTTTTTTTTTAATTTTAATACATAAACTGTTATTAATTTCGTTGTTTTTTTTATTTAGACACGCTCTTAGAGAATATAATATTCATAAGGCCTTGGATCATCCTCGTGTAGTAAAATTATATGATGTGTTCGAGATCGATGCGAATTCATTCTGTACAGTTCTTGAGTATTGTGATGGACATGATTTAGATTTTTATTTGAAACAGCATAAAACGATACCAGAGCGAGAAGCTAGATCAATTATTATGCAGGTAAGTTTATTCTAGCAAAATAAATTGGGAAGGTTTCTTTAATTTAATATTTTTCATCACTTTTAGGTTGTTTCCGCATTGAAATATTTGAACGAGATCAAACCACCTGTGATCCACTATGACTTGAAACCGGGCAACATACTCCTAACCGAGGGTAATGTTTGCGGTGAAATTAAAATAACCGATTTTGGTCTCTCAAAAGTAATGGACGATGAGAACTATAATCCGGATCATGGCATGGACTTGACCTCGCAAGGGGCTGGAACTTATTGGTGAGTATGTGTGGGGATTTCAATTAGTTAATTGTTTGTTTTGTAAAGTATGCGTGTGGGTGGTAGAATAATTATTTTTTTTTATTAAATTAAAATTAGAATTCTGTGTGTTTAACTTTAATATTAAAATTTAAAAACATGAAGAAAAAAAGAAACAGTATTTATGCCAATTTCGATTTGCAGGTATCTTCCACCAGAGTGTTTTGTTGTGGGTAAAAATCCTCCTAAAATCTCATCAAAAGTCGATGTATGGAGTGTCGGTGTGATATTCTATCAGTGTCTGTATGGAAAGAAGCCATTCGGTCATAATCAATCTCAAGCCACAATACTAGAGGAGAATACAATACTGAAAGCCACTGAGGTTCAATTTTCCAATAAGCCAACTGTATCCAATGAAGCGAAGGTATGTTTTTTTTTTTATATTTTTTACTCTAGAGTTGGTGAAGATATTAATTGAATATTTTTTGTATAGAGCTTTATTCGAGGCTGTTTGGCATATCGCAAAGAAGACCGCATGGATGTGTTCTCTTTAGCGCGGCATGAATACATTCAACCTCCGATTCCAAAACACGGTCGTGGTCAATCGATGACAGCGGCGCAACAACAACAGCAACAGCAGCAGCAACAACAACAGCAGCAGCAGTCGTCGTCGTCACAACAAAATTCGGCGCAAACCTCATTCTCAGCGGGCATGTTCGGTAATTTAAATCAATCCAGTTCATCCTAGCTGATGTCGAAACGTAATTCGAATTCCTAATTGCTGAAATTGATTGCGACAGCGCCGCCACTGCCACCGCCGCCGCCATCAACATCCCAATCACCGCCAAAGCAGTCGTCGACGCCGCCGCCATCATCATCACCAACAACACCAACAACAACATCTACAACTCTTACATTCGCCACGCCGAATACTCCAATACAACAACCAGTCAAGACAACGAAAGTTAAGATGACCAATAGTAATGCCAGTTGTAGAACTAGCATTGCCACTAGCAGCAGCATACCTACAATTAAAACGACAACAAATTCTCGAACGACGAGACCACTACCAACACCAGCACCACCACCAACACAACAAGCAACAACAACAATAGCCAATCGACGTCGTAGAAAACAAGCTTCGTCGTCGTCCACAAACAATACATCTTCCACCATCTCCAAGCGTAGCTGAGAGAAGAAAAAAAGTATCAAACAAAATTAGAAAAAAGTTAAAAAAAGAAAAAAACTAATCAAAAGAAAAAAGTGATTCCAAAAATAAAACATTTTTTTTATTGTTCTATTAGATGTCGCTAGTAGTAATGTTGATTGATACTTTCAAGAAATTGTGATAGAAAATTGATAGATGATGAAACTTTCATTCTCTCTTTCGTTAAATTCTCTCTTTTATTAAAAGAAATCGATTTATCGAAAGATAAAGAGAACTATTTGTGTTGTGGTTGACTATTCTTTTTTTTTTAAAGTTGGTCGAATTCGTTTTAATTTTTTCTTATACCTACTTTTTTTATTGAATTCTTAATTTGACCACACGTTTTACCTATATATTTTTTTTTTAATTTTCGTTAATTTTTTTGTTCAGTATTAATAACTATAATAGCTTCCATACCAAATTATTTCGTTAAAATTAACATTTTCAATCTAAAAGAAAGGAGAAAAAAATCATAAAAGGGAGGTTACGATAAGAGAATGAAATTAATAACAGAAGAGTTGAGATGGCGGACATCTTTCAAACAAAACAAACAAAAAAAAAACCACAAAAATTAACAAAACAAGTAAACGGATAAGTTTCGCTGTCCTCCTAGAAATCCCTTGATACAAAAAAAAAAAAAAAAATACTTAGAAGTGATGATTAGAATTATGTAAATTTTTTTAAAATTTAAATATTGACTTAACAATATTTATTGTACAGTTAAAATAAAAATAAAAAAAAAAAAAAAAAAAAACACTCCCGGAAGCTGAAAATTCCCTTAAACGAAAGCAAAAGGAATCGAGATAAATAACAGGAAAAAAAAATATCGCAAAACAATTCAAAATAGGATTACAAAAAAAATATTAAACAAGTGAAAGTAAGCGAAAATAAAATTAAAATTAAGAAAGTTATTAATTAGTTATTAAACTGAATAAAGTTGAAATCATAGGATGAAACAGTTTCATTAAAATAATAAAAAAATATATATATACATAGTTAAACATAAAACAAACAAAAAATTAGACATTAAAGTAATTAATGAAGCAGAGATAAAAAAAATATTAGATTAAACATTAAAAAACAAAACAAAAAAATACAGTTTTAATGAAAACATTTTTTTTAATTATTATTATTATTATTATCAAATATTATTATATTATATTTTTTGTTAGTTTTAATTATTATATAATTAAAATATTATTTTTAACAAGAAACAAAAAAACAAAATTGATATATATATATATTTAAATGATTATACATATAAACTAAAAAATAACACACCCAATGTGAAAAAAAGTAAATTTGTCCCTATTGATTGCATTAAAAATTTAATTTTTATCAAGAAAACAAAAAAAAAAAAGCAAAAGCAAACTCAATGTGTATAAAATATTATGTATGCAACAGTAAACATTTTTAAAATATATATATATATATATATAATACAAATTATTATGTATACACAGTGAATATATGTATTTGTATGTAACAAAAAAAAAAAAAATAAATATTTCAAAGCATATTTCAATACATATGCGCATGGTGTGTCTCTTGTGTATTTATCATTATTGCAAAATAAAGAAACAAAATAAAAATTATGATATATTCTCAAAATAAGCATGAATATGGGAAAATCTATATAAATATATATATATATATATATATAATACAACAAAAATAACGAAAAGTATAAATATAATATTAAATTAAATAAAATTATAAAATAAAATGAAAGAAAAAAAACAACATTTTTTGTGAATATAAAAACGTAAGAAAAAAAAACTGAATGATTATTTGTTGAGTATTTTACTATCTAATTAATAATATTAAAAAGAATGATGATGAAGAATAAAGTAAAACAAAAAAAAAAAAAAAAACAATATTAAACTAAACACAAATAAATGCGAAAAAAAGTTATTTAAAAAACAAATTAATTATTGTATTATTAATGAAAATAGAAACAAACAAAACAAAAATAGCAAACAACTCAAACAGTTCTCTCCGCTCTGGACGTTGTTTTTTTTAGCGGATTATACAAAAAAATTGTCACCACCCTCCCATATATATATGTAATAATATATACCAAGACTACCAACCACCACCGCCTCCAAAATTCAAAAGAAAGAAAGAAAAAAAAACAAACAAAAAAGAAACTACAGACAAAACTACTAGACAACATCCAACAAAAAAAAAAATACAAAACAGGCAAAAACGACAAAAGTTACACACACATCATCGGGACAAGTTATTTATTTATTTAAACATAAACAAAAACAAAAAAAAAAAAAACAAAAAAATATAAAATGGAACTATATAAATAAAAGAAATAGAAATTAAAGACTCTTCTTTTTTTAATTGTTAATCTCTTAAATCAATTAAAATAAAATAAAACTATATATTAAACCTTAAAAAAAAAAATAAACAAAAATAGAAGCAAAACAAAAAAAAAAAACAAAATCCAATACAATTTAAAGAAACAATTTCCAGTAAATATTAAAAAAATAAAAAAAACAAACGACAATGCAGAAAAACACATAAATTAAAAATAAATAAAAAAAAAACATTTTTTGATTATTATATTACTATAGTGGTAACAAAAAATTAAAAAAAAAAATGAAAAAAAAACTGGCAACAAAAATCAATAAGATTAAATTAAAATACAATTAATTAAAAATAAAAATTACAAAAAAAAATATTTAAAAAAAAAAATAATACATTGGCAATTTTTATTTAAGTTGGTTGATAATGCTGGATTTCTGTGAAACTTAATTATTGTTCTACGAACTGGTTAATTTTTGGTTAGTTAAGATTGCAAATGATTCATAAAAATTCATTTTGTGGGCGATCCTGAGGATGCGCGCTTCAATTGCAACTTATGCTCCTGCAAATAACCTACACTGTACCAAAAA
This sequence comes from Meliscaeva auricollis, assembly GCA_948107695.1. Taxonomy (NCBI): domain Eukaryota; kingdom Metazoa; phylum Arthropoda; class Insecta; order Diptera; family Syrphidae; genus Meliscaeva; species Meliscaeva auricollis. The sequence goes on along the minus strand of OX403617.1, from coordinate 15,711,609 downwards.
TGAATCGATGCGGTGACCCATTCACCGTATCCTCCGCTTATAAGAAGTAACGTAAGTATTTTTCAGGGGCTCTATTACGTATTAGGAAACGAGCGGCAAGTCAACGATAGTTACGACAAAGAGCGATTATGTAAAACGAGAAAGGGGTTATGAATATATTGGCCAGTTGTTCCAAAAAAATATACTTTATTTTAAACGAACGTCCAACGAAAACTAAGTAGCAGTAGTTAGAAAAAACAATTCTCGTTATACATAATCGCATTTCAACGACAATTGTTTTACAAAATATGGCCCCTGCAAAACTAGCGCGTGGAATGGGAATAAAGTTTGTTTTTTTATGTTTCCGTTTAATTTGTTTAAAGTTACATACGTGCTGACAGTTTAAGTAATAAAATACATTTGAAACAATTTTTCATTTTCAAGTTTTTAATGCAAATTAAACAATTGTTTAAAAATAAATTCGTCTATGTCTAGTGTCAGTAGGGTCTTATTATGAGTTTCTATTTAAAGTAGAATTGAAGTCGAATAGAAACAAATCGATTATCGATATTGCGAGTTTCGGTTAGGTACTATAGATAATTTTGTATTTCAATTAACTTCAAAATTGTATATTATTTGACATTTGAATCAAATTTCCTATTAATTTGAGTTGATTCGGCATACATATTTAAACATACATACATATTTATATATTTAGTTTTCTGAGTTTTTATTCACTATTTTTATTTCTCAATTTGATACCTATGTACATATAATAATTTAGAAAAAAAGTTAAAATTCAAATTATGTATTTAAATTCGAACTACATTGCCGACTCAACGAAATGATCTTGAGCTCCATCTATTTTTCTAAAGCAACAATTTGTACATTATCATTTGACATTTAAATTGACAGCTAAAAAGTCTCATTTATCTTCTTCAACCTATAATTCTGTATTTATACCTTTGCGCAAATAGTTTTTCTTCTATATCATTCCTGTACTCATCCAATCGGATATCCTTTAAATAAAAAATGGCTTCACCTTCCTTCATAACGAACGATGAAGTTAAAAGTGTTTTGACTTGGCCATTGATCAATGAATCAATCGAAGAAGCATTTAAATCAGTTGTAAGTAAAGATAAGACTTCTGAAGATCAGGATCATCCTTATGCTCATCAAAATGCTAGAACTCGAACATCAACTCACGATAACAGTGCAGCATTGTTTACTATGCCAGGATATATTGGCAATCATAAATTGACTCTAGAAAATGGTGAACGAAAAGCATTCCAAACTTTGGCCTGCAAGTTGGTGACATGGTCGCCGAACAACAGTCAACACAATCCACCCATTCCAACTATCCTTGCCAATATTTTGCTGCTTGATGGACAAACTGGACAATTGCAGTGTGTTATGGATGGAACTCTCATAACTGCCTGGAGAACAGCATCGGCATCTGTTGTAGCCACAAAATATTTGTATTTTGGCAGAAAACATGTGAATGCATCAGATGGAGTGACTTTAGCAATTATCGGTTGTGGAGTTCAAGGTGAGAGTCATGCTTTAGGAATGTGCACAGAATTCAGAGTCAATGAAATTCGTCTATGGAATCGAACTGCTAGTAAAGCTGTGGAACTGTCTGCTCAGTTGGATACGGCTAGGAAGTCTTTCGTTAATCCAAATCCCATAGTGACTGTGTGTCCAACAATCGGAGAATGTGTTGCAAATGCCGATATTATCGTTACTGGTACTCAAACGAATGAACCTTTGTTACACTTAGATATGCTCAAAGAAGATGTACACATCAATGGTGAGAAGAGATTTTTGCTTTTATTGAATTTAAATATTTACTGCAAATTTTACTGTAGCTGTTGGAGCGAGTGCCTCGCATTATAGTGAACTTGGCCAAGACATTTACGACGTTGCTTCTGTATACATCGACTATTGGGCTGGAGCTAAAACAGAACTTGCTGGTTTAAAAACAAATATTGTGTGCGAAGTGGGTGAAGTTATACTTGATAAAAAGTGTCCAGAGAGAGGCATTTCAGTATTTCAGTCATTGGGTGTGTTTATATGCCATGATTTGTTAATTATTGTTATAATATTGTTTTCTTCTTTAAAAGGAATGGCCGTAGAAGATGCTGCTGTGGCTCAAGCTGTTTATCAGAACCTTAAGAAGAAATAAGTTAAAAGAAAACAAAATGGAATTTTTATACATAAAAATAATTCTCTGTAATTTAATTGTAAATGTAAATTTTCTTGAACAATATTTTCTTTTTAAAATATAAAATGTAATGCTACTGTGCATGTAAGTACGTACAGTCGTACATGTATCCATGCTTATTATCTTCAAATTTGATATCTAATCTAAAAATTAAAATGGGAACAGCTATCCGCTGTATGTATTCCCTAGATAGACTTCTAGTTTTATTGTTTTATTGAACTGTGAATGAAGATAAGAATATTCATTAAAATTTTATTAATTAAAATAATATTGTCATATGCATAAATGTGACGTGAATGAAACATAAAAAACTGTATCTCTTTGTAAAAATACATACATAAAACAAAAGTGCGCATACGCCACAGAGGCCCATTAAGAGAATTGACGATGTTTTAGAAGCTTTTCAGTAGTAAAATTATTTTGATTGAATAAGTGGTTTTAAATGGGTAGCAGTTCGATTTGAAAATTGTTTTAAATATTTTTTGATAGGCCTAGAAACCGATAGCAAATTTTGGTAGTAAAGGTATATTCAAAAAAAAGTATAATATGTATGTCTAGTTTATAAGCCTTTTCAAATCAAAAAGATTACAAAATCTCGTTGAACCGTTCACCACATCACGTAAACTAGATTTTGTTTGAAATTTCACTTTTTCTCGGTACTAGAAGATCATCTAACACTAACTCTTATACAAAAGGAAACAATGTGTTATAAACGTGTCTCCGCTAACAATATCAAGTAGATTCATGGCTGTTTTTAGAAGTCCTAAATTATTTATATCGTTTATTAAATCTTCACACAATTTGTTCGCATGATCTGCCTTATTATCTGTCCTTACCCATCCTCTTCAGAAAACTTCTGATTAAATACTACTAACATCGCAAATTGTTTATACCATGTAGTGTGAATAAATTAGGTATTTTTTTTTATTGAATAACAAAAAGATGACAGAATTGAAAACGTATATAGTTTGTAAATCCGTCACCCTCAAAAACGTAAAACGTCAAACAGTACGGAAAACAGAACTCAAAACATTTGAAAACGGGTGGTTTTGGAATTAGAACGGAAATCAGAATAGGGGTGATTGTGAGGAGATTTCGTCAATCCTTAGACAAGATTTTGAAAACTAAAAATGTATATATGTATATTTAGTACATATCGATGATTCAGTACTTTTTAAATAATATACGGCCTAAGATGCGATATCGTGTACGGTTTCTGGAAATATATCGTAGTTCCCTCTGCGAATAGTACTGTCTATGGATTCTTGACCCGTTCTCCTATAAAGTTCTTCATTAGAAATACGGTTGGGCCAAAAAATCCTTAATACATTTCGTACACACCTATTCACGAACGTTTGCAGCTTACTTGTGACAGTTGTTAAGATTTTCCAAGTGCTGCACGGATTCAACATTGCGAAGCGGAACAGTCTCAGCTCGGTCTTTAAGCTTTTAGCATTAATTTTCCATATTTTGGACAGCATTCCGAAAGCAGCCTCTGTCTTTTTAATACGGCTGTCGGCGTCTTGTTCGGTTCCGCCTTTGATAGACACAAAACTCCCAAGATATTGAAAGTCTTCTACTTTCTCTAACGGTTGTCCAGAAATATTGACTTGAATGGATGATATTTTAGTTTTTTGTACTTTTTTTTAGTATTTTTTTTACCTATTTTTTCTTATTTCTCAGCTAACTATTTATTTTAGTATTTGTCCATAATTCAGACACTAAGGTCTCCATTTGCATTTTGAGACATTTAATAGGTATAGGTACTTACTAATATCCGGCATTATCGCTTTAAATAAACAAGAGCATAATCAAATGTCGTAATCATCTGAGCACTACCAAGAATAGTTTAATACCCGCGCATGCAATTTGATCGTTTGGGTTTTTTTTATAGGTAGTTTAAAACTTAATGAAATTAACAAAATATCTACAAAAAATCCCTCAAGTAAAATCTTATTACAAACTTAAATCTTTCTTCTAGAAATGCCTCACTTTTGTTTGATTTTCAACGATTCTGTGGTTACAGCTTAAAACACAGTGAAACGAGAGTAGAATATATGTACATAGCTATAGTAAGGAGTTACGTTTACATTAATGGTGCTAGATGTATCTCGATTGTCGGGTGTATCTGATGATACATATAGAGGAGCTTTAAAGTGGTGTTGACTAAATGGAAAGCACGCGATCGGTGCACTCCCAGTCTGACGACCCAGTCCATTTTATTATAGCTATATAATCTGGGAAGAGGTCAAGCCACCCGAGGTGGGGCACTTACCTGAATCAATTTTGCGGTTAAAGTGTGTTTTTCTATTGTTTGTAGTAGGTATACTTACAGACAAAACTTAACGATTTATTGTAGGTACCAACTTTTTATGAGTACTTAAACCAAAGTTTATCCACCTGATTATTGAGATATACATATGTACATATACTTATATCGAATGTGCTATGGAACTTTGTAAAAGTTGAAAAGGCTCTGGTGGATCTATGTTAAGCTTGCTTAACTGTCGATTTAAATCGATCACTGATTCTCTATCATCTTATATAGAGGTCCAAAAGGCATGACTAGGTATACATTTGGATAGCACAAAGAGAGGTGGGTGTTCACAGCAACTTTTGGCAAAACGCCTGCAGGCCATTTACAAAGCCTTTTGAGCTAAATTTGGAAACAAAACAAATAGAGGTAGAGATTGTTTTGGGTAAAGTTAAATTGGATGTTAAGCGACCGATTGATATAGCAGCAGCACATTGAAAGGGCAAATTATGTTATGTAATTTTTTTTTTTTATTTCTGGTTTACTTCTTTGAATATCTAACTACAAAAAAAAAAGGTGCAGAAAATTAATTAGCAAATTATTTTAACTCGTGTATTTTAATATTAATGGGCGAGGAATGGAACAGATTTTAACACAAAAAAATAAATCGAAAATGAAAGTAGATAAGTGATTTTGAAATTACTTAGATTATTTTTGAAGATAATCGAACAATTTAAGCTCTAATCTACTTTCAGCATGCGAAAACAATAGAAAGGTTATTTTAATTTTAATGAACTGAGGATTGTTAATATATAATTTTACTTTTTAAAGGAAGTAATAAACTCTTGGTATTTAATATTTGTAAAGGGTTTATATTGTGTATTTTTTGTTGGCAAGTTTGTTATTAAATTGATAATTTCAAGACTAAGAAATGAAGAATGTTTATCAGTTATTACACGATTACCTCAATAATCATGAAAAAATCAACGAATGTGAAGGAGAAAAATTCATTTGCACCTCGATCGCTCTTATTGAAACTCGATACCACTCGCTTATGTCGTTTTCGATTGGACGCCCAGATCACGCCGGAAGCATCCAGAATTCTTCTGAAACTGTTTTATTGTATCATATATGCTATTTTTGTGTCAATAAAACAGTTTCAGAAGACTTCTGGATGCTTCCGGACTTCCAATCGAAAACGACATTAGTCGTGTCAAGCCTTAATCATTCTACCTCTGTCTTCGAATTGCATATTTCAGCATCTGACACAACGTAACGATATGCTGATATCTCTAAAACCCTTCTTTAAAAAAAATATATGATATTGTTCAGCGACCCATACTTTTTTGTATAAACTAGTGTGATAAATCCACGAAACCACTTTTCAAAAGATATATTAAAAAAAATGTCAACAATCTTTCACATCCGCACATCTGTTCCGATTTTATTAAAATGAATGTAATACTTTGATAGTCAAACGATTTTTTTCGTGAGAACCAAACAATGCAGTCAATTGTGAACTTGTTTGAGTACATAAACTTCAGTACTGACTGAATTTTACGGCCGAAAACAGTACTGAATGAAACTGAGCTATTCGCTATGTTGTGGATGCATATTATTTTCTTGCATTCGGTTTTTTTCGTTCAGTGTACCGTGTGACAGATCGCTTCATGATGATTTCAATAATAAGATCGTAAAATATTCCCTTTCCAGAATTGATCTTTGACTGAGCCAAAAAATTACAAAGAAGAAAAAAATCCTTAAATCAAAGTAAAATCAAAAACGCTCCACTTTGAGTAAGCAAAAAGCGAAACAAACAAATATTAATCGAGTGTCCAACTAATCATGCTATGCTTTTCTTTTGTAAATAACATGTATTTGAACTAATTTATGCTTCAAAGTGAAATTCTACATTTGGTTTTTGAGTAAAATACGAAAGTGAAATGCTGGGTCAGAAGCGTCTAGCTGCTTCAGGAACGTCATGTCGCATCAAAGATGTATCAGCCTCAGGCTGCTTTGGGAGCGTAAATTTGCCTAAGTAGCCTGTCATTCCGTCACGTGATCATGATGCATCATTAGATTCATTTGGGGCCAAATTCTTTACTTTTGATCATCTTTAATCCATGATTATTAAAAACTGTAAATCGTCGAATTTCCACTTGTCCAATTTTTTTTTCTGAGAATTAATAGTAGGTACGAGTTGTTAATCATGCATTTAGATAATCAACCGATTTTAGTTGGTTATCACCATTTATCTACAAACTCTGAAAATTATGCGAAAAATTTAAATCGCTGGTGAACAAACTTTATCTCGTTTCAATTTCCTCTCAACCTTACTTTAAAGCTGTCTCGACCTCATGTTTCAACTTCATTTTAACCTTCGTCTCAACCTCGTTTCAATCTTGCCTCGGTCTCGACTCAACCTCTATTCCTATCTATCTATCTATCTTGGCTCAATATTGTGGTATAAATACTATCAACTACTTAGGAAATATTGAACATCGAGACCTCAATCCCGTTTCAATCTTCTCTCGACCATGACTCAATCTTGTCTCAAAGTTGTCTAAATCGCATTTGGATTTTGTCTCAATCAATCATTGTCTTTCGATTGATTGAGACAAGATCGAAACGCTGCTTAACGAAAAGATTTACTAAAACGGTTATTCGATATCGGAACTAACAATTAGTTTTTAGAGTTTTTGAAAAACAGTTTCAAAATGCAAATTTCGCGACCTAAATTCTTTGGTTGATATAATCAACCTTAACACAATTGACAGAGTTTTGACCAATTAAAAATTCACTATAGTGCAATACAGGACCTAAAACTTCTCATGAAAGTGAGTAAATCTCCTGAGAAATTGATAATTTTTTGCAAATTGACCTTTGGCGATGGCATTATATTATAGGATTTTTCTAATCCAGAAAGTTTTGTATACTTGAAGTGAAAACTACTTTGTATTGTGAAATATATGAAATCAAGACATCTAAATTCTGATAACAAATTCTTCGATTTAATGAGTTTAAGATATATTTTTATTCATGTTATTCTTGATCTTTTAACATTTGATTTAACTGATTTAATTAAAGCCAATTTGTATTCTGTTTAATCATAACAAATCCATATTAATCAACTCATTTTAAGGAAACATGTACAGAATGTTATCAATAATTTTAAATCTGAATTTTAAGGCTTAAACACAATGCATATTCATGCACTTACTTAATTATGATTCAAGTGTTGCAGTAAATACGAACCATTTACAAGAACAACCATATTAAAACCAGCACATTAACCCCCATTAGTTTAATTGCTATTCTAATCTATATCAATATTTGTATGCGCTGATATCGGCATCATATGATTATCTCTTGTCGACCACCCCTGCAAAATAATTATTTTTATTATTTTTCAATCTCTGCACGATTAAATCAATTTAAAACACCAAACTCAAATTAAATGGTTGTTTTTTTTTTTTTTTACTGGATTACCGTTTTCTATAGGTGTTCAAATAAAGCATATAGGATAAATAGAGGTTCTTGCACAGCGAACCCGCACCTTGCTTTAATGTAAGAGCCCAAAGAGTCCAAAAAGAAAGGAAAGTCTCTTGACATCGTGTTGTGTGTCCTTGGATCTGAAGTTGCTGAAGTTTGAAAATTCATAAGCTATGTGATCACTTTATGAGGTGCATAAAATAGCACCTGAATTTGGGAGTGCTCAATGGGTGTTCTGATTCTATATGAACGCTACAATATGCAACATGACTTAGCCTTTGACTGACAATCAAAAGTTTTGTGGGTTATTGTACGCGAAAATAAGCTGAAAACAATAAGAAGTGGGCGTGAAATTTATTCAGGAAAATTCATATTTTTTTGTTGTTGTTCTGTTTTGCCTTCTTTTAAAAATGTAACCATAGTTACACTGTTAGTTTACCGTATGTATACAAATTTTGTCAGTAATTTAAATGTTGTTCTACTTGATCATAGTTTGTACAGTGGGGGTTAAAATTAACAGTAGAATTTGAAACATAAAAGTCGGAGGGAACATGAACTTGATTAAAGTGCCTTCACACTATCTTACAAAATAAAAATAAAACACATGTCAATAACGTGAAAATATCTAGAAGATCCATGACAGTCTGACCAATTTTACATGTTGGATTTATACTTGTCCGAAGTAACAAATATTAGACGCATGAAGTGAGGAGTATTTTTTCCCCATTATTTAAATTTGACAAAATGTTGAACAATCCCTTCAAACAAAAAAGTCCGAGGTGCGTCCGAAATCTCTAAGAGTTAGGTCCGAGCTCGGTGCCGAGAACGGATCCATTTCAGTTCAAATTAGTATGGAAATTATAATCCCCTTGGAGCCAGAATGCATATGTATTATAGTGCGAAGAAATCCACCACTCCGAGAAAACTGAACCTAGCATGTACCTAAACAAGAACTGAAAAAAAGGATTGAAAGTTTTTCAGTACAATGGACAAAACATAACCCAAAATTCCTTTAAAATAATGGCAAAGTGATTAAATTTGGTGTGAATATTTTATTATTGACTTCTTGTGTCAATAGACCTATAGAGTCCATAAAAATATTAAATCTAGAAGGGTGTTTTTTTCACAGGATGCAAAAAAGTGGTATTTTTTCATTTTCTTATCTTGGTACCTCATTTTAAGAAAAATACAAGAATTGCAAAATGTCAGACCCAAAGTACATAAAATGTATGAAGGCATCAACGATCCGTCCTAATGTATTTTTTTAGTGATTTTTTTTGATGATAGATATCTCTTCGTAAACATTTTGTCAAAAAATGGAATTAAACAAAAAATGTTCACTGTGGCGTATACGTACCTTTTTGTATTTTTATTTAGAATTTTTTTAATGATGTTTGAAGCAAAGGGGAGTATATGAGAGCAACGTTAATGCTTTTAATTAGTTTAAAAGTGGCAACCCTATGTTTTAATTCTCAATACGAATGTTGGACAGAGAATTTAATTCCTTTTTATTTTAAACAAAAACGAACGAAATAATAGAAGAGGGTAAGGTTTCTCTAATAGGGCCAGAATGAAAATAGGCAACCTACGTTTTTCAAGTTCTTAATGTCTTGCTCGCTCAATCAATGTACGACTTTTGTAAAAAATTCAGATAAGTATATACTAAGGATCTTACAATTAGGCTAGAAATAGGGTATACAATACATCTTATAATACATAGTAACTGTTGTTTATTTCGCAGTAGAAGCTCCAACTATTTATATTTCTGTCAATTGATATTTTTTGTATATTATTTATTTATTTCTCTGCATCAAAACATGAACGTTAACTTTTGTCAAACATTATTTTATCAACAATCCAAAAGCAAATGCAAATCGTTGCATATCAGCTGTGTTGCGGTTCGGTGACTTTAACAATACTGTGGGTGTCATAACAATGAATGTAATAACTAATAACAGGACTTAAAAGCCACATGAACTCTTTTACTATCGGTATATACCTGCATTGAGCTTCAAGCAAGGTCAATGGTCAATTCATATTTCACAGCAATCATTTGCTACGCTAAATAGTTTAGAGAAAACAAAAAAAAAAACACCGTTACCCATGAGATATGGAAACAATGATAGTTTGACGTTAGTTATTGTGTCAGAATGACATATTGGCATGTTGAGTAATAAAAGTGGCACTTTGGGGGCCTTATGCCCACAATGTACACATAGTGAGGTGGTTTTCTCAATATGGTTCGCCTTTTGATCACGTTATTGAAATAGGGCTGAACCACTCTAAGAGAGCAAGAAAAGAAAGGTGTGGCGCATAATACTATACTCTACTATAGAAGTTGTAGCCGCGCATGATGCATTAGTATAACTTATGTGTATATGTAAAGTAGAACAGCTTTCAAATAGTCACATTGCCTAGCCTACCGCTGCTGCCACATGAATGGGCTCTGTTTGTTTTGGCGTGGTGGATCTAATTCAAAATGTAGGTAATTCGGCGGGAAAATTTTCCGTCATTCACTCATTATTTTTGCTGAATTTAGCATAGAAACAGATCGGATTTAGCCAAAAGTTTCTTTTGCATGCAACAAGACAATTGGTAGCTAGCATATTATAAAGATGGAAAATACCACATGGGAAAATATATATCTCAACTATGTACAATGTAAGGGAAAGAAAAAAACAATTTCATTGTCAATGATGCGACCTTTTCTTTGCGGTGAACTAGTGACAGTTTGGTATTTTCTTTCAAGAGATGAATTAATATATTGTAGGGTTTTTTATGCCAATTTAAATTCGAAGTGAAGTCAATGGAAAACAGTGGTGGAAACTGTAATAAAAGAGCAATGTTTATGTCTATCTAACGAATGATCGCGATGATGCTGTCAAAAACACAATGACAATCTTAAACGTCACTCACAATAATTTTGGTATATACGAACACTTTGAAGACAATGGAGATAGTTTTTAAGATTAACAGGGCGATGATGATGTGCAGATTTATCCACTACCAAATTCAAATTCACATCTTGAATGAACTTTAATATAAATTAAGGCACTATCCGCTATGAAACTTAACAATCAATAGAAAGCAAAACCTTGCATTTTCTCTGCATCGTACGTCGCGTCGTTGTGTTGATGGAAAAGTTTGCATTTATTAAACAAGGAGAAAGTATATCGACCGCCAAATTATTGATCCAGAAAAATGGATATCATGCACACATGATGGTTAGTGGGTTGATGTGATGCTTGATTTGAATTGTAATATGAACTTGAAATGATGATGATGATAGATGAAGAAAGTACTAACCTATACCTTAACCGACTTATTGAATGTTTGGAGCTAGTAGTATGACTTGAACCATTAATCATATTTGCAGAAATTGTTATCGATCCGGCATTTGGTTAGGATAACTGAAAGATTCAAGTTATTTGATAAATTAAATTCATTTTGATCCCATCCCGTGATAGCATTGAATAATGTCGGGAGATTGGCATAGTGATGCGTTATTACTTTAACGATACTATATAACGATAATACAGACGATGATTAGTCAAATATTGGCAGTATTCGATATTTTAAACATCGATATTTTCAACGTCAGCGTATCGAACATTATCATTATTTAGCAAATGATCAGGCACGTGTTTTAAAAAACGCAGGCTTTTAACACCGTATGTTTAGAAGATCTGTAAGAAACAGGGTATATCGAGCACGTAAATTAATACAAATTAAAAACAGTCTAGTGAACCAAATTACTTACCGGAGGTGCTCAATTGTATCGACTAAACTCCATTGTTTTTAGTTAGTTTCAAGTGGACCCCCAGACTCGAATTAATAACATAAATCACTTCTATTAATTGCATTAACTACATAGACCATAACAACTGCATTACCTATATAAACAACTAGTTTAACATAAACTATATCAACTATATTAACTACATTAACTAGATTAACTACATTTACTACATTAACTACATTAACTACATTAACTACATTAACTACATTAACTACATTAACTACATTAAATACATTAACTAAATTAACGACATTAACTAAAATAACTACATTAATTACATTAACTACATTTACTACATTACCTACATTAAATACTTTAACTAGATTAACTACATTAACTACAAGTCTGTTGGGCCAGGTATAGGTGTTGCTGTGGTCGAGCTACATATTAATTATATGAATGATTCTGCAAAAATAATAAGACACTAAGTTTAGTTATGAAATCAGCGTCTGCTGATCATAGATGTATCAAAATAGAATATTTTGAGTTTCATATTATTTATAATTTAAAAAATATGTAATTTAAACCTTATCAATTCAAAGTGTGATTCACTTTACACCTTTTTATAACTGTCATAATCTCAATTAACCGACCAATCATATTACCAATCTAATTCAATTAGATAATAATTAAACCAATAACTTGCTTCACCGGTATACCGTAGAAACACGTGATTACAAGAACTAACCGCACAATATTCAAACCACTTTTTCCTAATTAAAATTAAATGAATATTAAAAAAAAATAAATACAAAATAACCAGGTTAAGTTAGAAAACCCTGCCTCACCTACTAATTAAAATTCAAACAAAACATGTGAGTCGGTAAGGATTGCTTAGCAATTGCAATGCAAATACAAAGTGTACTCATACACACAATTCAAATTCTTTTATATCGATTTATACATAATCAACAACTACAATATCCATATCGGCCTCAAGTCGTTAACACAAAAAAAAAAAAACATAACAAATATAATTACTTAATTCATAACAATTTTCTTACAACTCTCGAATCGAACTTAATTCCGAGTTGCCGTTATAATTATTTGGAAATATATAAAAAATAGGAAAGAAATTAGTCACGATCAATTCATTTGAATTGCCATAAATACCATATGCATGCTAGTGTAAACAACATGATGTGTATTGCAGAAGTGGTCACCGCCAACGCCGCCGACGGAAGTAGCCTTAAAAATGGATTATAAACAGCATAAACGAAATTATGGTGAGATAAGCAGCAAGAGATAAAATACAGTCAGTGCTTTTAAAACTGTAGTAGAAGCTCAAAGCTCTTAGCTAAATACAGGGCTGTAGTAACGATCCTCTGTACCGATTCCAAGAACCGGAACTAGGAGGGCTCTTTCAAAAATTGAAGACAAACGGAACTACTTTTTAGTATTGCATCATAAAGAGATCTGTTGCATCTGAAGGTAAGATAGTTGCTGGTGAAAAGGTAAACAAAAGTTTTATGACAGTGCAAAATACAACAACACAACTTGCATGGGTTTTAATTAATCGAAATTTGAATATTTAAACACCTGTACTCTAAGCTAGTGAGATGACTTTTTTGAATCATCGATAATGTAGTGTTCAAAAGGTCTGTTACATCATCATGTCAAACTATCATCAAATTGACCAAAGCCTGAGCAGAATTGTTGTGCGCATGATTGTATATAATATGGAGTGCTCGTTACAGTTCAAAATGTATATGGGAATGACAGTTCTTTTACATTTTTGCCAAGAGCTTAAACCTTAAACCGTTGCGAAAAATCAATTTTCGATATAATAGTCTTGGGCTTTTGGTTGGAAGGAATATATTGTAATATTTTTCTGTAAAATTATTTCCACTTTCAATAATTTACTTTTATTTACTTTTAAAGTTAAGTAAAGAGCTTTTGTCATTAGCAAAGATCTACATGTGTCATTCCGTCTGGGTGTGTTCGCTCTTACATTCGTAAAAATATGAAATTGTGGTGAAAGGGTAAAAATTGCCTCCCATGTTAAAATATCAGAACAATCCGAAAGCTTATCGTTTCTCTACTTTTGATTGAAAAATATTCGCGCCTCCATTTTTTTGCGCCTGCGTCACACTTACTTATTTCAAAGCTCAAACTACGGCACTTGGTATGTATGACGTCCTCAAGTTGCACTCTCGCCTCTTAATTACGTCACAGTTTGCAAACTCTGGTTTGGGTGGTTTGACGTTGCTGTTGCTGGCTTGCGACAGTCAGTCAAGCTTATTACCATCAGCTGTCTTTGGCCGACCGACGACCATGCCATTCTTCTTCATCTTCTGTGTTACTAGAGTAAAGGTAAACTCACTCACGAACTAACCACACTCACCGATCAAGCATTTACACAGTGCATGAGTTTGCTGATATACTTTTGGCGACTCTCTGTTTCTGCTGTTGCTAGTGATAGTCGCGTCGGTCGGTCGTAAGTAGTTATACTCTGTTGGCTTTTGTAGTCTTTGCGGGTTGCTGCTTCAGTTTGGTTCAGTTTCGGGCTTTTGATGCTTTTATCGTTAGTTAGTTTTGCCAGTTAATAGTGAGTTCTCTGCGACTAAGCGCTGCAGTAAACAATCGGCGGCACATGCGCTACGTTCTATCTCAACACTGGATCGTTCGCACGATCAGACACTTTAAGTTTTTGTATGTTGAGTAACCTGACTTAGGGTGATCTATCGGAATATCCCAAAATATTACAATTAAATCTGGTTAATTAAAAAATAAAATTCTTCTAAATAAAGTGGAAGTATGTACATGATCGTTTTGTCCTCAACTCGAGAAAAAGTGATCGAGACTTAAACGGCTCGAGGCAATATTGCATAATAAGGGGACAAAAAAAAGTACAACGACGGCCGCCGATCGAAGTCGTCGACGATAATAACGACGACAAGACTCTCGCGTCGCTAAGTGAGAATATAGCCGGAGCGAGTGATCTTTATTTCTTTTTATTTTTTTTGTTGTTGTTTGTGATATGCAAACGATCGTTGCGGACCAGAGAGTTTGCTAAAAAAGTGTTTCAAAAGAAATACCTTTCAGGCGGGTTGTTTAGAAGGCGCGCGCGCACACTCTCCTATACACGGAGAGCAAGCCGACTGTATAACAACGACGGACGCGACATCGACGTATGTAGCAGTGTGGAACTTAAAAAAAAAATCGTGGTCGTTATAAATTCGATTAAATTCCTTGCAAGTGAAGTTAGTCCAAGAAGCTCAATTGGGCATTTGGCGGGACGCAATTATCCGGGCTCACAAAGGCTGATACACTTTCCTTCAGCAACTATACGTATGTTCTGCAATTGAGAAGCGGATAATCAGCTAGAAAAAAGTTTTCCGTACAAACTTCCACTTTTGTTATGTTTCGATAGCGTTTCTTGCTTTTGTTTTGTTTTGTGTGTGTCCAGCTAGTAAGCCAGCGGCGACAAGCCAAAGTGACAGTTCAAGCTGCAAAAAAAAAATACCAAACAGCAGATACGATTAGGTGAAGAGATATAAGATATATCTTCTACCAACTTGTAGTAACAACGAAGACGATATCAGACATTTAAATAAGTTGTAACATAAGAAGCGGTATTTGGAGGCGCAAGAGGAATGCAATCATAAAAGTAAGTCTATGCCATTTAAGATCTTGCAAAGCGTTTTGCATAAACCTTATGTGAGGATAGGAATGAAAGTCGTTACAATGGGATGCTAGATACTTTTTGTATCTTCTGATGTTTTTTTTTTGTTTTGTTTGTCTCAACATTAGGTAGTCAAGTGCTATCTGTATTTTTTTTTGTGCAGTTATTCCGTCAATCGCTTGGCTTATTACTCTTGTCGATTATAGATGATACATAAATATAATTAAGGAAGGTAGGCTAGTTTTTTGTATGTATTTTAGTTTGACTATACTGAAAAGTTGTACAAATTAAAAATATCAATAAGAACATGTTTGGGGAATGCCAGATTCATGTTTGTTAATTACCATACTTACTTACTTCTGTTATTGTTGTTGGAACAAGTTGTAACCTTTAACGTGATTTTTTTTTTCAAATTTATAAGATTCATAAAAATAAAAATTATAATTTGACATGTTATTCATCTGGATAGATGACAACCTTACAGAAACTTTGTTTTTGTATTCCGAAGAAACTATTAAACATTAGTTTAAACTTATGTAGCTGAACTTAAATATTTCTGATAAGTTTACAATGCGATAAAATTGGTTCAGAAAAAAAAAATATTTACGATTTCAACCCAGATACCTACTGTCTTTCGAACGTTTAGATACGGAGAAATATATTAGTTTCAAATACCTCCCCCATTGAACGGAAATTTTGTAGAGCTTGTTGCACTGATTACAAAACGGTATGTAAAATTTCCCTAACAACCCCAAAATCTGGAGTAAGTACAAAAAAACAGATTTTTAGAAAAAAAATTGGGCCTTTTTTTTCCTTTTTTGGAAAGAAGACATTTAAACCTTTTCAACAATATAAAACATTGGTTAAAATCAATCTGGGTTGAAATCGTTAAATCTTTTTTTTCTTAGCCAATTTTGAACCGATTTTCACCTCGTTAGGTGTGAAAATAACCATTATTTTAGAACATATTTTTAAAACAGCACGTAAATAGATCGCGGAAATTAAACAAAAAAAATGCCTGGCCCGGGCAAAATATTTTACAGCATTTTTAATAATGGAAATTGTTGGGAGTAATGTCCTTACTCATATCCTAAAAGTCCCAACAAATCCCATTGAAAAAATACCAACGAAATAATTGAAATATTGATGCTGTTTTTTTCAAGATTGTGGCCAAACCCCAAATGGGATTCGTTGGGACTTTTAGGGTTAAGGCTCTTAACAATTTTCACCAATAAAAATGCTGTTAAGTAATTTGTTCGGGTCCAAACATAAATACCCTATTCTTAAATGAAATTGTTCAGCTTATACCGTCTAGGTGGTTTTACCAAACCACATGTTTTTTACATTGTTGAAATAATCTAACTGTCAACTTTCGAAACAGTAAACAAATCTAAATTTGAAGAAGCTAGATATTTTACAATCCCCCTAACTTTGTACACCCCCTAACACCAGATTTTGGCTGTGTTACAGATTTTTACATACTGTTTTGTAATCAGTGCAACAAGATCTACAAAACATGATAGGTCTCCGCTGGCGTATATTTTTGTACCCAGTTTTTGTCACACAGTGTTTTAGGCAATTGACAGACTTTATCAGCCAAACCATATGACCGCTTTTATTTTTTTTTTCGGTTCATAAGACTTAAAATTAATATATCATGCATTTTAAAAACAGTATTTGTTTTTTTATATTTTTATATTTCTCCAAAACTATAAAACATACTAACAATAACTTTTTCGGGTTGAACTAAAATCAAATAAGACCATTAAGTTTTGGTACAAAATTAACTTCAAAATGTAATTCGTTTTATAACATCAGTTTGAATTTTTATTTATATTATTTCTTCCTAAATTTCATGTTTGGATCCAATTTTTTCAAAAAACCAGAAAACAAAAACTTAAACTTTCTTGAATTTTTTTGAAGAAAAAAATTCTATATCATAACGAAAGAAAATTTCAATAGATAAGATAAACAACTTAAAATTTTGGTTGGTTGGTTTGTTTTTTTTTTTTTTTTCAAAATTCAGAGTTTGAGAATTATTATTTCTTAAATTTATGCATTGGAGTAAAATAAATAATAAAAGAAGGGATTTCTGTTTATAACCTTATTTTATGTTTAACTTTCATTATCTTTCTGTGTTTATTTTTTTATAAAAGGGTTATACTAAAGAAAACCAGAATATGTCGAATTTTACTATTTTGTAGCTAATCTTGAACAAACGTTTGTTCTGTCTGAGGAAACTGTCAAGCTATCACCTAAAAATATTATATATTTAGAAATTGCTTTGTCTTTGCTTTGATTTTACATAAAAAATGTCCATAATTTCTTGTGTTATGTTTTGACGAGGAAGACATCTGAATTTTAAAAGTGGATTTCATTACCTTTAGTTTCACACCAATTTCAACCACATCTTAGAAATGTTACCGAATGCACCTTACCACGCCAATCGTGCCAGGATGCGGATGGGAAGCCCTGTGGTTATCGTACCTACTAAAAGTTTTCTTTCACTTCTCATTTGAAATGTTCTTAAACTCAACGAGTAAAGCATTTTTGCAGTGGCCGCTGCAATTGAAATTGAAAAAAAAAAATTTCGGCTTTCAAACTTATGCCTTAACCGATTTCAATGAAACTGTGAATTCTTAAGATTTTTTTTTGAAACACGGTCACCTGATTCGATTGATCCCTAGACGAGACCCAATAAGAAATTTTTGTTAAGATGCTTTGTAAAAGATTCAGCTATTCAGCTTAGAGTATTATAAGGAAGCTGAAAAACTTTTATTTTACAGTGAAATTTTATATTTTGAAAATTATGTCTCAAGAAAATAAGGAATATATCTGATTTACGACCCATTAAAAACTATAACCCTGTTTATGCTTCAAATAAAAGTAATACAATTTGTGTCACAAAGAGCAAAGCATTTAAGCTTAAGCTGATTTATTCTCTTAAAAAAAAACACAAAGCATTACGCCTTTTATGTTCTTAAAAAAAAGTACGTAACACCACTTAATGTCCAGACAAATCGCACTAATCTCCTCGATTTACAATTGATTACACAACATTTACTTAGAAATAATACTTCCGGCAACTTAAAGGTACCCAACCTCTATAAAACCAACTCCTACTCATCTAACCCCCAGCACAACAACAAAAACTCATAAATCTTTTGATTTATGAATTTTAATTTTATATACCCACAGCCAAAATTTGCCAAATAAATGTTTCGCTTAAAGGCGCGCCTTGTGACAATGGAATTTGGGTTCTATACATTTCTATACTGTAGGTAATTGTATTGCAAATGCGGAACATTGACTCACATTATTTTTTTTTATTGAATGAACTATTTCGTTTAAATTCGAATCTTTGGCAACATGAAGGTCAAGCCAAAAAGAGTCTGAGTAAGATCTATACTTAAATTAATTTTCTCGAGGTGTAACTCATGACTGCTACCATTCCAAGAGGAAATAATGTGCATTATTTGTGCTCGAATTTTATGAACCAAAGTAGCCAGGCTTATAAGCTTCCATTGTTTGGCATTAAACAAAACACATCACGCCTCCTGCAACCTTGCCTAACATTTTTGGGATACGAAATATTTTGTATTAATTGTGTTGTGTTGAGAGAGAAGGGGCGTGAAATATTGAAATTCCCTCACACTTGCTTTGGCCTTATAATAAGCAAGCTTGGGTCCGAATTCAAAAAGATTTCAAAAGTGCAATGTTGCATGCTACTACTTCTTTGGTCGTAGTATATTCTCCCATGGAGTTGGGGTAAAAGTCAATTAGCTTTGTTGGTTTGCTTGCCATTAATGATGTTGTGGTTATTTCTAAATTTTATATAAGCAGTTGCTTTTCAAACCAAATGTATCTATTTCCTTTCTAAAAAAAGCAATAGTATATGGAAGCGAAAATAAAAAAATAAAAAAAAAACAAAGAATAAAATAATAATAACAACATTTCGTTGAAATTATTAGAGCGTTTAAGTTTTTGGAGTAGTTTTGCGTTTTTATAGTGGAAGTATACTTGGTGGAATTGGTTGAATTTATTTTGCCATCAGCAGTAAAATATTAATGAACTCATTCAATTTTAATTGATTGCTTGATCCTGATAGTGTGTGCGGGTAGAAAAATGTCTAAGCTTCTTTAAATGTCAGAAAGGTCTTGCTTCAAGTACCAGAAGACACAGATTTAAAAACTTTTTTTTCGAGATATTCTCAAACTGTTACTTTTAATAGTATTCTTCATGGAAAAATATAGTTTACAGTTGGTTAAACATTATTTTATAATCATGATTTTGTCTACTTTTGTTGTCAATATATGATTGTATTTTTTTTTCATGGAGGAAATAAAAGACTCATAGAGTTTGAAAATTTTACTTTAATGCTGGTGAAGTAGTGCGTAAAAGAGAAATGAAAATCATATGATTAATTGTCAATTGAGGATGGTTGGTCCAAAACCAACAACCAAATCCAAAAACCATAAATTAAATATGCAGATATCTTTTATTTTTATTTATTTTTAATGAAGTACAAAAAATGTTAAAAAAAATAACACAATTGTGTTAATGTTATCCAATTTATTTGTAAATTTTATTTGAAAATAATGAATGAAACAGTAAAAAACGAATATATAAGTACAAAATCTACTCAACATGTTGCAAAAATTAAAGAACTTAAGGTTTTGATGTGAGATTTTTTTCGGATTGGAAAAAAAACTTAAAGCACTAGTTCATATATTATTTTAAAAATGCAGATACAGGAAGTTCGGTTTGCATTCGGAGACTTTTTACAGCCACCGATCTTGTTAAAGAAATTCAGTGGAGAACATTGTTTTGAATTCATTACACTATAGGCAATCGCATTCGGTGCTATATACGGTTCCGAATACAAACCGAATAAGAATTAGACCCAATATGTGTGAATCGAAACGGAGAAACTGGCACTAAAAACAATTTAGTTTAGTTTTGGTTAGATTTATTTGAATTGACTCTTTTGTTGTTATAAATCTTAAAACTTTGACGGATTTTCTTCAAATTTGGTAGAAATGATTTTTATCTAATTTCGAAACTCTTGTTTTTTTTTTTTTTGTTTTTGAATATATCATCTAGAACGACTTCCTCCCATACAACATCTTTGAGTTCGAGTTTTCTCGAAAACGGCTCTAACGATTTTGATTAAACTTTTCGATATGATTTCTTCAATAATGATAAGTTTTTAGATTTTTTTTCAAAAAAATCTATCGAGCTGTTTAAAAAAAAAAAAAATATTAAAAATTTTTGAAACGGTTTGTCAAAAAAAAATTTGATATGCCATTTTTTTAAGATACCTAACAACATCTATAAAATAAATTTTGAAAAAATAAAAATCATTGACACAATATCGAAAAAAAAATCCAAAAATAATATAAAAAAGTTAAAAAAAAATATTTATTTTTTCTTATTTGTGCATAATTGTCTACCTACACACATCAGATAACCAAAAGCTAAAATTTTCAAGCTTAGTTAATACATAATAGCTTTTGACTACATGAGCAAGTTCGTGCGATCCAGTCGTGCATTTTATTTTATTTTTATTCATAAAAAGCAAGTGCGACACTTAATTTAATCAAATACAAATTCGAAAAATAACTGTTGTTTTATTGATCTAAAACGCCATTCAATTATTAATAATCATTTAACTTTCGTTAAGTAAACAACTCCAAACTTATAATAAAATTTAATTGTCAAGCTTACATATCATAACTTTGGTATGCATCCATAGTTATCTTTATTTTTCTACAGATATTTAAATCCCAAAAAAACTCAAAATTAACTGACCAGCTTTTTTTTATTATGATATAAAACAAATCATCACTAAAGATGATTAAAAATAAACTACGTTTCACATATTGCGGAGTCGTTCATCATTGTTTTTTTTTTAAATTGACTATAAAATTAATAAATATTAAATCATTCCCAAAAAAAAAAAAACAAAAATAAGAATCAGGCAATTAGCTCATCAGTCGTAAATTATTGTTTAATTGATTTTTGAATAACTGTCAGACAGTAAGTTTAGTTTTTTGATTTGAACATGAACTTGGACAAAGCTTAAAAGTTAAGACTATAGACATTATTTTCTAGAGCACATTTTTGTCTTTTGAAACTTTGAACAGAAAATTCTAATTTGGGGTCCAAAAGGAAGTGGGCATTGTCTTGGCCAAAAAATGTGAAATCCTTGACGTATGATCAATCTCTTCTATCCACAACACTGCCATAAAATGCTTTTGAGGAAACTGTTGTGCAGTCTATTTCTACTTCAGCACTTTGCACTTCTGCTGATCTAAGAATAGTTGTTATAATCTTGTGGCAAACCTCGAACTTATTTTTGAATTTAATTCGTTTTAATTCGTGCAATTTAAATTATTTTTAAGAAAAATATTTAAAAAACGATGCCACCGGGTCTAAAGTTGACTGACCATAAAATTCAAGGCAAGAAGATTAATTTTAAATTAATACAAAATAAGTAGTAAAAATCTTTGTTGTTGATTAAATTTTAATCATTAACACCTTTAAATCATAAAAACAAGTAATTTTTTTTGTTTTTATTAAAAATAAATTGCAAGTGCCAATTAATACTCAGACTCAAAGACGCATGCATGTCAATGATGGCTTAATAGAAGTGTAAACATCTCGCGTAAATATTTGTGCGCACTAAGGTAATTAAGCGAGAATTGCAAAAAGCAAAAAAAAAAAACACGCAACACGCAAAAGTGCGCGTACCAAATTTGTTCAATTACTTCAAATAAATTGACAGCAATTATATTAGAAATTGAGACAACAATACCTAACAATAAAAAAAAATATTATCTTCTTGATCAAAATTGCCCCGAGCCTTGTATACTGAATCTAATGACCACAAAAACTACTGTGGTCCGCATTACAATAAAGTGTAGGTCTTGAAAACCAATTGAGTTTTTTTTTTTGTTTTAATTGGTCCAAACAATTAATGGGTGCTATAATTTTTCTAATGTTTGTCTAGAGTCTGCGGAAGGTTATGGAACAGACTATTGGGGTGTTAGAGTTAAAGTTCCCATGTTTTAATATTCTTATTATTCTATATGTGGATTGGGGGTACCCCCAAGAAGAATGAAAAAAAAAACGCAAAAATAAATTGAGCTAGATATAATTTTTTGTATGTTAATTAGCAGTTAAACTTGGAAATTGGAAAGCAATGCCGGAAAAGTTTCGAGCAAGGTCTTGAGATTGTTTTCAAAGTCTTGAATGGGTAGCTACTTATTGCAAATAGTCTACTGTTTGCAAATAATACTCCCATTAAATTGTCTTAATTGTGGAAAAGTCACAATATGGAATAAATTTTGTTAATTTTATTTGTTTATTCTTTTAATGTTTTGTTAAAGGCATAACATTTTGTAATTGAACAATAAATTTACGCCAAATGACTTAAATAAAAGTCAAGACATATTAACAAACGGATCCATTTTCTACTGAATTGCAATTTCCAAGTGATTAATTTGAACTACGTAAGATTGTAAGTCTAGGCTAAGCAGGCTTTGAACTTTAGGTGGGTATTAATGTTTAATTATAAAATAAAGCTGACTTACATTATAAGGTTGTACTGCTAATTGGTAAAGTAAATTACAAGTATAAATTTTTGAAAATACTCTCATATTACCTCCTTGCCCAGCAGAATTGATAAGTGCAAAATACATTTTAGAGTGGAACTCGATGAGGGAAGGTCGATATCTTGTAGTATTTCTAAGATCTAATCGAAGGATTAGTCCAGTTAAATTGTATTTAGACGGGGAAATTTCGGTAGTTATTATTTTTAATTGAAAAAGTCGGAAACAATTGTTTTTTGTATGTGCATTATTTTAAAATTGATCATTTTCTGCAAGCCCGGCATATGTAAAATAAAAGACAAGATGAATTACAATTATGTTGAAACCACTTTTTTGTTCGGCTTATGGCATAAGCTAAAAAGATAGGTAATGTAGAGGTAGGTAATATAAAGTTATTAATTATTACATTTAAAACTGTTCTAGATTTTAATATGCAATAAAATGTTCTTTTATTGTGAAATAAATAATTTTTAATTTTAAATTAATAAAATTTTTTATATATATAAATTTTAAAACCTTGTTTGAAAAAAATTGGTATGCATTTTCAAGAAAATATTAATTAACCAAAATTTCAAAAAAAAAAAAACAGTTTTGGAAAAATTGATTTTTCAAAAAAAAAAAAATTGGAAAGATTTTTTAAAACTCCAAAAACTTTTTTTATTTCAATTTTGTACATCAAATATTTTAAATTTTAGTAAGAAGCCTCCGTATAAAAATAATCATTATTCATCAAAATTGGTTGAGTCGTTTAAGAGAAAGTCAAAAATAAAAAAAAAAACGGTTCTGTGGGAGGTAGGTACCGTTAATATAATTTTTTCAAACATTTCATTCATTTCAGAAGTATGACTCTTTTCCTTTCCTTTATGGTTATATGACAGGTACCGTTATTTTTGGTCCATCTAGGGAATCACAAGAGACCCCTAACCAACGGGTTTCAAGAAAATCGGTTAAGCGGCTTCGGCTGTAGCTCGAGGTATACACAGACAGACAGACAGATGGACAGACAGAATTGCAAGACCCTTTTTTCGGCATTCTCTATCATCGTAATGGCATGTCTGATTGTTATCTCGAGTTCGATTTTTTTTAACGAATTCTAAACTTGCCCTATAGTACCTATATTGCAAGTAAAATTGGTATGCTATTTAAAAAAAAAAAGTAAATCGATATCTAAAAAACAAGATTCGAAAAAATCGATCATTCAAAAAAAAAAAGAAAATGGAATTATTTTTAAAACTCCAATTTTTTTTTTTTATTTAGATATAAATTGATAATTTATAAATTATTATTGTTTGTTGCTGAACACACCAAAAGTTTTAATTAAGATCATTAAAGCCGTTTGCAAAAAAGTAAAGTTTTTCCATATTCTTTACATGGCAGACAGCGTTAATTTTGGTCCGAAAAAAATAAATTTCCACGGCACCCACACAAAACCCTTATCTACCAAGTTTGAAGAAAATCGCTTTAGAAGTAAATTTTACCAGTAATTCGCTTTTTTCCATTATTTGACGTATTATTCCGCGCTTTCAAGGCTTTTCAAGCTTTTCTCCGCCAATTGTTTTAAAAATGAATTTTGTGTCTTCTTTTCAATATCATTTACACAAAATGTTTATATAAATGACTATAACATTCTAACTAACAAATACCTATACATGCATTTTATTTCACAAACTATATGCAAAATTTGTGTATTAGAAATTGATCTTGGTAGGACTGAACTAGAAGTTGATGCTATATCATCTAACTACTGCCAAAGTTAAATGTGTTTAACTACCTATACCATGACCAGCTGTAGTTCCTAACTACACCAAGCTGATAGCAGTGACCACCTAAGTTTTCAGCTTGCAACTATGTATCTAGTTTTAGCCTCTAGTCAAATGAAAAAGTCCGAATGTTGATGTTTATTTAATCATATTCATTTTAGAATAAAAGTTAGAAAACAATTGTGCAATATATTTCCTGTCAATTGAACACTATTCGATCTCGATCCTTGAATGATACAAAAGTACGACCATTATATTAGCATAAAATCGTAACCCATTTCAAAAGTAGGTGTCCCTCATATATCACACTAACCTACTTTATTCAAATCATTACTTTTTTTATAACGACTTCTTTTTTAATTACCTTGTTAAATACACAAAGTCAACTTATTGAAGTCCAAGTTAAACATATCAAATAAACTATTTTCAAGACAAAAAGTCTCACGATTTGTAAGTTTAGAAAATCAAAAGGCTTTGTTTGGTTTGTTTTTTTGTTCCAAGTCCATTTCAATCAATAAAATTCAATATGAAAAAAGGTGCGTCAGAAGCCAAAGCCTCTTTAGAAAACTAAGAAAAAAAAACAAGAACACCTCCTTCAAAGTATTGACTCTATTCATCTGTACCTGAAACTGACAGCACAATTATTTTTCCAGCACCTTCATCTCTCATATAAGCATGAATGAGCTTAACAATAAAAATTCAATGCAAATGTTGTTCAATTTATTTGAATTTAATTTGTTGAATAGCAATTATATTATTATACATAAGCTGTCGTCTGGGCTTTAAGTAAACCGATACCGATAATGTCCTTGATGCGCTATGTACTGAGATCAGTCTTGATGAGGTTACTTCTGTGAACAGTGGACACAAAACCTTAAAAAATTGAACTAAATTGTTTTTATTTTTAATTAAAATTTTGTTATATTTTTATCGCGTACAGTTTATTATTAATGTTTTTATTTTTTAAATGTAACCAAAATAATTAAATTGAAGCATTTTAGTTGTCAATAGTTAGTTAGAATGTTAATTTAATGATTGTAGTTGGCAAAAACTTACCTAATTTTCAATTAAATTCTAAAATTGGATCATTACAGTTCTCAATTTGCCTTTCTACACTTTTTGATTTTCTGAAGAATACTAAAAATATGTTGATCTACTTATTATAATTTTTTTCCAAACTTTTCGTGTAAACATTCCTACTGTAAAGTGTGAGAAAATCAGAATTTCATAGAATCTGATTTCCCACTTATGTACTTTACATATGATTTCTTGAACTAATAATAAAAGATATAAAAAAAGCAATTAAACACGACACTTATAATTGATTTATCATATCATTTGCCTTAAACATATACATACGAGGTTAAAATCATACAAAAATGGGGATAGGCTCCAACATACATAGATGTCGCTTGAGGTTACTGTCATATATCTTTCCAACTTAATGATTAAGATCTACTCTACAAAATGTGGTCCATAAATAATAAAATCTAGAATTTTTCTTTGCAAAATTACAACAATGTGTCTACAAATGAGACCCCCAATAAGTTGATTATATCCAAATTTGGTAATATTAGGCTTTCCGAGCTTGTCATTCTTATAGTTTGTCATGTTGTCAGTGTGAGTGAGTGGGCGATTTATAATGAAGCACGACGAAAAACCTTTTTGATTTGTATATTTTTCACATTTTTTTTTTGTAACTAATTTGAGTGGTTGATGATGACAAGATATGACAGATTGATCATTTAAGTGATTGAATTTGATATTTAAAATGACAGGGCAAATACGGTTTAATTTGACATGTGAGATTTATATACATTTTAAGGATTAATGACATATTTTTGAAAGTTTATTGAACAGGTTAGAAGGGTTTTGTGGAATGATTGTATCTGTGTCACAGCAATGGAAGGCGCCTATTATCTGCCGAATCTTTGCTGAAATGTGCTCACGTATAGCACTATAGTGCCACCAATATACAGTGGCGTATGTGTACTACATGCCACAATTATTATTCAGCCTAATCACGGATTCCATGGTAATCGAAAATGTTGTACGAATCCCGAAATTTCAATCACAAAATCCGTTCAAGGTGGAAATTGATGCTACAAAGTTCGTAGAATTTTGTATCAGTAAATCCGAATGAAACGAAAGTGTGTTGCCATTTTCTACGACAGGTTGGATCTTGTCGTAGACTGAAAAATACCCCATGTTTCTATGAATTTTAGAACTAAATTGGGGTCCAACACTTTTCTTGATTAAAAAGCACACTTTTCACTCCAAGCGCCGTATTTTGCCACAATTTAAAATACCTACATAGGTTTAAGCGAATCGATCTACGCAATTCAAACAAAAAGATACAATTTTTATGAAATTTATAAAGCGTAATTGAAAGGTAGTATAATAAGTTAATAAGTTAGCTATATAATTCACAATTCCTAAAACTAAAAACACTTTGCGGCAAAGAAGAAACAAATCGAGGAAGTTATAAGACACGACTTCAAAGTTAGCTCGATAACCTCGAATGGTTTGACAGCTGACACAGTGTTAAGGGACAATGGGAAATTATTCTTTGTGAGGGTTTTATTTTTAATTCGAGACCGAAAGAGCAAACTTATGTAGTTTTCCATTTGAAATATAAGCTGTGTTTTATTTTCCCCTAGATCTGATTCGAATTGGATTTTGTTTTCAAAATTACATGTATGACAAAAACAACACACAAAACTTGATTTTGTATTGTTTTTGTTATACATATAATTTTGAAAGAAAATTCAATCCGGATCAGACTGGGGAAAAATAAAATACAGCTATTTTCATCAATTTTGCGCATGGTTTGACATTTGGAATGTGTCGTGAATTCACCTTTTGAGTTTCCCCACAGTGAGCAGTTTTCAACATTGGCAAAACAACAACATTTGGATTCAGTAAAACGGCGGCTGTATATTACTTTGTATTCTGTATATCTTGGGATAAACCCGAGTCTATATTAGTAACGGCTTAGACAACATCTATGAATACGGCCCCATGTGTTTATGGATTCCAAATATTTTGACTCTAATTTCGTTTTCGGTTGGACGTCCAGAAAAGGCCGGAAGCCTTCAAAACTGTTTTACTGGCACAAAAATGACAGCTCGGTCGCTATAATTCCATTTTTGTTGGTCTAAAATTGATATAAATTTTTAGATTTAAAATATTTTTAGTAAGACCCCCACCAATAAATGCTGACAAATTAGTTAATTTTTAATGGAACATGTGAATTCATCAACTTCTTTTATTTTTTTGTGTATAAGCAAATAAATTAATGCAATAAAATATAATGCATAACAAAATTAACAAATTGATAATTATCTCATCCAACAAATACATTTAGTATCTTTTTTCCAATAAAAAAATTAATTTAATCACTCCTTAATATAAAATCAAACTAATCTGCATTTACATGTCATCAGTTATTGTTGGTCGTCGTCATATAGTCATTCGAAAGGCGGTAGCTTTTACAGCAGATCCATTCAAAAGCCATAACATGAACTCCTTAATCTTAAGCAAAATATTAATTTGCATAAAACATACAGCGCAGCGTGGTTGTTTGTTTACGATGATGCCACTGCTTTTTAATTATTTATTCAATGAAACAGCAAGACAAAATAATAAAATAAAAATAGAAAATAATAATATTTCAAGTTCATGCATAATAACTCGGTCAGATTTTTAAAATGAAATAAAATGAAGAATAAAAAGAAATGTGTTAGCCTCAAGCGATTTGCCACAAAGTTTATAGGTATATTTTGTTTGTCTTCATTTTGTGGCTTGAAGAAAGTGATATTAAATTGATCTCTATGCAACAATAAAGATGTCTTTAATGACTGGCTTTCTGTCTATGATTTAAATTTATGTATTTGTATCGAATTTCATATTTTAGTGCTGACAAATTCAAATTTCACCCGACATTTATGTTGGCATCAGTTGAATACTGTCAACTATATAGAGAAACCTATCTCAACCGCACTTCACGTATACCGGATGTTATCCGGATTGTACTTTTCTCTCCCGATGTAACAGTCGGAAATTCAGCTATAAACACCAATTTGGAAATAGAAGTCATTTAAGATAAATAAGCTTTCAAATTAAAAGCCAATATTTTGAAAAAATGCAACAATACAAAAAAGTAAACGTAAACGGCAAACGTAACTTATATTAAGAAATTTTAAAGACAGAGTTTAGTGAATTGTCAATCTAACTCATTTTGTGTGCACTACCTGTACGTGTCATTTGACAAAAAAAAAGTTGCGTTTTTATTTTACTGCCTAAATCGAGTTGGCAAAAAAATCCACATAAAACTTAAACATCTGTGACAGGCAAACACAAAGTGTCATTTCACGCTCATAGCTATTATAGTCAAGATGAAAGCTCTATCCACATGACAGAATTTGCTATTTTAAAGTTAACATGACGTAATCTTATGCAATATATGTACCTTTAGCACTAGTTCATCTCAATTCGGTTGATGCATCTATGGCTTTGAGTAAATTTGCAACATTGGAATTAATAGCTGTCAAGTTAAACTATTCTTTAAATACATATAATACAGAATACACACATTCATTGAACATAAAACTTAACGATAATTCATTGAGAAGAATTAAGGTAGGTATTTAAGTCATCAATTAAGAATTTGTTAATCGACTTTTAATAACTTAACATTAATAATATAACCAAGCCGGGGAATATGCGGTGTTAATTATTTAAATATTTGAAGATAATAAAAGCTTAAGAAGATGCTGTAGATTTCTACAATTCATCATTATTAATAACTCATTTTTGTGTGTCAGACATTTTTAGAGATGATTTTTGATAAATAGAAGGCTCATCAAACAGACGGACAGACAGACAGACAGACAGAATTGTCGGATCCACTTTTTTCTCATTCTCTATCACCGTAATGTCATGTTTGTACGAATGCATAACCATATCGCAAGTAAAAATCTATTTTTTCATCGATTAATAATGGTAGGTACTTTCCCTAGAAGCTGAGAACTGTTACTACTTAACAATTTTAAAACTGGTGTTTTTTAGCAATTTGAATATTGTTTCAAATTAAAATTTCCAATCAAACATTTCTTGGATATTTAAAAATAGTTGATTTTTTTTCTGATAAACTATTTTTCGAAAATGGATCAGTGAAATTTTGGTTTTAGATTTCTATAACTTTTTATAAGAGTCTTTAACGTCCACAGTAGCTTCGACCTAAAGAGCAAGTATAAGCGTACTAGTCATGCATTTTATTTTAACTCTGGTTGTTTTGAACTTCAGTGGCTTGCCGATTTCTTGCACCATTTTTGATTCAAAATATATGATTATTATTTGTTCAGGACATGAACCATGATTTGAACGAAGTGAATTGAAATAAAACTAAAAAATCTCTCCGCTCTATAAAACAGTTAATAAATTATTAGGACATGGTAACCTTTGCAAAAGCCACCATATCGATGGAAAGCAGTGTTAAGCAGCGGCATTGTAACTTAGATTTTACTTACCTAATTACTTGTATGAGTTTTATTAGCTATTAATTTTAACTACGACAATAAACAAGACTCAAAAGTGCTCGTTATTTTGTTATTATGAAGACAAATTCTATATGCTTTTTGGAAAAAAAAACTTAAAAAAAAAAACTAAAAAATAACAATCCCAATTTTTAGAGAAATAGCAACAAAAAATACAACCTCTTTACCTTATATAAAACATATCTATTCTAATACCAGTCAACCATATAAAATGCACACCCAAATTTAATTAACTGGATTCACCTTAGGTCTTCACTTAAAAGAAAAAAAAAAAAAAACTGGGTCAAAAATTAGGGAAATATTCCGTTTTAGACAAATTATTAACTCGACCTTCACCAATAACTCGATCAATTAGGGTCAACGTTTTAAAGCTGAACACAAATCAATTAAAAATATACCTTCAATTTATTATTGCATCACCACATTCATTGCTCAAACGATAGCCAAATTATTATTTAAAAGAAAAAACAATAAAGCACAACACAAAAGCTGTCATTACATAAAAATCGCTTTTGTATTCGGCTAATTTCTTCACTAGACGCACTATACTATAAGAGTTTTAAAAAAAGAAAACAAATATTTTGTATAATAACTCAGTCATTGTGCGAGAGTCTGAATGGTTATAAATCCATTTGACGTTAACATCTTTATTGTTTGAATAACGAATATTAATAATATGCCCTCTGGATCATATATCAATCTGATAATCAAATACCATTCAACTTTGACATTGAATTGCGTGTTTGACTAACAGAAATCATTAAAAAGAAAGAAGCCGAAAGTTGGTAGTAAAAAAAAAAAACTTTTATAGCCATTTAGTGTGAGAGTTATAAAAAAATAAATTCCACAAAGCCAGTCACTTCACTTTTCTTGTCTAATGGAAATTCTTCACTCAACCAATCGGAATTGAATTCAATGTGACAGACTTAACCACAGTAATTTTAGCAACTTGAAGTCTAAGGCAGACTTGAAATTCCTTCCCAAGGCATAAGCTTAACAACACTGCAGCCAGTATAACTAATAGAGATCACATCACTTTACACATCACGTCACCCGGAGACACTGCCAGTCGTATAGAGTATTGAGAATATAAATTAGTAGGTTCTATTCTAGTAGAAGTCTTCAATGTCATGTCCAAGACCTAGATCATAAAAACCGATGCTGCACGTCTTTGTGATGTAATTGGCCGACGTCAAACGAAATCATGTCGCAAGTCCTAGAATTAAGTTTTTTTTTTCTTTTGAATTGAAAACTTCTAAACAGATCAGAAAAGTGAGATCGAATAGCTTAACTATTTTATTATATGGTTGTTCAGGGAATCGTGCTAGGTTCTTTGGTGCCACACGAAGAGTAAAATATATTTTCTATATAGGTATCTGACTTTTGATAGCATGTCAAGTTAAAGATACATATATATATTATTAGGAGAACAAAAAAAATAATAAGCATAAATGTTAATTGGTCAATGGGGTGGCAAGGTTATAATATGCAGATTACGCCTGTCTTCACGCGAGGCTCAACCGTCAACGCTGCAACCTCAAGTAAAACTTCTTTACAGAGTTAAATAGTTGTAATGACGTTAGTGCTTTATGGTTTCGTTGCAGGTCTATAATGTTTAGATGAAAACACGTGTTATTGTCAAACTTAAAACACCTATGGGACATTCCATTGTAACGTGCCCGACATTTGTATGAACAATCGAAGAGAACTCACACTCTAGTTGAAAAAATATCCACAAATTCTAATTGTTTCTGTGCAATAATTTAGTTTAACAGTGTATTTAACTGATGACAAGATATATTTTTCGATATTACTTCAACAAACAAAGCAATTTGGTGTTTTGCTGCGCGTAACGTGCCCGACACGTTTACTACCAATGCTCACACCACTGCCTTAAGTTTTATTTCAGTAAAACCTTAAAGTTAAAAAATCATAAAAAAGGTTTAATAGTATATTTAAGATCTTCTCGCTTGTATCTTAGTTAGATTTTAAAAATACTGAGTTAAATAATTAAAAATCATCCGATCTTGATATCGTCTGAAGAATATAGCAAGACTGATAAAGGTCTCACAATAAAGTGAGTCTCCTTTTTCCTTTGAGAGAGAGCTTTGCTGCTTAAATGCCTTCAAATACCATTTTTATTTGATTTCTGATGTCATTTTGCGATGCATTACTACATTAAAGTTCACAAGATGGTGGTGTGTCTCCTTGAAAGTCTTGGATTCTTTCCAAGATCTGTCGAAGAGTGAAATCATTGCTTTTATTTGCCTGAAACCCCACTGAAAGGAGTTGATCAGCTTTCTGAAAAAAGGTTTAAGGTGTTACAAGGCACTGCTAAGTTAACTAGTCTTGTCAACTGGCACAGTTGTGCCGGTCAGAATCAACCTTTTTCCTATAAAATGTGCGCGTGTTTCAAACACTTCATGTACGTTGTCGATTACCATGTCGATGGCAAAAATCAAAACTATTCTAATTCCTTTGTAAATGCAATGGAGTAAGAACAATTGTGCTTTCCACCGATGATATGGTTGAGGATTTAGGTGCAAATGATTAAAGCAATTTAATGTAAAACTCTGACATCGTATTTTAACCAAACTCCATAGACTATGCTGACTTCCAATATTTTGTACTATCTTTGACATCGATATAAATCTATGAGTTTGTGGGTTGAAACCCCGATTTTTTAATTTAAGATACGTTTTTTGAAGCACTCCGACTATGAATGAAACGAAGTTCATATTTCGATCAAATTCCCTTTGTTGATTATCAACTTATCCAACATGGGTCATAAATCCATCGAAGGAAAAAGTGGAAGCTGCAAGTTTGTCGATTGATGGCACAGATTCATAAACATGCCTGAATGTTCTAAGGCATGTTTATGAATCTGTGCCATCAATCGACAAACTTCGTTTGATTAATTCAGACTTTTCTTAAATACACTGAAATATTTTTAAAGAGCTTATAGGGCACATGATTTTAAGAAATTGTTGTAACTTGCTCTTATCCAGGCAAAGATAATGTTAGCAAACTCTTTACTATAGTCACAGATTACAATACTATCATCATATTTTTGCTGGAGTTTTCATACATAATTGATTAAAATCTTGAATCCGTAAATATTTCAAAATACTTAAAGTGTAAAAATTAAATGGCTTTCAATAAAAATAATTATATTGTTGCTAAGCAACATCAAAAAAAAAAAAAAAAAAATAACTTCCAACCTTAACACAAGATTCCACAATAATTGCATCTTAATGTGAAGTTGCATTCCATCACAAACATTGCAACTTAACACAAAGCCCAAGTGAGCAAATGAAATAATTTTATGTTTTTTTTATTGTTTAATTTGATTGAAATGAAGCAAACTTGTACCTATATACTATAAAAGTACCAATACTCTTATTTAAACATGTTCATTCAACATGCTGCTGAACAATTTATTACATTTTTTTGGTAAATAATTATGACGCCGATTAAAATGTCTATAACATGCTACACTGGTCAAACATCATTTTTATACGCAACATTAAGTTCGGAAGTTTAGTTTTTTTTTTTTTGTCTAGATAATCACCCAAATCAAGTTAGTTTTTGACAGTTTAGTATTAAGAATGATTAAGTGATTTATAAAATAAAAATATCAAATTGGGTTAATCGATTTGGTGCTCTCCTTTTTTTGCAATTGTCAATAGTTTGAGTTTCAAGGTTATTGAAGAAGTAACTTGATTGTTTTAAAAATGATAAAAATGTCAAGATTAACTGCAACTGATCTTCCTGTAACACATCTAAGAATATAATCAAGGTTAAAAATGATGTTATTTTTTAAAATTTCAACTCAATTAACGGTACCATCAAGGTTAATAAATTAATTACCAATGGTGTTGCATGATATAAACAAAAAAAAAAAAAACCATTAAAGTGGCTGCAATTGTCCGTTGTTAGTAGCCTAACACATTTTTATCTGATTAGACGTGTAGTCAGTGTAAATTTTGAATACGAAGATAATAAATTACCGACACTAGCAATAAGTGCGTGATTAAGCTACTACGTTTACCTCCAGGCGAGCAGGTAAGGTAATGTTACTTATTTTTGGTTCAGCAGTGCGCACACTAAGATGACAGAATCTGACAAGATAATTTAAGAGTCTTAAAATGTTCACAAAACCATGATTGATATTTACATTATAAGATTACCAAATACAATTATTTTGAAAGGTTTAAAAAGAATCCCCGAAAAGATTGTGAGAGCTCCAATTAGCAGTACAATGGATATTTTAAGTGTCGGTAATGTAGCACTTGATTGAAATGTAAGGTTTAGTGTTTTGAATTAGGATTTTGTCTATTTGCATATACCTAACATTGAACTTGTCAAGATTGTTTTATTATTAAATAAAAAAAAGATGACAGACATACAAATGCTTTTATGTTTATCTTGACTACAAAAGTAAATTAAAATTCCTTAAGTCTGTTGCCCTCAGGCTGATGACTTTTGAGCAAATCCAAGTCTTTGAAATAAATCTTTTATAAATCCATTCACTGTCGACTTCTTTGCGAAAAGTTAAGATTTTACAAACAAAATGAAATGCACAGCCACAAGCTAAAATGTGTTAGTTTTTGGTAAAGATATTTTGGTCTTTTCAAACGTTGGTCAATTTTCATCAAATGCTATGCTCTGATCGTAGCAGAGGACTCTAGTTCTAGAGAAGGTAAGCTTACCATCTCTTTTTTCTGCTGGTCTCTCCTACTGTGATCAAAATGTTACAGGGTATTTCTAACCTTTTTTACATTTACGATAAAAAAACCCTCGCTTACGAGGCAAGTTTCTTGTCATTGCCACGGTCTGAATAATTTATGATTGGCGTAGAACGCATGTAAACAAAATGAGAGAACAAATCGTTTGCGTCGAACGACTTCGTTTGTTGGACAGTCATTTTTTGACTTCAAATTCGTTTGCAGCAAACTCTTAAATTCGTTTCGGCAAAACTATTTATGCGAACGACTTCATAAAAAAATAATGTTCAGTGTAACACTGGTGATTGAACCTATGACCTCTCGACTTCAAAACAAGGCTATTGCCATTGCACCACGAAGTAAATAACTTTTGTGTAGCATAGAATGCATATGAATACCACAAACATAAAATCAATTATTAAGAAAATTTGTTTCCTGCAGTCATTTGTTTCAGATTCGAAGACTTTTTTATCCAACCTAAATAGCTTACGCATGCAGAAGAGCCTTCATTCAATGTAACCTTAATTAGTGTTGTGATACCTGAAGGCCTAGAATAAAAAGAAAAATGTTCTTTTAACAAAACTTCATAATTTATTCCGCATGATGGGTTCTTCCGATGGCATTTCCAAACGAAGATAACTCAAAGTTAATAAATGAACAAAAAGAATATGTACAAGCGACCGCACCTCTCAAGTAGAAGTCACTGCTAACCGTTTTGCTGTCTCATGCTTACTCTACTAAATTTGCTGACCTTCATTTTCCTTCAAACCAAATTGACTAATGTGCTCGCGCATGCGCACTCACAATCGATGGGAAATTTATGTGCCCGGATTTCCATGCAAAACAATAGACTAAAGTGACTCTTAGACTATGACGAAGATTGACCCCTGGGGTTAATTTATCTGACAACTAAGATCATACTGAATGCCATACATTTGAATTGCTATAATGGGTTGAGAACGAATAGTTTTTTTTGTTTGTCTTTCCCATTTTTGTGTTCAAAGACTTTATAGCAATGATAGCGATATTCTTTTGTGCTATTAAAACAATGTCGGGTTAGTGTGGGAATGATCTTTGAAGCTTGCAAATGAATGCTGTTAATTTGTGTAATTAGTTTTAATAAATGATCTGTAATTGCTGTTTTTTTTTTTTTGATAAAATCTTACACCACCAACGGTTGTCGTTTTGGCAAGGTGAGACCAATTTTTCCGGTTCAAAACTTTTTAGCATGTTATAAATCATGGTTTGAAGAGTTTCAAGAACAAAAACAAAAAAAAAAAAACAATTTACATTTTCAAATGATACCTATAATAGAGCAAAGGTTTGCTAAAAGAATAATTGGAATGTTGTCTAATTGATATATTTTAAGGTTGAACATTCACTAATTTTTGGACAAGTTTTCGTGGCAAGGTTTTAAATATTAGACCAATGTGATTTCATATGTATAAATGTTTCAGGGGAATATGCGTAGTTAAAATACATTTTCTGTGTTATAGATAATTAACTTACGAGTATGCTCCAACATTAATTCAAGGTTTATAGTTTCCATACAGCCTGAAGCTATTCTTGAAGCAATTCTATCGATTTATAATTGATCTTCTTAAACTCCTTTCCAAACATGTGTTTTGTTGCTTATGAAAGAATCTCTGTTGATTAAATGGAATATCACAAAACAAGTTCAAGAATTGAATGAACTCAAGAAGTGTGACCTATCAGAAGTAAGAACTGCACGAATACGCGTCATTTCCCCAGCAGAAAAAGATCACTTTCACGAATGAATAAAGCACTTAAGAAAAGCAATGCGGAGCTCCCGCAGATTTTCAACAAGCAATTTTCAAGGAGTTTCTGTATCCAAAGAGAGAACTTCGAGTACTTCCCGAGCAATTAAAAAAGGAGATCTAAAAAATCATGTAGAAGACACACTCGACGACGAACATCTACAATAAAACCTTGCAGAGTACCTAGTGATTACTAACTCACCTTTTTATCATTGCCTTTGACAGAAGTGTCAACAGAAAATTTATTTATAATTTTAATTTGACAATATATGTATGTAGTTGATTCAAAATGTCAATGATATCAGCAATAAAAGTGACAGATGTGTTTCTACAAGTTATCGGTAGCTTGGTGCCATCCCATACATATATTGAGCTGCCTATAAGCTTCTGATGTGATGGTCAAACTTTAAATTAAGAGCCGAAATAAACACTCTGCAAACCTGTTTAATTGGCGTTTTTGGAGGTTGATAGTTTTTAAATGCTTTCCTAATTTTTCCGGCCACTCTCCGAAATACCTTTTTTTACTTACATATGTATTTAAGTTCACGCTGAAACTCTGCTAAACACAATAGTTACGCAGTTTGATCATCATCAGCTGAAATGAATTTAAAGATTCTGCCAATCGAAGAAAATAACCAGCATAGATCAGAACTTTGATATAAAGACTATCTAATACAATTCCGCAAAAGAAAATTATGTTTCAGAAAGTAATATAAACAAGGAATACAGTAGTACCCATGTGAAAAATTTGTGCCATCAATCATGCTTCCAAACTAGCAACATATGAGCTATCCTATTTAAACAGTATTTTGATCAGTGGAATTTAAAGACGTTTTGAAAATTAAAAAAAAAATTAAAGACTCTAGATTTTTTTTTAAACTTGTTAAGCTGAA
This sequence comes from Meliscaeva auricollis, assembly GCA_948107695.1. Taxonomy (NCBI): domain Eukaryota; kingdom Metazoa; phylum Arthropoda; class Insecta; order Diptera; family Syrphidae; genus Meliscaeva; species Meliscaeva auricollis. The sequence continues at coordinate 15,673,907 of OX403617.1, read as the reverse complement.
GATTGTAAGCGTTATTGGTCTAAGTATGAAAAGAATTTAAAATTGAAAGTGAAATGTAATTTTTACCGATATATGGGACGTTTTTCTTAGAGGGCCATTTTAGGCCACTCTCCTCTACCGGTATTTACCTCCTCGAAGTCAGGACACATGTTCACAGTAATTCTGGTTTAATCACAAATATTTCCTCACTACGTGCAATTAAATTTTTAAAAGTAGGCACCTGACCTACCACTATTACTCCGATTTCAAATAATTTAAGAACCCACATTATCCATGCATTTCGCAATGCAATATGCAATAGTAAATTTAAAATAACATTTTTCTCTTTTTTTTCCAGAAAGTTTGCACAATCACCAAGCATTAGACATTTGGCTTAGCTGAACCGCACACTCTTTAATTTGATTGAAAACGCATTACACAGGTGAGTTTTATCATTAACTGTACTTGATATAATTCAACTTCACCCATATTCACAATCTCTAATTGACTCTAATTAGACATTTTGATTAAGCAGCGTGCCCCAATCAGTACCTATAGCGAAGCAGCACCCCACTCCCATTCGATGATATATGGCCAAGTTGTTTTATTTTTGAAAGTCAAAAGTACACCTCCATGTGCTGTACATTATATTGCACTCAATTGTCCGCTAGTAGGTTTCGGTTTTTGTTTTTTTTTTTTTTGGAATGGGAGTTACCACCAACATTGCAGCCTCGATCCCAAGATAATATAAAATTGCCATTAAATGTTGAATATTCCATACATCTATGGGGAGTGTATGTATATTTAAACAAAATCAAAACAAATGGAAAGGCTCTGTCCGACCAACCAACCGCCTCACCTGACGACCAACGCGACGATGACGGACCAAATGTCGACCAACTATTACTACAGGTGACCGAAAATTTATTATTTCGTTTTCCCGAAAAAAGGCAATTCTATGCCATTCCTAAACGGGGAGCAGCACAGTTTTTCCACACCAACACTACCATACCGACAGAGATAATGAAAACGTTTTAATCTTCTACAACAACAACTCCTCACTTGCGGCTTAGAGCTAAAGACAAACAAAGCTCCCATAAATCTAGCCACCATCCAGTCGTCATATCTGATTCAAAAAAAAATGTATCTCGCGAGACTCTAATAATGAACTTTAATCCATTGATAGGGTTTGAATACAAAAGCCTCCAACATCGTCAGCACTCAACAACAACAACTACACCGACAACAACAAAAAAAAGCCATACGTGAGCTCCTAAGTGCGCTAAGAACGGGTGTGTCTTTGTTGGCCAAAAATGCACATTTTATGCCAGTTGAACCGTAAATCGAAAAAGTTGGTGCACTGAACCTGGTTTTGTTTTATTTTTCGTCTAAGACCCCCTTCGGACTCTTATGATGCCCAATACTATTGGAATTTCCTATAGCAATGGTTTGTTCGACTGGCGTTGGCTGTGTGGTTGTGGTGGCTAACGGAAAGCGTGCAGATCTTTTCTACGATTGCAGGGATTTCTTTGTTTTCGGGTGCAACTTTTGTGTGTTGATCCTTTCGCAAACCGTGGTGCACACTTAAAGGTTAAGTGCTGGGAAAATGGCGATCTTTTTATATGTAGCGGAAAGCGCATAACATCCACTGACACTTTTGGCTAACAGGTACCATGCACCTACGCGTATAAATTTTGGGCGCGCATGCATAGCGCGCATGATTGATTGCAGTTAGAATTGAATGCGAGGTAATTTACGTGGCATGACAACAAATACGACAACGACCGACGCGACGCATCGACGACGAAGTCGCATGCCACGGGTGTCAACTGCATACAAACACTTGACAGGCATGCTTCATGTTAAATTTGTTTTTTCGATTAGGCGAAAGGTGCACATAAAGTCAAAGTCGTATTTTTTCTGTTTTTCTGTTTGTTGTGTTTCGTATGTAAGGAGTGTGCTGCTGAGACAAATACAAGAAATGTGTAGGCCTCTTGTCAACAGACTTCGAGATATTTTTTGGGGTCAAGTTAGTAATTGGCTGGCAGGAGTCATTTTCAACACAAGTTGCCACTAAATCACACTTCCATTATTTCAAATGCAATACAAGTTCTGGTTCTTTGGTCTCAAGGCTATAGGCTTGGACACTGGACAGGGGGCTTAGTGAGTAATATAGGTGTTGGCTTTAGTTGATAGCAAAACAAAATTCTTAGTCAATTGGATAAATTGGATTAAAGTCAAAAAATTACGTTGAAGAATTTTGGTTTTTTTGAAAGTTGAATTGTCTAAGTTAATTGAAAACTTTTGTACTACACTTAGTGTCTTGACATGAATGGGTAAGACAATTTGTCCTGTAGGAACTTTCGTAAATTAGATATTTACCATGGTTTTTGACTCGGATTTGAGTCTGTTATTAAGAGCCAGGAGAATACAAATTGGTCAGTGTCGTAAGCCCGAAGTGGGCTACTTTTTTGATTTTGGGTTTATGTCTTATGTCACTCTTGTTGTTATGGAACAAGTTGCAACTAATTTACTACTTAATTCATAAATTTAACTAATCTTCTAATACAAAGCCTTTAAAATCAAAAGTAGCTTACGAAAGATTAAACACAATTAATCTGATAGTTTAATCACTCCTGCTTAACTGCCAACAGACAAAGCAACGTCTTTCAGTCAAAGTCTAAAACATCTAGTTATATTTTTAAATTTTTTTGATTGGCAGCTCGATGGTGTTTTATTCTTTTTTTCTTCCAGCTGTGGATCTTACTTTGAATTTTTATCAGCTTATACTTGTAGAAACTGCAATGGAAAGTGGAAAGTGTTATTCTGATGTCAATTTTCTTTGTATCAGGTTCAGTCATAATAAAAGCTCATCCGATTTATTTTATAACACGAAGTTGATGAAGATTGTGCATAGTGATAGTCAATTACTTTCGATTGTATTTTTTTTTAGATTTATATTAAATCTTCGTTTACGTTACGCACATGAGCAATTTGTGAATTGGTATTTTATTTTCTTGAATGGTTTTACGATACAAAAGATTGTATTCGTATAAGAGATTCGATCTTTCTCTCAATGAAACTCTGTTGGTTTTTATCCGATCTTAAGCTTCTTTGCCTGAATTCACAATGTTAGTGGCTGTAATTTGTTGCGCAAAATAGCGCAAAAAATTTAAGGGTGATTAGACCTCCACTACTTCTACGCGCGATAGGGTACGGTTTCTTGAAAAGCGCTCCCCAAATTGTTTCCAGTAGTGCAGATTCCTCTTCTATACTGTTCTGGGCCACATGTTGCATTGCATCTCTATTCTTGTATTACAATGTTGTTTTTTTTAAGCATGTGACAAGCCGATGCCACCAACGTTTTTCTGTAATACTTAATGGATTATTTACCCTTTTTTCTATGAAGTTTGTCAGTTAAACCTTGTATATTGAAAGTGTCCGTGTTTCTCTATGGGTTGTCCTGAAATATTGATGAGCCGATGAGTTACTTCCGCATCTCATAATTTTGTTTTTTTTTTCGTATTAAATATTTCAATTCCACGCTTTCTGCTGAATTTGTCAAACCTTGTTGTCGTTTGATGAAGATCCATGATTCGAGTAAGAATATATCATCCAGGCAATCCAGGTGTTTTAGTAGGTATATTAGAGTCCATAATGAATACCATTTGCGTTCCTTACGAGCAGCACATCGTTTATTATTTATCATCACCAACAAGAATAGTATTGACGATAGTATGCAACCCTGCCTGACTCCACATTGGATGGTTCGATGCGTTTCCGCAAATTTATGACTTCGGAAGACAAACACACGATATAAAAGTAAAATGGAAGTGTTCTTTCCACCTTCTTTGCCGTTTTGAACTTTTGTTCTTGACCGATTGCGAACCATTTGTACTCTTAGTCTAAAGACAATAATAATCTGCTTCTTTACCACTCTCACTATCAATATTGATATTTTATTTCTTTTAATAAATTCAAAAATTGCACATACACGATGCCGTTAAATTTATACTTTTGCACTACAAGTAAAATGGGTATAAATCATAAAGCCACTCGTCACACATCTCATATAATAATAATAAGTACATACTGTGTTGGAGGGATAAACCAAAATTACCCAAGTATTACCCACAATCAATTGTTCCAGCTGCGCTAGATGTAGCACGGTACCCAGCAGAGCAAATGACAGCTTAAAACTCTTCCAAAACAACAGACATATACGACAATGACGACAATGTTGAGTTGAGTCGAGACGTGAACGAACGGCTTCCCCATTCTCTCACTATTTGAAATTGTAGGTGTCAACTATAAAAGTTAAATAATCGAGAATTAATGCAAAATGCAAAATAGCTTGAGGACCAAACACTATCTGGTATATCTGCAAAACTGCCAAACGCCTTCTTCTTCGCTGCCAAAGTCTACCTATCGCTGACGAATTAACGTGCTGTGCAAAGGTATTCCGCAGTGGTAGATGCCGTGTGCTGTGCCTGTGCCTGTGCCTTGAGACTCCTCTGTCTATTGTACGGGGCAATTACGGAACGTGGGTGAACTGCCATCACACTGTAGCGGTGAATGAATAGTAATTTAATGGAATGCAGAGTTGCAGAAGGCAGATTGACGGATTTAATGGCCCGATATGGGTAGATGCAAAAAGTCGTTGATATACTTTCATTGTAATTTTCGAGGGTTTTTTTTTTTGCTTTGACTGTTTTTCTTTTTCATACTGAAAGGTATCTCGCGTGTCAAAAAAAAAATGCCAACAAAAATTTTATATTCATACACTCGTGGGCCTCATGAGACCTAATGAAGATTTCATTACAATTCGATGAATTGATTCAATTAACGAATCACCTTCTCTTCTTCTGCATATTATATGCAACCAATCAGCTGTCAAATGTATATCCTTCTTTGTGTTAAATGCATTAATTTTCTTCAAAATGAATAAACATTCTTGGCCAGGTATACTTTCGAATATCATTTAACTTTTTTTAAGAAATTGCACAATAAGATGATTTCTTCTTTTATTAATAAAATATCAAAGTTATGTTTGTATGTTTTACTGTGAAGACATTTTTTTACAAAAATAATAATAAAGTCAAAGTCATAGGTCAGTTTTGGATAAAATCAAAACATTATTAAGTCTGCCCTCATTCATCTGTCACGTTTTCTAAAGCAATCAACCATAATATTAAAAGTATTCAAGGTTTAATTTATTGTTTGTGGGGATATGTCTTCAAAGAAATGAGAAAATTGAAACACACATGCTAATTGTTACTATTCATCTGACATTACCAATGATGATCGCAAGACCAGATATTATTATTATTATCTACTCTTGTGAAACGTCATGAAAATAGCGGGTGGCCGTGACATGGTGTACAAAGAAGTTTCTTCATATGACGGAAAATTTTATTTATTTTATAAAGAATGTTAAAGTAATTGCAAAATGTTAATAAATATATGATAAAGTTAAAGGCATATATATATTGAAGATATTAGAAGAACTTACATGTAACTATATGCATAACCTTAACCTGAAATGTACCTGCATTATATGTTTTAACATTGTAAACATTTTTAAATGTTACTGAAGCGGCTCAAATTATTTTCCGTATAATGACTCTTGCAAATCTAAAAAACAGTGTCCGACATTGTTTTGTCAAATCATTGATAGGGATGATCCAAAGTTGCGACGACTCCAGCAAACGTAACATGTATAACGAATTATGGATGATGGATCTGCTTCCCGTGGAATATCTTGGCCTAAAACAGATCGCGCGTAGCCGAATATAGATAAGATCAAAGCAAGATGTTAGAGCAATCCAGAAAATGCGATGGGATCGAGGGGGTATACGGAAGATGAAATCTTGCGCTATCAACTTGCCACATTCCACATCAGTACCAAATTTAAGCACATCAGGGTTATCTGTAGTACTCCTTGGCGTAATGGCTAATGCGATGAACTATCACGCCGGAGTTCTGGGTTCGATTCCCAACCTTTGACACCTTCATTTCTTTCAAGAGTAGTACTGCGAGGAATTGACAAAACTTCCAAGAGTACTGCTTGTCACGAAAAGTGCATCTCAGCTATAGCAGTTAGGAATCGGAATGAAAAATGTAGGTCCCCTGCATTCCTGCTAATTAAACACGCACTCAGAAAATGGTTCTTCGTGAGCTAGTCGTGCCATAAAACTTATTTATTTTTTAGCCTTATCTGTGCCCTATCCCCCAATAGAGGACCAAAAAAGTTTTCTGCGAGCTCCTGGAAAAGACGATTATGCATTCATAATAACTTCCCGACGACGTCAATATTTTTTTTGCCGACGGTCGGAAGACAAAGCCTGCAGAACTACTATTGATTAACTTTGAAACAGGACAAAATATCAGCAAAACAACCACAGTGTTTTTGAATACCTAGGGTATCCTAGATACGGGAGTAGTTTCGCCTGGTTCCGAAATAATTCTTTATATTGAGCTTTAGTTACTCCTCGGTTAGTAAAAGAAGTTATTATTGCTAAAATTAAAAAAATAATTATAATTTTTCGTTCAACCTCAAAACTACATTATGTTTTGCCACTACTTGTATAGGACGATTGTTCATGGCTTTTATTGTCTAAATATTATTTAACAACTGTCATCCAGTTTAATGAATATCTGCCTACTTAAGCCCACTTCATTAATTTTTATTCAAAAATTGATTTTATTTTGTCAGCTAAAAATTCCCATACATTTGTTTCTTCTGACATGCCTTAAGGCTATAATATTTTTATGCCATGTTTCGGTTTAAATCTACATTCTAAGCCTATACCCACAAGGAACCACTCAAATTTCGCCTTGAAACTATTTTTAATTTTAGCTTGTTCAAAATTTATCAAAAAATCAATAAACAATTTGAATTTATTTCCCTATCTGGTTCAGAAGCCAAATCTTATAAAATAATAACAAGTTCAACTTCCATATATGATTTATGGAAACTTTACGTTCCGATTTCTAAATATGCCAAAACTACACATAAATTCTGTTGGTCTTTATGATTTCATAAAGTTACCCAATTTATTATGTAGGCAAATGAACCGTAAACTGTAATCAATGCTCTGATTTGTTTGAATTTTTATTTTTTTGTATTTCAGATACCTACTATTTTGGACTGCCAGTCTATTCCTTTAATACACTTCCAATTAAACTGACTAATATTCACTTAAAATACTAACAAGAAAATCATATTAACACCAAAAAAAAAATGTTCTTACCCTGCTAATATGGCTACTACTAAGTACAACAGAAAATATTTCAACGTAATCGTTGGCAATCTCGTCTTAGTTAGCCGTGTCGTCGATGTGCATACACACACGTTCTATAAGGGGTATGTCTGCACAACCTTGAGACACACAGCTTGGGTGATTGCCAACTAAAGTTGGAAAAAAAAATTAAAAATTAAAAAAGAAAAAAAAATCTTGTATCTACATAAACATGAAGCTATTATCTTTTGAATCATTAGACCATAACCAAAAAGTCGATTGGTGGGTGCATTGCACCAAGCCATGTGGCAAGATTGCAAAACAACACTCGAATATGGAAAAAAAACGCATGGGCATGCAGTTTAAGCTGCCCAAAACGCCCCAGGTCTGAGAACTGAAAGTTCATAAAAATGACCAATGTACTGCGGCACATTAAAAACTAATAAACATATCGATTCCGAACCAAACCTATGGTCTTCCAATGACCATGGATGGCAGTTAATTTTTTCTAACATACGTATACATAAGTCTGTGATTAATTTTTATTTGCTTTAAAGGTCAGGTATTTGTTTTATATGTAGAATTTAAAGGTGAGATTTTTTTGTATTCAAAATAATAAAAATAAAAAAAGGCAGGGTGTTTTTTAGGAGAATAATAAAAAGTCCACTGAACGGACATTGACATTAAAGCTTTTAGGAAATTACCTTTCAAAACATAAAATTCGGTAAGACCGCATCGCCGGCCGTAACCGATACGTTGAGGTCTTGAGAGAAAACTGAGAAACTTGGATTCGTGAAAGTTCGAGGAGAATATACTCATAATTCATACCGTTCCTACTGTATGGTAAAAAAATTGTCTCTATAAAAGGTACTTCAAAGATCATTTCCGTAAATGGAAGGTCATACGGCATGATTAACGGTCCAGTGTCTGCTAGTAGGAAAAATAAAATTTCGCGAAGAAGGTACATCGATGAACAATACAAGTTTTTAATGGGCAGCGCACGACTAACTGATCAGATATCTTAATGTTAAAAGTTGGTAAGGATTTGGTTATTGACATCAAAGTTCGGAAAATCTTCAACGCCAAAGTAGCATAGGTTAGAAAAAACAGATGAGAAAGACCTCACCTCTGATGGAGTAATCAGGCTGAATGAAATCTTTAATGACTGGATTTCAGACAGATTGCTGTTAAGATAGCTGAAAAGTGCTGACGTGCTATTATAAGTAAGTTTATTTGATGCTTGAAGCATCATGAACAAAGACCGCTATCCTTTTTTTTTGAAGGAAATTGGATAATATTTTCCCTTCAACTCGTTGGTACTACTTACTGATAAGGAACAGGATCCATGATTGGTGAAATTGTCGAAGCAGTTGGCAAGAAACAAAATTGTCGAAGCAGTTGGCAAGAAACAAAACTGGAATAAATCTTCGATAGTATTTTCAGGCAAGTCCTTGGAACTACAGATAGCGGGATGCTGAACCAATTGTTAAGTGAATATTGAAGAACGGGTTGGGACAGCCAAAAGAGCCTTCTATAACTGCAGCAAAACATTTGCCAACAAATGAAACTCCATCAATTGAAAATGATTTTGTGGGCGAAGAAATTTCTGGAAGAAAGAAAAGAAAATATAATTTTTATTAGGTACTGCTGAATGATATAGCTGATTGGGTTGAGTTTATGGACAATAAGGACTTCAATTAATAGGCTGTCGAATGCTTTCTAGACATAAATTAAACATGCGATAGTGATTTCATGGTTTTTGAGGGAAAACGTAATGCTATGATATCTTAACTGGAAGGGTATTGTTTCAATGGGAAAAGAGGGAAGGCGATGGTTCAGATAGATATTTTTGATAGATATTTTCAATAAAAGACACGGCTGGCACTGCGACAAATGATTGCAGACATTTTTTTATGCTAAGTCAGATAAAAATATAACCAATTCAATATAAAATCCCTGATCAATGAAATAGTCTTGTGTATATTTTTTTGAAATACGACACTTTATATATATCAACTTTGTGTTTTATGAACTAATGAAATTGGTTTAATTCTAATAAAAGACATTTATATGGTTTTAGTATAAATGGTCAAATATTACTGCCAAATCTTTGAGAATAAGCACAACCATAAATTTGGCATGAGTACTTTTTTTGCTCAAAGAATTAAGTACCGTATAATTTATCTTTGAATATTTATGCCCAGTGTCTGGTAAGAAGGAGGTGGAAGTGTGATACTAGTACCTTGTGAACAAAGTGTTTCACTCATAAAATCGGGTAAAATGTTTAATTTGACATGCAAAGAAAGAATCATAAGAGAACCATAAGCTTTTTCAAGTATGGATTTATGAACTCAAATTGTTCTTGGGAGCAATCGAATAGCATGATTAAAATAATTGTTTGTTTAAAGGTTAATCTAACAAAAGCTTCTCAACATAATTTTACTTTAATTTCACAGAATGTTTTCAATCTGATGTACCAAAGCTTACGCCTCTCTTTTCGATCCTTGTAAGGCTAACATTTTGTATTTACATTCCCAGTCTCTTTGAAACATTATTTATGATATGCATAAATTGTTTCGTTTATTTATATTCTGTAAAATATTTATAATGGGCAAGTTCATGCGACGTATTACCGATAGTGCGTTTTTATCTGCATTGAGTGTCTTACCAAGGGGAACCAAACCGACACCTGTTTTGTTTGATTTTTGTTTTGTTGTTGTTTCTTTTTTTGTTGAAGAAACAAAATGATTTAAGTAAAGTGATTTTTAATATTTTTTTATCCACACAACAGTTATGTTAACTTTGATTGAGAGCTTACTGATTCAAAGTTGAATTTTGATATTAATATTTATTAGGAATTTATTCGATATCTTGTCGTCAAAAGCTTGTAAGAAGTCATGTTGCACATAAATCATCCACTGTGTGTTGTTTTTTATTTAATTGAATGGTAAATGTGCGTTGCTTAGTTTATAATTAAACAAACAACAATTTGATTTAGCTTTGGGACTGAAGTTTTTTGGTTTGGAAAAATTACATTTTCGATTTGTTTTTTGCAAGAAAAGTGTTTTTGAATAATGTGGACGGTCAGTCCACCAATCAGTTATGAAAAGGATCCTTGTCCTTGTAAAGATCAATTTCTCTGTCTTATTTGTTCTTTAAAATCATTATTAAATCCAAAGTTCCTATCAACTATAATCTTTCTAAACTAGCAGATCGAGACGCTGCGCTGTAGTGGATTCAATTCAGAGGCAAGTTTGTCATTTTATCAAAAATATTGCGAATAAATAAAGAAATGTTTCATTTTGCACTCCTTGAATCAGGCAATAAATTAAAGATATCATAAATGTTAGCCTCACATTGTTTCAATAATTGTGGCATGTCAATTTTTTGTTTCTTCTTTTTAACCAAGGTTAAGGTCGAAAGTATCAAACTTCAATGATACTTGTTCTATCTTTTTTTTATTTAATAACTCGAGTATTATAGAGAACCAGATCCAATGTTATAAAAAACTTGTAGTATTATCTCTATCAATTTTTTTTTCTTCTGATAATTTCAATTTCAGTTCACACATTAAATACAGCAATTTGTTTAAGATATGCATTAATAATATTGTGAAACACAAGCTGTCATAACTTTTTCTTATTACGGTTATAATCATTAGTATTACCAACATGCATGCAGAGCATATCAAATTAATTGAAAGAATAATTTTTTATAGGGGGGAAATTAACATATTGCAATCAAGAATAGTTAAACATCCGTTTCCAGTACCTACGTGTAAAAGATGTTGTAATATTGATAGAAAAGGAAATTGATAATGACAAGTCCTTCACACACTGGTACATTGAATTGCCAATTGTTCTTTATCAACTATTATGATACGCACGTGAGTTAATTTCTTACCTGACAATCAAGTTTTTCTTTTTGTATTTTTACTTGGTCTATAGGGCAAGTATTTTCGTGTCAAAAAAACAAAAAAATTGAGGTTTTAATCAAAACCAACATTACATTTATAGAGAATCCAAAAAAAGTGGTTTTCGTCATGCCGTCCGTCGGTCTGTGCGTCTGTACGTCTGTGCGTACATCTGTACACCTCTCCACTGCCCAAACGCGTTGACGGATTTACTTTAAATTTGTTACAGATGATTACGTAATTTCGAAAGTTGTTTTTTTTTTGTTTTTGAATATCTCGTCTAGAACTAATACCTCCCATATAACGGTTTTGAGTTATTGGATTTTTCTCCCAGGAACCTCCTATTGCTTTTAATCCTTACTTCACTATACCAAGAGTGATTTTTTCCAAATTCGCTATCTTTCTTATGCGATTGAATAATTTCAATTTAATAAAAGTCCCTTAACATCGACCAAATCTCTTGCGCATTAGAAAAGGGTACAACAGCAATTAACTGATGATCCCACTATTGTACCTGGGCGGAACGCATTTTGAAATTGAGGTGACTTGAACTTTTAAATTGACATCATAATTAACTTGGCCAATATGAAGAGTATAGAAATTGTACTATTCCCTAAATTATAGGGTTTTTATTGCAGTGTACATCCCTGAAACTACAGAATTATGAAATTTAGGGTGATCTTTTGTTTTATAAATGTTTAAAATGCGATGAATAAAAAAATCTGGTTTCAGGTCTTAGCTTATATTATGTAGAATAAATCCCCCAAATTTAAGCCGCATCAATTCAACAGTTTTAATATTTTTCAAGGTTAACCGAATCTAAACAACTACTTTCTGCAAAGCAGACTAGTGTAATTGAGCTCGTTAATATCTCATTTTTAAAATAAACTGATCGACATTCATCAATACGTTAAGACCAAATTCAATTAAGACAGCTGCTCTTCCTGCCACCCTAACAACTTAGTTTTTATTTTTATGCCGTAATCTTTTTTAACATTAATGAAATTTTACCACAAAAAACGTAGTGTCTGGCTTTTTTTTAACTTTATGGGAGCAAAAAAAAACCTAGTTACAAATTTGTGTTTTTTTTACAAATAATCTAACATTAAGTTAAAATGTTACAGATGTACAAAACAAATAAGTAAAACTCCACATTACACATGCTCTAGATTTGCTACCATTAACATGTTAATTCTATTACTTTGTTGAATTCATATACTATTTCTCTTGAACAAAAGCTGTTTTTATCATCGAAACATTAAATGTTTCTGCTATCTAACAACCGATACTCACCTTGTTAAACATGCATGTTGCATTCATTAAATTATGAGCTAATCTATTTCGCAGAACATTTTCTCTTAACTTGCGCAAGGAATGTTGTTTTTTTTTTTCTTCAAATTATTAAGTTATTAATTGAAAAAAAAAAAAAAAAAAATTAAATAAATCTGAATATATCATTAAGTTGATAACAATCCAAAAAAATAAACATAACAACCTGACAAAACAATTTTCCATCCATATGCCTTCTGTGTGCGCGCATTGCTCGCATGCTTACAAATCACGATACGCAGTAAGTTGCATGTCGTTCACTGGGGCGTATACGCACTATTTTTCGTTACACTGCTGATTTGATTTCATAGCTGCCATTGCTGCGTCAGCATTATGCAACAAAACCACTGATCTGCTCTACATTAAATAAACCTCAAACTCTTCCGCTAAAAAAGTGGTGAATTTGTCCACAAACGTCGTCGTCGTCAATTTGAATTCTGACCTGATACGACAGTTAGTTACGTAGTAAAGCAATGAATTTTCGATGTCGTAATGTAAATTGGGCATTTCTGTTCAGACAATTAGCGATTCTATGCTTAACAAAAGCTTGGTTACCCGAAAGTCAACGACAAGTGCTATGGATCAGTTAGCATAATGTCCCAAAAATATAATGAATAATGCAGGGGGCGGTCTTGAACACTTTTTTTTTCAATATATCTACACTTTCTCAATTTCTTTGTATTCTAAGGCGCACGAAATTTGAACCGCGATCGCTCGACTTGATGAGAGCGGCATGATCAGAATTTAATTACAAAATACAATTTGAGGAATGGATAAATTGATTTTGCGATAATATGTCGTCCAACTGTATGTGCGCGGTATTGGGGCGGTAGCGGTCCCGGTCATTCATTGCGGTTGCATGCATTGATTTGTTAACATACACACCTTGTTGCTTGTTTAATTTTCCGATGACAAACCAATTGATGAACGGGACGGACAAAATGCAACAGCAGAAGCTGTTTAGTTCCCATCGGGCCGGTTATGCGAACGAACGTACTTATATTCAACAATCGGACTAAACTTTAAAACGAACGAACGAAAGATCTATCAGGTGTGTGTGCGGTGTATTATAAAGCAAGATACAAATTGTGGCGGGTATCAATTATTGTGATTTAAAGCAAATGTTTGTCTTTGTTTCTGAATCATTTGGTAATTTGACGGATTACTAATTGAAAGAATAAATAAAGTGAAGTATGTGTGAACTAAGTGGATTGAAAAGGGAATTTGTCTTTTTATTATTGTGGTGTTTAGAGTCACTTGTTTAATTTATCGTGTTTTGAACTTGTTTTGAATCGATCAATTTGTAAGCGGAACTTCTATTAAATCCACTTAAGGGTGAGTAATAAGATTTTGAATCGTAGTCTATAAATTTGCATATCGACTACAATTCAGGTGGTGATCACTGATTTCTTACACAAAAACAATGTTTATTGTTACAAAAATCGAGATTTTTTAACACTTACATATTAGTACGTGTCTTTATATTAGTCTTTTCAAAAAAGAACCAAATAATGAAAAAGTAAAGATAAGTTTTCGTCTTTTTTAAAAACAGTTACATAAAAACAGTTAGGCTATTATGATTTTAAGATTGACAACTTGAAATTTAATGTTTTTTTAGAGTTTTAGTCATGGTTTGAAGGGATGTACAAAATGATATTTCAGTAATTTTTCTGGGCACTTAGGATTATTAGAGGTTTGAAGTCTACTAAACATTTTTTTTTTACTAAACAAGTTGAAAAATTAATAAATATAAGGAGTTCATCCAAAAAAATATTTAAAAAAAATCTACATAAGCTTTTCTCGAAAAGGTAATATAATTAGGAAGTTCAAAAAATCTCTTTTTAATTTCCCTATCCTCTTTTACGAGTATCTTAACGCAGTTTTTGAAGAAACTTTAAGTTAGAGTGGTGGTAGAATTCAAATTAAGTCTTATTACAAATCAATAAAAATCAAAAAATTATCAATTGACTTGTTGAACATTTGCCGGTTGCCCGAATTTTTTTTATTGTGTACTATCGCAAAAATTTCAAACAAAATTTTTGGATTTATAAAAAACATTCAAAATCTTTTTTTAAAAAATTAATTTTTCGAAAACGGGTAACTGTATTTTTTTGAAACTTTCATTATAGAAGTGCATTAGGTAATAATATTCTTGAAAATGGCATACTAATTTTTTTAAATAACGCTTGAGAATTTTTAATCAAATGTCAGGAGTTTGGCCCCACTTAAAATATCTGCCATGCGTTTTTTTTGTTATCAGGGAGTTCAGGGCTATAGGATGCGACTAATTTTAGGTTGTTACCCCAAAGTTTAAAACCGCTGAAAAAAACGAATTTTCGGGACCGTCTGCCAAGGGTTGTGCCCCTCGATAACCTTAATGTATTGGTCTCGAAACCACTGCTTAGCTGTTTGGCAGGTGTGCTTACGGTCGGTGTCATGCTGAAAGACTTATTCCACGGCCTTTATTTTGTCTTCGGAATCAGGAACCATGAAGTTTAATACCACATATTGGACTCATGCACAATTTGTGTAGCTGATGAAAGAGGAGTTCCTTATAACCTTCCTTACCATTACCGAATGCGAGTTTTTTTCCGGGCGCTTTTTTCTACCACTTCCTCCTATTTCATGGCTTAACTTATCCTTGTTACAGAACATTTAAATAGTTTTACTATTTCGATGCAGGTTTTCCACATTTTCAAAGGATTTTATAAACTAGCCCTATTTCGAGGTTTGGTGTATTCCTTGGCCCACTTTTGCAGCCAAAATACTAAAAATTTTTGAACGAGTTGATAAAACATAAATTCTGACTTTTTTGTATTTTTAAATGCAATCCTAACAAATACTGCTATTATTTTGATCGCTTCAAATGTAACATTTTCACTAAATGTTGTCATTTCAAAGTAAAA
Source organism: Meliscaeva auricollis (assembly GCA_948107695.1). Classification (NCBI taxonomy): domain Eukaryota; kingdom Metazoa; phylum Arthropoda; class Insecta; order Diptera; family Syrphidae; genus Meliscaeva; species Meliscaeva auricollis. The sequence goes on along the minus strand of OX403617.1, from coordinate 15,658,539 downwards.
GATAAGTTATAGTTTTGGAAAAATACACCACACTGATTAATGAATATAAAAATCGCCAAAAAGATCTAAAGTATTAAAATTTTAAGACATATGTTTCGAACAAAAATGCACTGCTATTATTTTGACCTCCACTGTGTACCTACATTTTAAGTGGTTATCCTCACTAAATCGATTTTCAGATAAATGGTACTTTTGATGCACTTTTTCTCCATTCTTGTATTTCTTTAAATTATATTGCACTGTAGTTGAAGTCGACTTAGCTCTCGTACTGCATGAGTATTTTTTTCGCAAAAGCAAGAAGTGTTAGAATGACTCGACATGAATCGATTATATACCTTATCTAAATACAATAAAAATTCTTTATGAATCTTTATTTTGGATTTTGGATCACCAAGCTTAATCATCTTTGTACTTCTTTAAACTACTTTTCTATGTAAAACAAATAAAGACATTTTTAAATGTTTTCTTCCGAAAACTGCAAGAAGATTCAAATCTATCGTGCATTTTAATGGCATTTAATTTTTATTTTAAATACGAGATGATTCATGTATAGTTAGGGATTTTTTAAATTGCGTGTTAAATCTAAAATCAAATCCAACTTATTTAGTAATATTTAGACAAGTTTGACAGGGATGTCAACACAAAACTGTTTCCGTATCATAGTACATATGTCATTTTAAAAAAAATAATGTTCTGAGGCTTCCATTCAAAAAACAGGTGTTGTTGTGCATATTTTAGCATGGATTTGATTTTCAAACAAATAAAAAAGATTTAAAGACATGTCACCATATGACAAGTTTATTGTTTACATCAATAAGCTCTAAAACGAATTATAAGAGTCTGACACAATTAATGTCTTATGTTTGAATATTGTCAACGTTAATAAAAGGAAATGTTTTTGTAAAATACCTGATATTACAAATAGGTACATGTACTAAATTATTGTGACACATTATGTTATAGTTTCTATTTTCTAGAACTCATGTTGAACAGCACGTTTATTGTGTTAATAGTAGAAAAAATTGTTAGTGCCCCACCCTCACTTGTAACTAGATTGTTCATTTAATAATTATAAATTATAATTAATATTAATATTTGCTGTTCAATATGATCCACATGTGTTGTAATGTTGTAAGTAGTTTTAACTTGTGATGTGTTTGTTTGAATTAATTGTTTAACCATGAGATGAAAATTGCACAATTTCATTCAAGTTGACATGTATTTAAAAAAGGCAACAGTGTTACTAGTTCTTGTTGACATGATTATAAATAGGAACGTTAGAAAGTAAAATCAAAAAGCTTCACTTGTTATGAGATTGGAAATAAAGTAAAAAATACATGATTACCATGAAATGCACACAAACACAAACTTTTATATGGGTACAAAAATTAAACAAATTTTTTTTCTGCCGGAACAAAATTAGAATATCCTTAAAGCTTAGTGTATCAATCAGTGCACTAGTTGAGCTGAATGAAATTTCACACATCTCTTTGAAAAGTATAGCTTACAAATTATTTTTTGCAGGATTGGATGTCTCTAAAACGTTTATATTTTTCGATTTTAATTTGATTCCTCCATAACATTTTTCTGCATAAACAAACTGTGAATCGAGAGGACAAGTGAAAAATTGTATATACAGTCTACTTTGTAGTTTAAATTAAATTCAGAAGATTGTCATAACTAACATAAAACTTGTTTAGACGATTGTCAGACAACTTACAGATAGTCGCTGAAAATGACATGACAACGAATTATTGTGGCATGTGAACGTCGTTTCTTCTTTCGCCTACTTTACTTTTTTACCGTATTTCAAACTGACAATTATTAAAGAAACCTGCAATATATTAAACTCAATATCAAGCAAAAGCAATAAGGCATCATTGGAGGGGAATTCACAGTGACCCTTCTGCACAAGACTTACACATTAGGTGTGCTATTGGACGAATGCAATTTAGGCTCACCGATGCTAAATTGGAACCGGAGCCAAAGCATAGCAAACCATTATTCAGGCGATAGCTAGTGTAGTGATTTACAATGAGCATTCTAACATACCATAGTACCCAGTAGTAGGTAACAGCTTGGACAAACCACTTGCTCTATTGGAGAAGGCAGCCTTAAATTCAATCAACCGTGTCAGGGCGACACATTAATGTTTATAAGAAATTGTCCTATCCAATTACAGTCCATTCCAACCAATCCAATTCAACCACCAATTTAACCCCACGTAGGTTAACTTACCACAATAAGTTAAAGAACAACACTGATCAGTGATAACCGTTGGGGCAATTCCTGGCAAAAATCTGCCAAAATTAAAAAAAAAACATTGTTTTTGGGTGTGAAAGTACTTAAGTGTGATAGCAATACTGTTATATCTTAAGTATTCACAATAGCAACACAATTTAATTTTTTTTCTTTTTTCAATACTGTTAAAAATGGCTTCGTGATAATCAAAAGAAAGTGAATTTTAAGGAGGAATTTAATTTAATTTTACCGAGTTAGTATTTTGAATTATTATAATCATTTGGTACATTATGCTTAGTTAAGTATTGACTTACCGGCATGTAGTCCGTAATAATGTGAGCATTACGTTAATTAGAAATATTCAATTGATAACACTACAATGTCCAGTTGTTGGTTCTACTCTTCCAAGATATGTAGTATCAAAAGAGGGTTCATGTTATTAAAAAAGTATTAAAAGCAAAATACTTAAAGTTTCTAATGCTGTTTTTGAAAAATCAAGATGCAATATAGGCTCGAAAACAGTGAAAAACATATATTTTATCTACATTGTATGTACATTCAAATGTGAATATCTCGAAAACAAGACCTTGTAGATCGATTCTAAGATCAAAGCATAATTTCTAACTTGTTCCGAAATTTGTGTTTGAATTTTCTTAAAAGATCAACAATATTTATGAAATTTCTGATTACTATGTAGTTAAATTATTCAAAAGAATCCTTATCTTTCACTAGTGCGTGTTTCGTATGTTGTTTTTAGTTCTTTTGTTGTTTCTTAGGTGCCTTGACCACCTTTACGGTCAAGGCACCTAATTTAACAAACAACAAAGAATTGACAACAACATACGAAACACGCTCTATTTGAAGGGAAACTACAATAATTAATACTTAATAATTTTACGACTGTAACCTGTGTTAATAAGGTCGTCATGGGTTCAAGGCTCTGTCTTGGGGGATGCCCTGACAAGAATCTTACATATAAGTAGCTTCTTGGATTGTTATTTATTTCTTGTGAAATTAATTAGTATTTCTGCAGTAACAAAGACTCCACATGAGTCAAATTTGATGCAACGAGGTGAGGTTCCTTTTTAGTTTTCACAAACAACTGGTTAAAGTCCCCACCCGATATTTTATCAGGAATTCTATATTGGCAATATTTATATGCTTTAAGTCCTAATGTTCATATTTTGCATGGCATCTCTCTGCCGTAACTTTTGTTATATGTTATGATTTAGTTGTTTGCTGGAATTGAGTTTTCGTGACTTGTCTAAGCAAAGGTTGGGGTTGGTCACGTTTTATTTTTTTTTTTATAGATGTATACATTCTGGCAGCACCACAGAGTAGGCAACTTTGTCTGACAACATATTGAAGCACATGCTGTTAACTGATTGAAAGTTTGTCATAATATTTGAATAAAAATATTAAAAAACAAAACTTTTGAATGGCATTTGTCAATATATGTATGAGTCACTCCTTACATTGTGTGGTGACTAAACTTACATGTAAAAATTTGACTCCGCGTGATGATTAAAAGGTCAAACATAATGCTTACTTATGACAAGAGCACTTTATTATGACTTCTCATTAAAACTGAAATTCCAGCCAGCAGCATCTTGATAAATCTCACTGAAGGTTCATTCATCTTTTTTTTTTTTTTGGAATGACAAGTTGTAATATACTACACTTTGGTCACGTATTTTTATTTTTAAAACGTTAAATAAAAATAAAAGTTTAAGTGCGGCAATCAATAATAACTTCATCTCAGTTTTTATGTCTACAATCATGACTGATGGAGTTGCACTACTACCTACTTCTGAATGTGAAAAAGTCAAAGCTTGTAAGCAGTTTTTCATTTTTCCCCCATGATGACCTGGTGGTCCCGCGTCCAGCTGGTAAAACGTCAAAGCTATCAACTTCTCGACATCCAAGCTTGACATTTTCTGAATGACGCAAATCTGGGTTTAAGTTATTTAACTCACGTTTCTTTCTAATGAAAGTGAATAGTAGGTACAATCTGTCATCTTTTTGTCAACATTTCATTTTTGCACTTTTTTTTGTTTTTATATTTATATTCACCTTTCGTACAGAGATAGTAGTTAATTGTAAAATTGCACCGGACGACGGACAAATTTTATTCCATACGAAATTCCCAAGGGGCAATTTATGATACATGAACCATTCCGATGGTGAATAATAAACAAGATAAAGTTGAAGCATAATTTATAATTTTATAGTTTTACTATTTTTTTATAAATACAAGTTGTGTGGTGTTTAAATGATGTTTGTTTTTTGAGTTAGTTCAAGCTGAGGTCAGAAAAGTATAGAGGAGAATGTTTTGAATGTGCAATATTATGACATTGATGATGAAATATGCATTTGAATGCTTAACATAAATAAATTAAAGCTGAAAAAGAAAATTGTTAGGAACATAAAAAAAAAAGACATATATCATACCTTTTATGTTTAATTCACGTGTCTGAAGTAATTGGTCTTAAGGTTCAAGGTTATAAGGTTATGGGTTTAACATTGAAGATGTAAGTTTAGTTAATTTTTTGAACTATGAGTAAGTATAGTTTAGGAGAAAGTTTGGAAAAAGTGAAAGCATTTGAACTTCCTTAATTTCATTTTACAGACAGACTCCAGGCCAAATATGATTGCAAATTTAATTCTGAGAAGTTATCAAGGTCAGAGAAGTATGCTATCAAATAATAAAGGAAAACCGTGAAAAAGTGTATGGAAGATAGAAAGACTTGGATTAAATTTAATATAAGGCACCAAATAAGAGTATGGTAGAGTCGGAATCCTTCGACAGCGGGGCACCTCCGACATTCCTTATCTTTTGTGTATGCACACCTTTAAAAATTCTGTACAAAATTGTGAACGTGACATTATTCATAGTGAGCGTATGCCAATAAGTCAGCATTCTGTCAGCAAATGTCACCAATTGGGGAACAAAAATAGATTTGAGACAGTTGTGTTATAATTTCAAGGCTAAGTTCTTAAGACTTTTGAGTTCCTATTATCAATTTATTTTTGCAAAGAATAAGTTTTTCAAGTATTTATTTATGCTATAATTATTAATTGAAAACATCATTCTTTGTTAAATAATTATAAATCCAAATTTGGAAAAAATATTCAGCGGGGCACCTCCGACCGAGTAATCTGGAATCCCTGCTGCAGGTTATGATCTAAACCAAGCAGAAAGCGATTAAGAAATTGATAGAGAACAATGTTTATAAACGTCTTGCCAAGTAAACTTTTTGGAAAAATTTCTAAACTCAACTCCATAAAAATGCATGGCATTTTGTATTTGAATTGTGAACTTTTTAAAAAGCCCACATGCCCACTTTTTTTAAATAAAAAAAAAAAAAATAAAAATTTAATAACTTTTAATTAAAAATCTTGCATATAATAAATTAATTCGCAATCATTAGCCTTAGAGGTGCCCCGTGGTAGGGGCAAATTTGACACTTTTCCACTTTTTTTTTTAAAAACTTAAAATAAATATCAATAATTGTTCGTTGAAAAAATACCAATTTTTAAAGTCACGTTTAAAAATAATTGAGCTATGCAACTTTTACTCTTAAGGTGTTGAAGGGTGCCAACTCTACTCTGTTGAAATTGATATTTTCAAATGCATTTGAGAGAGTTTGGTAACAGTGCGGGCATTCGGTACCAATGATTGCCTTCATCGTTGGATTAGAAACAATTTTTGGAACCATTAAACATAAGTTGTTTCGGATGAATTCAAGTCTAAAAATAATTGCTTGTGTGTCCTGGTGTTCCGTTAAGTCTCGCAATACTCATTTGTACTTATTGTCTCTTTCTGGAGCTTCTAATTCACTTGAACGAATTTAAAAAAAGCTTAATTTTCTAAAAATCAGCTCATACGATTTCGATGCAAGAAATCATGTGCAGTTCTTTGCAAGATCTTGTATTTTTTTTTCTGTTATCACAATTTTGCTTGAGGTTAGTGATTGCTTAACCTAGAAGTTTTCGCTAAATCCAAATTTTATACATAGTACATAAGAATCTGTTAAAAACTGGGTATTAATTAGTTTATTGAATCCACAGGCTCATCCCGTCAAATAACATACCTATATTATGTAAGAATTTAATTTAATCAAATAAAGGTAGGTATAGGGAAGTGTGTTGCTGCTACTTCATTTCTAAATAAAAATTATGTAGGTACAAATACTTTTGTATACATAATCTGAATTTTTTATCACTCGTGCACTAGATTATTTATCAAACATAAGTAGGTATACACATACCTAGGCGAAACAATTTCACTAATTAAAAGTGACATCCACAGCTAGAAGAGGTGTCAACTTATAAGATGAAAATCTTCTTAATCTTTCAAATTGTATATGTCTCTAGCATTTCGTGTTCAAATCCTAAGCCCTTGAAAATTCTCACCACAAATATTTTGCACGCGAAATTCAATTGTACGCGGCTTTTACTATAAAGAAACACACAATAAAAACTATAATTACACGAGTAAAAGCAAAGTTCTCACTCTTTTAGAGTGAAACTTGTGAAACAGTTATTGTTTGTATTCAATTTCAAATAGGTGAGAACAAGCTTTATAGTTTCACAGTTTTAGTTTGATGTAGGTATAGCTCCTTTTTTTCTTGTTTTATAAAAATATTTTCAGCCCATCTTTGTTCCCTAGTTCATTGTAGGTATTCACTTTATTCACTCTTTGATGTGTCTTACTGTGCAAAATTTATGACATTCGAATCCGTATCTTAATCCAGGCTTGTCTGCTTCTAAACAATTGTATTCCACTAGCCCAGTTCTCTAGGGAATACCTTTAATAAATGTCTATACAAAGAGCGACTGTCTTACAATTTGTCTCGCATGCAATGCCAGATAAAATATTCAGTATAACAACCACATGAAACTTAATGTGTGGTACAATATAAGATAATATTATAAGAACGACTGCTGAAATTAAAAAGGAAAATAAAACTAAATCCATTTTTATTAGAAAAAAAAAAAAATATATAATGTAACAGCTACTGTTATAAATTAATTTAAAATTACTGATAAAGACTTATTTACTTTATCTTAAATGTAAGAAGAATTGAAAACTACTTTGTGCACAAGGTCGGAAATAGCTACATGTAGCCCAGTCATATAAGACCGAAAATTAGAGTTAAGTCGGAAAGAATGGTACAACACTGATTTTTTGGGATGTTGTTAGGATAGATACCAGCATCGTTATTAACCAAGTTTGCAGATTCTATTGATATGTGATAACTGCATAGTGCACTGATATTTAACTATACATCGTGTATCATCATATAATAAAACGGCGAACACTATTTTTTTGGTACACCTTACGCGGCACATACCAACCGAAGGGGCATAAATTACATATCAAACGAAAGCATAGAAGATCAGTGGCTATAAATTATTTAAATATTTGACACTGAAATTGTTAAAAAAAAAATGCGAGGAAAACAAAAACAATTGGAAATGTCAAATCAATCATGAAGTGTCAAATCCATACACCCAAGACCAGAACCCAAAACATTAAGGTGGATTCACATTAAGGTTTGTTAACATTACACAAAAAAAGCGTATAATTTACCCTACACACATTTCAGTTCAGACATCTATTAGTGATTTTCCGAAAAAAATAAAATAAAATATAAAATTTTGCAAGGACTTTAAAAAAAAAAAAATGATACGTCATTTTTATTATTTATTATTCATCAACATCTAAAAACTAAATATTAAAAAAAAAATATTGAGAAGTTTTGGAAAAAAAACGATTTTTCAAAAAAAAAAAAAAAAATTAAATCAAAAAATTCAATTTTTGAAAATTTTGTTTACGTATCACGGCAACTTAAAAGCTTTTATATTTAAAAATTCAAGTGACCTCTACTCCAAAATGCGTTTCGCCCAGGTACAACAATGGGCTCATCAGTTAGATGTCGTTGTACCCTTACTAATACGCAAAAGATTTAGTCGATGTCGATGTGAATCCTGAACTGAAATCCGCATAAGATTAAAAATAAAAATTTGAGGTTATAATCAAAACCAACATTACGATGATGGAGAAGTCGGTCTGTGCGTGTGTTGGTCTGTGAGTTGTACAGAGAGCCACAGCCTAAACGGGTTGACAGATTTGCTTGCCTCACAAAACATTTCCGGGGCCATTCAATATGTGAACACGGAATAAGGATCGGTAATTTCATGGAATCAAATTCGCAGTATACGTAAATTTTGTTTTTTTTTTTGCTCGGTGCTGATGCAATTGAGTTGTTTTTCAAAAACCACAATGTTACACATTTGCTGCCCATGTTGTTATATTATTATAATATAAACTCGGATGTATGCCACTCGGGTTTTTTTTAACTAACTTTCCCACCATATTTTGAAAACATATTCCAGATTTAAATGAAGTCAAACAATTTAAAAACAATTTCCTGTTCAAAATGTTATGATGATCGACGATATTAAAAATGAAATCAATTAATCAATCTTACATAAATTTGACTTGAGATCCCATACCTATTTATATCAGGGGAAAATCCTCATCTCATCTGCCAACTGCCACCCCCACAAAATGTCTCATAACAATTTATTAATTAAAGAAAATAACAACGCAAATCTCCGTCGAATCGTCATAATAACAAAATTCCATAAGTTGGGATTTTCCCTCGAATTTATATTCAAAGTGTAAATGCAAAAACAAAAAAAAAAAACAAAAATATAAATATTTCTCGCATAACATTGAAAATTGTCACAAATTAAAAATAGATAACATCACTCACTTTTAATTACATTATATCACAGAATGTTTGTGTTCTATAGTTTGACCACCATATGGGAAAGTCATAATGCAAAAGATTCATCACTAGAACTTATACATATGTAGTTGATGGGCATGAGGAGGAAGCTTTAGCTTATCCAAATATGGGACCACTAGCGATAGGAAATGTTATTGCGACTCTCTAATCGTTTTTGCTGTTAGTATTTGGATTTATGGTTCGTTTTCCTAACCCGTAAACTATTACGATACGTGTAGGTATATTGCGCGGGATAAATAGGTTTGTCGTGACTTTATACAGGGGATGATTACGATTAGTGTTACTTCAGTGTTTAATAATAGAGGCTAGTGTAAGGGTAAGTTATTTTTTTTTTAATTAATATAAATTATAGATAAGCTTAGTGATTATAATAAATGTGCAGAGTTCAAACAGTATAAATAAATATAAACAGATCGTGTCAAAAGTGAGTTTAAGGCTTTTTGCAATTTTGGGATGTAAAATTGCAAACGATTATAAAATAATTAATTAGCAACGACAGATGCAAAAATAGATACCAAATAATTAATTTCTTCTTCCTTTGATCACTGACTTTTATAATAAAATAAAATATATGTGTTGTTAAAAATTAAAAAGATAATTTATTAGACAATTCATTTGCGGACCAAAATAGTGGAACGTAAGCAAATTAATCTAAAATTCTACAATCATGTAAATCCAAAAAATAAATGAAGCGATTTGAGGATAAAGTTGCTCAGTAAAATTTTTGTAAATTTGATTTTGTCTCACAAATGCAATTCTTGTGTGAAGAATTGAGTTTCTGGATTATTATGTCCCTTTTCTGGAATATTATTTCTCCTGTAGATCTTTTTAATTTCCCATTGAAAGTAATTGTGATTGGTGAGCTCTGTCGAAACAAAATTTTGACATTTCTCGACGTTTTGAGGTCTCTAGATTCTGAATAAGTCGTTTTTAGAAAGATTTGTGGTAGTAAATCGACTTATCCGCTTTTGCTGTGGCTTCTGATATATCCAGACAGACAAACAGAATTGTCGGACCCACTTTTTCTCATTCTCTATCATCGTAATGTCATGTTTGATTGTTATCTCAACTTTTTACTTGCGATATATGTAGGTACTATACATCAAGTTATGCATTCGTACGAAAAAAAAGTTGAGATATCAATTAAACATGACATTATGATAGACAATAGAGAAAAAAATGGGTCCGACAATTCTGTCTGTCTGCCTGTCTGTATGCCACATCAGCCTAAACGGATGGGTCGATTTACTTCAAACTTGGTATGTGGCGTTTTTTTCCAGATAGTTTTTGAATTAGTTTTTTTGGGCCAAAAATAACGGTACCCTGTTATATACCTACCGGTTTTAGAAAAACTAATATTTCTCAAAAATAGTTCCTACGATTTTGATTAAAAAAATCATGGTCATTTTTTTGGATAAGGTCTATCTTTAAATGAACACCATTTTTTTTTCAAAATCCGTTATTAACGGTACCTACAATAGAACGGTTTTTTTTTAAATCTGATTTTCTCCTTCATCACTCAATCAATTGCAACCATTTTTTTCACATGAAAGTTTTTAAGTTGGCGTAATAATGTTAAGTAAAAAAAATCGAAAATAATTTTTTGGGTTTTAAAAAAAAAATTGTTTTTTTTTTTTGAAAATCGTTTTTTCGAAAATTGCTCACTATTTTGTTCAAAATTTAGTTTTAAGATGTTGTTAAATAATATCTTAAAAATAGCGTACCAATTTTTATTTCTTTTTTTATCTTTGCAAAATTTTATAAAAAATATTTGTTTTTAAAAACGGCTCTAACGATTTTCAATTTTTGTTTTCTGAAAATGTATCATTATAGAAGAAATCAAATTGCATACTCCGTTTTGAGGTTAAATTTATTTAAGAAGCTGTTTTAGTCATTTGTTGTTATTGTTCAAAGATTACAAGAAAATCGAAGAAAATTTTTCTCAAACTGCATTTACAAATTTTTTTAACTTTATCTATAAGACCAAGTACGTGCGATCCAGTCGTGCAATTTATTATTGAACGTAGTCCTTGGCTGCTCATCTGAACTTGACTGCTCATCTGAACTTGAACATTTTACATAGAAAGTAAGAAAAACAGTGTAAGCTAAACTTCAGAAAGACGACCTGCATGGTCGTGTCTTTCAAACCTCGTACTGAAAATGCCCGCATCCTTCGGAGCTTAGTATAAGAGTTAGCAAGAGGTATTTTGACGTTCTTCGGAATCTATCAAACGTCTCCCTGTTGGGTAGGGGCCACAGATCAGTGCAGTGTAAGGTTTGTAATACGGCGTCTACCCCCTCCATCTTACCGCACTTTCTGGTAGACTATCGATGTACCGATCATAAATTATAGATGCATGATTGTTGTATAGTTGTATATATTATATATAGATGTGAATTATTGTATCCCTGTTTTGCAAAATCGATCCAAAATTATATTTTTGCAAAAACTCTATTTTGCAAAAAGCTATTGAAAGAATCAATTAACATTAATAGCCCTGTCAAATGCCATTAAAAACTAAAGTGCAATTTAATTGCGGAAGAAAACACCCATAATATCTTTTCGATTTCCCTTTTCTCTATTTCCTGCCAGACGAAAAAAAAAAAAAAGCAAACACACAAAAAAACAGTAGACACTACCGCAAATACTATCAATAATTAACTATGCAGCCAGAGTCCATTGAAGACACTACAAAAGACAAAAAAAAAAAAAAAATTACAGAAGTGTGTGCAATAAAAACCTGAGCCAACACCATCGATGACAATAATTTGTCTCTCTTCCATCTCCAACAAAAACTTACCCACTGACTGATTTAAACGCGTATGCAAAATCATGTCACGAAAAAAAGACACAACAAAAACAAAAAAAAAAAAACAGAATTACCTACAATAAAAGCTTGGACTTACACAACATCCCTGTGGTCATGTGTGACATACCACAAAACGTCATGAGTTGAGTATGATAATCAAATATAATTATAAATGCCAGTGGCTCCACCTTGTAGTGTCACCTGTGAATATAGACTTCCTCTTGGCACGAGACTGTGTGTTGTATACCTTTTACTTTGGCAAGACGTGTTTTTTTTAGTACCTACTTACTCTCTTCTTTATAAAATTTGTATTCTTCACTGAATTTTTAGTGTTTTTTTTTATGTGTTTTATGCAGACTAAAACTTTTCCTTTCATTGCAGGTCTGCATTATGTAATCCAATCGCTACAACGCCGGACAATCCACAATAAATGCTCTCAACTTTAACCCAGGATAAGAATTTCGATATTCCCGTGGTCTTTTCAGATTTTCTATAACAATTCTGTGATACAAGAAACCCAAAGGTAAGAATAATGTGTAACATCCCTGTTTTTTCTCAAATAGAAGGCATTTCCGGGTAATATTTATTAGTGAACCTTGGCTAACTTTGCCAATTAACAGAAGATGTCATGTCCCATAAAAGTGGACTTCCCAACCTAGTGGGCCACGTTCTTTTTGTAAGCCACATATTTGGTTATTTTCTCAATAGATGGCGCTTTAAACCCCAATATCTTTATTATATTCTTTTAAAAAATGGCGACAGGAAACTATATAAATCAAAACACGCGCAGGCGTCTTTTACTAAAATAGTGTTTGAAGCTTTAATCTCAAGACATTCCGTAAACCTTTTTTAAGGCAGTTCTGTACATATCTCCCAGGTATGTTCATTAACATACATGTCCCACTTTTGCAGATGCATATATAAATCGCTGGGGCATGTAAATTTTTAATGTATCTATAACTATGTGGAGTCGAAACCTCGAAACCACTTGGGACACACATGCCATGCGCAATCCATTTTGAATGACATAATTGACATCGTAATTATAGCTTTCATGGAACAACTTGGTTTTCAAATATGCTGACAGGCTTTGAGATAAATAGCTGGTTGCTCTGAGATTGTTCTTAGAGTGAATGCGGAAATCTATATTCCATATAGCCCACGAACCACTTAAAATAACCTCCTACATAGCTCACCTTATACTGCCGATCCGACAAAGAACATAGCTAAATCTACTATCTACTCGTATGTCCATCGACGTTGTTGTCGTCGTCGTCGTCGTGGTTAGATCTGACGAAGAAGGAACGAATACACGAGGCATTTACAATAAGGCACATGTCGTGCTGCACTGCTGCATGTGGCCACACTATATAGCGGCTGCCAGAAGTTGCGCGATCTGCGCGCCGTTACAGTCAGTGTTTCGACAGCTTTTTTCAATAAATTCTCGAATCGTGTAGTTCTCTAATTATTCCAAAAGTTGGTGTGGGGAGGAGTACCATAGCCCCGGGGGAATTTATTAAAATAACAAAAGAAAAAAAAAATGAAAATAACTCTTTTCGGTACCAAATATACCCGCATGCAATATGTGGCGACACTTTGTGGCATGTCTTGGAGTAAATTTTGTACCAAAAAAAAAATGATTTTAGTTTTTAGGGTATACTATAAAGCTTAATGCTGTTTGGCAGTTTTGTTGATTATAGTCAATTGATAGTGGGCATTTTTGTAGAGTGGTGACTTTTATGTTATGAGAACATGTGTTGTGCATTCTCTGCTAAGGTTTTGAAGTGATTTTTTTTTTGTTGTTTTGTTTTTGAGGTGTTAATAGTTTTATTTTAAATTTTGTTTTTATTGATACTTTCCATATCGGAGAATAGGTACATATGTTTTTTTTTGTAAGCTAAAGTGTGACAAGGCTAATAAAAATGGCACGTAAAGTGGGTTGGTGCCAATATTCATTAAAAATTGTTTGGAGTGACGAAATAATTGGCCAGAGAATTGGGACTTAAAGCTATGTATTATACTTTTAAACTTGTGATATCGGGACTTTTATGGAAAATGTAAAGCATTCGCAAAAAAAAATTCTAACTTGAGATTTTGATTAAACATGACACTACGCTACGATGATAGAGAACACGAACAAAGTCTGTCTGTTTTACACCTTTTAATGTTTGATTGACCAAAAACTTGAAACCTTGATAGTTATTCTTGGCCTAAGGCAACGGTACATATCTATATCATATGACTGCTCATGTGATTTCGATGACAACATTTCTAAATCTTACTGTTAGTAAGGACTATCCCAAACGCGTATTTTGGCACTTTTCTTCATACATGCATGATTTTTACGTAATTAAAAGTTGTTTATTATTGTTTTTGAATATCTCATCTAGAAAAAGTATCTCCCATACAACATTTTTTAATTATTCGAGATTTCTCGAAAACGACTCTTACGATTTTGATTAAACTTTTTGATATAATTTCTTCTATAGAGACAATTTTTTTTTGAAAAATCGTTAGAGCCGTTTTTTTTAAATATTTTTTTAATAAAAAATTTAAAACGATTTTTGTAAAAAGGAATTTTTAATATATTATTTATCAGCATCTAATAGCTTAATTTTGAAAAAAAAATCACTGACCCATAATCGAAAAAAAAAAAATTTAAAAACCAAAAGCTATAAATTTCAATCTAAGTTAATACATAGGTAATAGCTTTGGACTATATGACCAAGTTCGTTCGATTTTTTTTTACTTAAAAAATGAGTGTTATGATTTAAAATTTTTGACCAGTTTTTTTAATTGACACTTTGAAAAACGGAAATATAAAAAGCGGGATATCGAACCCAACCCCCTTTCAAAAATGTCACTTTTGGGGACTTCTAAAATTTTGCATTTTTATAAATGTTCCAATGAGCAATGGTACAATACTGGAGCTGTCCGAAAAACTGGAATACTTAATTTGGTATGGCTGGCGTCAAGAAATAAAAAATAGGATTCCCGCACGTCCTTACCTGATTCATACATTCATGTGGTCAAGGGTCATTCCTCATAACATTCATACATCTTGTTCGATACCTATAATATTTAGTGGCCCATCTAACAACATAGGTGTTGTTTTTGGTGGATATTTGGACTCGTTCTTAAATGAGCTTATCCCATCTGATTAAAATCCTGCGAGAACCCTTGTGCATGTGAAAACCCTTTCTGATAACTGAACGAAGCTAGCCATAATTGTTATTTTAATCGTTCTTCTAACAGATTTTACTTGACTGAAATGGATTGTCCTATAATGTTTGGCCTGTACTTCTTATTATCCATGACTGTTTAAATTCTAAATACGCAATCTTTTCACAAAGAAAATACCTAGACTCTAATAGAATATTTTTAAATTCATAATTTTTTCTCGTTGGACGCATGTTCTGTAGCAAAAAACTATTAATCCCGGCCTTGGAAACTACTACTACTACCTAAACATTGGAACTTTACAAAGTTTCAGAACTCAGACAAGTCAACTGTGCTATTTCTAAAATCCGATATCAATGTTTTGTTTTTCGCTTTGACCTAAAAGTCTTAATGCCAAACAAGGAAACATGTCATAAAATTCCAATTATCCTTCTAAGGTGACAACACAACGTTCTTTTATTTCTTTTATTTATTAGATATATTTCCTGGAAAAAAGTACGTTCTACATTCTTACAGAATATCCCGCAGCGATTCACGCAATTTTTAATGCCTTTTTGTCATGACCCAGAGATAGCTTTGTCTATGAATAACATACCTCACCTTCTTATCCATTTGTAATAGTATATAAGGCAACCAGATTTTTAAAACATTACCAGTCACCATCTACGGTGGCGCACAGCGCAACACAGTGCAGTGGCAAGTGATCTTGTCAAGTCCAAGAGGCATATTCCCATAAAATTTTGCCTGAACTCACTCCCAGACGATGACTTACTTTACCTTAATCAAGCACAATGTCTCTCTATTGCGTTACGTTCACAAACCGGTGGCGATTATTATGGTGGTAGGTGAGGTGCTGGCTGGTGTTGGCAAAGATTATATCTTTCTCTTCATCTAAAGCCTCACATCGATTCATGGTGATCTCCAATTGAGTCTGAAATTGCCGCACAGATGAAGTAACTCAACCCAACTCTATCAATGAAAATATCGCATTTCCTGTTTGAACTCTACAATATCGATTTAATCGTGTGAGCTAGATTTTCTTTTTTTTAAATTCTTCTAGTTTTTCGATTCCACAATGAAAATGATTTATTATTTAAAATAATAAATCGATTGTGGGTTATTTATTGGTTCAAATTAATAAATTTTAATCGAGTTCAACAAAGGAACTTAAAATGCCATTCAGTTTTATATGAATGTCATGCGATACCAGGTGGTGGGTTCTCTGGAAATTATTATAAAAGGACACACCTTTTTCTGAGTTTGTTGGAGGATATTTAAGTTTTTTTCTAAATAACCTGAGAGATAATGTCAAGTGGTTGTAATTATTGCATTAGAAATGTAAATTGTGGGAGATTTTCTATTTCTCAAATCTATTTCTGACAATTGATTTCTTTTAGTTTGATACCCTTCTTAATAGTTTGACGGATGTGTTGCATTAAATTTGATACAGGTTTTGAAAAGTTTGGGCATAATAAGAATAACGTATTACTTCTCTTTTGGTTGTTCAACAAAATTCCAAACAAAAATATATGCATACAACTCCGTCTTACTTGATTATGTTTTTTTTAATTTTACGATATTTTTCAAACCCTTTGTAAATTCGGTATTATATTATGTTGTATAAATTTAAAAAGAAGAGCCAACAAAGCCCCAACATTTACGAAATGACGTACAAGTGTCGGAAAAGCTTTAGATGTTAACCTTTATAAATAAAAATGAAGGCATTATTTTATTATTTTAACTTCGAATGCCATTTTTTGCATGTTGAGGTTTATTTCTGAGGAATTCTTTTTAAGTTGCTGGGATTACTGAGTGCTCTCATGAGATCTCAAAGACGGGAACTGGCTTAATACTAAAAGTTGCAAACCAGTAAATTACGAAATTTAAATTTCTAAAATATTTTTACAATTTAGAACATTTCTTATCAAAATTAATGTTTTGACTATAATGTAAGAAAATACCATTTTCATCAATAAAAAAGTTGACATAAATCTAAGAATTAGTTCTTCGACCAAATAAAATTAAAAGGAAGATATTTATAATTATGAACAAAACGTCAAATATGTATTCTTTGAGTATTACCCATAGCATACAAGAATAATTTTGTAATAGCTATTACATTATAATTTAAACAATTGGGATCATTTTAACCTTCGAAAGTTGTTGAGGAATTATTTTCAGTTCTTGACAATGAAGCTTTTTCACCGAGTATCTGCGCATCCTCTAAATCTTTAAGACTTAAGAAAAAGTTTTAGTTAATTATGTGCTTTATGATAAAATAACCTTAAAAATAACATGATTTTGGAGGCTTGGGGCTAGGCCCCCCCCCCTGTCTGTCTGTCTATACCATGAGCTGCCGCTGAACCAATTTTCTTCAAATTTGTTGGTTGAGGCTCTTTGGTGATTTCCTAGAGGGGAAATTGAATTTTTCTTAGGACCAAAAATATAGGTGTCTGCTGTATAACCATTAAAGAAAAATTAACTTTTTTCGAAAACCACTCTAACGGTTTTGATTAAAATTTTGTGTCTGCTTTTGTAAGTCATACTTACAAATTTTTGTAAAAATTTCACTTCCAGAGAACCGTTTTTTTTTCATTTATGACTTTCTCTTAAACGACTGAACCAATTTTGATAAATTTTATACGGAAGCTCCTTAACAACCTTAAAATTACTGGATATTAAAATTTTCCAAAAAAAAAAAGAGTTTTTGGATTTTTAAAAAATCTTTCAAATTTTTTTGATTTTTTGAAAAATCCATTTTTCAAAAACGGGTCACTGTATTTTTTTTAATTTTGGTTCTAGATGGCCATTAATATTTTCTTGAAAATGGCATACCAATTTTATTTTTTTAACAAGGTTTGAGAAATTTTATATATAAAGAAATATTTTTTTTTACGATTTTCAATATTTTTTTTCTAAAAATATTTATTTTTTAACTAAATTAAATGGCATACTTTGTTTTGAGCTCAAAACAAGTTAAGAAATTGTTAATGTCATTTAAGTATGAATTCTTTTTTTTTTACATTTCCTATAAAGTTATTTATTTTTAATAACTTTATTTAAGAAAATTTGACCCTAAGAGCAAGTACGTTCGACCCAGTCATGCATTTTATTTGTTATATGTTTGTTTGCTCAGAACTTTTGACTGGGTGGATCGATTGTGATGATTCTTTTTGTGTTTGAAAGCTGATGGTCCCAATTTAATTTGGTCTATTTTTGACAATTAAAAGACGGTTGGTTTTCGTTTGAAAGGTATTAAAATGTACATAGAAACATGAATATATATTTTTTGGGAACGTTCTATGAAATGACATTTTTAAAATGTTTTATTTCGGACCAAAAGGTAATGCACTGGGGAGGGGAATTCGCCATTTTTGTGTTTCATGTTTTAGACTACAAGGAACACTAAAATGCGAAGAAAATTCTGTTACTAATTTTCTTGTTGTGTCAAACTCAAATTTTACTGTACCTTTTATTTTTATAAATAATTTTGAGTGTTTATTGTTGGGCCCTGCCGGCTCTGGTCCTGTTTTATGTATCTTCCAGCACTTTAATTACATTTTCTAGAGTCTTGATACAAAATTATAATATAAATTCTCCACAGGCATAAAAATCAATTAAATTGTTAGTGTGAATGATAACATACCAAAAAAAATTGTTTTCTATCCGAAAGTAAACTTGAAATTCAATGGTAGAAATTCATTCCCTAATACCAAAAGGGACTAGGAGCCATTAATCTGCAATATGCACTAAAAGTATAAATTTTCGATATCATCTTTTAAAGAAGTAATCTGTTTGAGTTGTCGGTCTAATATAATTCTTCTTAATATGATTTTATTAATTATGGTATAAAAAAAACTAGAAAAGAAAATCGACGTGATGATACATAGTAAAATTAAAACTACCAAACTGATTTTATTAAAATAAGCGTTTTAAAATAATTATCATCTTAACGAAATGAATTGGAGGTAAATTGCTAATGAAAAGATTATCATTATTTCACTCTACCACTTCACTGGAAATCACTGCAATCTATCTTTAATGAAATAAACAAATTTTAAAACTTACACATGCAAGTAAAATTAAATAAATAATGAGCCATACATGTATGAGTACCATTTATTCCCTCGCCTGTTACCACCCTTATAACCATTCAATTCCTGGTAATTTTCAATCAAAAAGAGCCAACAAACCGCGTCACGATTCTGCCATAATTTCAAAATAGACATATCTAATAATCATCATCATCCACTCGTCATTATCGACACCAAACACCATAGCACAACCAACACTACTACTACTAGAGGCACAATTTCTACGTTGAATCGTTTAAGTTCCCACACATATAACTTTAGAGTCTCATGAAGGCAGGCATAATTATGTTTTTTTGTAGCTCTCCAAGCAAGCCCGGCTTAATTACTGCGTTGCACACACCTATATGCCTTCTATAACGAATTTATAGGAATGTGTAGCTGACCTGCAACAGAGCCTCAAATTAAAATTCCAACGCTTCCATGACGGTTGAGTGTGTGGTAACAGTTTGTTACGCCAAGCTTAACCCTAACTCGCATAAGAGTCCAAAAGCTTAAACTGCAAGCAAACTGCAGGCAAACTGCAAACAGATATGATTGGCTTTCTGACAAAATGCTTTTCAACAACACTCGTTATGGTTTTTTTTTTCTTCTTGATTTTCTTGTTAATTTTGTTCATAATATAAAACAGTTAATATAGCTGCCACTAAAATGAATTCAATTGAAACCAATACATCGCAAATAAAAAAATAAAAAGAAAAAAACAATTTAATGCACATTCATAGGAAATCATCTCACAAGATAAACTGTTGTCCGAGACAAGTATTCTGTCATTAACAGCTTTTGACATCATAAATTAGACCAGTTAGATCTGTCAAATCCCTATTTCTATCCTCAGTTTTTGACATCAATCTGATGAAAATAGCAAAATTGTGATTCAACTGCTATAAAATTTAATATATTTATTTGTTAGTTGGTATAAACTGGTCTAAAACTACTCAAAACTGCTCGTAAAACTTGTCGGGAATCATTTTATTTGTCATTTATCATTAAGCTATTAGGTATATATTAATTTTATGGTTTATACCAGATTATACCAATCAGCCAATATGTATCAGAAAGGGTTCAAATGCTTTCGTCTACAATAGATAATCAACACTACATAAAATGTAATTCGGAAAAGGGGATTTTGGCATATCATGCATCCGTTAGTTGGTATAAACTGGTCTAACAAAACACAATAAAATAAATCTACTGGTATAAATTGGTCAAACACACATAATATAAGGAAGCATTCTTACATTCGCTCAAAAAACTTATAGGAAATCATGTGTTTGTAAGTGTTTATTCGTTATACTAGTTTATACCAATCAGTAGACACATTAAGGAAAATATTGCTGATTTTATTCAAAAATGATTCGCAAATCACAACTTCTGAACAGAAACCAAAATCAAGTATAGTCTTTCACCCATCGAAAGTTGAGTAATTTTGTAAACATCAGATCCTATAGTTTATAAGCCCGCGGCTTTAACAACCCAAGACATCAAAAACTAAAAAAAAAAACAACAAGCTTAATATTCAACGTAAATATTTATCAGTGAGCCTCATCAAGTAGATTGTTCAAGCAGGTACTTATCCACTCATCGATAAAAGCCCAATAAAAGTGAAACTAGTTATGGTATCATAAACCATGAATACGTACAGCTCTCATATGCAAATTAGTTTTTTTTTTTTTTAGTTTTAAGAGCTTATGATCGTTGAGTACCTCGATGAGTGCGTGTGAAAATTACCGTAAACATCAGCCGCAACCATCAACATGACAAAGCTGCACATAGTAATGCTGCCGCGCCACAGCCAGCGCCACCGGTCTTTATTGAAGCCCCATTTTAGGAAACGGATGTTATGTATGACTTTTTTGGCATCATTGATAACAAACAAAAAGCTTGTTGGTTCAAAATGGAATTTTAAGCACAAACTTGTATTGAAGTTGTTGTCATCTCATGTCAAGAAAAACCTGTCAAAACCAATGGTAGGTTAGGTTTTTTTTTTTTTTTGTTAAACTAAAGTATGCCTGCGCTGCCGCAAATTTACGTGAAAGCAAAAGTTATGCCCTAGATACGCTATTGGCATTGCAAATGTGTACACAAAATTTTGTGTCGTATTATACACCTATTTGAATGTATGTATGAGTGTTGATTAGAGCGTGCCATATTGTTTTATATACAAAAAAAAATTCTCTTTTGTTAGCGTCTTCTTTGTTTTTGTTTACTTTTTGTTTTAAAGCTTAATAATATTTTTATTAACATATTTCACATGTTGTGAGTTGTGAGTTATGCGATGCCTCTTAAATAAACTTTTTGGCAATTGTTTTGTTTATTTTATTGACTGTAACGAAGTAAGTGATGATAGCAATTATGGTAAAACAGTTAACGTTACGCTACAGCAACCAGTCTAAGTAATTTCGTGAAATTTTTATAGTTTCGGTATAATTTAGATTAAGATTATAAAAATAAAATGATTTAGGTTTGAGTTGAAATTTTTGAAACATTTTTTGCCAACACATGCATGCTTAGGCATGCATATGGGTAAACGGCAGGACCAAATAACGTAGATTTCTAGGCAAGTTATCAATACTGGAACCTTAAGATTCTAGTTCTTCAAAATATTAATACTTACGAAGTATGTACTTTTTAAAGTTCTGAGTAAATGATAAGGCTCTTATAATAAGTGAAAGCTATTATCATAAGATGTCCTTTCAATGTGGAAAAACTTAAATTACAGATTTTAAATGAAGCTAAAATTTATTGCTTTACAAAGAAAACTGCAACGAAATTTCCTACAACATTCGATGGAGTTCTTTCTTCAGAAGAAAACCTGAATGAAAAATAGCAATTCTTCAGTACCAGCTATTGACCACCTCGATTAAAACCAAAATCAGGTATTGACTGACGAGGTTGTTATAAACAACTTCACTTAATGAAAAAAGGCAACGTAAAATTAAGTCCGATCGCATTGATTTAAATATGAAACTACTTTGATTTACAAATGCTCATGATTAAGTTTGAAAAAACTACATGTTATTTCTAACAGACAAGTAGCACGATGGGCATGGCTTTTATTGGCCGTCATACCAGTCAGGCTTGGACCACGCTTATTTCAATATTTTTCGCCACTACTTTTGATTCGAAGTTGATGATTCAATTACATATTTCCACCTTTAGAGTAAAAATCATATTGATTTTACTTTGATTTAAAGTTGTTTTTGTTGATTTTATGTTGTTTTTTCTCCCATTGTTTATGGTATAGCAATTTTCAGCCCGATAAATATTTTTAACTAAATTCAGTTTTGAGAGCCGAAAAAGAAAGTAATTTTTCAATTTTTAAATTTCATTTCTGCATATTTTAAGAGTATACGATCCCTTGATTCGTTCTCCAGATTATGAGGATTGAAAAACATTGACATACAAACGTATGAACGAAAATACACACAGGCACAAACACAAAAATCTTTTTAGAAACGGAAGATTTGGATTCTAGAAACCTTAAAACGTGGAAATATGTTCGACACCAATCAGAATAACATCCAATGGCATGTTAAAAAAAACTACAAAAAATTACGTATACACCATGGTGCACTTTTTTAAAAAGTGTACTCAACTCGATTGTTTCAAGTTACGTGCTGGGGCCCCTGTTTTTCCACAATTATGGTTAAGACCGCTATTAAATTCTGATTTTTTCTTACCTGACTCACTCAATTTTAATGATCTAATAAATAAAAAAAGTTTAGTAGCACTCAATGTTTTATCTATAAGAGCAATAAGCTCTTAGTTTGATTCAAATGGGTCTAACGATTTTTAAAATTCTATATTTATGGAAGAAATAAAGCGAACATTTTATTTTGTTTTCATGTTTTGTTTTTAAATATAGGTTGCAAATGTAGGAGAAAGCGGGGCATAATGAGTTCCTTATGGTTTTTGAACCAAAAAAAAAAAAAACTACAAAAACATGTGTGTAGTGCTTAAAACAATTTAATTAATTAAAGGAACATTAATAACATAAATAAAAGAGATATAAACTAAATAAAATTAAAAATTTTTCAATTTGTATTAAAAGAATGGACGCAGGACTTTTTGATGTTAAGTGTGAAAACTTAAACTTAAAATGTACTCCTCGCATAAAAACACTCACTCTACTTTAATTTATAAATACATCAACTCAGTAGAATTTTTTTATTTCTTTACCACGAACCACAGATGTCTTTTTCACTTATTAAGGGGACTCCCTCTCATTGCCACCGATAATTTGAAAAGAACAGATGCAAATTCGGAGTTGCCACTTCATTTCAACAAGAAAAACAAGGGGGCCCATATACCCCAGGGGCCCGATATGCTCCACAATCCCCTATAGTGGATGAAGGCCTTTATTTCTAACTAAGAGGTATAGGGTTCAAGCCCCACCCTGGGCAGCATTTTTTTTTATTGATCCCCCAGCTAAGAATAGACGCCACCCATTAGAATTTTCCATTTCTTCTAATTAGCGCCATGCAAGTCACATTTAAAAACCCAAGGGTCTTACAGTCACATAGTTAAGTTATTATTAAAACTATTAATAAAACATTTAATAAAAAGGCTTAGGAATCTTAGCAACTTCAGCTATAATAGTAACTACGTGCGATACATTCGTGCATTCCAAAAAACAACACTATAGCAACAACAAAAAACTCCCCTAAAATGTGGGCGT
Source organism: Meliscaeva auricollis (assembly GCA_948107695.1). Classification (NCBI taxonomy): domain Eukaryota; kingdom Metazoa; phylum Arthropoda; class Insecta; order Diptera; family Syrphidae; genus Meliscaeva; species Meliscaeva auricollis. The sequence goes on along the minus strand of OX403617.1, from coordinate 15,634,715 downwards.
GGCAAAAAATTCTTAAAACGGATTATTTGTTAATAACGCAATCGTTGCTTTACAAAATTTGGTGTTCAGACAACTTTTTTAAAAAGTAGGCGTGGCAAAATTTATTATCATGATTTCTTATTTCTATTCTTCATCACGTCTAAGAGTTTCATGAAATTATAATCACTGGTTCAGATTTTATATTTTAAGGTCGATTATTCATACAACTCGAACCACTGTGCGCCCTAAGACTAAATACAGCTCGTGAATATATTACACTGTGTTCTTAACAAAATGGGATCAAAAGTATATGAATTTAGCTTTCTAAAAATAGTTTTAATCTTTGAAATAAATTAAAAGTAGGAATTTCCTGAAGAACAATTATTGGCCGCCATTTTTTTAAAGGTGATTTACGCGAAAAAGATACAATCACCTCAAAAACTATATAAAATAGACCAATAAGAAAAACTCCACCAAAACTTTGCAGGTAAGACCACCAAATGACTAGGCTATATAGTGGTCATCGGTTTAGTTTCGATATTCATGTGACGTATTCATAAAAACATAGTTCTAACATAAATTATATATTTGAGATTAATAAACCATAATTTTTCATACTCTACCTAAGTCAAATATTTATGCTCACACGGTCACAGTTCTAACGTGTTTAACAACGTGTGACATTTATAACTGTCAACTTTCCATGACAAATCGTTTTGGCGTGACAAATGCGTTCAAAGTTTAATATAATTTAATTTGTGCTTAAACGGTTTCAGGAGATTAACCATACATAATAGAGATTTTTCAAATGATTAAGTCAGTAATGTTTTTGAAGATGATTTGGGAAATGAGCATTAAAATTCATGTGACGTTAGAAATATGAAACGTTAATGTTTTTCTTATAGAATCTTGAAATTTAAAATTAAACATTAACAAATTAAACATTTAAAAATGCAACATTAGATAGCTTTATTATTTTTCAATTACAAACTTTTGAAATACAAACAAAAATGTTTGCCAATCAGAAAATATTCGAACTAAATTACGCAGTTAATTCACAAAATTCCAATATCATAAATAACCAATCATTTCGATTTTGTAATGTATTTTAGGCAAGAGTTAGAAGAAAGAAAAAAAATATGATTGACTGCCTCTGACTCTACCCTCACTTTATAAACAAAACAGATTTATTTCAAAAAAACAACAACAACTTCACAAAAAAAGCTAATATTGAAGTGAATATATTTTTTTATCAATTCACTGATCAACAGGTTAGCATTTTTTTTTTTTTTTGCTCAAAGCGATTTTGGGGTTTTTAGTTCATTTTGTCTATAATAGTGCAATAAGCAATAAGCGGTAACAACACTGACTTTGCTATAAAACTTAGTACGTACCTAACCTACCAAGGCATATTTATGGAGATCATGAAGTAATTGAAATGGAATTAAACCTGCTCCCATTCAGCATTCGGGCACAGAGCGTATAACAGATTATTTCAGTGCCGGTGAAGGTGGTGGTGGTGGTGCTGTTGCTGATGGTGGCATAGTCAACTCGTGTTCACAATCCACTAGTAAGATCAAGTTTATTGCGATTTTGTAACAACCAACGAATTTATGGGTGTCTCAGTTACCAATGGCGGTCTATGTTCAGATGGGTGTGTGAGGGGTATTCAATGGTGCATTTTTTTACCGTTAAGGTGGGTACTTGCACTAGTTTTGGGTAAAGTAAGTAAGTAAGCTTACAGTAAAAAGAATGCGGACTTAGGGATAAGATAGCATGCTGCAATTGCAAAAATTCATTTTTGTTTGATAAGCTAACTCAAAAGATAGTGAATGAGATTTCCTTCGAGAAACCACAATTAAAAATCCATTAAAATTTGCTTGGATTTTTAAAAAAAAGTTAAATGTTTTCTTTTTCATGAATCAATTTTTCAAAAATGATTTTTTTTTAAATTTAGCTTTAAGATGTCCACTTATTTGTTTTTTTTTAATAGCAAAACAATTTCAAAAGTTTTTTAAGTAATTTTAGTAATGAATTTAATGTTTTCTTTAATTTGTTGCTAAAATTATTTATTTTTAAAATCTTTGCATAAGAAGCTTTAGCATCCATAGAAACTTTGACCCTTTGAGCAAGTTTGTGCAACCCATACGTGCATTTTATTTTTATACAATCTATAAAATAATATTTAAAACCAAATAAAATCTTTTTTCTTTGTTTTTTTTTTTTTTACTTCTCAATACTGTTTTATTGGTACCTACATTAGAATAATAAGTTATCTTCTTGACAAACCTTCAATTCTTTTGAAATACAAACAAGAAAAAGAGATAAAATGTATCCAAATAAAATAATTTAAATGTTATTTTTAAAATAGCAAGGTTTGTTTGCATTTCAGCAAGTGTAAACACATACTTCTTTTATACAGCTTTATAAATCTTGTCAAAATTTATTAAAACATTTCAAATTTCAGTTTTAGTTTGGTTTTTTGTTGTTAGTGAAAAGCTATTTTTGTATATTATAGAAAATACTAACGAATAAATAAATAAAATAAGTAAATTTTACAAGTTTAAATCTGAAAAATTGTGAATTTCAAATTTTGTAAAAAAAACACATTCTTTATGTTGTTATTAGATTAAATTACTATGATTATCAAGAAAAAAACTGTTAAAAAATAATTGTGGTGATATTTGAAGTAAAAACTGAGTCTAGAGTACAATCTTGTAAACTTAAGTAATACTTTCATTCAGAAAAATCGAACTGTTCGATATTATCGATTCACTTGAACATTCGATCTTATCAATTGATCGATAATTTTCTTTTCTGATTTATTCGTTTTGTTCGTTTCGATTTCAATAATTTTTAATTTATTATGTATTTCTATTTTCCCTACCAAAACTATGGTTCATAAATTGCAGCGATGTCGAGTAGTTTACAATTTTAATCTCATTCTCACTTCATCTAAAATGTTGTTTTTATGGAAAAAATTTTTTTTCAACCGTTATTAACAGCATATAACCGTTTTGTTTTAAATTCTGATTTTCTTCTATAGACTCACTTGATTTCAACCATTTGGTTTCTATAAAAGCGTTTAAGTCGCCGTAATACAGTTCAGGATTTTTGGATTTAAAAAAAAATTGGAAAACTACTCAATAATTTCTTCAAAATTTAGTTTTTACATGTTGATAAATATTATCTTAAAAATGGTGTACCAATTTTTTTTAACGTCCTTGCTAAATTTTATTTAAAAAAAATTGTTTTTCAGAAAAACGGCTCTAACGATTTTCCATTTTTTTTCTAAATATGTATCATTATAGAAGAAATCAAATTGCATACTTCAATTTGAGGTCAAATTCATTTAAGAAGCGTTTTAGTCATTTTAAAATCGAATTGTATGCTTTTTAATTTTTTTTTTTAATTGCATTTGCAATTTTTTAGTTAAAAAGGCTTAGTTACTTTATCTATAGTCGTGCATTTTATTGTTGGAGAATGTACTTTACGTTCATAATTTATATCATTTGTCTTTTACCACCTTCTTACAAAATTATAATTTCTGTGCACAAAAATGAAAAACAAAGAATAGAAATTAAAAAAACAACTCGTTTTGGGTGCTACACAAAGTTGCCTGATCAATTTTAATTCTTCCCTCTCGTTTTTAGAATTACTTTGGTGTAATAAAAGCATTTAGTACCGGATGTAAGAAATTCAATCCGGATCAGATCTAGGAGAAAATAAAACTCACCTAATAATACCTTCGTCTATCTGTGCATAGTTTATAAGAAAGTAAAATCAATAAGGGTACGTAAATATTAGTTCTCAAATACATTGCAATTCTGAAGCCTGCAGAGATATTGTGTGGAAATATAAACCCTTTTTGGAAACCAAGTGGCGCCTCTATCGAAATGCGCTTATCTCCATTTATTTTTTCGAATCAAAATGTGATTTCCGAAGATTCGCAACAGAATATTGTAAACAAAATTATAAAGTTAATTCTAAAATAATTTCCTAGATTTTGCTAATACCAAATTTAACTTAGAGTTAATGAACACTTATAGCCGTAAACCGGTACAGTAAAGAGAAATTCAGTAAATTTAGAACGATTAAATGTACTCGTAAAATTGTAACCACTGTAACCGTAGCCTACAAAATCATTTCTCTGGATAGCACATTTTTAAAGCACATTCCAGATCTTCTTACAACGTGAATTTGTGTTAATCATACCCAATGACCATATTTTGTATGTACCTAATGCTATACACAAACTGCCGTTATAAATAATAAAAAACCACTTCACACACCCATAATAACAAAAAAAAGAAAAAATATATATATATGTATAATGTATTTAAAAAACAATAATTTACGATCAGCTCTTTTTTTCCCTAATTAGTCACACAGAGAGAATACCTTTTTGCAAGCCAGGGTCTTTGATTTATGATCTTGTCCTTGATACACTTCTGTCAATGACTGACGTTTGAAGGAGTTTTCAGAATTCACAAAAAACAAAAAAATGTTTAATCCATGCACTCAATACTGCATGTTGTGTCTCTTATAAATTTTTCACGGAAAGAATTGGTGGAATGGCGGGTGCATGATCCATAAGATAAAAAACGACCAAAAATGGTTCTAGGTTTGGCCAATGGTTCTTTTTTTTTTTTGTTGTATCTACTTAAAGAGCTAGTATAGTTGATGATTGGGTTGGTATAACTCTTGCAAGAAGAATAATGAATGGCAATGCATGAATAAACTTTGGACAGAAAAACAATAATACTATTCGGTTCGCCAAAAAATAGAGAAAAAAAAACAAAGATTTATGCATTTTAATTGCAATTTACTTGTCCAATCGACAAAAGAACAAACGTTAACGTTCACATTTCTTTGGAAATAAAATATGTCAAAAATTGGTGTTTGAACAGAATGGATTACTTCGGTATGGATTTTGACAGTTTTATCACTTTAGGCGATGTTGCCCCTAATGCCACTAGATGGACAAAGCATATAATGATGCCAACGACAAACGATGGTCGAATCTATTCCGAGTGAGGGTACAAAAACTACAAATAGGAGATGGAATTTAATTTCTTGGGTGCAGTTTTGTGAAATGTCAGTTCAAAATGAGCAATTAGGATCAATCGGATTTGAAACGGTGCTATTGAAACAAAGCACACACGCAAAAAAAACTTGCAATTTTAATAGGTTTTTTCCAAAAATGGCTACACATGGGGTGTGTTCGTGATGTCGTGTCTTGTCTGTGAACAATGATGAATGGAATGTTTGTTATTATTAGGTGTTTGATAGGAGATAATTGAATCTGTTGGATTGTGTTATTGATCACTTTGACAAAATAGAAAAAAAAAAAAAAAAAAATGATATGTCCCTGCCTAAATTATGCTCAATCGTATTCGAATAAAAATGTTGAGAGATTATAATCCACATTATAACACACACAAATAAGGTGTTCATTTATTTAGCTAAACGACCTGAAAATTGAGTTTGACTTTTGTCATTTTGATCGCCACGATTCAAATTAGGTAATGGGTGGGTAATTTATTTAATTTTAATTGAATAATTTACGATGTTTTTTTATTTTTGTAATCTAATGTGAGGTGTGTTTGATTTTTTTTTTTTTTGTGAATTCAAATAATGTTTCTTATTAATGTTGATTAAATTATATTATTTTGTATTTTTTGTGGTTTGTGATATTTCTCATATCATTTACAAAGTTTGTTCACACCCTAATAGGTGAAGTTTAAAACAGAGCTAATATCTCCCATTTTAAGGTGCAACTTCTCAATTTATTTATAATTGAACGACGAATTCTTTTCAGCGCATTAACTCACTTATTTTCATTAAAATGTAAATACAAATTTAAACATGCATTATGTCATCTTATGGCAACATTTTAAGACTATAAACATGAAAATACGTTTTGTAGTTTTTCAGTTGCAAAGCATCAAGGTCCAAAAATCGTCAAATAAAAGTTCTTGTTTTTTTTATTTTTAACTTTTTTCTATAAAACAAATATGAAATCAAGTAAAATCTTTTTAAATATATGTGCAAAAACTATCTTTAAAATCCTCCGTAGACGTGGGGGGAGCTTAGGAACAAAATAGGTCAAATGTAGTCTATAATGTAACTTGTAGTATTCTGCCACCTCCAAAAGATGACATTATTTTGGCGTTGGATCAAAAGGTTTCATTTTTAAGGAATTCCATTATGTATATTATTAAACCGTTTGTTATTAGAGTTTTTGTTAAGATCAAATTTAAGGTTGAAAACCTATGTAATTTCAAATACATAAAACCAAAAAAATGTTTCAAAATTTGTTCTAACCCCTGATACTCCTGTATAGACCAGTGCCAATCCAGTTTTCAGAGGGCAAAAGTTGGAAAAACTATTAACAGGAAAATAGGGGTGGGAAAATGTAGGATGAATAGTATATGAAAGGGGAAACATAAATATAGCCCACCAGTAGATTGGGGGAACGGAGGTGGGTGGACGAAAAAGTGGAATTAGATTTTAATGAAACTTGGTTTTAACGTATATGTCTTTGACTCATACAATTTTTTTTTATCCAAATATGATTTTTTGTGTTTTTGATGAATTTATTAAAAAAAAGTGTCGAAAAAAATGATTGATATTTGAAAATTTTGAGATGGATTCTTTTTGGTTAAATCCTCTATTTTAAGATAAAGAAGAAAAACAATACGTATTTTTAAGATCAATTTTTCCGTAAATGACAGTAATATCGGCCAGCGAAGCGAGTGGTCATAGATTAAACTTGTTTAAAATATTTAGACTCTTTGAACTCAAATATAGTACAAGAATTGCTCTATCCTGCAAGGTTTTTGAGATATCGAATTTTCAACTTATGTTCAGAAACAAGGACAGGTTTTTGAAAGTTTTTTTTGAAGCCCGAAACTAAACTACGTTTAAAAAAAATTCAAACTAGTATTAGGTGCATCGACAGGTTTGAAAAAAATAGGGTCTTGTGTCTGAAAACGAAATTTCTCTCTACCCAAAACATCACAATAACAGTGTTTTTGGAAAGTTAAAAAATTTATATCTCTAAAACCTTACATGATAGAGCAATTATGATACTAGATTCAAGTTCAGAGAGTCAAAATATTTAGCACCTATGGATATCCTGCTAATAATTTATTTTTTTCAAAAAATTACTGGCACTGGTCTAGACGCTTTAAGTATTTTATGGCATCCCAAATTCTCAATGGCCACTGGTCAGTACAGTCCAAATGTTGATGGTAGAGTAAGGGAAATTTTTTCAGTGACACCACTTTTTCATCCGGCCCATTAGCTCAGTTGGTTAGAGCGTCGTGCTAATAACGCGAAGGTCGTGGGTTCGATCCCCCCATGGGCCAAGATTTTTTTTTTATTTTAATGAATGAAACTGTGTGATAAGAAAACATTTCTATGCTTTTTCCTAGGGTTTTTTTTTTAAATATCTATTTCCCTGAGTCAGTAGGATTATTAAGGCAGGGAAATAAAACGAGAATTGAAAAGAAAAGAGTGAATCTGTTGTTATAGAAAAAAGACTATAAGTAAATTTGTATTAAACCTCAAACTTTTTTTTAGTTGGAGGCTAAAAAAATCTGTCACAAAATCTAGAAAACAAAAGTATTAAATAGAAGAATCTGTGTATTTATGAAATTCTTGTTAGTAAATAAACTTCTCTTCTTAGAAATGAGTGTAATACTTTAGATAAACTATATTAAGTTGCAGTTGGAGATCAAATTGCAATTTTTACAAAATAAATTTTTTTTCCAGTGATATCTACAATGGTTGTATTTTCTTTTACACTGTTTTTCATATTTCTGAACTCAAAATTATTTCTTAGTACAAAATTAAAAAAAAAAAAACCTTAAACCACAATTCTAAAGACAAATTAAAATACACAGCTTTTCTTTTAAAATTAAATTTACTTCCAATTATAAACCAAATTTCACAGGACATTTCGTATCCTTTATTAATAAAATAACTTTTTTATTTTTTTATCGGCCACCAGGGCGTATGAGTGATCTTTATTTCCAAAAGAAAACATGATTTTCATTGCAAAGCCCGGTTCATAGAAATCAATTATACACAAATCCTTCAACATTTCATTTACATCCAATTAGCATAAATGCTTGAGAACTGATCACACTCTCGTGTGCTCACTTAACTAAAACCAAATTGAAGCTCAAGCTCACACACTGCTATGTAATAATAATTCAACTGTGCGCTACTTCTTTTTTTTATAGCTTATCGCTTATAAATGTTTATTTGTTTATTTTTTTTTTATGTTTGCCTCTTTGCAGATGAAGCCGTTGGCCTTGCACTTGGTTGTGATTCTCTTCGTGGGATCACAACTGCTAGGCACGGTTGTTCTACAGACGACAACGGGTCAACCGCCATCACTACCATTCCCGCAGCGATCACAAGTAACAACAATGATGACGCCATCATCATTGACATCATCCATAAAACTAATAGCCATCACAAGCACACCTAACAGCACAGCCATCAGAAGCAGCAGCACAAGCACAAGCACTAGCAATAACAGTAACCAGAGATCAATGGCACACGACCAGTCAGCAAATGATGCTTCAGACGAAGATTCCACTCCACCGCCATCATCATCATCTGCAGTTAATAGCCGTAATGCTGCAACGGTGGCGATAGTGCCGGCTCGTGGTCGCTCCATTGCAAGTGGCAGCATACCATCAAGAGAGTCTACTCCACAACGGCGGCGGTTGCATCCACAGTATAGGTCACCATCGGCATTGTCGTCATCCTCATCACCATCATCGTCGTCGGCTTCGTCGGGGGTACAGCAAGTGCAACAACTACATCGACACCAGTTTCGACGTCAATCTGAGTCTTCAACTAGCCAGCCAGTCGTGGCGGTGCACCAGCCACAGACAGCAAAAACGTGAGTAAATCGTTTGTTTGGTCTCCGATGAGAATGTAATGGGGGGGAATAGATCATGTTACCATGTGAGAAATTTTTTTATCAAAAAAAAAGGAACTACACTTGATAGTTTTAGATTTGATCAAAAATAATTATTAGATGATTTTAAATGACCCATCAGTGGATGACAAAATGACTTCGTCTATTATTTGATGTGAGCGTCAGACTGGTATAACTAGTAGTTCTAGTTTTCGGTGTCTTCCATTATTGGTATAAACTCGTATAAAGCAGTTCGAAACTTCTATAAATTTTAATCGCATTAAATTCTATTCACACAAAACATGTATTTTTGCATCTTGCTAAATAAGTGATATGCAAATATTATTATACCAATTAAATGCCACAAGCTGTATAGTTTATTTGAAGGGTAAGAACAATTAATAATTATTAAATAAGTGAAAAGGGGTTGCTTTGTCCAATATTCTCTTCGTCTAGATATAGATTTTTCCACTAGAGATTTTTCCACTTATTGGTATAAACTAGTATAAAGTTCAAAACATTACGAAAATATTATTATACAGGCCTATTCTGAATGAAAACTCCCGGGGAAATGTTTTTGGGAGAAGAGCTCACAATCGAAAAGTTGCAACCAATTTCGTTATTTTTTCACTTTTACGTTATTCTGAACACAAGGGGAACAAATAACAAGCGAAAACATAATGAAATTCCAGGAATATTTCGATTTGGAGCCCTTCTCCCGAAAACATTTCCCCGGGAATTTTTGTTTAGAATAGGGCTGATATTCAAATGCTGCATCAAATACTATTTATTTTCAAAACCAGCTAAACCAATAAGATGCAGGTATTATTATACCAATCAGGTTCCACTAAATGAGGCTTGTTTGAAGGGATTGAACCAGTTTATAAATACTTACTCAGGAAAAAGCGTCCCTTTGTTCACCATTCTCTTGGTTTAATATTAAGTGCGACACACTTTGTGAAAACAAGACTGCTTTTAGCTGTAGATTTTTCCGTTAATTGGTATAAACATAAACAAAGTTCATAATATTACCAAAATATTAATATAATCAAATTATGTATGCGCAAAATTATAATATAATATAATAAAAATCTGCCAAAACGTAAAATGTATATTGTATAATCAAATTGAGTAGGTATCTCTAAGTTGTAACTTGCTGCGCAGATAGTGTACGTATATTTTTATACCCTGTAAGTTCAATTAATATTAGCTTGTTTAATGAGTTAGACCATTTAATAAGTACATATTTACACTTTCTTATTCTTCAAATATTTGATGCAACGCATATCTTAAAAAGAATAGTTTTTTTTCAGTTTTGTTTTGTCCACAATTGGTATAAACTATTATAACTGGTATAAAGTCCAGTTCAAATTGACGGAAAAGTTTCATGTTAAAATAAGAAAATAATGTCTGCCACTGGCTCTGCAGATGTTATGTATTTTTATACCAATCAGTTCCACACATTTTTCTCTTAATTTTTTATAGGGTTTATCCCAATCACACATTTCTTACAAAAATAATTAATACAAAAGTTTTTTTTTCATTTCATTTCCTAGACCTCGAATGATTCATCGAATGGTTGGTGGACACTTACAAAATACACCTCCAGTATTAACAACATCAAAACCATCCACACCAAGTTTCATCAAAAGAACCCCACTTTACTTGACTAACTCGTATAGATCACCCAAAATTGGCCTAACTCAACCTGTAGCAACAAACAAAACAAATACAGAGCTATCAGATGCTGAAGATCGTGAGGATATTGATGATGCGGCATATCTCGATGATCCGGGTGATTTCGACAACTGGGACAATGGTATTCTCCGTCTAAGTGCTGGAAGTGGAAAAGAAACATCCACAAAGGGAAAAAAGAAAGATGACTCAAAAAAGACACTCTCCGATCAAGTTCGTGATGGAAAATATGGACTAATTGAAAAAGAACTCTTTCGCAGAGAACCTCAACGACCGGGTGTTCTAAGCTATCTACCCAACAAAGAAGTCCCCATCGATAATGAACGCAATTATGGAGGCTTAAATGAGGATGACATTTGGTTGGCTGAAGATCATCTGCTAGTGATCAAAGGTGGAAGCCTAAATGAACCAGATCCAGCAGAGCCATGGCCACCATTGGACGATTATGATGCACCTGGTAGGCAAATTAAAATTCCACCAAATCCAAAAGTTCCGCCACCATTTCCCGTCCAGCTCGAAGAAAATGGCCCGATACAGTTTATCGGAAATAGTAAAGTATCGATCGTCTATCCGATCGCGAACGAATCGATATCCTTATATTCCGCCGGAACAGAAGCTCAAAATGAACCATCCGAAGTTGATGGTGCCAATGAGAAAAATCTACTTACCCGGCCCGGAACGTCTGGCGGCTCTGAGAAGGGCCAAAATGACCCAAGCTACTTCTACCCAAAACCCTATCCGCCATGGCTATTCCAAAATCAAACATTTGTAAATCCATTCCTGGGGGCTCGACCGCTACCTTTTCCAGGAATTGGACCATTTACAAATGGATCGTTGGAAGCATTCAATGGCACTGATTTTGATGAGGATGATCCATCGTTATATTATCCACCACCATACAGCTTTGTCTACAAAAGTAACTATTCAAATCCTGTTCCTCCAGGGCCATTGGTTCCAGGAATAGTGCTACCACCTCCACCAGATGCCTTCGCACGATTGGAGAAACCCAGAACTAAATTCCCATCGTACTCCTCTACAACAACAACCACAGATGTTCCATTCAGGGATATACTTACAAAAATTTCGGAGTACACTCCGAAAACTGTTGTGGTCAATGCACCAAAGCCAACAAGACCACCTCCACAACTCACAACATCCCCCAAGTTACAGCCTGTTTCGGTGCCGAAAGAAGTTTACTATTCAGTGCCAACACCACAAACGCCTCCTTCGAAAGTCTATTCTACTCCGAACAGTGTATCATTCATTCCTACAACAAGTCGCAAACCAAGTGGCAATACTCCAACTCTTACAAAATCCAATCCAATCTACTACGAGTACTATGAAGCCCGTAAAGAGCAACCACAAACACCAACTACACCTAGCTATGTCCCCGAGTTCATACCAAAACCCTCAGTCCCACAGCAAAGACCACAACACAAGCCTTCGAAGAACTTCAGCAAGTCCAAGATCAATACAAGTAATCCCCAATACTATTACACAACCACCACAACCACCCGACCATCAACGAAACAGCAATACATCCCAACAAGCCGACCTCAATTTGTTTACGAAGACTACGTCTACATCACTCCAAAACCTGAGATTCGCCCTAATGGCATCTCGAATACAAACCGCAACTACATTCCTTATCAAGCTCCAGTCAAGGTTCCACCGCTTAAGAACAACCTTCCATATGAGAGTTTTGAGCGCGAGGTCAATGCCATACGTGAAAAGCTTCGTTTCTATCAAAGTCAACAGCTACAAGACAACAGCATTCCTCGCACTCCGAAATCCAAACCAAACTACGATTACAATTTTAACACCGCAAAGCCTACGAACCGCAATTTCAATCCACCAACGGAATACGATGCTGAACCATTCAAACCAATGGTACCTTACAGCCCGCCAGTGGATGATGCCAATGCATTCAGAGCTATTGCCTTCGAGAAGGTTGACAATGATCTTTCCTCGCCACAAGGTTACTACACTGACACCTCAACCACTGTCGAACCGCCACCATCTGAGGGTCAAGTTAGACAGCAGAAGAAAATTCGTGTAGGTGCAAAGTATTTGCAGCCTTTTATAACGCCCTACGACCAAGAACAGCCAGTAAGTGGCAGACCTATTGAGTACAATGCTGTTTCAACACCCCGTACGGTCTTGACAACGGCGAAACCATGGGTTTCTGTAGAAAAACAGGTGGTTCAGGAAGTGGCAGGCCCACAGAAATCAGCACGCTTACAAGTGGCAAGCAATAGAGGATTTCAAGGACAATTTCCTGGCTACTATTACAATCCTCCAATTCGCCAAAATAACCGATATTATGAGGAGCCATTCTACCAACAGCCACCTCCTACAAGAAAAATTGTGAATAGTCGACCTCGCCCTCAAAAGCCACAACAACAACAACAACAAGTTTGGAACTTGGAGAATGACACTTATGTCAATTATGCTCCCAACAGACCCCCACTCAATCCCGAGGCTGAATTCATCAATCCATATCAGCCATTCAATCAATACTCAAAGCCTCAATATAGTCAGCCTCAACGGTTGCCACCGATTCAAAATCAAAATCCCTACTTCCCGCCACCACCCAGCAGGTTGCCAAATAGACAGCAACAGCTGTCACTTCATCGAGATACACTTGTCAACTATCGTCAGCCATTGCCACCCCTTAATCCCGAAAGTGAATACATCAATATTCCCAGTCGAAATCAGCAATCCCAACAGCAACAGTTGCCTCAGCAGTTGCCCTTGCCAAGCTATCATTCGCCAGTACAATATCCATCAAGAGATCCACAGCAAAGTGGATATTATATCACGCCGAAGTACAGGCGATATAGTGGTGGCGGAGGAGGTGATCAATAAAATTTACCATTAGTTTACTTCCTTCTTGTGTCAAAAAGTGACATATATATTAGCTGTCAAACTTGTCAAAAATATTATAACAATTTGAATTGATGGTGGTTAAGGGACAGTTTTATAGTTTGAGTAAGTGGCATTAAAGTAACTAATGTGTAAATTGTCATTTTGTTTTGCTGGAATGTGCACTGCATTACCAATATTATCACTTAAGTGTCACTTATACAGACTGTGAAACTGGATATAAATTAACAAATAGGGTGTTCCTGTTCACATTAGACTCACTTTAGGAAAATTTATTTGACATCTCTACTAAAATGCATGAAGAATATGGCGAAAAGCTAAATTATAGAAGTTAAAATAAATCTGCCTAATGTGAGTTAACTGTCAAAACAACATCAAGTTTGTATTACATAGCTGTCAGAATATAGTTCATCTTAAACCTATACTTGACATTGACAGCTGCTGTCAATTCAAATGTCATTTAATAGATATGTAACGGGCATTAAATATATAGTCTCTGTGACTTTAGAGAGGGGCTACAGTGACGAGTTTACCATGATTTTAATAAAAGGCTTGTCCCACAAAGAGAGATATGTGAGTTCTCCGTGATATTTTGAGTGACAAAAAATTTCAGCTGTCAGTTTTCTTTATTTTGCTGAGATTTCTGAGATGAAAAATTTGTGGGTTCAATTTCTCAGAGATTTTTCAGTTGGTAGAACAGGCCTAATGCCAACAACCAAACGACTGCTTGTCCGGCGAAATGACAGTTCTTGACGGTTGGTTGTCTGGTAAGCTCGTCAATGTGAACCCTCGTTGTCACACAAGCTATGGATTAATGTCAAACTATACAACAACAAAAAAAACGTAGTGTGCTGTCAATTTGTTATTTCTTCTTTCTCTTCTTAATTATTTACAATTAAATGTGATGTGGTTATAAAATTTCCAGTTTTATTGTATTTTAGATATACTATATAAGCCCGTATTTAATTTTTCTTGTGAGATTAGTCGATAAAATAAGGCTAGTAATGGCTTCTTTTTATTTTTGTCTCAAACATTTGGTTGAGAACTTCCTAATACTTAAACAAACAAAATAAACTGGTAAACTTGCTCAAAATGCTCGATTTTTCTTTTCAATAGAATAATTATTAAAATTATATTTAAGAATATTTAAGAATAATATTTTTCATACTTGTAAATAATAAAATCTTTCATTTTGAATAACTATATTTCTTATTCTTTTGCAAACACTTTAATGGAATTTACATTTTTTGTTGTTTTATTTTAACAATCTTAAATTCTTAATTTTAAATGTTTTCTTTATTATTTTTAACTACTTCTGCAGTTTCTGAAATATTTTCCTAAAACATTTATAGCCTTTTCCGAAATTCATAAACTTTATTTTAGTAAATGTGCCTCTATATTGTATTTTTGTAAAAGCCATAATTTACATAAAATTCATCATAATTCATGAGTATCTTTAATAATTAAATTTAATTTAAGTTTATCAAAAAAAAAAAAATCTTCACGTCATTAGTTTTAATAAAACATCGATAATTTTATAATTCATTTTCCAAGTATTATTGTTATTAAATCTAAATAATGTATTTGCCAATGACGATGGATATTTGTTAAACAAAAAAAAAATAATATAAATTAAATAAAAAAAACTATAACTTAAATAATATGCATGTACAATAAAAAATATAAATTGTGGAATATTAAATTAATAGCAATTATATATAAAAAATTAGTGTAGCACTAAAACAATGGACAATGTTTCTTATAATATTTTACTTTCACGTTATTATTAAGAAAATAAATAAATTATTTTAAATAAAATCGTTGTTTTTTATATTGAATTATTAAAAAAAAATAAGATATTGAATAATTTTCCTTTTTTTCCCATATTAAATCATCGAAGGTATCGATTTTCAAAATGATTGTGCTTCATACAAAGTTATAGCATGTCTTTCCTTCATAATCATAATTTTCCACCACATTGAATCTCATTTACAAGGCTAACAATGATTTTTTATGCAATCAATGAATTCAAAGAAAAGAAAAAGGAGACCTTCAAAGTTTATTGCTATGGTCAACTGGAATACATTGATTATTTTGTATGGAAATTATTATTAATTCTAAGAAAAATGTAATAATTTAAATTATTTCATCAAGAATATTAGGTAAGATTAGTTTTTGTTCTTAAAGGCAACTAAAATAACAGCTTTAAAAGGAACAAATAAGTTAATTATTTCTATGATTGAATCTGTTCGGATCGTTTGAAATTAAAAATTTTAAATTTGTTCCCCAATGCTGCAAGATTGTGCTAAAGGTGCTGTTTTTGAAAGAGGAAAAGTGAAACGTGTTGTTTCAAATATAGAGTTTTACAACCCGTGTGTTGTAAATGGTCACTCTCCATTCGCATTACAATTGGTTTCAATTTTATTTCGAAGTTTAATAGTCAATTTTTATTATAGTCCAGCATTTATACATATTGCATGCAAATAGAGAATGTTTTGAGAGGAGTGAAAGGTCCTACTTTTAAATACTGTTCAATTCAAACCCCTTCGGTTCAGCAGTTATGGTTATGCTATGTTGTTAATAGTGCAGAATGTAATTAAGGGTCAGTTTTTCAATAGTCAGTTAAACAATCAGTTAATACTTATTCAAAAATCTATTTTTCAAGAGTCAGATATTACGTATTCTTTGGAACAATTATTTTAATAGTCGAATAAACTTATCTGCTCATTTCAGAGATTGTTCAAAAATATTCCTAGAAATACTTACATTTTTAAATGTCGGCAAAAATTATTTGTCATGCTGATACTCGTTTACAAATCCAACAGCCAAAGTGTCCTAAGGTGCCCCCCTCTCCCCTAATTCTGAGTTTAAAAATATTTTTTTCTCTCACTCTGACTGCAGTCATATATCTTTAAGCTGGTGAGAGAGGTAAAATATCACAGGATTTTCGTAGAGCACATTATAGATTTTGAATAGGCTCTGATAAGGATTCATAGGGTAATCAACTTTTGGTTTAGTTTTGAAAATTGAAAATGGTTTGTTATCAAAATCCTTTTTAAAAATGTTTTAAGTTTTTGTTCGCACTGGTTTTGCAAAACACAAAACAAATAAACACTGTTTTTGAAGAGTATTTTTTGAATTAATTTACATAATTTACGAAGAATAATAAATAAACTTCACTTTTCGATACCGATAGAAAATTCATACAGAGGAATTTGTTTCCTTATTGAAATAGCCAAAACCTTTTAAACTGTATTTAAACAGTTTTTTTCCATTTATATTGTGCGGAAAAGAGTCGTCCATACGCGACTTAATATTATTGCGCAATATTTTTATGTCTATTTGCTTATTCTGTATCTGTCTCGCTGTGAAAACGAAAATAAAAACGAGTAAAAATTCAGAAAATATAATTTTTTTTTAATATCACTCAATATATTGTGCAAACCGGAAATATTGTGCAATACAGCCCTTAAACGTTCAATAATATTGAACAATACTGAGGATTGCGCAATAATATTGTGTCTTGTATGAAGAGCGTTGCTTAGGAGCACATGATCAGTATCATATGGATTTGGCTGTGCACGATGCACAGGTCATGGAGGATGTACGTTCGTCGAAGCGAAATTACAACATCAATTGATGGATAAGACAGTAAAACAAAACTTGCCTACTTGATGACAGCTGAACATGCACTAAGCGAAACAATTCATCCAATTACTAATTTGTACGAACACTGTTCAACCAGACTGTAAGCCACTTAAATTTCCCGCCACACCGGTCTTAACCTCTGGTCGAACACACACACCCATTTATATCTAGTTACCCCCACAAGAGTACATCTTCAATTAATAAAAAAAAAAAAAAAACGAAATAAGGAAACATCCTTCTCGTCCATTAAGCAGTCTGCTATTTTTGACCTAGGCCGACTGTAGAAAGTCCACTTTGACTAATCCAAGAGAAAAAAAAAACATGTGCAATGATAACAAAAATGAAACAGAATATCCTTCCTTATATGAAGAAAGAAAAAAAATCCGAAGAGTACCATTAGATACTCTGTGTTGTCCTGCCAAATGCGCAAACTCTTACCCAAAAAGCAAGAAAATAAAAATACAGAAAAACATCCTTCCTTGCCTAATAATCGATTCATGTTAAGAACTCGGCGAAACCATACAACTCCCCCTCTCGATATGGCGGAAGCCTAGTTGACATTTTAGACATTTCGCTGAACTTGAGGCACGATAAAAGGATATTTTTTTCTCTTGAGAAAAAAAAAAACGAAGAAGTGTTTGTCTTTCGGTTCCTGTTTTCTATTTAAGTTTTAATTTCCTTAAAAAATAAAATTAATATAAATTCTCTTATAAAAAACGGGTGTGCTGATTTCAAAAATCAAAGAAATTAAATTTTAATCAAAAAAGAAAAATGAAAAAATATTGAAAAAAAAATCAGAAGACATAAAAAGTCCTTTTGCCATACAGTGAAGTTATTCAGGACACAACCTCCATCATTTTTTGCTATTTTTCTGGATTATTTTTCTTTCTAAATCGAAACTCGTGTGAAAATATTGTGAAAAATATTTGTAACAAATAAATAAATTGGAAAAATGACTATTCAGATTGAAGAGAATTAATTTCCTTATCAAGGAAATTACTGGGCTTATAAGTTTCTTGTTAATTTTTTTTTTTCCTTGGAAGTCGAAAAAGTGTGCGCGATTAGAGGGGTGGATACATTAATTTTAAAAGAAAAACATGGTAACAATGACCTCCGAACTGGATAAGAGTCATACAACACAATCGAAGACAGCATCATGCTCAGCTAATACAACTATAGCAACGTGTTCTGGAGGAGCAGTTTCAGTTTCAGGAGCTGGATCTGGTCCTGGACCAGCCAGTAGCAGTAATTGTAATGTTTTAAATAAAAGTTCTTTAAACAAACGGAATGAGGATGCTCCAAACATTTTGGTTTACAAAAAAGTAAATAAAACAAAAAAAAAACTCTTTGCTTTTCTTTATGTTTTTTTTTCAAGTGACCATTCAGAGGGTTTTAATTTGTTTTCTTTTTTTGGGTATGAGGGGGGGGGGGGACTTTTTTGTTTGTTCTATGATTTGTCTAACACCTCTCTCGCATTATGTGTGTGTGTTATATAGATGGAGTCTGTTATCGAGAAGATGCAAGCTGAATCAACTGGTGTTGCTGTGCGGACGGTGAAAGCGTTTATGAGCAAAGTTCCATCAGTATTTTCGGGGGCGGATCTTGTAGCGTGGATTTTGAAGAATTTCGATGTGGAAGATGTAACGGAAGGGCTTCATTTTGCACATCTATTAGCATCACATGGTTATATATTTCCTATTGATGATCATGCACTAACAGTAAAAAATGATGGCACATTCTACAGGTGAGTTATAGTTTATAAATGAGATGAAACTTCAAAATTTATTATGATTTTCCAAAACTAACTGTCATTGCCGAAACAGCCGTTAAAAATGTGTGTCATTGCTGAAACAGCCGTTAAAAATTTGTGGAAAATTATTGAATACCTTTTGGAGCTCATGATTGTTTGGGATTACTTATTTTTATAACTTGGCTATCCTAAGAACAAGCAAGAATTTATCGGTTGCATTGATAAAAGACAATTTCAGTAGTCTATTTCTAGGAGTAATTTGGTCAGTGGGTTTTATATTTACTGCCTCGTAAAGTGTCTTTTAGCCAAAATATTCTGGTGTGGGGGTTCTCATATGATTCAGTAAAGATAATGACGCGCTTACTTTAGAGCTTATATCTCTGGATGATATGGTAATGTTGCGATTATGCGGTCGTCAGCATAAAGATTTGTCCTTGTGCTTCGAATACTTTTTTCTAGAAGCATGTACAAAATAGAGACAACTTTAAGAATATTTTTAATTTTATCTTTACTAAGTATTGGCACCATATAAGTCCTTTGATTCATTTCGAGCCTTTCTAAATATCGTGATGATTTGTTTAGTCTCAATGTGAATTTTTTTGTTCCCAGAAGAAGATACATGCAGCAGCAGGACTAAAGGACTCTGCGTAGGCAGTCAGATGGGGCTGTTGGTTGAATCTGTTTTCTTTGGAATTGGAACAATATTTGTTCCAATTCCAAGATTCCCAAGAATATAGCCATTATTAAAGCAGTTGTTGAAGATGAATCCTCACGTTCAACCGACATTAAGTACTTACTTTTTTGATGCCCTGATTGGTCAGATGTCACCGAAATTTCAAATTATCTGAATATTCAGTGACATCTGACCAATCAGGGTCCCCAAAAAGTAAGTACTAACTGTCAAATTCGGTCCATTGAGTCCGTGCTGCTGTTTAGTCACAGTTGAAAGGATCATTTCTTCTTCTTTATCCAATGGAGCTTTTATTTTCCTGAAGCAATTTAGTTCCGCCAGTCTTTTCCTTAGCTGGAAGGTCTTTTATTGCTTAACCGCTCGGTTAAACATGACCTGGATGCTGCGTGCGATTGCTCTGCGAATACGTTCAGTATAGAATTCATCGTAGAAGCTTTCACTACTTACTAAAAAAATATGACGCTGAGCATTATTATTGTCGTTATCGATTGTTTTCACTCAGCGATTCACACATTCTGAAATTGAATGGAACTGGTCAAATCGCTTCCACTCAGTTCTAAAGTTTGGCATCTGTGTTGGAGAACAATCAAATAAAAAATGTACTAGTGCTACTGAGTCGATTCTGACTTGAAATCGAGAAGGTAATTTCTTTTCTTAGAATCGTCATCTTTGTGCAAATAAAACGGTTTCAGAAGAATTTTGGACGCTAACGGGCTCTTTTTGACGTACAATCAAAAACGATATAAGGGTACGTCTACATTCTTCCGTTCGTCTATAGCATCTTGGAGTTATCCGCTATAAGGAACTTAACTTTCACTGTCAAACTATATTTTTCAAGCTAAAGATCTAATTATTGACCCGGTTTTGTTAAACGAGGGTCCGAAGAATTTTCAGACCCCTAGCCTACACGTCAATTAATCATGTACAATTTTTGTCAGTAGGTATGTACTGTACATATTAAAGATGTTTAACGAAGATCCGTTTCAGTCTCCGTATTTCTTGAAATGATCAAGCAACTCGTTGAATTAAATTTAAGCAAACAAATCCTTAAAAAAACATTACAAAGACCCGCAATCTACCCTACCTTCCATCACACTTGTTCTTATCAGTTTTAAGTATTTTCGTAACCTAGTTTTAACTTCTTAGTTTATTTCGTGCCTGCGGCTGATTCATGAAATAATTATTAATCAAATGTTTTTATCAACTAATATTTCATTTAAGATTTCAAACACCCTATTTTTGGCCGTCAAATTGTTGGGAACCAGAAAATACGGACTATGCTGTTTATCTTTGCAAACGCACAATGCAAAACAAAACACGCCTTGAATTGGCCGACTATGAGGCTGAAAATTTAGCAAAACTTCAAAAAATGTTTTCTAGAAAATGGGAATTCATTTTTATGCAGGTAATTTTCAAAGAAACATAATATTCTTCGAATGAATGTTTGTTTGACTTTTTTTTTTCTTTTCAAGGCGGAATCTCAAAGTAAAGTAGCTAAAAAACGTGACAAACTAGAACGCAAAGTCTTGGATTCACAAGAACGCGCCTTCTGGGATGTCCACCGTCCAATGCCTGGATGTGTGAATACCACCGAAATAGATATTAAGAAAGCCTATCGTCGTGGTGGCTCAAGTCATGGCACTGGCTCAGCTGGTGCATCATTAGCCAAAAATCCTGTAGAGCAATTTAGTCGAATTATTGCACTGCGAAGGCAAAAGCTCGAAAGACGCACAATCAAAGTATCAAAAGCTGCTGAATCGTAAGTGTAGTGTTAAGTACCTATGCTTAGCTGAATTTTTTACTGATTTTTTTTTTTTGTTTTTTGTCTTTTTTTACCGAAATTTTAGATTAGTTTCTTACTACGAACAATATAACGAATTTGATAATTTCATAACAGAATTGCCAAATCCATGGCAAACGGACAATGCTGAAATTTGGGAAGCTGAAAAATTCACGTAAGTTTAGTTTTTTAAGTTCAAACATGTTTTTTTTTCAATTCGCTGTTTTTCAAATATTAACTATTTGCAAATTGAAAAGTTTAGTTTTTTTTTACTAAAATTGCAAGGTTGCTTTAAATCTTGTTTGAAAAGATATCCTATTTTACGTACACTTAGTATTTCACCCCACGAAAACTACAAATAACTCACTCGCGTTGGTTCTTACTTTGGACGAGAAGTTCGTTTTTAACTCATCGAGCTCAACGTTCAATTAAATTATCACAAAAATAAATGATCGTTCTTGTTGATTCTCATAAATTAGTATGACCAAGAACAATGAATAATTCAGTTATTTTGAATGGCAGATATTGTTGATATATCCAGTAAACTATTGATTTTACAGTCTCTTTATGACAAACAAATAATGTTGCAATTAAAATTTTCATCATTTCTTTAGAACACTCCAAGCTCTATTTTGAAGTTTTTCTTATACTTTTTTAAGTATTTTGTGAAAACAAAAACTACAATACAGTATACATTAAAGATTTTTGTTTAAACCAATGTTAAAATTTTGTCATGAAATTTCGATTAAACTACATACATATGTCTAAAAGGTTTTTTTTATCATATTTTTTTGTTTATTCTTTCAATTTCTGCCTAAAAACCTACAAAAACCTTAGAATAAGTAACAACCGGGTTTTCTTGTTTTTTGTTTATTATGGCAAACTGGGACACATTCAGCAATTTTTCTATTCACTAGCCTATATTTTAGTTGGCTTGTTTCAATATTACTCTTTAAAGAAAAAGTTTTTATTTAGAACATATTCAAATTATTTTGTTTTGTTTTTCATTTCAGGAAAGAAGTACCACTTCGTCGTGTCAAACGCTGGGCATTTAGTTTACGTGAACTCCTAAATGATCCTATTGGTCGAGAGCAATTTACAAAATTTCTCGAAAAAGAATATTCAGGAGAAAATTTAAAGTAAAATTATTAATATATTCTTTCTTGTAACTAATAAACTTATATCTTTAAGATTTTGGGAATCCGTACAAGAAATGAAGGCGCTACCACAGTCTGAAATCAAAGAAGCAATAAATAAAATCTGGATAGAATTTCTAGCACCCGATGCTCCATGTCCAGTTAATGTTGACTCCAAATCAGTTGAGTTAGCTCGTGATGCTGTTAACTCTCCACAGGGTCCTAATCGTTGGTGTTTCGATGTAGCTGCATCGCATGTATATCATTTGATGAAGAGTGACTCCTATTCAAGATACTTACGTTCCGACATGTACAAAGACTATTTAAATTGTTCCCGAAAGAAAATCAAATCAATTCCGAATTTATTCGGAGTAAAACGTTAAATATAAAAATTAAATATTATTTTTTCTTTTTTATATAAATATTATAGATATACTATAACAAAAAAAAATATTTTTGTTTCAATTTTATAAAAAAAAAAAAAAATAATAGTAATAATAAAAACAAAATAAAAATAAATAAGTTTAAGTGAATTTTTACTTAAGTTTGAAACTTTTTTAAGTTTTTACTTTGTTGAACAATTACAGAATAGGTATATATTAAAAATGAAATGGAAATATACAAAATATTAGATACAAAAAAACACAATATTAAACAAAATACTGAACAAAAAAAAAATTAACAATAAAATTAAGTATAAACGTAAAAAATTAAATGTTGACGTATAATCCTACATAAACAACTGCCATTGTTTATTTTAATCTTTTATTTTATTTTTTATATTTTTATTTAACAAAACAAAAAGAAACTAACACAAAACGGGCAAAGGGTGTGAAAACCTAAAATATTTATTAAACAATTTAGTATATTCTCAAAATAATTAACTGCTATGTTCGATATCCTTAAAACTTATTTAAATTACAACAATATTGTTCTAATAGGTGAATGTTAACCACAGTAAACAAAAAAGAAAAAAATAACTAACAAGAATCTTGAGGAAAATATAATAATTTTACTGTTAATTAAATGTCAACATATCTAAATGTGATTTCCTGTGTCAGAGAAGATTGTAAGCAGAAAGGAGATTGATGGAATAATATAAAAATAGATAAAAAAAACTTATAAATAAAAAAAAAAACAAACTAATATTATAAGTATTAATTAAGTTAAGTCATACATATATTTGTTTTTAAACTATATTTTTTTATTCTTAATAGAGTAATCTTGTTGCTTTTTTTTAAAAACATAATTTTGAATGGGTTTTGTAATTATTTTTTGTTGCATTGAAGTGAAGATAATTTCCCACCGTATTCGAATGAAATGACTATTCGTTCTGTTGCTTTTTTGTATAAACTTAAAAATAATATGAAATAAAGTTAAAAAAAAAATGAGAAACAAAAATATAATGATGGACGTAAAACAGAATCATATAAAAATATGAGAATATTATTAAAAAAATTAAGTAATATGTACTTCCAAACAAACATGTTATTGTATGGAATGGTGATGTTCTTTTTTATTTATTTCAATAAAAATGGAAAAACGTGAAAGTTCTTAATGTTTGTTTTCTTAAAATTAAGAGACGAACAACGTTCCGCTTTTTGTAACCCCGTCTCTTATAATCTCGTTTAGTATAAACCCGCTTTTGTAAAACTAGGTGTTTTATTTGAAAAAATCACTTGATTTTTTAAAATACATATAAAATATATAATATATATATTATTTATAAATTTATTATACGTATCATAGCTTTCTAGGCGTCAAATCGACACTTTGGCCTAATGACGTTTTATTATTCAACAACAATAATAATGGGGGGCTCACATTGACTAAGTTACCGGACGACCATGATAAATAGAAAATAAAAGTATGTTTTTTTTATGAATACCATGTCCCCATTTTGAAACATGATGACGAAGTAGTCATCTCCGATGCTGACAAACTTGTTTGTTGTTGTATATTTCAGTTGCATTGTTGTTGTTTTCGATGAGAAAGATGACTATGACGTCACAGAAAAACTTTAAAAACCTAATGAGCATACCTTGTTTTCTGTTTATCATGCCAGACGACGAGCTGTCGAAATGGAAAAATGACGGTCGGATGGTTTTCAAATGATTTTGATATTTGCCCAGGGAGAGAGCTTTCATTTGGTCGTCCGGTAAGTTATGTCGTCTTCCATTCAACGAAAAAAGAGTCGATTTTGTGATTTTGACAGCTAAAATAGGGGGTTTAATACTGGTAAAAGTGATGTCCCATTTGCCACTTTCAGAATCAAAAGGGCCTAGTACAGATTTTTTCCGACTCTTGATTTTTATACACACTTCTGTATTTGACATTTAACTGAACATTTGTTGTTGTTAAGGTTTTTTTTATATGAAAAATTTTTGCACACAATCACAAAATCAGATTTCATCTTCCGTTTGCCACCAATAATCTAGAAATTTCTGGCACTTGGTGAATCGACATTAGTTAATGTGAATCCCCGTAATCAAACTTGTTTTCATATTTTTTTCATGTTAGAACTGTCATTGGACCAAAGTGTTGGCTAGTTTGACAATTTGGTAAAAATTCCTAATCACCATTTCAATCTTTCACACATGTACACAACAAACTAAACTTCCAATAGGAATACATATTTTGAAATTTTTAAGCAAAAAAATAAAAAATTATGTGCGTCGGCCGGGAATCGAACCCGGATCAACTGCTTGGAAGGCAACTATGCTGACCATTACACCACCGACGCAATGATGAATAAAGTTAATAAGAGAAATGTTGACTTTAAGGAGCTTAGAAGTCAGAATGCGCAGAGTTATATGAAAACGTTATTTATAAAATAACACTTAAAGAACGCGTTATAATTATATGAGTAGCGCTCGGAGGTTAAGATCATAAATAAGTCTACACAGTTAGATATTTTAGACTGAATTTTTTGGAATTCAATATTTTTCCAAACTCTCTCATGTCTTTGATATTTTTTAGAATTAAAATGTCTTTCACTGGAACGTTGGTTTGCCTCTATATAAGTCCAACAAATTAGAATTGCGAAAATCAAGGAGTTGCGTGAGCCGAGTGCGATTAATTTTTTATATTTTTATAAACTGTTACTTTTATAATATTAAAAAAATTGGTCGGTAAAAATCAACTTGAAAGGATGGAAGAATATTTTACATTGTACCTACATACATATAACAACAAATGAAAACCGCTGTCAACTTTGTTTACGTAAGGTGCGGCCTTAAAGCTCCTAAGGCAAAACTATAATAATATATTTAGAATTTTACCTAGCACTAGAATTTACAACAACAACGAAAAATGCAAGAAAACCGAAAAAATAGGAAAAAGTGCGCATACGCCCTAGTGACCGCTTAACATATAAAAAAAAAACAAAATTGATGGGAATTATAGCTTAGTATGAAAAAACAGTTTAAAAATTTGTTCAAGAAATCTTTCAATCACTAAAGAGTGTGTCCCACTGCAGAGGAAAACCATTATAGCTATTCTCAGTGGAAAAAAGTTGTAAAGTAAACCTGCATAAATTGATTGACTATTGAACATATACAAATATGTACATACGTATGTTGTATTAAAAATTCTAAATAATAAAGTTTATCTTGATCTTTTAAACAGCTTTTTATTATTTGAAACCCCTTACCATTAAAGCCATACATATATTAGAATATTATTCTACGTTTTCACTGACTTAAGGAAAATTTTATTATTTTACCAGTATTTACGACCTCCAAAGTTATTCACATTTATTCATCACGCGACAAAAAGCCCTTTTAGTTGCACTGTGGCGTGACAGAGAGACACTTTGTTTTGAGCAAACCTTTAATCTCGTCTATTTCTGCAATCTGCTATTTTTTTCGCAGATTGTCTTTAATATTCAAATTAAGGTGATATTATTTACATGTTTAGAAACTCAATCCCATACATTTGGTAAGAAGAAAACCTGGATCCAAATACCTTAAAATGAAAACGAAAGGACGATATACATAGACGATATATGTACATAGTGAAATGATAGAGAAACATATTGTCGAAATGATATCGTAATATAGTTTTTTTTAACCTCTTCAGACGATTTTAAGAGTCTCCACCCTGATAGTTAGACTGCTTTTTTTGAAAACGAATTTTTTGGATTCTAATGCAACAGACCGAATATTGTTCTAGACATTTAATACCAATTTCTCACCAAATTTTATCCTTTTATTTCAATATTTAGAACTTGATAAATGATTTTCAATGTTTTGTTTCTTAAACCGATTTTAATAAATATGATAGGAAACTTTAGAGAAAATCGTGATCTTCAAAAATGCATTTAAAAAATATATGAAAATTTAATGGTTTTGGTTAAAAAAAAATAAGTAATTAAATTTTCAATATATGTTTCTAGTTTTTACCATTTTTCTCAAAAAGTTCTAAGCGTACAGTAGAAATGCGTACATCAAATTTCCTATCAAACAATAAATAGTAGATATGAACTTTTGCTGTATGGAATTGAAAATTCTGCAACTTTAAACATCTAAACCATAATGTTATTAAATCGGTGAGATTGGGATGCCGCCGGGAATTTAAGGAATGGAAATAAAATGGATTTTGTTCGTCCGGGCGAAAACCACTTTTTCAGTCTTCTCCATCATCGTATTGTTGGTTTTGATAATAACCTCAATTTTTTTTTGACACGAAACCAATACTTGCCCTATAGAGCAAAGCAAAGCTGCTGTTTTTTTTTTTTTTTCTAAACAACAAAAAGCTTTCAAAAATAACTTCAAGTAGGTACCTTTGTACATTTCGTGTAGATTGCTCATATAACTTTTATCTGTTGAATAAATTTCATCTGATATTACCCCCAAAGTTGTTTTTACTTGAACTTTGTTTTTTAAATAGTTAAAATTACTTTCGTCATTTGATTAAAAATTGTTTGTTTTTTGTGAGCCGATTAAAATGATTTATTAAACAGATCTTCTAAATCGTACTTATTTTATCTTATCTACTTATTTAAACAAGATATCATCATATATTATTTAAGAGCTTATTGATATAACACCAAACCAAAGGAATTTATTTGTACGTATATTTACATCTTATGGTAAGGTAGGTTGTTATATGGCGTCAATTTTAGATCTACTTTAACGCGCCAAAAACTATTTACCTAGTTTAAATTGGAATATCTGCGTGTACATAAAAGCAACAAAGATAATAGTGCAGCATTTAATCGCGTTTATGTCAACTAGCAGATATATTTAAAAAAAAAATACATAAAAAAAAAAACAATCGACTTCACATTTAAGATATTTTATGTTTTCTAATTTATGCCATTGTCAGAAATGGACCCCCAGAAATGGAGACCATTAGTTTTCAAATAAAAAAGAAATCATCAAAGTCGATCCTTCCAGTAAAGTTCTGAACTAACAAACATACATGAAAAAAAAATACAGTCGAATTGATAACCTCCTTCTTTTTTTTAAGTCGTTTACAAAGTTTTTTCTCCAATCTCCGTGTCACTATAACTTTAAATTTTATTTATACTATTTAATGGACCGCATTCCCTGCAGTTTGTCAGTTGTAGTTAGAAGACAATCACTTCTTATTAGAATATACCTACTTTCTTCCAATAAGATTAATCTTGAAAACAACAAGAGGACAAGATATTTGTTGTTGTTTCTCGCATTCATTTGCTTCAAACTAAACTAAAACCAGAAGAAAAGGGCAAACGATAAATGATTACTTAGCTATAGATTTTGTAATATAAGAATTACAGATGATGCTGCTAATTTGTATTTATAAAATGTTGTTAAACTTCGTTAATAAAATCATCGAATTTTCAGTTTAAACTAAAAAAGTTCAGCTTCAAAACTAGTCGAAGATCAATTTAAACTTCCACTGTGAAACTGGGCATTAAGTATATTTTTGTATAATAGATGTAGATTTTAAATGCTAACCAACTTGCTTACCTGTCGTAAGAGTGTCGTTATTTGCCACTGCACAAAAGCGACATTTGAGACTATGATGTCAGTTGCGTCGGTGGTGTAATGGTCAGCATAGTTGCCTTCCAAGCAGTTGATCCGGGTTCGATTCCCGGCCGACGCACACCTGTTTTTAATTTTTTTTTTAAATCCTAAGTTTATATCTTCTGTTGAGCAGTTTAACTCATTGATACATGGAATTTAAATATTTCTTTTAAAGTTGCAAAAAACTCTCTAGAATATGCATGTGAGTTGCTAATATAAGCTTAATAGATACTCAGGCAAATATTCGCTATAATATGTATATGTAGCAGCTAAAGAAAATTATACCTATGTTAATATACATGTATAATTAATTTTAAAAATTTATGTAAGAAGAATTTTAGAGAAGATAGATTATTATATGAATAATTGAGTTAACTTTTTATAGTCCTACTGATGGCAACAAAAAATGTCATCTTCTTTCGTTTGTCTTCAGTCAAAGCTTGAATTATATTTTTTTTAAATTTATATGAGCAGATAAATAATAATAATTACTCCCATTTTTGACAAAACAACATATTATTTTCGTTATCAGCTTAAAATAATGTGCTGATTATATCAAAGATTGCATGGCCTTGCCACAAGTTGATTAACCTTATTAATAAATTTGTTACCTTTTGTTATTGCAATCTGTCCCCTTTTGATTTTTAAACGAACTTATAAGCTAAAAATTGAGCTATTCAATCAAAAGCAAATTATTTATGTGTGTTGGTTCTAATAGTATTAAAAAAAAAATAACAATTATAAGATTTTGAGTTTGGAACTTGTCCTTGGGTTGTATATTGTATTCCCTTAAAATGAACGCATTTAAATTCAAAAATAAAAAAAAAAAAACAATAAAAGTTCCAATAGGTACAATATCTACAAAACCTACATAGGTTTCGTACATATTCTCAAAAACTAAGTATAGATACTTATAATTCCTTATGAGTAATAGAAAAATTGACGCAGACTTCTTCACATTTCGTCAATATTAAGGGATGTTGAGTATACTGCGTAACTACCTTATCTATATTTCACTACGTGATATAATAAACGTAATCGAAAAATTGCAGTACCTCTGTAAATATACCAAATTTAGAATTGTTGATCTTCGTTTGCAACAACATAATATTTTGGTTGTTAAACGTAAGACCTATTTACCCTATAAAAACAAAACCTAGATAAAATATTTTTAGTCTTTCTATAACAAGTAGTAAAAATGGCAAACAAAAACTATTTACTATCAACTAACGTAGAGTCTGCAGTCTGCACTCATTGGGAAACTTAAAAGAGAAAATATAGAAAAATTGAAATATATGTACAAAAAAACACATCTTCCAGATTATCCTACCGGCAGGCACCATCAGATGATACATTGCAAAAAGCACAGTGGGGTCAATCAATGAAGAGTAGTTTAGGTTGAACCATATATGATACAACTTTTACATGCAAAATCGAATCATCGATTTGAAATTCGGAAACAGAGATAGTAGCATTGATTGAATGGAATCTAATCAAAACAAGTGCATTAGAAATCGATCCAGGTTTAGAAAGGGGTTCAAGCGTAGTACAACTTCGTCTCAGCACTGCTTGTAAACTTAGTAGTAGCAGATGATAATTTAGTATACCCAATTGATCGAAAAAAAGAAGATCAACATTATTTGGCCTTATAGGGAATTATTTTTCGTATGATTTTGTTCTAATTAAGGAATTTTCGCTATGGGGAATCTTTTTTAGAAATGGGGTAAAAAAAATTCGGAAAAAAAAATATTTATCAGGATAGTTTTGGTCCATATGTTATATCTCTGAATAGAACAGAGCCAAGTTCATTAAATGCAAAACAAGTTGAAGAATTAATTACGTTAAAAAAAAAAATTGAAATTTCGCCAACCAGTTTGGAACTTTTTGGGGCTCCATAATTAAAATAGCTTGAAAAAAATCTAGTTATGTACGAGTAAAGTCCAAAAATTGGAGAAAAATCATTTTTATGAATTGTTAAAGCGATTTCATCATCTAAAAATTTGTATTTCTTAAAACGGCTCGAAAGATTTTTCAAAAAAAATTCTTTAAATTTAACCTTATTGAAGAAATCATATCAAAAAATTTAAGCAAAATCGTTAGTGCCATTATTGAGAAAAATCCAATAACTGTTGTATGGGAGTTACTCGTTCTAGATGAGATATTCAAAAATAAAAAAAGCTGAGGGCGGGTTTGCTCAGTGAAAATGTGTACAGATGGACAGTTGGACGCTCAGACGCACAGACCCACAGACACACAGACCGACCGAAGGCATGACGAAAACCACTTTTTCAGTCTTCTCCATCATTGTAATGTTGGTTTTGATCAAAACCTCAATTTTTTTTTGACACGAAACCAATACAATACAATAGAGCAAGTAAAAAGTTGGTATGGTTATCGAGAAAATATTAATGGACATTTATAACCAAACTTAAAAAAAAAAAATTTTCGAAAAATGTTTTTTTGAAAAAAATAAATTTTTACCTTTTTTAAAAAAACAAAAAAAAATTTTTTTGAGTCGTTGACGAGTAACCCAGAGAAAAGAAAAACCCGTCAATGGGAGGTTACCGTTATTAACTAATGAAAAAATATGTTTGTACTTTCAGAAGTTAGTGGTTGTACTTGTAGCACATACAATTTTAATTAAAATGGTTAGATTTTTTTTTAGTTTTACTTTAAAACCAATTATATATGTATGTATGTCATTCAGCCAAAAGCTTTAATTTTCAGTGCATGGCCATAGCCTTGTAATTGTAACCTTAACTACAAGAGCAAGTCCATGCGACCCAGTGGTACCTACATTTTTTGTAGCAAGGCGGCATATATTTACCAAGTATTACTGCCATATACTGCCATATTCACTTTTGTTGTCATTTTGTTTTTTTTCTTTCTTTATTTTGTTGTTGTTTTGTCAATTTCTTGTCACCTGGCATAGCAGAATGAAGTTATAAAATTTTAAAATTTTTCTTTATTTTTGCATTGACCTTGATATTTCATTACTTTCCGGAAATAGAAGTTCTAATGGAGAAAAAAAATGCAATTTAAAAAACAATACAATAATTCATGTGTTGCATCTCATAATATATCGCATACAAAAACTCGCATCCTAAAATACACATTTTGGCCCCACTGTGCTTTGTAGGAACCAACGTCCCATTAGAATTTAGTACTTTTCTTTTTTTTTCTATTATTTTTGGATTTTGTCGTTTCACCTAAGAGAGCGCGAGATCTTGTTTGTATATTTTACAATGAGTATCTTCTTTGTGTAAAAAAACCACCAGCCAGCGAGACAACTAACTATACATCCATATATACAATAATGTAGGTATACAGTAAATTGAACGTGCGCTGCTGTTGCTGTTGCTGCTGCTGCTGCGGCTTCTTTAAATTCATTACAATTCTTCAGTTGAGATTTGTCCGCGTTGAATGAAACACACTCATTCTCTACAGAATACAACGAGTATTCTCATACGAAATACACACATTTTCACATTACGGTTACATTAGAGATCGCGTTTATAATATATAAATAATTCACATTTTTTTTTTTTGTAGTGAAATCAATCAGAAATTAACCGTTAAATAGTGATTTTGTAACAGAATTGAGATTCTGATCTTTGATCTAGATTTCTTGTTGAAGAAAAAAAAAGAATTTTGTAATGGTGATCTATCGATATCGATCATTCACAAGCATTACAATTCACAATAAGCCATTACAAGTAAATTTAATTGATTTTAAAGAAAATAAATTTATTAAATGATACATTAATTTTGAAAACTAAAAAGTGATGATCAAACTTGTATAAAATTCACTTTTAAACGCATTGCATATTTTTTTTCTGTTGGACTGAGGCCATTCACCTAGTTTTTACTCTCAAGTTGTTGTTTTTTTTTTATTTGTTTCTATGTTTTGTATTTTATTTCGATAAAGACTTAAAAAAATCTATTTTTGCATTCGACTAATGTGATAAGACCTCGCTGCGATTATACTTGAGCAGAGACTCTGGTGTTTACAAGCTGATATCTCTGGCATTTGTGTTGCATTGGAATTTCAAAGAAAAACAATATCGAGAACAACATAAATAAAAAAGAAAAAAAGTAAGTCAAACAAATAGTAAATAAAAGTTCAAATTTTGTATAAGAAACTCGCATTTATTATGTTACATCGATGTTCTTAGTTTTTTTGTTTTCCTTTTTTCTTGATTTTATATTTGTTTTGAAAGCGAAAGTTTCAAATGATGTAAGCTTTTTTTTTGAAGAACAATTCAAAAGGGTGTCTATTTCGAAGGTGTAAAAGAATTAACTGTCACCTGCCAGATGGCGACTAAATTTTAAGTTATATTTATTATTATTTATAATGTCAAAACATTTAAGTAATTTATATTATCAGCAACAAGAGAACAACATGGCAGGATTTTTTTTATATTTTATGAACCAACAATAAGGCGAAATTTTAAAGCAAAACTTTATAGACCGGTGTTGGTGTTCTGAAATGTGTTCTGTGTATGGTCTGGTGTGCACACCGATTTCGGTGTCAGACACGGTGTTCGTAAAATCAAAATTCCTGTGTATTGCGGAATGCCACATCGGTGTTATGACATCGGTACATGCACAAGTGTTGTGTGTATGGGCAATTGTATACAATTGTCGAAAAATCGAATACAATGGATTCCAGTAAAGTATCACAGGTCTTGTTTTCGTAAAAGTGGCTGTACCACTATTGGAAAGGGGTTTTCTGAAAAATAACCCCTGTTGCACTGAAAGTAGGATTTTACATAAAAAGGACTTTTATATCCGTATTACCTCGGGTTTGAAACAACAAACAACCTTATTTTGACATTTAAATGGTCTGGTCACCTTAAGACCATTAATAGAATATAAATAGCGAAACCTAAAACTGCAATATTGATGAAAGATAGTGGCCAAACCCCAAATGGGATTCTTTGGGACTTTTGGGATATGAGTAGGGTTGTTGCTCCCAACAACTTCCACCAATAAAAATGCTGTAAAGTATTTTGTCCGGGTCAAAGCTTAAATACCGTAACTAGATTTTTTCAAAATATTCTTGTTATAATCGTATATGAGACTTGATTTTGGCGCCCAATTTATGAGATTTTGATCATTTTTTTTTTTTTTAGTTACAAGACTTTTTTGCTTAGACAAAAAGAACATATTTTTATCGTTTTTGAAAAAGAAGGGGCCAAGGGTCCCGAGCTTAAATAATTGGCAAAATGGCAACGCTGCTCCGATCTCGTATTTCTACTCAAACCATGCATTCTGGAAAGTTCTAGTTCGTTAAGGAAAAATGTTCCACCCTAACTAACTTCTGCATAAACGGTGTTCTACTTAAACGGTTTTAGCGAAAAATGTTGATATTTTGGATTATGCACCAAAAACAATAAAAAACTATTTTTAGTTTTTCAATATTTCTCTGGTTTCCCATGATATATTTTGTTGGATAACTTCAGATTCGTGTTAAGCATTCCAAAAAAACATAAAGTTAGTGATTGAAAATTATTAATTTAGAACTGTTTACCTTCACAAACGCTTTAATTGGATTAAAGAGAGTATTTTGGACAAATCACAAATTTCACTTTTGTTTTTGGCATGTTCATATTAGCATATCTCAAAAACATGACGTGTTAGAGTAGTTTTGACTTTAGATTCAGGTTAAAGGATTTCGGATTTAATTCTCAATGTAAACAAGAAATTATAGAAATTAATTCCACATAAAATCCTATATTTGCTGTGAAATAATTTACGATTAATCTGAATTAAGAGCTACAAAATTTGTGCGAGCCAAAACGATTTCAATAGTTGGGTTTTAAAAATCTAAAAGAAATATTTTTTCTTCATTTTAGTTCTCTTGGAAAAAACACTCTTTGAGATTACAGTATCTTTTTACAATATTGAATCATATTTAACATCTTTCTGTAATTCGGAATCAACAAAATAAGAACACAATTTATATACATACATAAAATATTTTGAATTTAAATAAATATTATTTTCATTTTCCAACACAAATAAGACAATAAAATTTTAATGACGCAAAAATGATTAAAAACCTCGCTATCCGCCCTGATACCTTGAAAGATTATTTTATTACCATTGTGAAGACTTATTAAAGTTGTACTTGATCTTGAAAATGATATGCGGGCCAAAAAGTGTGTGACAGAACGAATAGTAGGTACCTATACGAGAGCCCCTAATTTATGTTATCATTTTTCGAAATGAATGCACAGCGCATGATTCTTGAAACATTTGGAAACATTTTGTTTGTTTTTATTTCTGTTTTTTGTTTTTTTTTTTTAGTTTTGTGCTGATCAAAGCTGACAGTCAAAGGGAAATGAATCTTAATTAGGTTTTTAGGCCAACTGAGCAGCCAGCAGCGCCAGGGAAACAATAATTATAAATTTTTGAAATTGTTTTTTTTTCGTGATTCTAGAGGTGAGAGCAGGAAATAAAGTTTTAGATTATTTGCTCGAAGCAGTGGGTTGGAATATTTTAGAATTAAACAAAAAAAAAAAATACCTTACGGAAGATATAACAGGTTGTTATTTTTTAACAGATTTTTTTTTCTGTTTTTCATTCCCATACCATATGTTGTTGTTTTATTCTTAAATGATTGTTGATTTAAGTCGTTTTTTTTTTGTTGCTGTTTGTTTTCGAACAGTTTTACTGACAAAGCAAAATTAAACAGATGTTTTGTTGAAGACAATAAAATGACGATATCAGCACGTCATTCAGTGTCAATGGGAAATTTTGTCAAGTGTCAAGTGATACTTGGCTGGCAAATATTTATGAAGAAAGCAACAATCAGTATTTTGATTTCATTATTATTCTCTTCATCGTTCAACCAACATATTGTTTTTCTTTTCCAAGGAATGAATCCGGATCCGGTGTGATAAAATAATACCACCAACTGACGTTTTTTTTCTATTTTATTCTTTTTTTTATTTTAAAAACAATACCTCATGGTTGTTTGTGGCAGCAGCTGGTGGTCAATCGAAGCCGGCTACAGCTATTAGTCTTTCTACCACGACCACCACCTCTTATTTTCTACTTCTTTTTTTTGTGTATATTTCTGATATAATCATTGACCTGCTGCATAGCCTTGATCTAGGCAAGTCTGAAATGATCGTTACACATGAGACATCATAGGCGGAAGTTGAAAAAAAAGGTTAGTCAGATCTCGAGTCGTGTGATTGAATATAAATTATTGTACAAGTTATGTTTGGTTATAAAAAAGATAAAAAAAAAATATATTGGTTTCGAAGAAGATTGAGAACTTGCTTTTTTTTGTTTGCTGAATATGACATTGGCTTATGGGTAAGTAAGTAGTTTGGAGTTATGCCAGATGATGAGAATAACCGGCTATTAGCGATCAATGAACCATCAAACTAGCATGAATAATAAATTCATTTTGTGTTTCATAGTAACTAATGTTAATTAAAACAGAAGTATGTTTAAACAATAATTATTATAATAAATTAGACACAAATTGGTTGTGTTTTTGATTTGTATGTTTAAAGTGAAATAAGTATACATAGTTCAAATAAGAGCATTTTAGCGAAACTATAGCTGAAAAATTTCCTTATTCAAAAATTCTAATTTTTTCATTGATACAATAACCCTAACTGAAAAAAAACGGTTTGCGTGGTAATAGACCAGGTGGAAAATTTCTAACATAGGGTTGCCATGTTTTATAGAGGAGTATAACGAGATATTGTGTGTGGCAACCCTTTTTAATTTTATTATAACACTTTATTTCTCATAACTTCTTTGCTTTGGAATAGCAATACAACCATCAATCAATCAGAAAAATCTAAATATAATGAATATATTTTATATGCAAAATATAATTTAAGAATAAATATATTAAAAAAGAATGAGAATATAATTTTAAAGAAATACAAAATTTTAAAGAAACCCTGTATAAATTTAAAAAGAAATCTTAAATATAATGCCTATCCAGCTTTCGCACTAAATCCATATTCGTGCCCTTAATTATGAAAGTGGACCAAGTCTCTTTTTGTCTTTTTTACAATAAAATATTTTATTTACATAATTATAACAATTTGACGGTATTTTTTATTGAAGTTATACTTCTTTACCGGTGCGGCGTTTATAAAAATATTCAACCAGTAATAACAGAGACTTTTTCAGCAAATTATTACTGTTTTTTTCACACAGCAACATCACACTCACATTTTATACTGGGTTTGTTTGTTTCTTTTATTTTGCATTTTGTATGCAACACAGTGAATTTATTAAATTACAGAAGTCGGCCATTGTTATTGGTAATCTGACTGATTCATTTTGTACACTATAAAAAACTACTTTTCAAGTTAAAAATTTTCCCAAAATAAAATATTTTTTTAGGCCTTTGATAATGATGTTGGTGTGGGGTAAAGCTGATGTTTTATTGAAAAACTAACTATGCACATTGATGAAAAATATTCAAAATGTCCCATAACGGTTTTTTTTTATTAAACAAATACGTTTTTGAAAGTTTATGTGGGTAAACCATTTTAAAAATCTGAGAATAATGGGAAAAATATTTTGTCGAAATGACTTTTAGATTTATGTGTTGTGAAGAAATTAAATTTTTTAACATTTTTTTCAATGAATGTTATTCATTTTGATCGTTTAGAACGGTATTTTATTTTTACATTTTTAAACTTTAAATTTACATAAAATTAGATATTGGTTAAATACATTTTTAAACAAAATTTCACAATTTGCTAAAGTCTGTGAGCCGAGATAACGATAAAAAGAGTTTTTTTAAGCAGCGCTTGATAACTATATGTTAACCCAAGCCTTATAAAATTATGATTCAACTTTATTGAGCATAACAATCAAATTATTTTTAATATATCACACATAACTGTACATGCTATAAAACTTTCACAAACTTGAAAAGAATTTCATTGAAATTCAACAAAATTGTTTGTTTTGATCACCAGTCTCCAGTGGAGAACGAAACCGTTGGCACACAAATGGACTCGAGATGGTTCGCTTTTAAGATTTGTTACGTTTTTGTTTACTGTCGAATTTTTTAGATTTAAGTGTCCAAATTTTGCTAAAATATCAGGCTACAACGTTCTGTTATTATAGTTACATAAAAAAGTTAGAAAAACGTAATGTAAAAAAAAAAATTTTTTTTTCTTAAACATTGGCATTGGATTTTAATTAATATAACAGATTCTATTAGATAAAATGTTGAACAATAATTTTGCATAAAAATATTGTACATACTTTATCAGAAATTGCCACAAATGTCGTTAAAAATTTGTTTTTAAGGAATGCGTTAAAATTAGAAAATTTAATGAAAAATTTGATAATTTTGAAATAGCTTTTAACTTTAGTAAAACTTAACCGATTTTAAAAAGTTGAGGTATCAATAAGCTTCAGTAAAAATACAATAATAAAATCCCCTACAATTGTTTATAAAATTATTTAAATATAGGCTCCACAAGGGAAAAATTATCAATTTTCAAATCAATTTAAATTTTATAAAATAAAAAAAAGTAATCTGCGGTAATTTTGAAGTATTAAACATCAATGTGGGTCAGCTACAAACTTCAAAAAGTCTGTTTGAAACTGGCTGAACTCAAAAATAAACTAAATTACAGAGGTTTAGTCGATTAAACATCAATTACAATAGAATATTTGAATTATTTCACAAAAAAGCAAATTATGCTTCTTTGAAATAATTTCTCTTCTAGAACTTTTCACTACATTTCTTAAATTATTTAACAAATCAAAAAATAACTATACAAAAATAAATAATGATATGTAATAACGTGATAACGTGATCACAGTTTTCATAATACCGGGTACAGTTATACTATATATTATATAGTCAAAATGCTTTCTAATGCTCAAAAAACTGTTTTTCCCTCATAAATATCAACTGAGTGTATATAAATTTAAATATCGATCGACCTTTCGTATAAACATGTCTTCTTGCTGCCTGCAAGTAAAGTTTAAACTTTGTAATCCCATCATTAAACCTGATGATCATACAACCTTGTCTAAATAAGTTTCACTAGTCAATTAGTTTCACCAAATGCATCTAACTCCATCAAATTTAAACACTTTCAAGCTGAAACACATCATGTCACCAAGTGAAATAGTAAATCAATCGATTCTAAACGATTTATGTTAATTGATTCGATACCGCCATGTACCAATCTCTTTAAAATTACTTTTAAAAAAAATCACGAATTATAAACAAATTCCTAATTTTATACAAAATAATCTAAATAAAATTATAGAAAAACCAGTTAAAGCCGATCAAGAGCATTTCATTAGAGAGTCTAATATAAAGAATTCAAGATCAAATAACATCATTCCACGCGTATTTGAAGTCGGTACATGCATTTATTTGCTGTTCCATACATGATAGCACGATCAATTGACTTTGAGTCTATTGACCTTTAACTAGATATACACTTATTTGTATACATAAAAGGAGTGTTAATTTAATAGAATTTTAAAAGGTAATATTGTCATTTTTTAGCATGCTATTAACAACTTAGCAAATAATCACTAACAAATAAAATCAGCTGTGAATCTAGGCTCTAGACATGAGATCTATCGAAAGTGATATTTCATACAAATAGCTGTCAGGTTGCCGTTTAAAAAAAATTGGCATGCATATAGTTTCTGACAAAACTGAGGCACATTCTCCAATTTTAAACTGAATATATTATTCATTTAAAAATATGAAAGGAGAATGCTGTGAATATATAATTATTTAAAAAAACAAAGCGATTTAATGAAGCGAAATCATTTGTTATTAATGCTAATAATATAACATTTTAAAGATCCGTTAAAAATAAAAGAGGCAAATCAAAGAGTGCATATAAGGAAAAAAATTGAAAATTTGAAAATTTCCATTTAGGGGGCTTGGCATCAATTTTGCAAATCTAAGTACTAGAAGGAAATTTTTGACAAACAAAATAAATGAAATATAAGGGAAATACGAACTTGGTATCCTTATATCTCACTCCTTTTTGTGCCAAACCTAACGGTAAAAGTTTTTTTTTTATAAGAGGAGGAGAAAAACTTGGCTGTCTTTTTACACTTGTGTTTTTGTTATGATTATTGATTTTGTGTAGCATTTTGGCGATTTTGTGATGAGAATAGAATTAAATTTGTATGAAAGCTTCCAAGCAATTATATTTCCAATGTTTTCAGAAGAACTGTACGAAGAACGCAGGTTGATTTAATACTTGGAACGAGCTTAAAATCCCTAAGTTGGTGCTGAAAAATAAATACAACAAACATCTTAGGTATCTAGGATACAAATAAAGATACATACTCCCTTCAACAATAATAATAAAAAAAAGTACACTTTTATCATAGTCCAGTCACACATTGTCATTTTTTAAATCTTTAATTTAAGGCATTTGTCAGACCTAATGTACGTCATAAGAGCTTGCCAACGAGCCCCTTTTTATTGTTTATATTTTGATGGTTGATCTACTTGTAGACAGTATTTCGTCTTGCCTCTTACTCAATTATATATCCACATCATATGACTTAATTTCAACTTATAAGTAGTTTGCTCTTATAACTTTGTTGGTATCAATTAACTGGATAACGTGTGTTCTATGTAAAAATGAACATTTATTTTAATATACCTAAGGTTTACATTTTTTTTAAATGCATTTTTATATGTATGAAGATCTATAGAACTTAAATTGATTTGAGAATTTACTTTCAATCAAGTCTAAGGAATGTTGTTAATTACACTTTACAAGAAATTGTCACTTGTATAATTGATTTTGTACGTCAGAGTTTCAATCATACGTAATCAGAATATGATAGTTTCATTAACTTTTTTCACTTTTATAGTATAAACTAATAATAAATTGATTTCCAGATTTCTTGGGTTTTGAATATATTCGCGTGGACAGTGAAATTGATGATTTTTAATATTTCTGAAGAATCCTTAGTGAATTAGTTACAATACAAAAATTTAGTCTGTGTAAAGTGATGATTGCCACTTGTTTATAAGCTCCATGCTCCAAAAACCATATTGGCATCACTTAAGGGATTAAGAGATTTGTTTTTTTTTTTTGTATGGAACAAGAGCCAACAAAAACAAAATAATTTCTCCAAGTTGCATACAAAGATTTCTGAATGATTTTTGAGTGGTCTTCAAGTATTTCTATGTGGTTTTTATTTCGTTTCCAAGCATTTTCCGATAGATGATAGATGATAGAGTTGCCACTTGGAAACCATTCGAAAACCACTCGTATAACATTCAGTACCTATACCCTCTGAAACCATTTCATTTCGAAGTGGTTTCAAAGTGGTTTTTGAGTAATTTTTGAATGGTTTCCAAGTATTTCCATATGGTTTATGAGTCGTTTCCAAGCGTTTTCCGAGTAGTTTTTAAGTAGTTTCATTGTACTGTCTACGTGATTTCAACATAGTTTATAAGGGAAATCACCTAGAAACTATTCGAAAACCTTTCGGAAACCGTTAAGTATACCTACCAAAACCATTTTATTTTAAAATGGTTTCCAAGTAGGTTTCAAGTGATTTTTAAATGGTTTCTAAATGATATCCAAGTGCTGTTTGTTTCTTTGTGATTTTTGAGTAGTTTTTAAGTGGTTTCGAAGTATTTTAAATGGGATTTCTAATTGGTTTCCAAATGGGTAATGTGTATTTTACAAGGGAACTTTATCGGAAACAACTCGGAAATTCAAAAATCCTCCCTAAACTATTTGGCTAAGCGATGTATCAGGTTGAAAATTTTCAAACCCGAGTTGTATTTCAATTAATCGGAGCTAACCAACCTCCGTTTGAAGCAAAATTGATGAATTTTGTTTGGTTCAGTTTTGTAGTTTTCATAGCAAATTAGAAAATTATTTTTCATGCGTTAATTATATTCTCCAATGATATTTGACATCTCATGGCTTAACAAATAGGGGATAAACTTCGCTTCGCCATTGCCTTCTGAAGACTAGAGATGAATACAACTCTTTTTGGATTTTATTCAACTCCAGTTTCTCGGTTTTTATTGAATTGACACAATAAAACATAGTACCAAGTCGATAATGATTGATAAGTCGATGCCATGATGTGATTTTCTAGTCTTTTCGAAGGACTTTTCCAGCAGATTTTAAGTGTTTTCCAAGTGATTTTCAATAAATAGTTTTCACATCTTTTCGCATATATTAAAGATGGTTTCCAGGTAGTTGGTTTCAATGTGTTTCCATTTGGTTTCTGTTATATTTCCAATTTATTGTCGAATACTTTTAAGTGCGTTTCGGTATATGTCAGATGACTTTCAAATGATTTTCAAAGTAGTTTTTGAGCGTTTAACTAACCGTCTCGGAGATGTTTGTGGGTGGTTTTGAAGTGTTGTTTGAATATTCGGATCTAAATAATTAAGGATCAGTTATTGTTCAAAAGTTGTTTATCAAAACTAGATTCAATAAAAGATCTATCATTGTTATGTCTCTTTAAAGAAGTATTGATTTAATACATATAAAATTGAAATCCAAAATAAGGAATAAGATTTTAGATGTTAAGAGAAAGTTAAGTGTTTAAGTATGAAATTTTATCCGTTTTATATATATTCGTAAGGAATACTCATACTAATGGTATATTTGAAATTAACTGTAAGCAGTACGTAAACAAATGAATAAAGTTCATCATATGAAAATCTACATTAAGGTACCAACTATACCTTAAATAATATTAAGTTAGATAAAGTCATAACTTTATTCATATTCACAAGAAATTGTTATAAATTTTAATAAAGTCTTGCAGTGAAGTAATCTTATCTCAAGTCAGTGTGACTTCGCATTTACCTCATAAGAAAATTTACTAAAATTCAAGTGATAAGAAAATCAAGCTTAGAATTACTTAACAAAATGAGATCCTCCTTATTCCCTTTGGTATAATAAACATATAAAACTGCTAATACACTATAAAAGAAACAAATCCCACGATTTAGATACAAATAGCAGTGCATTTAAGAACACAATTAAGATGATAAAAACATTTTCAAAAAATATTCTGACAAAGTAATGTTAAGATAATTATTTTCCTGTAAATTATCAAATTAATTTGCAACGAGCTTTAATAACCACATTACCTACACATTATAAGGATTGATGATAAAAATATTGATAGCTTCACGTTATTAATAATTTCATCATCATATTGATGTTAATTTTTTGTATAATAAGAATTTGACAAATTTTTTTAATGTTCTTTGTAGCTAAATTGCATGTAAACAAAGCATAGCATTAAATAAATTTGATTACATTGCATCATGATTCATGACTCAGGAAAAGCGTCCCGTTCGTGTTTCATCGTCGAAACTCTACGGTCAGGTATATCAAAACAAAATAATTTGGACTTTGATTGTTCTGCAAGTAGAGTGATGTAAACAACGTGACAGCATAAATTGAAGTAGTAGACAAAATATTGAGAAATTTATTTTTATTTTCTTGGTAATTTTTTGCGTAGAAGGAATTTACTTTTTCATTAAATGTTTTTTTTTTATGTTAAGCCTGAAATCGTCATTTTTTTATTTTTTCAATATAACATGGTCGTTGGCCATGAATATTTTACTGGGCAAAGGTTAATATAACTGCAATCGTTTTAAAGTAAGTTAAACAGTAACTAAACTAACTGAAGAGAATTTGACTTTGGAATTTAGATTTTTGACAGGGTGTTTCAAACAAAATTTCAAAAATATTTAGATAAGTTTGTAATAAGCTTTTAATTAACTTCACATTGAAAGTTATTGCGATTGGTGTGATTTATCGAATTGAAAATTTTCACATATCTCCTAGTTTTGAGGTCTCTAACATCATATATTTTTGCTTTTGGCACATAAACCAAAATTGTTGCTGTCTTATAGTTTTTCTTTTTTTTTATGAGGTCAATTTTTTTTCTGTGTGATAAACTGGTACGAATCATAAAAATATTCTATGGAATGATTTTTTGAAGCAAAACAAAACTAAATAAAATACAAAAAATGCTGAAAAATGGGTTTTCTCCCAAAATCTCAAGAACCATGAAGTTATCTTTCTTGATTCTTGAGATTTACAGGTCAACGTTTTTCTACTTATAAGCCCGTTATTAAGAATTGATAAGATTTCATTCAATAAGATAAAATTCAATTGATAGCTTTCTTAAAGCAAAAAAACTACGAAAAAAGCTAAA
Organism: Meliscaeva auricollis; assembly: GCA_948107695.1. Classification (NCBI taxonomy): domain Eukaryota; kingdom Metazoa; phylum Arthropoda; class Insecta; order Diptera; family Syrphidae; genus Meliscaeva; species Meliscaeva auricollis. The sequence goes on along the minus strand of OX403617.1, from coordinate 15,590,994 downwards.
AATTCTTTTATCGTTTTTTTCGTTTCAAAAATCTCGATAAAAAATATGAACTTATTTTGACTTTGGGATAATTTTAGTCTTTTAGTCTTTTCTTCGGGCTGAGTCTGGGAAGGCATTTAAGTAGTTAGGCCTTCTAGAACCAAGGAATCGCTATACAAGGAGAAGAAGATTCAACGAAAAGCTTCACGGGCTATTGTAGAATGACGTTGACCTGGTCAAGAAACTGAAAATACAGCAGCTAAGATGGCTGGCATACATGGACCGTATGGACGTCAGCACAACAGTCCGATGGTGTACGCAGCAGAGGAAAACAACTTAACAGGTGGCGCTAGCTAAGGACGGAGCTGGCTGGAGAGGCATGTTGGGTAAGGCGGATATCGAACCTGAGAGTAGAGATCACCCGCCGGTAATAAGATTTTCTTCATAAAATCATGAAGGTTTTCTATGGAATTATCTTATTATTCAATCATTTTAATAAGATTACTTAGTAAAAAAGCTCAATAGTGAAATCTTCTTGTTTTTAGGTGGTACAATTTTTCTCTGTGTGAAATAACAAACTTTTACATTTAGAAAAAAAGATACCGAAGTTCAAATAAACACTCCTAACGTTTTAGAATCTTTTTTTTTTTAGATAAATCACAATAAAGTGCGTGTATCTATCCAACAAGGCAAAAGCGTTCCCGTTTTGTATATCTTATCAATTCAGTTTAATTGGCCGCCATAGATAGTATATGAATGCTTTGTTTAATCAACTTAACCTACTAACTCACAATATTTACTTAAATAATGTATTTGTTTTATCTAGAAAATAAAAAAAGTTCCTATACTTTATTATATGAAGACAACGTGTCTCTATAGAAATCTAATTAGATTTTGATACTTAACATTTTTGTTTACTTATATTTTGCTTATTTTCAAGGATGTGAGATTTTTTTTTTTATTTTCTGGGTAGAAATATTTCTAAGAATAAAATATTTTTATGTTTTAAAAACTTTGTGTATTGTTTTTATTCGCTATGACTTGAGACATGTCAATAGCTTGACAGTGGTACCAATATATTCCAGCTTTAAGTACCTACATCCCTAAAGAAATGGCAAAGACTACTTCCAGTAAACGTACTTTCGATACCCATAATATCCAAGCCGCATTTTGAACACTTCGTGCTCTAATAGATTATAAACTGTTATAACTGTTATAAATTGTAATATTTGCAAGCAACTAGCTTATACAATCATTTTCCACCCTTGTACCATCAAAAAAACTCTTTCAAGAATTGCATTAAATAAATCGAACTAGAAAAGAAATTTTTCTGATCCTTTCATTCTGAACAATTTTCATTACACTTCAAGTGTGACAGTTAAATGTCAAAAACAACATCATTGGGTCTCAGACTTTCACTTAATAACTGTTCTTGCATCAATTCAATTAGAAGTTCCAGTTGTTAAGTTTTAGGCTTAAAAGTCAAACCAAAGTCTCTCTTTTATTTACCCAAAAAAAACACAAAGAAGGTTCCCCTAACAAAGGAATTAGATTTATCTAATTGTGGACCGGCTGCATTCATCCATGTAAGCAAGTAAGGTATACCTATAAAGGTAACTTCAAAATGTCAGTACAAAAAATCAACAAAATTGGTTCATGATTCATGTTCGGTGCACACCAGAACTGGCTGGTTATTCTACCGCAACCACAAGGTGTCATCACACCTATAAAAAAAAAATATATATAATTAAAATCCAAAAAAAAATAACGTCTACTGCGCTGGGTAATAAGATTTTTTTCTCAGTTATACGCAGACTGTCGTTTCGGTTGGATTGTAATTTAGAATTTTTTTTTTTACTTTTCAAGTTTATATCGTGCGGTGGCGGTGGTGGTTTTTGATTTTATCACCGCAGAATATTATTGTGACAAATAAATTTAATTGACAATCAAAACAAAGCAAAAGGTTTTTTTAACATTTTTTTTATCGATCCAAATATTCGATGGATCGGATTTTTTTTTTACAAAAAATGGCTTTCACAATATTAGAATAATTTTTGTTGATTTTTGAATTTGTATTAGATGAGAAATTAAATGTTAAAGCTGCTGTTAAGATATCTGTTGTTGTTAAATATGTTAAACAAATAATAATACATACACTACACATACCGTTATGTGATACAAGAAATCTGATCAAACATAGTTGTAATTAGGGAAGTAATAAACAAAGAGCTGATCACCACTTGAAAAAAAAAAAATAAAAATAAAAAATATATGAAAGATACCTTACCTACAAATGTCCTCATTTATTTACGTGGTCTGATAAAATGTTTATTGCACTCATTTATTTATGAATGTGATTGTGAAAATTAACAAAAAAAATCACCGGTTTTGTTTGAACAATTAGATTTAAAGAATAAATATTTAACCATCCCATTCCATTTTTCTTTTCGATGGGGTCTAGCTTCTTTTGAATTATGCTCTCCCTTAACATTTTTTTTTGTATTCTGATTTTGAGTGCCATCAAGCATTATCATTTTTTACATTAGAGTTTTAAAGAAATGCCTGATTTTGGTACTTCTTTTTTTTTGTGAAATTTCGTTCGGTTTCGGAATACATTTTGTTGTTTTCTTTACAAGATTCTTGTGTCCTATTCCACAAAACTACAAGCATTATCCAAAAAATTGCTTTGAACAAACAAATTTTAGTAAGGAGAAAATTTTTGAACTCTTTTATTGTGGTTTTTTTTAGAATGAATCCTTGGTAGTCAATACGCATTCCAAAAAGAAATTGTATTCTTTCTAAGCCAATATTAATATTTACTAACTTAAAAGTTATCACTAGAAATGATAATTTTGATAAGATTTGTTTTGGTATTACTAGAGTCTTAATGTTTAGTTTAAAAATCACAAGACTCTTTTTTTTATTACTAACGTTATTTTAATATCGTAAACTTGTCTTGTAGTAAAAATATCTTCATTCACAGTGGTGATTACTTCATAGACATAAGGTGATAAGAAAATAGTGTGCAAAATGCAAAAAAAATATGTGTTGATGGTGCCTAGGTTTATTGTGATAAATTACTATTATTGTATATTATTGTTATCCAAGGAAGCAGAAGCTTTACAAAAGAGAGATAAGATTAAAGATTATTATTTGTGATGAACTTACATTGGTAGTCCTAAACTTTTTCATACCTTTGCCAGAAATTTTCTACACAAAAGTATTATTATTGGTGTGTGATTTTTTTTTTTATGAATAATTAAAAGAATAATCTTTTATCGGAAATAGCACAAATTTAAAGTGAATCTAATTTCTAGTAACTCTAAGCTGTTGGCTTTTAGATTTCGTGCTTATATATTTACAACGAAAACAGCACTCGACAAGCAAAATGTCTTAGGGGCGATTTCATTCACTCAAAGTAAAAAAACACAACTTGAGGAATTGCATTTTCAAATTTATTCACTCAAACTGAGTGAATAAGAACATTGTTCAACTTCTGATATTCCAACGGATAAAGGACTTCACATACAAGATAATTTTATGTAAATCGTTTTACAAAGAATAAAACTTTTTATTCATTCCGAAATTTAATAACATCGAAACTTTACTCTCTATTCCGAAATCCATAAGCAAAAAAGTAATTGTAATTGGAGGCACCATGTTTGAACACAAGACTCTTCATAAAGTTAAATATAGTTGTCAACAAACGAATTAGCAACATTCAATTAAATAGATCACTTCGCGATCGATGGCCCATTCTATCATACATCGAATTACAATCACAATTTTGTAGTAGTAGTAATATTTTATTCAACAATGTTTAATGTTTCGTATGCATTCAGAAATTGGTGCAATGAAATTGGTTAACATGTTTTTACAAGGTTTGTGGAAATGTTGTTTGTTGGTGATATTCGATTCAGCATTCAAAAATACTTCTATATCATGTCTCTATGTGGCTGGATTGTATTAACGTTTCATTCTGCAGCTCGATTTCCCTTCGATACTAATAGCTCAGGAAAAATTCACAAAAAAAAACAATTTGCGGAGAAGTTGCAGTGGAAGATTTTTATATTTATCCTTATTTTGGTACAAAATTACTCACGATAAAGACGATTGACAGATCGGATGCATGTCAAAAGTTTTTCAAGGTCAAATTTTAAAATTATTAGGGTTTCGCACATAAATTTTAAATGGTGAGATCTATCGAATGGTATTTCAAAAAAGCTTGTAGATCACACGGTTTTCTACAGAAAAAATCTCGAATTTTTTCTTCCTCCTAATGGTTACTTAGTAAATATCAAAAAATGGTGAAAATATTAGTTTTTGGAATCATAATTTGGTGAAAAATTCGATATTCCCACGAATAATTTAATATATGTACATAAATGAATGTAATCAATAGCAGCCATGGGAAAGAATCATCATAGTCACATTTATACGATTATCCGTAGTTTCTATTTTCAGTTTGTGATAAACTAATAAACTGGGCTCAAACAAATTAAAATTGTATTCGAAATCTAATAAAAGAGTGAGACATAGTTTTTTTGTTCATAAAAAGAAGTGGTTTGTACAATTTTTGAACTCTGGTCGTTTTTTTTTGAGTTCGCATAACGTCTTTAGTAGTTGTTTTTTAAGTTTCTATTCTTAAAAATTTAGAAAAATTTATATTTAAAGAATATTATTCAATTTTCATGAAAAGGAAAGTTAAAACTTTCCACAAATATAAATTGTAAAGTTTTCAAAATAAAATTGAGGTGAACAAGCAATGTCAATATAATTACGACAACCCTTATCAATATTTAATATTAACAACTATACCTATACAATATAAACCCTTTCAATATCATTGTTCATGACCTACGAATCAATTTTGATGTTCTATGTTTTTGATATCAAATTTATAAACAAAAAATCAAATCGACAACTGATAACAATTCGTTTATCAAAATTGAAATTATACTAAATATATAACACAATTGATCAAAACAACTGAAAACAATAATATCAAGGTCAATTAATTTACAAGTCAATGTACAAATTATAATCGCACAGTACACAAAAGTATAGTAGGTACACTGAATAAAAAACATACATATGTTTTGACAAAATTATTAAAACATCAATGTAAAGTTACAATTTATACGAAAAATTAAAAAAATTTGTTCAATCTGAACCAATCTATGAAAGATCGACGACTGATTCTTCTTTTTCCATGTTTTAATCACTTTGGGGGAAGTTTAAGCTTTTAATACTTTCCCGTGGCTTTTAGACCATAAGCTCATGTGTCTTCTTAGTCTCCGGGCATTGTTTTCCGTATTTAATACAGACTCCATTCCAGATTTGTATGACTGTGCAGTCGCTGATTTATGTGATACAAGGTATTTTCATACAACTTCTGTAACCATTTCTATTTGTAGGTCACGATGTAAATCGCTATTTCTTATATACCATGGTGCATTTACTATTCTACAAAGGATTTTGGATGATTTTGGTATTTGTTTTCTTCGTTCAGCCCCTAATTGGATTCCTTGAGGTCCATACAGGCTTTAGTACTAGTTTATAGAGCATTATTTTGTTTTGGATCGATAAATCAAAATTTTTAACGAGTAGCCAGTACATTTTTTTATATTTCAAGTTTAGTTCTCTTTTCTCCTTCATGTGCTCTTTCCATTTTAGCTTTGCATCCAAATACCTTCTAAAGTATTTGGTCGTATTGCAGTAAGAAACAGCTTGATTGTATATGAATATTGTAATATTGTTTAACTTCTTTATTTGTAAAGTTTATGTGTGCAGATTTTGTTTCAATGAGTTTGATACACCATTTTTTGACTGCATTTTGCAGTGTACATGTATAGCAAATATATGGATGGTCCTAGAACACTTCCTTGTGGAACACCGGCTTCTTTTTTATTTAGTTCTGAATATTTTTTATCGTACCGTACTATAAAGAGTCGTTCTGAGGTATATTTTTTTAGTATTTCATAGTACTGGGTAAATCCATCTAAGCGAACATACTTGTTTCTCTTCTAGTACTTTATCAATTATATCCGTTATTCTATGAATTTTGTCTATGGTGAAATGTATATTTCTAAATCTAAACTTATAAGATTTCTTTCTTCTATAACTTTGTTGCAATATTTTTTGAGTACCAATTTTTCAAAAACTTTTGCCATACTTGGAACAGTCGACTCTGCTTTAATGCACTCCGCTTAACTAAAAAATCAGTTAACTGAAACAAGAAATTTATTACGAGGCTTTTTCAATAGCTTGCACTAAAACTACTTCGGATAGTTGGGCATCGCTTATTTGTAGACTCCTTTTGATTAAAACAACAATCTTGACTCAAAAGAATATTTTCACCTATTCACCACTGCATAAATGGAAATATCACTGAAAGCTGTCAAGGAATTTTCAATTGAACACATATTTTCAATTTGAAATGTGAAAATGTTTCTTATTTCTTCATTCTCCAACTTATTTTTATAAAACTTCGCTTATGTGAAGTTCGTTTAAATGAGAACTCCGCTTAACTGAAACAGATTTTCTGCTGCAATTTTAGCGTTCCAGTTAAGCGGAACCGACTGTATAAGAATTACCCATGGTGCAAATGAAATCTTTAATCTTATCATTTGGATCAAACATGTCATCAAATTCTTATTAATTTTTAAAAAACAAAAGAAATAATATTCTTTGAATAAGAAGAAAGAAAATAATGGTGTTTGATTTTGTTTTGTTTTTTTCTTCAGTGCATTGTTTGCTTGTTTGTTTTCCAAAAATATCGTCAATCTGAAAACCAGTCTAAATCAACAAAAATAGATTTTTATTATGGTGAAAGCCGGTAATCGTTATTTTTTTTTATTATTGATGATTTGAGAAATTAAAAATATTTATTGATTAAATTGAATTTCAGTGATAAGAAGGCAATTCTAATGCATAACACTTTAATAATAATTATAACTCTTCCTCTAAAACTGTTTGAGTGTTTTTACACTTTGAAGAAATCAAAAGTAATATTAAAATTTCCTTAAATAAAATAAATTATGAGAATTCATATATCCGCTGATATGATTGCGAATACGCCAATGGATCCAAGGTATGTATAACAAGTTTGTTTTGTTTTTTTTTTTTTATTTACAATTACGAAGTTGTTTTATTGAATTTAAATTCTAATCATAAAACTGTCAAAAGCTTATCTGCTCAATATATGGTATGATTACTCTTAATTATAATTTAAATCGAATAAAATCATATTGGATCATGAGATGATTGTTTTTGTTTTTTTTTTTAGAAAAAGGTGAATAATTTGCAATTATATCAATAACCCAAGATCAATAACCTTTATAGGTATCATTTACAATACGACGTAGCAGAATCTAGTGGGTAGGCGTATAATTCTGTGTCACATTCAGTATTTTGGCATTGAATAAACTGATTCATTTTTGATAAGATAAGACAAAGGTTTTTTATCGATAAGAAAAAGAACAAAATATTCGCATTTCATTTTCCATTTCTTTTACAAAACCTACATCAAAGGATGTTTGTGCAGTGACTTTTTTTTAATTAATAAATTTTAAAAAATATTTTTATTTTTTATTTTTTGTTTAAGCCATTAATTACCAATAAAAAATAATTTTAAGCAGCGAATAAAGTGCATTTTAACGAAATAAGTTTTAATAATCCAATAGTTTAGATATTTTTATAATGGAAGCAATGTACATTCAGTCCAGGATATCGAGTTCGCTCGACCGGTAAGCAACTTTAGTTATTCAAAATTATTTTAAATACAATCTTAAATTATCACTACCATAAATAAGAAAACAAAGGTTGTTCCTTTTGTATGAAATGAGGACAGGGATTCCTTTGCATTTGAATGTATGTTTTTAATGTTTTGTTGAGTAATTGGATGTATAAAAATAATATACAATTCTCAGAATTCTTTATTCGTTCTTTTTTGTTTAAACTTCAATAAAAGTGTTATAAAGACAAAATTATGTCAAAGATATATTAAAGTGGTGTATTGATTTGTAAATTGAATTTACTTTAAAAAAATACTATCAGATCTTTATCATTAACTGCTTATATAAAACAACAGCAACGATAACAGATTTGCCTCACAAAAATTTTGGTCATCGGCTCATCATTTAGTGCAGTGTTAGTAGTTTAGAAGCTACAAATATACAATTTCAATAAACCAAAATGACGAAAGCTGAGTGCTCTAGTCCTAAAGTTAAAGCAAATAAATTTATGTAAATCTGTTGCATCGATAGCACCCATTATTAATTTTTGAATAAAAACAATGTCATTGTTAACTCTCCTTTGTCTCAAGGTCTGTTACTGCGAAAGCTTAATTTTGTGATCATAAGGAGGCAGATTGTAGACCATGGAAGCCCTATCCAAGCAAAACGAATGAAATTAAGCTGTACAGATTCTATCCTATTAATATGAACCTGGAAAAAAGGTGTCCAAATCTGCGAAGCATATTCAAGGTGGTGACGAATTAAACACTTATAGAGGGCCAGGGTTACATAAGGATCTTGAAATTCCTTAGACCAAAGCTTAATATACCCTAAAATAGAGTTTGCCTTTGTGTTGACAATAAGATTTATATGTTCCGTGAAATCGAGATTAGAATTGAAAAGTATTCCAAGGTCTCTAAAGTTCCGAACACGAAGTAACGTGTGTTCTGAAATTTGAAAATTAAATGAAGAAGGATTTCTTTTTTTAGAGAAAGTCATCGTTTGACATTAAATTGGTTTAAGATTCAGTCCGTTCTTTCTGCACCCAATAGTAAAACTATCAACATCACATTGTAAAAGAAGGCAGTCGTTGGGAGACTTAATAGCTTTGAACATTTTCATATCATACGCAAATATTAGAATGCTGCTATTGTAAATACTTAAGGGAGTATCATTAATAGCTAGTATAAAAAAAGAGGTCCAAGGTGACTACTCTGTGGAACACCCGATTTGACAAGAAAGGACTTGCCATGAAAACACCTCTGATTTGACCTTTTTTCAAGATAAGAAGAAATGCAAATTTAAAAAAAATACGGGAAAACAATACATTTTTAAAATCAAAAGCCTTTGAGAAAACACTCTTTGAAATGCACTCTTTCAAATGACATTTTAATTAAAAAAAAAAAAAAGCAAATTGTTAGTAACAAATAAAATCTATTCTCTACGACCAGATTGTTTTTTAAAATATGCCCTTTAAATAGTACCTTAACAAAAATAAAAATCTAACCAATCAATTTATTTTATATTTGAATTTCAGAATGGTTATCCATCAAAGTACCGGCCAACAACGCCCCATTGTCGACCTTCTAGTTGCATTAATTGCAGTTCCCATACTCATACTATGTGCCCTGCAGTTGGAGAAACACATGCAAGATCGATGGGAAGAAAGTTCAGAAACAAGATGGCTGGTTTTTGCCCTCGGAGTCAGTATGCTGCTAATAAGCGTATTAATATGTGGCTATGTTACCCATCGCATGGGTGTTTGCATGTGGACTGGTCCACTTGAAGATTCCTCTGGATTTTCAGCGAACGCAACGGGCAACAACATACAACATGTAAGTTGTTTCTTTGATTGTTTTAAGATTTTTCAAATTTATTAATGTTGTGTTCTTTAATTTTGTAGATCAACTCACAAAATGATATCCTTCGAATTGTGGATTCACTACCACCTAGCTATGAGAGTGTGGTCAAGTGTGATATTCCACCGCCAGCGTATGATTGTGTGGTTGTAAATATGGAACAATGCAAAGAGGAAGAAGCCAATAGAAAGGCTGCATTACCACAGGAAGTCGCCTCTCTGCACATGTGAATAGTGATATATGTGCATTGAACAATCCCTGCCAAAAAATGGATACTGATGCCTTTAATAACTAACTTCCTGTTTTTAATTAGTATTTTTTTTGTATTTATTTGTATTCTTTTACAAATGAAATTGTATAAATGTGTATGAGAGCGATTGATAGTAGTTGTTGTGCGAATGAGTTTAAGAGGTTACATAATGTGGCCAATATTACTGTTATACATAAATATACTTAAAAATTTAAGTGAGAATGCTGCTGTGAATATTTAATTTAATTTTCTACTTATAAAAATAATATGAGTCTCCTCTGTAATTGTTGTTTTTGTGTCTAAATCTAGTCTGAGTTTTTAATTAGTTTAATAAGTTCCCTAGTAATTTAAGCAAATAAAAACTAAATTTTATAAAGTTTAATCAAAAAAAAAATATGTTGTCTATTTTTTTTTTGGTCTTCGATCTTGCACACCATTCGTGAGAGTCTTGAAATGATTTTTAAAACCAATGGTAAGCTCTTAAAGAATAATCATAGCTAATAGAAGTCGTTATTTGCATCTACTAAAATGGTAAACAAGTAATTTTTAACAGAAAGGTAGAATGATAGGTAATACACTTGATTTGGTAATGCAATTCATAGCCGTATTTGGGGGAGGGGGGTTATGGAGGGGCATTATGGGGACTTTTGCACAAAAGTCTTTGATGATAAGAAATGTTTGTTGACAAATTTTTAATAAAACTGGTTGAACGGTGAACAAGTGATTGACCAAAATATATGGAAATTTTTGGTTTTATAAAAACTATTTCGAAAAAAATGTAATGTTACAAGAATGTTTGGATGTGAAGCACTAAATACTAAAACCTTCAAAAACGATATAACAATAACACGAAAATTAGAATTACATTGGTAATACCAATTTATTTCGTTTCGTTGATGTTTTAAAAAAAAGTGCAATTGAAGTATTAGAAAAAAGTTATTTTTTTTCTTAGCAACATTTTTGAAGATAAACTTCAATTCTTAATTCAAAGAATTATCGATACAACATCATTAGAAAATTTTTTTTAAAAAATTAATAAAATTATCATTTTGCTGATTTTATTTAACGATTTCAAAAAAGGAGGACGTTATAAATTCTTTTGTATTTTTTTTCGTTTTTTTTTTGTATGTTTGTTAGCTCAGAACTTTTGACTGTGTGGTTTTTGTTCTATTTAAAAGCTGATGGTCCATTTTCTCTTCCGCAAGGCGTTTGTTCATAAACGCCACGCTCAGAGATACGTATAAGGAGATAGGAAACTTCTGACGTCACTGGAAGGGTGAATATTTCTTTTATTCAATTTATTTTTAAATATTTTTTTTTCAAAATAGTTGATAGTTTTTCTGTGAAACAGTATTTGTTTGTTTTTCTCAGAACTAAGATTATGGACTTTTACAAACTTTGACAAACAAAAATATTTCGGTTCGAATATTTTCCGGCCAAAACTCCCAATAAGACTGAATGAATGTCTTGACTGCAAAAATGTACAAAGCGACAAAAATTTTTTATCTGATTAAAATTCCGGTTTTCCAACTATATAAATATCTCAAATTTTGTTTTCTGAAAACCCTTTTCGAAATCTGTTCCTTCCAATTTAATTTACCAGGAAATTGAACAGCCAAAAATATAAATTCGTATGAAAAAATACAATTTAGCTTTTTCTTTTTTGGATTTTTTTTTTCGAGAAATGATAAAAAATAATTTGCAGTCTTTCTTGAAAAGTCAATCCTTATTTAAAATAAAATACACAAACAATCAAATTTTGTATGCAACTACATAATATGACATTTATTTTATTTTTTTTTTTTTATTTTAACTTTTTGTTGTTGTTTTTGTTACTGTAGTAATATTTCAAACTTCAAACACATTTTGATCACTTATTCAAATAATAACATTTACTTTTAAATATATATTATATAATTTTATGTATAATATTTTTTATTTCCGTTTTTTTCCTCTCAATATATTATAATAATATTTTTTTATCAATGAATCTTGGAGTTTTTTTTTTTGTTATTTTCTTTGTTTTTATATAATAAACTTAAATTAATTTCAAGTATAATTTACTTAAGGATTCATCTTAAAGAGTACCTTTTTAGTCGTCACTAACTTGTGTGATGCAACCTTAGAGGATGGGTCGAAAGAATAAAAGAATATAAGAATTAAGAGTATAGGGTAGAGCGCAATGGAAGGACACACATTCGCAGCAAACACTTGTGTTTTTTTTTTGTTTTGTGCAACGACTTTTTGTAAAAAAAAAAAAAAAAAAATAGGGCATCTCTACAATATTGTAATCGTCTATGATGGCTTTTTGGGTTAAAAACTCGATTCTTCAGGTGTGCATAAGCTTATATTTTTATTGCACGCGAATTTATTTTATTTTTTCGTGTATCGTGTGCATAACGAAATGTACAGTTTGATATTATGTATTTTTTGTTTTTAGTTTTAGTTCAACCATAATATAACAAAATAGCGACAGAAAAAAAACTATTTAAAAATTAAAAACAATTTAATATTAGTTTAAATGAAAAACAAGCGACTAATGATTCTCCTCCTCACTCGGCGAATGAAGCGAGTTGCGGCCAGTCGTGACTACATGTCGTACCATTGATGTGATGTAATGGACGTTGTTTCATTGAGACGAGCGATTTCTTCGTGGAGTCCATGACCCAGCCAGAGCAGGTGAATCTTGCGATAACGCTCTGTACAGAGGGTTAGCGGATTGCCGCGTCTCAGGCCGGCATCTGTTTCACCGTATTCATCCAAGTAGGGGGGTTGAATGAAGCAGCCTTTGTTGCGACCCAGATAGACGATCTGGCAATCTCGGATACGCAGGAACACACCTATTTCTGCACCACAGAAATGAGCGTGGTAGGTGCATGCGCCAACGATTCGAGTTGGCTCCAGCTCCGGCTGGCAGCAGTAAGACTGTCCACATAGGATATCACCACAAACCAGACACATGGTGGGAGTTTTCATTTCTTCGCGTTCGTTGTTGGGGCACGTGAGCTCCGACACACTGTTTATTAAATCACTATAATCATCGGGCAGTGCCACCAAGCTGGGAACTGGTAGCGTGCACGGTACAATTGGTAAAGCTGTCGTTGTGTATTTTTCGAGTTCCGGGTGCGAAGCGAAAAGCTCTGCAATACGGGCGTATGGCCGCTTGCTGTCGAAATAGCTTTCAACCGATGTACTTAGGCCTAGATAGCTGCACATATTGGCAAAAGTGTCACTGTCAGGTTCCAGGAACTCGTCCGTGAAGTCTACATCTGTAACGAAATGGAAGAATAAACAGGCACAGCGCAAAAATTGCTTGCTCTCGACCCGCATGTGTTCCAACAAGGAGCGCATGGTGCGCTGTGAGATTTCCTGTGTGGGATTCTTTCGTTGCCGCAAATTGTAGCGCTGATAGAAGCTCTTTAAGTCTTCAAGGAGAACCTCTGTTGTGGTATTCTGTGTATTCTGTGGTGGTGATGATGATGATGAAGTTGAAGTTGAAGGAACTTCCTCATCTTTTGATTGGAGCTCCTCCTCATCAATATCCATGAAGGTCTGGTCCTCCTCGTTGAAGAGCAATATTGATTTGACCAAATTTGCTATGAAAAGATGTTGCAGAACGTAAAATTCGAACAAACTACCGCAAGCTATGGCCTTTTTGCCATCATAGGAGAACATCATACTTGGTACTGATAAAATCACAGATAAAAGCATCTCGAAACAATTCCACTGAAGGACTGGTGTTCCTTTTTGCTTGAATAAGGTTTCGAGAATTTTTCGCATAGGATTTAGAATGTTATTTAAGTCCTCGGCATCCATATTGCCTGCACGAAGACAGCTAACGCGTATCAGACCACTCAAGCAACTACTGTGACGGATGGACATCTCACTCTTGAAAGGCTTTGAAGTGGCACGCAAGTACACTTCCAATGCCTGTATTGTGTAGCTGCAAGTGTGCCACAATTTTGGCAACTCTTCGTTTTTATTTAGATCAAAAGGTGTATGGGCAAACTTTCTCAAGCTCTCAGTAAACCGGTCTGCAAAGGAAGACCATTCTTTTGTCAATTCCAGACCTGATTGAAGAGCACACAGATTTTGGAATTCATCCAAGAAAATGTGTTTTTCCGGAAGGATTTTCTCTAAATTTGGATACATAAACCAGTCGGAATCTTTTGGGGTGTCATCGTCAGTACTGGTGCCACTAGGAGAAGAAGCTGCTGGCACTGTTGTTACGATTTCAGTAAACGTATCCATCACATCAAACCATTTATTAAATGGAGGCACATCATCAGCACTGTGTATCACAGGACTGATGGAGAATTTCGATATAGGAGCTGTTAAAGGAAGAACAGCATTGCTGACACATCTACAGTAGGGACATTGGAAGTCCGAGTTATTTCTCAGGAGGTAGTATCCTTGGCGATTTCGGGTTGGACGACGCATTTCTTTGGACTCCTCATTCGAATAGTATTCATTCCAGCAAGTATCATGCATCACATGGCCGCAACTACTTGTGTATATCGAATTCGGAGCATCTCCAGTGGGTGGAAGTACCTTACTCTTTTGAATATAAGCTGAATAAACTAAACAAGGCCCATCCTTGGTCACAGTGCAATCTTCAAAACAAAGAATGCATTTGAAAGTTTTATCTACTGGTTGTTGCATGCGACGTTCGATACCCAAACAAGCCAATGATCTGTAAGCAACAGCTCCCTCTTCCAATTCATTACGATCACGATCTGTTTGCCAGTCCATTGATGAATCATCATCATCTTTCACTGCTTCAAGTTGTTCAAACATTTCTGCATTCGATTTCATGAAATTTCTTTGGGCGTTCATCATTTGAGCGAGAATCTTTGATTGTCGTTGTGCAGCCAGACGGGAACGTTCTTCTTTTTCTTGCCTTTCGGCTTCGGCTGTAGTCATTGGTTCGAGATCGGCATCTTCATCGGCGGGAGTTTCCATTGCTTCCTCAGTGGCAGCTTCTTTTGGTTGGAGTTCTTTGAACTTTTTCAATGTCCACAATATGAAGTCACGGTGTGATTCAACCTAAGCACGGTATGACGAAAAATAATGATTTAACGAAAAAAATAAATAAGATTCAATGGTAACATACCCTTGCACTGTGGGAAAGCTTCTCGAGTGACGGCAATATGTCGAATCTTTGCGATCGCTCGAAAAATTGCAGGAAAGGATAGTTTCCGGATGCTTCTTCTTGCAGGGCATATCCTATTAAGTGAAGAACCTGGAATGGATTTTATTTGTTTTGATTATTTTTTTTTCTATAACCGGCTTGTATTCAAGGGACTTATTACTATCTGCAACATATTTGGACTTTCAAATCAATGCGTGTAACTCATGGTTTCCGCATTATGGATTTCTGGACAGGTTCTAAACATTTTTGTTTTATTCGCCTATGGAAAAAAATAATCGGGAAGCGACCGAAGTTCTTCACGAAAAGTGAAAAGTTCGGAAAAACCCATTTAAAATGACTTTATTCTTTTTAATTCACTCTGTGTTCACAAACTCATGGTTTGTGCTTAATGGTCTATTGAACAAATTCTGACCATTTATTTTGAGTCACCTTTGGAAAAAATAAAACAACGGGAAGCAACCGAAGAATGAATTCTTTTTCAAACAAATGAGATTTTTTAATATCAAGACAATCGACCTAAATGAGTGGATCATTCAAATCTGAAGTAGGTATATATTATAAATATGTATATACCTATGTTTACAAATATTAACAATTACTGTTATACATGCGTGCAATACTGTTCACTTAAAGCACGAGTACAATAACAAGTACTTTTACTTGGAACTTCAAACATTTTTAGTACAAGAATAATAATTCTTTAGTTTTTGTACTAACAAATTCTCAATACATGTACCGTTACTAGTAATTGAACTAAAAACTTCCAAAGAAGTACTTATAAATGAGGAATTAATTACTTAAGTATACCTTAAGTTTCTTGGATCATATCTTGGCGACGCGTTATTATGCAACCTATTTAACATGGTTCTTGAAGCAGTTGTACGCATATCAAAAGTCCGTTCAACTACTTGCATATGCAGATGACATAGACATAATCCCGGTCCTGCTGTATGGGGCAGAAGAATGGGCGTGAATAGATTCGGATGAAAATTTGCTGAGAAGATTGAACGACGATCCTTAACAGTGAAGTTGACCTGGTGTCATATGTTGGGTCTTTCAAGTGTTTTTCCTAATATTATTTAAGAACTCCTTTTCAATCGACCACATGTCACGCAAGTTATTAGGTCTTGGATTCATCGTCATTTCTACCGAATCTCAACCCTCAGGTTATTATACAAAAATCTATAAATTAACTCAAAAAATTGAGAGACTATAGGAGTATAGTTACCTTTTGCAGATGATTATCGATAAAACTAGATGATTTGAGATCTAGAGCGCGATTAAAAACTGTTGAAATAATAGTCATCATCACATCACACTGAAGGAGATTCGCAATTGAACTAAAGAAAAAAAAAATATTGGTCAAAGCATAACAGTTGTTTGTCCATTGACAAAATACTTACATAAATCCATCGGTAAGCTTAGGAAGTGTTGGCGGTGGACAACAAACCAGCAATTCCTTTGCTTTTCGGCGTGCCCTTTGATTCTCTTCAGATTTCGATTTCTCCTCTTTGGTGTAATGATAAAAATACATATTATAATCGTCGTAGAACTCATCTTTCAACACATAAACTCCCTTCGAATCGGTCTTCATTGGCTTCTTGAAATCCGCCAAAACCTCAGTCACATGCTCCAGAATTATTTCATTATTCGAATCTAATAGAGCCCTATTCAATTCTGAGTGCGAATACGATTTAATGCACAACAATTGAATAATTTCCTTCTTGATGCGATCAGCATCGGTTACATTGGCAATGCCTGGGACATATCGTTCGCCAATAATAACAATCAACATCTCCAAAAACTCATCAATCATTGATAGCTGTCTAATGAAATCATCATCGGTAGAACTGATGTTGTTGGACTCATAGTCTGCTTGTATCCATTCCAAGAGATTGAATTTATTCAACAAATGAATCAAGTATTGATTGCTTTCGATGAGTGCTGCCCCAATTTGCAAGCCTACTATGTCACGGTCGAGCATTTCCGAACGGCAACGAACATTGCGGTAGAAGTACAGCTGGTGTAGCAGGGAATAGCCATTTCGACGCCACATTCCCGAGTTCACTTGAGCAATCATTGCCTGAGTGCAAAGGATAGGTTCCATAATTTCCTCCGGTGTTCGACCTCCAGTTGTAAAGGCGTTATCAAAAGTTATTCCATATTTGCCTAAATGAAGGTAAATTCCGGCATAGAATCGGGACAAAGGTAGGTGAATGGAAACAGGACGAGAAGACACATCGTACATCATGCATTTGGCGATATGATCGTTTACGGATTGCTCTTCAATTTTGCTGGTATTTAGATTGAAGCCGTTGTTCATCAAGTGACGCATTGTCATTTGATAGACTTTAAGCAAAATCTCCCGATCACTGGCGCACCAATCTAGCACCAGAGAAATTGTGTTGGCCAATTTAATGTGCAAGTTGAAAGCACATTCCCACTCGGGCTCGTAGTCCATGTGTTGGCCAGTCTGTCTGGTAACTGACTCCATGCCTTGCATCACATTCAGTAATCGCAAAAGTACCTTCACACCTTCAAGGAAGCCCTCTCGCAGCTCTGGAGTCCATACTTCTGGCTTGAAGCTGAGAATGTAACGCATATCATAAAGAATGTATGCAGCACGCTTGAACTGTCCCGAAATGGCCATATTTCTGGCAAAGTGTAGAGTCTTATTTTGCACATACATATCGATGGACTCATGATAGAAGGTATGGAGTAGTTTGTGGAATATTCCTTCGACGGCAATGAGATAATGAGCGATACTGGGTACCGTGAAGAGCTGCACACTCAATGAGACAATTGAAAACGAGTGATCATGATCATCGCGAATGAAATCTTGAACAATGGTCGCATAGTGTTTGGAAAACTCTTGAGCGAGTGCCATTTTATTGTCATATTCCATCAGCATTCCCGATATGAGCAGTCTGTGCCAGCAACTGCGGGCGGTTTTCCACAGTTTCACATCATACTCGAGAATGTGACCAATGTTATAGGTGGTAGTTTTGTCGCTTATTACAGTGGCAAATATTGCTCGGAAAGTTAGATGCTTCATGAGGAACTCCTGGAACCATGTCAACAGTTGAATGGCAAATTGTTGGCACGAAACCGCCCGTCTATGCAAGACTGACACACGCAACGATTGATTTGCCCTACTATTGCTGGTAGTCGCTCCAATCTGAACCGACTGCTTCTCGATTGATTCCTTTAGCTGACGACATGCGGCAAATGTTTCACAACGAACCACAGCTCGACCTTCTCGGTCTATACTCGCAACTATGTCCATTGCATCCTTTTGCCGGCACTTGACAATCTTTGTCAGAGTTTGAATAACCTGACTGAAAGTGTGACTCTCGTCATTGTACAGTACTGTGCAGAATATACGATCGTCTTCGTTCCCATCGTCTAGGCATTCCAGACTAGCGATCGACTCGATTTCAAATATATTCATGCAGAATTGTATGATCGCCCGAAAGGCGATATCACAACGGCCTTTTATGGCATCCGTTATAATTGGACTCTCTGCAGGCAGGCCTTTGTTTCTCTGCAAATAAAATTGGATAAGAAGAAATTCCGATGGAAACAAATTCAAAATTTTCTTACATAATGTTCATCACAGTAATGGTCCTTTTTCCAAGCTTCCTCATCACCGCAATCACAACATCCACCACCGCCAGATGTGGACATTTTGTACTTGTGATACCTGTGGGAGGATTGCTTGAAGCAGTTCACACACAAAACACATGTGAGATCCATGCCACATTCGCGACAGCAATAAGTTGGTTCACCATTTTTGAAAACTTTACCACAAACCGCGGCGGTGTTTCCTTCCTTCTGGAGCTTATCCAAAATGGTTTCAGGATTATCGCCGAGTATGAATTCAAGCAAGACGTCTATAATACCAGCTTTGGCACCGGCTTCGTTGAATGAACATCGCACTGGAAAATAAAATCAAAAATTAAATTATTCTACAAAAGTTGGTTTGTATGGCCGGGTAATATTGAGTTGTTTTTAAAGAAGCAATGAGAAGCTATGGGTTATATCGTTTGGCGGATTTTATTTCAAGCCGTAATGAGTATGGCGGTCATCGGATCTTATTTTTTTATTTTATTTAGCGATGCCTAATGTTATTATTGAAAGTTTAGTGATAATAAATATGAAAATTGATTAAATTGGTGAAAAAATGTGGAACTTGAATTTTACCTTTTTTCAAAAACTATATATCTGGAAAATGTTAGCGGTGGTTGTAAAAAAAAACAATATTTAGAGTTTTTGAGTTATTCACAATGTCGATGTCGTACGTGCATTCTTCATTCATTCATTCTGAAGCGAAGACTTTGTTTATTTTGATTTCACTATTACATCGCACATTAGTGTAGGGGTCAAAAGAAGAATCACACTTGCTAACCAGTGTTTCTTTAGACTTCGAGAGCGTTTGAGAAGTATAGCCGTCTCTCAAAGAACCAAATATAGGTTCAAACCAGTCCTGCATGGGACAGAGTCATGGACACACTGTCAAGTGCGGATGAAAACAGCTGTGCTGCTTTGGGAGAAAAATTCTTCAAGTGAAATTAGATCAGGTATGCATTGGTGAAGAGTAGAGAAAACGAACTTTACAGACTTTACAACGATATCGATCTTGTTAAAAAGCTGAAAACACAGAGATTGAGATGACTAGCTCACGTAGAACGTATGGAAACCAACGCAATAGCACGGCGAGTTTTCGCATCCAATTTCAAGGGACGACGTGACAGAAAATGGACGATCTCAACCAACTTGATTTGCGTAACTGGTGTGAGCTAGCTAGGGACCGGGTTAGTTAGAGAGGTCCCTTGGTTAAATTCCTGATTGTAAGCGCCATCTTATGGAAGCAAGTAATTAAGGTAAGATATCTTTTTGAAGAACTTGCGTGTATTATGTTGTTTTTAGAGAGGAATCTATTACAAGCATTTTTTTCACTATGGGTGGGGTGGGGGTCTATCTCTCCCCGTTTGGGCGAGAGGGGCAAATTTCACGCTCAAGCTATCGTACTCGTGCCAAAACTAGAGTACCTACACATTTTCAAAAATATTTTTGCAGTGAATAAAAAGAGGAAAAAAAAAATTTGACCTTTTTTTAAACTAAACATGTTTTTTTTTATTTTCACATAACTGTAGTTAAGTCTTAAAATTAGCAAATTAATTTTTAAGTGCATACTTATTAAAATTCAAACGTGATAGGTATATAAATTAAAATTTAAAAAAAAATATATAAAAAGAATTCTTAAACCGTACAGTCATTGTGAAAAATAACTAGGAAATTTTGCTGTACACTTTGGTATAATTTAATTTGCAATTTTTGTTTCATATTGATAAAAAGATTTTTTTTATAAGAAATGGCTCTAGAATGTCGTCTGCACTTGAAATTTCTCCAAGGGGGATATACTCATAATGCTGAATGAAATTTAGATCAATTGTTTCGTTTGTATCTGTATTTTTACTTAAAGTTTCTTTTAAATTGTGACGATCTGAAATGACTTAAGTGAGAAATTTGAAAATTTGAAAAAAAAAATGGCGAATTTGTGGAATATTTGTTATTGGTAAAATTGAGTAGAAGGTCGGCGTAAAAGATGGACCGATTATTACATTTCAAAATATTACAAACATTATGTTTTTTTGTTTTAAAAACAAAATCTAGAAAACAAATCTGGAAAAACTCATTTTTTCAAACCCAGCTCAGTTAAGTTCAGTTTTTTTTTTAGAGTAAAAACAAACAAACAAAAATGAAACAATTTTGACCTTTACTCTAAAACCTCTTGAATGAGTTCAAATTGCAATATCTTGTGAACTGAGGTTAGGTAGGAAAATTTTATACTTTCTGAGACAATGTTCAATGTTCAAATTATGGACTTACTAGTTTAGAAGGAGATTTAACTTTAAAATTACTCGGAAATTGGTAAGTACTTCTCAAGAAAGAGTATTGACATTTGAGATGTCTAAAGTTCCTTGGGAATATTACCAATTTTGTTGGTAAAATATAAACTTAGAATCTATTGAACTAGTAATAATGTAAAATGTGTTATTATTTTTCATGCATTTATGAAAGTTAGAAATGATAAATATTAACCGACTTTTTTATTATATATTTGCAAAAGTATCAACGAAAAAATGCATTCCAATCAAGAGACTTGAAGTGAAGTGTATGTTTGTTATTTTTGTTTAACAAAGTGCACTTTGTTAGTTAAGCTGGAAATATGAATATTGAGTGTATCACACTGTTAGAAAGATAAATTTCAAAAGTCATAATCCTTTGAAATAATAAGAAAAAAGTTTAAAAGTTGTTATAAGTTCAATACTTATAGCATTCAAAGGTTTTCATATTTTTGAATTCTGACATTATATTTCTAAACGTGCGATATTAAATGAAACATCAGAATCTCTGTAAAATTTAAATCAAAAGGCATGGGCGATAAATTAGAACAATACAAAATGAACCATTGAATTAACAAACATTAACAAAAACAACAACGTAAAATCGAATTGTAGGTACTTACAGCTTTCTCTAGTTGAGTCTGAAATGCAAACAAAACGAATACATAAATATTACAAAGAGGGAAACAAAAAAAATAACAAAAACGAAAAAAAAAATACAAACAAAATAATAATAATGGACTTTATTGGAGCTCTGTTTACACAGGTAGAGTCAGAAATTTCATGAAATATCAAAACGCGAAACAAATAAAGAAACATATTTCAATAATATTTGATTGGCTCTGAAAACAAAAATGTATCTTAGTGGAAGCTTAGGATAGAGTAAAGTAATAATTATTAAACAAAATAACTGATTTTTTCAGATAATTCAGACGTGTACAAAGAAAAAGTTGACTTTGTCCTAGAAAATTTTATCGATGGGTCATAATTTTTTAAAAGTAAATAATTTTCCTTTTATTTAAAACATCGAGGGTTGTTGTACGAAGATAAATTTATTATTGAAACAAGTTTGTGAGATCATTCTGAATGATGAAATTTTGTTCATTGATTACATCACAATGAATCCATCTGTTGCATTTCGATATCGATGTAAATTTATTTATGTGATGAATGATAATTAATTAACAATTTCTTTCTCAATTTGGCTTTGTGCGTCTTGAAACAAATTTAGATATTGACCTTCGAAGTTTAAAAAATTAAAAGACAAATTTGTTAAAACACCCCAGTCATGAAACTGTTTCTAAAATAAATAAATATGTGATCAGCTGGTATTTTGATCCATTCGCTATTGTGGGGGCGGAATTAAACGTCTATACTGATGCTGAGTCCTGTTGAAATGTCCATGGCCTCCGATCAAAATGATTTAGTGCTTTAAAGCATTTCCCCCATAATTTGTGGAATTTACTCCAGACTTAATGAAAAGGAGCATTTTTTGCATAGATGTGCAGTGGCTATAAATTATTTAAATATTTTACACGGAAATTGTTTAAAACAATGAATTCAAATTGCAAACAAAGTGAGGAAAACACATTAAGGTTCACAAATCCGCCAACACGACCAAAGCTGATGAACATGTTGTTGAATCTGAACCCACCTTAATGAAGAATTAACTCAGCATATGAAGAGTTTTTTAGTTTTTTAGTAGTTCTTTTTGAGAAAAGTGCAAAAGAATGCACACCTACACTAGCGACATTTGTTGATGAAAAAAGTGTGTAGTTCACATCATACTTATTTCAGTTCAGACATCAATCGGTGATTTTATGAACAAAAACATAAACTAAAAAATAAATTGGCACTCGAATTTCGAGTGCTGGGTAGGCTAGTTTATAATAGACTTTGGGCTAAATTGAGTCCACAAATCTGTTGTTAACTTTTAACCGAGGTGAGTCAAAAATCTACAAAAATTTGGCCTATGACCATATAATTTTTCAAAGAAACAAAGAAACATCACGTCATTTTTAAGTATTTTTGTACATAATCTTAAAAACTTAAAATCAATTCTCAAATATTTTGGTTCAAAGTAAGATTTGTCCTAGAGTTTGACAGGAAGATTTTGAGTTTTTGAGCATACTTAAAAAAAAACAACAAAAAAAATTAAAATCCCGCGATTAAATTATTTATTTGTTTGTTTGACGTATGCTTGAGGTGTTCCTCAACTGATGACTTAAGTATTGTTTCAGAATATCGATTATGAATAGTTTAAGTGGCTAAAAACTTCTCCAAGCGAACACTTGAGAATAATCTCGAATTAAAGGACTACTATAAATTCCACTTTAAGAATTGGTGCAAACCAATAGTTTAAAATTTGGTTTGCCATGCCGATGATCAAAAATTTAAAACTCAAAAAAAGCTCAAGAATTATAAAAACTATGTTATCACAAATTTTCAGCATTTTACCCATTACGTTTTTTTTTTTTCAAAATGCATGTTTGAAGCACCGCCCACACCCTCCGCCACCACTTTGACTTTTGACAAATGAAAAGACAATTGCCGCGATACTTATCTTTGTATACCTTCCGATGTTATTTTCATGTCGGTGGATATCCTACTATAACCCTACATTGTTAAATAATGAGAAAAAAAAAACCAAAATCAAGCATGTAATTTACCATTTAACTTTGGTCTATTCGAAAATAACTACTTTTCTCTGTCTTTAGATCGATATAAGTTAGGCACAACAACAACAACAAAAATAATTGTTTCAAGGCCGCAACACCGGAAATTTAAGTTTCATTGACAAATTCTAAACCAGTGAAATATTTAATTACATTTATCGCACTGGTCAAATTAAATATGTATACAAGTAGGTAGCCGACTTATCAGTTAATATAATGAAATGAAAAAATAAAATCAAACATTCGTCTGGTGGCACACATTTCGTGCAAATACATTATACACAGAAAAAAAATGAGATAAAACAGAAAAATCATTGATTTGCATAAACACGCGCAATGATTTTAATTAATTGTTTGAAAAACAAAATGCAAATAGAGTTTACCATAGAATAGTGACCTTTTGATATAAGTGAAATGTATATTATGAACCATTGCTAGGGTAAATGGTTAGATGTTGGTTATGGCCCATAATTAAAGAAGATAGAAATAGAGGGTGGTCGCAGCGTTATTGTTTTCAATTGTTGAAATACTGATTACTTAGACTCTTTTCATCGACAAACCATATCATTTATGAATAAAATGTATGTAATTCATTATTTTTAAATGGGCGCCCGGGCACCGTTTGTTTTTTTATTATTTCAGTGTCAATAATAAGTTGCTATACCCTATGTGTATGACAACGTACATTTATGTATATGAAGGTCATGCTAGATAAATAGACACATGTACTACACTTGGTCGTGCCTCTAAGTTTTTTTTTTTATTATCTTAATACATAAAAATCTGGTTTGTTCTCATGCTAAGCCATCAAGCCGAGATATAGGATGGAAATAAAAAAGTTGATATTAATTGAAGGTTGAGCTTTAGATCTAATTTAATCAAAAAGAAACATGAAATTAACTTTTTGAATTTGAAATGAAATTAAACATTGTTTTAACATTTACAACCGTTAAAATGCACTACTTGGCTCAGTATTTTTTTTTTTTTGAAAGTCTACTCTATGTTCTAAGGCTTTAAAGAATCAAACTTACCAAATCAAGTGGAATCAATTAGCGGATGTCTGAACATCTCCTATATTCTATCTAGACAAAGACAAATCAGTGTCACTTTAATCTTTTAAGTTAGCAAGCCCACTCATACTGAACTAAAAGACTTCTGACCACGAAACTTAAAACATGTTCAGTTTTACCTTAAGTTCGGGCTGAAATGATTAATATCCGGACCGTGTATGGGTAAAACCGGCCTCAAAACCTATGTGGTGCCTACTTTTGCGGCCGGAATGACTGAAGTAATCATATCGGCGTGACCGGAAGAACTGAACGTATCGTATGTGGCATAATCAGTACAGATTTAGCCAGATTTTTCAACATCTTCTTTCAGTAAACTGGGTAAACTGATAGGATTCTGCGTGACACGGTCAACGCAAACTCACAGGTTTGCCTTTTCATGTTTGCTTCCTCGTGCTTATAGTAGGTCTATGACACTTTAAACTAAATAATAATGTCCTGTTACGGGCCAAGTTTGCATACATAAAGGGCAAATCTATTGAGACGGCACCGTATGAGGTGGTTGAAACTATCAAGAAATCAATTCAATTCAAAGAATTTACATTAAGAGCCTTCATTGAGATTGAAAAGAATTTCAATAATATCGAAAATATTGCATTGCATTTCGACAAGCCCAGATGGACTCTGTAAGCATCAACCCATTACCGTCAAACTGAATAGATTCCCCCCACAGGCAGGGGTTCTACCACTATTGCTTTGGCAAATCTTAGTGAAACTTAACTAACCGGTGTCGAAGATTGAGCTTACGCTGATGAAAACCTTATAATGGCATCAGGCAAATTTGATCCTAACCTGTGCGTACTTCGGCATATAGCCTTCGAATAGTTCAGCGTTTATAGATCGTAGAATAAACTGGAAAGCAAAT
This sequence comes from Meliscaeva auricollis, assembly GCA_948107695.1. NCBI lineage: Eukaryota > Metazoa > Arthropoda > Insecta > Diptera > Syrphidae > Meliscaeva > Meliscaeva auricollis. The sequence goes on along the minus strand of OX403617.1, from coordinate 15,565,502 downwards.
ATTAAAGAAAGAGAACAAAAATATTGTAAATAGCTTTACACAGTTGTTGCAGAATCTTTGGTAGGTGATGGGGTCCTAACTTTAAAATCAATGATCAATGAAACAAACATAGTTTCCTTTCCATGTCTTCCAGGCTCCCAGGGAACTATGCAATATGAAATGACACATAAACTCCTATGATGCAGTAAGGCTCAGGACCCATAAATGTGATGTTGTGGCCACTGCCTTGGCAGAGACACTGAATGTCTCTTCGTTTGCCTGGACACCATTACGTGTCCAGGAACCCAGTACAGTGTTGCTTTGTTCTTTTTGTCCACTTCATTAAGCTAAATCAGCACAGTTTCATACTAAGCTTGGGTTGATAGTATAGGAGTTTAATGCATTTATCGCGGATCGGCTATATTATAACTTCTATATAGATTTCGTTCTGCACATTTGCCTTTAGCGTTTATTTCTGCTTAAATTATCCTAGGAGACTGTCCTTCCCCATCGGAATGGAATTTTTTGTCTGGGCCCAAATATTCCTGCAGCATTTTGAACTTTGTTTGGAACTCTTTTTCCGAAATCGTATTTCTTAATCATGCAATCTCTAGGGATGTCAAGACTACACAATGGATGAAAGTACCGCTCCTTATGGACAACCTTTTGCTGTGATGATTTTCTGAGTTATTTGCCCTGTAGTTGCCTCTGCTGTTTTTGTACCAAGAATTTCACCAAGACATCTGGTTATGGGCCACAAACGATAGATGGTCAATTGAGAATGCTCGAGTCTCGAGTAATCGTTTGCCGAATATTTCAAAGAAAAATACAAAGCTTAGCAGGCCTGAACTGCCCCTCTTGGTTAGAATCCTAAGAATACCCAACTCAATGGGAATGAGCTCATACTTGACTACACTTGCTTTGAAGGCACAAAGTTGATGCAACGCAACGAAATTTTCTACATCGATTGCACCAACAAAATGGAACTCACTATAACAAAAAGAAATTATTAAAAAGTCTTATAAAGAATAAAAATAAATAAATTAAAGACTTTCCAGAGTTGAAATATGAAGAAAAGTACAAAAGTATAAGCCAATATAATATTTACACACACGTAAATAGGCCTCGCCGCGCCGCCGCCACGCGGCCGTAATGAATTCAAGATGACTTTCATTGCTTTCACGAATGGAGAAAATGATTCGTTGACCTCCACACAGTTTTTATTGTTGTTGTTGTTGCATGGAAAAACAAAATTAAAATCCAGTAAATGTACAAAACAAAAAGAAAAAAATAAATTATCACTTTGTGCAAGGTGATTACTTGTATGAACTAGATTCGTTCTTTTCATAAATCTTGTAGAACATTAAATGCAAAAATAACAGAAAAAATAAGAAATTTCTTTAATTTTCTTACAAAATTACCAACAAATATTATAAAAACCATGTTTTTTTTTGTAAACGATAAATAATTATGTTACCAGATCAGGATTGTTTGTCCCAAGCAACATGTGTAATTATTATGGTTACCAACAAACTATGCTCTCCTAATATTCATGTCTACTCTAAATACATAACTGATAATGTCTGGTGACTCAAATTGAATGTTGATATACAACTTCTTTATTTATAAAAATGAAGCAAACAAAAATAAAACAAAAACAAAAAAACAACACTATACTAGTCGATCGTTGCGGTGCTGCAGTGAGCTTCACTGCAATGATGTGGCTAACGACCGGCACAAAAGCTGTCGCTAATGACGTCATTCTCAATGTACTCATAGGTGTGCGATTGTTTTGTCAAGTTACTTTTGTTATTTCATTGTGCATGAATGTGTGAATCTATTTCCGATGGCGGAAAATCCTCGACAATTGCTTGTGAATTTAAATCAAACAAAGGTAATTGTTTTTTTGAAAAAAAACACAGAAGGAGCAGTTATCGCACTAATGAGAAGAGAGCTGAATTCACAAGGTTTTTTATTTTCTGATGCATTTTGTCTAAAAGATGGATATTAACTTTAATCCAACACAAAATTCTTCTAATTTAACTTCAAAATGCACTTCGTCTATTTTGGAATTGAGGTCACTTGAACTTTTATATTGAATTAATATATTCAATCGCTCGTCTTTAACTTATACAATTTTCATTATTTGTCTATGTTATTCTTTGAAAAGATATTTACACACAGTGTTTTGGAATACAGTGACTGAAGAGCGTTTTTGCACAACTCATGAAGTATATTTTTATTTTTTTTTTTATGAGAAGGTTTTTTTTTACTTTTTTGTTCAACATCTTCTTTCAGTAAACTGGGTAAACTGATAGGATTCTGCGTGACACGGTCAACTGTTGATAGCCAAATTTTAATCACATATAAATCGGTTCTCTGAAAATGTTTGTAAGGTGGGTTTCATAGCAAAAACGCACATATTTTTAAAAATCTTTTTAACTCCTTAACTTTGTTCAGTAAAGATGTAGGCAGAGCAGAACAGAAGAGTTTCGTTACACAAAAACAAGTACAATCCTTAATTAAACGTTTATAGCATTTTAGGTAATTGCTTTGCTAACTTTCAATCAAGTTAGCAGGACATTAATTTTTACCAAAAGTACTGGAGCACTTGATTTAATTTTTGGGCACTTTTGAGTCAGGATCCAATACATAAATAGTAGTAGCAGCAGTAGTAGTAGTAGTAATATTTTTTTTATTCAGCATTAAATTAGGTTTGTTTACCTCTTCTTAACTAGAAAACAATAAGTTGACAGATATTTCTTCAACAGCTAAAAAGTAATCTCCGAAATTTTAAGCTAGGCTAGAGAGTGTTGAAATTTGTTACTTTTAAAGAATGAATTGTATTTAAAGTCGAATTATTTTCTTTCTTTCGAAAACAAATCATATTTAGTTAATAAGGAGTTTTGAGTTGCTTCGAGAATGATCTAGAAGCCACAGCGACGCCTGTACAAATACTATTTGTCAAATAGCAACTGATCTAAAGGCGAAGTCGCAATTAATTTTATTACTAGAATCACAAAATTATGCATACATAGCGGACTCTTCTTCGAAGAAAGTACATGGGATAGCCTTACGAATGCGTTTGAAGATACTAGTCTTTGTATGAAGGTGGATTTGCTGAAGATAGACGACGAAATTGTGGCCTCGTTGATGTTGGCAGCGTTTCCAAAAAATTTCAAAGCATTAGCTATGGCTCTTGAAAGTTCATCAAAGGTTTTAACTAGTGATGCTATAAGGATGCTTTTACTATAAGTTGAATATGATTTGAAATCAACTAAAACTGTCTAGTTCATCAAACCGAAGTTAAACAAGGTCAAGAAAATCAAGCCCCAACCAAAAATCAGATCTCACAGCTTTTGAGAAACAAGTCACTTCACAAGACAGTGCCAAAATAAGAAGAAATTAGAAAATACTTCTAATGGAACTGCTATGATGCATGATAGGTACGTAGGTTCAGGAGCATGAACACAAAAGACGATGCGAAGTCATTATTGAAGAATGAAAGACTATAAGAGTACAGAGGGATTATTGTTGCGAAATTGGCGGTCGAATGTTTAGGTAATGTTAGTTTGGCTCAAGTGGATTGAAGAAAATGAATGCCACGTTGTATGATGTTCAAAATACGTTCCAAATTTATGTGCAAATCTAATTTCTGTAAGCCAATTAGTCAGAAATGGCGAAACATTACGTGTGGAGGGGACCTACAGTCTGCCGGTTTCGAACGGCGTACTGAAATGCACTTTTCTTGACAACAGTACTCTTGCAGGATTTGTCAATTCTCCGCAAGATGCAGTCGCCCTAAAAAGACATGGTGGCATAGGCTAGGCATCGAGCTTCGACTTCCAGAGTTATAGTCCATCGCACTAACTACCACGACAAGGGGTACTACCAAGACCGACTCAAAGTTTAGGGCTGTCGAAATTTACTGTATAGTTTTGGGCTTAATTGATCAATTTCTTTATAATGCAATTAAAAGACTAATTCATTAATTTTAGGGCTGTCAATTTTGTTGCAAGATTTATTGATATAAGTAACTAAATTATTTAACTCACACAAGGGACTGCACCATCGTAGTATCGTAGGTATCAGCAAACGGCCTTAAATAATCAAATTCAGGTTTAAGATCTTAGAGATTTCATCTATCTAAGTAATAACAAAAACAGGATTCCGCAGCAAAAAAATCTCACTCTTATTAGCATTCATTTCCTTAGTTTCTGTCATAAAAAATGATCTCAAAAAGTCTAAATAACTGAAACCCCATTTCTTTTGTTTTATGTCATTCTTCAAAAAAAAATATCAAAACAAAAAATTAATCAATTAAATTGCAACTAACTTGCTTCAGACATACAATTCAAAAATACAAAATAAGCTTCTCTGTATGCCACCTCTGCTTTTATTTTATTTTTTGGTAGGTATCTATGGGTTGCGTCACCATTAGATGTCGTGGTTCGTCGTCGCGGTAGTAGAGTTTTATTGAATATCGTTGCTGTTGTCGCAGTCAATACAACAACAAATAAAATCAATTAAAACCAAATCCAATCCTAAAAACGCACAAAATATGAAACTTAAATATAGAAACGCACTAAGGGTAGAAACTCTATAAAATAGTCTCAAAATACAAAATCAATGATTTCTCAATGCAAAACAAAAATAATAACTTTTCCTTCCCACTATTAATAGAGTTAACTAGTTTTGAGAGTTGTTGTGTAACAAGTCATCAACTATGTTCCTACTATGAAATAGAATTATTAAAAAAAAAATAATTAAAAACAATAAAAACTCACCTGCTTCTGCGACATATTCAAACTCAAAGTAGTTCTTGGCTTCCTTGCGAAAGAACTCAATGAAATCCTGGGCAACAATTGTGCCAGCTTGGTATTTGAGACGCCATTCCTTGAGAGGAGTCTCTGGTACTTCACGCGGACGATTGCCGTCTTCAAAGTCCAATTCGAATTCAATCATATTCTTATTGTTGTTATTGTTTTGTCTATCTTTGTTCTTATTATTGTTGTCTTGTTTGTTATTGTTTGTTTTTTTTGTTACTTTCTTTTACTTTTTTTTACAATTTTTACAGGTTTGCCTTGTTTGTTGATTAACTAACAAGCGCATTCAGCTGTCGTCATGGGACAGGTCATGAATTTTGATTGTTTTTTGTTTCTTTTCTGTTGTTTTTTTTTTTTTTATTTTTAGTTTTTTTTACTATTTTAACTTCCGAGTGCTATAATCTGAATAAAGAGAAACGAAGAAAGGGTAGGTAAATAGGGCTTGAAAGATGGGTATTCAAATAGGTTTCACTTTTGATTCTTATAAGTAACACAAATCAGAACATAAATTGATGGGAAAAGTCTAATAAAAAATAGGCGAAAACTCAAGAAGCATAAAAATAGATATTCCGTGGAGAGGTGAATGAAAATCGGTTGGATTGTTTCACAAAAATACACGGCCAATTGGAAAATATATTTAAAAACAAAAACACACTGCTGTGTGTTATCAGACAGTAAAATATTTTTTGTTTTTTAATCAAATTTATAAAAAAAAAAATAAAAGAAGTAATGCAGGAATGCAAATTTAAGTGTTGCCTCAGAGCCTGGCGATGATGACTTGGTTGATGATGAAACTATTTCTTTACTTGCTTTTCTTTTTTGTGTATTCTTTTCTTTTGTGTTGTTTTTTTTTATCTCTATTTTCCTATCTGCGCCGTGGATTTGTGTGAAAATTTTTAATTTTTGGGTTTTGAATTTTCTTTTCTATTTCTCGTTCACCTCTTCATTTTTGCCGTTTTTTGTTTTAATTAAAAATATAAACACACACTTTCACTTATATCACAATTTATTTATTTTTTTTTTATTAAAATATTAAAATCGCACGAGTTTTTTTCTTAATACGAATGATTTTTTTTGTATGTTGATTGCACACACAAGACTGAACATGAACAAGTTGAATAATAATGTTCAATTTGATCATAGAGTTTGGGTTTTTTTCTAGATTTTAGATTTTTTATAACTTTAATGTATAGTGAAGAGTTTTAATTGTAGTTTGGGAGTATGAATAATTATAACGAATGGGTATTTCAGTTTTTTTTTTTTTTATAAAATATAAAATGTAAATCGCAATTTTTTTTTTACTTTCTTATTCGCTGGCTGGACTGCATTCAGAGACAGAGCCAAGTTTCACACAGTGTAGAGAAAGAACTGTCAAAAGTTTCTCGAAAGATTACACTGAACTGATTTTTATGGTTTTTGTTTCGATGAAGCAAAAAAAACAGCTGGTTGTGCCAAGTTTCGTATTATGGTGGAAACAGAATGGATGGAATGTTTCTGCAGGTACTCGGTGCTGATAAATAGATTTCTATTTATTTTTAGTTTTATGTACGATTTTATAATAATACACAACATGCGCTTAAAAGGCTTGCCCAAACCAAAGTGCGACAGTGTGACACGCTTTAGTATGAAAAATGCTTTGCGCTTTGTCGCATTGATGCCGTGTAAATAAATTTTGTCGTTGCCGTGTCTCACTGTCGCAGCGTTTTTCGTATAAAAGTTCTTGTCGCACTGTCATGTCCCACTGTTGCACTTTGGTTTGGGCAAGTCTTTAAGATCTTCTTTTACATTTAAGGCTTTCCCAAATCAAAGTGCGACAGTGCGACACGACAGTGCGTCAAGAACTTTTATATGAAAAACGCTTTGTGCTTTGTCGCATTTGGTGTGGGTACTCTCATATGACGCTGTGTATATAAATGTTGATGTTGTCGTGTCGCACTGTCGCACTTTGGTTTGGTTTTAATGGTCTCTAAGGAGAAAAATAAGGGACCTCAAAAATCTGTTTGGGTACTGACGAAAATTGTTAAGGCTTAGAGGAGTGAAAAGTATGGGGTGGTGAGGGTAGATTAACATATGATTTACGTTAAGAAACAGACCATTTACACTAAGATTTTATTTCTGGTAAAATTTTCAAGTTTGGGAAATATACTTATAGTATTTATATGTATATAATGTAGTTTAATGAGTTCAGGAACCAGGCCAAGCTCCAAAATTAAATTTCGTTTCTTTGTTTTCTCTCTATCAAATCAATAGAAAAATAAAGAGAGCAACCGTCGAAACGATCAATCTAACCACTGTAAACAAAATGACGTATTTTCAATCAAAGCAAAATGACTTAAAATACAATTATTATTTTCTTTAAAACTGCTTTGAAAATTAAAATTTTTAACGCTTTGAGCTTTTAACTTTGACCTAGTTTATGGTCAAAGTTAAAAGATTTTCATGAAATCTCTCAAAACCTCAACTATTAATCAATTCCTTTTTTTTATTTTAGAATGATATGAATATTAAAAGAAAAGACTTATCTATACTGGGAGAATAACTATTACGTCATGTAAAGCTTAGCACGGGTAAGGCAATTGCGTTCGTTGTTATTTGTTTATAAAACCATTTTCCCGCCATTTAATTAATACTACAGTCCAAAAATATACAGATAATTGTTATAATCAGTCTTTCCATATAAGCAAAGCGAATTCATACAAATGTTTGAAGTAAAATTGCTTTTATACTAGTAAAACAGAACAATAATCTTAGCTCTCTCTCTCTCTCTTTCAGTCTTTTATTAAGAGTAAAGAGAAGAGATGACTATCTGCGCTTCTATAATCCAATGGTATAACAGTATTAAAGTAAAATGAATCTTGTCTCCCAAGATGCTTAAAGGTTGTCAACTTCATGTATTTTGCGGGAATTTCTGAGAAAAAAATATATGTAAGAATTTCTCAGTGCGGTTTTTTGTTGTTGGGGACTGATTTCAGGAGGCTTAATTATATAAGTTCAAATTGTGTTTATACTTTCCTAGCACAAGTTATCATTATTTACTTATCGGCTGATTTCATGACTGGTTCCATTAAAATATACAACGAACACAAGCAATTAACTGTGAATTTAGCTTAAAAAACTTAAAATAAAAAAACATTATTATTAAAAAAATAAACTTTAAAATAAATAAAGCATTAATTTCACATACGTAGGTAAGATATACACAAGAAAAAAAAACAGCTTAGTAAATAAGAAAATAAACCATGTTAAAGGTCTTGATTGACGTATTTTGCTTGATTAATTTGGTATCTCAAGCGTAAACAATAAACATGGTAATTTGCTGATTTACCGAAGATTATTGCTTTTTATCGAGTAAGAAAGCAAAAATATAGATTAATTTTCATAAAAAAATGCAACGAAAGTAATTGAACTGATGTAAGAACCAATATCAATCTACACGTATATAATGTAGGTGCGCTCATATGCGATTGATATGAATTAATTGAGTTTGTGACAAACGTATTAATTATACTGTTAAATCTATATTAATTTTTATATCTAAGTATTGAAAAAAAAGATTACGTATACGCCGTAGTGACAGGTTGAAAAAAAAACAACTTATATTAACAAAGAAAATTATAGTCTTTGTTATGTAAATATAATATACAGTGTATTTAAATGTAAAACGAAAAAAAGTTTTTTGCGCAAAATTCAACCGAAGGTACAAAAAACATCGAAAAACCGGTTATTTTGCATTCGTGGTGTACAGAAATCTCATCAAAACAAAACAATAAAAGCTTTTAAGTTTCCCTTCTTACAAACGTTGCTGAGTTATGGCCTCAAAAAGCTCACTAACGTACACACGTCTGTGTCAATATTTAGTTATCTCACAAAAGCCTTAAATTGAAAGTAAACAAAGGATATTTTTATACTATCCTATAAATGTAACTCTCATTTCTTCTGTATTTCTTCAGGCTTAGTGACGGATTATTTGTTATTTCTGTCGATATATTTGATCCCAAAAAACTAAACAAATTAACACAAAGTTAAATAAAATAAATAAACAATACAAATTATTATCTCGATAAGGTTTGAAAGTAAAATAATTTATGAAGATCCTTTAGGATAATCGAAAAACGTGTCGGAAAAATCAATAATTTATTTCGCTCTAAAGGAAAACGGAAAAAATAAAATCACAATGTTAGGTGACATGTAGGAAGGATATCATTGTCATAGCTCATCGTTTCATTTACAAATCGTCTGGTTTTTTTTGTTGCATTTTTTTGATTATCATTTAGGACACACAAAAACCTGCTATACAAAAAAAAACCTAGACAAGGAACATTTTCCAGTGCAAGGTCAGTGTTTTTCTCTGCGATTTATGTGATTGTACACGAGAACGTTTCTTTGTTTTTTTTTTTTGGTGTTGTGATTTATTGGATCCTTTGTGTGGCGTATCTGTTTAGATCTTGTTATAGATACTATTTTGCATAAAATCCTTGCTGCAACTATTTAGTTTTTCTGGTGTTGGAGTGGTTGTTTTGAGTTTATTTATTTTTTTTTTTTGGAGGCCCAGAGTTGATGTTATAATGGAAGGAAATGCCACAAATTCAACACATATCTATAATAGTAATTGCTTAACAACAACTACAGCAACAAAAAATACAACATCAACGTCGTCGTCAGAATCCACGCCCTTGAACGATAGAGATAAATTAGATGAAGAGATATCAAAAGTATGCCCTTCAACATCAACATCATCGCCACTGGAAGGCACAAACCCACTGGGAGTGGCGGCGGCACCAACGGACACACAAAAACCCAGATGGCTGTCATCTTTGCATCATCTCATCTTTATACTGACATGTGCTTTAGCAGCGTTTGTTGTATTCAGAAATGTCCTAACATGGTAATTATATCAATATAAAGATTTTTTTTTATATAAAAATAAATATTGCTTTCGTTGTCTTATTAGTTATTTTTTTTTATTTATTGAATTTTGTTTGGTAACAGATTATATTTTAATTGATTTTCTTTTGTCAAGTCCATGGTCCTTGTAACATGTCTAGGTTCTCATCCACCAAGGAAATTCTACACACATAGTACAACTACAGAGGACTTCATATTAACTCGTATGGCTTTCTGTGTGGTTTTAATTTATTATCAATCCTACCCAGTTACGGTTTGCAAACCAGCGTAGAGATCGCTAAGGATAAGGACCTCTACTTTGTTTTTGGTCTTGATTTTTCAATCAATCAATCAATTTGTACATTTTTGATTCAAAAACATCCTTTTCAAGGGCACTTGGCTTTTATAGCAGGAGTGGTCGAGACCACTTATAAGTCACTAATATTTCTCCGAAAACTCCGATATGAGCCTCATAACTTATGAGCGCTTGGTGAATACCACTCTTAGTTTCTTATATAAGCCGTGTTTTATTGGTTGTTGGGTAAGCAGCGCAGTAAAACTTTTTATGGAAAACAAAAACAAAACGAATGCTGCCGAAAAATAAGGCAGTAAAAAACAAGATGGCGATGCTGCAAATCGAAAATGACATTTGATAAAGTTTGCGAACACACCCCTAAACTAGTTTTGCTTTGTCATTTATTGGACCAGAAAACATCAACATGGTTTCAAGTTTATACATTGAATGTTTGAAAAAGTAAAATCGTTTAATTGGCATTCGATTGCATCTACCAATAAAACACTGCTAAAGTCTCGTTCAATGTTCAATATAATGGTGCGATTATGTAGACAGCAAACGTTTTAGCATTAAAACTGGCTTTAGTCAAAGTGCTTGTTTAGTTCCAAACCTTTTTCTAGGTTTTATATTTTTAAATACTTCACACTGCTTTTTTTTAGTGTGAATGTGTTGATATCAAACCCTGAAAACGGACGCTGGCAAAAACTACCAAATCGAAAGGTGTCATTTCACAAACGACAAAACTCCAAAATTCAGGAGGTCATTCGACTGTCGAAAAACGATATCGTTTTTACGATAGCTATATCTATGACATCTAAAACAATATCGTTCGATGGTTTTATTTTTACGCAATTAGGGCCCATTCGTTCATTCGTTAAACCAACCAAATCCATGGAATGGCATGTCACAAACGACCAAACACCGCAATTCAGTATTTTTTTTTTAAGTTTAAGGCAAAGCCAACATAACAGTGATGATAAAGTCCGATAAAATGATTTTCATCACATCGTCCGTTGGATTGTTCGTTTGTTCATGCAAAAATGGATCTTTTTTGATCTTTTTTAATGGCCGTTTCTGTCTTTCTCCCAATATATTACATAAAACAATTATTCTCTCACTCACACAATCAACTTAAAACTATTTGTCCCCAAGTTCAAAATCATTAATTTACTCAAGGTCCCACCATGGATGCATATTAAAGTTTAACAGAAAAAAGCGCTCTTTCATTTTAATAGTGATGGCATGAGTTTAAAATTCAAGACCTTTGCGCAGCTTCTAAATAAATAAAAATACAAAAACAAAAAGAGATACACACCTCAAGCAACCGGCTTTTGCTCTTTCAACAAAAAACCAAAAAAAAATTTTCTTCCGTATACAGAATTTACAGACAACAAATTGTTATAGAGTTGCCGCTTCTCCTGTTTTTTGGCAAAATATATATTTTTCGTTTTTAATCGTGCATCTGTCAGTTTCTACAAAGTACTGACTGACATTTTTCTAGTATAGTTTCAATTTTTCACCTATGTAGTTCTGATTTTGTGCACGGGTCGCACATCCCTTAACCAATCTTCAATAATGGAAATTATTGTTTCTTGGTTTTCAATAGTAGCCTTTGGGGGGCTTTGGTGTGTATCTATCTCTTTTTTCCTAGTATTTTTTTAATTTAAAATAATCTTGCATCTCTTATATTTCTCCTTATCGACCTTTAAAAGCCATGCGCATTTCAAAATAAGAACTAATTTTTTGATCATTAAAATAGATCCCGATAGAAAACAGGATCACGTGTTATTTTTGTTTTACTTGTTAAAATGATCAAGATCCAGATCCGCATGGATAATTAAATGCAGCTAGTAGTATAAGCTTCGAAGTATTCACTGCAATTACAATAAACAATTAATTTAATTGACAGCTTAAATTATGTAATAATAAATATACTGCTTCCAACTTAACCTCGGGCTCAGTTGCTCTGTAGGATTTACTAACTCAAATTTAACTCAGAATTACCTTATCACTCACAAAAATGGAAATAATTTAATTGACTAAGGTTCCCATTGTAATCAATAATCACCATTGACACCATTTAAACTCAATTTGTTTTATTTTTCGGCAATCGCAGTCGTTAAGCGATAAAATAACCATATCAATGTTTTGCATCAACATGCCATAATGATTCATACATAAATTTACATACTTAACTAATTTATTGCTTTGTTTTCTGATTTTTTCACGGATAGGGTCTTACTCTCTTGATACATTTCTTTTAATCGGCAACTCTGGTGTAGCGATCGAGCCCCATCATTACCCATACGATCGTCGTTGGTCGTTGCAGTCGGTTCGGTTTGTAGTTGGAGCATATAGCTGCAAGCGACAGCAAACTTAAATTTGGCCAGTGTGCTCTTGTCCGGCAAATCGCAGATATATTTATGAAAGTTAATTCTTTTCCCTTTTGATCGCGGATACATAATAATATTTTGCGTGTGCTTTATTTTTCACAAGACATAGGTTCACTCGTAGCGAACTCTATGGTTGGAAGAGTTTTCTTAGTGCGCAATTTGGGTTTATTGACCGAAGTTCGCTTATGACCGATGTTTTTGTTTTTTTCTGATTTCTTTGTATCTGATATACCCCTATACGACAAAACTTAGTTGAATATTGTTTTGATAATTTTTATTTTCTTTGTTTTGCTTTAAAATTTTGTTTAACTTTCTTTGTTTGAAAAACAAAAACAAAAAAAAATGGAAAAAGAGTTGATTTATTTCGATTTCCCAATAAGGCATTTGCAAAGCTTCTGGGGAGCATCCGGTGACTTTTGGCAAGCACAATGGGACAAATTCATCAACATAACTGGTAAGTAATGTTTAAAATGATATTTCTACTTTCCTAGTTAGCATAACATAGTTAATCTAAAAGTTTACAAACCTTATATGTGCTTGTGAAACTGTGCTCAATTTCTCAATTAAATTTTGATTTAAATTGCTACCCATACCATACAGTCATAGTCAAGTCATAAGGCAACACGAATTAATTGAGAGTGAAATGGATGCAAGCAGGTCGCTTTTTTAACAAAAGAGTATTTGACAGTTGCGCAGTGTCGATTGTAGATACGAATCACGGTAATTTTCGCACTTTGTTGTTATTGTGTTGTGTGTTTTGCTTATGTCAGATGAAAGCGCATTCTTATTCACTTTTCACAATGACACTGCGTTTAAATAAAACAAACAAATTGACATTTTTGTCTGGCGGGGGCACATACTTTGGATGATTGATGTCTGTCAATTAGATATTGGAGAGATAATATAGTAGTTTGGTGGACATCAGTTTAAAAGTATGCATTTTGTTTATAACTTTACGCTGCGATATTGGAATAAAATGAAGGTTAACATCAAAAAGCACCTTATTTCCTTATCTTATTGAGATGATTCTTTTATTTTACAAGATCAAGTTCAGATTCTATTTGGCAAGTTACTTATTAAGTTACTATTTACAAATTAAAAAAAAAAAAAAAAAAAAAAAAGTTTATAATCAACAAGTTCAATTTTGCACGTAGTATCTACTTATAGCTAATTAGTGAATAGAAAATAGTGTGCATGTTTGTTTACAGTGCTTACACATTGTATTAGATAATAAAAATGACACAGTAAAGCTAACAATGGATTATTTGAATGTAGACTCCGTCGAGCATTTGTTGCGTTTTTCTATGTTCTTGGAGATATGCAGTTAAAATCAAAATCTATTTAATGTTTTTGCATACATAAATGATATTTCATGTATCAACATGTCAAAGTCATCCTAATGATAATCCTTATGCTAAAGTACTAACTTTTTCGAGGCCCTGATATTGGTCAGATGTCACTAAAATTTTAAATTATCTGAAACTTCAGTGATATTTGACCAATCAGGGTCCCCAAAAAGTTAGTACTAACTGTTTAATGCCGTTGAACGCAAGGAATGAATCTGGTAGAGAGCAATTCAGAAGATTTTAATTTAAATGTATGTAGGTACCTACCTAGAGGATGATTAAAAAGCGAAAAGAAGTAGGACTTTTGGATGGAGGTGCAATGAAAAAAGTAACGAGAAATAGATGATGATTTCTGACTTTATTTAATGATCTAATACCAGGGTAGTATTACTATTGACCAGATAAAATAATAGTCACTTATGAGTGGTCTTGAGCAATCTTAAGCTTGGGAGATTTAACTCCGAAAATCTCCAAAGTGAGCCACTTAAATTATGAGCTCGCGGTATTATTTCAAAATTCGAATTATGTTTCACAGAAAATTAATCGAAAATAGTGGAAAAATATCGATTTTTTTTGTTTCTTAACTTTCTGACTTTACTTCTCCGATTCACTGACCCCTAACTATCGTACCATAGTACCATTGCTTTTGCAGTTTACAAGCAGCCAGCTAAATTTAGTTCAATTTCACTGGTCAAAAAAAATATTACACTTTTCTTTAGATAATTTCTTGAAAATGGCATACCTACCTTTTTTTATTTCAGAAATCTTATAAAAAATAATTTTTTTTTAAATAGAAATTATTTAATTTTATTTTCTAAAAATAGGTCTGTTTGGGTACCATTGTGAACAATTTTGAGGTGTGGGTATGAAATGCTCTCAGAGAAATTTCCTTTTAAATGTAAATAAAGAAAAACTTATACAGCTTTGATGATTTTTATCAAATATTGCATTAAAACTGCAATAAAACAAATAATTAAAAATGAAAAAAATTCCCTTAAGGCGTTTTTTATAAAATTATTAATTAAAAAAAAAACTTTATGAAAGATACTTTAACTTCCACAGCAACTTTTGACCATGACGTGCGACCCAGTCCTGCATCTTACTCATTCTTGAGTCAAATGAATATCGGAATGTTTTTACTATTCTACTACCATTTTTTGACATCGTCCTGTCACCAAAAAAAAACACCCTTTCACCCAAAATATTTGATCTTTTGATCCTTAATTCACATGACAATTAAAAACTTTATACCAAATTATATTAGTTCGTCATTTTTTTTTTTGCTTTGTGCTTTAGAAAATGTATTTATCAAATATAACTTGATTTTGGGTGGTCACATCGAGTTTTTATCCACCCATTCCATGTATTAAAAAAATCTCTGAAATCAAATTTTCCCTCACTTCCCCCTACACCTCCTCTTTAAATGTTTTTAAAAGAAGCCAATAGGGAAATTTTAGTAAACTTTGTACCTGACATTTATTTTTATTTTATCCTACAATATCTTTCCTGGAGTTTCAGGGCAATTAGACAAAAAGAGGCAAAATTAACTATAGCAGTTTTATTAGTGGAAATTGTTCGCAGAAATGTCCTTACTCATGTGCTAATTGTTAAAACGGATAGCGTATTGGGTTTGGTCACATTCTTATAAAAAACTACATCAATATTGCAACTTGACTGCTCAAAATATTATTACACTCCAAATGATGCTAGATAAATTTCTTGACAAATAATACTCCATTGCACTTGATGAGTTCTTAAGTACTTTTAATTCACATTACAAACGTTTTAAATGACTTTCTATTATGTCACTATGATTTTTGTTTAATGATGACTACAAACAACGTATTTTTTTATTGAAAATCATCAATTCATAAGCGCACATGTTTAGATACATATTTATCGTATACGCCAATGGAATTCTAAAATTAAAATTTCGTACTTTTTCAGTGATATGGTTTGGTGTGTTGAGGATTTCTTGAATCATTTACTTTATGACTCGCATCACCAATAGAACAATTGACGTCAGGAATTTACATGTTACAAACAACAACAACAACTAATTCCTTACATAAAAATAAATTTGAGCATTAATTCAGGGATAATCTTGAACACAGGATGATCTAGCAATCACTAGATCACTAGAAAAAAACTGGACGTATACGTGGAATAACTACGAGTAAGGTGAACTACATGTACCTATTTCTTTGTTTATTGCTTTAAAGCACTTCCTGAATTTAACGGATTGAGTGTAGCCTCTGAACCAAACTATATGTTCTCCTCTAATGGTTGAAGTGTGCTTAATGGGACTCTTTCTGGACCAAACAATTGATGATTATGTCCGAAGATCGTTCTGTTTATTTGTGATTGTATCCACGATAGAGTAGCTACCCCAATACACAAACTCTGGAGGAAAAGCTCCTTAATCTTACTTCCAAGGTCGAGACCGTATTAATCGCTCTTTAAATACTCCGAAAATGTCGGAGTTAGTTTTTCTTTACTAGAACTAGTGTGATACTACCGTTGCGTTGGTTAATTCGGTATAGATAATTCTTGAGCTAACTTTTTTTTTGCGAGTGGAAACCCTCTTTCCTTGCAGGATAGCGACAGTTTACGTGCCTACCCCGTCAACCATTGAAGGCATTTCAGCGGAAAAGGAGTGGTCTCGACCACTCATAAAGTTGAGAACACTGATTTCGAAAACTCCGATATGAACACTCCATAACTGATGAATACCAGTTTTAGTATAAAATTCATACTTATATTCGCCGTTGTTTTATTTTTTTAAACTAAGAACCTTTATTATTAAGAACTTAAACTTAAAAAAACAAACAGTTTCAAACAGCAATACTTTATTTTCAGGTGAGGATCCACTTATACTATGGGTAGTTGGAACAACCGCATTTACAATGTTCGTTTACTGGCTATTCGGTGGCATCTATACATTTTTGGATCTTACAAATCGCCCCAGATTCTTGAGGAAATATAAAATTCAACCGGGCACAAACGAACCAGTGGATAGACATCGATTAATGAAGGTTATAAAATAACATAATACCTAACGGCGAAAAATATTTTAATTGCGGTATTGTATTGTATGTTCCAGGTCATTACAAGAGTAATTGCAAATCAAATTTTTGTTGGTACACCGATTGCTCTTTTAAGCTACAAATTGATGAAATTCCGCGGTCTGACGTCTATTCGTGACCTACCAACATTCCATTGGGTGTGTTTCGAACTAACAATGTGCATTATGATGGAAGAGATTGGCTTCTACTATTCACATCGGCTATTGCATAGCAAACATATCTACAAGTTCATTCATAAACAGCATCACGAATGGACAGCCCCGATTGCTGTTACAGCGATCTACTGTCATCCGATCGAGCATGTTTTCAGTAATCTTTTCCCGCCTTTTTTGGGCGTTTTTCTCATGGGTAGCCATGTTGCCACTGCTTGGCTATGGTTTTCTCTGGCCATTCTGTCAACCTTGAATGCCCATTCTGGATATCATTTGCCATTTTTCCCAAGTCCCGAGGCACATGATTTTCATCATCTTAAGTAAGCTCTATCGGAATTTTTTTTTTTATCCTCTTCTTATAATGAACTTTTTTTTGCATTCAAGGTTCAACAACTGTTTCGGAGTCTTGGGAGTTCTTGATCGACTACATGGGACTGATTCGATGTTCCGATCAACAAAGGCCTACACAAGGCACATAATGATGCTGAGTTTGGTGCCACCCCGTGAAGCTTTTCCAGATGAGTCAAAATAAACTCTAGGCAATATAAGTAGTATCTAGTATTGGTGCAGCAACAAATCAAATATTTTCAAAACTGAACGGAATTAGGTATTAGTGAGAAAACTGTAGAAACAAATCACAAATTCACGAAAAACAAACACGCGAGGGCATTCAGTAGATCAATGAAGATAACACTCACTTTGTTTCAATTTATTCATTATTTTTTCTATGTTATCTTTTTATTTTGTAAATCTTTGGAATGGATTTAAAATAGGTGCACATAATATGCATTCAAAATAACAACAACAACAAAAAGTCAATATGGTGTATAACTATTTCCGGTGATGTCTGTAAACACAAATGTGATAGAAATGTTTTAATTTTTTGTAATTTAAAAAAAAATGAGACAAAAAACATAATAATCGATATGTTATCGTGTATATGTACGTAGTTTAAGGAAGAATAATTTACAGCGATAACTTATATGCATTAGAAAGAAAGAAAGAAAGAGATAAAAGAAAAACAAATACATTCAACACAATATAAATAGACAAAAACAACACTCCACACATTGATGCAGAGTTCACATAACTGTATCTTATAATAACACATTTTAAGTGTAAAATAATAAATCTAATACATTTAAAAAATAACGTTTTGTTTAAAGTTTATTTTTTCAAAGGGTAGTTAGTGTAGTTAGGACACAAGCATCCACAGGTTTTTTTTTAAAATAAAGGTGCCAACCTATAGAATCCCTTGCGTCCGTTCCGTCAACCAATCCGCTGTCGATGAAGTTTAAAGTTCGGCTACTTTTTCCGTCACGTCCGTTCTCATGGGTCGCTTCTCATAATAACGTGGGTATTTTATCATTTTATCGAGATGTCAGTTGAAAACATCAACGTAATGCACGCAACGGATTCTTTGGGTTGGCCTCTTAAGCCTCTGAACATCAACTCCTAATTTCACCTTCCCGTGGTGAACATCGGGAGCCCGCAGTATATCAGCTGGAGACTTGGGCCCATCACTTGTGAAAGGTTGTTAAAGGCAGCAAATGAGTGAGGGGTGGGAGGAGTGTGACCACTAACGCACTTCTGTTTTCATCAAGGTGGCAGCTGAGGAACAGTTCCATCCGAACAATTAGTGAAGAACCACGATAAGCTAAAATCGCTGTTGTAACAGCTATCCAAGAGGTGCAATGGGAGGGCGTACAGAGATTGAAATGGTATCACATCCACTTTGAAAAGTGCTTTAAGGAATAGCGTCAACCGTTGTTTGGGTGCGGTTTTGTGATAAGGGTAAACGAGCACCTGCTCACAATCATAGAATACAATAAACAATTTAAAATTTTTTCGGGGATCTGTGTGCACGCCCCACACGATGAGAAGGATGATTCAACCAAGATAGTTTTGTATGATCTCCTTAAGCTCGCGTATGATAATCATGGCGTCATACTTCGGGCGTAGGGTGCATAATTACTTCAATGCCAGATTAGGTAAGGAGGCGCGGGTAGGTATATAGTTTGATAGTCGGAAAGCAAAGCCCGTATGACGAAAAGTTTAATAACATACTCAGACACAGGATGGTTGTCTTTGCGGAAGGCCGAAATGGCATCAAAGGAAGCACACAATTCCCACTCCTTAACATAGACACAATATGTGGATTTGGCAGTCCTGTGATACAAAATTCGTCAGCCAAATTTATCACATCGTGAACTTTCCAGGGAGCAAACATTTAGCCCGAGAGCTCTTAACTCTGACTCTTCTTTCTTGCGCATCTCTTTGTATCTGCGATGCAGTTTATTGTTTCTTCTCTTCTATGCAAATAAAATTTATTCACAAAGCAGAAATAGATGTGTGTCATGGAAAAATCCGAGCTGGTTTTGTGCAAATGAGGTGGAAATCATCTCATTTCAGATTTGAAATTCCTATAGGAAATCATCTTATTTTGCAAATTTGATCGAAATCATCTCATATATAAATATAAATAATTCAAATTGTTTTCTCCACATAGCTTAGTATCTTTTGGCGGCAAAGCTGGGGTTTAGCGGTTCAAGATGAATTTTGGACACTTATATGCCAATATTGGCTACATGACAGATTTATTGCAATAATTTATTTCAAGTTGAGACCCAGGGTAAGTTAAAATAGCCAGATTATGTTTGAACCAGAGTTGAATCTCATCTAATCCACCACAATCAGTGAATAATGCTGGATTTAAATTGTTCTGCACTTCCAAATCTGCAAAATAAAGGAGATGAGAATTATAAAATCCATATTTGTTGGATAGAGAGAGCAATTCATAATGCAGACATCTTCATAAATGCAGATATAGGAAGATTATAGCGAACACAAACATGTTCATCTGGATTATGCCTCTCTATCGTACGATCGAGTTTTAGGTATATCTTTTTATCGTTCTAGTTTTCTTCAAATCTGCAGATACGATCAATGTAAATTGACCATAACAATAACAAACCGAAAACCAAGACTGAACAACGTTCTTCATATTATGTTCTTAAAAATATTCAATTGGGTATAAGGAAAATTATAAAATTTTCTTAAAAAATTGGGAGACTTAAAAAAATGTTTATTATACCATCCCTGTTCGTTCAAACTGGACACCCTATGATTTTGCCAAGTGTAAAAAAAACGAAACTGTCAAAACAGACAAAAAAGAAATAAAACAAAAGTGAAAGAAAAAAAAACGACGAGGACGACAGAAAATAATGTTGTGCTTTTAAATTTTTCTTATTAATTAAAGAAATTGCATTTATTCTTTCTTACTTTTTTCGTTCTTGTTTAAAACATTTAAATTAAAAAAAAAAAACATTTAAAAATGTTAATAAACTATGTATTAATGCTTATTATAAGCATCCATCTAGCTATATCAACAGTTTCTGCCAACTTAACAAGCATTTCTAATTCTGAAACGCAAATTCTCCAAAGTAGTGCTAGCGCTCCGTTGGCCGTAATCCAAGTCAAAGACAACCAACAAAAATTTAAATTAAATAAAAAAGGTGAACGTGTGCTAAATCGCGGAATTGCTCCAACAAATTTGAACTCAATTATTGCAAATAATAGCACCGTAGACAAAACAAAACAAAATAATGCAACCCAAGCTATAACAATTGTCACTGAAGGCTCTGGAGTTTCTAAAATCAATCTGAAAAATGACACAATTGCTATTGCTGTTGCTGGGCTAAAATTCAATTCAACTAAAATGGCCACAACGACTACAACAATAGCACCTCCTTCAGTTGTTCTTAATGTCACCCAGCTAAAGCCCATTGAATCAAAGTCCAATAGCAGTGCATCCACATCAACCAAGCTAAATTTGGTTCCTCAAAATAAAACTTCTGTGGTTGTCCAGTCTACTACAACAACCACAACATCTTCCACCACTACAACTTCCACAACGACAACAACAACAACGCCAAAGCCGAAAAAGCCCCAAGTCACATACAGCGTCGAGGACATGCCAGACTTAGCTAAAGTGATTCCCGGTAGCTCTTCCAGCCCCAACAAATTCCCTTCCGAAACAAAATCATCAGCTCCCAAATTAAGTGTTGAAGAACCAGAAATACCACATGTCCAGCCTTCACAGGAATTCGATGGTGGACTTTATCGCAATCATCGCGATTACATTATCCCAATTGTTTCCATCATTTTCGCTGTACCAATTCTAATGGGCATGGTCATTGTGGCCTATCGTCGATTCAGAGACTTTTGGTCCACACGTCACTATCGCAGAATGGACTTCCTGGTCGATGGAATGTACAATGACTGACAGGGATACATTGTCGGAGGAACATAATAAGCGTTAATGCTCTTTAAGGGCGAACAATGTGAAAGAAACTCGCGGCCAAATTTTAGAAACTCTTCATTTTCAGAAATTTTATACTTCCCACATGAATTTATTCTGTGATTTTTTTTTAATTGCGTTATATTGGTGCATTTTGTTTGTTTCCTAATCTCTTATGACAAGTTTAAATGCTTGAATAGCAAGAACAAAAATCTCGCAACACATTTCTGAAATATTTTGTAAGAACATAATATAAAACGTTATCTAAATTTAATTAACAAATTTATACTCATATTCGTTACTGTCATCAAAATGCAGCGACAACAACAACAGAGCAAACAGCTTTATTCGAAGTGGTAAGACGTGTTTTTGGTTATCTTTTGTTTTTTTTTAATTTGTTTATTTTTAATTGCACTTTTGGGTTGGAGTGTTGTTATTTACCTGAGTTGAGGGGAGTGTGTCGTTAATGGTTTGTGTACTCAAAACAAAAATCGATTTCAAAAACTAAAGAATTTTATTATTTATTTGGACTTTGATAGGTGCCTATCTGTATGTTTATAGCCTAAGGAAAAATTGGGCTTTTTGACCTGAACCTAAAATTTCGGTATATACAACACAACTACTATTTTCGAGGGTTTCTATATGCAGTGACTGTTAAAAAAGGGGTACAAACACTTGCATTCCTTGGAAAATCGAAAAAAAAGCAAAATTTAAATTTTCCATAGGAAAAAAGATTTTCAGGTTTTCACCTGTATGCCGAGCCCGATTTAGTGGGTAAGTTTTTTGTTTTAACCTTACCTCAACCCACTCCCATTAAGCATTGGAGCATAGAGGACAAAACTGCATACATAGTTTAAAAAAACTGAAAACTGATTGTAACCCTTTTTAAAAAGTCACTCTTCACTTGCCCTCAGGGTCAAAGTTGCTGTTCAAGTTAAAGGTTCTTTTGTAAAGTTTTCAAAACATAAATAATTTTATAAGAAATGTTAAAAAAAAAACATAAAATTCATTACTAAAATTAATTGTTTTGGATATGCAATTTAGTTCTGCTTTTGGAGTCCGTTTTAAAAAAAAAATTAATTTTGTGTATAATGTATTTATAAAAATGCTCAAACCTTGTTTAAAAATAAAGTTTGTAATGGAAATCTAACACCAAAATTCCAAAACTAATTACCAACTCGTTTTCGAAAAATCCATTTTCAAAAAAAAATTTTATACTTTTTTTAAAAATGTAAAAAAATTGATATGAAATAATTTTACAAATTTTACTTCCTGAACACAAAAAAATATTTTTTTTTTTAATTTCAAATGTACGACCTTGTCTACACATATTATTATATTTTCCATATTAGTTGTATGGCAGGTATTGTTAATTTTGCACTAACTAAATGTTGGAATTAATTTGATACTAGAAATGCAAATTTAATCATATTTTTGGGGGAGGGGGATAATGGGAAGGGAGGAGGTATTTAAGAGAAAATCATCTTTTTTGAACCTAAACCAAACACTTTTCACTTTTCACTTTAACTTTGCAAATTTCGTTTTACCAAACGTAAAAGTAAAGAGTAAAAGTTTTCCCTTTGCAAAAATACTTTTTACCAAACACAAATTTGCAAAGTGAAAAAATCTTTTCTGCAAAGTGAAAAGTTTTGTTAGCTAGCTAAGTATTTCTAGTTTTGTTTCGCCAAACTCATAAACTTGCAAATTATATTAATAATTTAAAAAAGCTTTTTAATAGTATTCAAAGAGAATTTTTTGAGAGTTTGTTGAGAAAAGATATCGAAAAATCATAATAATAAATAATGAAGATTTGTTTAAAGTAAATAATAGCTATCAAAGAGTAGTTCGTCTCATGTGTAGTTCAGATCTTATCTATATTTTTGAGAAAGCCTGAGCGACAATATACTGTATTTTTTTTTTTTTTTGGTTTCGTGCAAAGCAGCAAATCAAGATTTTAATTTGATAGCACTATAGTCGACAGGTCAAAAAAAGTTCTTCTTTTTGTTGGTGCGTCTATAATAATGAATGCTTGATGTGCATTCTGAACGGAGAACCAAATCTTGATTTTTAAGTAATCTCATATATTTTTAATGTACATAATTGTTGCCTAGGAAATGAATGAAATTGTCTTAGTTGCAAGTAGTGAAATAACAATGAGGGTTTCTTATAAAACCCAGTTATCCTAAAACCTAGGGATTATAAAAGTATAAAAATAAAAGGTACTATTTAAACGAGGGTTTATTTTTTCAAAATTGTATGGTTCCCTGCTTAGGGGTTGGTGCTACGTCCAAAATTTCGATTCACCATGTAGATTTCTCCGTGAATATTGTCTCAATAATATAAGGAGGTAATTGTTGGCAAAACTGCTTTCACCTGAAGAGGTTCCAGCAATGCAGACGACAAAAAAAAATTATCATTAATTGTTAATGCGGTGAGGCTATTCTAATGTAAATCCAGTAAAACTTCTACTAATCAGTAGTGTTGCCTTGTCGCTTAGCGAATAAAAGTGAGGCTATTCAAGTGTTACGTACTATAGGTATATGTTCGTAAGACATTAGGTCTTTTAAATGAGGCTTGCACGGCACTAGTTAGAAAGAATAGAAAAATAAGAGAGATTATTGCTGATACATAGTATAATGAGATCAACCCATCAACTCCCGTATCTTTTTTTTTGATATTTGTTTAAGTTTCTTTAGTAATTTTATAGAAGAATTATTAACCTACATATTTTCTTAAATACATATTACAGAAGCAGTGTGCAGTCAAATGATCAGCTGTTCCAACAAAAATGATGACGCTTTTGTTAACCCCTCTTCTAAAATAATTTGTATTCATAATATTTAATACAATACCATCAGGAATAAATCAAACAAATTTAAGAAACAAAAACCAAAATATTAATTAAAATAAAGCAACATACTCTTAAAATATCAAATTGCAGGTAATTTATTTTTTTTCAAAGCTTGAACTATCACTAGTTGTTAATAAAAACAGAAAAAAAATAAATAAAAAAAAGTTGCAATACGTATTAAAAATACACAAATAACATTAAAAGTAAAAACAACTTTATTTTACCCAAAATATATATGAATAACCATTAAAAAACAAAAAAAAAGTTAACGATTACGAAATATTATTATCCAAACAAAAAAATCCCTTAATTTGTGCAAAAATATATAAAACAAAACATTGTTTTTAGTGCCTTAATGTATAAAAAAAATATAAGTTCAGAAAGATATACGATATAAGTTAAAAAAAAAATATTTGCTTCAAATTTAAATAAGAATAACTGGCTTAGTAATATAGAGGAAAAATAACATTTAAAAAATATCCAAATGAATATTAAACAAAATAACATTAAAACAACATTTACTATGATATTATATTTTTCTACTAGAATGTGTAATACATAATACAACTTCATGTATTTACATTGTATTTAAACAAAATATTTATATTTTCTGAAAACAACCCATAATTACCTTTATAAAATGTAAATTATAGTGTTGTGATAAAATGAACTACAATTAATGAATTATCTTTCATGTGTACTAATATTTAGCTATATTATAAAATTAATTATTAAAAAACAAAAAAAAAAAAAAATATGGAATATTGTATTTTTTTTTTTTTTTTTTTTTTTTTGAAGCATTTTTCTGGCATTTTATTTTTTGTTCCAATAATTGTAAATTTAATTCGTTTGAATATTAACATTTTTATAAAAAAAAAAACAAAAATAATAACTTTGTGATTTAAATTGTAAGAAATATAAAGCAATAAAATTGTAATATGTTAAAAAAATATTGATGTTTTTATATAATCAAAATAATAGATTATGTGATGGCCACAATGACTGTATTATAACCACCAATTCATATATTTGGAAAACTTACGCAATTGAACAGGTGAGTAATAAAAGGTAAACAATCGAAGAAAAAAGTGGTACTAAACCCCTGGCATACGGCCGCGAAAATGCATTATTTTTTCAACTTTTGCGTTACCACTTCAAAATGGACTCATCCTGTAGTCCTTGATTCCCTGATTAAAAATATACCTATGACGGGGCTTAACATGTCTCAAAAGTGCATGTATTTTCTTGGGGTTGATGTCTTAAATCAGACGCATCTTGTATGCCTTTCGGGGCTGTCTGTCGGGGTTTTTTACCATTTAAAATGTCTGCCATGGGTAGTTTCGTTATCAGGAAGTCCAAGGCTACAGTATGCGACTAATTTTAAGTGGTTAGCCCAAATTTTCGAGACTGTCTGCCGGGGGTTAGGCCCCAAAATGTCTGCCGATGGTATATTTGTTATCAGTGAGTTTGTTGCGTTAGCTATCAATACATTTGTAGAAAAATGGTACTTTTGAATCACTTTCCCTCTACAACGCCCCCAATACATGCAGGCAGACTAAGGTATTCGTCGTCATAACCATAACCAGGATTACTTGTTCTATTATTATTTTGGGTCGAGATAACAATCAAACATGACAATTCTGTCGGTCTATATCAGAAGCCACAGCCTAAGTCAGTGTTTCCCAATGTGGGAAATTTATCTGATATTTTTGATAATAGTCTGAATTCCTAAATGCAGTGCTTTGCACCAAAAATAAATTTGATACAAAGAGCTTATGCTTTGCAGGTAAGGTAGCGTTTGCAGACGCACAAAAAAGCATACATTTTGGAATGGTTTTTAAGTAATGGGTTGATCTACGTAAAATATTTCTACATATTTCTTTGTACTCAAAATAACGGTACTTACCTGACATAAACTGGAATTACAAAAACTTATTTTTCTCATAAACAGCTCGTACGATTTCGATGACAAAAATCATGATCGATTTTTTCGTTTTGCTTCAGCAGCGTTCTGGGCTTTAACAAAAAATGTCCTTTAAATTGTCGTAGGTAATAAAGTTTAGTAACAAAATTTTCCAATTTTTTTATTTTTTAAGTCAGTATTTTTTTCTAAAACGGGTCAGAGATTTTTTTTTCAAAATTTAATTTTTAGATGTTGACAAATAATATTAAGTATCTTCAAAATTGCATAACTTTTTTTCCGATTTTCAATTTTTTTTTTTGTAAAGATTCATCTTTATAGAAGAAATTTAATTGCATTCTTCGTTTAGACTTTAGAGGCTAAATTAAAATCGAACTTTTTTTTGGTTTTCTAAAACTTCTTTTGCAAAACCTTTATTAAAAATGTCTTTGCAGCTTCAAGTTCTAAATTTTTAAAAAATATTTTTCCAAAAAAAAATATTCCACATACGCCACAGTGACCGTTCAAGTTTAAACTTTTTTTTAGTTTTTTTCGGTGAAAAAATAATAAAACCATACACTGATCATTCAAATATAATATTGGGTATGAAAATCTGAAATATTATGGGGTCCTAACATTTTGAACCTAAATTTCTTGCTTCTTTTCATTTTCCTAACATATATTTTATAGTACATAGTACATACATTTATTTAACTTTTGTCTACATGGTTCAACCGCATTAAAAAAAATATTTTTTGTTTTACTAATAAACACCCACTAAATACAAATTGTTCATAATTATCAACAAAAAAAAAAAAACAACAAAACAAATTATATTAAATAAAAAAAAAAAAAAAAGATTATGGTTCGACTCTATTGGTCGGGCTGACAATGGCAGAACACTCCGGTACGCTATCCCACTACTGCTTACCACGGGAACTCTTGGCTGCTGGCTTTCGCCCCTGGCCCGGTTCATCCCTCCTTAGCCAACCTGAATGCCTTGGACTCCTCCATGGCACCCATATTGATGGAAAGCTTAGTGCGGACGTTCCGTCAACATGGCCTGGCCCACTGCACAGAAACCCCGACCTCAAACCGTTCCACAATCTGACCTCCGAGAAGCCGGATTACAGGAGATGCCAACCTCCCAGTCGAATTTTCATGTTTATAATTTCAAACAGTATAAAAAATAATAACATTCAAGTTGAATCGGTGAGGTTTATTTATGGATTTGTAGATATAATTTGCTTTCGCTTCAAATGGGTGTGTTTTTCTTTTTTTTACATATTTCATGAATATCTATTTTTAACAGAAATGTGTCTTTTGTTTTCATAACTCATGTTTGTATAAATGTACATTATGTGCACCTGAATACAAAAAAGAAAATTATTAAATAAATTTCTCATTATCACTTTTATATGAACATTATTGAAAGTTAAACAGTACAGCTACTAAATTAAAAAGAAAAGAAATTGCAACTAAAGCCGAAGTTGGAAGCCCAAAAATATCTTAATTTATTTATTTATTTTGTTTAAAATAAATAAATTATTATCTTCCACTTTTTTTCCGATTAAAAAAAAAAAAACGATCCTGCCAGGAGTCGAACCTGGAATCTTCTGATCCGTAGTCAGACGCGTTATCCATTGCGCCACAGGACCCACATGGAAAATGCGATTAAAATGTAAACATGACTGGTATCGTGTTAGGCACTCTGAAATAATGATAACGATAGGTATAGGTTTATATTATAAGTAATTTGTATCTAGGTAGGTAGATACCTACAGGCGGCGCGGCACCATGAGATTGAAAAGGTTAAATTAATACAATTCTTATATGTGAGTAGGCACCTATAGCTACAGGTAGGTTTGTATGTATAAAATGCTACATTTGCACGACTTAAAATCCTCAAATACTTATGTCGGGTTCTAATCACAAGTGCCAGATATATCTAAAATTTGCAGATTTTTGGTGGCAAATAGAAGTAGAAATCTAATTTTGTGATTGTGTGCAAAACTTTTTTATACAATAACAACCTTATCAAAAATTAACAAAAACAAATGTTCAAATAAATGTCAAATACAGAAGTATGTGTGAAAGTCCGTGGGCAAAAGACGGTGTGAATCTTGCTAAAAATCGAGAGTCGGAAAAAGAATTTGTACTCGGCTTTTTTGACTCTGAGAATAAAATCTTCTTTTCGAACTGTACATAACTTATGTCAGAATTTAGCGCGCGAAATAAATGCTCGGTACATTGTTCTCGAGCTAAATTTTTACATTGTTTGTTTGTTATTGGACTTTGTAATAAAAAATAATGGGAAATTTACAAAATTGTTTTTATTTTACGTGTATTAAATACAAGTATTAAATAGTCGCATAAATAAACGAACGAACGTAAACGTATTGCGGTCTCTACAAGTGTGTTTTATTATCTTCTATCGGGATCAGGATCTGGATTAAATACACGTAAAACAAAAATAATTTTGGAAATTTTCCTTTATTTGGTTTTTGTTTTACGGGTTGAAAGTAAAGTTCCTGATAAAAGAAAAGGGAACTTCCTTTAAGGAAGCACAAATATAATGTTGATTTTTTTACCGGTAGGAAGGAGTCTCTAAAGAACAGGATTAAAATATTAAAGTGAGTAAACACCGTTAAATGTAAAAACAAATATTTTCTTCTTCGGTTTTAACCCAACTTTTTCTTTAAGAATTTGACACACTACGTCATGTTTTTTTTCAGATGGTTAGTACAAGTACCTTGCTTGGCTCAATTCGAGGGTTCTTAGGATTTTAGCTATCGATTTGTCTTAAATATACCTACTCTATTTTAAAACCTCTCGGGATTACAGCACAAACCTCCCAATTGCTCGTGCTTCTGCTTGTACGTAAGCGTGGTTAAGAAGTATTTTTATTAAACACATTTATTGAGAAAATATAAGTTAATTACAATTTTAACTGATAAATAATAACAATTAAAAAATAGCGTGATTTTTATCTACCGAATAAAAGTATCCACGTGTGGAAATTCGTGCTTCCTTAAAGGAAAGTTGAACCTCCGATCCCCATAGAACATACAAAACACACCTACTATTCTACCACTATTCTATTCGAGGTTGGAAAAAATTTATTTTTGGTAAATTTTCCTTTAGCCAATCTTTGTACTTCTACCCTATAATTAGAAAATTGTCCAATTCAAAACTACCAATATAAAAAAATCCCTTTATTATTCCAGTTTCTTGTTGTCATTCCAGTTGACATTCCAACTGTCAAACAAATTCACTACAAAAAAAAGATACGTCATATTTTTTTTTGTTGAATGAAACTGACGTAATTTCACAAACATAAATAAATTAAACAACAAAAAAGTGAAAAGAGCAACCAAAAACACGTCCAACTTGCAGCTACTACTTTATTAATTTTTAAATTTTTTTTTAAGTTACAAGGAGAATATCACTTTTTAGTTTTAGTCGTTTTTATATTATATCTTTTTAAGTACCTACAGTAACTACATGGCTTTTTACAAGTGTGATTAATTCTACAAATGTGAAGACGACTAAAAAATTTATTTATAAAAAACAGCTCCCACAAGTATCATAAAATGTAAGTTTTAAACTCTGTTTCTATTGCAAATTCATTGAAATCTAGTGCTTTACTACCAATCAAAAAGAAATCAAATAAAAACACTCTGAATTTTATGATACACACACCCAAAAAGTTTTCTAATTGCCTTCGCAGCCGAAATTAGATTTGTTTTTTTTTTTCCTTTAATTTTCTCTTCTTTAATTCGCTAATTTGTTTCGACTTTTTGGTGTGAAATTTATGTTTCTCTGCTTCTCTGCCAAACCAACAGCACTCTCAGCATCAACAATCAGAAGTGTGACAAAAAATTAATCATCATCTCACAATTAAAATTTCCTCCCACACAGCGGAGAGCGAAAGCGTATGAATGATTGTATTTTAAATCATAACAAACATCATGTCGACTACAACAAGTAGTGTTGTTGAAAACGCTTAATACCTATGCCTACTAATAAAAAAGATCAGATTCCCTCCAAGTAGATTTGTGTAATATTTGTCGTCATCGTCATAGTTGAGATCCCAACGCAGCAGCAGCAGCAAACAGCAGGTTGTTTGTCCAAATAAAAATGGAAAACTATGCATAGAGGTCACCGGCTACAACACCAACAACAGAACACTGCTCCGGCTCCCCATTTATACGCTTCAGTCGGCAGTGAGTGAGTGCTTCCATCACCCGTCTCAATCTCCGTCTCCGTCACCTCAATGAAAATGCTAATCGAAATCAAGCTACAAAAACATAGCAGCAACTATTACGCCCGCCCTCCATGCGAATTCAAATCTAATTCATCGGTGAGATAGAAACGCAAACGTAGATCGGAGACCAAGAATAAAAGACCCCCACGAGAGCGCCGCACCGTGCTGTGCTCTGTGCTGTGCCGTGCCGTGCCGCGCTACCAACAGCTACCTACTAGAACAAAAACAGAAAACAAAATCATAGAATTATATAGAAGCGTTTAATCAGTTTCAGTTCAAATTTAAAGAGTGCCAAATGTTCATTCTAGATGGTCGGTCGGTCAGTCTATGTGGTGGCGGTGCGCGAATTTAGAACTAAACATCGGAATAGAAAAAGCTCCATAGAGAGTGTTATAACCTTTTGAAGCAATAAATCTCATTCCGGTTTCCGTTCGCAGTTTGGTTTAAGCAAGACGCCCGGCTGCAAAAAATAAAATAAAAATAAATTCAAATCTTTCTTGTAAGACTTGTTTGACCTGTTGTCCGTTGCCGGCTAAAACCTCGTCATCAGAATATCATTAAACTTGTACTCTCCATGTATTTCTTACCATCATTGCCAAAGTGAATATTCCGCCTCGCACGTCGGCGCGTCGTCGTACCTACCTACACGCTGTTTTTTTTTTTTTAAGGAGACGAAAAGAAAGTTGACCGGTTGACCTGCAGCAGCAGCAGCAGCAAGACAAGACAACATCATAATTGCAATTGGTTTTGCTGTAGCTTTACGCATTTCACACAAAAATGTATTCTCCTGGTAACTATCTCTCATTTTTGTGGCCAATTATTTTTTTTTGATATTTGAATTTAAAAAAGAATGTGATTCGATATTGGTGTTGTTCGTTTAGTTCATTTTTTTCATTCTTCTTGTTTGATATAGTTTTTTTGTACAAATTTTTCAAAAACAATTGTTCACACATATTTACTTAGCACTTTAAATTCTTTTAACCTCTTCCACCTATTCGATTTTTTTTTGTCTTATCATTGTTTTGTTTGAAAATGTACTCCTTTCACCCTGCGTTCGCCATACACTTTACACATTGATTGTCTTTTTGTATCTAGACCGATGAAGTAATACAAAAAAAATAACAAAACTTATAAGACAGTAAGTACCTGCTTTAGAAAAGTTGTCTTATTTACAGATGAGTTGTTGTTGTGGTGCAAAGCCAAAGCAACGGGTGCGTTTACTCGCGTACTTTTATTTTTTGAATTACCATTTTTGTAAAGCTCTCGCTGAATTCGACCCTTGTTTGTACGTTACTTGTTTTTTGTTTTTGTTTTTGTTTTTGTTATTTAATTTAATAGAAATAAAATGTTGTGTTTTATTTGTGTTTTTTTTTCTTTCTTCGTAACTTCAAGCACTATACGGTGTTGTTGGTGAAATGTTTCAAAGCTGACGTAACCCCCATCTAGGAGATAGGAGGACTATAATAATAATAATTGAATCTATGCAAGTAATAACCAGTCCCGTACATAGAGGGTTTTTTTCTTTCAAAATCACAAAATGTTATTTTTTCTTTCGGTAAACAAAGTGTTAAATTTATGTAGAATGTCACAGTTAATGTAATATTATTGACTGGGTTCAAGAACATTCAGATTCAGTTCAGTTCAGTTGTTAGTGTCTGATTGGTTAAATGTCAGACTCTTAACTGAACTGAACTTAGCGCTCTTGAACCCGGGGACTGACATAAGTCTCGAAACTGTAACGCTTAGTTAAGCATACCTATGACTGGGTTAGCAACTTTTAGTCTAAACAACCAAACAAAATCATGATTTGTTGTTGTTAAAAGTTTGCTAAACAGATTACACTGCAAAAAAAAATATAATTTAATGACCTTGCTTTTCGAGTAAACAAAGGGTTACCATAGTAAAGCTATAAACAAAATGCAGATGATTTCAAGATACATTTGCACAGAGTGATGCATGCATTACTTGTCTGCACAACGGTTTCGGTTAAACGAAACGTACAGTTTTGTGTTTTGTTTATAAAAAATAGGTAATTTTTTTTTTAGATAATAAAATATATTTTTAGAAATGTGGGATTAATTTTTGTTACAATTAAACTAATAATGGTATTTCGTAATATGTATTTATTTTTGAAGTGAAACTTAAGTGAGGGTTGGTGAAAATTTTTGTGTCACTTTCCCCTTTGATTTTCAAGCACTTATGTCTTCTTTACAGCCTTAAGTTTCATTATTGTTCAAATATTTTCAATTGGATTGAGATCTGAAATGTAGAGGGGTCAACTTAACACATCGAAATTATTTTTTTTTTTTTTTTTGTCGAAACACTTTGTAACCTATGAAAAAAAAAACAAATATTATTTCTAGTCATAAAAGTGTAAGCTTATTTTTAAGCTTAATATTAGTCTTTTATATTAACAAAACAATATATTTATACTCACAGTTGAGACTTTATGGCAAGGAGCAATGGCCTTTTAAAAAATTAATCTGCAATTGTCACCAAAAACTCCAGCACAAAAGAATCTAAATTA
Organism: Meliscaeva auricollis; assembly: GCA_948107695.1. Taxonomy (NCBI): domain Eukaryota; kingdom Metazoa; phylum Arthropoda; class Insecta; order Diptera; family Syrphidae; genus Meliscaeva; species Meliscaeva auricollis. Next base: position 15,532,696 of record OX403617.1, on the reverse strand, counting down.
TTTTTGAGAGCTCGAAGGTAGACTTTTGCAGTGGACTTCGATTCTAGGAAAACCATTCTACCTTTTTCATATCTAGAAAACATCTCGAGACCATCCTACCTTCAGTTTAGGGGGCATCCATAAGATGCATTTAGAGCTTTGTATCTCCTTTGCAGCTTAAACTTTGATTCGTTCGATAAAATATCAGTATTCTACATTTCTTGAACCCAAATAAGATGGTCCTGGTCGTTTTGCTCTGACTTTTTTTTAGAATGCTCTAAGTCCAGCTTTCACGAACCTTTCCCTCACCAAGCTTAGTTATTATATCAATAAATTACTTTTTCTGTAGCTCGATACAGATCGTTTTTAAAATCCATCGAAGTGTTGAACCGATTTTGTACAGCTCGAATAAACGATCTTCCCCTGGGGTCGTCTTTTTTGATCTACCGCAACCTTTATTCTTCCCAGTCTTACTGTATTTTTTTGAATTCCATGCCACAGTTTAATGAACAACATTTAATTTTCTAGAAATTTGATGATTTGTGAAATTGAGACAGAAACTTTGCACTCCGAACTGATTTTTTTCCATTTTTGTTCAATAAATTAATTTGGTTCTTTTCTGACTGCTATCGAAATCTAAATTCACAAAATGACATTTTTTGTCTGTGTCAAAATTTAATTGAAGAGCGTTGTTACAAAACTCAACAAGTATTTTTTTCATTTCTTTCATTTAAATAAGTTGTATGTGTACGACTAAATAATGACTTCGAAAAAACCCGTTTTTTCAATACACATTTTGCGTTGAGTTTTGATTTTGATCGTATTTTTCGTAAACATTTAAACTTAAAAATTAATTTACAACGAACATGTTAATTTTGTCAATATTTTTATTTCATCACCTTGTGCACCTGTTGATACCCATATCTCATTTTCGGTTTTTTTTGCGTTGGTTGAGTTTAGCAAAAACTCTCCTCAACTGTCCTAAGCTATTTATAATGAATTTAAAAACTTGTTTGATCAATCTATTTTATTTTCTTGTCAAGAAAATTTCAATACAGTTTTTGTTTATTTATTTAATTATTTTGGTACCTAATTGTGTTATTATGTATATCTGAAATCTTATGTGTTTGTAACTAGTTTTTAGCTACATATGTGAATAAATTAATCAATCAGTTTAATTATTGATTGACAATTTAATTATTATTGGCTTGCAAACATTTTTTGCATGCGGTGAGTCAAAGATTTCTAAGATCATTTTCATCCGAGTTAAAGCACAATTTCAATTTTTTGTGCAAAGACATTTTACAATTGAATACAAATTCTTTTTTTGTTTTGGAATATTTATTTTTGGGATCAACTGATTTCTATTTCAAACAAATTGAAACAAATTGTTCCAATTACCCTTCTTCCACTCAAATAACTGTCTACCAAAAAAAATTCGTGTGTATTTCAATCAAGAAAAAGGGTTTGGCAGCCTTGTAAACTGAAATACTCTATAAACGACCATATTGTGCTATTTTTGAGATACATATTTTTTGAATTTCTTTCTCATTCAGATTTTGTATTGGTGTTAGTGCTACTAAGTACTTGAAATCTCCATTTTTTTGTGAAAATATTTACATAACATTCCCACTCGCAAAATTACATACTCTAATGGATTTGACATTTATCTGAACCTTTTTTGTTGAATAAGTAAAAGAATCTTCTGGCGGATATAAGATACTTATTTTATCTCATCTCTCGAAAACCTAAAATCCAGAATTGGAAAGTGCTTGTTACTTGTTAATGCCATAAACCGTGTTCTCGTGAGCATTCAGTAAAGGAAAGCAAACAAATTTCACGAAAACCATAACCCAAGTCAATCTGGTTCTAACCTTTTCAGACTCAAATATAGAAATTCCAATTCTAAACACTTCTAGACAGTGTCATTGAACACATCTATTGTGGCAAATATAAATATTATCTGACCGAATTTTTATTTGAGGCTAATGAATACATTTGCACGGGGGGTTTCCATAGCCCCTTACGCCTCACATAGCTACGTGTCTGTAAATTATAGCCTCTATTGGATGTTTGTTTACTCATACACGCATTTGATAGTCGCATTCATCTGTAATTCATCATCATCGTCATCATCATCACTCAACCGCTTGATTTAGGTATCAGTTTAAATTATTTTTAAAATGAGTGAGGATCGATTTGGTTGCCAAAATTTGGAAGGTAGTTGTGTGATTTTAAATTAAAATTCAATTGATTACTTTTTATTTTGTAAAATCATTTAAGGCTAGTCGTCATACTCTATTCTCTATATTAATTGTGTGTCACATTAAATAATTCAAAACATGATCTAAACAAACCGAAAAAAAAAATAATCAGATAGTGCAACTTATAAATGTCAACAAATTATCTTTTGTATTTTTTTTATAAATCGATAAAATGATCCACCTGTTGTTAATTGCTGGGTATATACGTACATACATAGTATAACGACATCAGGGGAAATTGTTGTTGATACTAAACAATGGAAATCAAAGGTTGGACATTATTTAATTTAAATATATTTTAATGTTGACTATTATAATTATTTTTATTTAATGGTTTTATAGATTAATTTCAAATTCATGATGAAAGTTCATGTGGAAAGTTCACTACGATGTTGAAAGTTTTGAGTAATTTTTTTTTATATGAGATCAGAATGACATAAGTTTTTTTATTTTTTTTTTGTAAATAATGTTGTCTCACTTAAACAAATCATTAGTATTATGGGATGGTGTGTTGAAAAGAATTTAAATTAAATTTTGTGAGGTTTTTAAGATAATAGAAATACAACCAAATGTTTTAATACGCACGCTTAATTGTAGTTTAGTTCAGTGAAACCCTGCACTGTACTTTTGGGAATATAAGCCAATTTACAGGGTAGAACAAAATAGTTTCCATAATACAATCACTGAAAAGGCGTTTAAAGTTATAGTACAGTGATAAAATTTGGGATGCACGTTTCACTTGCCAGTAGAATCCAAAAGAGTTCAGCTAAATTTTACCACTGTAACATTATTTAAAACGTATTTTCAGTAAAAAAAAAAACTTACATGTTGCACTGAAACACAAGCTATGCATTAAAAGAGTCATGACTTTGCTTCATGTTATCTTGATTTTGATTCCATTCTGTTCAGTACATAATATAGCTTGCATAAATGTAATATCGGGTTGGGAACCCTAGGCTAGACACAAACACAAAATCCCCAGCACAAAATCCCTAGAAACAAAATCCCAAAAAACGAAATTCCCCAAAACAAAATCCCCAATACTATGATCCCCAAAAGCTTAATCCTTAAGCACAGATTCACTATATTTCGAGTACATGTAATTAAGAATTTATGATTGGCGCCAAATATAGTTTCTCAGATATACTCGAAATATGGTGAGTATGTGTTAAGGATTCGAGTTTTGAGAATAATTGATAGTACATTTAAATCAGCATTTGACATCACTAAAATTATTAACAGAATGAAGTGCTCAAAATGTCAAGCTGAATATTTGTTTCTCACAAACTTTTTCTTTTAAATACATCGATTCGAAAATTAAAGGGGAAAGCGCTGGGGAGGAGAATACGCCATTTTTGTTTTTTATATTCATAGCTTCAAGGAAGAATTAAATGCCAACAAAAAAACCTGTTAATAATTTTTGGAATGTACCCTGATGATGCTCCATGTTTTAGCAGCCAATGTGTAAGACATTCAATATTCATTTATATGATTTTAAATCTATGTGAATAATCACCACATTTTAACTTTTCAGCAATAGCAAAAATTATATTTACCATTCAAAATGTTCAATAAAAGAAAATGTTCCACATACGCTGTAGTGACCTTTAAAAATTTAAATTAAAAAAATCGTAAATTTTGATGTCAAGTTCTTGCATTGCCTAAATGAGGTTTTCCGAAGTTGAAGTGCAATGGCATTGAAGTTTTTTTGTATTAATTAAGACACCTACAATTATTGCGAAAGATCTTTTTCGTATGTAACCAAAAAGTTTGTTTCCAGACGGTTTGCTTGTTTCTACCCGTCCGAAATATAATAAAAATTGCAAGCAACAATTATGGAACTTGCTGGGTGAAATATATTATTAGTCTGAGGAGCTACTTTACTATTGCCACAAACGCACTTAAATAAGTACATCATTATAATAGAAAATATGACTAAAGTGAGTATGACTCCCACCGCCACAACGTATTCGTAGAATTTTATAATATGGGTGAATGTGTTTGATAAGTGTTGAAAAGTAAAAAAAATAAAACATGTACATACATTCTAGAAAACATACAAACAAAATTGCATCTAACAGAATCACTTTCCATTTAATACAATTTCTATTTTAATTTATTTGAAAATAAAAAAAAAATCGTTTATACATTTTGTATCATCGTAATCATTTGTTTAAGCCTCTGACCGTTTCTGCACTTTGACTTATATACATCACTCAAATGGCTCCGAGTTTGTTGATGTAAATTAATCAGTTAATTGGAATGTAAGAAACACATAATTAAGCTCACCATACCGCCTAATAGCTACACATGCAAAACATTGTTTATTTTGTCATCGTTTATAGCTTGCAAAATTTTATTGTTAATTGTTCTCAATTGCATGCTCTCATTACACCCTTTATTAGTTGTAAAATGTATTTAAACTAAAACATTGTATCTGTTCATTTCAGTAAGCACACACGACAGCTACCCCGATTATCCCGAGTCTGAAATGGATGATCGTGATAGCCTTTATTTTGATACGATCTCTTTGGCTGGATCCGAAGCGGCAAACAATCGACGATCACTTTCTCAGTCTCGCATGACCATCTATCATTCAGCTGTGGATTTAGCATACGATGGCACTCCCAAGCGTAATAGTCGTGGCTTGGATAAGAACGGATTAGGTAATGATATAATTCAATTCGAAACAACTAACAAACTAATAATAGAATCATTCTTATTTAGCTAACTATCGTAATTCAGCAGCGGCTGCATTAACCACTGCGATGAGCAATGGTGGAAATGGCGATGGCAGCAGCGGCGGCGGCGGACCCTACATGGATCAAAGCAACATCGCTGCCAACAATAATGGACTAAACGATGAGGTCTCTAGCCGACTTATCCCTAGTAGTTCTTGTAATAAAGATAAGAAATTGCCAATTACGTACTCCCAGTGGAAGTTTAGGGTAACGAATTTTACACAAGCAGAAGCACTTATCCAATTTCTTGTTCATTTTCTTTTTTTTTTATTTCAAAATTTTTCTTCTCGTTTGCATTTTGTTTTTGTCTTTTCCTCCATCATCTGGTTATGTTCATTTTTTTTTGTGAAAAATTTTGCTCTCAGGATTAAGTTGTTTTGATTTAAGTCATTTTTGATTTTTTTTATATATTCCCTATCTGGCAATGTTTTTTTTTTTTATTTTTATAAATGGAACACCCGCTTCTATTTTTGAAAAATTTTTGAAGCAAAATTGTCTGCTTTTCTTTTATACTTTTGGTTTAGTTTGCGCGATTGTACGCAATTGATTTTGCGTTATGCACAATTTTTTTTAAAGAAAATGATAATTTTTGTTATGTCTGTTTTTGGAGCACTTTTTTATATGTAAATATCTTTGGAAATACCCATTCTTTGGACGGATTGCTTGTGGGAACGGGTAATGGCAATTTTTGTTTTTATTTATCATTGTATGTATGTATGTATTGTATATATATTTTTAAATTGATTTTTTTTAGGATATATATTTTATTTTGCTTATAATCGAGTAAGCGCTTTGAAGTACCTAATTCCTAACGAATTAATTTGTAGTTGTTGTTTATATCAAAGTTTTAAATTAATCATTTGGTACAAATAGTTTATTTTCGTACTTATTTTTGAAGGATATAAATGCTAATTTAAAATAACTGCAATCCTTTTATAATATAATAATTACATAGTTACCTAGATTTCTTTTGTAAATGAATAAGCATTAGGCTTTTATTAGAATAGAAACAAAAAATGTATTAACTAGGAACCCAACCATGTTCGAAAATGCCAACCTAATTAACAATATTACTAAATAATACACTGAAATCGGAAACGTTAGGCAAATAGGAAGATATACTGAAAGAGACAGTCCAAAAACTCATGAGGTCAATGAGAAATTGCTTTTAACCTGTAGTTAGAGCTTAAAAACGCAACACAGAAAGTTGAAACAGTAAAGTAACCTTTTGGTTTTGTTTTACATGTACATTTTTTTAGCTGCCATCTGTTACAATTTTGCACACTGGGATAATTGATTCGGAGAAAATGAAGCTTGTGGGCGAGGATAGTGAAGATTTCGAAATGAAACGAGGAAAATGTTCAACCCTTTTTTAATGGGATTAAAAAAGTTACACCAGTAGGCGATGGCCTAATATCGTGAAGAAATTTTTAAGCTCTTTTCCTTGATTAAAAGGCCATATTTAATTGTTGTTAAAGGTACAATAAACATTCATGCATGTCATTTACATCGAGAGCAATTGTCGTTCTTACATAAGGCAACAGGGTGATTTCATTTTGTTTACTCCTAAGTTTAGAACGTGCACCCTTCTTAATATAGATGCCACTCGACTGGACAGACAGGGAACATACAAATTGTCAGGAAATGTGAGAGAAAGTCCAAAAGACTTCCAAAGAGGTCAGTGAATTTTTGTTAAACCATTCGATCGTTAAGAATTATTTTTAAAAATAAAGAAGTATTTTTAAAAATAAAAAAGTATTTTTAAAAATAAAAAAGTATTTAAAAAAAAAAGTATTTTTAAAAATAAAAAAAATATATTCACCGTAGTAGAGTATTTGGCAAAAACTGACTGACGGATTTTCTTTTAAACTTAACAATAGATAAGATATTTGTGAACCAATATTATTTGTATCAAAATTTTTTATAAAATTAACTATGCCAACAATTTTCCAGGTCTATTTGATGAAAACAACTTGTAAAGAGGATTTAGTGTCCCCCTTCCAGGTGGGAGAAGGAATTTTCTAAAAAATTTGACTTAAATTAGAAACAAAATTATTGAAATACATGATCAAATTATATGTTTTTTTAAAGCTAAAAAAACTTTATTTTATTAACATTTTAAATCAAGTTTATCCCATAAATAGTAAGAAACAAATTTTATCCGCTACAAAAGAGGATAAATACATTTTATAAAGACCTTTGATCTTGTTTACACATTGATATTATAATACTTGAGGTACAGTATTAGTACTCTTTTGAAACAAAAATTGTTTGGCTGCTATCAGTCTTTTCTATTTTCTGAAAAATGATTCAACTTGTTTATATATCCCCTTTTTAAAAGGCACTCCTAATTTATACTTAGTTTAAATATAAAAGTTAAATTAGGTTTTGAAGTTAAATTAAACACATTATTAAAACATAATTTAAATGCAGGAAACTTTGGGTCGAAAGTGAAAAAATTGAACAGTCAAGTTCCGTGTGAAGAATAAGAACTTCATAAGAAGATGGTATATTTTATAATCAAAAATTAGTCATGGTTTTCTTTCAATGTTAGCTTTAACTTATTTACATAATAAACGATTAGCCAGTTGGCAAATAGTCTCTCCTGCATGCCGGTTAAATGAAGTTTGTTATCTTTAGTCTTTACTCTGTTCTGTTCTTTTATTTTTATCTAATCAGTTTAGAATCAATAAACAATTAGTTATGTCTTAAATATCATCTTCTCAAATAAGAATATAATTTGGACTTGAAAAACCAACAAATTCAAACCAGGTTTATATTTGTTGTAATTCGTTTATGATGCAGATAAAATATTGCGAGAGTAAATTTGCAGTGATTCATTTTGTAGAGTTAAGTTCCATTATTTGTTGATTTATCAACCAGTATCTTTCCTAACTTACTCGTTGACGGTGTTGCTTTGCATACAATAAATGTATGTATAAAATAAAATTTGAAATTCAAAGATTTCACATTTATTATTCAACCACTTCTATAAGCCGCAATTCGCCAAGCCGGCCGGTTCTTCGATGCATATATAGTCTTTTAGTGCTTCAAGTATCTTCTAGTTTTATTTAAACACCAAGAATGGTAATATTATTTGTAAACTAGGTGAACAGTTGATCTTCTGAATATCAATTAAAGAGACCATACAAAATATTAACATCAGTTCGATTTGTGTTGTCTATCTTAATATTTTCATATTTGTGTTAAGTTAAATTAAAAAAAAAAAAACTGCATGCGGTTTTGTTAACCGAGTTCACTACAGTATACCACACACAAGAATTTTAAATTTATTGTTGGTGAAAAATTCTAAAAATATATTCTTTGCGGCCTTCAATGATAACTTTCTCTAACAAAAGGAAATTCTTTGAAAATACCAATTATCATCTTCTTCTAAAAAGCGACAAGGTCTATCATAACCATTCAAACAATATTGAGTGCAAATGAATTAACGATCAAGTACCTACCAAAAAATCACCTCCTACTTACAGTTAATTTAACTTTAATTTTTATTTGGACATTCGAGTGATAAACAAAATTTCTCTCATTTTTTTTTTTTGTATTAATGTGCTTCGTATGCAGAATGTATGTTATAAAAACTAAATAATAACAATAATAAAAAGAAAAAAATCCAAGATAAATTTAGTCTCTTAAACCACTAGCAGAAGCAGTGTAGCAGTGATATTCGTGTTAATATTTCTCGTATGCGTCATGAGAGTATTCTGTATCCCGTCTACAAGCTCAGTTTTCTCACTCTCAGTCATTCAGTATCGGTAGCTAGAGAAGGAGAGTGTTTAACATTAGCAAGTGATTTCTTCCGGTTGTAAATTCAATTTTTGTTTTAACTTAATCTTGGTCTTGATTCCCAAGTATGGGCAATTGTGAAGCATACATTCGAGATGCTATTGAAACTCTAAAATATCGCCCTGAACACGGACCTGTAAGTGATATTATTATTCGATTCGAACTAAAAATGATTACTTTATAAACTTTAATATACATTGACCTCGTGTTGCGATAATAATGATGATGATGAGAAACAAATATATTTGTCTTACAATTTTAAATGCATTTATATTTAGATTCATAGTGAAAATGATGTTTAGAATTTTGTTTTATAGTAAATTTTTGTTTTTTTCTTATGCCATAATTGACAGTCTGGTGATTTTTTTCGTTCGTCTAATTAAAAATTGTCTAACACAACGCTAATTAATTGAAGGCATCGAAAATGCATCATAATGCTACTTGTAATTCGTTGTTATTGTCGTGACGAATAAAAAAAAGTTTTTTTTTTCACATCAGAATTTAATCTGCAATGTTCGCTTATCAGTTTTTTTTTTAGGTCTCCTCAAATACTGTAGAGTCAACTGTTGAACTTATAATTATTTGTTTATTTGTTTTGTTTTTGTTGTCTTATATAGAAATTTAAATATATCTTGTCAACTTTTTTTTCAATTGACCATTGGTACGTGATTGGTTCATTGAAATTGAAATCAGTTATAGGAAAGCATTTTAAAATATAAACTTTGATGAGTTACATGCTATTTGTACGTACATGGCATTGTATTGTTTATATTTTTTTATAATAAATGATTACCTACCCTTTGCGTGACCTAAAGATGCCGTCCAGTATAGGAGGAAGACTAATTTTATGTTATTATTTTCTGAAGTAGGAGCGATAGGAAAATTGTTCTTACTCCATAGGATTTCCAAAGGACTTAAAACGAAATGTTAAACAAAATGTTTCAATATTTTTATTTTAGTTTTTTATATTTATCTTTTTATATGTCCCAAGTGGCGTATCCAGAAAAAAATCTCTAGATTTACGAAAATGAAATGTTTCAGTTAATCATGTACATTATGATGAAATCACCTTAGTAATAAAATGAATTTGGAGGCTTGGGTGGAGGGCTTTGAGCCCCCTGAGCCCCTCCTCTCAATACGTCATGGAGTGTCTCGTAATAAGTCAAGGAAAAGTTAAGGGGTGATTCTAGGGTATATTTTAAGAAAGAAATTGTTTTACAGTGAAAGGGTCTCTAATGTTAATATCACTTATCGATGATTTAAGAAAACTCTTACTTTGGCATCATTTTTTCCGTATTAACGGTAATTTCTCTTCATTTTGTAACTGCGTTTATAATGGTGACATATTTTTTGGCTGATCAGATAATAATTTTTAAAGGTGTTTCATTATTCCTGCCAGTGCTATTTTTTGACTTTTAGGTCAAAACGCGTAATAAACAACGTTTATTCAAAAAATTTTAAACAAGATAATTTCTCATACCAATTTTCAATTCGAAAAGAGATAATTTTTACCCCATTTGCTGGGATTTTAAATAAAAGGAACACATATTTGAAGATCAAGTCCCACAAAGAGTTATCTTTGACATCGCCGAGATTTGTAAGTGGGTAAAAAAATCTCAACTAACCCGACGGAGACAAATAACTTATGGTGAGATTTTTTGTTGGTGAAACGGGCCTCATTTTTTGACTTGCCTTTTTATTAATTTTAACAATGAAGAAGAATAAGGCTTTCAAATGATTATTTAATTTATCTGAATATGACGTTCAGTGGCGTATCCAGAAAAAAAAGTGTGGGGGATGCTTGAGTAATTTTCTCGTTTTCGAGTGAAAAAAAAATTAAATTAAAAATTGATAACAATGAATAAAAACTGTTTCTGAGCTAAGGTAGGACCATTTCGTTACTCACATGTGCTCAAAAGTAGTTTTTATTCATTGTTATTATTTTTTCTTTATACATAATTTTTTTTAACTTCGGTTATTTTCTTTTTTTACGTTAATTAACAATTTTGGTGTTTTGTATTCATTAAAATGTATGTTGCTTTGCCAAAGTAAAAATAATAAGCTAAGAAAACTACTACTTATTAACGGTTTTTTTTTCTTGTTGAATAAAATGATATCAAAGTGAGAAAACAATTTAAAAACGATTAAATTTTGTTTAATAAAAAAATGCAGGAAAACCGTTATTCGCACAGAACAAAATTCTCGACCAAATTAAAACATTTATAAATTTTTTGATTGATTGAAAGAAAAATCTTACAAATCGGACTTAGTTTAGCAAAGAAACGGCCTGTAAAAGGAAAAATAGCCATTATCATAAAAAACGTTATACGAGTAACTCAAAAACCAATCGAAAACGAGAAAATTGCCTCATAATTTTTTCGACTTAGGTATTCGTCTGCGCCGGTGACTGTGGGTTACCCTGTATGTTACTTGTGGCATAAGACTCCTATTTATTAGAAACTTCAATTGCAAGAACCAGAACGTTTGAATCTGTCGTGCATGTCCAACTTGACCTTGTTGATTTCAACTGACGTTCTCTGAAATCTCTAGTTTATACAATATTTTCAATATAAATAAAATATTTCTCACAACACTTTATTAGTATTATTCTGTTTATTTACTTATAATTAACATCTCTGTTTACACCATATTGAATAAATATGTATAAACTACTGCTTAGTGGTCAGTATTATTAATACCTGCCTATTGAATACAAAAAAAAATATTTAAATGTGACTTAATTTTTTGTTTATTTTATTTTGCAAAAAAGAACTTATTTCAATGGACGTTGAGAGCCTTAAGATTGTTTTTTTTTTGTTAATCCGCTTTTAGCAGATATAAGATCTTAAATCTCCCCACCGTGTCCCCGTCTAAAGTTCTTATATCCATAGGCTTGATGTTGTTTTTTAAAATTTCAATTCTCCATGTTCTTATCCGATATTGTTGTATAGTCCAAACAAGCATCATAATTAATGTAAACATTCCAAAAACCAAATTTATCATCTAAATGGGCAGGTTCAGGAAACTTTAGGGAATAAATATTTAGTCAATTTTCGAGTCTGTGATTGGTCAGCTGTCAAATTGTAAGTATTTTTTGACAGCTGACCAATCACAGGCCCGGAAATTGTTGCTAGTCGCTAATGTTTCCTGAACCTGCCGAATATTGTTACAAATATGCTTTTGTGCAGCTTTTGTATTGTGATGTTGCTTCTAAGCGCGTGGTTTATCAAAACATTAAATTCTATTGTATAGAAGCTTATAGCTAGTAATATTTTTTTTTGTTGCAATTATTTGTGTATGTAATGTATGCTTTGTCACTCATTTACAACAATCTTAAACTAAAATGTACTTCCTTTAACGCAGACAAGAAGGCGATTTCAGGATGGCGAACGCAGTGTTGATTTTGTATTGGCCTTCAATGGCGACGATACCAGCACAGATAATGAAATCAAAAGAAATATATTCGAAACGAATCTGGAAAAAGAAGGTCTCCAATTGGAAAGGGACAAAACGCAAAGGATACATTTTGTAAAAGTACACGCCCCCATAGAAGTCTTAAGTCGTTATAGTGAAATACTTAAAATCAAACTGCCAATGAAATGGGTAAGTTTATTCGATTTATTACCAAAAACCATTTAATTTTTAATAATTCTTATTTTATTTTTTATTTTAGCTGAAAGGGCAATCTGAAGTGACTGATCATAGTTTTCAACTGATGGAAACAATTAAAAGCCTTTTCAGTTGGTGTTGTACGTCTGTAGAATTAGATACATCTAAATTTCCGCCACGGGAACAAAGGATATTTTGTGAATTTTCTAGGAATTATCTGCATTTGTAAGTTAGCAAAATATTTTTATTACCAATATTTCGTCTTAATATACATAAATGTTGTTTTTTTGTTTAGGTTTGATTGGGAAAGACCAAATTTTTTTGATTCCACTGTTAGAAATTCTATAATTAATTTTATCCTTGAACGACAGCATTTTGTTGAAGGTGAAGAGACTCCTGATAATTTAGGCATTGAAAAACTGATAGCTGATAGAGTGTACGATGCAGCATATCCGCTCCATGATGTAAGTAGAGAAGCTATGCCGAAGACACATTTTTGTAAATAAATGTACAATTAATTTATTTAAGGACAATGATAAAGAGCTACTTTTAAATGAATGGGCAACTGTTCGGAAATGGAAAGAGTAAGTTTTGTATCTTTATTTTTCCTTGAATTACGAAAAAAAAATAAATAAATTAATTGTTTATAGTCATCAGCCTTTGGATAATGTGAGAGAATATTTTGGACCTAAAGTTGCCTTATACTATGCTTGGCTAGGATTCTACACACACATGCTTATACCAGTGAGCATAATTGGTATTTTGTGTTTTGTTTATGGATTTGCTACTTGGAGCTCAGATACTATTAGGTGAGTAAATGAAAATATTAAAATTTTATCTAAAACTAAAAAAAAAATATTCGTTTTTATTGCAGCAACGAAATATGTGCTGCCAATAAAACAACTTTAATGTGTCCCCAGTGTGATAAACGATGTGATTACTGGAAGCTACAGGATACTTGTAACTCATCGAAAATGAATTATCTGATTGATAACAATGTAACTGTGGTGTTTGCTTTTGTAATGTCAGTGTGGGGTAAGGTTATTAATATTCCATATATCTAAAAACTAAGATTTTTTTTATGATGTAATTGTTTATGTTAATTTCTTGTTAATTTGAAAAAAATTCTTGAACTCCCCGATCCAGAATGCCTACGAAAAAAACTTTGAAAAGATTTTTACTTTACCAAGTAACGAACGCTTAAAGAAGTATTCGCAAAACTAACTTATCTGTTCTATATTTAGTGCTATTCGCCTCTATGTAATTAATTCTCGACTCAGATTTGGTTTGTATTTAATAGTTGACCGAATTTCGTCCAGTCAATTCTTTTAGGGCTTCTATAAGGGGGAGGAGTTTCATAATCGAAATTCAAGTTCAAGGGTATCCATTTACAGTCCAAAGAGTAATTTAAATTGAATATTCTCCAATTTCCCACCAAGTTAAGACTGCTTGTACTGATCGTTACATCAAGTAGGTACACCCTCCTATCTTTCGGCATGTACCCATCCGAACTTTGAAAAACGAAATTAGATTTTTTACTTGTGTTACATAGTAAAATTGTTTTCAATAATAGAACCGAAACAAGAATATCCTCAAAGGAAAACTGCTTTTATTATTTTTGATCAAAGATATAAATTTTTGCATTACCCGTTAAGGTTTTTCAATAAAATTAAAATGTTCCACATACGCCATAGTGACCTAAAAACTGATCTAAACTGACTAAAATAAAAAATATGTCGCTTACCAAATAATGGCCTTTGTTATCCCAAATTTTACATATTATTAGTTACAACAATTTCGGAGCCGAATTAGGTAGATAAATTTGTAAAATTTCTTTATCAATTTTTGTTGTATTATTTTTATAGCGGTTCTTTACCTTGAGCTATGGAAGCGTTATTCTACTCGCCTAATGCACCAATGGGGATTAGTAGGATTCAGTCTAGAAATCGAACATCCACGTCCCCAATATTTGGCAAAATTACGAAGAGCGCGTTTGACAAAGCTGAAAATGATCAATAATGTTCTCGAACCGGATGTGCCTTTTTGGAGGACAAAATTTCTTTCAGACCTCACAAGTTATTCAATTATGATCCTTTTTGTAAGTTTAATATTTTAAACAATTCTATTCCCTTTAACTAAACGATTCTTTTCTTTTTTATTAGATTTGCATTTCGATAATAGCATTTTTCTCATTAATCGTTTATCGAATGGCTCAACGTGCCTCACACAGTATTCTGGGTAATGAAGACACGGCCACATACAAAATAATGGTCCTACCACTTACTGCTGGTATCATCGACCTAATTGTCATCTCATTACTCGACTATGCATATTCGTATCTTGCGATATTCTTAACGAACCTAGAATATCGTCGCACCCAAACGGAATACGACGAAAGTCTGACAATCAAAAACTATGTATTCCAATTTGTCAACTACTACACCTCACTGTTTTATATTGCCTTTTTGAAGGGCAAATTTGTGGGCTATCCAAAGAAATACAATCGAATATTTGGATTTAGACAGGAGGAGTGTGCTCCTGGTGGATGTCTGATGGAACTCTGCATGCAATTAGTCATTATTATGGTGGGCAAACAGGCTGTGAATGCAATTATTGAAATGCTCTTTCCTTATGCAATGAATGCATATAAAAAACTTCAAACCAGTTTCGGTTTGAAGCGTAGGCGTAGCGAGGAGAAACTGATTGCTTGTAATCAATGGACTGAAGATTATCATCTTATGCCATGGACGCATAGTTCGTTGTACTTTGAGTACTTGGAAATGGGTATGATAAACTGAATATCATTTTCTGATACTATGTAGCAAATTTTGTTTGATCTCTTTCAGTTCTTCAATTTGGCTTCATTACACTGTTTGGCTTGGCTTTCCCCCTTGCCCCACTTCTAGCTCTAATTAACAATGTGATAGAAATGCGTTTGGATGCATTCAAAATGTTAAAGTTCTTTAAAAGGCCAGTAGCACAAAGAGTTCAAAATATCGGCGTGTGGTACAATATAATGGCCATTATTAGTAAAATTGCTGTGGCATCAAGTGTGAGTACATTTTTTTTTTTTTGACACCAAAAATGTAATGAGTTGTTTTGGTTTATTTTATTTTACAGGCGATGATCATAGCATTTTCTACGAATTTAATACCAAAATTAGTTTATAAAGCAACAACCCATGACAATTCATTAGAGGGATATTTAAATTTCACTTTAGCACACTTTAACACCGCAGATTTTCAGGTACATTTTGGAAATTATTTAAATACTTTTAAAATCTTTTTAATCATCTGTGAATGCTTTTTTTTGAATAGATACAACCTGTAACTAGCCTTTTTGGCAATGTTACCACCTGCCGGTATTCTGAATTTAGAAATCCTCCAGACCACGTTGAAGCCTACAAGAGACCATTGATTTACTGGAGGATATTGGCAGCGAGGTTGGCTTTTATTGTTGTTTTTCAGGTATGTGCTTGAAAATTTTAACATGTAAAGGTCATTTGATGATACGAAACTTAAATATTTATTGGGTAATAATTGAAGATGCGAAGGACTTTAGTAATAGAAATATTAGTTGATGATAAGGGGCAGCTTTTAACTTTCTCATTCATATAGGTGAAACTCATCAACATCTTTATCGTTTATCTATGTACTTAAGATCATTGTGTAGTATGTATGGAAGGCATGCTGCCCTCTGTAACCCCCTCCTTAGACAAACAATATTTCGTAATTCAAAGTATGTTCCATAACAAATCAGATTTAAAGACAAAAAAGAACTTTGGGAGGTCTACGGCGCTTAGTTCAATCGAGTTTAAAGATACAAATTCGTTTCCTGAGATATGTTGATTAAAAGGTGGCACTCCCTACATCATCAATATACAATTTTTAATTGTCGAAGATGCCTAGTAATCCAAAAACACGTTTGAAGAGGTCAAATTTGAAAGGTCTACGTCGCATATATGTTTAAATACTTTTTTAAATTGAAAGGTAGCACGCTCTAGATCTCGAATATGCAAAAGTGAGATATGCTTGGGGGGCATGCTGCCTTCTCCAACTCCCGTGCTTATGGTCATTATTCGATTTAGAGTGAGTGCGAAGTTGCTTCTTTCGCTTTTCTGAGGTGCTTCATCAACAACTTATTTGTGATAAATAATACCGTGGGTGCGCTTCGCGGGTTCTCAAAAATAGATTATTAATTCTTCAATTTATTATTACAATTATTTTTTATTCCTATTATCGTTTTATTCACTTATCATATTTTTTTAATTTAACAGAATATTGTCGGAATGATTCAAGCATTAGTTGCTTGGTCAATTCCTGATGTACCCGGCAAACTACAAAAGCAAATTAAACGCGAAGACTTCCTTTTACGTGAGACCATAATTGAATATGAAAAAAAAATTGCCTCCGAATTTGCATCTAAAGCTCGTAGCCAATTACCTTCAGATAATAATACAACGCCATTATTAGATGAACGTAAGAATTCATTTGACACCGATGTACTAAGGCGACGCCACAACAATGCAAACGATGACAACAATGACGATGATCAAACAACATCGGTCTAGTTTTTTAGTTAATATGCGACAAAAGAAAAATGAAAAAAAAAAAAACTATTTAAAAATTAAATTAAATCAATTGCATTTATCTGCTTAAAATTTCTCGTTTAAGAAAAAAATAAACAATTAATCATTGAATTTTAATAAAAAAACAAAAAAATCAAGAATTAATTTTAAGTAGGTACTTAAACAAATTGTATATATAAATGTGCTCAACAAAGCTTTATACGTAGAAAATGAATTGTACAATCTCAAATGATGGATTAAGCTTTAAAGAAAAAAAATATTGTTAAAACAAAAACTATTTAATACATTTTATAGTTAAATACTCAAAAAAACTGCCTTTATTTACAGATTTGTTATAAAAAAAAAACTTTTTTCTCTTGATCACAATGTTGTGTTAAACTTGTAATGTTATAAACAATTTTTTATACATCTTATTTATAAAAAAAAAGAACAAACTGTATGACAGAACAATAACAACTTCAGTTTTACTATTAAAAAAAATCTACACACTGCGCAACGTTGAGTTAAATCAAAAGCTTAAATCAGGCAATATTCGTCCATTTTACAATGAAATACAATATTGGTTGTTTAAAATGGTAAACCATTTTTTTTTTCCTTTTGTACACAAATTAAATAAAACCACATTACATGCAGAGAGCTTTTATACAATTCAATCATCAAGGAATAAAATATTATATTTATAGAATATACAAACAAACAAAATATTTTAAATAATCAAAAATCATCATTTTCTCCCCTTGACCAGAAAGTTTGTACCTTAAATTTTAATAGAAGAGTGTGCCAACTAGTAACTGCACACAAATATGTACATTTAGTAGAAATGTAAATAACTTAATATTTTTTATTTATTTATATTCAAACAATATCAAATTAAATTTAATTTGCAAATTATATTTTATATTCACAAACAGCTTTTTTGTTGTAATCTACGGGCATACATATACATACATACATATTAGAGATAAGTTATTTACCATACAAAAAAAAAAAAGTAAATTACTAATATATTTATGTTTCAATAATAAAAGATTATTATATTTACACAAACAAATTGAAAACAAATTGAAATGCTGTATATTTATTATAAAGGAGTGGAATTTGTTATTTAATAAGATTAAGATACTATTGTATAATGAAATTAAGAAAAAAAAAGCAAAATATTTATATAGGTACGTTGAAATCTCAATATGAAATTAAAAAAAAAAAAAACATTATTTAGTTTGCACACAAATATTTTTATACTTGAAAATATTAATATGTATTATTTCTTTTTTTTTATACATACCATAACAAACAAAAACAAACAATAGAATTAGAATTTAATTGTACAGATTTAAAATTAAATAAATAACGTTACAATCAATTGTCTGAATAATTCTTTTTATATTTGAAATTTCAGAAACTACATCTTTTATAGATTAATAGCGTTTTTGTATTTTTCGGAACTAGCTGAACTCACTGATTCAGAATGTCAAAGAACCAAATTCAATTTTTTCTTAAATTCTGTCGTTCTTAAATTAACACCGAACCATGAGAGAGAGTGTAAATAGTAAAACCTTTGTTGTTTTATTTCCAGAATGAACATCGTTCACCGGCGATAAAACCGAGTGTAAATGCAACTCAAAACAGTCACCCCAATTATTATGAAATTCGAAATGAATCGTATCGTCATTTTTGACTATCTCTAAATCGTTCAAGGCTCCAGAAGGCACATCCAATTGCTCCTATCTAAGATGCATAGCCTTGATTTGAGACTGAAAAAAAAAACAAATGCGTTTTGATTCGAATTTTATAATTGGGCTTAGTGTTTTTCGTTTCGTCCGCTTTAACGAATTTACGTAAAATTCGATTCTTACATGTTGCTCATTTACTTGAAGACTGTCAAATCCCAAAAAACAAAATTTTTTTGTTAATGATGCAGAATTATTCGTTTTACCATTCTTTATATTGTAAAAAAGTTTCCAAGTAATAATCTTGTCTACCTTCCCCGTTAGAAGCGGATTTTGAACTAATTTGAAAACTTTAAACACGTTTTTTGCGAAATCGATTTTTTTTCTTCAAGTAAATAATATTTTTGGCACCCAAAAAACTAGTATACGTATGTAGTACATATGTATATCGAAAGTAAAAATGGTACATATACGACATATGCAGTGACCGTTTAACCAAAGATAATATAACTAGTATAACTAGTATAACTAGTTATATCATCTTTGGTTTAACTTTAAAACTGTTCATCATTCACTGATCTTAAAAATTGATTGACCAAGTTGTCAGTCGAAATTTCACATAAAGAGGTGCTAAGATCCCGGAGCTTATTTTTCATAGAAGAATCTTTTAATATTCTTTAACAGCATGATATGTGTGTTTCACAGAAGTTTTAAATTTTGTAAACAGTGATCAGCGATAATAAGCGTGACTACTGAGTGTTCGCACTCACCTAATAAATCTAATAATACTTTATATATCTGTTTTTGTACATGCCTCTGCTGAATGCAAAAAAAAAGCCTAAATATTTTTTTTTTTTGTTCTTATGAATGAAGAACAATAATATTTTATTATTAACTTATCTTCGTCGTCGCGTCGTGAATGTTTTATTTTAATTTGAGATATAAGGGCATAAAGGGTCAAGCAGACCACCATTAAATTTAATAATACTAATAATGAATAATAATAAAAAACTATTGATGAAAATTGTTGAAAGCAAATGCCCTTACTCATACTTTAAAAATCATATCGAATCCAATTTCTGGCTTGGCTAACATCTTAAAAAAAAATGCATCAATATTGCAATTTTAGCTTTAGCTATATCTTATAAACTAATTTTCCAAGAGAAATAATTTTAATGTCAAAAAAAGACTATGTAGCATACACATCCGGGTCAAATCCTTATTGCCTTGAGCTAAATTTATTTCTAACAAAGTAACAAAAGTTGTATCTCATGTCGTTTTCGATTGGACATCCAGAAGAGTCCGGAAGCATCCAGAAGTCTTCTGTAACTGTTTTATTGTGTCATATCTGTAATTTTTGTGCCAGAAGACTTCCGGATGCTTCCGGACTTCCAATCGACCAATCGAAAACGACATTATGTAGCATTTCTTGGTTACAAGTAATAGAAACTGCTGGATTTTGTACTGATAATAATTACGGCGGCGTAGTATTTGGGGATGTTATTGATGTAGAATAGTAGAATAGAAACTAATTAAATTTGTTTTGATTATTTGGTGCCAATCATAGATTTTAGACCAGAGATACAGATGGAGATATCATATTTCGGTGAATATCGATGAATAGTGATTTAATTTGGATGTTTATTATATTATTATTGGTTTCTAGTTTTGAAATACATAATGTATTGCTTTCTTTACCTGGTGCCTGATGGTGACTTTTACTACAAATAAGATGCACCTTTTTTGATTCCTTCTTCTAATCGTAAATAAAACTTACACGCCAAGTGTTCATGAGGGGATAGATCAGTGATATGTTTTGTTTACTTGTTGTTATCTATATTTATTGCGATATGACTTTTGGAATTTTGGCAACACATATTGTAAGAAGCTACACCAACTAAGGATACTCATCAGAAACTGCGATTACACGCAAGTCTTTAGTGATATGACAAAACAAGCCAACAAGAAATCACCCTAGGTGCTAGGCCAAATAAGACTCTTTGATGGACTTCGATCTCGAGAAGTTCATTACTTTTGTACGTGTACATAATATATTCTACAAGACACACAAAAATGTACTCAAAAGATACTCATGTCATAAAAATTTTTTACTGGAAATAAGCCAAGACAATTGATTTTTGAAGATCAAGATTTCCGCTAAAGTTTCCTTTTATACTCATTTAAATCGGTTGTAAGGGAGCTGAGCATTAGACAAAACAAAAATTAAATGCACGATTGATCGCACGAACTTGCTTAAAGCTTTTATGTTTTAACTTAGCTTGAACATTTTAGCTTTGGGTTATCTGATGTGTGTAGGTATTGAGAGATATGCACAAATAAGCAAATTTTTTTTTTTTTTTTAACGCAACCCTTTTTTTTCGAATGATTTTTATTTTTTTAAAACTTAGTTTTTAGATTTTGATATGTATCTTAAAAATGGCATACCATATTTTTTTTTGATAAATCGTTTGAAAATTTTTTAATAAAAAAAACTATTTAAAGAAAAAACGGCTCCATAGATTAAAAAAAATCTAAAAATTTATCGTTATTGAAGAAATCATATCAAATAGTTTAATCAAAATCGTTAGAGCCGTTTTCGAGAAAACTTGAATAACTTAAAAATGTTGTTTGGGAGGTAGGTACTCGTTCTAGATAAGATATTCAACAACAACAAAAAAAAACAAAGTTTCGAAATAACCCAAAGCTAAAATTTTCAAGCTAAGTTAATACAAATAACAGCTTCGTAATACATGAGCAAGTTCGTGCGATCCAGTCGTGCAATTTTTTTTGTTGACACGAAACCAATACTTGCCCTATAAAGCAAGTAAATATTGAAATAAAAACCTCAAATTTAGTGAGATTTTTTTATTCAATGTCTTGAACAATATTCCGTCTGTTCACTTTGAATCCAGAAAATTTGTGTAAATAAAAACAGTCTACTGATGTCACATACTTATTTATGTTGAAATCATGATAAACAGAAAACAAGGTATGCTCATTAGATTTTTGGCAGGTTTTCTGTGACGTCATAGTCATCTTTCTCATGGGCAGTTCGCCCGAACGTCAGGTATGGATTTGGAAAAAAATATATTTTTTTATTGAAAACAACAACAATGAAACTGAAAAAAACTCGATTGTCAGCATCGGAGATGACTACTACGTCATCAGTTTTCCAAAATGGCGACATGGCGTTCATAGTAAGCATACCTTGTTTTCTGTTTATCATGTGTTGAAATCAAATGTCAAGTGCTGGTATAGTAAGCAAACAGGTCTGTTAATTTTTTTAAAGGGCTTTTTAAAATCGCCGGTAGGTCATATGTTCCTACAATGACTGCATATACTTATTCTTATTTTGATGAAAGGGTTGACAATTTTCCATTACATTACCGGTAGATACAATAAAATGAATAGGTGCCTCTCTATAGAGGCGTTTTTGTAAAATGTAGAGTCTATCAATGTACATGTACAAGTACATGTGCTTTAAGCTTTTTGCATAGAATAATCTCCTTACATCATTATTTTCGTTTTTTTTTACAATTTGAGTGACGTACATGCGCAAAAATATGATTCATACAGAATCCAAAAAAAAATGTTAACGCACAATCACCTTCCGAACTCATGCTCATAGAACAATAAACCGGCCAAATAAAATAAACAAAAACAATCATATGTTTTTTTTTCGATGTGATGAATTTAAGCATTCAAACACCCACGCTAGAGAGAGCGAGAAGATATGTTTTCTCTTTTATATATAAACAATTATCTCATAATTCTCAGCGGTGATTTCGCGCGCACGCCTCTTGGTCATGAACAGCTGAATTTTAATAAAAGTGTTTACAAAAGAAGCTCTATTTCCAAATGTTTGTATTGGTGTTTATATTCGTGTTTATTGACTAACAGTGTCGTAGAAGTAAAATATTTAGAAACCCCCTAGCCCCTTCGGCAAAGGAAAGCTTTTTTTTAATTAGATGGTATGGGAACCTATAGCTCAACTCTTTTGACCTTATAAGTTAAAAGTTGTAACCACATTTTGAGTTGAGTTCACAAACTGAACTTAACTTTAGCTATATTTGACCTCTAAAATCTTGACCCAATTTTGTTAAGTGAACGCTTTAAGGCCCAATTTATTTATTCTCTATTTAATTTAAAGTCGCCATTATAAAAAGGAAATTTAAAAATTTGTACGAAATTTCATTAATTTTCAACCACAGCCACGCCCATTTAAAAAAAAAGTCTTCTAACCAGCAATGTAACAAACTGAGTTTTTTTCAGAAAACTTATTAATCATGCATTTTCTAGTTATCTTCCCGTTTTTGCCATGCCAAATTTTTACCTTTTTTAACGGGTTTGTTTGAAAGACTCAACAGAGGAGAAGATGATCCCATTGAGGAAGCATTCTACAGACTTCTTGAGAAGGCGTATGATAGGTGCACGAGTACGACGTTTCTTGGTGACTTTAAAGCCCAGATCAGAAAGGAGATCATTTTAAGGTTCGAAGGTCTGAGGTGCACGAGAAAACTTCAGAAAACGATATATCACTTGATTCCTACAACTCAATATCAATATTTCCAAGAGGACTTGGCGGTCTTCAGATTAGTTTACTCTTAAAACCACACTGATCATGTTGCGATCGACACTATCAGACATGCATCCAGTTTCCTAGACAGAAAATCATTGACTTAAATCATTACTTGGTATTATCTAGAGCTCGGATGAAATGATGTTAATAGACCAGGAAAAATAGGGTCTAAGGTAAAAAAAAAATTAATTCATACATTTTTTCATTGGTATCAACGCAAAATGTCATCCTTTATAGCCGGTCCAAGGCCCCCTATTGGTTTTTGGTTTTTTTTCATTGCATTTAAAGGAGGGGAGTAGTAGGGGATGTGAAGATTTATCAAGCTGAAGAGTTTATGTTAATACAATCCAGCCAAATGAGACATCTTAAAGGTATTTTTTCATGCTGGATCGAATAAGATCAACCCTAACTCGCGATATGGCCATGTTTACTTCCATATTATCGACTCATTTCAAAACTAGTATTATGCCAAAACTAGTTTTTAATTCCAATTTTATTACAAATCGGTATTATTCACAGGCGTTCTGACATTTTAAATTCGAATTCTTAAAACTAATATGGCCTTTAGAAAAATTATTGTCATTTTTTTGCAATGATGAATATATTTTCGGTGAATTGAGCAAAATATTAACGTACACCTAGTTAAAATAATGGTACAATAATAAAATTTGGCATAAAGAACCAGAAGAACCCATTCAAATGTTTTGGGTGAAAGGGTTTTTTTTTTTATAGTAGTAAAGAACTTTGTGCAACAAGTCCCAAAGTACCCTGTGAAAATAATGTTTGATTGATACAAATTCCTAAAAATTATTCGATGTTCATTAGAATCAAGATTGAAAAAGACAATTTGCGTATCATGAGTGAAAGGGTGATTTTTGCGTTTACACTGTCCTTATATTGAAAAAAATCGATAATTACCGTATGACTGTTCTGAAAACATTTCTGAAAACATCATTGTTGATATAAAATTTGATTCTTAACCTATTTTTTTGTATCAAAAAGTGGACGTGAGAAAGTAACAATTCTGAAAGAGCATCTCAAGAACTATAAAAATAAAATAAAAATAACTGGGTCACACGGGCTTCTTATATCAAGTTTTTAAAAATAAATAATTTTATAAGAAATACAAAATAAATCAAATTCATTACTAAAATGCCATAAACAACTTCTTAAACTATTTTTAGCTCCAAACAAAATATGCAATTTAATCTGATTAAGAAAAATAAATTTTTAGAAAAAAAATTTGAAAATCGTTAGAGCCGTTTTAAAAAAAAAATTATTTTTTATATATAAAAACTCTCAAAACCTAGTTTAAAAATAAAGTTGGTATGCCATTTTCAAGAAAATATTATTGCACTTCTAAAACCAAAATTTCAAAAAAAAAAAAACAATAACCCGTTTTCAAAAAAAAAATTTGAAAGATTTTTTAAAAAACCAAAGATTATAATCAAATAATTTTGATATTGTTAAGGAGCTTCCGTTAGAGCCGTTTTTGAAAAAAGTTAGCGATCTGTTTTTTTTTTTTTTTCAACTACGCTACTGGTTGTCTGTCGTCTATTCCTTATCGTAGACGAAGACGCAGACGACAACATTCAACAAAAAATCTCTTCTTATTTTTTGTTTTGAATGGAAAGTTTATTAGCAAAGCTAATCAACCATAACTTTTTAACATTATAGAGAATTTGTTTTCCTATAAAGCTCAGCTACTCACTTGTCGGTGAGTTCAGTTCAAAGAGATTTACTAACGCGGAAGTATTCTTCTCACGTATAGAACATAAACGGAAGAATATTTACTAGTTCGGTTATTTTGTGTGCTAAAATTTAAATAAAATATAAATTAAATAAAATTTAAATAAAATAAAATAAAAAAAATTAAAAAAATGTTAGTTAAACAAAAGGCTCGTTACATTCTCGACTTAAATGTCGAAGAGAGGAAAGAGTTCTTGAAATCATTTGATATTGTTCTTAGTGATTGCGATGGTAAGTATTTACTTACATAAACAAAATCAATTAACTAAACTTACATGTGTTTGGGGTCCGAAAATCGTGTTTTTTTTCATGACAGAAATAAAATAATGTGACAAACCGATTTACAAGAGTTGTTGCACTCGTTGCTCGCATGACCTATTCTATTTTTCGAAATCTATCTTGAATCATTGAGAAACTAAAATTTAAAAATAGATACAAATCGGTGACGAATTCAATTGATAGACACAAAGTATTAAATAGTGAAATGAGTTGTAGACAAGAAGGAATTTATTGAGAAATAGTTTTTTTTTCTTACAATCAATGTTAATGTCATCGTTCAGCTTCAAGGTCGAATAAATCGATTTTTTCGGCTTTGGGAAGGTCACATTTTTTGGCAGGATTTATCTCTATGTACCTATTTTGTGTTTGTAATTAAGAGAATAAAAATGTTTAATGAGTAGCACATGTATGCATTGGCTTGTTTTAGGATACAAAAAAAAAAGTGCACGAGTTTCTTTGAATTAACATCTGGTGAAATAGACGGAAAATACACGAGTTTCCTAATTTTTCTTTGACTTGTTGAATAATTAGGTGTACATGTACAGTACATGTATGTTTATATGCGGAAAGTCTCGGATGAGGATACCTTTATGAATAGTTTAATAAGTTGGATACAAAGAAGTATAATAATTAATTGATTTTTAGTACATAATAGTTTTATTTTTAGATTGACTGATAGATAAATTATTGAAAATGAATCAATGAATTTAATTTGTATTCTATTAAATCAATATGACTTCCTTCGGTTGCATGCAATGTTAAATGACTTAGGCGTGTTTGGATGGCCAGAAAAAATAACAAGGAATACACACATACATACACAGACACACCATACATTCACTTTTATTGAAATCAAATTGAAATAATATTTTCACTTTATAGTTTTTTAATTGATTGTCTCCTGAATGATTTTTTGCCATCTTTGCATTACTTCTTGGCATTAATTGGTTTTTCTATTAAGTCAATAAAAACTTTCCAACTGAGTCATTTGCTTAATAATTTTTGATGGGCGTATACTTACCAAAATTTGAAAAGGTCATCTTTAAATCAGGCCCTGAGGACCATAGTGGCCTTACTGTTTTTTTTCTATTTTTTTTAAAGACGAAAACTTGTGTTTACTTTTACAATATATGGTTCTTTTTTGAAAAGGATATTTCTAGGAACATGTAATATTGTGTAAGTGTTGAAGAATCATTATTTTTGTAACGATACATATTAGTTTTCGGCTTTATAAGAAAGTGTACAAAATCAGTCTGAAATAAACATTTAAGGATTTATTCTTTTAGTTTTGAAATCTTTAACAAACAAATTTAACAGAAAACCTTAAACTGTTTGATAATTTAGGACCAATTTGTTCACATTTATGATCATCTTTAATCAATGATAAGTTCCAGCTGTAAATCGTTCACTAAAATACATTTTTTTTTTGAGAATAATTAATCAACCGATTTTGGTTTAATTGCGCCATTTCACTAGAACCAATGAAAATGATGCTAAAAACTTAAACCGCTTTGATCAAACTAGCCTTAAGTGACATTTTTATTATGAATTATAAGCATTTGTTTTGTAAATCAAATCAATCAATGTAGATATTAAAGTCTTTTTTATATTTTTATATTTTTATAAGAAAAGAAAAAAAAAACATAAAACTCGTTACTAGAACAATTATTTTTGGAAATCGTTAGAGCAGTTTTGAATAAAAAAATATCAAAATTCTCAAACTGTTTTTATAAAGGAAATGTGAAGTAGCTAAATTGTGCTAAGCTAGATGTATATTGGCTAGATGTATATTAGTCATAGTTCTTACCAACAGTTTTAAGTCAAGTAAATTCACTGCAACTGAAGTTATAGCAATATTTTTGATCTTTGCTTAGAACAAAGAGCCGTTGATGCAAACGTGCGTTGACATATCAATTATCGGCAAGAATCCCTGTAAAGAGTAGATTATACTTCTTAGTAGTCATCAGTAATTGGTTATCTTAAAATAGTGATTTATTTATTTTCTTTCATTTGACGACTCAATATTAAAGATCAAAAAAGAACTGTATTTGATTTGGTGTTTTATGGGGAAGTAGGTCACTGTGGCGTATACGCAACTTTTTATATTAAACAACTTAAGCTGTTAGTACGATTTTTTTGTTGCATACCGAGTGATCAAACCATTTGATTGACAAATTATTCAACTTGCATCAACTCCACCGAAAAGATTCAAAAAGCTAGGAGATATGTAAATGTGGAAGCAAATTTTATCTAACTATACACTAATAAAGAAACTTAATTCGATCTACAAGAAACCCCCTCCTGCAACTGCTTTCTCTTTATAAACACTTATTAAATTTGCTTTCGACACGGACGAGGCGGTATAAAAATAAATTTGAATGTAATTGCATGATTATGTTGATAACATTTATTTAACTTGAGTGTTTGTTTACAAATTGAATAATTTAGTATACAAATAACTTGCTGCTTAAAGATTCAGATCAAAAAGAATAAAAGGGGTGCTTAGCATTTCAAGTGCACAATGATATTTACATATGTTTTGTCTGTTTATCTGTATACAGCAGCCGTGTTTTTTTTTTCAACACTAAGGGCGGAATTCATTGTTGGTACTGAAGTCGAAATTTTTCTCAAGTGTATGCTAAAGGATTTACTTGAGTGTTATCTCAGTAGCTTCCATTTTGTCTATTAATACGGATTTTGGTTGAGCAAATGCTAAGAGTTTTTTCAAATTATTAGAGTTGAGAAAAATCTCAACTTGAGGAACGAAAATAAATTCAACCCTAAGTAGTTATTCAGTTTTTTTATTTTCTTCGCAAAACAATAGCTAAGTTATCTAATTTGTTTTTGTTTTGCGAATAAAATAAAAAAAAAACTGAGTAGTAACTCAAATGGCATTTCGGGTTTGGACTTTAAAACACCAAAATATTTGACGAATTTAAATTATAAGTTTTTAATTTTCGTTATTTTATTCATTTAAGGAGTCATCTGGTTGATGGCAGGTCCTATTCCTGGAGCTGGAAACGTAATAAATCTATTCCTTAAGGCGGGTAAAAAATACAAACTCATTTCCAACAACAGTATGCGTTCCGATGATGAGTATTTGGATTTGTTGGACAAAATGGGCGTTCATGATATTGGCAACGTAACATATTTCAAATTCTTAATATTAATGAACAATTTTGAAAAATCTTTTTTGTACTTTTAATTTTTTTTTTTCAAAGAATGATATTGTTCACCCAGTGAAGACAATTACAAGATATTTACAGAAATACAAGCCTGATCAGCTGGTGTATTCCATGGGATGCGATGTATTTAATGATTATCTTCAGAAGTCTGGCATAAAAATTCAAACTTTGGTAAGTTATAAAGTCACTTTTTTTTAAATACATGAATTTATTTTTTATTTGTTTTCTTATAGGAATCTCGAAACGATTGGACTTTCCAACAACTTGCAAAATCACTGCAACCAGTTGAACCAGTTGGTGCAGTAGTTTTCGATTTGAGTCTTAATTTATCATATGCGGCATTAGTTCACGCACAACAGCATTTAAAAAATAACCCACATACAGACTTCATTGTCGGTGCCACAGACGAAAATGCTCCCGTAACAAAGGAGATAGTTGTCATTGGCCCATCTGGTTTTATTCAGCTGCTAAAAGAGAACACCGGCAAGGAACCAATAGTTTTGGGCAAACCTGGTGCCCTATTGGGGAAATTGCTGAAGGAGCAATTTGAAATAAAAGATCCAAAACGTACCATATTCTTTGGAGACGCTTTGGTGCAGGATATTAAATTTGGCATTTCATGTGGTTTCCAAACACTCTTGATGCTTTCTGGAGCAACAACAAAAGAACAAATGCTTGCTTTGCCAGAAGAATTAAAGCCAGATTATTATGCAAATAATATTGAAGATTTAAAAGAATTATTTGAACAAATGAAGTAAAGTTAAGATTTTTAAGTAAAACTTAAACTAAAACAAAACAAAAAAAAATATTCGTACAAAACCAAAGAGAAAGTATTTTTAAACAAAAAGTTGAATGTATGAAGAAGGATTAATTATGTTAATGTAGTGTGTATAATGTTAAGTGTGAATAATGTTAAGTTTAATTTAATATGTATTGAGCAAATAAAAAATGTTGCCTGTTACTAATTTGTTTTAATAAAAGAATTTTCTTTTTCTTTATGTTTTTTGTGGTTTTGTTTATAGCCTTATCACACCAACCAGATTTCGCAAAAAGATTACCAAATCTCGTTGAACTGTTCACACCTTTTGTCTCACTGCTAAAAGAGGCTATAACTGTTACACAAAAAAGACAAATAGATTTTGACGAAATCTAGATTACAAACAAGATTTTGAAAACTGAAATTGTATGGGAAATCTAGAAGATTTTGACGAGACTGCGTACTTGTGCCCGAAATATAGATTATGGTGTGAAAGCCATGCCTGTTAGCAGCAAATTGCATCACTATAGAATTATTTGACGAGGGTCTTAAACAAAAATGTTGCATTGAAATAAAATGTCAACATAAAAAGGATCATGAGAGTAATTCCATAATGTGATTTACTCTACATTTAACACTATCGTACGACTAAGGATCATTTCAAATTCAAAACAAAAATTGTAAGTACATACATTTTTGCGAAAAATAGTTTGAACTGACAAAATTAATATACACAAACTAAAATAACTTTATTTTTAAAGCATATTCAAGAAAAAGTTTTGAGTGATAGCATAAAATGAAAAAGTTACTCCTTTTTACTTGGGAAATAGGTAGTAAAAAAATAAATTGCACGACTGGATCGCACGTACTTGCTCTTATGGATAATTATGGATAGTTACTGTATATGTCTTTTTAATTAAAAATTTGCAAATGCAGTTTAAAAATAAAAAAATTAAAAAGCATAAAATTCGATTTTCAAATGACATACAGCTTCTCAAATGAATTTAACCTCAAAAGCAGTTTAAAAAAAAAAATATTATTTCTATATAAAATTTTGCAAGGAATTTTATACAAAAAAATTGGTAGGCCATTTTTATGATATCATTTATCAACATCTTAAAACGAATTTTTGAATAGTTTTCGAAAAAAAAATTTTAATTTTTTTAAAAAAATCAAAAAAAAATAATTTCCGAAATTTTTTTACTAAACATTATTACAGAAACTTAAAAGCTCTCATGTAAGAAAAATGGTTGAAATTGATTGAGCCATGAAGGAGAAAATCAGAATAAAAAAAAAATGATTCTGTGGCAGATACCGTTAATACCGGTTTTTGAAAAAAATGGTTTTCATTTAAAGACAGACCTTATTCAAAAACATAACCGTGATTTTTTTAATCAAAATCTTAGGAACCATTTTTGAGAAAAATGTGTTTTTCTAAAACCGGTATGTGACAGGTACCGTTACTTTTGGTCAAGTCTGGGGGATAGTCTCCAAAAAACGCGCCACAAACCAAGTTTAAAGTAAATCGACCTATCCGTTTAGGTCGAGATAATAATCAGACAATAGACGATGATAGAGAATGCGAAAAAGTGGGTTTCTCAATTCTGTCTGTCTGTCTGTCTGTGTATACCTCGTTCTACAGCCTAAACCGCTGAATCGATGTTCTTCTTCGAGTTTGGTGGTTAAGGATCTCTGGTTATTTCTTAGAGGGGAAATTGAATTTTTTTTATTTGCACCAAAACTAACGGTACCTGCCATTTTTGTGTTTACTTTTGATAGTAGGGTCATACTTTTGGAATAAAAGAAATGTTTGTAAAAATTCTACGAACCGTACCTCTCATAGAACCGATTTTTTTTTTTATTTTTGACTTCCTCTTAAACGACTGCACCAATTTTGATGATGAAATTATTTGATTTTGGATTTTTAAAAATCTTTAAAAAAAATTTTTTTAAGAATTTTTATATGTAAAAAATTGTTTTTTTTTTAAACGGCTCTAACGATTTTCAATTTTTTTTTTTTCTAAAAATGTATTTTTTTTAATCACATCAAATGGCATACTCAGTTTGGAGGTCAAAACTATTTAAGAAGCAGTTTGTCATTTTAGTAATGAATTTTATTTTTTTTTACTTTTCTATAAAATTATTTATTTCTTAAAGCATTATATAAGAAGCTTAAACGTCCACAGCAACTTTGACCTTAAGAGCAAGTACGTATCACCCAGTCGTGCATTTTATGTTTATACAAATGCATAACTTGATATAGAGTACCTATATCGCAAGTAAAAAAAGTACAATATGAAAATGATAACGAAATCTTTAACGAAAATTTTCGGTCTGCATTTCCTTCTGGAGTGAAGTTAAAGATTACACTGGTTGGCAAAAATAAAATTCCTTTCATCGCTTTACAGTAAAAAAAAAAAAACTCTTATTCAGGGGTATTAATATTTCTATACTGTTGAGACTTTTTAGGTCAAATATGATGTAAGGAGGGAGTTGATTAGAGGACATTTTTTATTACTACTAATTTTATTCTTCATTAGCCGTTTACCGAAAAATGTTCATGTTTCTTAAATTGTAGGTACATCACCAAACACAATAACAACATTTTAAGCAGTTATGCGATGATTTCCGGTTTCCTTCTTCAATTCGTGGTTAGCACCCCAATTTTAAAAACAAACTCATTATGCATTGAAATTGAAAAATATGATTAGGAGTCAATTGCATAGACCTTGTACATATGTACGTTAAATTTCGAATTTATTTCGAAAGTAAAGCAATTTATTCATTGCTGCTATGATCCAAATTAAAGCCATAATGCTTCTAGGTAATTGATTAATTTTAAATTAATCAAAAGCTTGTCGATGGATATAACTTCAACCTTCTTCCTGTAGGTGCCAGTAATTGTTTGTTTTTCGAATGCCCTTCCTATAATAAATATTTTCTCATTTTTGTCCATGTTTATTCTCCTTGATATAAATTACTAATTCCATTTCAATTTGAACCAAATTGACTAATTGAATTGTTTTAGTGTGTAATTAGAGATAAATGGCAAGCACTTAATTCCATCTCAATAGAAATATAATTTTTCTATTTAAGAAAATAAGAGAAAATATTTATGCGCAGCACATTCATTTTCACACCCAACAATAAATTTATTGAAATAAGTAGGGGTAGTACCTATACCTAGTTTGTAAAATTTGAGTACGTGAGATGATGAAAGATCTGAGAGATTATACCTCAAAACATATGGTATGTCTTTGTACCTATATGCATTTATTTTATATCAAAAGCTAGCTTTAACAAAATAATGAGTATTGTTTTTATTTTGTATGAATTTAAAGTTTTAGGTTGATTGGCTATTGAAAATGCTTTAAGTGACAGTTGAACTTTAAGATGTTAAGCTGTTGACATCGGATATAACATGGTTGGTATTAAAGTTGAGTATCGAAGTTTTGAACCCTTTGTTGAATATGTTATTCATGTCATGCAGCTTACACGATATTTTACGAAAAGTCAATAAAAAGGCGATAGTTCATGTATTTTCGTATGTGGAAGAGAAAATGCCATTATAATAGAGGTACAGCTCGATAAAAGCCTTAAAAACTCGAGTTTCCGATATGGGTATAGTACAGGGAATAAGTAATAGTTACTTACAAAAAAGCCTATGATCAGTCATTTGCATAACGTGCAGATCAAAGTCAATTAGTAGTCTTGGATTCCGCCATAGGACGACCTACCCTCATCGCTATACCAGTTGAGACCTTTATATTCATTAGGGTGGGTCACGCTTGTGTGGGGAAAACTAAAAGTTGTTTTATCATTTTGTAAAATTGATATTATTTTGTCTTAGGTAAAAACAAATAAAAATGAATAAAGAAAATTTAAATTAAGTGACATCTTTAGCCCGCGCATGAGCTTCAGTTCAAAGTTTGAAAGATCTAAGAAAAAAAACAGTACTTGGTTAGGTTCAAATATTTTACTAAAAAAGGCATATTTAGTAAAAACGAATCACAAAATAGTACATAAAATTCATACAAAATTAAAAGAAAAAAATTGTTTTTCGTAATTGGATAACACCAAACTCTGTATGTCTGAGGTATAAAATCGCGTATAATCTCAATTTTGGGCATAAGTTTTCTGGATGCCAGGTAGTATATAAATATCAAATTGTTTTTTATTACAAGTAAGTTGAATTTGAATTGAGCAACCTTCTTAAATCTTAAATTCAATAGAGGTATTAGAAAAATTAATACATCAAAATTTATGAGGCTAGATGTCGTCTTCCATTGCCAGTATTGCGTTGAAGTTTACTGTAACTGATTTTAAGGATTTTCTTGTGATTCTGAAAATTTATCTTCATTTTAACGTTATTTGGAACTTAAACAACTATAGATTATAAAGGGGAACAATACTGCTATTAACTAAAACCAGAGGTTGTTTATGCCTCATACTAAAAATTATGTTAAAATATAGTATCTAGATTTTTCTTAAAAATTTCAAAAATTCTTTTAACGCTAATTTTACATTATATCTATACAGATAGTATTTCAAATTTATTTTGCAGCCATAAAAGGGTGTAACAATGTTTTCAAAGGGGTATCTGAAATATTGTTCTTGTTGTACTGAAAATACAAAACTTATCATGCAAATGAACATAAGTTTGCTCAAATAAGAGATATATTCTTGGTTTTAGTGTCACTATCTTTTCAACACTTACAATGGCTTAAATAGCTATACAAAAAACATCTATGGAATGTAAGGGTCTTTATCTCTTACAATATTCAATTTAATTATTTAAGATATCTAATAATACACATGGCAACCCTTTTACGATATCATGTATTTACATAAAAAGAAGAGAGCATTTCTATTCTGTCACAATAATTATAATTTAGTTTAAGGCATATGAATATGTATATGTATTCAACTCGAAGTTTTCTCTTAAATTTAACAGAATTATCTCATGATCATTAAAACAGTTCCTATGTACATAAATTTGCTGTATAGGTTTTACCGTATCGTATCATGCTTCTTCTAAGCATCTCTTTTGTTTCTCTTGTTAGTTTTAAGTCAGTCTTAATAAAGCATCCATGAAAAGAAGTTTGACTTTTTACTTATGATTATTTTTGCACGCAGTATTTTAGTTTTGCACGTTTAATTTAGTTTTGCTTGCTTATAAATTTAATTTAATTTATATGAACGCTTACAGGAACTATTTGCCATTAAGATATACAACAAACACGAAACATCCAAGAAAATGGTCCTCTTTTTCAAAATGGCGGCCTCTCTTACCTTGGAAACTTGTAAAACCCTTTAGAAACTAATAACAGGATTGTTAAAAAGATTTCCAACAAATACCCACCATAAAAAAAAAAAAATCAGAATCATAACTTAATTGTACTGAATTATTAGAGAAGATTGTTTTTTTTTTAAATCCAGATTTCGAAAAAAGTGGTTATTTCCTTAAAGTTATATATTTTAAAGAATTGGAGATGATTTTAGGCTTAATTTTTATAGAATTTAGTATATTTGTATTCATACTCACAAAAATATAATCAAACACCAGTATTATGTTGAGACATGGTCCATGATCTTTTTTTTGAACTTTTTTTTTAACATAAAATATAGTTGCGCGGTTAAACTAAAAATAAATTAATACAATTTTACTGGCTTCGTATTGATTTATTAAGACAACATAATTTCACTATTATAACTGGATTTGAGAAAAAAAATGTAATCGACCTTCTCTTACATTCATATAGGTAGTGCCCAAAGAAACAGTTTGCACATGGGTGGTGCAGCAATGTCCTGTCAAGGCATAAAGTTCGCACGCATTTAATAAAAAAAATTATTTTAAAAATTTGAATATCTTGATTTTTTAAAAATTGGAATTCCAAAAGGTTAAACAAGGGTGAACTTAGAAAAAGATCGAAAAGCTATTTTCTTAACTCGATGCGATGATATTAAAATCGAAAGACTGTATACCCTATACATAAAAGTTACACATACATATATTTAAATACAAAGTGTGAATAATCTAGAAATCAAGATATGGATGTTCAAAAGAAAAACTCGTCAAAATAGATGCTTGAAAAATAAATTCACCAAACATCAGGATACAATTCTTTTTAAATAAATTTTATGTTGTAGAAAAAATTATTTCACAGGTGTCCGTAAAATTTGTAATTTAAGCTTTGGTTTGAGTCACTGATTTTTTAAAAACTGCGAATTTTCTGTTTTTTAATTGAGTAAAACATCAAATAGTTTTGGAGATTTCTCGTTTTTTTTAATGGCGGCTTTTCTAATACCCTTCTTTCACATTATTTACTTCGATAGAGTCAAAAATGTATCCTTCACTTCATATTAAATCTAATTGACACGCGTTCTTACTTCGCCAATTTATTATATACAAACAAGAACCATGTAAAGCTAAGAAGTAAATTCCAATGCTATAGAAACGTAGGTACTAATGAAATGGAATGTGTAAAGAGTATGACTTAATGTCACCAATTGTCTATAGAAATATCTATAGCCTACATATAGGTAGTATACAAATATATGAAAGTAAACTCATTTTTTTAAGGCACTTCTCTCTACTATAGAGAGATTGGTCGTCAACGTCAACTACACGTCCATGACGATGACGATGAAAAGTGGAAACATCATTAAAACAAATACAATCAATTGTGGTTGGTAGCGCTGCTGTGGTGTTTTATAAAGGTACGAGTTTGCGGCAAAATAAACACCCTACCTACCTACCCTATGGAAGGAACCCACTTATACTTTCTACTAACTTCTACACGGTTTATGTTTTCCTATGATGGTTAGTTTGCTTGGGGTTGGTGTCGGTTACGGGAGCTAATTAAAAATTAAAATTTAAAAAAAAAAGATACATTTCACGCGAACAAATAAAAATGCATTATTTTTCTTTGTAAGAAACGTTTACAAATAAAACTTTGTTATTTAAAATTGTTTTTTTTTTTTTTTTTTTTGAAAAGTAAAAATAATTTGAATAAAAGATTCAATGGAAGATTCAAAGGTAAGAATCTCAAAGTTCGATAGGCCATCAATATAATATGTTGGGCTCATTTCTAGAAAGTATAATTTTTAGTTTAGTGTTGTGTTACTAATACAGCGTCATGGTGATCGGGCAGACTTTTAGAGGCCTAAAAAGTGTTTTAAAAAACTTAAGTTTTAAACAAAAAGTATGTGTATGGGTTCGTTAAAAAAGAACATGTACATATGTATATTAAAAGATTATTAATGAATTGAGTGATAATTATTGTCAAAATAAAATATTAGCCAACAGATAGTGTTACAATTTGCACGCGAAAGATTAAAAAAAAAACTAATTTAAAGCAAACTAAATAAAGATGTGAATTAATTTATTTTTGTATTTTACGAACTAAAAAATAACTCGTTTTTAAAATAGAACAGACATAAACATTAGTTTTTGAACAACACAGAACTACCAATGGAATGGTCTTTAAAAAAGTGATTTTAACTCAATACAGACCCTTTCTCAAATTTTAAGTTCTGTTTATCTTCTTTTTTAGTTTTAGGTATATTTTTAATAAAGTTATTAACAGATAGAAAAATATCTCAATTTTTAGTATATATGTTTTTTTTTAATGTTTAAGGGTTAAATTTTTTGCTAAGTAAACATCAATTAATGGTAATTTTGTGAGACATCAAAATTTTAAAACCGTGTGACATATTTTTTTGTTGTATATGGGTGATTCTCAAATAATTATTGTGCTATTTCCAATCGTAAAACTGGTAAATATTATTTATCGATTTACGAAAGTTTCTTTGTGTTTACTTGTGTAAAAACAGTCTTTAAACTCATCTTTGAAATTAAGAAATTTCGTTCCCACTGTTGTGACATTTTAGATCTAAACATACTATGCTGTTATATATTTCCTATAAAGACTGATGTAGTTCACGCATAATTAGTTTTATATTTTTTCATTATAAATTTGCTTCTGACGAAGAAAATGAAGTATCTCTATTCAGTACAAAAGTTTAACTTACGCCGTTAGTAGGGTAAATTTCTAATGTTTGTCACAGTGCCGCCCATCTAACAAAAAACATTTTAATTGCTGACAAAGTAGTATGTAATTTAAAAATCGAGTCTCATATTTTGAATTCTAAACATTAATGAACTATTAAAAACGCCATACACAGTATTTAAGTAGCCATTTATAGACCAAAACTTCACATCGAAACATGTTTTTTTTTCTCAGAGTGTCAAAAGTGCCACGATTGTTCCATTTTTAACGTGCCACGGTTGTGAAATTTTCGTATTTGACGGCTCATTGCAAAACACTCTTTTGAGTTATAGATTTTTATGAATGGTTTTAAAGTTATGTAGTAAAAAATATTACCTGGAAGTACAGAGTGCCACGGTTGTGGCTTCAGTTTTTGGAACACCCCTGTTTTTCTGTACAAGTTTGTCTGTTAAACGCAGACAATTCTTTTACGGACCTGATTGGGTATGAAAACGTATGGGTGATGGATGGTAAATGATCAAACTTAACACATTAGGAGCGTCCCACAACTGAGGGCTCCGAGATTTTTTAAGTGGAACAAAAAATCTCAGCTGTCAGCTTGCTATATTTTGCGGAGATCTCTGAGACGAAAAATATTTGGATTCGATATCTCAGAGATTTTGTAGTTAGTGGGACGGCCCTATTGTATTGCAACATATTGTCTGATACAGTGGTACCAAAAGTTTAAATCCAAATTAATCCAATAATTTTTTTCCTCTTCTAATCCGGTTTCATATCGTTTTTCATTGTTATTTTCGGGAAACAAATGGGGTACGACATGCAACGGTTGTGACATTTGAGGTATATTAACAAGCCTGGACTTAAGACAGATAATTATTTAATTATAATTCATAACGTAGTCGTTTCTTGTCAAAGAAAAGCCTATACCATAGATGAAATCCCCAAAGGACACAAAAAGCATAATTATCTGAGAATCACCCGTATATTCTTTGATGGAATGGAAGTATTGAATAATTATTTTGTGTAGAAAGTCAATAAAATCAGACTAGCTTACCAGTTGAATTTGAAAATATTCTTTATGGTTAACAGGATGTTTTTTTAACGTCCAAATTAACTTTAAAACCAGTTCAGTTAGACTGCGGTTAAAAATTTGTATATATACAATAAATACAATATACATATGCCTATCGAAAAATATGAAGTTTCAAAGTCTTGACTAGTATATTCATTTTTTGTATTGGCATAATACGGTATATCATGGAGGAAAAGAGTAACTGAAGCTTCTTTGTTGAAATAAAATTACATGTACATAATTAATTTTGTGTAGCCAAAAACTTAAAAACGTTAATAAAATCAAGTTGAACATACTAGGCTGTCATAAGGTGAATTGCGTAATCGATGTCTCAACACCTCACCCCCCTCTCTCCTCATCAACCTACGAAAAAAAACATGTTCGGGATTTCGTCCCTGGTGTTGTAACACCTTGTAACATATACATACCTATCATTGCAGAGTTCTCCACTAGTACTTTATTTTTTTTTTACGGGCACAAGTCTTTATCTCGTGCCGAAAAAAGCTATCTCTATCTTTTCACAATTCTAAAGAATACCTAGCTCATTCAGAATTCTTAACTAGACCAGCATATCTTCCAAGTTTAGGTCCTGCCAGTGGTAAAGGCTTCGAAACGCATCTATGATTGCAGTACCAAAAGCTCATATCACCTTTTTCATTGGTAGCAGTCAAGAGGCAATAAAAACAATTACTGCACCGGTGAACTTGCTGCCGCAAAGAAGTTATACAGGGTGGCCGTGTCTCGTAATTTGTAATTTGTAATTTTTTTGTAATTTATTTAATTCATAAATCGCTGTACAGTGAGAATTAATTCTTATAATATTACAGGTAAGGTTATAATACAAAAAGAAAAGGAATACATTAATAAGACTATAAATCAGTTTTAATTTTAAATATAGATTTAAATTTAGTATTTTAATATTTAATGAGAAGATTCCAATGACATGAACGAAAAAATTAGAGCTAAAAACTGTTTTTGTTCAATTTTATTTCTGAGAGATAAAGGTAAATGATTCCATATTGCTACAGCATAAATGAAAAACTGGCGACGTGAAGTAACACAGCTATATGTTTTAGGTCGTATCGTCAAATTTCGCGCAGACTGCGAAAAGCAAAGGTTTTCATAAAGATACGAGGGTATCCCGTTTTTAATAATTTTGATGAGTAAAGTTAAACACTTGAATTGAAGAAAGGAACGAAAATTGCATCCGAGGATTTGTCTCGAAAAGCTTGATACGTGATCGTATTTTCGAAGATTATATACATATCTTGTTACGGAGTTAAATGCCATGTTTAATTTGCGAAACGATCCAAAACTTAAGTCAGCAAAAATTTCACAACCGAAGGTCAACACTGGTAAAATCAAAGACTTAACCAGATTCATTTTTACTTCTTTAGGTAAATAGCATCTTGAATTTGATAAACTGCGAAGGACAGAGTAAACTTTAGCAACTGTCTTATTGATGTGGTCCTCCCAAGTTAGACTATTATTAAAAATAACTCCAAGATTTTTTACCTTAGACACCATATCAATAATCTGGCCATTTAAAAATAAAAGAGGGAAATCCTGATAGTCAAGTCTCTGGGTGCTGATCGGTATGCACTTTGTTTTACTTGGATTTAACAAGAGCTGATTTTCGGTTGACCATTTAAAAACAGAAGCTAAATCTTCGTTAATTTTTTCAATAGCGTCTTCGACTAATCCCAAACGGAAGTTGAGGTATAGTTGTACGTCATCTGCATATATATGATAAGAGCAATAATTTAGAACAGAAGGAAGATCGTTTATGAATAGCGTGAAAAGCAGAGGTCCAAGTATGGAACCTTGTGGCACACCTCTCCTCAAGTTTAAGAAAACCGACAGTCTGTTATTATAAGAAATAGCCTGCGAACGATTATTTAAATAAGAAAATATAAGATTTGTAGCACCAGAAGAGAAATTGAATTGACGAGAAAGTTTTCTGCATAATTTAGTGGAATCAACCGAATCAAAAGCTTTTGAAAAATCCAGAAGAGTTAAAAGCGTAATTTTGTTTTGTTCTGAAGCCTCCCGAATATCTTCAGTAACCTTCAGTAAAGCCGTTGTACAGCTATGATTCTTTCTAAAACCAGATTGTAGTGGGTTGAGCAGATCTAAACTGTCGATGTATCTTTTTATTTGGCTGCTTGCAATGATTTCAAACACCTTAGAAATAAATGGTAAAATTGCAATCGGTCTGTATTCAACATTTTTACCTGAGGTTTTAGGTACAGGAATTATTTTTGCACGTTTCCACTCATATGGAAATATATTTGTGGAGATGATTGAGTTAAAAATATGAGTTACAAACGGAAGAATCTTAGGCAACAGAATCTTGATGAAATCAGGATGAACGTTGTCAAGGCCGACGCATTTAGATTTAACCGAAAAAGTGGCATTACCAACATCATACAAATCAACACCTGAGAAATGAAATGCGTCCTGGGATGAATTATCGTCAAATGTTTCGACAATGCTTTGGGCAAAAGGTATAGGATTCACAAACTTTTCATTCATTTTATCAATGTCGAGCTCATCTTCATTAGGGGAGGACTTTTTTCCTATTCCCAGGTCTTTAACTTTTTTCCAGAAGTTTTTAGAAGAACGGATTGAGTTAAATTGGTTAATATAGTGCAATCTTTTCGCCTGACGGATCATTACAGTTACTCTGTTTCTGGCCCTTTTGAAGTCATTTAACATATCTGAACAAGCAAACCTTTTCCACCTTCGAAAAATATTATCTCGCATATTTATAGCTTTCTTTATACTATCAGACATCCAAGGACAGTCAAAGTTTCTAACAACCTTCGTTTTTATTGGGACATACTTTTCAAAGAGGAAATTAACAAACCTATTCAATATGTTAACTTGTTCATTGGTATCTGACGTTTCAAAAATTTCAGACCAGTTGAGATTATCAAATTCAATGAATAGACTTTGAAGATTAATGTTTCGAAAATCTCTATATTGAAAAATATGTGGAACGTTATTGCTTTCAGTTCGGAAATTACAATTGTTGCGAAAATTAAATCGTGAAAAGAAAAAGCTGAAGCAGAAAGTTGGCTATAAAATTTCAATTGATTTGCTTCACTAAATAGAACAAGGTCAAGTAATGAGGGTGTAGAATTTGGCTGAAAATGAGTTGGTTCAGTAGTATTTGCAATAGAGATGTTTAAAGAGATCATAGCACCTTTAAAGTTTTTGCTGGCAGAATCGTTCATCAGATTTATATTCATATCCCCAAATAGTACTAAATATTTAGATATAAGTGAC
Source organism: Meliscaeva auricollis (assembly GCA_948107695.1). NCBI lineage: Eukaryota > Metazoa > Arthropoda > Insecta > Diptera > Syrphidae > Meliscaeva > Meliscaeva auricollis. The sequence continues at coordinate 15,491,117 of OX403617.1, read as the reverse complement.
ATCTCACTAATAATTGTTTCTACAATTTGAGGACATGCAATGTTAGGTGGCATATAAAGTGAACCAATTATGATCTTGTCTTCCCCATTTTGTATTTCAACAAACACAAATTGATAACTACTATTCTGGTCAGAACGCAACACCACACGAGATTGGATTGTATTTCGTAGATATATAGCTGATCCACCTCCTCTTCTACCAAAACGATCAGCACGGTGAAGTTTAAAACCACTCAAAGACAAATACTCATTATTAAGATTTGGATTAAACCAAGTCTCAGAGACACAAATAGCATCAATTTCACTCTTCACAAAAATCTGCCTAAACTCATCAATTTTATTAGTTAGGCTTTGAGCATTAAGATGACAAATTTTAAGACCTATTTGTTGTTTGCACAATATGTTTACCAACGAACCCAGATTTTCATTGCCATTGCTGCTATTAATCATTTTAATTTTTTTTTTTTTTTTTTTTTTTTTTTTAATAAATAAAGAAGAAAACTGAACCAAAATAGGAAAATTTTAAAAATAAACAAAATTAAAATCACAAATAAAGAAATCACTGGAATATACTCTTACAAACAAAAATAAGTGATCAATTTAAATAACAGAATAAATAAAACAAAACAACAAATAAAGAGAATGTCAAAACTAGACTGTAGAGTTATCACGATCATTCAATGATGTACCGATTGCATTTCTCAGCTCTTCTATTGAGTAAATTGGTATTGGAGAATTATGGTGTGTTGTACGTATGAACAGATTTCCTTTGAAAGTGTGAACGGATGTGATGAGTGAGCGTTGTTTTAATTTAAGAGCTTGTCTTTGTAGTTGGTAGGTTCGCTTTGTGAGGCTCTCGTTGAGATGAAAACTTTTATCAGAGTTAATACCAATGTCGCACAGTTTTAGTTCCGTGTTAGTTCTTTTGCGATGTAATGCTGATTTTCATCCTGAAGAGAGGGAATGCCGTATAAGATGACATCTGATTTAAGTTTATCTCTTTCAATTTCGTCAACAACACTCTGGAGCCGTTTTTGTTCTTGTGTGATGTCATATATTTTTTGTTCAAGTTCAAGAGTGATTGACTTTACCTTATTATTAAAAGTTTGCTCCAGAGCTGACAATTTCGATTCCATTATATTCACAAGTTCTTGTTTAGTTTCATCCCCCCACGTCTGCAACTTCTTCTCCATTTTACGCCACAGTTGTTCCGCAATGCTCGCTGAATCACTCGAAGTTGGCCTCGGAGAATCCACCTTAGGTGGCTGAATTTTCCCAGATCTTGTTGTTTCTGGCATTTTTCTTATTTTCGCGATATTAATGCAGATAACAAAAAAAATTAATTCTGGTGATAGACTTTTTGTTTTTATCAAAGATCCCGCTTTTTAAAGCTTAGAAAGTCACAACCGATGAATTAAGAACTTTGCAAAATAAACTGGGTATGTGTTTTTATATAAACTGAGAAAATGTACGGACAAATTTTGTGTGCTACTGACTACGTGTCATTTCAGATGTACTTACTCGTAATTAGTCAAGTGTGTTCAAATGAAAAAAAAATAAAATATAAAAAAATGGGCAAATTGCTCGGCAATGCCACTGTTATGGAAGTGTTCTGAACAGCAAATTTACGAAAATCCGAAGCTAAGCTACAATTTACTTAACCAAGAAATTTTGAAAGTGGTAAATCTTGGGAATGTCGCTGACCTCATGCAGGCAACGAGTATTGGAAACAACGTTACCTGCTAACCGAGCGTTTGGCCCGCCGCCATGCATCGGGAGTTCGGCGTAACATTCCCAATAAATCTACCAGAGAATTACTGGGCGAACAGGAGTGTGACGGATGCCACTGAGCAGATCTGCAAACACTGAAAAACGGTTTCTAGCGATCAATGTTCAGTTACGTGCCATCACAAACAGAAGACACACACTTCCAACGGTGTTTAAATAAAAACATTGATATATGCTTACAACTCACTGATAAAAATACAGTGAATCATAGACAGCGTTAATTTTAGGTGTAAATAGAAGACTTTTTGTTGTTTTTTTTAAATGGTTTGTGTACTAACTTACAATACTAGAGCCATCTCTTGGATAAAACATTAGTTAAGCAGAAAAATTTACCGTTTTTCGAATGGTTAAAGACTTTTGCGAAAGAGGTTTTCTGTGCACAATGCTTTTTATTTGTCTATATAAACTACCAAGCTATATAGGAATACTTTTTTTTCTGTGCCTTTTTCTTCGTATTTCGAAAATATGAAGTAAATGAGTTTATGTATGCATACCATGCAGCATAATGGATACACCCCATTTTGGAACTTCTTCGTAAATGTTTACCTAGCAACCTTGCTAGGTAAACATAAAATGATGAGAAGGGTCAAACGAAAAATGGTAAGCTGTTGAGGGTTGTAATTTGCAAAAATTGAATTCACATTTATCCTCGTTAAGAGATTTAGGGATTCAATCCATACACGTTGTCGAGCATTTTCTCGACATCAAGGAAGCATGCCAAGGTGACTTGGCGGTTGTTGAGACAGAATTTTTTAATGAAACTTCTAGAGCGGATGCAGTGTGGAATAATGTTTTTCACAACTGTGGTCCCAATGAATGATAACGGATTTTTGTGAAACAATCCAATACAAGCATTTTTTTATCAATTGGAGGGGGTCTATCTCCCTCCGTTTGGGCGGGAGCACAGTGAGACGAGCGTATGGGAAAAACGGCGAAATTAATATCTCTTGTTTTAATGACTGAAACATTATTATATTGCATGTAATCACTTATATCATTAAATATCTATGTTATAAACTTAAAAGTACATGCATAACATGCATACAATACATAACCCAGCAATAAATGCCCCGCTCAGCTTTTTTCGAAATAAAAGAGTTGAGCAGCGAATTGTTTTCTTTGGAACTCAAACTTTATTTTTTTTATCTTGCAAATATTTCTTAACCTTTATTTTTATTTTAAGTAACCAATATTATTGATTAATAAACTTCAAGTTTTATGCTATCAATGAAAAAAACATAAGCATTTAAATAAATAATAAAAAATTAATCGCTATCACTCTTTGAACCAATATTGTTCAAATCTATATCAATTGGCAATGTTACGACTTATGAATTATTACTGACTAAATATTGATCAATATCTGGGTCAACCTTATGCAAGCTTTTGGCACGTATATGTATGTATGTGGGTCTGAAGTAATTAATAAATAATTAATGAAGTCTGTCTTTGAGCTGAGGTACTCTTTTTCGTACGTTCGCTGCACTCTTCAAAACTTATGGCCTACCTTTGCTCGTCCCTAATAGACTTGGATCATTTGTCTCGCAAATTAAAGCTGAGCCATCTTTCATTAAGTAGGATGAACTCTCTGTAACTTTTGCAAGACTTCACAATTCCAAATAATTTTAATGCAGTTAGACCTAATATATATTTGAGATGACTTACCAATCACTCAAAAGTACCCCTAAAACAGTTGATTTTTTTCATTTATAGGTATGGGTCGTCCCACTGTGGGGAGGGGAAATTCCAAGAAAAAAATACTAAAAATAAATAAATACTAAAATAAATTTTTTTTTAAAAAGTTTTTAGTCTTGTGCTGTTTTTAATTCTCCAGCGCGCCTGTAATCGTCAACTTCCAGGAATCAACAACTTTGTCAATTTTGTTGCTCTGCAGATTTCTATTCTGCGATGGTAGTGTGATAGTTTCTTCAACTTTCGTCTTTAGCATTCCAACATACAGTATCTTAAAGTTTCAGCTATCGCATCGCCTTCATTGTTTATGGTAGTATCCAACAAGAACTGATGCGTCTCATTCAAATCACCGGCGCCGATAAAAAAAAATATTGATATATTTATGTTGGACCCGTTGACTGATACGGGCCAGCACAAACATCCAATATCCACTTCTAACGATGTCCTTATAAAAGCATTTATATAACCTTGCAAATTGATGAAAAAAATATAGTGAATTATAGACAGCGTTAAATATACGTCACGATAAAACTATATGTTTTTCGTCCAATGGTTTGTTTACTAACTTAGAAAGGCAGAGTCATCTCTTGGATACATATGTAAAGCAGAAAAAAAATCTAACTGTAGGTTATCTAACTGTATAGGTATACTTTTCTTTTGTGTGCCTTTTTTCCTCCTACTTCGAAAATATGTGTTTATGTATTACGTAGTACCATTTGGAGTTTCATCTACATAACCTAATGGGATAACAAATATCAAAAAATTGCGGCGTAGTAACGCCTGATTCACTTTTATTTACTCTCACAATTTACAAACACTTTTATCTATACAAACTGTTTCACTATTATTCTTTACAATTTACCAGAAATAACACTTCCAAATTACAAGTCCACAACGACTTCTTACCACTCTCAAAATTAAACCTTTGATTAAACTGTGTGGATCTCTTGCTCCGACCTTGTATTTATACTCCTCTCATTTCTTCTCGAAGGTTCTAGAGATCTCTCAATTGTCTTGAGCGACGTTGTTTTTCAAAATGGTAACCCAATCCAAAATGGGAGTCGTTGGGACTTTAAGGATATGAGTGGGGGATTGCTGCTAACAATTTTCTTCGAATTAGGTCTCTTATTTTTGTCTTATTGTTCTTAGCTATCAATTAAAATAAGTTTTATTCAAAAATTTAATAAAAGTTTTCTTTTATTTTTCAGGTAATAAATCATGAGCCAAAAAAACTAGTGAATTTAAAACACCTCTCGAAAGAAGAACGTCTAGAATTTATAAATTCATTTGATCGAGTATTTTGTGATTGCGATGGTAAATAAATTTTAAATTACTCGCACCTATTAAATTTATAAACATTGAAATTTAAAACTAGGTGTCATTTGGCAGACAACACAGGCACCAATACCTGATGCTGGCAAAGCCATAGAATATTTGCGTAGTATTGGTAAAAATGTAATTTTTGTTACAAACAATAGCATTCGTGTTATCGAAGATCAGCTTTTGAAGCTCGAACAAAACCATGTAATTGCCACAAAAGTTAGTTGATCTTTTTTTTTATGATAAATCATTCATAAAATATCTATTTTTTTTTTAAATTAAGGAACAAGTAATTCATCCTGCTCAATCTATTGCGGATTACCTTAAAGAAATTGAATTTGAGGGATTGATTTATTGTGTTGCTTCAGGTCCATTCAAAACCACTTTGAGATCCGCTGGTTTTGAAATTACAGATGGTGTAAGAATGTTTTTTAATATTTATGTATTAAGGTACAATTCATTTTTTTTTTAATGTATTGTATTCCAGCCAAACAGAATGTTAGACGAAACAATTCAAGATTTGGCATTTAATATATTTGTTAATGATCCAGTTAAAGCTGTTGTAATCGACGTTGATTTTAATCTGTCTGTAGCTAAACTTATGCGCGCACATAGATATCTCAAAAATCCAAATTGTTTGTTCTTTGGTGGAGCTGCAGATTTAATAATTTCTTTAGGAACAAGAGATATTATAGGTATGAATATTATAAATCCTTCTAAAAAATATGTTAAATTTTCCATTTTTTTTTTTTTGTATGAAAAAATAGGTCCAGGCCCATTTATCAACGTTGTTGAACAAACATCAAAACGAAAAGCTATCGTTCTTGGTAAACCAGGAGGAGCCCTAAGTGATTTTCTGAAGAAACGCTTCAATGTAACAGAACCAAAGAAGGTTCTCTTTATTGGAGACAGTTTGGGCAGTGATGTGAAATTTGGCAACATGTCAGGTTTTCAAACTTTAGCTGTGCTCACTGGTGGAACGACACGTGATGATTTATTTAGTGAACTTCCGGAAGACGAAATTCCTGATTTTTATATCGATAGTTTAGCTGATTTGAACAATTTTATATAATGATGGAAAAATAAAATAAATGAAAAAAAAAAAACCTTTCGTTTGATAATGAAAATTGATTGCAGGTAAGTGTGTACAAACTCCAACAAACTAAATAAGTTAGAGTTTAAATATTGTAGTTGAGTTGTTGAAAGTACATATATATATATATCAAAGGTGATAAAGAAATATTTATCAAAAAGTTATACAGTAGCCCTCTGTATCTCAAAATATGGAACTACACAATTTTGTACCTTTCAGAAAAGTACCTTAATAGTACCGTCAACATCCACATGTAGATTTAAGATTTATTTTGTACATGGGTTAGTTATTACAAACTATGTTACACATACATACTGTATATGCACTTAAGAGCTTTAAAACTTTAGTAGATATGTAAAATTTATGTTAAATATTCAGCCTTATTGTGAGTTTCCACGCGGAAAAACTCCATTTTCCTTTTCGCTTCTTGTGAGTTTTGGGTGAAAAACCTTTCATATTCGAACAAATCCCGAACAAACACAATTAAGGAGCAATCAAGCTCCATTTTGAGTTAAATTTGTCACTTATTACAGCGAGTCACTTCGGTAACTTATTTAGGCGAACAATAGAAGTGTGAAAAAATAGAGAAAAATTGAATTGAATTAAAGAGTTGTCCTGTACTCATCTAGAATTTATATTGCAGGAGTCACGCCTCTAGGTAAATAGATACTCTATGGTTTCCAATAAGAAGATTTGTTCGAATGTGAACGATTTTTCTACCGTTTTTTATCCCATTCATCTAACTCTAAATTATTACACGTTGCATCTTAAAACATTGAATGGCAAGACTCAATTTTTAACTTTTTCGTCAACTTGTTTTTGATAAGAGTGTTGTTTGGAACGCTCAACAGCTTTCCGTCCTATATTTAGCATATTCTTAGACTTGTTTAGCCGTTCTAAAGAAAACCTGGATTTATCCTATTAAAATAACATTGGATAATTCCGAGTCTAAGATAAAAAAGTTTAAAAACGACTATGAATACGAAGAAGTAGGAGTTATCGGTATGGGGTGTATCTGTATGTTGTATGGTATAAGTACCTAAAACCATTGAGTATATAAACTCAATGCTAAAACTCATATATTTTTGAAATGAAATGGGAGAAACAGTTAGATAACCATTCCAAAAAATTGTTTTCTGCTTAACTTATGTATCCAAGAGATGGCTCTGCCTTTTTAAGTTAGTACACAACCCATTAGAAAAATACGCGTGGTTTGCTATTTTCAAGTAAGTTTAACGCTGTCTATAATTCACTGTTTTTTTTTACAGCTATTTTTAAAGATATATAAATGCTTTTAATAGGGTTTCGTAGGAAGTAGATATCGGTTGTTTGTGGTGGCTCGTAACTGTCAACGAGTCCAACATAAACAGTTCAATAATTTTTTTTCATCGGCATCAGTTCTGGTTGGATACTACCTTTTAAATAAGAAGTACACGAATAGGTGTTGATAACTTATGCAGTGCAATCGTGTGCAGTAGTTTTTCCATAAATTTTAGAAACAATAATGTAAAAAAAAAGAAAATCTTGATATCTCAATTTTGTATAGTAAGGGAAAAATCGTTTTTGAAATTAAGTTCATAAATGATATCCTAAAAATGGCATAAGTCATTTTTTTTTTAAATCCTCTGAAAATTGTTTAATATTTATTTTCTAAAAATCTATCATTATAGAATAAATCAAATTGCATACTACGTTTTGAGTATTCAAATTCATTCAAGAAGCTTTTTAAGTCATTTGAAAATCGAACTTTATGCATTTTTTTAAATTTCGTTCTAAAACTGCATTAACAAAAGTTTTATTAAAGACGCATAGCATATTTTGTAACTTTATCTATAAGAGCAATAACGTGCGATGCAGTCGTGCATTTTATTTTATTTATAATTAAACTCAACTGGTCACTGTGGCGTATGCGTAACTTTTTGTTTCTATTGAACATTTTTAACGGCCAATTCCTTGGCAAAGTTCCAGCTTTCAAAACTCAGGTTAATGTTAAATTATAGACTAACTAAAAATTTTGTTTCGAATTTCCGCAACTTTTTTACGCATTCCAAAGTTGCATTTGCCGGAGTTTATAGAGAAGAGCTATAGTATTGAACAATATCTCTGTCTCTGATGTGACGATGAGAACTTAAAATTTAACAAAAAAAATAAAATCAACACTTTATTTTGTCCAAGTGACACAGATTTTATTGATAGCTTTACATCAGTCGAATTTTTGTTTTCTTAGAAAATATAACAAATGACACTTTTTTCACATAAGTTTTTCTTACTTACAAATTTCTATAGCATAAAATTGTACTCGTTATGATAAAATTTCTTATAATTTCGAGGTTTCAAAAAACTTAACAAAATCATACATACTATCGGCATAGTAATCAGGATGATAATCAGGATTTGTATTTTCTAGCATTTGCTCCTTACTACATCCCCCGGATAGTACAAGTAAAGTCTGCAATCCAGCTACCTTGCCAAAACCAATATCTTGTTCCAACATATCACCAATCATTATAGCACGATTTTTGTCTTGGATATCTAAACGATCAATCAGCATGTCTGCGAATTCTTTTCCTGGTTTTGCCATAATAATAGGAGTTTTACCACTTGCTTCAGCTAAAACTTTGACATATGGACCGGGACCTTATAAGAAAACCGAAATTATTCAGCAAACAAATTAAAAATATACAAAAATACAAAATTCTAACCAAGAATTTGTATGTCTTTTGTTACTGGCAAAAATGTATCAGTTGCTCCACCAATTAAAATACAATCTGGATGCCTCAAATACTGATGGGCACGAATCATCTTAACACCCGATAGATTAAAGTCAACATCAACGACTACAGCACGAACTGGTTCTTTATCAAATATGTGTCGCGCTAATGCAGAGAAGCTTTCTTCAAAGATTTTAGTGGGCTGTAATAGAAGAACAGACATGAACAGAAATTCAGGTTTAAAACATTTTATAGGGCAAAGGCAAACGCACTCCATCGATAACTCTAAAACCAGCTTTTCGGAGGGTTCCCTTAAAAACATCAGTTCCAATGCAATAAATAAGTCCATCGAAATTTATGCTTAGCAAATATTTGACAACGTTCTTCGCTGGACTAATGATATCTGACTAAAAAAAAACAAAGAAAGTTTGTCATTACTTTCATTACTTACTTTCGATAAACGGAACAAAACTGTCTTACATTATTCACTTCGAGTCCGACATCTTTAAAACTCTTTTCACAAGCCTCATCACTTCTAGCACTATTATTTGTCACGAAAAAGAGTTTTTTACCAGATTTTATTAAGCTTCTGAAGCCTTCCGCAGCACCATCAACACCAGATACAACATTCCAGACAACACCTTATAAAATGGCAATTAATCTTTGCAAAGATATTAAAACAAAAATTTAAGTGTTGTATTTTTACCATCTATGTCCGAAAGCACCAAATCAAATGATTGAATAAAGTCGATTTTTTCTTCGGAATTCAAGTCCAAAATATGGCGAGGTTTGGGCAATCGTTGTGTGCTCTAAACATAAAAATTAAAAAAATGTATTATAATTGAGCAACTCCAATCAATATAAGAGAGGAGATCCTCTGAACCACATTAAATACAAATGCATCAATTTCTTTCACATCGCGTAAACTATATCTCTGCTGTATATTTTAATTAAAGTCTTGCAGCCATTTTGCCAGCAATAAAATATCCTTGTCCATAAAGCTGGTATTTGACCAGGAAAGTTCATAATCAACTAAATATCTATTACCATTACTCTGATCTTGATCACTGCATCGAACGCAAAAACCCTGATCTCCCGAGATAATTCTAATGTAAAATATTGAGTATTGCGCAGTAATATTGAAGTGGCTGTATTGTACAATAAACTCAGTTTGCACAATGTATTGAGTGATATTAGAAAAAATCATGCCTATTATGGAATTCGCAATACTTTTCTCTCCGGGAGTCAGCATGGTTCGCAGGGTTCGCGTTCACATTTAAAGCAATTATGATTTACTGGGTGAGCTATCAATACGAGGAACTACCTTACCATTTCCATTAACACACTTCCTCATCTGCGAGTTCGACAGGAGAAAATATGGCTGAAATAAGTGCGAATCCTGCGGCAACGCATTCGTCAGATTCCATAATAGGGGATAATAATATTTAAAATTTTTTTTATTTAATAAGCAGAATAGAAATAATATTTTTGTAAGAACCATCAGTAAACAAAATTTTTTGTTTAAGAAAAACTGAAGTTCATCGCATAAAGCCCTGTCTAAGATAATACGGATAAGTCGACTAAACATATGCCCCATTATGCAAGCGAAAAAAAGCAACAAAAAATTTCTAAAAATTCTCTTAACTAAAAAAAAAAAAAAAAAAAAAAAAAAAATTGGATTGATAAATTAATTTGTACAAAAAAATTAAAATTATTTTTAAGATTTTTTTTTTGTTATAAATAAGAACTAAATCTATTGGGAAACTACGAAAAAAGATGAGAATAATTCATTTTTTCAAGCAATAGAGTGATTACAAGTACGACATGTTTAGAATCAAAAAAAATGTTAGTTTTATTCGTCTCAAAAGTTTGATCATTCATAACAGAAAAACCTTTCAGTGGATGAACTTGGAAATTGGCAGAAGTATGAAAGGTATAATAAGCTTCAATAATTAGGCCTCACATTAGTGTTATCATCAACAATTATTTAAAAGCGGTAATAAAAAATAAAATTGTATGAATGTTTTATTTCCATTCTCTTTTGCACTTCATACATGCGCAACTAAACATGCGCCGTGTAATACCAGTCTAATTAAAATAAAATGTAAAAGTAAATTTTTTTCATCAAAGTTTACCACATTTTTTTGTAGAAAATTAACTGAAGTTTTCAAATCTAGACTTAATTTTTTTGTACGACAATGGTTACTGAGCTATCAGGGTATAAAGACAAAAATATTGTTTTTCATTTGAAGAGAAATATCTGACCGACAAAAAAATCGTAGATAAAACGAACAAAAACAAAAATTAAGCTTAATAAATTTGTTAACTGAACTTTGTATTCATTTAACTGAAAAAATTGTTTACACTTTTTTTGGCATAAAAAAACAAAAACTAAAATTTAAAAATGAATTGGTCTCTAGGCATTTCGTATGGTTACGCTATAATGCAAGCACAAAAAAATAATTTGTTAAAAGATTCAAAAACTTAAAGAATACGACTAAATACGTACTAAAAAAATTAGAATCTACGTTAAGTTTATGATTCCATATTTATTTCAAGTTTGTATCATTTTTGGAGAAATAGCACAAGCACTTCAGATAAAGGTTAACAAAAAATATTTTCGTTACTACCCCCTTTAAAGTGATCATTCTAATACTCGCAAAGCAAAAAAAAAATATTCTTAGTTTTGGTCATTTTTTGGAGATTTTTCAATTTGCTTTGACAATTTGGTCGGTTGACACATATGAAGCATCAAAAAAGTGCAAGTTTATTCATTTCAGTTTAAAAGTTGACATTATGGTTAAATTTTCAGTATGCAAACATTCCTTGAGGAACGACGAACTAGTAACACTTGATGAATCTTCTTGACATTTTTAACTGTACCTAAGGCTAAAATATAAGGAGTTTAGTACGTATTTAAAAAGATTAAGATACACTAGATCCAAGCAATTAAAACCTAAACACCTGTGAAAGTGCATTAGTTTGAAAAATTATATTAGTTATTTATTGATCGCCATCCCTAATTGGAATGATTGATAGGATCTTGAACAACACTTTCACTTCTTTTTTATAAAATATGTTTATTAAATTTGTGAATTGCTTATCTGCTCTTGATAATAACGAACAAAGAACTCTGTGTATCACTTTCGTTTATCTTATCACCGATTTTTCAAATGTTTCATTTACAATATTGCAACTTCATTTCAATAACAATAATTTATTTGAAATCCTTTACTCTTTTAAAAACAATCTTGCACTCAAAAATTCTCAAATAAAATTAAAAAAAAAAAAAAGAAATTAATAATCACTACCAACCGAATGAAATCCCAAAGTAATTTGGACGAGCACAGATAAAGTAACAAACAGGAAGACAGCGATATTCATGGTTCGAATTGTTTATTTGAAATCAACAAACATTTTTCATCTAAGTCCGAAGAAAGCTCTGGATTCTGAATTCTGGACATGCGACATGCCAATAAATTCGAATCTCTTCTTATTTCCCACATAAATGGACATGATGAATGCATTAATTCATAAGCCCACGCTATGCACGGACGCCCACAGTAATTAAAAAAAAAAAAAGAATATCATACAAAAAATGATGGAGTATTTTTTGGACTTCGAAACTTGCCATTTTTACTTAGAAGAAGAAATAGATTTTATTTTTACTTTTTTTTTTTTTTTTGTTTAAATTCTGATTAATAGAAGTTAAACGATCAACAACCAAATGCCGATACGGATTTTTCGCGACTGAAACGATGAATGCCGTCAACACAAATTAAGTAAACACCTTTGCAACTGATAATGCAAACAACTGATACTCATATTTTGATGAACTTTTAAAGCTCTGTGATATAATTCTTGAGAAGGTAAATACGATCAATAAACGGAAATATGATACTGCTTTACTGCCATGCCACAGCTGATACAAAACTGATTTTAGCTATTTTGAACGAAAAGTTATTTATATTTTTTTTATTATAAGATTATTATTATGGGAAAATATTGCGACTGCAATGTGGATAGTCGAACGTGGATAGTTGAATTAATCGAACTTTAAGAGCCATGCCAGAGAACACAGTGAGAGATTTCGAAATTAATGTGGGTTAAAATTAAAAACAAAATATAGTTTTTTTTAATTGCTTGAAGAAGAACTTATCGATTTTTTTTTATTTCCCTTCAACGAAAGAATCAAAACGAATGTTCATTGTAGTCCGAAAAGGAGCTTTATTTGCTCCTCAAGAAAACTCCTAAAAGTTGCTCCTTAATTTAAAAAGATAAAATCAAGGGTCAAGGTATTGCCAACAAATATTTGAGAAACTATAGAAGAAACAATTCTATTAAATATTGTTTTTTTTGTTTTTGGTCCAACAGATTTGCAAAGTTCCACGCTGTATTTTATTTTATACAGAATCTTTAACTGTAAAGTGGGAGGAAAAGTAAGTTTTTGTTCCGTCGTTCTTTCTAATTGAAAATAATAGTTAATTGTTACAAAAATGTAATGTTATTCCTTTTGCTTAATTTTTTTTTTTTTCATTAAACGAATTTAAATGATGAATAAGCTCAAAAGCAAACACAACTTTTTATAAGAACATATAGCCACCGGTTATAATGTAGGTATAAATAAGATTATATTTGATTTTTTTTTTTACTTATTGCACATTTTCACAAGCCATAGGTATCCCATATTATAAGGTCTCTTTTACCATTACCACATTATCTTATCATTTCATCAACGTAATAGAAAATTGTCAACGGGGACTCCCCTTGGGATCGTACTTCTTTCAAGTAAAAAATATTCTAGTTTTCTTTATTTTCTAATTTTTCAAGAAGTGTATGGATAAGACCATCCTTTTTTGTTTTGTATTCGACTCATAATGAATTTTAGTTCTAGAATAATTTTATTCAAACCCCAAAATCCAGAAAACCCAAAATCAAAACAAAAAAAAAAAAACAAATCTCAAAAATCCACAATTCAGAAGACCCAGAATCGGGAAAACCCAAATTCTCGAAAACCAAAATCCAGAAAGTCAAAAATCTCGTAATTAAATTTGATAAAAATGTTCAAATTTTTAAACTTTTATCAAACAATAACAAAAAAATCATTTAATAAATAAAAATAACAACAAAACACATTTAACAAAAAAAAATCGAATAAGGAAAAATAACATATACAAAGCAGCCAATATCTAATATAAATTTAAATTCTATTGTATTCCCGTTAGAAAATTTATTTTAGAATAATCTTTCAGTTCCGACACAATTTTTTTCACCCGTTTTTCTTTGACTACTTAAGTTTTTTTTTTAAAGAATGGGAGTACCCGGAGATATTTTTTTAACTCTTACATTGATATTATTTTTAATTCAAAGTTGCTTAACATTGATTTAATGATTTTCAACTTTGAGCCAAATCATATTGATTTCATTTTGACCCAAAGTTTTTTTTGTTTTATGTTGTTTTTTCCCTTATTGTTTATATGTACAATTTGTTTACTGGTTAACATAAAATTATTTGCCCGAAATTGGAATTCCAAAAAATGAAGAATTTGCACAAATATTTTTTTATTTTATAGAATTTTTCGGGATTTCGATTTCGAGATTTTTTTCGGGATTTCGAGTTTTCTGGATTTTGGGTTTTCGGGATGTTAAATTTTCTGGATTATGGGTTCTCGAAATTTTGGTGTTTCGGGACTATGGTTTTCGGGATTTTGGGTTTTCTGTCTTTTTGGGTTTTCGGGATTTTGGTTTTCGGAATTTTGACCCCAACAATATATGGGGCAATGCTGATCTCGGAATGGGACCAGACTTACAGGTATATTAATTGTTTGTTTTGTTTTTGTCAATAAAAAAATAAACACTGATTAGGAAATGAAATATAGAACAATACAAAACGTAGAAATGTCAGTGATCTAGAAGATTAGGAAGCTCAATCCCCTCTTCGTCGCTAGAATATATTCCTTATTTGGATTTGTTTACTCCCTGTAAAGACATACAAACAAATACTCTCGTGATCAAAAGATGTTGGTCGGTAGTTTAAATATTTATTATCTTAGAAGTTTTTTTTTTATTCACTAGGATATTTATTTTTTTAGTCTACAAAAAATTTGAAAAAAGAACACTTTTTTTATGTCGCAATTGGATATACATACACAAATAAAAAAATTTATATGGTGACACTTTTGGAACTTTTTAAAAACATCACTTTTCTAGGGTTAACAATTATTAATTTTTACACAGCTTACCTTGACAAATGTAATTTTGAATAATAATTTAAAATTAATGATTTACTTCTACGAGAAACCAAACATTCTGTCCAACATCAAAATCTGAGAAAAAAATAAATTTACGATCACAAAGTGAATAAAAGAAACAATTTAGTCTTTCAAGGACAAATCATTTAAATAGGAGCAGATAGCAACATGTTGTGATTCATATATGTTTTATTATTTCAAAATCCACGCCATGGATTTTAAAAATTAAGGCATCACAATTTTCTTTTTTTGTATGTGGACTTTGTAATCATAATCGGCCCTAGCGAGGTATCCGTCGGAGCGGAAAATTCTCCTTCGAATAGCTAAAATTCTCCGATTCGGATGAAATCAGAGAATTCTCCGCTCCGACGGATACCTCGCTAGGGCCGAATATCTAAATTAAGGGGTAGTAACGTTTTTTTATGCTTGTTTTGACATTACTGCTTCTAACATTTATGGAAAAACTGCATCACACGATGGAACTGTATAATTTATCAACACCTATTTCTGTACTTCTTATTTAAATGTAGATGATCATGGGGTGAGTGGCCTTATATCAGTTCAGCAGCAACCCACAAAGGTCCCAAATCTATCATCTTCTAGATCGCATCAAATAATATGTCCGGTAACTTAAATGTTATCCCCTTTGAACAAACAAAAACAGCTTTTTACTAATCCACAGGTTTACACGGGCCAACCCAGAGCTATAATTGTGCCATCGAGCCAGGTGCTCGTGACAGCCATTCCTACCTAGCTAACTACATAGCTGGTGCTACCCTGATGCTCATTACTTTAAGTTGAAAAATCAGTTGACAACGTTTACAAAATCTGAGCATTTGAACTATAGTCAAACTTTCGTTGTTAAATGGGCTGCATCTACCCTATCACAATTTTGTTGTTAGATAAAAATCTTCAAACCTATCCCAAATTATTAGTATTAAATTATATTAAATTTCAGTAGCAGACGTCGACGAGACTTCTACGTTCTAAGCAACATTTTAAAATATGTATAAAAAAATTACATGCACTTTTACTCATTGCCACAATCAGGGTTCAGATCAAATTTACGGATGAGGTAGGTAATTTTGTAAAATATTCAAAGTCTATTACTAGAACAGATATGAATTATAAAAACAAACAGCCAACTAGCTTAGCTTTTAAGCTTCTTTATATTTAATGAAATATCATTCGATATTTTTGCTGTGCAAACCACCGTGAAACCTTCAATAAAACAAAAAAAAAGTATGGATGTAATATACAATGATGATGACCCTCATTAGTCATTTGCTTCACCTTTGCGGCTTTGAAAGAGTTATCTGATCTGCCGGTAGATTTTATTATGCTAAACTGCATTGAAGGGATACAATTTAGTTTTCAATAAGAGGGTTAACGATCTTCCAAAAATTTTATAGTGAGTCATTTCCATCTGTAAGAAATCTAATATGCTTAAATTATGTAATAAAAAAAACACAAACCAAATAAAGTTAAACTTTTTCATACAAAATCAAAATATGTCAATTCATAGAATATTTACTTCTAATGAAGCTGTCAATTTATCGGACTCATCAGAAGTCTGGAATAAAATAATTTGACCTATATTTTAGGGGAATAATACGGAAATTGGAAAATCAGATGCGGATCAATTGCAGCACACAGTGGTTGCATTAGAGTTCTACTATCACTTTAGCAGTTTAATAGGAAATTATACTTGTCTGTATTTTGATAATAAATAGCACAACTTGTTTGATAAGTTGAAACACAAACGCAACTTGAAGAAATCTACTCGTGTAAAGTCTGTTAGTCTTAATAAAGATTAAAAATGAAAAGGATTTCAGCATTCGAAAATCTAGCATGTTGTCATATTAAATAAATTTTAAGTTATTAACCTGCATAAGTGCAGTTACATTGTACATTATGTTTAATATCAAACTACTTACATTACATTACAGAAAAAACAAAATTTACATCGTTAAGTGCACTTCCGTTGAAGAAGTGTTTACAATTTAAAATGCATTGATTGCGATCAATTTCAGCCTATTTTACTCTTTTGGGACATTCCATTGTAGCGTTTATGAAATTTCAACTAAAATTCAAAGAAAATTTATATTCTAGTCTAGTAATTTAGTTTAAAAAATATTCACAAAATCTAAATTATTTTTCTGCATTATTTTTATTCAGTATATTTAAGTATATTATTTAACAGTATATTTAAGCGATGACAGCATTTTAGTTTTAATATTACTTCAACGAGCAACGCAATTTGCTGTTTTTCTGCTCAGAATTTGAGTAACACTCAAAATTTGTATCATAGTTATAATCCGGGATGCAGCTGTTTAAGTTCCTACCTCATCGACTCGAAGGGAAGAGATCATATGGTCGGACAGAAAAAATTCTAGCCCTATCCCACCAACTCAAAAAAAACAGTATATTTGGTGTTGGCCTACTTCATCGGCTCAATGGTAGATTCTTAAAGTATATGCTCTCAGCTTTCATTTGATACCCCATTTGTCTACTGGACTGGTGAATTTCTAAAATCGTTGAACGGCAAAATCGAAACCATTACAACTAATGAGCGACAAATTAACGAAATATTATGGCGTTCATAGAAATTTAATAAACTACTTTTTAAGGCGGGGGGTCACTTACTTAATGTGATGTTAGTGAAACATCTAAGAAATTTATAAAAACAATGAGCAACAAAATCGAAATTATCACAACTAAGAAGCGACATTGAATAAGAAGTACAGGAAGGGGTGTAAGCTACACCATGATACAACTTAACAACTTAGGAAAGGGTTTTCAAATGAGGACTTGACAACTTTGGATTTAATTTGTGAACACACAAATCATCGAACTGTCCGATAGCTTTTTGTTATCTGTTTGAACACACCCAAAGTGAACCCTCCTATTTAAAGAGAAGCGACACAATAGTGGCAAATTTTATCCACCTAGTTCGATCTATGACACCCATGTCGCATGTTCCTCTCACAAGACCCGTATAAGTACGTGTCCAATTTCTTAATTTTAAAAACCAACAAATATAAAAGAGTTTTATAGAAAAAACTATCGACTTTTTTGAAAAAAAAAATTTACAAATAATCCTATAAAAAGTTTTTTTCAAAAAAGTCTTTTATTTTTCTTTTTACTCTTAAATAAAATTGGACTTATGCTGTTCTTATACTCACCGATTCAATTAAATATGCGCTATTTGGATGCCAAACTTACTTTGATGCTTTGAGAGAAACATTCTTCGAGTGATTTTTGGTCCTGTGTGTATCGAAGGGGTATGGAGAAGAAGATTCATAGACGAGCTGAAAATACAGCGACTGAGATCGCACTGGCACAATATGCGACAAGAACTTTTATATGAAAAACGCATTGCGCTTTGTTGCGTTTGGTGTGGGTCTGGGTACTCTCATAATATTATGCTGTGTAAACAAATGTTGTCGTTGTCGTGTCGCACTGTCGCACTTTGGTATGGGCAAGCCTTTACCAATCGAAAACAACATAAGAGACTCACATTTAGCAGAAATGTTAATAACATTAATGTGCACTAAACCTACTCTTACCCTATTTAAATAAAATCATCAATCTATTGCCCAAGAGATGGCGTATGAAAAAATCAACAAGTAAAAACAAACCGTCACTTAAAAGTCATATTAAACGTCAAAATAATCAGCTGCAGAATATTGTTTTTATTCAACGCAAAGGTGAGTCTGGGTAGCAGGAATAACTTCATTTTTTAAAGTTTAATTCTATTAAATAAAAAATTAATATGAAACTTTAAATGATTATTGAACTGTGCGATACTGTGATTCTTTCAAAACCAAAAACAAAAAAAAACTTAATAAATTGAATGCATAACATTTTAAATTAAATAGTGTTCTTGAACTCGAACAAAAAAAAATCGATAATTTTGATTAGAAAGAAAGAAAAAAAAAATAAATTTGAGAAATGGGTGCGGAGCATTCCTCACAGACTCGTAACGACGGCGATGGTCGTGAAGCCTTCGAACACGACCGCTCGTCTTCGGCTAACTCTTCGACAAAACGGCGAGCCCCTGCCCAACGTCAAGGCTCTGCCAGCAGTAAAGGCAGTCAGCAGCAAGGATCTCCAACATTTTCTGACATAGGACGTCCTGTTTCGCCGCCACTAAGCGTCTGCTATGACTCAGACTTACCCTATGTATCTTACACAGACAGACCAATAGGTGATTCACCGAAAATCCGTAACAAAAACACCTCATCCGCCTCAGCTCTAAGAAGTGTTCATGCTAACAGTCGATACAAACAAACTGGCACCAAACCAAAGCGCCCCGCATCAACATCCAATCACAACATTGTCATCGTCAAGCCAGGTACTACCCGAGACCTTGATCTCGATCTCGATCCGGATCTAGCACGATTACGAAGTATTCCAATGTTTCTCCCCGTTATGCGAGAAACTCTTTCCCTGCCTTCCTCTCGAGAGCCAGAAATCCTCGAGCGTCTACAGTCTGTCCATTTGCAGAACATATGCCATCGCATGCAGGCACATTTGAATTTTTGTGCCACGCACGTTGCCACCGAACAAAGTCAGATTATTGAAAAAACAAAAATGGTCAATAATTCGGTTACAACGCTATTTGCAACATTTGTCGACATGCAAAAAACGTATGCCGCATATGCGGAACAATTTTCCAAAATACGCAGCATTTCGCAGCAGCTGAGTCGTTGCAATTCTTTATTAAATGAGAACATTGAGAGTTTAGAGGCAATAAACAACTTCTTGGACATTGACGATAGACTAGAACCCTTCGTATGGAAAACCGAAGACCTGACCCACAGGAAAGGAGGCAACCTAACGTAGTCTTTTCCAAAATTCATTTGAAAGTTCCGGTTTTTGTTCAAATTATGTTTCGTATGTATATTTTTAAGTAATATAATCAAAATGTTGTTTAAGATAATTTTAGATTACTCCAAGTTTTATTGTTAGTTATTTATTCAATGGAAAAAACAAAAAACAAAAAGTAAATAATAAATTTTATTCCTAGAAAAGTGCTTCATCACATTAATTTTGAATTGTTTCATTAAAAATCTGATAGTTTTGTTGAAAACTAAAAATACTTAATACAATGTCTCAAAAATTACGATGCAATAACAAAAATTGACCAGTTTCTTATCACAATTTGACCTAAACGTATTTAAATGTCAAATTCTGAGTTTGCTTAGCTTTCTGCGGTGATAAGAGATTTTTACCTCATTAGGAAACACTATGACCCATTTCATACAAAAAATAGACACACATATAATTTTGAATATTTGAAAGCTGAAACTTCTGTAAATTGTAAATTGATCGAATCTAAATAAAAATAAAATACATTCATTGTTTACAATATTTTTTAGGTTATATAGAAAAATTAAAAATTTGTATTAAAAAAGTTTTAGATCTTTTTACCACCTACAACTCTTGAAATAAACATTTTTCGACAAGAGGTCACCCACCCCCTTTCCCCCAATCTGATGGTGGCAATTTATTTTTCCCCTTTCGTATACCATTTTCCCTAATTTTTCCCAACATTAATAATTTTTTATTTTTTTTTTCAAAAAATTATTGGCACTGGTTATAAGCTTTTATATAATAGATACAATGGGTTCAAAAATTGGACTAATTTTAAGTGGTTACCCCAAAGTCTAAGAACGCTTAAAAAAAACGCATTTTCGAGACCGTCTGTCGAGGGTTTGATACCACTTAAAATGTCTGCCGTTGGTATATTTGTAATCAGTGAGTTTGTCGCGATGGTTATCAATAAATTTTAAATGGTTATGTATGGGTGATGCCCTTTTTCTTGACAACGTCCTTAAGAAAAGAAATTTGCTCCGCCTTAAACTATTTGTTTTAGATCGTTTTCAGGTTTTTTTCAACTCAGTCAAAAATTTTGAAATCATACAAAATAAGTAAGCAAACGTTTAAAATAAACAAAATAAAATATTAAATTATTTAATTTTTGTTCAAAATTATTGTGATTTTTCATTTCAAATAAATTCATTGGAATTTTATTTGTATAATTCAAATGGCCACTACAAATATCAACAAAATTGTTCGTGGTAACTTAAATTTAAAGGTATTTTTATATTTTTAAATAAAAAATCATAATTTGCTCACAATTTGAAATGCAGTCGCATTTTCAGCCCTGGATTGCAGCGAAAAATACTACCGAAATTGTGAATAGTTACGTTGAAAAATTTTACAAACAAATTCCTAATGATTTCAAAAATGGTAAAAAAAATACATACCTACCTACATTCATTATACAAATATTAATTTTTATTTTTTTGTTAAGAATCAATGAATCCCCGCCTTGGTGCCCCAATAACCGAAAATCGATTTCCATTTCGGAAAGTTGTTGCAGAAAAATTTACCATACCCATAATCAACAAAAAACCACTTTCAAAACTTCGGTCTAATGGTTACCGTTCCCCAGCGATGACAGCAAAAAATAGTTTCGTTACAACGCCGCCAAAGAAGATTCTCAAGACACCGAATTTCAAAATTTACGCTAGACGTAGATACACTTCTAGTGTGTCCAGTGGAAAATCAAGTTTTGTTCGAAGTAAAGCCAATAACAATGAAGAATATCGAAAAAAAATTTATACACCTGCTGAGGGAATTCAATTTCAGACATTTAGAGGAACTAACGCCTTGCCAAATGCAAAATATTATGATAACTCTGTTATCTCCAAATACATGGTTCCCACCAGGCGGTTCAACGAAGTGAAAAGTCAATCGAAAAGTGTAGAAATTTCGAATGCAATTTGTAACGATCTGATGTCGATTGATAATGTATTGAAGAAAAAAATTTGTATCACTAAACAAAAGCCTCCTAGCGTGGAACCACTTCAGATGCCTGAACAAAATTTGATGGAGCTGTCTTTCAACGGATGGAATCATCCAGCCATGGAGCATTATAACAAACTGACGAATGCACCTCTTGTTAAAAAGCCCAAGGACAGTCTGAATTCAGGACTTTCGTCTTTTAGGTTGATGCCTGTAAAACGGAAGTCTTACAGTGCAAAAATCACCAATTCGGGTCCACCACTAAGGAAACCTAGTACGCATGTCCAATCAATAGTTTCAAGTGATTATAAACGGCTCAATATTATACCGGGTGCAGAAACAAAGAAAGAGAATAACATACCTGAACCAATGAGTTTTGCTTTTCAGGACGGAATTAATGGCAAATTCAAAGGTATAAAGATTGATGGACAGCATTCAAAACAAAAATCGGAAGCAAAACCTTACAATCAGGTAGAACCACTTGATTTCGTATGTCTGAGTCGAGCTGAACGGAAAGAACGTGTCAGAAATCAGAAAAGACTTCAAGGCAATCTAAGGTTTTGATAATGAAAATTTTGTGTACAGACCTTTAATCCGGTCATTTTAAAATTAAAAAAAAAGATTCCTAGTGCCCCAGTTACAAAATTCAAAAATTTTTAATTTATTAATTTAAAATGTTTATTTTCAGTTCTTATATATATGTACATGAGTATGTTTCCGAAACACATTTTTTTATAGCCGATGGATTTGAGGTATTTTTTTGGACATAATGGCTACCCAGAAAATAGTGGTTGAAGATGTATCTTCAAAATATGAAAAAAAATGATCTACGGGTATACCAACCATTCATTCATGACCACGATCGACACACAAACAGCTGCTGCTTCACCATCACCAACCAACCAACAAAAAGCCTTATTTCATCTACAATGCTACCCAATACCACAAGTGCATAATTCACAATACCCAGGCGCAGAGGGTACGCGACTAAACCTTTCAATTTCCCGACACACTTATCTGTTCTTATTTCACCACACTGTTACCTACCACACTCGGAACTCCACATTGGTGCCCTTGAAAACTAGAGATTATGGCAATTGCTAAGTATATGATATGGTAATATGAATAAAACAGAACACATGTACTGACAGTAGGTTCAACTTTATAGCTTCTAGACCGCGACGTTTTTGAACAAACGCCTTGCGGAATAAGTGTGATTATGAACAGAATAGCGTTTCATTCGCTTAACTTAAGTTCGCTTTAACTACCAAAAGCATTGAAAATTTACTATCAACTTTAATGTCAACTTTTGAGAAAATTCCCCCTCCCATCTGAACGGGTAATAATAGACTCCTATCTATACTAATTTGTTTTTTTTACTTAAATAGACCTGGATAATTTTTGGCATAGTTTTTTATAATTACATTTTAACAAAAATTTTATTAAAAATATCATTTAAATCGATTTAAAAAAAAAATATTTCAAACACTTTTGTGTAAAAATTTCGTTTACGAGAAAATCAGAAAAAACAAAAACGTGTCTATGGGAGGTACCTACCGTTATTAACCGATAAACCGATTTTTTTTAAAGTACGAACTTGCCTGTTGTAGCATACAAAAAAAATTCCATCAAAATCGTTAGTCGTTTATGGCAGGTACCGGGTAATTGGTACAAAAATTCTATAAGAGCGAAAATTTTTAACCCATAACTGTTAAAGAATTTTTGAAAACGAACATATGAAAAAAAAATATTCAAATCAGCAAAATATGTCTTGTATTGATCTTCGAAAAATTACGATTGGATGTTCAGAAAAATTCAGAAGCACCCGGAACCTTCCGAAACTATTTTATATATTGGCACAACAGTTCGGACGACTCTAGAATAGAAATTCACTTCTGGATCTCGAGTCAGAAGCACCAATACATTAGGAACGTCCCACCAACTAAAAAATCTCTGAGAAATTGAATCCAATCATTTTTCGTCTCATAAATATCCGCAAAATATATAAAACTGACAGCTGAGAATTATTGTCCCATTTAAAAAATCTCGAAGCCCTAAGCGATCTCTCTTTGCGGGACGCGCCTATCAACACTTACACGCCAAACAAATTTTCTTGGTGCATGTGGCAAATGATTTTCATTTGATTATTTAACAACACAGATACAAACATTAGAATTGAGTGAAAACCCTTTTTCAATGAGTGAATCTACGAGTGAAACCCTTACCGTCGAACATGCACGCCAATGTAAACCTTACCTTAAACATGTGTTTCCACCATAATTCTTAACCCATCCTCTACTCGCCCGAACTTCTGTGTATGTGCTCAACTTTTGTTCGTCCAAAAAGATATGAGTATGACATTTCTTCTCAGCTGACTTTAATTTAATACAAAAAAAAATTCCTCAGTTCCATATTTGTGTATTTTTGTTTTTTTATTTTTTGTTGAACAAAAATATGTAAGTGAAAAAAAAAAATAAAAAAGAATTCCCATGAAAAAAAAAACATTTAAAAATCAACAAATTGTTAATTCCTAGTTATCAACCAAAAAAATTAAAGAAAACATTTAAGAATTGCAAAAATAAAATTTTTTTCAATCGTGTGGTGCTCTCGTCCCATTAAAAAAAGCAATATTAAGAAGTCATTCCAATTTATGTACAAACACAAAAATAGAACAATCAATTTTTTAATTAAATTGCGTGATCACAATTAGCTGCAGCCCACACACCGAGGAACAAACTATAATAAATTATATGACCTATTTATGTGACGCAGTAGCGGTAAATTCAAACTCAAATAGCCATTCGATATCATTCGCTTGACTAGAAACGACAACACACCATAGCCATGGACACAAAAATCGATAACGCTCTGATACAAAAGAAAATTCTACATCCTGGCAGCAAGCAATACGTTCAACTTCGTCCTGGCACAAGGGTAAGTGTAGTGTAGGCGATGTATATTTTTGTTTGTCTACTTGAAGATGCTTATGCACAGCTACTACTTGACTTTTATTCAAGGTGAAATTCCATTTCCAAACACGAAAGAGCGATGGAACTCTCCTGGATGATAGCCGCAAAATGGCCAAACCAATGGAACTGGTGCTGGGCAAAAAGTTCAAATTGGAGGTATGGGAGGTTATTGTTCAGAAAATGGCTCTCAATGAAGTCGCCAAATTTACTGTGGACAAATCTGTAAGTTTTAGGATTATCTAAGAGTTCACTGAGAGAAAAAAAAACTGTATTTTACCGTCAACAGTTAGTTTCCCAGTATCCCTTTATCTCGAAGACTCTCCGTGATGTTGGCAAGAAACAAGAAGAACGTCGACACTGCTGTGGCATGACATTACAAAACGAGGGAATTGGTTATAAGGATCTGGACGATCTTTTTACAAATCCCTCAGATCTCGAATTCATTATTGAATTGTTCTCAATCGAAATGCCTGAGGACTATGAAAAGGAACGTTGGCAAATGTCGGATGATGAAAAAATGCAAGCCACACATGACCTTCGAGAGAAGGGAAACCAATTTTATAAAGAAAAGAACTACCCAAAAGCCGAGGAATGTTATTCACAAGCCATTGGTATTCTAGAGCAGCTAATGCTCAAGTAAGAAATAAGCATAATCTGGCTTGATAAATCAGTTTAACACTTTTTTTTAAATTTACATTGCAGAGAAAAACCACACGATACAGAATGGTTTGAATTAGCTGCTCTCAAAGTGCCTCTGCTCCTCAACTATGCGCAATGTCGGCTGCTAGCTGAGGATTACTATGCGGTGATACACCACTGCACAGAAGTTTTAACTCTCGATTCACACAACGTTAAGGCATTCTTCAGACGTGGAAAGGCACACGTCGGTGCTTGGAATGTGGAAGATGCCAAAAAGGATTTCAACAGGTGTATTGAATTGGATCCATCATTGCGTGGTGCAGCAGCAAAGGAGTTGAAAGTACTTGAAGAAGCGCAGCGAAAAGTCGACACAGAGCAGAGAGTTATTATGCAGAAATTGTTTTAGCCAACTAATTCTTTGTACTATAAGGTATATCTATATATTGTAAAGCTGTGATGAACTGTTAATAAGAGTAATCCTCTTCCTATTACGCACATCCATTTGAAATAGTGATTGAATTCAGTATAACTGTGTGTGTTAATTCTTTTTTATTTCATTTATTTATATCCTATTAGTATTACTGATTAATGAGATTTAGGTACTCATTTTGTTTAGAAAACAACAGTTTCTTTTTCTCTCTTCTTGAATTATAAATTAATATTTTAACAAAATTATTATTATAAAATGTTCTTCCTGAATCCTAAGACACAATATCGTACAAAAAAAAACACTGTCCGGAGGATTTTCTTGGGAAAAAAAAAACAATAAAATAAATTTCTTTTATATTACTCTCAATAAAACAAAAAATGAAAAAAAAGTCAAGGGCATTCTCTTAATATTGTTTTCAAAGGCTTTTAGTCAATATACAAATATTTTGACGTTTCGTCCAGGTGGAGCTGACTCGGACTTATAATTGGCTTATAGTGAGACACCTTGTCAATACGCAAATTTTGTTTTGTAGTAATTTTTATTGGCCGCAATTAAGTTAGTATGCTTGTATTTGATAATCTTCGGCAGATTGGTAAAAACGCCTTTTTTTAGTCGGGGAAACGCTACATTATGTTCTGTGATAGTGAAGCTCATCACGATCATAGAGCACCTACCTAATTATTACTATTGATGCCAATACACAATATTTAACGTACTAAAGGACGCGACGCACAGTGGTTTGGTTTGTATTGGAGAGTGGAAAAAATCTGGTTTAACGTATTTTGTTGAAATTTGGCACACATATTTAAATTAGCCTTTTACATATTTGGTCAAAATTTGGTTTGGTTTTTTTTTTTTTTGGCAGGAGGTTTAAATCTTCAAAGACACTTGGCAGCAATTGGCACCAAGAATTGTGGGACTCTTACCGCACTAAAACCACATCGAAATCTGGACCAATCTATGAAACATCGACAACTGATTTTTCTTTCTCAATGTTCATCATTTTGGGGGAAGTTTAAACTTTTAATACTTTCCTTGGCTTTTAGACCATTAGCTCATGTGGCGTGGTTTTTCTTAGTCTCCGAACATTGCTTCTCGTATTTAATACCGACTCAATTTCAGAGTTTATATGACTGTGAAGTGTGTAATCGCTGACTATGTGATACAGCGTGTTTACTTACAACTTCTATAACCATTTCTATTTGTAGGTGACGATGCAAAACGCTTTTTCTTATACACCATGGTGCATTTACTATTCCACGAAGGACTTTGTTCTGGAATTTTTGGATGATTTCCATACAGGCTTTGGTACTTGTTTATAGCCATTATTTTGTTTTGTATAGATAAGATACATAGAATTTTTACCGAATAGCCAGTACCTACATTTTTCTATATTTTAAGTTTAGTTCTTCTATTTTCTTTTTGATGTGCTCTTTCCATTTTAGTTTTGCATCCAAATTCATTCCAAGGTATTTGGCCGTATTAGCATAATAGTCTAAGATCTGACCACACATTTTGGGAGTGGTTGTATGTATACCCAAAATCTGAGTATGCAGTTTTATAGGTATATGTGTACTGATTTCATATTCGAAAGTCTGGCAGGTTTATTTTTTTATTTGGAGGGTTGAAAAACGCGATAATTCCAAGTCATCTCAGAGAGACCAATCCACATCAATTGAAATCTTTAATATTGAAACTGATGTTGGGTCATTTTTCCTAAGTCTGGAGACCTCAATCGTTTAGATCTGATTTCAAGGAAGCATGCCACGGTGACTTGGTACTATCGCTATCGCCTAGCTTTTATTGTTGACGGTAGTATCATTTAAATAGGAAGTACAAGAATGGCCCATACAAAAATGAGGCATCTCGATTTTGTGTCTTTTATATGGACTTTGAAATCAAAATTTATTTGAACAAATTAAGGGGTAGCAACGTTTTTTATTTGTTTTGACATTACTGCTTCTTAAATTTATGGAAAAACTACCGCACACAATTGCACTGCATAAGTTATACAGTTATTCCTGTACTTCTTATTAAAGATAGTATCCAATCAGAACTGATGCCTCTCATTCAAATCACCAGCTCCGATGAAAAAAAAATATTAGTCTGTTTTTGTGTTGGACTCGTTGACAGTTACGAGCCACCACAAACAACTAATATCCACTTCTTACAATAACTTAATAAAAGAATTTATATAACCTAAGAAATTGATGAAAAAAATACAGTGAATTATAAACAGCGTTAATTTTACTTGTTAATGGAAAACGTAATGTTGTAACTCCTTTTATGAGAAGGATGATGGTAAGCTGTTGAGGGTTGCAATTTCAATGACAATTTTTACACAAAAAGTTCTTAGCAATTTTTAAATTATCTTACATCAAAATTTTTCAAACAAATTTTTTTAGCCTTAAAAAAAAAGTTTCAAAATATGTTTTTGAAAAATCGATTTTTCGAAAACGTAATAATATTTTTGTTTGAAATTTCGTTTTTAAATGTCCATTATATTTTATTGAAAATGGCATAACAACTTTCTCTAAAGATTTCCATTTTTTTTTCCTAAAAATTAATCATTTTAGTTGGAGGTCACATCAAACGTTATTTTAGCCGTTTTAAAAACAACAAATATTTTTATTATTAATAAAAATTTTCAGACCCTGTTTAAAAAAAAACAGGTAATTTAATTTCCAAGAAAATATTATTTTCCTAAAAATTAATCATTTTAGTTGGAGGTCACATCAAACGTTATTTTAGCCGTTTTAAAAACAACAAATATTTTTATTATTAATAAAAATTTTCAGACCCTGTTTAAAAAAAAACAGGTAATTTAATTTCCAAGAAAATATTAATGCACTTCTAAAATTAAAATTTCAAAAAAATACGGTGACCCATTGTCAAAAAATTGATTTTTCAAAAAAAAAACAAAATTGAAACATTTTTTAAAAATCCTAAAATTATTGGATCTCTATTCTAAGGTTGTTAAGGAGCTTATGTAAAAAAAAAATGATCAAAATTGGTTAAGTTGTTAAAGAGGAAGTCAAAAATGAAAAAAAGTGGTTCTATGGGAGGCACCGTTAGAAAAATGTTTACAAACATTTCTTTCATTTCAAAAGTACCCTTCTATCAAAAGTACAAAAAATTAACTTTTTCTTAATGGTTATATGTATATGGCAGGTACCGTCCTAAAAAAAAATCTAGGTTCCCCTCTAGGGAATCACCAAAGCTCCTAAGCCCCTAATTTTGAAGATAATAGCTTCAGCGGTTGAGTATTTCATCTATTTGATAAGATAGTAGATACACTCTGTCACAGACACGAGAAAAGGACAGCAACCCATTGTAGTTTGTAAGTTTAACTTACAATGCAATTTAAGTAGTTTCGCGGTTACTTTTGTGTAGTGTGTCCCTTCCCTATCCCTACTCGTTTTTTGGTTAA
Source organism: Meliscaeva auricollis (assembly GCA_948107695.1). Classification (NCBI taxonomy): domain Eukaryota; kingdom Metazoa; phylum Arthropoda; class Insecta; order Diptera; family Syrphidae; genus Meliscaeva; species Meliscaeva auricollis. The sequence goes on along the minus strand of OX403617.1, from coordinate 15,461,979 downwards.
GCTTTAGACTGTAGCTCGAGGCGTAAACAGACATACAGACAGAATTTAAGACAAACTTTTTGTGCATTCTCTAACATCGTAATGACATATCTGATTATTATCTCGGGTTCGATTTGTTTACGAATCCTAAACTTGCCCTAGTACCCTCTATATCGCAAGTAGAAATAAATACAAAGTACAAATAAGAAAAGTTTAATTACAAACTAGTTGATGCAAAAAAAGAAGAGAGAAACAAACCGCACATGAAGTTCATGTCAATTTTATTTGACGACGAAGGTGAAAAACTCCCACTCATAAATACAATTATTCTTTTTTTTTTCTTTACTGCTAAAGTTAATTCAAAATAAGTACGATCGATATGGACAAATACAACAAAAACAAAGAAGTAGAAACAAAAACTCATCATTCTATAATTCTTTTTCAAAAAATTGTATATTTGTTTATAAATAAATGAAAACTTAAATTATAATGTGAATATTTATTAAAAAAGGGTACCACTCAGAAGTCGTTTTATCCATTATACCGAGCGATCATCGACGACATGCTAACCAATGCAAACAAGTTGCTGGCCAACAGTCAAACCTCACGCTGTAGATAAAACGATATACCTCGTCATCGCAGGTAATTGTACTTAGAATTTCTTCAAAAGTAAAAGAAGACTCACTACAGAAATGATCCTGTGAAGTATAGTCTTAACTTTACCGTTACAAATCACTTCCATAACTAAATATTTCTGCAATAACCAACTGTAAACTGTAAAGAATGAATCAAATATTTTGTCAATACGTCACTATCACTACACTACCAACCATATACATAACATAACATACCTACCTTCCTCCCTAAACAATAATTTTATTTTGTGGATATTAGGTATCTATTTACCCTGGGTGGTAGGTGCCTTTGTTGAGCATATATTATTTCTCATTGTTCCATTAATTCTTAATTTAATATCTCGCTAGATGTTGGTTTTTGATTTTTTTTCCTATTTACAATTCAGTCATATTAAATTAAGTTATTTCTTAGAAGATAATTAATTTCAATTTTAAATTCAATTAATGCTGATAAAGCTTTTTCATCTCTCGGAAAAAGATTAAACAAATGAAGTCCTTTGTAAAGAAGGTTATTTTGTGTTTGTGCACTTCTTCGTTTACAGTATTTAATAGTATTCCTAAATCCTGACTATCAAACAGTGATATACATATGTATGTAGGTATGTCACATAGAATTACAATTTGTAAAACGGAATCCAATCGATTACATTCGTTCAGACAAATCGAAATATAGTTATGCTGCCTTGAAAATCTCACAAATGTTGATACCCATCAGCCACAAATGCTTCGTTGACAAGTGCATCAAATATTCGTGTTGTAGAAAATATTATTTTTAAGAGTCGGTAAACATCGATCAAATCTTTGTGTATTATAAAGGGTACAACAACATCTAACTGATCAGCTCAAAGGGAAACGCATTTTGGAGTTAAGGTCACTTGAACTTTAAAATTGAATTTATAAAAAAACTAGGTAGAAAGGTATTTGCTGTTTTTTTTTTTAGGGCTAAAAGCTGAAGTGAACCAAGTCACAAAAAGTGAATTCGGAGATATCACGAGTTAAAGTTAATACTTACGCTACCATTGAATCTTATGGTGAATGTTTTTTTCGAAAAAACGACAATTTGAAACGAAACACTTTTTAACCAAACTAATGACAGACCTTAAATAGAGTTAAGCCTTGCGCAGATTTTGGAACTACATTTGGATTTTTTTTTTACTTGGTCGGTTACAGATGTGAGACCTCTATTTAAGGTTTGCTCAAAATTGAGCTGAACATAGTTTTTAACGTCCACTGTTAAGTGAAACTAAAGTTTATACAAATTTCATTTGATTTTGCTGCATTTTACAAAATTTTCAAAAAGTGACTTTTTCCCGTGACCCTTTTTCTGCTACCTTTTGAACACTGATGATTGTGCTTTTATACGTTATATTTTTAGAGTGAACTTAAATATTTAGGCAATAACATAGGTAGGGTAGGTACCTACCTACTGTGCACGAAAGAATTTTTTGGGAGCATATTTGCCAATTTTGAAGAGCTGTATTTTAAGACCAAAGCTGCGGTTGCAATTAATTGTAATTGTAGAACGTAAATGTGGTCTACTTTACTTAATGTCTGATAGCTTTTTCCATAAAATGCCTATTTTATAAAAACTGAAAAAAAGTAAGAATATTCGCGGTTTTAGATGGTTTGTATAGTACCTAACTCTACATTTGAGTTCAAAAATGCATGAGACCTACTACTCCAGTGTCGAGTTAATTAAATCATGTCAAGGAGTAGAAAGAGGAGACTGCTTCTCGCATTAATAAATTAAGAGTAAATACATCGAAGTTCTATAATATTAGGTACTTCATTTTTGGGTTGTATAATTGAACATGTTTAAGAAATGATTTTTTTTTTCTTGGATGCTTGTGATTTTTTACTAAGGAAAAAGGATGGGAAACACAAAAAATGTGTCTTCGTCTTGCAATTCTATCTATGTGTATAGGGAGAACGTAGCACTTTACTTTGTTAGGCAGGGGAAAACCTATGTAGGTGTTACTGTTACTGTTGATGAGTTTATTACGACCGTGATCAAGGATCAAGACCATCATGTTGTACCTATGTACATAATCACCAAATATTTGCATACTTAGGTATAATTATGTTCCTGCATATGGATTAGGTATTCTATTTTCTGTATTTATTTTTGTAAATGGCAACTTCTCCATACCTACTCCTTAATCAATCATTGGCCTAACAAGGTAGATATGCATGGACTTACCTGAAAAAGATTAATGAAGTAATACTAATTGGAGAAGAATAATTTCACTTTTAATTTACTGAAATCATGCAATCGCTTTGTACTTAAAATTAAAATCATCAACAATAATTAAATAAATTAAATTGCAGACTACAAACACAAAACAAACCAAATTTGAACAAATTCAGACACAAACAAAAGAAACAAACCGTTTTTTTTTTTTTTGCTTTTGCCTATTATTAGTTATGCCAAAATACTTTTATTTAAAGTACTAAAAACGATATTACTTGAACTAACTTATGCCCAGGACACACTAGTGTTGGGTTTCGTACAGAAAACTTTAAGTACAAAAGTAGTAGCCTGTTTCGACTGGATCCCAAATGCCATAAATTATCTCATTTCGTTTGACAGCTCATTTTCTATTTTCTATATCTGACTCTTCTTTGTATCTGGAATGCTGTTTGTTTTTTTCTCATATATTATTATATTGGGTTATTTTTCGAGTTAATTTCGTGAAAATGAGGTGGAAATTATCTCATTTCGAGTTGAGAATCTGTATGGGAAATTATCTCATTTGGAAGCTCAATAAATTAGCAAATTTTATCAAAATCATTTAATTTTTGCTTTAGTCAAAACAGGCTATTATAAAAGGCCTTCCCAAATCAGTGTTACACTGTCGCGTGACTAAGTGACAAGGGTTTTCATATGAAAAGCACTTTGCACTTTGTCGCGCTAGGTGTGGGTATTCTCATAGTGACGCTTTGTAAATCATTTGCTGTTATTTTTTTCAAAGTGTTATTATTTTCAAAATACAGGAACAAAGAGCAAATAAAGGCTTTTGCCGCACTGTCGTGTCGCACTGTTACACTTTGGTTTTTGCAAGCCTTAAATATTTCATTGTAATTTTTTTCAATTTAGTTTTCTTTTTTTATTTTATTTTTAATTAAATTTAATATAAATTCGATTTTAAATCAATGATTTTATGTTTCTTCTTTTATGGGAACATCCCAATTTTCGTACAGTTCTGAAGTAAATTGGCTTCTTGGTATTCCTAAATCTATTTCTTTTTTTAATGCATCCAACTGTAAATTATATATTTCTAATTTCATTTTCTTTTTCTTTAATGTCACCAAGTCTTCTGTCACCTCCTTTATTTGCTGTATTTCAAATGTTTGCCTCGCTCGTTTATTCGATCTTCTTTTAGCTGAGAATGTTGGTGGGCTTAAGATTTGGGAAAAAAATAAAAAAAAAAAATATTAAAACTAAATATAAAAATATATATAATGTTAACAAATTACCCAGATTCTTCTTGAGAATGATAGTCAAGTTGACTGGCAGAAGGTAGATTTCCATCAGCAGACGTACAAGAATATGTTTCATCTTTGATATCCGATAATAGGAGAGGTTGTTCTGTATTGTTATCAACTAAAATGTTGTCCAAATCAGTGAAAACACTTGACGTGCGTGAGTGTTCTTCAGAAATTGTTATTTTGATATTTTCTGTTTTTGCCTACGAACAAAATATACTTAGATTTTATTTACTTATTTATCTTTTTAATTGAAACAGTCAGTGGAAGAATAGTGCAAGTGTCCAAAATTATAATTTTGTGGAAGACAATATAAACTATTGATAAAAAAAATTATCAATTTTTTTGAAAATGTTGCAGGGCAGTGCGACATGAAAACGACAATATTTATTTACACAGCGTCATATGAGAGTACCTACACCAAACGCAAGAAAACAGAAAGCGTTTTTCATATGAAAATCCTCGTCACTTTTTCACGCGACAGTGCGACACGACCACTACAAAATTTATTTACATAGCATTTATGCGAGTACCCGCACCAAGCGTGACAAAGCGAAATCAACACTAGTGTGTCCAGGGTTTAAGTGATTGCAAATGTGTAAGATCGTTTTTAGTACTTTAAATATAAACATTTTGGCACCACTTAAAATAGGCAAATGTAAAAGAAAACGGTTTGTTTCTTTTGTTTTCGCCTGAGTTTTTTCAATTTTGGTTTTTGCTTGTAATTTAATATATTTGTTGATAATTTTATTTGTAAGTACAAAGTGATTGCATACTTTAATTGAATTGAAAGTGAAATTATACTTTTCTAATTATTATTATGTAAACATTCAATTAATTTTTTTCAGGTAAGTCCCTGCATTATGTATCTCTGATTTTGCTAGCTAACTACCGATGATAGAATAGTTCATTATGCAGGTAGGTACCTAAATTATAAGTCTGCAAATCTTTGGTGATTGCATGCAACATGAGGGTCTTCTTCTTGATTGTAATAATCTCATCAGCTACAGTAACATTTGTATTTTCCCATGGCCAAAGAATTCTGCCTAGTGAAAGCATTCTACTTACGGGCCCAGAGTTTTTTCTAAATCATGTGCTAGACGATAGTCAAAGAAAAATATACTTATTTAGAGGGCCAGTTGAACTCAAAACCCAAAATGTCTTGAAGTGTGCATATTAATGCACCGAAAACTTAAGATCAAATAGTATTCTGTACATTTTTACCTTTAAAAGTGAACATTATTTAACAGCGGCATGTCCAGTAGCGTATTGCCAAACAATATTCTGTGGTCCCACAATTCCTGTTGACTTGTAGAGCACAGAGTTCTTTGTCGTCAAAAGTAGTTTGCCTCCAAGTTAAAAAAAAAAAAAAAAAACTAGAGTAGGTATAGGTAGGTAAACTATTTTCGTCAAAGAGCCGACAGCAAATTTTTCGAGTGGAGGTATAACCTAAATCTGAGTATGCAATTTTATTGGTATAGGTACGCGTCCTGATTTTAAATTCGGATGTCTGACAGGTTTATTTTTTAGCCTTCAGTGGTTTTCGGAGGGTTGAAAAACGGTATAATTCCAAGTCACCTGAGAAAGACAAATCCACGTCAATTGAAATTTTAAGGTAGTCCATTCAAATTAGCATTTAACATTACAAAAATTACTAAGAGGTAAATTTGGTGATGCGGTTGTGGGCGGGGTTTCATATTGTTTTGAACAAAGATCAATTAGCTCTTCTTAAAGCAAATTTCAGCATTAGTGGCATTTTGCACTGAACCAAAAGCCGTTTTTTATAACCGTGGGTCCAATAGGGTTGCTTTTGCAGGAATACACTCAAATGTTTATGGATAGAAAATGTAAGGTCAGCTTGCAGTTTCTTTCCTATTTCCGTTTTAGGCATTTGATTTGTTATGCTGGCCTGAAGACCTCTTATAAGAAAGATTACTAGAGAGAGTGTTGGGTAATTTTCGCCCGGCAGCTCTTCTGTCATCTTGTGGAAGGGTTTGATGAGAAAAATGTAACAATTTTATCATTAATATGCCATTCCCGGAAAATCTCACTCAAAACTTTTGCGATATGGGTACCTGTATGCGATCCACGCATCTCTCTTGTAGCTAAAACAGGTGCATACAACTTGCCTTAACAAATTAAAATGGCATGTCACAGTTTAGTAAGACTTGTTGCTATCTGGAACTCCACATATACATATGTTGTTATAGCTAAAAAATCTGTTGATGACAACATGTTCCTTATTTTCACAGTCTCTTCGTCGTACAATTGAGGAAGCAATTTCGTCGTCAACGATTTTCTACAAGGTGGCTTATATTATGGTTGAAGCATCTTTGAGTATTCGAGGAAACCTGAGTTTTCGACAATTGAAAGGGGTTGGTAGTCAGTGACTATCATTTTCACTAAACAAATGTCAGTTTTCTCTTTTTCCCTTTGCGAAAAATCTCTTTCCTTTACCCCAAAGAGTCGCATTTGCTTATTTTTTTTTTGGCTTACCTTCACTAGTGCTGGAGCTTGTGAACTTGTTTCAGCAACAAATTCACTTATGGAAGGGACATCCTGCTGTGGCTGTGATCGTGCAGTCGATGTACTAGGACCGGCATCCATATTTATAACAGAAGCTTCAGCTGCTTCAGCACCTGTTTCATCCGTCCATTGAACGGGATGTAGACGGACAAGATGTTGTTTCAAATTGGTAGTGTTCCCAAAAAACTTTAATTTTTTTTTGCACACTTTGCAATCGACTTGTTTTCCACAGGTATCTTTTTGGAAAAACTTCCACACAATTGATACCTTTCCTCCTCGTTTCATTTTGAAGTTCAATTAAATTTCTATTTGAAAACCATTCATTATAAATAATCACATCAACAAAATAATTATTTAATAATCTACCATAAAAGTAAAAGACAAACCAAGTCAAACAAAGTTGGTAAACATAATATAACATAAAATAAAGAGTGAAAAAATATTCTCAAAGATGCTTAACAAATGCCAAAATCCAACATGACCACAGCCAATTCGAACGAAAATGAAGAAAAGAAATCATTCGATTATTCCATTTTCATTCGGACATTCCACACCATAGAAATAAAAATCTTAGATACCTACACAGCACTATACCTATTACTAATTTACTATTACCTATATCTCGAGTGATTTAATATAATCGAGAACTTCTGTACAAGGCGAGTATACGAGATACGAGTATTCAACCACACGAGTCAACAGAACATTCACTGCAGTGAGAGGAGGCTCGAGATCCAACAGCCGAGAAGAGATATAAAAATAAAAGACAACAAAGAGAAACATAAATAAAATAATACAGATGCAGAAAGAACACACTCAATGGCTGTGTACGACTTCGGTTACGATTAATACGCGTTGAATTCATTTATAGAAACACGAACAACACAATCAAATAGTCAAGTTTTCAATTACATATTATGTGTATTTGACTTCTCGTTCTCACACTACTAATACAATTATTTATAGCATTAAATTTATAAGTTGGTATTGGTATATGTAGGTAGAACGGGTATGGAAAATCATTCGAATGATTTGGGTAAAAAAGAATCGAGATATCTCGAGATGTAGTAGTAGTAGTAAACTTTATTGAGATTTTAATTATTTTACACAGGTATATATACTTATTAACTATGAAACAGTCAATACATTCTTAAATTTGCCGACTTAGTAGTGGCCAGGCTACACAGTTTTATTGTTTTTTAATTATTTAATTCTTTCAATGAATCAACTAAAATGTTTTATTTTTTAAGAATTTCTACAGAATAAATTATTATGCGTCTACTTAATACGACCATTCACTTGCACTAAGAGGGGTAACAATATTAAAAAGAGATAACAACAAGACAGAGACGACAGAAGGTTGAGATCTGTTAAACATATTCACTATGTGAACTGAATGAGACTTATAGCCTAGATAATATCTTAAAGGTATATCTGTTTCGTTTTTATTAGAATAAATGCAAGGTGGTGATGAATGTTTATAAAATATAAACAAAAAAGATGAAAATGTAAGTTGGACTTCATTATTTCTTGTATGTAAATGTATTGACAGCTTAATTTAACATTATTTCAGATTTGTTTATATTTGTATTACTTTTTTTTTTTTTTTTTAAATATTAGAATCTTATGATAAGGCATATGAATCTATACTTAAATCTAAAGGCACACTTACATAACAGTCTTTTTTTTTTGATTATTATATATTTTGTAAATGATTTGTCTGTTTTTACATTTCTTAATTTTTTTTTTTTTTTTCCTGATTTTGATTTTAGACAATAAAAGAAAGGATGCAGAATTGTATTTTAGCCTCTATATTGATTGGAGATACGTTTTTTATAAAATGGGGAAAGAAAAGAGCTATCATCCGATGTGACATCAAAATGTGAACTCGAATTTACGTTAAATATGCTGATAGGTGAGAGGTAAAATCTATCTGAAATAGAAAAGTTGATATTCTCCTCGAAAATGTTCTGGAGGACAGGGTTAGCGCGTGATGTTGCAGAGCATTAATAGGTTTTTTGGAAAGTTCCGTTACATAGCTTAACAAGGGAACAATTTCAGAGTCTTTATAAAGACTTTTGTTTTGATGCCACTTCCCCGAAGAGAGTCTATATTTTGAAATACACTTACGAATGATCCTTCTTTCGAACCTCTGCAGTTCGAAAGCAACACTTGGAGAAATATGGAACCAGGACAAGAAATCATATGTCAATACCGGACGAATGAGTGTTTTGTAAATCAAGAGCTTAGTTTTTTTCTCTACTTCCTTAGCGTTGAGCAACGATTTCAGAACAGCCGCTGCTGCTTTCCCTTTTCGTAAGGCATTTCTCGCATGAAGGTTCATTTGCTTCATGAAGTGAGATTCCTAAATATTTGAAGGATTTCTTTAGTCGGATTATATTATTTTCCACTACTAATTTCAAATGTTTGCTTTCGCGTACTGCCAGATGATGCCCCCGGCCAGAAGCATTCCTGAAACAAACCACTTCTCATTTGTTGAAGTTAATGTCGATACACCATTTTTTATAATAAGTAATTATAGGTCAAGATGTTCTTTGACTTGCCTAAGGGCCTCGTGAGGTCTTTCATGTCTGCTAAATATGATGGTATCATCAGCGTAGAGAATTGCATCAGAGTTTGCGCCTTGAATTGGAAAGTCTGATAGGTACACATTAAATAAGAAAGGGCCCAAAATTGATCACTGAGGGATCAATCTTCTATTGGTATTGGCATTGATGTTTCATTATCAAAACGGACGGATAGACTGCGGTTGGATAGAAAACTTTGTAAAATTTTTATGAAGTGTGGGGGAAAATTTAAACGGTTGAGCTTATAAATGAGCCCACAATGCCACACTGAATCGAATGCTTTTCTCAAGTCAAATGCACAAGCAACTGTGCATTGTTTCATTCTAAGGTTGTTTAATATATTGTTCTGAAGATAAAGTAAGGCATGTTCCGTAGAATGTCCCGTCTTGAATCCAAACTGTTTTGAATTTTTGTCAAGAGAATTTTTTCTAGAATTTTTCCTCCATTCGACAGTAGGAATATGGGTCGAAAATCTTCGAGATTATTTTAGTGTGATTTTTTTTTAAGGAAATGAGATTAGCTTGCTTCCAGGGCCAGGCTAACGGGAAGTAGCAATTGTTAATGCAATTATTGAAGATAGCAGGTTTGGCCAATGTAACTCTCGCTTTACGGATGATGAAATTCGGGACTTTGTCGGGCCCTGAAGATTTTTTATTATTCAATGCTGATATAATTGATTCGATAAGATCCGTAGATGCAAAGGGTTCGATACGCGTCGAGTCTGATTTATTATGTTCTGAAAAATTGTTTATAATAAGGACTGAGTTCCTCTTTGCTTTTCCTAGACGTAATACGATTTATTGCTTTAAAAACGTTCGGGGAGGGTTGTAAGCTATTAAGTTTCAAACGAAAATCTGTATTTTTTCGATCATCACTCGGTCTTTTATAATTTTACTTAAACAACTTATTCTAGCTGAAAGCTCTGTGTATCCGGGGCTTATACGTTTTCCAAAATAGTGGAAAATTCTTTTGAGTTTAGCTTTCCAGGCTTTTCTGTTTTTGAAGAACTCCAAAACACCATCTGAAATCTTATGATGGTTTGGATTTATAGACTTAGATTGGCTGTGTCTGTAACAATTGGAGATTATATTAGTCAACTCGGTAATATAGTGGTCTATTTCTGAATTCGTTAAGTTCCTATCCGTTGGTATATGTAAATTTCCAATTTGGGAATCCAGATCGCAATTGAACCTTGGCCAGTTTGTTTTTTTTTAAACATCGAGGATTTTGACTCGTGATGGGAAAAGGAGAGAAAAATTGAAGTTGAATGTTCATGAACACAGAGTAGTGATTAGAAATAAGGTCGAGAGTTAGGCGAACTTTATTATTGTTTACATGATTCGGTCCGCGAAAATTGGAAGAAATTAAGAAAAAGTCGATATGTGATCCAGAGCTGGGTCGAGTTGGACCTTCGGCTGCTACTATATCAAATTCCAAAAAACGTTCGTCTAAAAACCATTGGTTGGTGAAAACCATTCAAATTAATTTTATCATCTCCCCATAGATGGTGACGGAAGTTAAAATCCCCTCCTACTATTATGAACTCAGTCTCTAAGAGAATCGAGTAAGTTTTTAGCGCTTTTCTTTGTAGCTGTCAGCAATATTAGTTAGGCCCGCTATGTCGAGGGCCAGTAGATCTTTAAGCGCAAATCTTGTTTCCTCGCTAACGGGACTCAGACGGCTTCATAAATGTATTGGAGTTGGCGCATCCAATAATTATGCGCAGCTTGCACCCTGTTCACTTTTTCAGCACTCCATCCATTTTTTGGGATTTTATTTTTAGTACTTTTAATTTTTTTGTTGTCTTTTTATAGCGATTGAATATTTTCCGAGTTAATCATAAATCACGTCGGCACACCGCTAACTACAGAATCAAGAATCGATATTTCGAGATGTTTGTTTTTTTTTTTAATTCCATTAAGACAAACAGAAATACAGAACCCACTTCTATAATTTATGATCTATCCGATAATCATATTAGGGATAAATTGAAAATTTAAATATTAATAGTGAAAATTTATTAAAAAAGGGGATATCACTCAGAAGTCGTTTTATCCATTATACCGAGCGATCATCGACGACATGCTAACCAATGCAAACAAGTTGCTGGCCAACAGTCAAACCTCACGCTGTAGATAAAACGATATACCTCGTCATCGCAGGTAATTGTACTTAGAATTTCTTCAAAAGTAAAAGAAGACTCACTACAGAAATGATCCTGTGAAGTATAGTCTTAATTTTACCGTTGCAAATTACTTCCATAAGTAAATATTTCTACAATAACCAACTGTAAACTATGAAAAAGAAATAAAATACAATTATTGTGTTATCACATCCACTGTGTGCTGTTATTTTTAGTCATGCGATTCTCATTTATCAGCTGTACATACATAAATACATATTTTTATTTTGTTGGATAAGATTTTTAGTTCTGTTCAATGAGAGCAAAGTTAATCAAAATAGAAGAAAGCAACATCTACTGATAATGTAAGTTGTGTTCGTTTCACATCGACAACTGCATGTTTTTATAATTCAAATGGAATCAATAATTCGGAATTCATAAAATGAATAAAACAAGAAGTATTTTGTCAATAGGCTAGGCAGGCAGGAAGGTACATTTCCCAATCTCTCAAAGTCAAAATAATAGCTGCTCTATCACTATCGTCTCGTTTTTTGAGAGCGACACAGTCATCGGGCTCTTAAAAATGAAAATTTCAGTTGTTTTTTTTCTTGTCTGTGGCTGAACAATAAAAATATTGCAAAATGCAACTAAAATAAAATTAATATTTTTGTGATTGTGGATTGTGTACGCATTCAAACTGTTTGTGATTTTTAATTCAATTCTTATTTTCTTTTCTTGAAATAAAAAAAAAATGACCAGAAACATTTTTGATAAATTTAGAAAAACTAGACAAGAGTGTTAAAAAAAGTACATTAAACAAAATACATGCCACACGACACCTATTTAGCTATCGTGCAAATACGATCATTTTAACGATGGCGCTGTGCTGTTAATCGAATTACGGAGAGCAAATTTTCAATCGGTCGAAACGATACCGTCATGACGATCGTGATTTTGAGAGTTACCGAAATCAACACAATCGTCAAGACAATATCGTTTGGCGATAATCGAATTACGAATGACCCCCCAGAATCATTGAAACACATTTGGTATTTTTGTGATCCGAACACACCCGAACACCATCACTGAACAATCCTAATGTCATACAAATTTCCAAAATAAACACAGATGTCAAAATTTCATTCGATTTGTGTAAACAAGGTGTACATTGTACAACACATGCATTCTATTTCTTTAGTTTTTCGAATTTTTAAATGAGAAATAAAGAATTTTTATTCACTTCTACTATCTTGGTTGATGCAACAAAGCAATAAAAATAATTCATCAGAAAGCCAAATGCATTAAAAGAAACCACGAGTCACGCCAATAATCTTAAATTTGAAGATTATGATTGGTTGTGGATTCAATACACAAACAAAATTCGAAAAAAAAACAAAAAAATCTTGAAAAATATTTATATGTAATATTTACTTACATCAGCCGAATTGTTCTTCCTTTTCCTCAATTTTATGTATTCATCGAGGAATAGCAAGTTCTCAAACCAGTACGCTGTTGGCTGGTCCATCCCATCTGATCCAGCTTCAGCGGTCAGCGTTTCCAGTCTTGTTTTCTCTCGACAATACTGACTCCGTAAATAGTTCATTTTTATCTTCATAAATAAAAATTAAATAATGTATAGAAGTAGATAGGTAGGTATATATGAATTATAAAGCAAAAAGATTTTATAAAATAAAATACCTTCACGTCCTGAACGGATATGTTTGGACGAAAAACATAGAGTTTCTGGCAAATTTTTGAAACTGCATCGTGTCTGGCTTTTTTATTGTGGTACCATGTGTTTCTGGCATTGTACAGGCACTCGAATTTGCTCCATTCTTCAATCATTTTTAGCACCATATCTCTACCCCAATCAACCTACAAAACAAATAAATTTTATTATTTTATATTTAAATCAAACTTTTATTTGATGATAAGGCACCTTTTCCGATTGTTTTGAAGAGTTTTTTATTTCTGATGATTCTGCCATAGTGAAAAAAATCAATTTGTTGCAACAACCACAAAGACTCAAATGTGATAGAATGTGGAATGCTTTTCATACCAATCCTAAATTATGTTCATGTAAAAACAAATGTCAAATCGTGTAGGATGGGAAGCCATTTTGTCTTCAAGTTCACGTGTTGGGGATCAAAAAAATTCCTTAAACCAGTTTGAAAATTCCCGTTTCTTCCCATAAATCATTAGTGTTTTGGGTTTGCGACAAAAACAAATAAAATATGTACATTTTGTGGCAATTATCAACCTCAATGGTTTTTTTTTTATCTACTGATAGCTGAATCAGATTGAGAACTATACCTTCTATGAGTTTTGTTATGGTGAATTTGCTATCGGTATGCTCTTTTTGTAAAATAAAGTTCAGTAAGGATTAAGTTGCAAGTCCTTTGAGTCTCTCAGTTCCTTTTAATAAGTTGTACATAATAAACATTTTTGTAGATTCAGCTGTTCGTTTTGCCCCTTTTAAGATGGTTCAAATTCGAATCACACCTAGGCACTGCTGCTTTACATCATTATACATAGTTTTTTTTTCTGGTATTTTCATATTTCTAACATGTATGCTTACTGTGTGGGATTGGTTAAAGTGTAGTATGGTGTGACATTTGTTTTGTTCGGCGGTCTTTTTGGATGTGTAGCAAGCTTTTGACAAAGTATTGCACAAAGAGGCATCAAATTAATACAAGTTCTACCTGAAGGATTCTATATAATTCTGAAGGAATAATCTAGAGAACAGACAGAAACGATTGTTCAGGTTTCAAAGAAGTGTATTAGGTCCAATTTTGTAAGTTTTATTTACACGCAGGGATGTAGGGCCCCACTACTCCTACGCCCCATCGTGTACGGTTTTTGGAAATACACCTCAGTTCTTTCCAACTCTTTCCCAGCTGTTCAAATTCCCTTTCAACATTTTTCGACTATTATTAATTACGAATATGGAAATTATGAATTTACTCATATTTTTCATTCTTTTAAACAGCAGAACGAACGAAACAAAAAACCGATACAAACACAAAAAGTACGAAATGAGTGACATCTTGGTCAAATACAACTGCCAAAAGCAGTCGTAAAAGGAAACCAGTAACGTTTTACAAAACCGATTACCGTAAATCGTAATCTCATTTCAACTATCGTAATTCGTAATACGGGCTTGTTGTACTAGTTGTGCACTCTGAGGGATCCCTTAGCCTTTTGGTATTGAACCTGGGCATCCGGTTGTTTGCAGTTGTTTGAAAAGTGCATCTCAACTATCCCTTTGGAATCGGCTCTAAATTGTAGGTGCCCTCCATTCCTGGTAACTACACACAGGAAATGGTTGAGAGTATCAGCGACTAGGCCTTAGTTATTCGTGAGCTAGTCGTACTAGACAATTTATTTATTTATTTATTTATAGCACTGCAAATATCCACGAAAACGCTCACCATTGTCGGTCGGCTAAGTGCTAAGCCCATCGTTACTATTGGATCTCCCATAACCATTATGATGTGTTTCCGCGTCGTGTATTTTTGTAAACGGCACTCAGCCGGATATATAAAAACTTTGTTTCTTTAGGATCTGAAAAAATTATTGTGGCGTTACATTGTATTATGGTGATGCAGTGTACTCTAGTCCGAAACCTTGTCTTCAGGATCCTGTCTCCAAGAGGCTACAACGGAAACAGGCTACAGTTTTAGTAAGTTCCAGCTTAACGACTGATTCTCTGTCCCCAGAGTATAGTAGTAAAGTGTTACGGGTTAGGGATTTATATTTACCCAAGCTCAACCACCAAACTTCAATTGATCTTCAGATGCTATTGTATGGCATGAAGTTCGCATTGCAGTTGAAGGAATTTGGCGTTTTGACAACCTTCAATCATCGAGAAGGGTATAAGCATTTCAGAATCCAGAAACCAATATTTGCCAGGGTAAAATAGCCAAAAGGGGTCAACTTTTGATCAGTCCTTATCGGAGGCGTAGGGTCGGTTTCGTTAGCGGAAATTTATTCAGTTACAGAGAACGCTAACCTCCGTATCCTATCCTAGAAAGCTAGGAGCTTTTATTAATATTCTTCTTAGTTTCTTTCTATAATCGCTTGCGCTATCGTATCTGGTGGTTACCACTAGAAGGTATAATAAGCACAATTGAAGAAGATCACTAGGTGTCACCAAGTTAAAAACTCATACCCATTTAGGTATTTAAAAAAATAGAACTATAAGAAGAAAAAAAAAAACACAAAACAATCTCTTTGGAATGAAGAAATATCACTCCCTTAAACAGTTGCCTTTAATCGACATCTAATATAAACTTTCCAATGTTAATAACCTTGTTAATTTTTTTTTTTTTTTTTAATATTTTTTAAAAATATTTTCTAAATGACTAGATAAGTTTTGTGAATGTGTGGTTGTCTTTCATAAAAGAGAAAAACAAAACAAATAACAAAGAAATAAACAAAAATAAATAAAATCTACTTAAATTAGCAATAAACTTTAACAAAATTTGAAAAATAGTAGGATTTCATTGCTTTAGCTATAAATTCTTCTTGAATTAATAATTAATCATTTGCTTTTCTTATTTTCTTGTTTTCTTCCTTAATAATTTGATATGTCGTTCATGTTTTGTAGCCCCATGTCTCCTTCATCATTTAAAAGCAAGTTCTCAACTTGTTCATCGGATAGGTGATCTTTATCTGACCTAAATTTAAACATAAAAAAAAAACACAAATTAATTTTGAATCAATATTTTTCTTGCAGAAGAACAAACCTTGAGAAGAGGAAAAAATCACTATTTTCATTGTTCATCTCTGATTCACTGTTCCGTCGTTCCAGAGACTTTCCAACTCTTTGTATTCCGAATGTGAAGACATCCTTGACCTTGTCACTGGCATCGATCAATAAGTCTAGGCTTTGCCTGCGTCCTGAAGTCTTAAAACTACTTGACCGTGATATCCATGTAGTTATGCCACCTGTATCGCTGCCGACAGAGCGTTTCTTTTCATCAACACCATCTTCGATGTTGAATACCGTCGTGCAAGTAACCTTTCGTGTCTCATCCGATGATGAAGTCTCACTCCCAGTTGGTGTATGATCATCGATCAATCCACTAGCCAGCCCTCCTCCACCACTGCCCGAATGATGCGAATAACTGGAACTGGTGCTACCCGAATTTGACAACCGAATTTCAGTCCATTGCTCTATGTCCTCGTTGGTAATTATTGGTGAAGTAGTAACCAATTGTTGGCGGGCAATTGTCGAACACAATGTGTCACTCGATGATTTTGGTATATCTCCATATCCCGTCGACGCTGGCGGGAATCTTAAAATGGACTCAAAATCCTGCAGTAAGTGCGGACAGTCGTGCTGGTCGGGATACTTTTGTCGAATCGGACTGGATTTTGTGCTAAGTTTTGGAGGGATATCCAGATACTCATCACATGACTCAATGCGACATGGAAATGTGTTGGTGGAATTATCAATATCTTGTGCGTGAGTCTCTGCAGCCTTTTGTTCTATTTGCATGAATTTACGTTTTTCCTGTCGCATTTTATGAATTTCCTCAGAGATCTGTTCAAGATTCTTTAGGGCATCATTGTACGACATCTTTGCCTCAGCGACACGACTCTCTAAACTTGTGATTCTTTCCTTTTGTGTTTTAAGGAGTCCATTGTAGTTAGCTCGAGTTTCATAATAGGGTCTAGAATAGAGATTAAAATATGATTTCAAGTAGTTTCGTTGGTTTTGTTAAAATTAAACAATTTAACCACACACAGATACAAAAATCTACAAATAATAAATTGTGTCTACTTACAAAATTAATAAATCATGTTGGTATGCCAATAAATTGATTAAAAGAAGCTTTCTTCGAATGTTGTAACTAAAATAATAAAAAATTAAATAAAATAAAGCAAAAGTACATTCAAACCAAAAATAATTGATATCCCAAGTTGGGATAACCGTGAAATAGGAAAAAATAAATCTTTAAATTAAAAGTGTTGTAAAAACAAACTAAATTAATGCCTACCTCGAAGCCTTTATGGCACCTTTAAGTTGTGATTGCAGTTTGGCAACACGATTATTTGCGACCTCTTGTTTAAGCTCACACATCTTTAGAATATTTCGAGTTTCAGTGCATTCGACTTGACTTTGATTTACACGTCCGGCCGCATGACTTAACATTTCTTGGCAGGCAGTATCTAATGTAGACTTTTCTCCCAATCCTTGTTCAGCCAAATAGACCATTTCTTTGGCTGCTGCATGCACAGATTTGGCCTTTTCAAAATTACTAGCAGCGTTTTGAGTTTCTTTTGAAAGCTAAAAAAATAAATAATTGTGCAAACGGTATTAATATTTAAATAAATTATTTTTATTATTTTATTAGTTTCATACCTGGGTTGCATATAGGCGTGCTTCATAGTAGGGTTTGGCTGTTTGGATTGAGTTGCTAAGCTTGTGGGCGGATTGCTTTATTCGTTCAACACTTTCGGCTAGAAGTTTTTTGAACTCACATTTTGCGTCCTAAAATTTTAAAAGGAGGGAAACAAATGACATTTGGTTATCATGGTTTATGCATCGATTACACAAGTAATAAAAAAGTAAAATCTGTCGCACATTTTTCAGTGATAGATGTCGGGAAATCATATTTTCTATAGAAAAGAATCCTGATACTAACGAAACAGTGTAAAGTTTCAATTGCAAATAGCCAATAACCTTTATCTTAATAATTACCATCAAGGGATTTGCAATTGATTGTTTTTGTCCAAGATCAAACGATCCTTTCTATAGCTGTGTTTAACGAGAAAATAGTTAGAACAGAACAGGACAGATCAAAAGAGAAACGTTACAACAAAAAACAGCTAAAAAAAAACCCTCATTTAACAGCAAAAAGTTGCACTTTTCCGTTCTGAACTTTCCAGAATAACTTTATTGAACACACTTTATGCTTTATTTCTATCAAATCAATAGAAAAAATATAGAGAGTAACTACAGCCGAATCGATCCATCGAATGATTGGTAAAAAATTACGGCTTGCACGATTTGCACTTTTTACAAAAAGTGGCCGTTGTAGTTAAGCCTTAAGAATTTTTAAATTTTTTACTTTAGTTTTAACTTTTTTCCATTAAAATACAAACTTAAATGTAAATAAAAATATTTGCGCTTTATTTTGTTGGTCAGTCTTTAATTTAATATAAGTTATCTTCAAAATCAAACTTTAATTGTTTTAAACAGCACTGTTCTTACAACAACAACAAAAAGTCAGTAATTTATTTATAAATAGGTATGGGGTAAAAGATTTCTAAGAGTTCTCTTAATCATTTATTGTCAGCTATCTTAATGGGTTGATCTCCAGAAAAAAAAACTTTTGAAACAAAGAACTTAAAACTTTTAAAGAAAAACCTACCTACCCAAGCAAAAAATAATGATTGATGCGCGCTTATCCACAAAAAAAAAAAAAACAATTTTGATTGCGCCTTTTTAAAAATAAATCTTAAATTACCTAGTTTCACTTATCAATCTATATTACTTTATTGGACATTCTCCAATGCATTATTATTTTGTTTTCAAACCATTAATTTATTCTAGGTAGATATATATATATATGTTAAAATATAGGTATATATGTACAAGTTCATCAAAGCATTATAAAAATACCTTATAGCCCATTTACAAGGATCATATGCATATGGTTTGGTACTTTATCGCTCTAGGTTAGCTCTATAAATTGTCTTCTTACTAAAGGAACTCATTCAACGTATAAAATTGTTATTCCTATCAACTTGCTATTTTTAAACACCACAAATTAATTGAAGGTCACATCCTCTAGGTCTATATTGATAGTAAATTGCATTTTGCCTTACATCAAACGTTTATAATGGTAAAAGGTCGGTTGCAGTTTGTTCAGGAAGACAACATTCCACCCAATAGACACTGTTTAGCTCAGAGGTCTTTGATGTTTGAAAAAGCCTTTTTTCATCTATTCTTACTAGGAAAATAACTTCCTTCCCACTTTTTTTTCAGTTAGGAAGGTAGGTACATAAAGACATGGACATCATTCTTGTAAATTTATAACTCATCTATCTATCTATATGAGGTCTTGTTTCTCTTCTTAGCGCTTAGAAGGTTGCAAACAAAATAATCAATACTCACTTCCAATTCCATTTCGTATTTGTTAATATTGTCAGTGGCAGAGTTAAGTTTTTCCAGTTCAACCTATATCACGCGAAATACAAAAAAGGAAAGAAAATACAAAATAAATTAAATTGGTTGTTTTTCCCATTTGCAAATATTATAATGTATGACATCACATTTTAAATTATTATACAGGTTTTGGGAATCAAAAATAGAATTAAAACACACAAAACCTCTTACTTGAACTCTTGGATCCACGGGTGTATTACTTTCAGCGGACATTTCCACGGTTATTTAAATAAATAATTAATTATTTATTTTTTTTTTATATTTAGTTAAAAAATTACAGAAGTAATATTGCTTATTAAAATTTCAATCGATTGCACAATAGTATAATTGAATTTTTTTTTCCATTGAGAAAAAAAAGCAAGTTGTTTATTAAAGACAAAAAATAAAAGAAAAACGTAATTTATTTCCACTCCCGTTCACAACATTATTATTTATATTTTTCTTTAATATGATTTTCGCTGCGTTTTTCTTTTCTTCTGGTTTTGTGTGAAAAAAAATTTCTTGGGGTAGACGAAATCTGTTTTTGAGGACAAACTAAGTGGATAAATGATAATTTTTTCCGACCGTAGGTATGCACTCTCAGAGAAACACCACCCCGAATGTTATTTAACTGAAATTGAAAACATCCCTTGGCGAGAAAATTTTCTATTTGACCACCCTGCCTGACAGTGCTGGTGCCAACCAGCAAAAAAACGTATTCCGAATGACAGTTTGTTATTTAATTGTTATCATCAATCATGTGTGCAAAGAGTACATGCGCATATGTTCGATTGCTGTAGCAGGAAAAGCAACAACAAAATGAACTGTGAGGTAAATTTGTTGACAGGTGGTTATTTACCAAAACGAAATTTTGCTTCGGACTGTACTCTCTTATTTTGATGGAAAATGAACTGTGAGTACTAAATTTGAAGGTGGAAACGCATTGATTTCGAAAAAAATGTTTATTAACAATATTTGGCGTTTCTGCTTCCGTTTTGTACTTAGGGTTTGTTCACAGCGGCTTAAGTTTTTTACCATTATTTTCAGAGGTTCTAGTTATATTCAACAAAAATCGATTGATTAGTTAAATCCATGATTAACAACTCCAACTATGAATTCTTAAGGCTTGACTACAATCAACTTCAAAAAGTACAAAAGTAAAAAAATGTTTTCTCCTCTACCAACACACTGCGAAATTCTATCTCACATCTCACAAAAACAAAAGTGAAAGTTAAAATGGTTGTAACTTTCACCTTTTCACTTTTTGAAACAGACAAAGGAGGTTCAATATCTAATGACCCTCTTTGTATGGCCATAAAGTAATATTGTATTCTCAATAATGACGTTCTAAAAATGTCTAAATACACATTAGGGGTATTCATGAAACCTGTTAAACTTTTTAATCTGCTTAAATGGGAAATGCGTGGTAAACGCATATATTGATAGTTGAATTATTTGGAAAAATTTATGGTTCTTTCCTTGTCTTCGTGAACTAGCTACATATCGTCACCGTAACCCAGAAAAGTAAATTTTTGAGGAGACACAAACAACTGTTTATAGGGGTAATAAAAGATCTACAAATGTACAAGTTTTTCTAAAAAGTTAAAAGTTTTCCAAAATTGCCATTTTCAGATGGTAAACTTTTACCAAACAAATTTGGTAAAGAATTCCTTTAGAAAATTTGACAGTTTAATTGCTAGATTTACCATTTTACCATGTTTACAAGGTTAACCAAGTTTTATGAATACCCCTATTTGCTTTGTTTGATGAGCCTACTCTAAACTGTTCGGAACAGAAAAGTACAACTTTTTGAATTTTAATGAGAAAATTTCTGTTCCGAAAAGACTTTGTTGGTGTGTCATCAGTCCGTCTGAAACATTTTAGAACAGGATTTTCTGCATTTTTAAGTCAGAACAGATTTTGTATGTTCTGCAGACTGTTTTCGTTATTGTTTCAGTCATTGTTTTCGCTTTTTGTTTTTACTTAAATTAAATATAATTATATTTCCTTTAATACACATCTGACTTTTAGCTTGAATTTACTATCGAAAGTTTTAAGTTTTTAATATCATTTATTTTGCTTGGGATACGATCACATTGCTATAGTTACCCTATTTTATGCATTTTTAGCATTAACACTCTTCGTTTACATATGTTCTCTTTAATTTCTCTTCTATCTTTAACTAACCATTATGCATGCTCTTTGGACTTTTTCATCAACAAACTAATTTCCGATTTTGTATGAAATCCGATGTTTCGCCCATTCAGCTTTCAGTCAGCAAAATTTCTTTCAACTTGAATGCGGTCCGCGGTTCTATAAAACTATTCTGCAGTCGTTTATTCTCTTCAATTCGATTCACACTGTAACCAAAAAAAAAAAAAGAAAAAAAATAGAAAAAATACCACAGAAATCCATCCGAAGAATCATATAAGAACATTTTGTTTAACAATTTGCAATTGCATGTTGTTTTAAATAAATTCTGTTATTATAACACTACTTGTGCAATTATATTACCAACTAAAGATACAAAATTTGTGGTTAGTTAAGTTCGTAAGGAAGAAAAAAAAAAAAAAATAGAATAAAAAATCGATACTTGAAAGAATCTGATTTTTTGTGGTCGTCTATGTGTCTTTGAATTTTCGTTCCCCATTTTCTTGTTGGTTTGGTGCATTCGAAAAGCATAATAAGAAAAAAAATAAAAAAAAAATAATAATAATAAAGAGAAAAGAAGTCAATTGTTTAGAGTGCGTTAAAGTTTATTTATTTTTGTGTTGTCTCCATCTTTCTGTGTTTATACTGTGCACAGTGGTTCTTACAGAAAAAAAATTAAATAAATATAAATATTCTTTAGTGGAAAAGTGAAGAAGGAAAAAAAAAATAAACGCGTCTTTCCAATTAGTCACTTGTCTTGCCGTATATTTGTGCTCCTGTGGTTCTCTTCTTGTTTTTTTGTTGGTTTTCTGCACTTTTTGTCGCGCCCTTAAAAATTCCTTATTGGAGTGAGAAAAGGTTTTTTTTTTTGTATTCCCAACTCAAACTTGTCCTTTAAATCAAACAAACCGGGAGAGAGAGAAGTGTCATTTCTATTGTTTCTTCTTCAAGGAATACTCATTTTTTAATCATTTCAACATGCTTTCAACATTTATTTGGGAAATCTAACGTCAACCAGCTTAAAAAAAGGAATATAAGGTAAGCTAGTGTATATTTTGGAATTTAGAGGGTTTCGATTTTTATTGTTCTTTCTGCATCGTTTTTGTTAGAATTTAAATTGTGCAATAAAATTTGTAAAAGAAGATCTCTTTTTTTTTTATGACTTTTTCTCTTAAGAAGAAGCTGAATAGGAATCGGCTATTGGATTCTACAAAAATAAAAGAATGAAATAGATAAACCAGTTTTACACCTTAAAATCCTTCGATGCTCTTGAAATGGTTAACTACAGGGCTGTCTTTTAAGACATAAAGAGGAAGGTATACAGGTTAGGGAGTATATCTTAGATAATTCTTATTTTTCTGATTTATTTTATATACTTAAGTTTTAATGAATGATAATTTAAGAGTTGTTTACAGAAGCATTCGTAGTTATAGTCAAATCTTTTGTCTCTTTTATGCATTGATGGAGATGCTTCCGATCCTTTGGAGTGTAATCGATATTAAAATAATCTAGTACCTTTGTTTTTTCCCCCCATCTTGGTGTCTCTGTTTAAAAAGGGTTTTCAATAAAGAGCAAGCTGTTGGTGAAATATAAATGAATTGTTTGTTTTATTTAAAAGTTTATCATGACTTCGTTCAAAGTGCCGTCGCTGTTTCAGCGGGTTGCCTAGATGCAGAAAAAACAATTTTCGACCATTCAAGTAGCGCAAAGATAAAGCTAAATTAAAGCTATGGCTCGGGTTATGTTGACTTTGATAGTATCAGTAGTTTTGCGCCTCATAGAAAAAAGCATAATGTTGTTTGCATAAAACTCTTTTTGCGAATGCATTCCTACTTATTGGAAATTTTATCAAATAGCACTGTCCCAAATCCGGCAATTTTGCTTCTTTCATAAAAAAAATAGACCTCGTCCTCCTGTTGGATGTTGTTTCTTCAAAAGATTTGTTGCTTCAGGTTCAGAGTAGGGTTTATTCAAACTACCAAACTATAAAGGGTTTTCCAATAAGGACTTGACAACTTTTTTTTAAATAAAACGCAAACCATTTGAGATATTTCAAAATATTATTATTGACTTGAAGTACAATCAAAACATTTATGAATGGAACTCGACTTCGTTCATATGGCCACCGCGGGCACGTTTGCAGCGGTCGATGCGTTGGAAGACTCGGCCACACGATTCGGCCGCAACGGCCGCTATTTCGCGTTCAATGTTGGTTCTGAGCTCTTCCAATTTCGTCGGCTTGTTGGCATAAGCCAATGACTTAACGTAGCCTCAAAAAAAAATAGTCTAGAAGCGTTAAATTGACAGCCAACCGACTGGCCCATTTCTTGGAATAACACACTCATCAAACTTACTATTCAATAATTCCATTGTAAGGTGTGCTGTGTCCATCCTGTTTAAACCACATGTCGTCCAAGTCCATATCTTCCAATTCGTGAAAAAAATAATTGGTTATCATGGCGCGATAACGCTGGCCATTCACAGTAACGTGACGATCGTTATCGTAGACGAAAAAATATGGCCCAATAACGCCGCTGGCATGCAAATCGCACCAAACTGTTATTTTGTGGATGAAGTGGTGTTTCTTGAAGCAAATGTGGATTTTCACCAGACAAATAACGCATCTTTTGTTTATTGACGAACCCTTTGAGCCAAAAATGAACTTCGTCACTGAAGATGATTTTACGATGAAATTCATAATCTTGGCGCATCTTCTCCAGAGCCCAATCGGAGAACGTACGTCGCTTTAAATGGTCCATCGGCTTCAATTCCAAGATCCTTACGCAAAATACGCCATAATATGATCTGAGCGATGCCCAATTCTTGAGAACGCCTTGGAATTGACTGTTCGGGATCTGTTTCTTCGGTCGCCTCAACGGCAGCGATATTTTCGACACTTGGACCAACCCGTTGTCACACTGGCACGGCCACATCACACAACGAATATGTAGACTCAAATTTTTTTAACTAAACTTGTTATTGTCGGCCTACTAGGGCGCTCTTAAAGTCCCGGTCACCGACTCCGAATTTCGGTAGAAAATTTTTATAATTTGCAGACGTTGCTCAAACGTGTACTTTGTCAAGTTTATTAAAACGCCCTAATAATTGTCATTGAATATTTTTATCCAATAGCTAGAATTTGGATTGTTGTTTTTAGAGGTTCAATAATTGTTTGTAATAAGCGTTTAATGAACGTTGAAGCGAATTAAGATTCTAATGAGTCCTTTTAGTGGCCAATTTTTGACGAAAATTTTAAGATGAAAATACCATCATATCTTAAAAACGTGGCGTCATAGATATTTTTTTAACCTTCCTGATTAGTTGCCTTTCCTATGAGTAGAAATTATAAAAAGAAATACTGAATTTTCATTCGGAGAAAACCATACTAATATTTATTTGTATTTGCTTCGACAGCGCTGTTCTCTGAATCTCTGATGAAAAGTAACACTATCTACCGTCCGTCGCCGCCGCCGAAACATCTAAGAGAAGAGCATCAAACCGGGTCAATTTCAGCAGTTTCAAATTTCATGAATGAATCTGTTTTATTTTTCTTGTGTGATAAGAAAACACTCCACCTGGAAACATATAAAAAAGTCAATGTTTTCTTTTGAATAGCACAGGTATGGTACCTGCTATTACAAACATTTTTTAAACAATGACCACTTTTTGTTTTACTGTGATCGTTGTCGTCGACGCGGACATTTTCATTGCATGAACTTGAACTGAATGCTTCCTCTTTTTTTTATTCTTTAATTCTTTTTTATTATTTATTTTATGTTTATTGAGCACTTGCAGCGAGAGCTTAAAAGGGTGTTGTTGGACGAAATGAACTTGATGGGGAAAAATCAATAAAACCTCGACTCGATTGCATTTCATGAGATTCGCAAATAGAATATTATTTTCAGTTGTTCACTTCACGGTTTGGAAAGACTTATGAATGTTGTGGGTGGGTGGTGATGGTGTACTAAAGAAACCGCTGTGCGGTTTTATTTCATTGATCTATAAAGAATTCCTAGCAACACAATTATTCTTTGATAGCGTTACTATGCCCAAAATTGTATATCTTGTATGCATTGGTACTCGTATATTTCAAGACTAGATGCTTTTGAAGGCTTATTCATGAATGTATTATAAATTTTTGGTATTTGAGTTTATTAGTTGGGTCGATAACTGCAAGTATAGAAGAATGAGCAATATTTGATAATTCGGAATTTCGGCAGAGTTCAAAATATAGAACGGACTGAGGTTTTTAATTTTGAATTTATTCTCTTGTCGTAAATTTCAAATAATTTTTGGAATATGGAGGCTTGAATCATTAAACGAGCAGACTTTTTACCTTAACTGAGGTCGTTTTATTACAGTCCATATTTTTACAGAATTCCTGCCCAAATGCTCTATTTTCACAGATTGGTCGGTTTTCTTTGTTGTAAGGGACTTAAGGCTGCAATGTTTACTACACCGATAGTCCAAATAAAATAGACATAAAAAGATGCCAACCCAAAAATAATTCGAATAGAGCTGAAAATTGGTAGGTACAGAGCATTGAAACATTGATAGAAGTAAAATGTCAAAAGTCTCCAGTAAATATACAAATTTATTCAAGGTTCGGGGAAATAAAAAATGGTTTTTTTTTTGTGTAGAGAAATGCATAATCCAAAAATACGTGGACTACTTATTTTTTGATAGATGATAATAGGCAAAAAAAACGATATTTTTGACACACACCTCTCTTTTAAGCACCCTAAAATGCTATTACGGAAGCATATCTTAAACTTTTTTGTGTGAAATATTATAGTCTATAGAGTGTAAAAATATAAATGTAATTAATAATAAAACATTTAACCTTGAATAACTTTGTATGCATACATGGGACTTTTGGGGACTTTTAACATTTTACTTCTATCGATGTTCCAATGCTTTGTACCAATTTTCAGGTCTATGCGAATTATTTTTGGGCTAATGTCTATTTTGCCAGACACCGAAGGAAAATGCAATTATTAAAACCAATTATCCTAGCTCAATCCGAACTTATTAAGTGGCAAAAAAAAAAGAAATTTTAAATCTATCAGCTATCACAAAACATAAATACAAATCCGAAAAATTATTAATTGTTTTATTATTAGAATTCCGTCATTATCACTTCTTTTTTTTTGGAAAATAATGTCAAATTTACTTTCAATCAAAACCGATAGCACTTTCATTAATACAAAATATACAAAACATCATCAAAAATTTTATCTTCACAGATCTTTGGAAAATAAACAAAACAATTGAGATAACCACTTAAACAAACACTAATACCAATTAATTTTCTAAGAAACAAAAAAAAAGGGGGGAAATCTAAAAATATCTTCAAAGTCCACAAAAAACACACCCTTTTCACTCTCAGTACTCGAATCTTAATTTACCAAATAAATAATATTTTCCCAGAAAAAAAAGAGGAAACTATATATGTAGTTGTGTCATGCCGTGCAATATCGAGTTTACTTAAAAGAATGTTTATTTTGATGGTGTTTTATTATTGTTTATTATTTAATTGATGACATTAT
This sequence comes from Meliscaeva auricollis, assembly GCA_948107695.1. Classification (NCBI taxonomy): domain Eukaryota; kingdom Metazoa; phylum Arthropoda; class Insecta; order Diptera; family Syrphidae; genus Meliscaeva; species Meliscaeva auricollis. The sequence continues at coordinate 15,434,785 of OX403617.1, read as the reverse complement.
TCTTATCTTAACTAGTGTCAATGTAAAAATCTGTTAGACACTTGATATACGAGTACACAGTTACGCTAGGCCTCAAATATGGTTTTCTATTAAAATAATAATTGTTATTTATTATTGACATGATGTCATATTTGGATGATAAAGATGGAAAGTATATATCAATCGATTCAATTTATTTATGACGTCAATTTTTTTTAAACAAATGTCTATTTAGAATATCTTTGTCAGATCTTATTTTGTCTAATAGAACCAATTTTGTATTCGTATTTGATTCTTCAATTGTGTTTGCAGCTGCAGATGCGGCATTTCTTAGAAGTGAGTGGTTGTATTGTAAAAAAAAGTAAATAGGTACTACGTACTTAATAAAATTATTATCTTCTTGAATATTATTGTTATAATGATAACAGACCAAGAGTCTTATTTTTTATTGAACGTTTGTGTGAATGAAATGAATTAGAATGCAGGAACTTTTCTTATACAAAAAAAAAAAAAACTATCTTATCTAGAGAATATAATTTTTGTTTTGTCAAGAAGAAGGGGAGCAAAAATCAATCTGGAAGAGTGTTAATTTGTGTTTTGTTGTCTGTTTGTTAGAGATTTTAGTTATACAGCAATTAATAAAAATAAATTATTTCCAATACTGTTGAGTGTTATGGCCTAGTTATTAAACTGAAACTGTTCCTTAAGGGTTTATTTAAAAAAATTAAATAGGTCGAAGATTTCATTGTTTTTTGTGCACTATTTTTGCAGTTTTGTCGGCACTCAAATTCACATCTTTAAGATTCACATTAAACCGCAGTAAAACTATCAATCTAACTATCTATAGCTTTTTTGAGAAATAAATAGATTTTATAAGAGGCTCTTAGTAAGACTTTATTACACGGTTCGTAACAGCCTAATTGTAAACTCTTTTAGGTGTACAAGTTTTCAATCACGTAGTCGTGCCATAAATACTGTTTCAACTGTTTGCACCTTTATAATTTAATTACGTTGCAGTCACAGTGGCCTGTTTTTTACATAAATTTAGCCAAAATTGTAACTTAGAGAACGATTAATTTTCAGTTTATCATTTTCATTCCGGCTGCCATTTTTGAGCCGTGCGACATTTCGCCAATAAAAAAATTTGCCGACTAAATTAGATCTCTAAGATTTTTAACCTCGTATATTCTACGGCTGGGTTTAAAATATTTGTTTGAGTTTCCAGTTTTTTTGACTTCTAGAAATCTCTCCGTTCTGTTATCTATTTTGATAACGTTGGGTATTGTTAAAAAAAATTTCCTAAAGAAACCATAAGCACGATTCTGCTAGTATTTAATGAAACTTATACTAATTCTTGGAACCATTTTAATTTACAAGGCCTTTTTTGGCCAATTTGAACTTAACAATTGCAATTCAATTATTTTGTCTAGATTTGCATATCTTTAAGCTAACAACTTAATTCCGATCTTCGTGTACCTAAATAAATCTTGTATAATATTGTTTTGTCCTAGATATTCAATGAAACTAACCTTAAGTGTAAAAATTCAAGATAACATAAAAAAAAAAAATATACATAAAATGATTCCCTCATTAACCTGATAACTTTATGACCATAAATATTATTCTTCTCAGTTCCGATACATGCATAAATTAATTCATTACTTAAACAACACTGCATTGAACAGAAAATATACAACCCATACACATAATACACAACACATACTGCGTCCTATTTGCATTTATAAATTTAAGTTCCGATAAAGCAAATAATTTATATTTACCCGACCACATATTGCCGCCGCATAATATGCATCTCTGCAGCAATTGGTTAGCTTCACTATGTGTGTGTTGTTTGTATTTACCCTTTCATGTTGTTGCGGCTAAAGGCCTGAAATGTTGTTGTAGTGCCTCTGGAACAATCTACACAATTATTTCCGAAGATACAGGCAAGCTGCAGCATTCGGTTAATTTGTTTAGAAAACATACGCATTATCCTACATTCGAAGAGTAAATATAAAGCCAGAGCGTTTTTGTTTTGTATTCTGTATTGACTTGAGAAAGTTCTTCCAAATACATCACGACTGTCTTCTTGCTCTAGACGACCAAGTCGACCCGACCAAACCACACCAGACTAGTTTGTTTGTTTTCCAACTCCAGAGGCTTCTTAAAATAATAATAATGCACCCAACAGCTAGGTTTTGCTCTTTTTTTTATTATACCCGCGACTTCATTGGAATGCATCTGATGATCTTCTATTTAGTATAGAGTGTACGGCATGAAACTATATGCCCGTTATGTGGGGGAAGCAGCATCGGCTGGAGTACAGTTATTATAGTGCACTGCATGCTAATAAGCTAAGAAAAAAAAAAACTTGGTACATCAAACACCAACATGAAGATAGCGAGGCCGAGAAAAAAAGAAAGAGAGAGGGAGAGAAATATTGTTTTCCAAGAAAACGCTGCCAATGAAAATAGTCTTCAAAGTAATTTTCCAGACGAGCGCAAGTAGATTTGCCGCGCTTTGTATACTTGCATTTTGTGTACAGAAAAATGCAACGCAAACGTTAGGCGCGCTATGTAGTTTTTGTATTTTTTTTTTTTTATTTTGCAACTTGCACATTTGGTTATAGAGTTGATGCCGGTTTTTCCATGGTGCTCTCTATAATATTGTAGGTCAACGAACCACCTACTCCAACAAAGACGACGACGATGATGATTCTTTTCATTTCTATGTGAGGTAGGTAACTTTTACTTGATTCTAAAAAAAGAAGGCCAAGTATTGGTTTTGTAAATATTTTTAACTTGGATTAATATTTCTTAAAGAACAAAATTTATTTAGTCACCTAATTAAAACATTAGTTATTTTAGTGAAGGAGGGTGGTGGGGAAACTCATTTCGGGGGACACAAAACGTTACTACCTTGAACTTAAATGAACATCAAATACTTAATATGTTTTAGATAGTAAAAGTAGTTTCTGTATCGCATTTGGTTTCAGCTTTGCATGCTGTGAATATGACTTTGTGTCTAAAACCGTTCTCCATAACTTCAAAGCAGAAGAAATTCTTAAAAAAACCTATAAAAAACTGTGACTGGAACCTTATTGTATGGGAAGTACTAAATATTTGCATTCATTTTAAATGTTCCAAAAAAAAATGGTAGGTACCTATTTTCAAAATAAGGGATGTATCCAAAAACCGGAATAGGTACTTAATTCCCAAAAGTTTTGGTAAAAATAAATATTTTACAATTTTTTGTAAAAACAGTACGGAAAGTTTGTAATTACCAATATAATTCATATTTTTTTTTATTTATTTTGAATACCGAACCAAGTGAAATAGTTCTTGGACAACTAATTCCAGTATATTAGTAAAAAATTCTTCATACGTACATACGCATTTATTGCCTTTATTTTTGTATTATTTCCACTCAAAACTAATTGTACGAAATGACAGCGAAATTTCCCTGAAAATTCTATTCCCGATTCTAATAAATTTTGAGGGAAACTTTTGAGAGGTATTCACGATCCCAAATTTTGAAGGAGCGAAACATATCCACAGAAAATTATAATCACTTTTCTTTTGGAAATTGGGGTCATGAAACCATATTATTTTGAAGAACACACAATCCATCTCAATGTCGCTCTCTCTCCATGTTGAAAACCGCGGGTAACCGTGTTGAAAACTATTTTGTAAAAATTGCAGTAAAAATTTTGCGGCAAACACTTGAGATCGTGTGTTAAACCGCAAACACTAACTAGCCGCTTTTTCATGTAGATTTTTACATAATAGGTACAACACAAAAATCAACAAACCCAAAAAAATGATATTAAAGTAAGGTAAGGACGAAATAATTATTTTTGATGTCTAATTGTGAGTTTTGTCCTCATGGTTGCTAAAACTTTAATAAGATAACTCAGAATAATTTAAACCATTTGGCTTGTCGAAAATTTCAATTAGAATTTTAATAAGTCAAAATGTTCAACCCACTTCACACCAAAATAATAAATAAAAAACAATTGAAGCGTTGAGAACAAGAAAGGGTTAAGTGACATTTACAAATATTTGAGTATAATCAATGTTTAAAGTTTTTCTTTCATATACAAAGTGTATGAATCCTCTGACCTAACATAAGTCCGTTTGGGAACTTTTTGGTCTGAAATATGAAATCCGTCAATTTTTTTTAAAGTGGGAATGAAATTCTGATAAATACTGCCGAAACTGCTCATAAACACGGGAACACGATGATTATTTTGTTTTTTTTTGTATGAAATGATTTTGACAGGATTCATATTTCAGCCACAAGAAATTCTTTGGGCAGAAATTTTCAAAAGAGGGGAAATGAATTTCTCTCTCAGTATGCTCTCTCTTGACAGGTTTGACAGGTAGAAATTCGTTGTTTTGGCGAGTACCCAAATAGACCTAATATCTCAAAAAGGTTCTTAAAGTGACAGAAAATTCATACCGATGACACAGAAATTTAAGTCAACAAACGATCCATCTTCTCTGATAAAAAAGTCAATATTCTTCTCAACGCTTTAATTAAAATCAAATGCGTCAAAATATCAGCATCTTCCTAAGCCCACTGTCACACCCGACATGTTTGTTCTTCTATTCTAAAGAATCCTCTAAATGAGTGGACTACTATAATATTAAGTGAGCTTCTCCTGTTATTCACTTCTTACTTTCTGCTCCTATAAACCAACGATGACTGCGATGTTTGACTGCTGCTGCTGCTGCAATGCGTTTTCAATGGAGGACATGCCCAGAAGTCATTTGGAGCTTGTGTGTTGTGTTGTGTCGTCTTGTATAATGTTTACTGCCTCGATAATATTGTCTTCATCTCTCCCAGTGATGATGGTTTATTCTTCCCTTTGATGTTTATTTTGTACACACAATATGTAATTTCCTTTCATTTTTCCTGCCATACAATAATCTTGAGATAGAGATGCTCTGAATGTGGAAGAATAAGTCTTTCGCAAAGTGAAGTTCTCTTTCTCGTCTAATCTAAAATTAGATTTGTTTCGATGCGTTTAAAATTAATGATGATATGGATGCATATGGTTGTTATTCTTCTATGATAACCACACAAAGGTGAAAATCATCATATTCTTCATTCTTGTTTTTCGTTTTTGTTTGAACATCAAAATGTCTCATTTTAATGTTTCCGGAGTTTTGAGTTTATGGATTTTGTCTTAGCATACAAGACAACACACAGAACACACGTGTGTTTTGTATCTTTAAAGTCAAAAACAGAACTCTATAACTAAAATGCACTTTAGCTTTAGTAATTGGTTGCCCTTAAACATTTCCATTAATATACAGAGCAGTCGTGAGGGTAGAAGTTTTTTTTGGTATGGTTGTTGCACGATATTATTTCAGTTTGTGTATTCCTAGCATGTAAAGATATTGAGTGCCAATGACTAATGAAAATGCTCTCGATGACAGAAACTGGATTTAAGTTGGTACGAACCAAATGTTGATAGTCTGACAGGCAGCGTTGTATTTTCGGTTACTTCAAGCTATTCATTCTGTAATTTGGCATGGTAATGGTAAGAGAATACAGTGAATGGGTTATGCAGTTAATTGGCTTGGGCTTTGACTGCAAGTTCATACTTTGACTTAATTTTGACAAAACATAAAACGACAAAACATTAAAACAAAAACTATTATATTTTCATTATTAATATGATTATTTATGCATTCAACGGAAATCTCGTTGAACCCTTCCTAAGAATAAGAAAATATAAAATATCTTCTTATTCTTTGAAAACTTCACACCGCACATAAACTATATTTTGGCATTTCTCTTTTTCTTTTTTTTTCGCTGATAAAATATGCTTAAACTGTTATACAAAAAAGAACAATGTGTTATAATGCGTCTCCGCTTATCTAGATTACAAACAACATTTTGAAAACTGAACATCTATAGAAAATCTGAAAGATTTCGATGAGATTGCGTAGTGCCTATTGCGAAAATCACGAAATCTAGATTATTGTTCGGTGTGAAAGCCGTATAAGTATAAATACAATCAATAATTATCCCAGTTATATTCTCCTTTTTTAAATATTTATTAATGGATAAATGTCTACAACCTATTTACTTGTAATCAATCAGTTAATAGGCTGTAGACATTTTGAATGGTTTAAGTCTTTAAGCCAATTTAAAGTTTCTTGTAAAATACTTCTGAATTCTATATAAAGTTAAGTAAAGAGAAAGAAGATGGCAACGAAGAAGATGAGATGAAGCTGGCAAGTTGGATTTGAGGCAAATGGCATCATGTTATTGCGTAAACATTACCAGTAGCAAGATTTAAGTAGGCTGCACGATGTCAGTGGGGCATGCAAGGTGCTGTATGTCAGAAGTTGCATGAGGTAAGTAGAATAATTAAAGTGTGTCGTATTGCGTGTTTTATGGCACATGTTGTATGTTTGACACGGTGCATTTAACATGTAGCATGTTTTGCCAGAGTGGCATGTTGTACCTGCTTGGCATATTGCCCTTGGCACGACACATGTTGCACATGACACTTTGAATATGCAAAATGCATGCAGGAGCTTAATTTAATTCAGAAAAGAATTTCTAATGGCTGATTGCAATGCTTCACTTAAAATACTTTTGTAAGTTAATCTTTCAGAAACCGTTACATTACCTTGCGTTATAAGATATCTTTAGTGAAACAGTGAAAACAAATTTTTTTTTTATTTTCAAACTGGAGTATCTCAAAAATATGATGTGATTAAATATTTCAGTCATTTTATTTGAGTTAAGCATACCAAAAACTTCGAAAAAGAAAAGTTCGGTTCTTGTAAAATAAATTGTTGGCCAGTAGGTATTTTTAATAACTCTACATCCTAGACTATAAAAAAGATACATTTGGATTGCTGCATACGTAGTATATGCCATTAATTAAGAAATGGAGTGGGTGGCCTCTATATGGTTGACTTCAATGTGGCCGGTTGCTGCTTGAAATACCAATCGTGTTACATATGGCCATGAATCTTGCAACGTGTACTTAACTACTTTGAATCCCAACAGAGCATAAACGTAACGTATACATGTAAAAGAAAAAATTCTTAGATTCGGAAGCAATTTGCAGAATAAATAAAAAAAAAATACATTTACCCATCTCACTCAATGATAACAAAAAGATACTTAAATTTTTGGTTGAAAAATTGTTTTAATTTCAAATAAATAAGGGTTAAGATTTAATTAGGAAAACATGAGAATTTTTTTTGTTCTAAGGGATTAGAAAACCAAATTGTTTTGTTTAAAAACCCTTTCGCTGTATTTATATCTTAATAATAAAAAAAAAACTGTTTTTGAATGAGAAGATTCCTTAATAAAATTTAAACCACTTTTTCGCATCTCTTTATAGAAAAAAGAATCATGTTAAAAGCGAAGAAGCTGTGGCTATTCATATTGGGATCGATGCTTAGATTTTTCCAGTGTTTATGTGGTTATGTATAAGCATCCAAAAAGTTAAATAAATTAACATTACGTAGTGTTACGTTTCGTAGATTAACGTTGTGTAGTTTTACGTTACGTTACGAAAAGTTACGTTTTGTAGTATTACGTTACGTGGCCTTCGTTACGTGGTGTTATGTTTCTTTACATTTCTTTACGTAGTGTTAGTTAGTGCTATTTTACCTACTGTTAGGTTAAGTAGTGTTATGTAACATGTTTAATGTTATATATAACGTAATGTTACGATGTATGTACTAGTCAGATTGAAAGTGTGACGAAAGTGTCACTGTGAGACGGAGAATCTGTTTTATCTAATATTTGAGTGGACTTGCAAATCTACGTAACAAACATTCGCTTACAGCTTAAATTCCACTATGGCAACACTTCAGTGAAGGCGTTTACTGAAAGTGTCGTAAAATATTTAACGCAATGGTAAATGCATTTTTAAATGGAAGCACTAGTCACATCTCGATGGAAGGTGCAACATTCAGGTTTTAGTTGTATATTTTTTTATCATCACCATCGCGTTGCTGCAGGCAGAAGAAGGCAAATTACGAAAACAAAAAACCAAAGATGCATAAATCTCAGAGCCCAGCAAAAATAATCACAACGAATTCAAGAAACAAGTTTGCGTTTCATTTTGCTGATTGATTGATGTGACAGCCCACAGTAATGTGTTCACTGCTCATAACAAAAATTGACGCAAACTATAGAAGCATTTATTCTCCGCTACTTCACCATATCACTCTGTCGCTGCCGCCGCGCCGCCCCGCCCTCCGTTGCCGGGTTGCACAGCGCCGCACGCGTTTAATTAAACGCATCGTGTTCGTGCTTCGTCTGTCATCATACACTTGGGATTTTGTATCCGAGTTGAATGTGCTTGGCGTGCTAATGCTCATTCGCACGGATCAAGATTCAAGAATGCAATTAAACAATTGTTTTTTTTTTTGTTCGTGTTTTTTTTTTCTTAAATTCGATGTTGTTGTGATCGAGTTTATTTTCTTATATCTCGGGCTTTTCATCTTTCATTGATGCCTTCATGCCTTCAAATTACGATTCGATAATGTTGCCGGTTTAGTATTTGTGGTTGTCTTGTTGATTGGAACATATTGACCGTATAGAATTAAAAAAAAAATACAAACAAAATGTTCCTCGAACTAACGCGCGTTTCTTTTGCGTATTTCAAACAGCATGAGTGCAGCCGTTTGCTATCTAGTATTGGATTGTCTGCTGATGGTTGGCTCTTGTCGACTGCCATTCAATTAATTCTTATTGTGAATTTGGGTCAACTAGTTGCGCGTGAACTCTATTTTGCTGTATTTTATTTGTTTTTAATTTTAATTAGTTGCATTCCAAAAAAAAAAAAAAAAAAATAAATTGACGATATCAATTCGATTGGTTTTTATAAGAAGCTGTGCCAAATTAAAATCCTGAATATTTTGATTTGTATATACTACATCTGTCAGCAAATAGTTTACTGAGAATTGATTTGACGTATGCATATCTTAAGGAAAAACCGTAAGTACCTACCTTTACGTCAAACCAAAACAATAAACAGGAAACCCATACCTACATGCCAAACTAATTTTCAGCCGACAAAACGTTTTCAAAAAGTTCTCTCATTGAAATTTATATCATAAGAGTACCCGCTTATTTTGTTACAAAATCGATACTCGTGATCGGGAGTCATAGTTCAAGATGCTCAGCTCATATACCTTTTCATTAAGCAATAGTATTTATGAGCGCTTATGAAACTTATAGGCTATATCGAGATCTCGACCTATGTATCTCGAAAAAAACGGCAAAATCTTAAGTGCGGTTAATGGCCGGTGGGGAAATGCGAATACTTAACAAACAGGGGTCGATTCGTCTATCAAACGTAAACGTATTGACTATAGCTGCCTCCATATAGGTATTCCGTAGAAAATGAAAGAGAGAAAGATAGCCAATACATTCACGTTTGGTCGTTTTCATATATGTGACGTATCAAGAATGGTTCCTTAACTCCTGCATGAGTTGGGTACGAAATTCCGCCGCACGAAATCCCGCCGTTTCAATACCTTTCTATTTTGGTGTTAAGTCACTCGATTTTATGAGAATCAAAAAGAACGAAGGTTTCTACTAAGTTTTGTTTTTCAATGTCATCCCTACATTGATTTTTTAATACTTTTTATTTTGTAGACACGAATCCATGAAAATCAACCGGAACAAAGTATGAAGCAAATTCGTCGTTTAATGAAGGTAAATATTACAGTGGGTTCTTGAAAAATTCTTCAGTTTCGTGTACAAAACCAAAGTTTTTCTTGATTGAAAGTACGTTCCATACAAATTCTCATTTAAAGAAAAAAAGAGATGTCAACTTTGGGGGACTATAAAGCTTTTTTCCCCAAATATCGTTTAATGATTATAATTGTTTGTTCACTCCCTAGTTCACTAATATGCCATTTTTAATTCTCTAAGTTGCCTAGTTTAGACAAAAATAACGATTGACAAGTGTCAACTTTACCCTATCTAGCACTGCTGGTTTGGCCGCAAATCGAGGTTAAAGATAAAGATATTTTTTTCATTTGAAAGACTTAGAGCTTATATCAGAAAACGTTGACCAGTTACTATTCTGAGGTAGAGGTCTCCTTTTGTTTTATCGCGGTTAGAAGTAAGAAAGAGGTCTAGAATGTTTTCGACTTTTAATTTCAAAAAAATTCGATTCAACTTGTCAACAAACTGAGTTTAATGACTAGCGAAAGAGTGCTGATCCAGGGTCACAGTTTTTAATTGAATAGCTTTCAGTTTCTCATCGAATAGAAATTTAGCTTAGAAACTGAAGATTCTAAATGTTTGGAGTGCTTACTATGCTTTTTTTCAAGGGACTCGGATGGTTTGCCAGATTTTTCTGTTTGAAATTATAAAAATATAAAAATAAAATAATCTGTGCACAAAATCGCCTTTCCGGTGTACATATTTTTTTTGCTTAGATTATAAAATATATAAATAAAATTACAGGATACGTTATAAAATTGGTTTTGCATTTTCATAAAACAAAAAATAATTGAGTCTCTTAAGTATTGAAAACCAATTTAAATACTCCATCATTCTTAAATTAACTAGAGCGTAGCAGACAATTGACAAATTTAATTTTATTCACCAAAAAGCTGCTATTCCACATTTATTCATTTTATGAACGAAAATCATTAATCATTAGTTATTACTTACCTTAACTTAATTATCCTCAAATTACGTTTAAAAAAAAAAATTGACAACGTAATAAACCAAGTATTTATGTCGTTTAATCCGAAAATTGCGTAAGCCAGTAATCTAAATCTTGAGTCAATATATTTCAAGTTGTTGTCAATATTATAATGACAAACTCCTCTCTTGAGCAGAAAAAAAGTCTTCATTACCTAAGTATAAATGATTAATTATATCTTCCTACTCGATGCTGATATAATTATTGCCTTTAAGTACTACAACAAAAGCATATACAAAATAAGAACAGCCCACCTCAATCACGAAAAAAATCCATTCACAAATCGATGTTCACTTTAAACAAGTTCAGATTTCATATCATTGTAAAAGTAGAGGCTTACCACCGCTTTCTTTTAACAAAATCGATGACAATCATATACTCATACAACCTACGTATTGCGTCCATCAGAGTCAAGAGTGTTGGTTGAATGTTGTGTACCACTTGACCCAAAATATTGAACGTCATCGTCGTTTTTTTTTTGTCGGCATTGCCCTCGGCGCGCGGCGCCCACGGAAGTGTTGAGGCTATGTTAAGTGAGATTTAAAAACGAAAACAAAAAAAAACTAAATATTTTATGTAAACTGAAAATGAATGGAGATATTATCCCCCTACACACTTTTCGAACAAGTTTTTGTTTTAACTTTTCTTTTCTTCTTCTCGGAGAAGCGTTTTTGTTTTTCTCCATTTACAGTAATTTATTAGCGGGTTCCTAAGACTTGGGATGATTCCAGAATTTTCCGCAAAAAGTGACACAAATTTTATGTTTTCTCCTTTTCATAAATCAAAGATAGAAAAAGGATATAATAGAATGTGCTGCCGTTTGGTGGTTGCAGATATTATTTTGTTTTGGTTTTTTTTTTTGTTGTTGTTCTCTTAAATTAGAACACACCACGTTGGTTGTTTAAGCTTGAAGGTTCTTTATAATGTCTTTTTTTATGTTCAAGAACAATGAGGACCTTTTGCTGCAACACGGAGCAGCTTATCTTATCTCTCAAAAAATGTGTAAAGTTCCCTACTTTTTTTTAAGAAAGATACTGGCAACTGTGAGAGTTAGTTCCTCACATTAAAGTGTCAGGATTTATTGGAAGGTAGCTTTATAATATTTGTTATTTAAGGTCAAAGTAATGTTGGGTGGTAAAGTGGTGCTTTGAGCGTATAAAACCACCATGAGCGATAGAACATTTCGTCCGATGTTTTTGATGGTATGTAAATAATATTAGGGCTATGATAAAAACATGAAACTCGGATGTGATGAATTGCATCCATATTGGCGTGCCTATCGAAAATAGGTCCAATGTTTTTAGAACCGAGATTTTAGTTGCGGCTCGGATATGACGTAAGGTGTTTTCTCTTCCAAGGGTTGGCTGAATATGCTATACAATTCATCGAAAATTAACAGCAGAGATTATGCCCGGACTCTCCGGTGAAGTTTTTATCCATTTTTGCCCGAAATTCTTAAGACGAATTGAAGTAAACAGCCAGACAATGTCCCAATTCACATCATTTGGGAAATCTATCAACTGGTTAAGAGTAATTTCTATAACTTAATGAACTTGCTCTTCGGGGTGCTCTTCCTATGTGAAACCAATTGACAACCTTCAATGATTGATGATAGAAGGTAAAAAAACTCATACGGGAAAACATTTGAGTCAGTACCTAGAATAGCGCTTTTTTATAACATAAATATTGTATATAAGTATCTTAGTCGTAAAGAATTGAAAAACAATTTATGAAGTTTTCATGTGACGAATTGGAATGTTTATTTTTGAAAAAAAAAAAAAACACAATAAATAATGTTGACAAGGTGTTCTTTTCTTTATTTCATAAATCTTGATTAACAGTTTTTTTTCTTAAATGGACACTCATCATAAATCATCATTTTTAAAATATATTTCTGAGTGTGCATATGCACATTTATTTTTGTTTTTTTACTATCAAAACAGAACAAAAAATGAGAAAAACTTGGTATTTTGCCAGCATTCATATCCATTGGATATAAATAATACCTTGATGCTTAATCTATAAAAAAAATATTCCAACTCATAAAAAAGTTGAAAAAATGTGAAGAACAAAAAGAAAACGCATTTCAAAACATCACTATCAACAGCCAATAAACAAAATAGCAGCTCATTAAAAAAACATGATAATTATTTTTGAAAAAAAATCAAACATGACGATGTGGTTTGCAACAGAACGCATAACAAATTCAATTAGAAAACATAAAACGTTTGTTGGCAGTATTGCCGGCTGATGATTGCATTTAGTCTAAGCATCGGTTCGCACTTTGTCAATAGTCATGTTTTTTTTTTTTTTTTTTTTTCAAATTAACGTCCCATCGTAAATGTTCTCCTCCAAATCTGATAGGTTGCAATTTTCATTTCAACATCCATTACTTGTTTCTGCAATGACAAGGTATTTTTTTTGTTGTTCAAAGTTGTCAGTGTCGTTAGAGGTTTTCACTGGTGCTCATGTGTCATTTTGAGTCCCGCACCTTTGTGTTTATCGAAAAAAAACACAATATACTCTTACCACCACCTGATTAAATCTAAATACATTATACGAAATCATTTATTATAAACAAAAAAATCCGCACGACACAGAATCCAATACAAAAGTGCTCCAGTGTGAACAGGGTATTATATTGATTGACAAAAGTTAATGACGTTTCTTTTTTTTTTCAAAAAATGATAGAAAATGTCATTTGAAACGTCAGAATGTGCAAAAGTGGTGAGGTGTTCAATTTTATTAATGAGATTATAAATTGCGTGTAGGTTTCACATTGATTTTTAAGAACACAGCAAAAAATATTGTCATGAATAAAAATATCGGGGTAAAATCTCTTAAAATAAACAACATCACAAACGTAACGTTAGTTAGTGAGTTTAGGTGTATTTTGTGTGTGCAACGCAATCGAAATATCGAATTCATTAATGTAGTCGACCGACGACGTTATGTAGCGGTGGGAACGTGGGAAACCAACGCCAATTCCAAATAAGCCACACAATAATTAGTTAGCACGCGAATAAATAAAAAAAAAAATAATTGTACGGTGAATACTGCGTAAGCCTGTCTTAATGGAAAATGAGATACCGCAACCATTGCAGATTTGCAATTCAGCATTGCAGCACGATGAATTGATATAAAAAAGCGAAAGTATATGTCATATGGATAAAAAGTTTAGACAACGCAGCATGCGGTTTATTGGGTTTTGAAGTAGATAACTTAAAGCAGATGTTCTCGGTTTTCATTTTTACATCTTTGCTGATAAAAAAAAATGGTGGTTTAACCTTTAAGGTAGAGGTTATATTCAATTAAAACGAACTTGCGGTTTTCAAGCTATGTTCTCATTAATTGAGTATTTAATTAATTTGTCTACAAGTCATGTTTGTTTAGAAAAGTTATTCTCAGAACAGCAGGATTTCCTCAATTTGGTCGCTGTGAGAATAATTTGACAAAAAACTCAACGAATTCAAGACCCGAAGATATTACATACGATTATTTTTATGCATACAATTTTTTTTATAATTTTTGTATAAAAACGGCGAATCATTCACTGTGGCACAGGTCTAATTTTTGAAATCGATAGTAATTTTTTTAAACCATTTTTATCGGTACCTCCCATAGAAATGGATTTCTTACTTTGCAAGTAAATTTTCAAAAAAATTTGTTTGGATTTTTAAAAAAAGTTTCAATTTTTTTTTCAAGAATCAATTTTTCGAAAACGTGAACGATTTTGGTTTTAGATGTCTATTAATATTTTTATTGGCATTCAAATTTTTTTTTAAAGAAGTCTCGAGAATTTTTTATATTTAAAATTTTTTTTTTTTTAAACGGCTTCAACGATTCTCAAATTTTTTTTTTCTGAATATTAATCTTTATAACGAAATAACTTAGTTTGGAGTTCACAATTTAAGAAGTTGTTTAGCTATTTTAGTAATAAATTTTCTGTTTATTTTTTAATTTCTTATAAAAGTATCGAATTTTGAAAACTTTATACATTAGTGGAAAAAAGGATCAAACTAAATATTGATTTTTTTAAATGATTTCCGAGATGCTGTATTTAAGTGAAAAATTGTCGTATTGATACTTAAAAAAAAAAATAGCATGGACAGGAAAAATGAAACACCTTTGAAAATTAATATCTGAGCAACCAAAAAAGATATCAACATTATTTTAACGCAGTTACAAGAGAGAGTATTTTTTATAAAATTAAAATGCTTAACAAATTTTCTACGATAAGTATTATCAGAGAAATTATAGTTAACATGGACCAAGGTATACCAAAATCAGTGTTTTCTTAAATCATCGATAAGTGATATCAACTTTGAAGTTAGAGCTTTACTGTAAAATAATTTGTTTCTCAGAATACACCCCTTAAATTTTCCTTGACCAATTAAAGGACACCCTGTATAGAATTTGTGTTGTGTTATAAAACCTTCTTTTAAAGTGGCTTCTTTGGATTTTACGTTGTTTTTTTTTTCTGAGTTTATTTTATTCAAATAATAATAATTTATTTTAAAATTATTAAGTTTTTATAACAAATAATAACAGTAAATTAAATTGAAATCTTAAATATTCTTTTTTTGTATCTCTTTCAGGTAAACATCTCAAACTCCTTATAATGTTAAGTATGTATATTATTTAAATCCTAGAAAGTTAAAGTTTTTTAAATAAAAAAAAATGAAAATTTAGACAAAATCAGAAAAAAAATATTTAAACTTACTACTTAATTTGATAAAAACGTACAATTTGGCATGAGTATATATAATAAATTTTGATCGAAATTTTAATACCCGAATGACGTATCCAAAACGTTCACCAGCTCTTAGAGTTAGCCTATAAAAGGTTTCAGGTAGGTAACAACGCAGTTTTTAATTTTTAGACCTCTCCAAATGTTTATGTTAAAACTTAAGAGTCGTTAGAACAGGAAAAAGCTGTACTACCTGATTTTTTGGATAAAACACATATGCAGGTATATGTGCTTCAATACTATTTTCTAGTGTCTTCTCTACCCCACAGAAGTCTGGAATTTCTATTCGTCTTTTTTGATAAAATGCAAATTGAAGTCAAGAAAATACGACACCAGACGTATTGTTTAACTATGATTTTTCTACTTATTTCAATCATCACGTAGGTAGATATTGAAATAAACTTTATAGATACCTACAATAACAAAAAGTACAATAATCATCCATCACACCCTTTAGCACATTGCTTTGAGTACATTGTACAATTCTTTATATCGTCAGGTTTCAATTAAATCATCTTCAATAAACTCTTTTTCCAATTTAAGTTAAAATAAAAAAAAAAAGAACAAGAAAAAAAACCTTTCCTAGTCACGTTTCTAACAACAGCAGCTACAAAACACACAGAAATGTGCCTGTGCAGTGCATGCTCTCGAAACACACAACGACTCCACCATTGAATTGTTTGGAAAACTCAACTCAAAGTGAACGTGTGACAACTCCTAGTACTGCCAATCAATGGCGCTCGCTTTAAAACACTTCACTTCACATAACGTACGTACGTATAACGTAATGTATGTAGGAACATTATTTTATGTGTGTGTATATCAACAATATTTTCCAGTTTTCATCGACACCGGAAATGAAATTTACAACAAAACGATGTTCCGTTATATGTTTCACACAATTCTACTTCAATTCAATGTGCGGTTTCTTTTCAAAAGTATCAGTGGTAGGTATAGCTTGACTATTCAAAAAAGCCATTCCTAGATTACGTTGACTGCAGTATAAAAAGAAAAACAAAAAAAGGAGATTATAGAATGTTGAAAATGGAATAACACATACCCTATTTTAGTTTTAGACAAAGCGAGTTCATTGTACTTTCAGAAGTTTGTTTGAATAAGTTTTCTGTTTAAAAATGAAAAGTTCGTTTATCTTTATTAATGCAACGGTGCAAAATGAGTTTACTCATGTATTTCCTCGCTACCATATCCTCTGCATACATGAGATAAGACAGGGATATTTTGCTAGATGCCAGTCTATTGTTTAATGAATTGAGACCATAATTTCCTGCTTCTAACAGAGGTAAATGGTATCAAGCAAACTCCATCTATCGTTAATTTTTATTAGAACTCCACACTCGATTATTTGTTTAAGCTTATAGGGTGCAATCTGAACTGTTGAGCCTGTCTGACAAAGATCAATAAAATTGTTGATTGACCAAAGACCTATAATTGTTGATTGTTGATTTACCCTGTTGAAAACCCCTTTATTATGCAACGTAACATAACGTAATATAACGTATAGTGGCAGATTTACTAAATCGAAAGTTATAATTTCATTTCACAGCTTTAACATACCATACGTAACGTACAGTACAACATACATCAAAATATTTGAATACCAAGCTCACACAACACGCAAAGAAGAGATCATTAACACCTAGTGACAAAGCACAGCACTCTTACACATTCTATACAACAAACAAAAAAAAACGAAACCAACGTTTAACTGAATAACAACATGATAGTAGATGAGATAACGTCATCACATCACCATCAGCGTTGCACAATTGCTTGCAACATTGCACTAGAAACAAAAAACCGTAAAAATAAAAAAAAAAACACGAAACAAACCAACAATGATCTAGTGTTGAGAAAAATAGCACAGCCAAGCATTTTTTTTTTCTGTTTGTTTCTAACGCTTGGCAAAGAAAACAAAAAAAAGGGAGAGCGTGCATTGTCGTTTTTTTTTGCTATATCGATTGCCTTTGCCGGTTTTATATTCGCTTCTTTTCTGCCATTCGTCGTCGAATGTGTGTAGAACGTGTAGGTGGCGCTCTTGTGTTTTTTATTTCTATATATTTCCTTTGGCACTGTTCACACTCGTGCAGTAGAGCAATCCAATGATGATATTGTATAATATAAGGTAGGAGCAGTTTGAAGCACAACACAATAACGAATAACCAAAGGGTAAAAAGACTCGTATTATTATGTACCTAGTATATATAAGATATAATACTCGTTTATTGCTAGCTTGTAGCAAGCATAGTCCTTTTTAATGATGCGTCAGGTTCTATGAACTTGTTAGCATTGTAGGATTGTTCAGGATAACAAAAAAAATACAAAACATTGTATAAGTGTAACGCCAAGCGGAAAGGTTTGTGTGGTAAAAATTACGATTGAAATAGAAAAAAAAACCGAATTATATTATGAAGGTGTATGATAAGGTTTTTGAAATGCTCGCTTACAGGGGCTTTCGATTTTTGTTTTTGGGATCAGAGGTTAACACCGTTTCGGAAGGGGTTCGGATATGTGATAAAGTATTACATAAAAACGGTTCTTTAAAAAAAAAAAATAATAACGTACCCAGAGTGGGTACTCAGTGCAAAAAAGTGAGCAGGTTCTCATGAAAATGTATGTGTTCAAGAATTGTATTCATACTGTAATATTTTTCTGCGTTCAAATAAAACTTATTTCCACTTTTTACTATGCACTTTTATTTACTTTCAGATTAACAAACACTTTTATCTAAAACTAAACCACTTCTCTTTACAATTTACAAGAAAATAACACTTCCAAATTACAATTTCACAACCACTTATTCTTATCGTTGTCCTCGTATTTATACTTTTCTTCTCGAAGGTTTTTCGTTACTTTTTATTAGGATTTCTTTATTAATGAAATGAGCAATAAAAGTTAAGAATTCATGAAATCGAACAATAAAAGACCACAGTTCTTAGTTTTCATATTCGTCTCTGTGCACTTAAATATAAACCCCTATCGGGTATGAAATTTCCCGGGGATTTTTTTTTTTTGAAAAAGGGCATGCAGGTAATTTAATTTTCCAGTCGGGTAAATAAGGGTCGATAAACAATTTTCGTAACGAAAAGCAATACAAAGATGATTAATAGATAATGTTAATATATGAAAGTCACGAAGAAGGTGCTATGAAACCAGGCCTCAGGAAATAATCTCAAACAAAACATAAAAGGCAGCCCAAAATGGCATTAATTTGGCCACTCAAGTGATTCGAATAAGAAAACCGCCGAAATAGATCCCTATCTGATGACTGAACATACTCTAACCTACTCTAACTGTTACGTAATTTAAAGCCCTCAACACATTGGTCGGAAAAATTATTTTGACAAAACTATGAAACGTTTGTTTCGATGAACTGAGAGATTTAACTTGTGTCTTTGGCTACTCAAAAGAAATAAAATACATAGGCTATTGTAATTGTATAATTGCAAACTATTTTATTTTTCTCATGCATTCGTTTTTAATCACGTTTTATGGATGGAGTGAGCTAAAACTAACTAGAAAAAAGTATTTTTACATCACATTCTTTCTAGTTTCTTTCGTTTCGGGTGTGATCAAAGCTGAGTTTTGAAATGTTTATACATTTCAAAACTCAGCTTTGATCACACCCTTTTTTTTAAATAAGATTTCTTAACTTTAATGACATGCTTTAACAATAAATTGATAATAATTTGAAAACGTCGGAAATCGGCGAAGTTTTAAGAAATGAGATGGTGATCAAGTATGATGCGGGTATTTCGGTGAAATACTTCAGCAAACTATACAAATTGCCTCGTCAAACCGTGTATTATCAAATAAATTAGCAAACAAATACAAAAAAAAAAAAATCCACCCCCAAATTTGCCGCGTTCAGTGCCTATGAAAAACTAAGAAGAGGGAAGACCGTTTAATAGTCGAAAACTTTATAGAAAATGTGCTAAAAACTCCAAAATCTGCAGTTATTGAAACGAAAAACTCGGTATAGTATTGAACTTTGTGGCAAAAGTATAAGAAATCGCTTGAAAGAGGCTGACTTTGCCGATAACACAGCCAAACCAATACCCCTAACATCACAAAAAAATAGACTTAAGCGCCTGAAGTTTGCCAAGAAATTCGTTTTCAATTCAGTTTTTACACCTTTTAAAACACGGTACGCATGCAGTTCTTTTTGGGGTATTTGGGGATTTTCTTTGAGGTGATTTCACAGAAATTTACTCAAGTAAACAAAACGGTGGTCTACTCTAAGTTAAAACTGGGTTAACTAATCCTGGAAAATTATTTTAACCCAAGTTAAATCTGAAGCAGTTTTTCGGTGCTGGAGTAACGGTATATTTTAAGTGTCAAATATCTATTAAAATTATGATATGAATCTTTTGAAATCACCCTACCTTTTCGAAAAACTGGCCCTTATCACATCACTTGGTCAGGAAAAGAGAAAAAAAAGTACAAACTATTTGTTCCGCTGGTATTAAGAATATTGAAAAAGTGGCAGCCCTTTTCCGAAAACAAAAATCCCCGGAAGATTTCATTCTCGATAGGTTTGATTTTGGTCGTCAAAGTTGATATGTATTGAAAGAATTAGCCATTAAATAAATGTTAAATGTTAAATGGTTATGTGCAAGTATACAAAAGTCAAAAAAGGTAAAAGGTTTAAAAGTTAAAATTATAAAAGATGTTTCACATCAAAATAATCAGAGAAAAAAACAGGAGATCGGGTATTATGGTTCCATTTAGAGAGCTTTAATATCGCTGACAAAGTAAAATCCAGTTCCAGGCCCGGAAATAGCGCCAAAACCACTTTTATGTTTATGATCAAATGTTAAAGTTCAGTGGCAATACCCAAACCAAAGAAATTGTGGAAATTATCAGAAAACTCAAGATATTATATGGATTTTCGCAATGTAATGAAATGATCCTTAGAAAATTCATACAATATATTGAAGTTGCTGTTGACAAAGAAGAACCAAGTAAGCTTGTACACTACTTGTTAAAAATTGCACTGAAAACATAATATTCTAAATCACAAAAGAAAAAAACTTCAAGTATGTATTGTAGACTTTTCCTTTTAAACCATGAGTTTCTATCTATTCCTACAGTTATTAATAATAATTTTAAATACCAACAAAAAATAAACTCAAAACCTACTAAAAGCCTTATACTCATATCATCCAACCAACATCCCACATTTAACGTTTTGATGAATATATCTACTTTCAAAAGACTCGCCCAACTAAAAGTATTAAATGCACTTAAATTATACATTGACTATCCTGCGGCAAGTCCTTCTTTAACGAGAATGTTGGTTTACTATCAAAGTAGTCCAACCAAACCACAACATAATATTATGTAACATCCATTCGTGAATACCTAAAAATATGCATATGTATGTGTATGGAAATGTTTTCACAAAAAGGATGTCATTAAACGTGTAATATTTTTGTCTATTTTAGGTTGAATCTACATAATCCGGGGTTAACTAAGTAAAACGCATGAGCGGAAGTTGCATTTTATGCAAACAAAAAAAAAAAAAACTTTTAACCGTTTCTTATAAAAGAGAGACAAAAAAATACACCAGAGAACCAAAGCAATTAACCTCATCTGTTGATGAATAATAAAACAAATAATGAAAATTAAATTTACAAACAAACCAATGCATGGGCTAATTTATAGGGCAGTATGCATTGGCAAAATGTATAGGTACTGTCATGATGACATGTACACTGTACAGTACATGTGACATGTGACATGCCCCCTCCTCAAACGAGGGAGTATTAGGTTACTAAGGTTTGTTGTTCAGGGTATATTGATTATGGCTATCATAATTTAATATGCACTTGTGAGCTATTTAAAATTCAAAACACATATGCAAACCATGCATACACAGTCGTATGTAGTGCTGCCAACTTTGGCAAACACAAAAATACGCCTTTGACAGTGATTAGGTTGCAAACACATTTCTACGAGTGAAACGGAAAAAAAAGTTTTTTTTTAGCAATTGCAACCGATGTAGATATGTAAGTTTGTATACCTAATAGGCATTCTCACATTGCTCAAGTTTGCAACAACGACGACCGCCTATCAACAAAGTGCACTTTACGAGCACTCTTTTGACATTGAACTGTATTTTTATTCTTTCCTCTTTGATGCAAACAAAAATACACGAGTATTCTGGTGGCTCTTATGTTTGCAGCTTAATGGGGGGTCTACAATTACGCTCCAAATGTTTATAGTGTTCCAGATGTATTTTTTTTCTTGTTGTTGTTTTGGTTTGTTTTTATTCATTTGTTGAATGATGCGCCCTGTGAAAATTTATCCACAACCAATAGCAACAGAAAATACACGAGGATTATAGTGAATTTGCCATCATGGTAGAAGAAAATTTGTTTTCAAAATGCACCAGCTCGAGTAAACGATAAATGAAGGTCTCACAATAAATTTCAAAGGATTAAGTTCTTTTTTGCAAATTTGCCAATTTTTCGAATATCTAGTGTAGTCAATTAGGAAATGAAATAGCATTTTCTACTGGAAAAATCGTATAGAAAGTATTTTATCATTTAAGTGCAATTTCTTTTGGTTCAAATGCATCAGTACAAAAATGCAGCTAGTTGAAGTCAGTTTGTATTGTTTTAAAAATACACTCACATTATGTACATAGTTATTTTTTTTTTACTGCCTAATTTTGTAGCTCTTTTGATTTCCCACAACTTGAAGAAAATTCTAGTTTTTTATGACTTATAGTTAATAGTTGCCAAGATACCCAAGATACCAACACAGGCATGTTGCAGTAAAAACACAAGCAACATTTTGTTTTTTTTTGCGAATATCTCGACTCCAATATATTGCATTGATAAAAATAAAAACACAAATTGTTTGTTTTAACATTTTGTATAATTTGAAAAACAAATTGATAAAATCTTACAAAAAAAAAACTATAAAAAATTTTACAGGTTTTTTATTTTTAAGGAAAGAAACTAGAAAGGAAAGGGTTCCGATGGGAGCCGGAATTTTCTCAAATATTGACTTAAAGTAGAAACAAAACAATGATTAAAAGACGACGGAGTTAAATACAAAATCAAGTTATACGTACGGTTAACAATCAACCGACTTAAAAAAAATGAGGAGGTTATCAATTTGACTGTATTTTTTACAAACTCAGAACTTTTGACTGTGTAGATCGATTTTGATGATTTCTTTTGTATTTGAAATCTAGTGGTCCCCATGGGCATCTCTCCAAATGATTAGCTTTCCGTATGACACATTTCACGGTGAAAAAACTACCTTTAACATCCGATTTAACCTTCAAGTTTGAATTCTTGTGAATTCAAAGCAGTTTTGAAAATGTCACATCTATCGGTGGCTGACGTGGCCAGTTAAATTCCGCTTTTCAGGTTTTCCTATAACCGAAGACGTACTTCAAAAAACTGTTGCTTCACACAGTGGCTTCTTCCAAGTTTTTCTGCACTTTTTCGGTTTGACAGTCTCAACCGATTTTTTAGTTCTTACATTTGTTTTAACGTATTCTACAATAAAAAGTTGCAAAACCAACATCTTTCTTGAATTTTTTGTACATTCAAGTTACTAAAAGTATTTTGATGAGCTTAAATAAATGAGTGTTTTGTGTTAAAGATATGCGTTAATGTCTTTTTCAAAAGAATGGTCTTCACTAGAAGTTTGATTTTTCTGCAGGGTAAAGCTGAATATTCTGTCTTTAAACACTGTGACACTGACACTGTGTCTAGAGAAAAACCAATTTGAATTTTTAAAAAACACTCGATCTATTCAAGTGATCGGCAGTGTATGTTAAATAATGAATTACTTCACACTCGTTGGTTGCAAAGAGTTTTTTTTTTTTTAATTTGCAGAGAATATTAAGTGTTTAAAAATAATTTTCATTTTAAAACCAATAGGTGTGTCATTCGCAAAATAATAACGAACAAAAGAGAAACAAAAAACGAAGGGAAAAACTGTGGTTTATTATTTATTTGTTTAAACAAAAAGAAAATGTTTAGCGATTGGTTATTGGTAACCCCCATTCTATTTAAAAAGAAATGCACATTATGATACTAATTT
Organism: Meliscaeva auricollis; assembly: GCA_948107695.1. NCBI lineage: Eukaryota > Metazoa > Arthropoda > Insecta > Diptera > Syrphidae > Meliscaeva > Meliscaeva auricollis. The sequence goes on along the minus strand of OX403617.1, from coordinate 15,411,263 downwards.
CTAAAGAAGAGATATCTTAATTCGTTTTCAAAAATGTTTAATTTCATCAGATTAAATGCATGCAAAAACAAACTAGGAATCCTCATTAATTTAATAAAAAAATAAAAAAAAACACCGTTTTTCCTACCAGTTAATTCAATTAAAGTGTCCAGGAGAAAACAGCAAAAGTCCATTCAAATCTATTCCGAGAAAAATGCAATTTAAAATTGTGTTTTCCATACTTCTTTATACAAAAGCACATCATATTTTTAACTTTTTTTTGTTAAAGAAAGTCTGAAGTGTGTTTTTTAAATACTACGAAACCAATCATTAGTTTAATGTTGTTAAAGTTGGCCCTGCACCATTCAATTGCAATTCAATCTGCCTATTTGTTTATTTTTCTATCGATTACACAACTTCTGGTGTTTTGCCTTTTTTTCTGTTTTCTTAACCCTGAACCATTAAAGAGCTTATGACCGTTCATGTAAACAATTCGCCCCATTAGCTGTTGTTTTTTTCTTTATTCTCGTTGTTTGTGAACGCATGCCATTTAAAAGTACAAATACAGCACAATCATCAATTGACTGTTTGACATTAAAAAAAAAGAGTTCTTCATAAAATATCTACAGACATACCCAATAAAGGTAGTAATGAAGAAATCAATTATTTTTTATTTATTTTAGCATCAAATATATATGAAAATAAAAAGCACATCGTTTTATTATGATAATAAGCAGCTAATAAACAATATCAACTTCCTCCTGTTAATCTCATGTCCATCATTATCTCTCGGACTCTGTTAAAGCGTTGATGTTTTGTGTCATCATCCGTTGTACGACTGACGACGACGACGACGGCAACCGCGGCGCACGTCCGCTTGCTGTCATCACTGACAATATAACTTCCCCGCAATGATAAACAATCCTCGCGGTTATTAACTATTTAATATTATAGTTGTTCAATTCATTCATTTAAATCAACATACGAGCGGAGAGGTATACTATATTCATTACCTGATAGCAATTCGAAACGACATAATTATATAGTTGCTGTTGCTGGTAACTCATACGAAACTAAATGAAAAATATTGATTACGACACATCGGTTATTGTTTGGTAAAATCTTTTTGCTATCAATTGTTTTTTTTTTTGTCAGACAAATTTTAGTTTTCCAACTGAAATCAAGGTTGGTGGTAAATTAACTTAATAGATAACAGGGAGCTTCCTAAGGTGAAAGGTTGCAAAAGGATTTCAAAGCTTAAATTGCATAAATTGGTTGTTGTATCAGATCGTAGCTCTTCTTTCAGCTTTTTAGTCACTGGTACACTGGTTATTTTTATGATTTTAGTCCCATTACATCAGCTAAGGGGTGATGTGTCATGTCCTTAGACAAAACTAAAATAAAAATTTCAGTTTAATAAACTTCCTTTTCCCCTCTTTGAAATTATTTTGTTCTAAAAATCCAAAGCGGGTATTTTTAGAGGTATCTTGTATTTGCTTATAGAATGTGAAAAAGTGGGTCCGACAATTCTGTTTGTCTAAATTGAAATTGAAATTTTTTTTTGAAAAATCGATTTTCCGAAATCAGGTCAATGATTATTTTTTTTTGTTCAAAAAGTTTAATGTTAATGAATAATATATTAAAACAAGCATTTTTACTTCCGATATAGGTACTATAGGCAAGTTTGGGATTCGTACAAAAAAACTCGAGATAAAAATCAAACATGGCATAACGATGATAGAGAATGCGATAAAAAAGTGGGTCCGACAATTCTGTCTGTCTGTTTGTCAGCCGTGTCTTTGTCCATATCTCAACCTACAGCCTAAAACAGTGAACCGATTTTCTTCAAACTTGGTAGTTAAGGGTTTTGAGTATATTTCCACAGAAAATTGAATTTTTTTCTTAGAACCAAAATTAACGGTACCTACCTGCCATGTGACGAAAATGGAAAATATTATATTTTTCAAAAACGACTCTAACTATTTTGATTAAATTTTTTGTGTGTACAATCATAAAGTTCGTACTTTTGCAATTAAAATTTTGTTTGCTTGTCAGCTTATACCGGTATAGCATTATAATTTATATTTCTTTATAGACACAAATGTATACGATACGAAACCTTAAGAGCAAGTATATATCAAAAAAGGTTATTTAAGTATAAAATCTATATACTTCCTTTTTTGGTCCACCCACTGCTTCATGTTGTCATTTTCACTTGAACGCCATTCAATTTTATTCAATTAAGATTGTGTTTGATTTGTTTTCACATGAATTTCAACCCACATAACTTTGGTTTAAATTACCTCAAATTGGCTCATGTTAAAATGTAAATTTGTTTGGGAATGAGAAGTTGTGTATATTAATTTGCAATCGAATTTGGAAATGTTCAACAAAATTTATCCTAATAACATTTATCCTAATGAAAACGTTGTATTATGTTCCATAATATCAAGTGCTAACAATTTGATTAATTCAAAAGCTTTGTATGTATGTATAATCTAAAATGCCTTCTGTTTTCTAGACAATTAATTAAATAAATTTATTATTTTTGTCTGACCAATAAGTAAAAATGAAACATGACCTGACTCCGTTTCCGTCATTATAAAAGCATTTAATTAACTATTACACTGTGCCACTATTATTTTGTATTTTTTCTTGGCAATAATTCTATTTTTTTTTAATATCATTTTAATTTTAAATTATTTTGTTTAAAACAACAAAATTTGTCATCACAATTTTATATATCAACTTAAATGACAGCAAAGCAATAAACTTAATTGTTTAATCAAACTTATATACATTATGTATATTTATTAAGTGTGAATACAATCTCTTGCCATAAAAAAAAGAACGACTTCTTGTACCATGCAAATGTGAACTCTATTTAACTGCCAGCAGCAGATAAACAGATAAACAAATGTATATTTTATACACCATTTGTTGATCAATTGATTTAACAATGATTTATATTATGTTGTGTCTGCATTAATTTTCCATGAATTAATTAAAAATTTCTTTAATAGAGTTTCAATTATATTCAAATCAATAGTTCATCAACATTTTGAGTCATTTCAGTAGTTGATTGATTTCAGTATACATTAATGCAACTAAATTTAACTAAATGATAAATCAAATGAATAAATAAATAACTAGATTTTATAATTAATCTCCCACGCTTCTTAATGTTAATTAATTCTATTTATTTGTTTCATTTAACATCGACACTCCGCGTCACTCAAATAAGTTTTTTTTTATTTAATAAAAATTGATAATTTTCCAAACAGGATAAGGGCGATGAGAAAATATAAAATAAATTGTATGTATATCAAAGGGGAAAAATGAATTGCCCATTAAGGGATTGGGTGAAAGGGGGGTGTGTGGGCGAAAAAGTAGGAGGTCTACTTTAGATAGAAATCGTAAAAAAACACCTTTCCCCCATGCTGTTGGTTGGCGATTTATTTTTATTTTTCCCGTTTCATACACCATTTTCCCTAATTAGGGTCGAATTTAAAAAAGATTAATAAAATTAAAAAATATTTTTTTCAAATATACATATAGGGACATGTTTCAATGGTATTTTGAAGAAAACCAAGATCATATTTTGTTGTTAAAGCAACTGGACTTAATCGCATCACTCAAAGTGTACAAATTATAGATATCATTATACCAGGTCATTGGTTATTTATTCAACTAGACGTTCTGATTGAACCCAAAGAGCAAATAGAAAACATTAACAAATATGTATGTTTTTTTGCAATTTTTAGCAAATGATTTGATATGTAATCAAAATCTATTAATTAGTGCCCTCTAACCTTTTAATAATTAAACGAAGCAAATCAAAAAAAACGCACTGATTAACCACTTTATTTCGAAAACATATTCTTGTGACGTGTTTGTAAAGTGTATTGATTAAAAAAAATAAATATAAAATACAAAAATAACGATGTTGTTGCAACAATTTATGTATATTTTTTTTTTCATTTTAAATCATCATTTCAAGAAACCAAAAACAAATCATAAATAATTAAAATTATGAACCAAAAGAAAAAAAATCAATATTTTTAGAAGGAAAAATTAATTTTAAAAACTTCAGGTCACTATTTATAAACATTGACTTTGCTTTAATTTATTTTTAAGGAAAGATGTAGTCACACAATGTTTTGGTTTTATGATGTTGTTTTTATTTTTTCTGGCTTTTATTTATTTAAAATCAAGCCGAGTGAGGTGGAAAATTTGAAAATATAAATCAATTTTAAGAATCAAGAAATTATTAGTAGAGTTGATTTTGATTTTCAAAAAATTGTTGTTGTTTGTATGAATCATTCTGAAAATTGAATCATGAGCCCCCGACTAATAGACAGTCATTTTCTCTGTCTGTGATACAACCGCTTCCCTTCCTTCACAACTCGTAGCGTGCTAATCAGACTAAGGGAACTCGTTTTTGTCGTTAAAGCGGAGGCTTGGTTTTCGTTATATCATCTTGAAATTGGAGTTGAATCGGCTAACTGGCAATTTTTCTGGTTATAGTTTTCTCAAAAGTCGTTGCAATAATCATATTTCGCGTGTGCTTAACATTCAAAACTAATTTCTTTACTGGGTTAGGGAATATTGGAAGTTTCAAAAGCCGACGAGAATTTTAAAATCGCTCGTTTGGTACAGGTAGTCAAATATTCCTTATTTTTAAAATCAAAGAATCATTTTTTTTATGAAAATTTTCAAAGTATTGGTGTATAAATCTAAAAACCTTTTTCAAAAGTTATGTTTTATAATTAAACGACTATTTTTATTACAATTATGATCCATTTTTTTTTCAATATTGCAAAATTTGAAGATTTTTGGAAAGCTGTTTTTGACTTTGAGATTTCCAATGGAAGTCCATGGACTTAACTCAACTAAAATTAAATCTTTGACTATTTCCTAAACATTTACTAAGAAAAAAAGTTGCCTATTTGAGTTTTAGACAGGTTTTTATTAAAGAAAGTAATTTTTATTCATTTATGACTGAAACTCAAAAGTTTTTTTTTTATTGTATACTTAAAAATGCAAGTGGTGGTAAAAAAATTATTTTTAGGTGTAAAATGTATTCTTTACTTTTTATAATAAATATTTTTCGGACCAAAATTTACGATACCTGCCATACAACCAATAAGGAAAAACATAATTTTCTCAAAAACGGCTCTAACGATTTTGAAATAAGAAAATATTTTTTTTTTATCGGTCAATAACGAAACCTTCAATAGAACCGTTTATCTTGTTTCTGATTTTATCGGATTTAGGTAAATTTTTTCGTTCTTAACAATTTTAAAATTATTTCATAACCAAATTTTGAAAAAAGATTCTGAAACACCCGGTTAACCAATTTTCTTGAAATTCATCAGATTCGAGGGCTCAACCAATGTGACGTGCTTTGATAACACTGTGTGACTAAAACAGGGTAAAAAATATTACAAAATGTTATGTAAAAATTCCGTAACACCCCCAAAATGGGCAAAAAACGGGTTTATCGTCTTTCGTTCATTGAAAATAATCCAGCTTCGTCAAATTTTTACCTATTTTAGATTTGTTTAATTATTTTGGAATGTAGAGCTTGTCAACAATGTAAACCACGTGGTGTAGTTAAACCAACTGTATAAGCTGAATATCTTTACCCAACTAACTCAATTTAAAGCAGGTGTTTCTAAAACAACATGCTGTTTGAAAAATATATTCTAAAATAAAGTTTATTTTCAAACCAAACGAGATATTTTTTATAAAAATCGGTTGAAAATTGGCTTATAAAAAAAATTTTAAGGATTTCAAACCAGAAACAGAAATTCGAACATTTGGGTACCGGAAAAATTTAGTTTTAACCAAACTACATGCTATTTACATTTTTGAATAGGTATAAATGTCTTCTGTCCAAGTCAGAAAAAATCAAAATTTGGTGAAAATTTGACGAAGCTAGAAGTCTAAAAAAACGTTTTTTTGGCCCTAAATCCAGATTTTCCAAATTTTTACATACCATTTTGTAATCAGTGGAACAAGCTCTACAAATCGTGATAGGTCTCCGGTCGCGTATATTTTGGTGTAATTAATCTAAAAATATCGATTAATTAAAGGTTAACTTTTTATTTTGCTGGGATTTGCGACCCAAATTAAAACACATAAATGTTCTGATCCACCGGGAGTTCATATAGATAGTATTTTTAATATAGCAGCATTATCATTATCATCGTCATTACCGAATGCTGCTTAGGTACACGCGATACATACATCTTACATTTTCTAATTTTATATGTAGAATACCAACAACATACATGTTTTACTAACAAATTATTGTCCGGAGATTAGAGTCGTCCTTTGTTAGATAAACCATCGAACCGCAACAACAATCGATGGCGTTCGAATCCTAATTTTTTGCTTCCTTTCTAACGAGTAAATGCGAAACACACGCGGTATATTCTTTTCTTCTTTGGATTTTCGTTTTTTTTTTCTTATATGTATATCCTGGGCTCATTTTTACAACCGTTTCGATAAAAATAACATCCAAGTCAAAGGAAGGACGAAGCTTGATGGGCTTTAGTGATATTTCGTGTCAATCAGAGCGATGTAAAGTAAGATGAGAGCGTATAGGTATATAGAAGAAGGCCAAACATTCACTTGGAGAGATAAAAAGGTTTATTTTGGTTACGATGAGAGGAGGACGATGTACGGGGGTATTGTAGGGTGTTCGTTCATGTGGTCTATATATGTGTTTGTGCACTTTATTTGTGTAAATCTCACATCACCACCAAGTTGTGTGTACATTTGTATGTACATACCTACTTCCTTTAAGCTATGAAAGTATCCTTCAATACAAGCAACAATTATTATTTTGAAAGGACAGGAGTTTATTCCACACCAATGCAACATACATACAAACATCTAATACACACATGAGAATTTTTACAAGGATAACATTCGACTTAGCGTAATAATTGTGATGCCTTAAAGGCCTCGTTATACAAACATGTTTTGTAGGTTAGATAAATCTTCTTCTTGATAATAAATTGATGTTGGAATTTCGAAATAACGTTAAACATCGATTATCCTGTTTAACATTTATTTCTCTTATTTTTTTTTTGTATACATTTTTCTTGGATTATTATTTGATAAGCACAACAAGTAATGGCTGTAGGCTTTGGAACTTGATGATCAGTACATGAAATCGTGCATTCAAATGTATTTCGATAGTCAATACCTTACATTTTCTTACTGTTAATTCTTAAACTTCAACATAATATGTAGGATAGAAGGGAAAGAATTTTGCCAGGATCTCGAAAAATTGATTTTCCTCTAGATTTTCCGTTGTTTAAACTTTCTGGCAAAGCCTCCCTAGTGGGGGAGGTATTGCCAGGTGCCTAAGTGTCAAATCAAATACAAATAGGAACTCTCAACATTGAGGAAATGTACAAAAACGAATTTATTCATTTATAGGTCAAACTTTAACATTGGCAAAGTTACCAATGGGTGCTTTTGCCACTGATAAAGGAACTCAACGAAGTGGTTTTGCCCATGGCTAAGGCAAAGGCACCCACGAATTAGCGTTGTCCTTGGCAAAGGCGCCACTTGAGGTGGGTTTGCCACTGACAAAAGCTGCCCACTAAGTGTTTTTTTCTAGGCAAAGTATCCCCACGTAATAACGGCTAAGGACCCTCGAAAGCAGTTTTTTTTGTTTATTAATTTATTGATAACTGAAATTTTAGGAGTTTTTCTTCTGCTCCGCCTCCGGTAAAATTTTAGAAGATATTAAAGCAGCTGGCTGACATTTGGAACAATCTACACATTTTGCGTCAAAATATAGTTTATCCCCGATCTTTGAAGCCAAAAAATGTCAAACGAGATTGAAATTATAATAGATTAAAAATACACACAAAAAACTGAAATTTTCAGTTCCTTGGCCAAAAAAAAAAAAAAAAACAAAAATCTTGGGTAGCATTAGTTTTGTAGTCGTCTTTTAATTGGGTTTGGGTTTTTTTTTTAATAAGTATAAAGTAACACTTGAAGTATTCTTCGATTTTGTTTCAAACCGAGTTGACAACCAAAACTACCAATCCAAACAATATATTTCAATACAGTACAACTCGTTTTGGAAAATCTTCAGTTTGACAAATTGCTAATCCATGTTTCATAAAATTTTCCAATTTCCATCGAAAGTTACTGATTTCTACAAAGAAAATTTATGATTATTTTCCGATCTAAGAAGAGACTTTTGTTTGTGGGATCAAGAAAATAAGATTCAGTGAGACTTATTTTGTCACACTACTCCACTAATGGTTAGTGTTTTGAACTAATTTGTCCAAAGTCTGGGTTCAAATTCAGTAAATTCTTCACAAAATGACAAAGTCTCAAGTGTATCTCTTAGTTAGCTCTACGTAGTCGTCTAAAAATAATTTAATTTATTAATTTATTTTGAAAATTTTATAAATTGCGTTTTGAAGAAAATTTGTTTAAAAATTTGTATAAAATATTCCAACAGCTGAACCCAAAAATTTTCATTAACTGAAGCCAATTGATTTGCAGAAAAATTAAACGCAACTTCATGCAAATAGCAAGAATAAAAATTAAAAGCACCTGTATTTTGTTGACAGATTCTTTATAGGATTGTTTGATTGTTTACACATGCGGTAGTTTACTTCACCGATCGCCTATAGTTTAAACTTAATTACTCAACCGTTTGTAATTCTATATAATTCTACATTTACAAACTAACTCACCTTTTACAACAAACAACTCTAAGGATCAAAATAGTTAACCTTTAATATATATTTTTACATCTAAATGTGAGTCAGATGCAAAATGGAATTAAACAACAAACTAACATCACGCTTCAACCATCTCAACTATTCTTCATTGCCAATAAAACAACTCTGCTTAAAAAAAAGTGTAAAGAAAACCAAAAAAAGAAAAAAAAAAAGAAATAAACAAATCTAAATTGAATGCCAATTAAGTGATTTGTAGTCTTCGTCTACTTATTTGATTTGCATCTGCTACTAGTATCATTGTACAATCAATTCATATGTGCCCCCGGTTTGCACTTAATCGCACTTAAACAACTATAAAAACTATACTTGTATTAAGAATTGTATACATATAATTAACATTTCTTGAAAACAATCTCTGCGATATTAGACTGCAAAAGAAAAAAAAAAAATAAGCATGCATTTATTTATGTAGATAAATATCAACTGTTGTCACACAATTGATTTAAACAACACTGCTGGCGATGCGTTTAAAGCTGCATGCTTAGATTTATATTTTGCTTTGTCATTTCGTGCCTTATCGTCGCGTCCGTTGCCTCGTGTCAGACGTACTCGTTAATGTGGTGATTTCTAATAAATTCCCTTTGAATGGTGATATTTTATAGTGAAATTACATGCATCAAAAGTACAAAATGACAAAATCTAACTCGGTAAATTATAATGTTCAACGACACCAAACCAACAACCGACCGGTTCGAATCGCAGTGTTACCAACTATGCTTTTAACGAAAAAATCAATTTAAACAAATTCGAAAACCATTTCAAAAACTTTTCTACCACATTTTGTAAAGCTCATTAAACTAACAAAACGGATTTTTTTGGTGTTTTTCATTGAACATTTTGATTACAGATTTTAAGATAATTTAACAAACAATTATTGGTTTTAATTAATATCAAAATGAAGCTCATTAATTATAGATTTTTTACTAAAAAAAAACTTTATCTCGATTCTATCATTGCTTTACTGGACTTGGCTCCCAGGCCAGGCGTCATTAGATTTTGAAAGATTTGTGTATGGATGATTTATTTTTTTTTTATGTTAGAAAAACGTAAAATCGATGCCTGCAGACATCGCAAAAGTGCATTTTTCTGAATAATTATGAAATAATTATGATACGAATAAAATTGGTGGCACTAAGATAGATCTCCCTTGTATGTCATCAAAAAGTTTGTTTCAAGAAAGTTGACTTTTTTCCATGTGTCCGAAATATATACACACCCAAAATCTACTGCTGCGTTTTTTTTAACAGCTTTAGGTCAGCGGCAGGATAACTTCACCCCACTGTACAGGTGGCAGGATACAGTGGAAAAATGAGCGGAGCACTGTTGTCAGATCGCGGAATCCCGCGGAGAATAGCAAGGGGGAGAGAGGACCGCGGAACACTGGTGAAAGACCACGCAATACGGGGAAGAATAGTAAGAAATAATTAAAAAAAAAAACGCTTACTACAACGGGAAAAAGTGTTAAATACTTGAAGAAAAGAATGTCTTTGCTCACAGAAAAAAAATGTGTAAGGTCACAAAACAAAAGGGACAATTTGACGAAAACTTTAGGTACTAAAAAAACCCACTAGCACGATAAAAAGCACGGGATACCGTGGATAAAAGCCCAGAATACTGGTGAATGAACTTTAAAACACTACGATTTTTTTTTTCGTGATAATCAGTATTTATTAACGACTTCCACAATTTATTGCTTTTTCCCCCAGTGTTCCGGGTTGTTCCGTGACTCTAACATGGAGAGCTATATATGGGCTAATTTTACTATGCTCAAAATGAAAAACCCCAAAAATTTTGTGTACTTCAGAGAACTTGAATGAATAGATTTAGAATACTAAAATTTATCAAGACAATTAATGAAAACCTTGCGGGTCAGTAGTTACTGTCATGTAATTAAGACAATTAATGTAAGAATAAAAATTATTCTGCAGTGCTGGACAACGTCTGAAGGGTCAGGTAGTTATATATAAAAAAAAAACATCAAAAGGTAACGAAATTCAGGAAAAATACATTTTTGGGAGGCCCATTGTTTTTTTGTATTCGACTAAAATAATTATTTTCGTCCGAAAACTGCCGTGAGCTCAAGAGTATTGTTGTTCTACAATTAACAATAAATACAGTAACTCTAATAATATTTTCAATCCCTTTAAGAAAAAAACCTCAGTTTGCAACCATGACGCTATCTCAAATTTAGCATGACCAATAATGTTCCGACATTATCATATAGAGTGTTGGCTATTATTGTGGCGCTTTGCAATTTGCAAAACTAGCCCAGCAATTTGATTCTATAAAAACAATGATGGTGGTCCCTCATTGAAAATGATCTGCATCAAGCTTTTCACAGACGAATCATGAAATGTGTTAATCAGCTATAAACAGATTGTGTGTTTCGCTTAGCTGTTAGTGAGGATCTTGTAAGATGTCAAAAAAAAAAAAAAAAAAAAAAGAATTTGCAATAATTTTATATTAATTGTCGTTAGCACATCGAATAGCTTGTTTCTAAGTCTTAAGTGAACAAACCATTGAAATAATAATAATAATTATTTTTTTTTCGAGGAGTGCCAACTTTACAACCAACGTAAACACACATAAAACAACCTGACAGGTGCTTGCCTGTGCAAAGAAACAAAAAAATGTTTAAGACACAACGTATAAGATGCCCTTTTTACTTGGCCTCTTCGAATATTGTCTGCATGAGTTGGTTTATACTTATCTCAAACGTACGACCACACGGCTGTGAATTATTTTTAGATTCAATTGAAATTTTATAAATTTTTTGTATTTTTTTTTTTTTTTGTATAGATTTGCACTTGGCACTTGCACCTGCACAGTATGGTTGTTGTATCGTCTGATGTTCAAAAGCGTGCAGAATAAATTCGAAATAGAAATTTTCCACAGGAAGAGTAGAAAGTTTTCAACATCTTCATCAAGAAAGTGACGACAGTAAAGATAGATATTTATTTAAAGAGACAAATAATAGAAAAAAAAGACACTTAATTATTTTCAAAGGGAGACTGTCATTTGAATTTGATTTTAGTAGTGTGTGGTTATGATGGGATAAGGACTAAGAAATGTAATGATATGGAAGTTATGGAAGTGGTGAGAGACATCTTACTTTACAGGAAATGTGTGTAGGAATTAGTCAAGAATAATATTCAATTCATTGAAAACAAAAAAAAGAAAAAAAAAATAATTAAATAAAATGATCTAGCTTGCAACTCCAAGACTAAATGATTGCCTCAGAATTGATAGGGTTGCGGGTCTCCTGAATTTATAGAAGTTTACCCTCTTCCGCTTTTTAAGAAGAAAATTGGCAAGAGAGGTAATTGTTTGTGCGCCGTTGGAGTTGGAAATGTAAACACGATAACTAACTTTTGTTAGAGTCATGATAATTAAAATCTGTAAACGCCAAAAGTTTAAGATTATTAAAACTTATAGCCTTTTACGAGTGGGCCAAATGAAGTGATTGAAAAATTATCTAAAGTTAAAGTGTAACTGCAGCTCTGTAGGTCTAATCGATCTTGAAATACAGCTCTTTAAAAATTCACAAATATTTTGAATTTATAGTTTGTGTTGTCTTTCGAACAGTATATTTACTTAAATACTCAAAGTCCACTTAAGAAACATTTTGGTGTAAAATTATCATATGGCACATGTATTTTTTAATGCACACTTTAATGAGACTAATATCAAGACAATACAACTCACACGGCGGAAGTCATGTCACTTTTTCATGTATTGTCTGAAGTTTCAGTACAAATAGTTAAACTTCTACTAAAGAGTGCCATATCAGTCATGGTAGTCGGTTTGTCTTCATATTTGTCTCTTTAATAACATCTTCTTATACATTGTCATACAAAAACATTTGAAAAATGTCACTTTTGTATGGGGAGTAATACAAATTTAATTTTTCCAATGTACAATGGAGTATTCCAAAAACCGGCATACTTAATTCTCAATTTTTGTGGTAAAAATCAATATTTTACACTTTTTTGTTAACAAAATTCTTGCAACTGTACTGACAAGTACCAACAATTACAATTACAGTGTTGCTTTCTTACTTAGTCTTAAAAATCGTCTTAAATTCGTCAAATACACAACACTGAAAATGAAATTTGTGTTTCTAAAAAATATATCAATGTACCTATGTTTAAACCAAGTTTCATCAAAATCTAACTTTTTTTAAAAAAGATAAAAATAAAAACCAAAAAAAGTATTTTTTGGTATTTTAATTTTTTACAATATTTCACAAAGTTGAAGCACCTACAATTCTACGAGGTCTACTTTATATATAAATAAATTTTTGAATTTCACCCCATTTCTTCGCCCACCTACCCCCTTTCCCCCAATCTGTTTCCCCTTTCATATACCAATTATCCAAAATTTTCCTGCTATTAATTTTTTCAACTTTTTCCCTCTGGATTGGCTCTGGTCTAATTATGAAAACTTAAGTTATAACTTATAATAATATTGCCAACATACCTTTACTATCAAAAGCCCTACAAGTTACAATACATATAATTTTATATAAAGTTAAATCAAATAATAATACTTTTTTTTTAATTTCTTTTCAGGTAAAATTCTTGAAATAATGTCGTTAAAGATACGAAGAAATTGGTAGGTATCTTTTTCATATTTCAAAATTTGTGGGCAAAATTTAAATATCTTGATCATAACCAGAAGCCTTGCAATTTTCAACTTTACTTTAAAAATCTTAAAAAAAAAAAAGTTTTAAAAATTTATTCTGACATATCAATCTTTAACACTTTGTCTTATTACCAACGTCACCTTTCCAATCAATAAAAATGACAGAGACATTTATGTGACAAGCTCTTGAAAAAAAAAACTAAAAAAAAATTAAAAATATTTCCACTGAAACTAATTAGTGACATAACGTCGTACCAACTACTGTTTGTTTGTGTGTGCATAAAAGTTCACACGTACTTTGACTAAATTTGCATTTATTTTCCTGCACTTCCTTGCAATGCATTCGGCTTGGGGATGATGGCATTTTAAGTGTCAATATTCTCCTTATTGTGACATTAAATTTATGCATTTTTGAGCAAATCTTCTTCTGCATCCCATCATAAGAGAAAACTACTACATTATTTGAAGACGAAATACATATTTATCATTTGCGCCCGCAAAGAGATGCATCTTTATTCATGTCTTAACAGCTTGATGGTGTCAGAACAACGAACTAAAATTTATATGATGCTGTTTCACGTCCCGCCGTCGTCGTCGTCGGTGGCCTTTGTCGCCACCACTACCTTCTTCGTCGTCGTATTGTAGTTGTCGCATCCGTCAGAGAGCGTTAAAGCATCGGAAAATTGACATTTTAAGGATGACTTTATTTATTTGTGTGGGGAATTCTATTTTCTGCATATTTTGCGGTGGCTGAACTCACTTAGGTGGAACTAAATTAATTTTAATATATTTTATGTTTGTTTTTCTTATTTATTTTTGTGGGTGGTTTTGGTTTGATTTTGTTTGTCACTTTCTCTATTTAAAGATAAATGCAAGATATTTAAAAATTAAACAAACTTAATATTGAAATTCATAAGCAATACAAAAACAACATGATATCTAGTTTTATTTAAGTGAATTCAGGTTATTGGGCTACAAAATAGTTCATGCATTGACTCCCAGGTGGCTTTTGAGTGTCGTTAAGGAGAAAATCAAGATATACATCCACCTATATAACTGAAAAATAATACAAATGAAGCGTTTAGAAGATGAAGGTGTTAAGTGACATTTTTGTGAAATTTTACTTTTTTCTCAGAGATGAAGGTCGTTTTGTTAACTTAAATTTCTGTTTCATCAGAACAATTTTTCTGTCACTTTTAGTATCTTTTTAAGATCACGATAGGTCAGAGGTTTGAAACACTTTGTATAAAGAAGAAAAACTTTAAAGCTTGATTACTCAAGTGTTTTAAAATGTCGCTTAACACCTTCATCTTCTAAACGCTTCAAATATAAAGAGATTGATATGGCAGACTGTTTTATCTGCTTCGAAGTAGAAACATTTTTTACTTTTTTGGAACACCCTGTTCACAAGGCGACATAGATGCCATCAAATCAATGTGGAGCCAAGAAAACAAATTCACATTTCCTCAAAAAGAAACATTCATTGGTTTTCCATGAATTTAAGTAGTTTTCACCATATCAGCAATATTGTGAGCAAGCCTCACTTTTGGGGACAAAGTCAATGTCAGCTTTTAAAAAAGTCTTCTAATGGCCAGCACAACTCACAAACGTGACTGACATCTCAAGTATAATTAAAGTAATTTTAATCAACCAATGAGTGTATGAGTGAGTAAGTAATAAAATGCGCCTCATGCTGTGAGTCTTAAATGTCTTTTTTTTTTTTTTGATTATTTGCTGTTGGAATCAAAAAAACACCATAAAACTGAGACATTGCGGGATTGAGCCCGAAACTGAACAGCAACAAAAAAAAAAAAAAATACCAAAGCGCACAAAAAAGAGGCTTAAATGGGTTTTGATTACATTGTTTCGTCCCTGAACCATTTATTGGACTTTCACTTCAATTCAATGAAGTTTGGCCAAAAGCCAGATGCTTGTTATTTTCATTAATAAAATATTTATAAATGATGTGAAATATATAAGTAGTGCTGGCTGAGACTATGATATGCGAGAGGAGACATTGGGCGTTGTTGGTAGCCAAAAATGGTTTATTCCAGATAAAAATTATTGCCAAAGTTTTGGAAAACTTATAATAATCACGTTGATGGCAAAATAATAATAACAAACTTTGAATACAAATAAGGTTAAAAAATATAATGAAGAGTTGTAGGTTGTAGTGTATTATTGACTTGAAACTATGATATGAATTATGATTTACTTTTGTACGTGGTTTTGTAGTGAATTATGACAGAAAACCTTATGTTGTTGCCAAAACCAACAACGTAAGGGGACAATATTATTGAAATGCATTTAACTGCGTAGTCAAAATAACTTTTATATTATATATATATTTTTTTATTGTTTCTACATTAATACAAAATAGCAGCAGAAGAATTATTACCAAATGCATTCATTCTGAGTGTTATTTCTTTTACTTAATTTAAAATACAAATTGTAGCCCGTAAAATAAAAAGTTAACTATTCGAGGTTAACATTAAAAACTGTAATTAAACGGAAATCTTTTCAGGAAACAAAATAATACATTTAACCTAAGTTCATTATCAAACCAACAATTAAATCTTTAAAATTAAAAAAAATATTTTTATGAGATGACAAATAGAAATGCAATTAAATTTTTTTTATTAGTGACCGGGGCGGGACCAAGAACCTGTGGAATTGAATCTATTTTTTTCTGTCAAAATTTTGATTATTGATCTCTGAACTCGACTAAACCAATTCAAAATTTAATAAAAACTTTACAACATTAGATAAATGCAATAATGTAAAATGGTTAGAAAAATTCGAAAAAAAAAATAACACTGGTCTTCAACGAAAATTGTCCTCAAACCAAACTATACTTTTCTAAAGGATTTCGGCTCGTTGAACCCGAATCTTAAGTCAAAACTACCCTAGCACGTCAAGTTTTCGAGATATGCTAACAGCAACATGTCAAAAACCTGCTTGTTTGCAAAGTGAAATTTATGATTTGTCCAAAATACTCTCTTTAGTCTAATTAAAGCGTTTTTAGAGGTGGAAAGTTCTGAAGTTTGATTGAAGATGTTTTACTTCTTGTCTTCTTCTCGTTAGTTGCACTTAAAAACTCATACTTTAATATCATATTGCGGGCAGATAGATCAGTATGAACTTTCATAAACAAGACTTTTTAGTGTAAGACTAGTAAAGTTTTATTATTTTTTTTTTAAAGGAGAAACACTTCATAGCCAGTACTGGTGATGGTTTCTAAAGAAACTAATTTCATATTTGGTGTCTACAATTAACCCCCTTTCTAACCACATATGTCTCATTTTAAACGACTCTGAATTTTTCTCACACACATTTTAGGACATTCTCCTTTATAAATTAATGAATTCTTATAGAAAGACACTTGAAAACTCGATACTCTTATTTTGTTGAAAGATTTTTTTTCAAAACCGCACTAAGATAATAATTTATCTAATTAGTTATTATGACACATACGAATAAATGTTCATTATAATGGAAAATAGTACTTGTGCAAAAGTGTTTTGACAAAGTCATATCCACACATTGCAAAAAATTATCTATACGTCACTGTCCAGGAACGCCTACTGTTTAATATCAGCGAGTGATAGAAAATCCTAATTAATGGTTCCTTTTAATTAGTACTAGTCTACTGATGAGATTTTTCATCACAATATATTATTTATTTTAAAAAAGTATTTTGTGTTTGTAGTCTCATTAGAATAAAATGCACGACTGAGTCGCACGTACTTGCTTTTAGGGCCAAAGATGCTGTGGACGATAGAACATCTTATCAAGAGTTTTCTGAAATAAATAAACTAATAAAAAATATAAGAAAAATATAAAAATATGAAATTCATTACTAATATTAATCAAATAAGGTTCTTAAATGATTTCTAGCTCCAAATTAGGTATGCGATTTGATCTTATTTAGAAAGAAAATTTTAAAACCATAAGAGCGGTTCTTTAAAAAAAATTAATTTTGTGTAACTATGTATATAAAAATTCTCATTTTCTTAAAAATGTTGATACTAAATGATTTTGAGGTGGCTAAGAAGTTTCTTTTTATAAAAAAATCATCAATATTGGTTAAGTCGTTTAAGAGAGAGTAAGAGACACAAATTTTAATGAAAATCGTTGGAGCCGTTTTTGAAAAAAGTTAACTCTTCCTTAATGGTTATATGGCGGTTACCGTAAGTTTTAGTCATAAAGCTTAAATTTAAATTTGCCCACTAGGGAATTACGAAAGACCTTTAACAACCAAATTTGAAGAAAATCGCTTCAGCGGCTTAAGCTGTAGTCCGAGGCATACACAGGAGACAGACTGACAGAATTGCCGAATTCATTTTATTCCGATTCTCTATAACTTTAATGTTATATTTAATTGTTATCTCGAGTTCGATTTTTTTTACAAATCCTAAACTTGCCCTATAGTACGTACCTACATGTTTTGCAAGTAAAAAAGCAATTATACGTGAAACACAATTTTGCAATTTTTTTTTTCTGTTTTTTTTGAATAAATCGAACTTTTACACGTTCTTCTTTTGTTTATTTTATTATCGCTTTGATGTACAAAAACACATTATGTGACATTGATGGATTGACCATACAAAAGCCTCTCTAACTAATCTCTTGTAAATATTTACCTACATGGCTTTTGTAATCACAAATGCAATAAGGTTAAAAAAAAAAATAAAAAAAATATAATCTGAAAATGTTTATTTATTCAATCCACCTGACAAATTGAAATGTGTTTAATGCATGCATAGGCATACATACGAGTACAAACATACATTATGTGTTGTATTTGTTTGCTATTTCCAATAATTCTTCTCATCATTAATTTTGCGCATGGTTTTTATTTTTAGTTTTTATCTGTTTTTTTATCAAATTTCAATTTCATATGCAAAATAAATTGAGAGCATAGTTCCAACATTCCTCTGCACTTAATTACTTCGAGCGAATTCTTCAAGCGAATCAGGGGGCATTCCATATTACGAACTAGATTGATGACGGCGACTTTGGAGTGGAATGCGCTAACTCGATTTTTTAAGGGATTAATTAGTGGATCAATGCTTTAATTGTAAACTAATTAGTGATTGCTTTTCTGCAATCAGTCAGAATAAAAATAGATTGTGCCATTTTTTTTTCAATATAGTCGTAAAATTTTAGAAAAAAAAGGAAAAAAAAATAATCATCAGCTGCGGTATGTATTATGCTTAATTATTCTGTGGTTCCACACTGCGCCAGGTCCACAAACCGTGCAGATATTTCACCTTGCATCAACCAAAAACAAAAAAAAAAAAAAAGAAACAGAAAACCACTTGACTCTGTCTATTTGTTACGAATGAATGGACGTTATACCTACAAATTGGCATCTACAAGTTTTCCGGAAACAAATATATTTTCAATAATGTTTTGCACTTTCATCTGCAAGAGTGTGCTCGTTGAAAATAGTTTAATGAAATATGTTGCTGCGTACAAGTTAGTGTTGGTATATATGTATGTATTTAATTAAGTGCCGGATGTATGCAACATCAAATAGAATTTGACAGAATGATTTATATTATTTCAAAGGGTGTGTTTTGTTTTTAGAACGAGTAAATTTTGATAGACATCAAGGATTCGTAAATACGAACAGTCAAAGAGTAATTGCTTTGTTTTGAGTGATGTGAACTTTTCAATCAAACGTATCTTCTTATAATGTATGAAGAAAATTGAATGTTATGACAAGCACTAGAATGAGACTTTTTCTACACCTTGAGCGCCAAAATCTGTTTTACTTAGATGTGAGTAAAGGAAATCTTTAGGGAAATATTTTTATACTTTAAATATTGGTACAACGTGAAGAGCAGTTTTTGAATTCACTAAAGAATCAATTTATGGAAAACCAAGAGTTAAAAATGAATTTGGAAAAGCTAATCGATCTACAAAAGTGGCTACAAATTTACTACACCAGAACCAGTAGTAGACTATTTTAATCTTCAATGTCGGTGCTTTATATTGTATCGAGCTACCTTAAATTGTTTGTCAGACGGTGACCTGTGGCCCAATTTTTTTTTAAATCCGTTGCAAAAACACTTTATGGGTTACCAATGTATAAGAAAATATTTGAAGCTTCCGGGTTAAAAGCTGAATATTGTAATGTTTTTAAGAGAGGATTAAAATTCTCCACCAAAACTTAAAAATCACAAATCGTCGGCGGAAAGAAAAATTGTTCTTACTCCAGTCCTCTAGATGGGAAATTTAAATTGTTTTTAGGACCAAAATGAACGATATTTACTGTATGAAGAAAATGAAAAACCTTCTTTTTTTTTAAAACCCACTAACGATTTTAATTAAATTTCTTATGTGAACATCAACCATTTTCATCGGTTAATAATCGTAGACGTTTTTCTGGTTTTCTGGTAAACGACTCAATGGGTGTCGATGACAATTTGTACTCAGAAAGTTGTTAGGGATTTTTAAAAAAGTTTAAATTTTTTTTTCAAAAATCGGTGTGTAAATGATATTTTTTTGAAATTTTTTCTCTAACGATTTTCAATTTTTACTAATAAAACTGGCCGAACGCAAAAACAAACCAAATAACATGAGTACACACACCTTTTTTTTCCAAAAAATGTATCCTTCTAAACAAAAACAAGTGGAATACTTAGTTTGAAGCTCAAATCAATTTAAAAAGTTGTTTAAGTCATTTTAGTAATGAATTTTATGTTTTTTTTTGCAATTACTTATAAAATTGTTTATTTTTTATAACTTTATATAAAAAACTTTAGCATCCAGCAATTTTGGCCCTAAAAGCAAGTTCGTGCGTTTTTTTTTTTTTTGTATCAAATGATAGAATTCATATTTTTGGGCAATGAATTTCTTTGGTCTAAATTTTTGAATCTGGGGAAAAAGATTTTTTCTCTCATTCGTTGTTTTGGTGGGTAATCAAACAGACCTTATATTGGATGTGCAATTGGTTATTCAAGGACATTTTTCTTTCCTTTGAAATAATAAAAATATTCCGTTTTTAAAATGTTTGTCATTTTGAATATAATGTTTTCGAAATGAGAAAAGGTTACCAATAATTTGCAACGCTCCTTTAATAATAATTAACAAACAAAATTACCTCAAAGCCATATTATTTGAACCTTTTAACCTTCGCGTTATCTATAAGCATTATTAAAACTTAATTATATGCAACAAAATTTTGCATTTCTACACAAAAAAAAAAACAACAACATTTTCATTGTTAATTGAAAGAAAGAAAGTAGACACACACCTCAGTCATAATTTTTGCAAACTCCATTAAATCAATATTAACAAGAGTATCTCCTAACTAAGTCTATTTAATGACAACTTCATCACGATCACGAATAAATTTACTATTAGATACATTTGTTCCATTTTCAACCATTAACTGTGTATCTATGTACGTAGAAGTAACTTTGTATAGAAATGAACGTATACGGGAAAGTGCATGTTAGATCTTTTGAATATTCATCAGGCAAATTAAATGAAACAACTATGCTATGCAAAGCTTATAGAGCCGTCTACAATAAGTTCAAAGACTATAAGGCGAGAGACAAGCAGTTGTATATCTGTCGGCTGTTGAGTACAGAAAAGATACAAACATACCTAAAAGTATATACAGAAAAGGTTAAAAGGTGTATAGTATCAGTGTTGAAATGCACACACTTGGCCACGTTTACGGTTGAAAGCAAATGCGATAGAAGAAATTGCCGCCGCACTGGTGTAGTTAATGTTGTGGTTCATCAACCTTAAGTAATTGTGTGTTCAATTTGTGGTGGCGGCATGGTGGATGGCGTAGAACAGCAGATAGCATGAAAGAACTGTTCGTGGTGTGTGAATTGGTTGGTTGCAAGGCCGCACAGATATATCAGGGGCGCCGCCGAGAGGCTGTGATTTGTAGCTATTTTTAACTTGTGTATAATAATTTACCAGCTTTTTTAAATTTGAAAATCGTAAGGGTATACGATTTCACACGGTTAAATATTATTAAAGAACATAATTTTCATTTACAAAATCACAATACTCACTCATAGTTAATTGTTCTTCGCTCGCATAGAAACCCATGACCCGAGGTTAAAAAATACATGTAATATATACGGTAGTCCAAATTAGCCGTTGGTTAAGGCCGTAATCTTAAGTAAGTAAGTAAGTAAGTAAATTAACCGCATCATGTGGGATCTTTTATTCTCTACCGTTCCGGTTGTTCAGTGGTGGATTTGATGTGACTTGAATTCCTAGCCGACTGCCTCCAATCGTACAGAACAAGAGTTGTGGCATCGGCTGTGGTATGGTCTTGACACGGAGTTTGGGTTTTTATTTCACTTTCTGAATTGATGTTATTAAATCTTTATTCTAAAATTATTCATTTGTAGGCTCTGCTATAAGGTGGCCTCAGCTTTCAAAGTACTTAGGTAGGTGCTGTTCGTTTGTTTGCATCTATTTGCTACTTATTCGCTGAACTTATTTCCATGACTTTTTCCTTATGCTCTTTGTACATGGCTTTAGAGTTTTTGTAAGAAAGGTGCGAGTAGTAGCATTTACGAAACCAGCTTATAAAAACACATTCTTTTTATTAACAAAATGTTATAGAATAGAATAGTTGATGTGCAGAAAATTTATACTTATAGCAGGCTCTTTTGAAATAAGATAAGAGTTTATACTATATTGTAGGTAATGTTCTTTTCTCATTCAGAAAGCATTTCATAGAAATATAAAAACCACAAGCTCATAACAAATATAATAGAATTACCTACGACTCTCATTATCATCATCTTAGCTGCATATAAAAGTGATTTCAATATCCTATCGGATATTAAGTCATCTTAAAAATCTCTCTCTCTCTTCCAAGATGCCAACAAGATAGATAGATACTTACATTATGTGAGTTTCTAAATTTGATTGATTTTCCGCCTGACAAACATAAAAATGTACCTACCTACATATCTCGAATAAAATTGCATATTATAAAAAAAATTGATCGATTCTTGTTGTCTGGCTGCATATTCATCATTTCGCTTCAAGTGTACAGAAGGTTTAGTTTGTGTGTATAGAAATTGTATCGTCGTCGGTCGTCGTCGTCGTTGCATAGTTGTCAAAAGGTTTCCAATTGCATGATGGTTGATACACCGAGGAACTATAAGCACTATATGCGGTACCTACGGCTTAAAATCAGAAAATTTCCATCTCTGATTTTTTATTATGCAAAAATTGTTTGTGATGTATATTTTTTTTTCTTTTTTGTATCTTTTCTTTTCAATTATTCTTTCACCTTTGAACTTGCATAAGTTCATGTATAGGTAAAATAGTACCAGCTTATGTAAATATTATTATGAAATGGAAAAATAGCAAGTGTGCAAAATTTTAAATTAAAGTTCAGCAGGCAGATAGATTAGGATTGATTATTATTATGGTAGAGGATTTGATTTGATTTAATGGAAATGGAAATGGATGTTGGTAGTTCGTAATTGTGTGAGAGTTCAAAAGCAGATACATATACAACCCAACATCCCACAATAGGGCCACTAGACTATTAAGGTATGTCTAGGGCACTTCTTGTAGTAGTTGGAGTTGGAGCCATGGAAGGACAACACTAAGTCCCAAATTATCCCAATTTTGACCGAGCCTTGAAGCAAAATTGAAATTAAATATAATAAAAATCCTTTTCATTGAAAAATGTCATTATAGTAGGTTTCAATTTTTTTTCCTATGGGAAACCAGGTTGCAGAATTTTTTTTTTTTTAATGATGTGGAATTTAATAAATTATTAATCCTTATTCAAAAACTGCAGATAAATTGAAAAAGAGAAAAACTAAAAAAGTTCACTTTTTGTCTGTATCCCGCTTATTTTGATCTGCAGTGTAGATAGACTGACAGACGTTTTCTATCATCTTAATGTCAGGTTTGATGTACTAAACTTCAACCCGGAAAGCTTTAAAATGTTAGATTGTGTCCGTTATTAGAAAAATAATTTAAAAAATCTGTGTCACATATTTTCAAAACGACATTTAAAAACAAAATTGGCAGTCTTTTAAAGTACCGTTACTTCAAATTTTAACTTCACTTACATTTTTTTAATCTGGATAATTAATTTCGTTCGAAAAATAAATCGCAAGAATATATCACTTTTTTCCCAAAAATTATTACATGTCCCAAATTTAAGTGCCGTGCAAAAATTGTACTATACGCTATTTTGGTAAGTTACATTACAAGTTGGTGGGGTTTTTATATAATATATCATTAGATACGATACTCCGCTCCAAAGACGCCCATGACTAAAATTTCAATTTTTTTTTTTGGAAAAAATTGTCAAATTTCGAAGTGCTGTATTTCAAGGCCTATACTGCCGGGCTAAGACAAATTGACGTAACTACATTTTTATCATTTTTGAGTTAGGAACAGTTTTGACATCGCGCTTCTTTAATAGATAAAAACGCTGAAGAAATTTAAGCTGTTGCGATTTTTTTCAAAATCTTTTATTGTTTGATATTTGAGTCAAATTTCCTATTAATTTGACTTTAGTCTTTATCTTTATTTTTGTTTTCACAACACCCATTTGAAGCTCAATAGAATTGGAAGAAGTCGACTAGACTTTTTGCGAATAGACACTCGCAATAAGGCCCTGTCTACAAGACACATGCTTTAATAAAATAAATAAACAAATTTATCGTGACTTTAAAAAAAAAAGTACCGATATTTACAAAGTATACGTATTCTATAAAAAAATAAATATTTTTAGTTCAAAAATTAATAATTTGTAAACATATTATTTTTTTTCTTGCAAAATGAAAAACTTCCAAACAAAAACAAAACACATGAAAATGCATTTATCTCAAAATGCTCAAAATGTAGATACATATACGTTAAAAATTTACAAGTTACAATTAAATTCACGAATAATTTATTAGTCTTGTAGTTTTATGAAATTGGGCCCTGGTGTTCAATAAAATCCCAAAAAATGAGTATTTTGCTAACTTATAGTTCGAAAACAAAACTCAACGAATTTGACCACTCCACCATAATGGTAATGGTTTTCTCGTCAAAAGACTTTTCTGATTTTCATGAATTTTTTATACGGAAAGTTCTTAATTGTTTCGAGATTATTTGATTTCAGTAGTATTATTCAAATTCTGCATCATTTGCTCTACGTATTTTAACATAAAAGTAAAGCTTTTAAACTTTTGATTAATTTGAAACAGGAACTAAGGTGAAAGAATTAACTTTTGAAAGATCTCATTTGAAAAATTATTCAGTGTAGGGTAACCAATATCCACCATAATGCCAATAAATTTATTGCAAAACAATAATTGTTAGTGTTTGACTTTTAGGGTCAATTTATTGAATTTAAAATATGTATTCCCTATTCATATTTATTTTTGTTTTTCTTGACAAAATACGTCTACTTCTTAAACAACCCTGCATTGATAAAGTAATTAACAAGTTACTAATAAGAAGGTATTATTTGGTCAATTGTATAAAGTTTATCATTTCATTTGAAACTTCTTTATTGATTTCCGCAATGAAAAGAGCATTGCTAATTATTTACTCAAATGTAAACAAACCTAATTTATTTATACTTACTCGTAGTTGAATATCAAACATAAAAGTATTTGTTTTGACACAACCCTTTGAAAATCGACTAAAAGCGTGCCAATATGAAATTAATGTTTATACTTGAATTCTGTATTCTGTACTCCTCCAGCTACAAAAAAAAATCCTGATTTTTTTTTTTTAGCAAAACCAATGTGCATACTTGCCATTTAGAACAGATAAAACACACGTGACGTTTGAAAAAAATGAGAAACTTTGCAATTAACATAAAATCGATGTTGAGTATTTGAGTATTTGCATTTGCTAAGTTGTTCTTCGGTCTTTGTTAATTTACCATCGACATCAACCTTAAGTTGTTACTATTTATAATAAAGGTGAAGAATAAGTAATTTCAAATAAGTTTTAATAATGATTCAGGAAACCACTTGAACTCCATTAAAAGAACTGTACAATGCAAATAAAATAACTATTTTTACTTTACAGTAAAATACATAGTACAAAAAAAAATAGCAAATAAAAATTCTAGCACATGTGCGGAACGTGTCAGAATCCGTGAGTGAGCACGTTTCACATTCTTCTTAAAGTTAAACAATTTATTTTATGAATTAGAGAAAATTACTAAGTATACGCGTTTGTAGGAATTTTTCTTTCATATAATTACCTTAAATCTTGATGTTGTCAAATATAACTATTAAAAGTCAGAAAGCGATTATCGATAGGAGTGCCGGAGTGCATTTGGAAAAAAAAAATTAAGAATTTGAAATTTCGAAAAAGAATTCAAATGATCATAAATTAAAAGTGCGAAATGCAAACAAAATATTTTAAGAGTGCCGCTGCGGTATGTGTAACGCATTTTTGCTTCTTTTTTTGTTGTTGTTATGTTTGAAATACTATTTCAGCTCAGTTATTGGAAACATAATGGATTGGTAATTTTTTAATGAAGCTTTAATTTATTTTATGAGCAATAAATTTAATTGAATTGGTTTATCCTTGTAGAAACTGGTATTTTTTTTTTGTTTAGTTGAGTTGAAAAGATTAATGTGGTTGTTGCAGAAAGAAACAACTTATGAAGCAATAAAGTTGCAGGGATTAAAAATTGTCTTTAAGCAATTTAACAAGAAAATACGAAAGCATAAATTAGAGGAAAATTTTGTTGGGTTTTATTATTTACACTAGGAGAAGTCGGATAAAAACGAGGGATCATGTTCAATTAAATACATATGCAATAATGATTAAAATGAAGTACTAAAATTTTGGAAATTACCACCTTAGAGGAAGGAATAAGTCCCATTTAGATATGAAAGGGTGCTAAAAAAAACAATATGGAAAAATTGGCTCACCTAAAAAAAAGTCGGATTTCGTAAGAAAAGCATTTTTGTTTCCGTTATTTATGGAATATTCTCAAAAGTGTTATTCCATTTTGAAATAAAAAGAGAGAAGAGAGAAGAAAACGCCAATTTTAAAGGTATAATTTGCCAAAAATGTTTAGTAAATTTTTTTTGTATATGAAATAGGGTCATGTTAAAATTTTGAGAACTAAGTTGGGCTAAAAAATGATATTTTCTTAAAAACTGATGTAGCTGTTGAGAATTATTAAAATTTGTAATCACAGTACTTGAAAGACAATCACAGGATAACCATTTTTTCGGTTTTTTTCGAATGCCTTTAACTCACAAAATACAGGGCTATGGTTTTTATTTTAATTATTTTTCTGATAACTCACCACCTACCCTATCACCCGTTTTCGTTTCGACGTTTGCCTTTGGGATATCCTGTATATTATGAAAAGGTATGCAAAACGATTATCCAACTTAATAAAGAAATAAAAGTACGTATACGCCCTAGTGTACCTATCATTGTCTTAGAATATAAAATCACATTATAATGAAAATTACTTGTTATTACTATTTATTTTTGGAACATAATAATTGATTTCAAATTTGTGTTTTGTAAAAGTAAAAGCTTATGGTGGTATTCAGAGGCAATTGAAGGTCTAAGAAGATGAAATAAGTGACATTATTTTTTAATTTGTTTTTTTTTCTCACGGAGGAAATTCTAACGTGGGAACTTAAATTTTCCATCGCGTTAAGATTATTTTTATGTTATATAAATTTCAAATTCTATTTATTGTTGGGTTTTACGAGCTGTTAAAATTAAAATCGAGCCAAAAATAAAATAAAGTTAAGAGAATTTTACAAATTAATTTTTTTGTTTTAACTTTACTTGTTTGTTAAAAATCATTCAATCCGTTTGGTGACAGAAAAAAAATCTTATCTTAATAAAAAAAAAAAAAAAATAGAAACTGAAATTCTAAAAAAATCAAGTTGTTTTATTTAATGCATAAAACATATTCAAAGATTTGACCCGACACACGACACGACACATTATTCCTGTTCTTTTGCGCAGGACAAGGATATCACGCTTGAATTAATAAATAATTTAAACATATTTTGCAATGCGCAACACATGTGTGTGGACATAACTGGGGTGCGATGTGCGAGTAGCAAATTTGAAAAAAAAAAAAACATAATATTAGGAGAGGGTGAATATAATGTTTTGCCAAAGGCAACCACCACCCGTCTACCATGTACTATGGTACATTTAACAACAAAGAAGAGCACACATTTGGCTGTTGTAAAGGTCCAAGAATAACCTAAAATTTTCAAGTTCAAATAAAATAACATTTAATGGGGCGCCCCTTAGTTGTGTTCTATGTACCTAAATACAATATTGACAATTTTAAGGGGTCGCTACCGACCTTTGCATATTGTGGGTGCACCCCAGAATTCAAATTTCGAAAAATTGTGAGTTGACTTCTTGGAATTAAAAAAAGATAATGTGTAAAATTTCGCATACTTTCGACATAAATATAAACTTTTTCACATTTTTAAGCGTTATCTTACAAAAATATACATGATTTATCAGTCCGTTCTCCTAAAAGCTGTTGAAATCAAACGAAATCTTACACACTATCTTATATTAATACCAAGAACCAAAATCAGTGGTGCCACGGCAATTCTTTAATACTTTAGTTCTTAGATCTTCCCACAATGCTCAAAAATTTAAAGATCTGTAACGACCCTTTAAAATTGTCAAAATTGTATAAAATTTTACACAAAATTTTATTTAAGCACATAGAACACATTAAGAGGGTGCCCCATTAAATTTTCTGAAATTTAGTTTTTAAGAAGCACCCTAATACATATAGATAAGATATAGATATAGATTGGACCAAGTGCCATACTTTTCTTCAGTGAACGTACTAATTTTCGTAAAGTAGCTATTAATTGGTATTTAGACTCACGAACTTTTTATTTTTTTGCCACCAAAAAGTTCCAAATGTTCCATAGTAAAGACATAAAATGGTCCACATAAAAAACAATCAAACAAACAAAATTTTTTACCCTACAATCATATTTTGTATCT
Source organism: Meliscaeva auricollis (assembly GCA_948107695.1). Lineage (NCBI taxonomy): Eukaryota > Metazoa > Arthropoda > Insecta > Diptera > Syrphidae > Meliscaeva > Meliscaeva auricollis. Next base: position 15,382,869 of record OX403617.1, on the reverse strand, counting down.
GAGTCAAGGGTGAATATGTAATGTGAATAGATTTGCTTTGTACATTCAAATGATATCGAAGATTGCTCCAAAAAGGCGTAATGCATCATGTCGCATTTAAGTTAAGATCATATCGTGTGTTCTTAAATCCTTTTAGATATTGTGTCTTTGTCTAGACACATTTGGCATTATAATTTAAAATCTCATTTAAAATAGAAAAAATAAAATCGAAATTTCCAAATCACCTAGAGCAAAAATACATTTTTTATTTGCTTGTGAATATTTTATAGCAGTTTGATTAAAATGATGGACACAATTGAACAAACAATAATAATTCTAATTAAAACAATTTGCCAATTTATTATAAAAGTAGGTCATTTGAAATATATATGCATCGCGTGTGCTGTTTGTGTTTGCTGACGAAAGAATGCACTTGCACTACAAAAATCAGCCAATCGATATTTTCATTTTGATTGAATGTTTCCTATTAGTCGGATAGGAGAGTTTTTGTGTTTTTTTTTTTTATTAAAACCGAATTCTCATTCGAATTTCAAATCGAAAAATACTTGATTATTTTTCATGCATTTTTTTTTTTTTTTGATTTTATTTTAGTTTCTAGTTTAGTTTTTTTTTTTTAGGGAATTGCGTTTGTCGACTTACATTTACTTCAGAAGTAAAAAAAAATCTATTCGAAATGTAGGTTATCCGGAAAGAATTTAAATGAAGTTATTTCCGTTCAAGATTGAATTATGTTGTGCGCAGATGGAATTGAATGATTTTATCAGTTTCCTCAAACGCGTTGATTTATTGACAGAATTTTAAATTGAAACACACTGTGTCTTGAATTTGATGTAAAAATTTTGAACGTTAAAATATGAAACTGTTATTGCAAGGAAACACTAAGCTTATTCTAAAAAAAAATATTTCAACACTTATTAAAATGTTTCTAACAAAAAGGATACCAAATCACCCAGGACAGGAACACAAATATATTTCACATAAAGTGTACAGCTGATATACACCTAGAATATGCCATGTAGGTACGACCGATGCACGACCAAATGAAGGTTAATGCTAGGTAAAAGCAATAGAATCGATAGCTGTTATAAAAACAATATTCTTTATTTTGCTAAAAGGGAGACAAAAACCCTATATTTTACTTGTTTATAACGCAGCCAATTCTTAAGTTAAAATTGTCAATGCGACCAACTCGCCGTACAAAATTAAAAAAAAAAATAATTAAGTATGTTGTTTTATGTAACAATCACCGATTCATTATAGATGTCTTTAAAATTTAAAATCCACACGATGTGATTAAGAACACGAAACGTTTACTCTTGACTCATAAGAGAGAAAAATATTTTAAATTTTTAATCATCTTTTGATTTTCTTTCAAAACACAAACAGCTAAAAAATCGATAGTCTTTTGTTTCCAATTTAAGTTTCAAAATGTTTTGTATATTGAGAATAATGGAAAAATTCATGTATTTTGTTTGTTTTTTGTTTCTATTCAACCTTACGTCAATCATAATTGTGTTTTATGTTTTTATAATAAAAAAAAGAAAAACAGAGTGAAGAAAGCTTATCATTTTTATTTTACTTTCAAATTTGTATTCCAAAATTGAAAACTCATATACATCTGGAGTTTGTTCTTTGCTAAAAGTAATAAAATCTTATAAATCAAAGGCAATATGAAATGAATTATGAGTTTCAACTTTCAAAGCTATAAAACTTAATGGGAAGAACATTTGCGCTTCTTGTCTTGTGCAAGTATCTCTGCTATTTCACCTGGAGTCATTGAAAATAAAAATTCCAATAACTTTATTTGTAGTCGACATTTTGAAATATTAAATAAATTTGAGTTGCATGTTTTAAAAGTTTTTTAAAAAAATTATTCAAAAGTTTTGTCAAAAATTAAAATTAATTACAATATTTTGTGATTGAATGGTTTTGCTAAGTTAATTTATTTATATTTAAATATTACCAGAAAAATGGACTCTTTTGATTCTGAAAAAAAGTCCTGCTAAAAAACACCACATTTTTTGAGAATCTACCTTCCCATATTTTTTACAGACGGATAGACATAAATACGTAGTTTTTGAGTTTTTTTTCTATTTCAACGTAAGTTTATATTTAAATAAAATATCTTGTTCTTTAGCCATTATTTTTATAAATTTTTATTTTTTCGATTTTATTTTTATTTTCTTGAAAATGAAGAAAAATTTGCTAAATTCATATTATTTTCTAGAGCAAGACAAATATTTATAATTAAATTTCTGTTTTGCTGCTTTTGACAAAACAGATGACACTCGAATGTTATTTGTAGAATGCAAAGTTGACAGGCTAATTTAATATACAATTTTGTTTTTCTGATTGAATTGAAAGGTCTGTTTTTCTTTCTGCAAAAGCCATTTATACACTAAAATAGCTAAGTTAAGTTCTTTCCTACCCACCTACAGAAAATACGTTTTTGCCTGCAAATTCTATTTGAAGAAAACTTAATTAGCAGTTTTTTACTACTGCAATTTGAAAAAAATTAAAATGACTTGTCTCAGTTTTTTTTTCATACAAAAAGACGTAATCAAGAAACTAATAAGTGTTTCCAAAAAAATCACCGAATTTTTTTTACCAAAGAAAATAATGATAGAAAACTTTGCAGACCATTTTAACTGGTAATTTTTGGACATCTGCCACCACTGTAAAACTAAACCGAACAAAATATGGCGGTCGCTTTGTTTCGTTAAATAATCGAGTCGCCATTTTTAAGTTTCTTTTTTTTATTTACAGTTATTACGAAGTTATGGCTAAGAATGAAAAATTGAAAAAGTGTCGTTAGAAATGTTGGCATATTGTCACTAGTCGTAAAACTGAACCGATTTTCAAAAAAGTACGGCAATCACTGTTTCATTCAATACTCGATTGGTCATTTTTTTTTACCGTTATCACGTAGTTATGACTAAGAGGGTATAAGAAGTGCTAGAAAAAAATGTCGTCTGAAACTTTGGCATTCTGCCACTGCCGTAAAACTGAACCGATTAAAAAAATTGCCTTAATCTCTCTCTCTCACAATAAATACCTGAGACGCCATGTTTTTTTTTTATATATATAAATCTTAGCAAAAGAAGTTCCTTAATTTAAAGGACCCAACGTTCTTTTTTCAACTTTTGGTTTCCACTGACACAAGGTGGATGTAAAGATTTGATTTTTTGTCTTCAAGCTAAACTAAAAGAAACTTAAAAACAACTTTAGTGAGTTTCTTAATTTGTTCTCTTACAATCTTAGAAGTTAAAAAACTTGGTCCGATCGAGTTATGAAATTCTGAAGCCAAAGTACTAACCAATTCTGTAATGGCACCATATTCAGCCAACCAATTTCCACCGAAAGCACTTCAATATATTTTGATTGCCCCACAATCTCAATCTTAACAATTTGCCTCTTTGAAAGCAAATGGAATTAAAAAAAAAATCTCAAAAACATTTTTTCTGTGATTTATATCTTTCTTCTTCCTTCTTCCAATCCAAAATACAAGTACCCTTTTACTGTCGATTGACCTTTCGCCGTAACTGACAGTTGTTGGCATTAAATATACGACTTTGCATTACAAGTGTGACTTCATTGGGTGTGATTACGAGACCTTTCTTTTCTAAATTATACCCGTAGCTCCAATTTTTATTTTTTTCTTCTCATTTTTAATAGTCGATAGAGTGGCTTATTGGTGGTTCTAGTTAGTGGGTTTCATCTCTCGCATCCCATACTGGCTCATTCATATAATAGTAAATCAATATTGACTCCTAAGTAGATGCCGCTCCGGGAGAGTAGATCAAATTAAGATGTTGAACATGATTTGCACTTATATGGCTTTGAAAAATCAGTCATCATTTATAGTACTACTATATGCTAGCTCCTCTCAATCGAAACCCAAGTAATGCCAGTATGCCACTACAACAACAAGCTCTCAAGCCAACAAATTACAATTCCAGAAACTAATTACCCAGAGTGTGCAGCATAGATTCGGAGTGACGACTATATGGCTGACGACAAAACGTCGCACGACGCGACAAAGACTACGACCGACATGTGTTGCAGGGTGTACACTTGTAAAATTGTTGGAAAAAACAGTTGTAAAATCAATCACTTAACATCAATCGCAACGTCGTCGTCGTCGTTGTTAGAAGAAAAATCCAAATAAATATAAATATGGACAATGGTATGCTCCATTTAGTGATTTATTGATGTTTCCACTTTGGAACAAGTATATGTTGGTACTTTGGATGTGAGAGGTGCGTTTGACGCAGCGATGACTTCCTTTTTGGGAATTTCATTTGCCAGGCGCTTTAGAATTAAGGTGCTTTCGACACGGCGCTCTTGATGTGAGATGACGATGATGCTGTGGTGTGGTGTGGCCTGGCGTGGCATAACATGGTGGCATCGTGGCTCGTGCCATAGCAAATTTAATCGAGTTTCACGCGCTCGTTAATAAGCGTGTTCGAATACATTAAAAAAATTAAAAGAAAAAAAGTTGTAAAAAAATATATGGAGCAGATTTGTTATGGAATATTTTTAGATTTTATCTCAAAATGTGCTTAAAAAAGCTCATTAGTTTTGTGTTTAATGAATCTGAGATACTTAGGAAAGAAAAAAATCTTTGAAAAACCATTTTATGTACATAAATCATTCCCTTGGAAGTTTCTAGTTATACTCTTTTGGATTCTACAAGATTAGTACAATATTTTGCTACAGCGATGGCTGGTATATAAAAGTGTCTTTTGCAAAGATTAAGGGAAATATATACATAAATAAGTACATTAGTTATAAAAATTCTGGAAAATGAAAAAACTCTGTTTTGCATTTATAGAAATATTTGAGATTCAAAAATATATCAATATAGCAATTTTTTTTGTAATGATCGGGCCAAGAATTACCTGAAACGGGTTGGGGTCAAAATATTGTATGTGCCAAAATTTGGATTCCAAAATTCTGTAAATTCAAAATTCTGCATTTTAAAATTCTGTGTTCCAAAATTCTGTAAATGATAAAAGAAAAATTGTTTTGATAATGAAAAAAAGTGCGCACTTTTTTTCATTTCCAGAATTTTGGAGTACAGATTTTTGATATTTTCATTTGTAGAACTTTGAAGTATTATTTACAATTTTAACGTTATGGACCTCTCCCCAACTAATTTACATATAAAAGTGAAGTCAGAATAATGATCAATATTAAATTGTTAAAATCCAATAATAAAGGATAAACTGTGTGTCGATGGTTTTAAGTTCTAAAATGATAGAACAACAAAAAACAAACATTTAACTGGGCGTGTTGTAACTAAATTAATTGAAAAGGTGCACATCACTACACCCAAAAAATCGGTTGTAGAAATAATGAAAACTGTGGTTGATGTGATTGCATTCGTTCTTAAAATCGCCCCGACAATCAATGTTGTCAATTTCAAATTTGGTGCAGCAGAATTCGCTAATTTTAGGTTAATTTCTTTGGCAAAGCTATCTACAGTACATCAAAATTATTTTTTATTTCTTTTATCAACACAGAATGTAGTTGCTAACTGTGCATCTTATTCAATACTATTGAAATAGTAAATATATTTAAACAATTGTCTTGTAGCTTTCAGTTTATTTCGGTCACAATTTAAATTTCATCTCGAAATACTGACACACAAAACCATCATCTGTATATTATTTAATAAAATGCAATTAATTTCGTCTTCAAAAAGGTTTATCTTATATTGAAATGAGAAAACAATCAATCTCTGTTGATCATAAAGAAATGAGAATAGAATTGCAAACTCAAGTCTTAATTAATGATTCAAATGATGGCAATGCGTGTGATAGATTTTATATGACTTTTTGGAAACATTCAAATGACATCAACACTGATGGATGATGATGCTCATGATGACGATGACGAGCTCACCGAAGTGAATTTAATTAAAAATTTTCAAGAACGAAACATCATATTTTTTTTCATAGACTTGTTGGAGAAATAAAATATTTAATGGCAAACATTTTTATGAACATTCAAAAATATACATTTCCACGACGATATCACACAATAAAAAAAGATTATACTGTCTTTGTTTATTTACATTTGTTTTATTTTATATTTTTCATATCCATCAGCTGTTTAAATTTTTCAATCATTTGAATGTTTCATTAATTGCTGCTATATAAATGCTTTGATTTCTGTTTCATCTAAATATTGAAACATGTGTCCTGTGTAAATAGATTTTTTGTTTACCTACTGGTTTATTTTATAACTATCAGAAATGCTGTTTTTCTACCAAAAGAAAATAAATAGGTACACGTTTTTGAAATTGTAAAATCTTTAGTTCGTAAATTTTATACTTAATTAATTGCATTCTGCAATGTTTGAGAAAATCAAATGTAAACAAAATTCAATATTTTTGTCAATTTATTGAAGTAACCTTGAGACTTCGTTGGACTATTTATGTTTCGGGAATGAGTAAACCCTTGTATAACGTAAAGTTTGACATCTGCATATTGAGTTTCAAAGTTTTTATTTGGCGTAAACCCCTCCAAAACTTACTATTTTCAAGTGAAACCGAAATGTTGAAGATCTTAATCCTCAAAAAATCAATTTAACTCTTCACTAAAAAATGACAATATGCAAGGAATATCTTCAAAAAGATACATGGCTTAGCGCACTTAATATTGTTGAATAATAAAACAGTGTTGCTCCAATCAAGTTTGCCACGAAGTTTCATTTAAAGTTGTTCAAACAAAAACCTTTTCCAAAGCGTAAAAATGTGAATTCTTAAAGCCAATTGAAATCGAACAACAAAGAAGTAGCGTGTTAAATTTTCTGAGAAGGTTTATCTTTTCTTTTACAATTAAATTTCCAATATTCATTTCCGCATGTAGGACAAGTTTGTGTAGAGTTCTTTGTCTTCGACCCATAAAGTATCGAGGTTAAGTATGATTATCTGTTTTAATAAATTACATCTGCAAAATACTAGAGATACTATTTGGATGGCAAAGTATCTACCACAATGGAACACAAAAAAAAAAAAAAAAAAAATGAACATCACATCACAATGCCACAAAGAACTATTTCCAGCCATAGAGAGAAAGAGAGAAAAGATTTTGTTGAAACTGGTAATGGTGCGGCGGGCGTCTGGCGCCGGGCGCCACTTGTGAATGTGAACTCAAGTTCATCTGATTGCACATTTGGACAAAACAAAAAAAAAAAAAAATATACTTAACGGTCGTGTTTGTAGTACCTACTTTATGAGCAAGCAAGTAGAGTGTTAAATGCGTATACAAGGCATAAGTAGAGTGACCATGTCATCTTTTCTTTAAATTAAGTGACAAAAATTTTTTACTTAATTTAATTTATTAGTTCAATTCAAGTTGACTTAAAGTTAACGTTTTTGGTACATTTTGTAGGTCTTTTTATATGGGGAGAGTATCACAAATGTGGATTTTTTTTTTCAAACTTTCCAATGAAGAATGATTCTGATTTTCAAAATAAACCGGAAGACTTTGTCCCCAAAAGTGTTGGTAAAAATCAATATCTGACCCTTATTTGCAAAAAAAAAATTCAGACAACAATACGAAAAAGTTTGGGTTTTTTTTTTTTATTAAGGTTTAAATGGCGGTAAACGGGCCATAAAAATTAAAAATCGTCAAAAAAATAACCAAGAACGTTTGAGATTTTTACTACTTATTTTGCAGGGACATTTGTCGTAGTAACCACTGCGATAGAGTATCACGTCGGAGGTCTAGATTCGGGTACTGCCTCTTTTGTTAGAAAGACCAGTTATCTAACTGCCAATATCTATAGCCAATTTATCTTATCCCAGGTGAAAAGAGGAAAGGTTTTCTTCAGAAGTTAGAAGTGCTGTCACGGAGGTTCAGAATGAAGTCAAAAACACTATATGCCTAGCCATTTTAAAAATTAGTCTCGATTTTCTCAAAACTCGAAATATTTGAGCGAACCGACAACAGTTACTAAACCAACAAGTAACATTTTTCGGTTAAGAAACACTCCAAGAATCTTATAAGACGAAGTTACGAGAGCAAAAAGCGTTATAATATAATGCTTTAAAATGCTTAAAAGCGATAAGTTTATGTACATGAGTTTTAGTTCTCTGATGAGAATTTTATTATCATAGTGAGAGTTTTTGTATTATAATGAGATGACCTAAATATTAATAAAATCTTGTTAGATTCTAGTAAGACTTTCTTAGCTCTTGGTATAACAGTTCGTCTCTTACAATAAGCTTTGTTAATTGTTTTTCTGTTTTGTATTTCTTTTCTTATGTAACTTTTGTTGGTGTTGGTGGACATTTTTTCTTCTTACCCCATAAGTAAATATTGAATTTCATTTTACTAACTCACTATTTTACCCCGATAAATGAAGCATACTTTTTTAATTATTTTGTTTTCGAACTTGACTGATTTATGTTGATAACTTACTTTTGATGTAACGTTTTATTTGCAATAAAAGTCTACCAATAAAACATAAAACAATTATGATTTTATAAGACCCTTGTTAAGAGTAGATTAAAACAATTATTACCATTCTAATTATGTAAGGGTTTTCGACTTTATTAAAGGCGTTCAAATTAATCTAGTAATAAGATTGCTTTAAGTATTTTAACAAGAGCTTTAAAAGAGTCTTAGAAGAGATTTTTTTAATATCACGAGCTTTACTCTGGACAGTATGATAGTTAAACATGCTATAGCATTTTCTTAAGCCAGATATCACTTCTTTTATTGCGTGTTTAAATTAAACTGATGATTTTTTTTCAAAAATAATTTTCAAGTGCAGAATATGGTCACCATGGTTTCATCCGATGGATTAAACAAAAGATTTTTGTTTTAATCGTGATTCTTTTGACAGAGATCTTTTTGTTCTGACAAAAATTCACAACATACAATGTCAGTTTGATTTGATTTAATTTTATTTTTGTTGATTCAATCAAGCAAAGCAAAGCAACGAGACTAACTCCAAGGGAGGTCTTTGTATTATCCACCGAGATGAGAATATTTTCAAAATTAAATTGCCTTTACTACATTACAGACAAATATTTATATGCGTTATGCCTCTGGGGGAACAAGAACAATATGATTGTAATAAAAAGTACTAAAGGTACAAATAATAAACTCACAACTATGCCAATTGCATGCACATAACACAGAAATGATACACTCTGAAATATATTATAAGATGAGATAATATTTGTTGAATGATAAACTTTGTGAAAAATTCCTACTTGTGACAGTTTGTATGACGTTGATTTTGTATTTTGTTGTTGAGTTGAATGTCAGATGGCAGTGATTGAACTTAGCTTGGGGTCTCTGTTTGCAAAACTTGAGTGCGAAAAAACGTGAAAACATGGGTTGATTATATAAATACATATGAATGGTCTCTTTTTGAGCATAACATAAATGTATGAATTTGTGTATGTCTGTTGTTGAATGCAAGTGTCACATGTCACAATGGAATCTGACATTGATATTAAATGAACAAAAAAAAAAATCTCTTTTCACATAAAAAGAAGATTTTTGTATCTTTATCCAGGGGAATCGATTGTATCTGAAATTGAATGTTTTTTATATTTGATACTGATACTTTTGGGTTGAACGATAATGTTTTTTTTTTTTTCAATTCAATATTAAGACCGGAGATAATAAGAAAGGTTTCTCAGAAAACACCCGATACTTAATGGTTTTAGTCCATTGATGTCAGATTTAGAAGATTGAATAGAAGTACTTGTCCATGGCAACGAATGATAATATCAGAGAAAAGTATTTCCAACAAAAAGCACATTCCATAGAATTATTTTTGAATACTCTTTAATTTACTTGTTTACGACTGATTATCACGCCTCACAGTGGAAACAAACTCCATAAAAGCTGGGTACTTTTCAACCATACTTTTGAATATTTTGAAATGACTCTTTAAATGGCTTAAAATTTACCCCTCTCGGTTGAAAATTTTGACTTTTTAGTTCAAATCAATTTAAAGATCTAAATGTTATACAAAAAATGCAAATAAAAAAAGTAGAAACAACATAAAATTAATTTTTTAATAAATAATAAATTCTGCAATTCATTTCAAATTAATAAGAACTTTGTTAAAATAAAGTTAAGGAAGGATATTTACATACACAAATTTACCAGTTTTCCTTGTTCTTGTTTCAAATGAAACGCTTTTAACGAATTTCACCAGTTTATCATCTTTTTTTCATGGCTTTGGATTTCATTTTACCTTTTAAAGCAAAAATAAAGACACCTTTGCTTAAAATAGAGTATAACTTTTCCTAGAGCTGCCGTATTTATTTAGCTTTGATGTCATTAGATTCAGCATCAGAAAATACCTTAAAATCATGTATCATACGTTTATATTGCAGCACCATTTTTTAAATTTATTTTTGTAGTATTCAGCTAGTCCCTCTTTACCACCAAAAAATACACTTCAACCCAAGATATTTTTATGGACTCTTTTAATTCTTCAATCTTGTTGCAAATTAAAAGTTTTTGCCAAGTTTGATGAAGGTAATATTTTTTTATTAAATACCTATTTTACCCGTACTACTATTATTGATTTTACATGCTAATTTTATTTTTAAGCTTATAACTGCGTGCAAATAGTGAATGGTATTTTCATTTAAGTTTTTCCTTAAAAATTAAGTGTATAACTTTTTATTTTTTATTAACTTTAATACATAAGACATTTTAATTTTTTGCATTTGCTTGCTGATTATTTTTCAGCAATGAAAATTTTTGGCAGTTTATTTTATAAAATTTTGTTCACAAAAATCTTTTTATAAAGTTCAAAAACACAATCCGATAAGAGCGGCAATTTCCAACCGGTAACTGTTAAAGTGTTTTTGAATTCCAACACTTGAAAAAAAAAATCATCCAAATCGAAGCGATTTTTCCCGATTCCGAGATAATGCCTAATTTTTTGCTTAAGTTACTCCACTATGTTTCAAATTAAAAACTTAAAAAATCACATAATAATCTTCATCAAAATTAGTTCACCTCTTTAATCATCTTGCGTTTCGAAATACCCTTCCTTAGCAAAATTTTCCATGATTTAACATTTTAATATCTTATACTTTCCCCATCACTTAAAAGAATGAGGTTTACCAAAACCTCTTGAGAATCAGTAATATTTCTATCTCATCAATCTTAAATCGAACCTTGAACTCTACCTCTTTATCCATTTAATCCACAATAATTTGAAAAAAAAAAAAAATGCAATCATCCTCTGGCAAAAAAAAAACTAATAAATGTATTTTTTTTTTTTGAAATTTTCTTTCAGATAATAGAACTATCAATACTGGTATCGTTGGGGCTATCCCATCCGCATCCACTTAGCCCATTTGATTGGGCGGTGCAACTGTGTGATGGATCATGCAGTGAAAGCTACCAGAGGACGACCATGGAACAAGCTGCGCTTCGAAAACGACGAGCTGGAATGTCTCTATCAACGCTACACGCTGAAGCTGCAACGCTTCTCGGTGCTGGGTGTGGTCGCCCTGGTGGTCGTCCTCTGTGGAGTTATGGCTGCTCTAAGTCTCACCTACAATCACAGTCCAACATTTCATGTAAGTTCGATGAGCTATTGAATGTGTTTTTGTATCTTTGCGGAACTCTCTACTTAATTTATTTGTTTTTCTTTTTTCTTGTTTCTTTTCATATTCATTTTTTTTATAGAATGTTTTCAATTCCATTGTGTGCCTGCTGTTTGCAATTATTTTGATATTGTTGCAATGTCGTGTTATCAAGGATCATCATTTGCCATTTCTGTGCTATGGCATTCTACTATTCACTGCTTGCATATGCTTTGTGTCGATGCCAACGGTGGGAAGCATATTTCCAGTTGATACGAAAGAGGTAAGGCAAATTTCTTTTCCCCTCTTTTTTTATTATTTTTTTTAGGTTTTCGTTAGTATCTCACGGTTTTCGTTCCGACATATGCTGTGTATCGTATACACTGAAAATAATTCTACAGCATTAAAAAAAAAATATGTTAAAGTTTATTTATGCATTGAGGTAGTATATACAGGATCAAAAAAATATCAATCAAAAAAATTCCTAGAAACAATTTTAACGACGATAACAACTATAGATTCTACAAAAATCCACCATTTTTCACAAAGTCTTTCTCCTTTTTCGCATGCATCTTAATTATTTTTTTCTGTGTAGGTACCTACTCAAAGCACAGATGCATGTTATGTATGTATATATAAAAAAGGCATTTGTGATATGCGGGCAACGCTCTGCTTGAAAATATGTATTAAAGCCAAAACGAACAAAATGTAGAAAAATAATAATTTGTTGGCTTGAGGAGTATTATTTGTTCGCTCTCTTGTTGTTTGCTAAAGAATTCATAACTTTTCAAAATATTATTTTTAATTTTAATTAGTTTGTGATATTTAAATATAAACAACACACCGTCTAGTGTCTATGTACATTTATGGAGCTCATGATGGTTGCAACTTGCAATGTGTTATCAACTTTGGCAGCCACAAATGTGACATTTCAAGTCTTTACAATAAACATGACTCGTGTTTGTTTTTTTTTTTTTTACTACAAGTTAGTTGATTTATATAACAAATTGTAGATTCAAACAATATGCAATTAACTTGGAAAAACTTATTTCAATTAATTTAAATTAAGAAAACCAAATTTTAAAATTAAGGAATAAACTGGGATTAAGTTGATAAACTAAAATTTTGCGTAAAGAAAGTTTCAGGAATAAAGTTCAGAACAAAACCGCATAAAATCCTCATATTCATATTTTTTGATAAATCCTGAGCGGTAAGCTAGATAATTCTTTATTCCAACGACAAAGCAGATCCTTTTATAACAAAATTGTATCTACAATGATAATTTGTTTTTTGTTCTAATATTCATTTCTATTGATGTTATGAGAAAGAATTAGTTTGTAATACAAAATAATTTTTTTATACAAAAAAGTACGTATACGCCGTAGTGCACACAGTTTACTAATACAGTTTACTAGTCTGATATCGCTACGAATTTATAGTCTAAGAGCTAGCGACGAAAAATCGAAGTAATAAGGTGCAAGGATGCATTTTGCGAGAATCGACAGCCCTCTAGTTAAGAAAAAATCCCTCTGGCCGAAGGCGTGGTTCAGGCGGTGCAGGGCTGAAACTTGTGATATCATAGCTTTTATATTTATATGGGTGGAAACCAATTGCCAGAAGTCCAAGTGGGGAAAAAGTGTTGCCCGATGTCATCAAACTTAAAAAATTTTAAAAAAAACCTGTTGATTATAAAGCTGAAAATTAATATGGAGACGCATCAATAATAATAATTTAAAAATAAAAAAAAAAATGATAAAAAAATATATAAACAAAATCTGACAAGGTTCAAAGTTAAAAATTGATATATGTAAAGATCTTACTAATATAATAAACAAACAAAATTGACAGAAGCAAAATCCGAAGTATTAGGGTTGCCAAAGCCATTAAATTTCGAAAATTTAAAGCAGCGCAAAACTTAATTCTGATAAGATAGGAACGTGCAAATCAGAGTCATTATAGTTTTTATAAACATATTAAAGAATTCAAATCGCCAGAAGTGTAAGTGGATCCATAGGATTGCCAGAGTCATCAGGTGTAGGTTGAGCCATAGGGTTGCCATAGCCATCAAACCATAAATTAAAAATAATATATACAAAATAAATCTGAAATTGTTACTTAAGTAGCATTTATACATAGTATTAACACTACAAAATAACAAGATAGAAGATACAACCATAGGGTTTGCCAGAAGCCATTTTATTTGAAATCTTCAAAACAATATTCTAAGAAAACATGACGATATACAAAGTTGAAAGTAAGTGCAATTATAGGTTTTATTGATACATTAAAGCCATCATTTGCCAGAAGTGTTGCTTTATCCAAAGGGTTGCCATAGTCATCATACCTGAAAAATTAAAATAAAAAATTAAATAAATCTGATGGGTACCAAGCTGACAATTGATTCCTGTACAGGATTTGAACCCCGAACATCGAGCATGACAGTCGAATCAATAATGAAATTTAATATAATATTTCATATATTTATAATACTTTTGAGTGTGTTTTACTAAACACTTTTCACTTTTACTTTGAAAATTGCGTTTCGAAATTTATTGAAATGAAAACTTCAAAAGCTTTCCTCTTTGAAAAATTGTCGAAAAAAATATTTTTTTTTTTTTAAAGAAAGAAGTAAATAATATTGACCAAAGTAACTTCAATATCGACAAAAAAAAATTCTCGGTTTAAAAAAAACAACCATTGAATTTGTTTTATTTTTGTTTAACATAAAAAAATACCAATTTAAAATGCAATTTTCCAACTTTTCACTTTGCAGAAATGGACTTTTCACTTTGCGAATTTGTGTTTGGTGAAAAGTATTTTGCAAAGGGAAATCTTTTCAACTTTTCATTTTAATAAATAAAATGTTTCTGATTTAAACGAAAAACAAATTTTAAAATAGGAGGTATTTCTAAATACTTCCGAAAAAATTTCTGTTTAACGTATTCATTGATTCGACTAAATCATATTTCGAGTTTTAAAATTTTCATATTCAATTTTTTTTCTTAAACATTTCATCAATGGTTTTAAATAAAACTGAAGATATCTTATTTATGCTTTCAAACAAGAAATATCTTATCGTAAAAATAAGTCATCCTTATATTAATTTATGGATCGAAATTCTAAATGTTTTTCTTTTGTGTTTTTTTGTATTTTATTTAATCTTTCCTTATTCTATCTTCTTTTTTTATAAATCAAACCTCATCCAAAGAAATTTAAAAAGGTAAAATAATCCTCATATATCGTTGTTTATTTTATGTATAGCCTCATCTGAGTATGGCTTAGTAAGAATAATAAAATCATAAATGCAGTTCATGCATAACATCGTTATTCTCATATAATATTCAAATTAGCATGTTAAGTCTCACAAACAAACAAAACAAAATATTGTGTTTCATCGAAGTATTCTCTCGTAAGCTTATGGTTTAACTTTAAGTATACATTTTCATATAAAATAAAGCATTGGTCGTACATAAATGTATTTACCAGTAGATAGGTACCTGATGCAGTAAATTACATTACATTCTCTTTTATTATTATTATAAATTTATATATTTTCTTTAATGAAAAAAAAAAAACAAAATTTAATTATTATCATTTTTTTTTGTATTATGAAAAACTTATTTTGTATTCATTTGTGAAATATTTCAGGTCATGGCTGAGGGAGTATGGCAAATTGTGTTTGTTGTATTTCTCGCCTACGCAATGTTGCCGCTTCACATATGGGAAGCTGTTTGCTTTGGGATTATCCTACCGTCCGTGCATATTGGACTGACGGCATATAAAATGTTCACCGATACATTTCGCTATTTGGAATATAATCAGGTCAGTAGAATAATAATAAATACAAAATATGTATCCATGTGCTGATGGTGAATAATTTAATATTGAAAATTTATCTTTTGTAACGTAAATATGTTATTTGTCCTGATATTAATTTATCACTTAAATCCTTAAACCAAAAAAAAAAAAAATACGCGTTCCACTGCATTTGAAGACCAAAAAAGCGGTACAATGAAGTTGTCTGAGTGGGTGTGAGGTGTGACCCCCGAAAAGGTAGTTCAAAATCCTGAAAACCCACGAACCCTACGATACTGTTGATAAAATAAAATGAGTATGCTGTTACTCATTTAAGACTGTGAACAAATTTCTTAGTTTTGTAACTTTGTTAAATTTGGGAACTTAGATCAATTTAAAATATGCCCCCAATTCAAAAATAGAGTAAATCGCTGAAAACTTTTGAAATAATAACCAAAACTTTTATGAAAACTTTTAGTATTCATAAATTATCAGTAACCCCGTTATATCCTTCGCCCGTAAACAAAAGCTTATTCTTGTAACGGTCTAAAGGTCGATGTAGAAGTCTATCCAAAACACATATTTTTTCTCTCGTTTCCATTAAATATTTTGAGCACACACAAGGAAAATTGCGAAATATTGACAGTTTCGCAATTTTCCTTGCATCAAAGTTTCAGAAATACCAAACGGTCACTATTAGACATCGAAATACTTACCAAATAACTTTTCCACCAAGATGAAACAAATTCCATCATTAGCTTAATATCTTAAGATCTTAGAAACATATTCTGTTTTCAGTGATTCTCCATTTTATTTCTTGGACTTATTTCTATGGATCACTTGAAAAAATCAAGGCCAACAATTTCTTATTAATATTTCATTTCCACTTGCATTGAGTTCACTATAGGCTTAAGTTGTTATGAAAAAAAAAAAGAATAAATTATATAAACTTATAAAATATATTTCAGAATGTAAACAAACTTCGGTTTTATACCCAAAATGCAAATAAATTTCTGTCCAGTTATTTAATACGGACGTTCCATAATATCCCAAACTAAGCTGCCAATCCATTCACACTCCACACCCACAATCATCTGCAGACCCTATTGTAACATTTTTAATCTTCTGGTGGGATTTATACTTTCTAAAAAGTTTTCCCTTCATGTCATCAATGTAACCTACATTTTATATGCTTCAGCTACACCTTTCATTGTGATAAATAGTCTTGTACCAAAAAAACTGTTAATATATGTACATACCTACGAATTGAGCCTTCTTTTGGTAAAGTTTTCAAATAAATTCTAATCCTTTTATCTTTCAAACATTCTAGAATTCTCAAAACTTAATAATCATATTAAATTTGTTTTTCTTTTTTGTCTACACTCGCCGCCTACTTTTTGTTCCAAATAAAAACTAAAAATAAAATAAAAAAACACCAGCTTATAGCCAATATTGTGATGTTCATCGGTGTTAATGTTGCTGGTTTAGTGGTTAATATTATGATGGAACGAGCCCAGAGGAGGGCGTTCCTCGATACAAGAAATTGTATAGCTGCCCGCCTTGAGATTCAGGATGAGAATGAAAAATTGGAGAGATTATTGTTGTCTGTTCTACCTCAGCATGTTGCAATGCAAATGAAGAATGATATTTTATCACCTGTCGCTGGTCAATTTCACCGAATTTACATACAGAAGCATGAGAATGTCAGGTGAGTTGAGAAAAAACTTTTTGTTTTTTTTTTTTTATTTATAAATAGAATACATACCTAAATAATTATTATTTATTAATATTTTTAAAAATACGTAAGAGTGATGATGTGCTGACAGATTATTTTATTTCAAATTTATATTTATATTTTATGATTTTGGGGGAAATTGTCTCATTAATTAAAATTTATTTGTGCCAAATAAATGTTAGGGCAAGAGTACCAACGGAATTCGGAGAAAAAAATTGGTGTTTTTTTATTTAAATTTTGTTTTCTTTATATATTTACTATATGAAATTTGATTTATGCAAAAATAATATTTAATACAATTAAACTCAAAATAAAACACATTAATTTATAACACGAGTATAATGTAAGGTTATTCCTAATACGTGGACAAAACATCGGGTAGTAACGATTAAAAAAAATTCATGAGGGAAGTCTTTTTACCCCCGAAAAGACGAGGAGGATTTTTGGTGTAAGAGAGCAGCAAAGTATTTTTTTTAGTTTTTTCCTCTTATTCCTTAGAAATCGTCTACAAAAGTTAATAGTTTTTAATTTTTATTCAATATACTTAACAAGTTCTACGGCACAGAATAATTTTGTTATTCATTTACTATTTCAAAATACTTAAAAAGCGACTAAAAAGCACTTACGTTTTCCAACATTGTATGGATATTTTTCGAAAATTTTAATCCAAAGAGTTACAGCACCAAGTTTTTTTTCGAAAAAATTAATTGATTTTCGATAGACAGTATGCCAATGGGACAGTATGGTCCCATTGACCATTGCATTTGAAAGCTTATTTTTTTTGCCTTTTGAAAAATAATTTTTTTGAGCTTCAAAAAATATTTTTTTTGTGACAATCGCTATGTGTACGGAAAAGTAACAAGACAAACTCAAACACTCGAAAAGCAAAAGAATAACAACTATCAGACAGTTCAATGACCACGCGTCTAAAACAACAGTTTTAATTTCTTACCACCAAGTTTATTTTTTTCTATTTTTTATTTTATCGTATAATCTTTATGAGAATTTCTTAGCTCAGTTGCTGTAAAACAGACAAGAACAAGGTGTGTCTTTTCTATAACTAAGTAAATTGATTCAATAGCCTTTCTCATACGATTGTGTTTTAACCTTAAAATTACGAAAGAAACTTCTAGCCCTGAAATAGAGAAAAAGGTTTGGCCTGTAAATTTATGGTGTCTACCTGAAACAAAACAAAACTTAAACAAAAAATAAAAAGACATTTTAACACATTATGTGACTTTTTCTCTTCTTAAAAGAAATCGTTTACAAATTTCTTGCTGTTATATTTTGTAAAGACCAAATACTTAAAGTTTGAACCTTAAATACTTTTCAAGCACTTATTCTTGACCTTAAGGGTTGTTTATTAGGACGTTTATACAATAATTTCAAACATCTACCTATGGTAGTATTGATGTTTATGGAATAAGTAAAATGTATCCTCGTCAGAGGCTTCTTGTGCTAAGCTAGTTATGTGTTGTCTGTTTACATTAAAAAATGTAGGTATCATTCAATCGTTTCAAGGACATCATAAACTAAGAGTAAATGATTGCATAACATTTCATGTGCTGCACACATTAATTTGAATTAAGAATTATGTATGTCAAATGCTTATTTAAAATAGACTAGTTTTTTAATCTTAAAGGCAAACATTTTAAAAACAAAATACTTTTCTACTTAGTCCAAGAAAGATACGAAATTTACTACTACAGAATTCGAATAAATGTGTTCCTTAATTTTAATGATTGATAAAACTAAAAATTTCATTTATTGAACACATTTTTTTTGATGCCAAAAAAAAATTAAAAAAAAAATTGGTCTCTATCGTGAATTCCCAGAGGAATTTTGTTATCCTTGATATATTTGTTTCCGACGAAATTTTTTTAAGGACCGTGAATCTTCCTTGAAATTATTTTCCAGGGAACAAAAAAATGTATGAAATGATAAATTTCCCTGGAAATTATGTTGCCGATAGCAATAAATTCCGCGGGAAACATTCCCTCGGTATTTACGTTCTTAAATTTCATACCAGAGAAATATTCCCAGGGAATTTATAGACCCCAGTGTGAATATTTTTGTCTCGAGTTATTTCTTATAGCAGGTCAAAATTTCACAACAGTCTTAAAACTGAAAAGAACAAGCTTTACTTAATATTAAAGGTCAGTGAATGTTTAATTATAACCAACTTATTTCATTTCGGTCAGCGATAGAATTTTTTTTTATCAATTTTTAAAGTGTTACCTCTTAGGTCACACGGCGTATGTGGAACATTGTTTTCTATTGATTTTTTTTTATCGCTGACTAAATAATAAAAGCATTTCGAATTTGTTGGTCTTCTCCTCAACAAATAAAATTTATGTGCAACTCATAAAAAATGTGTGCATTCACACAATGAATGTTAAATAAATGCTTTGGCAGAAAAACTATGTTTTTTTTGTGTTGGCATAGGGCATGTTTCTTGAATGCTGACAAATTTCAAGTCAAAAGTTCAAGTTTTTCTTAATCTGCCAAAAAAACTTTTATGTCATGGTTTAAAAAAAAAATGAAATAAGAAAACTATTAAAAATGCCTCAAATAGTGCCTTAGTATAATTTTAAATAAATTCATTAGTTCTCATTTTCTCCCCCCAAAAATGGACTCACCCCGATACGCAATATTTCGAATTCATTGATTTTTTAAAAAAGCTTACTCCTTACCAGACAATGTATCATAAACAAAATTCTCCTTTCTTTTAATTGATTTTCTTGTAAAATTAGCATCAAGTGTTGTTGCAAGTAAATAATTGAACATTGGCCAAATATAAGGACAAGTGAAAAGATTCCAATTTCACTTACTTGGCTCAAGAAGATTTATTTATCTACAATCGACGAAAAAAAAATAAACACATTTTTTGGTGTTGGCGCCACCAATTTAATTTTAAGACAAGGGACACCCACCCTCATGCTGCAGGTAAAATCTCTACTTTCTGATTCATCATCAACAAAAATCAAATTATAATTTGAATACTCGTACACTGCTACTGCAGTTGAATCAAAAAAAAAACTTAAATTAAATGCGGCACAAAAACAAATACATATAAATAAATTCCCTTTTAGCATTCAAGAATTGTGGGGAAAAAGATAATTAAATTGATTATGTATCGGTCTAGCGATGTTGTTGTTTAATTTATTCTATTCATATAGAATCGAATACAATCTATAGAATTGGTCTTTTCAAAATGGATTTCAGAGCATGTTTTCGGTATGCAATTTAGAAAAGCAAACGGAAACGGATGACCTGAAAGCTATATTATCGAACTTTCAAGATTGGACTATTATTTATTTAGCTATATGAATTGTATGTGAAGAAATGGTCTTGGGACTAAGGGGAAAGTTTTAATTTTTACTTTTTTATTTGGGACAAAAGTTTGTCGTTTTGGTTAAGAAGAACGAAGAGATTCTTCAATAAATTTCTAAAACATGACAAAAGTGGTTTCGGAAATTGTTGGAACATTTTGTTAAGCGTTGTATTGTATTCTTTTTTCTTCAAATTTATGAGCTGTAGAAAACTTGTATGTAATTTTTTTGTTATAAATAATAATTTCACTTATAAATATCTAAGCAAATTACATTTTAATTTATTTTTTCTTAAATAACAATAATTTTTCAACACTATTGTTTTCTTTCAGTATTCTATTTGCTGACATTGTTGGTTTTACTGTATTAGCCTCGCAATGTAGTGCCCAGGAATTAGTAAGACTGCTCAATGAATTGTTTGGACGTTTCGATCAATTAGCACATGTAAGGTTTTTTTTTTAACTAAAATAATAAAATTAGTTTTAATTAATTAATTTCTTATCTTCTACAGGATAACCACTGTTTGAGAATAAAAATCTTAGGAGATTGCTATTACTGTGTATCTGGCCTTCCTGAACCTCGCAAAGACCATGCTAAATGTACTGTCGAAATGGGTTTGGACATGATTGACGCTATAGCGTAATACATATAATAAATTTTATTTATTTTCAATATTTCATTAATAAATTCTTTCAAATTAATCTTATTTTTTAGAACTGTTGTGGAAGCAACAGATGTTGTACTCAATATGCGAGTTGGTATCCATACTGGTCGTGTACTGTGTGGAGTTCTTGGTTTACGAAAATGGCAGTTTGATGTTTGGTCGAACGATGTAACCCTTGCTAACCATATGGAATCTGGTGGAGAACCAGGCAGAGTACATGTAACTCGAGCAACTCTTGATTCTCTCTCCGGGGAATACGAAGTTGAAGCTGGTCATGGTGATCAGAGATCGTCGTATCTTAGAGATCAGAATGTTGATACTTATTTCATTGTCCCACCACCATATCGAAGAAAGGTAAATCTTTTTTTTTTTTTTTTTTAACACAAGCAAATGTATGTGAAAGGCTCGTGTTTGTTTGAAGAAATTTTCAAAGTTGAAACTTTAATTTTTTTTTGTCAAATTGTTTGTCGAGTTGATTCTTGTTCTATTTTTGGTATTCTGCTTGTTTCATCTCATAAAATTATTTTTATTTATTTTGTTTACTTTCAGCCATTAATGCTTAACACGTTAGGTGTCCGCTCGGCACTTGTTAGTCGTCGTAAGCTTTCATTTCGCAATGTATCAAACGTTGTTATGCAACTTTTGCACACAATAAAATTCTCGGAACCAGTTCCGTTTTCGAACATTGCCACCGGATCGTTTCCATCTTCGGCAGGAAGTACGGTCGGTACTAATGCCAATGACAAAAGCAGTCGAAAGGTAATTTTTATTTCTCTAATTAAAAAAAAAAATAATTTTAAAATACTTAGTTCCTTATGTAAATATGTAACATTTCAAATTAAAATTAAAGTAAATTAAATTTAAAGTAAAATTTATTTTTAAGAAAAATTAAATTAAATAAATTTAATATTAGTAGATGCTAAATGGATCAATATTTAACTCGAGTCTATTACTCGACTAGTTTGATCGAATTAATTTTGTTTAGTATATAACTTTTATGCATGTGCATTTTTTTGTAAATAATTTTATTAAAATTTACAAAATCAGGAAATATTTAAAAAACAAAAGAAAAAAAAAATTAAATTTAAATAAAATTTTGTTTTAATAAAACTAAAAACAAAAATTAAGAAACAAACTAAAGAAGTAAACAAAAAAAAAATATTTTATTTTGTAAATTTATTTTTCTTTTTTTTTTGTTTTTTTATTTCCAGGATGCGGTAAGTTTAGTGTATCTTTTAATTATTTAATATTTGCAAACATTTTTCAATAGTATTTCTCTTAAACACAGAAAGAAATGAAAATGTTTGCAAATATGTGCAAACTTTTACTTACATAATAATAATCAATGTAATGAACAAAAAAAAAATACAGTTCTGTTCTGTTATTTAACTTTGAGAGTATAAAAATGAATGAAGTAGTTGATAAACTTTATTTCAGTAAGGCGATTAGTTTTTAAGTTTCTTATAAAAAAATTGGCTGCCTTATTTGTGTGGATAATTGGAAAAAAACAAGTAACTATGTGCTTTGATTGAATGCATCGAGTGATAAACCTATATGTTTTTAATTTTGAGTTTTTGATTGTAAACAAATGGAAAAGTATTATTAAACAAATTTATTTTCTTTTTAATGATGCTGGAACGAACTGATGGTAATGTAAATGCAGTTTGCACCTCTACCAAAGTATTTTAGCCATAGTTAATTTTGCAGTGTAAGCTGTATCTTAAAATGTACGGTGCACTGTTAGTTAGGTATTTAAAGGTTAGCAAACTTCTATTACATGCTTTTACGTTCAGCGAGTAAAGCTTCTAATAACAAATAATAACAAACTTTTGAGTTACAAATAATTTGAAAGGTTATTCCTTCTAACTTTAGGCTTTGCCTCAAAAAACTGCAGTGTCCCAAAAGTGATGATGATGATACAAACTGAAAATGGTGAAAACCCTATTAGGCAAACGTAGAAAAAAAGCACTTATTTTTGATTTTTAAACAACCACAATATAAGATTTACAAAGTTGTGATTACAACAATTTTAGTATAGTTACCCAATAGTTATATTGTTGTGTCAACTGTCAACTGTCAATTGAACAACTCGTTCTTGAAGTTACAATTACTATCAATAGTTGAAATAAGACTTAGTTCTTGGGCCAATTCAATGAATTTAGGAATTATGAGAACCCATATTGAAAAATGAACGAAAATCAAATTTCAAATTAATACTTTGAGTATTGCCGAGACCTGGAAAAAATATGATATTGGGTTAAGATTTATTGTTCTGGTACATTTTCTTGATTTTTTGTGACAGTAGCAATCATTTTAAGACTTTTGTTCTTGAGGCAACAAATTCAATCTGAATTTTTGATATTTAGCGTTCATGAGTCAAGAATTCTAGATACTTATGGGCTCATTTTAACATACGGAAGTTGTTATGCCAATGAATAAAATTCTTAGCATTAAAATTCTTATTTGCGATAAAGGTTCTAAATGTGCTGTTTGCCTTGTGGCACCATCCTGTCGAAACCACATGTCGTCTAAGTCCATATATCTTCCGATTCGGGCCAAAAATATTTGGACCATTTGCTACGGTCGCCTGACCAACCCGTTGTCTCACTGATACGGCAACATCACACAACGAATATGTAAACTCAAATTTTTGCACTTAACTTGTAATTGCCTGTCTACTAGGGCTAGCATTACGACCGAAAATTTACTCTTAAAGTTGCGGTCACCGACTTCTAACTTCGGTAGAATTTTTTTATAATTTGCAGACGTTGCTCAACCGTGTATTTTGTCATGATGAAAATGTTGAAAATGTTTACTAAATAAAATGACAATGACAGTTCGATGATTTGTGAAAGACTGCGTTCACAAATTAAATCCAAAGTTGTCAAGTCCCAATTTGAATAAAGTTGAGATAACAATCAAACATGACATTACGATGATAGAGGATAAGAAAAAAGTGAGACCCACAATTCTGTCTGTCTGTCTGTATGTATCAGAAACCACAGCCTCAGCGGATGAGTCGATTTTGAATTTACTTTTTTTGGACCAAAAATAACGGTACATACCTTATACCGGTTTTAGAAAAATTAATTTTTCTCAAAAATGGTTCCTACGATTTTGATTAAAAATATCATGGTCATTGTTTTTTGGATAAGGTCTATCTTTAAATGAAAACCATTTTTTTTTCAAAAACCGGTATTAACGGTACCTGCCATAGAACCATATTTTTAATTCTTATTTCTGCTTCATGACTCAATTTTTTGTTTTACATGAAAGTTTTAAGTTGCCGTTTTTCTAAAAATGTATCATTATATCAATTATAGAAGAAATCAAATTGCATAATTCCCTTAGTCATTTGTTTCTAAATTATTATAAATAAAGTAAAGACAACAAATTTTTTTGAAACCTGCTGTTTTTGAATTTGTTTGTTAAAGAAGCGATTTAAATTTTATTTTAAATAATGTCCAGTTTTCCATTTGTTTTTTTTTGTTTTGATTTTGTTTGCGTTTTGTGATTTAAAAAAAAAAATCAAACAAAATTAATCGCTTTAAAATGTATTTAAATTTTGTGTCAGTATAAAAATTTAGAGTAATTTTGTGTTCAAAATTTGTATGTTTATTTATTTAACTTTAAGATTAACCAAAAACAAAATAACGGTTTAGTATATTTATATTTAATATCTAGTATTAATTCGTAATATATATTTGTTTTTCTTTTTTTTTTTGTTTAATTAAAAATTTAATTTTTATAGGTTATGCGGCTGCAAAGAATATTACACGCACCGGCAACACCCGGTGCGAGTGTAACAGTTTCTGTAGGAACTTCGAACACAATAACTAATAATAGCCAAACTAAAGTGAGGGAATAAATTTAATTGTGTTTGTTTTTTTTTCCTTTTCTTTTATCGTTTTTCTTTCCTTTTTTTGTTTTGGATTTGGTTTTTTATTCATTTTTTTGGTTTTGATTTTTCTGATTAAAAAAAAAAGAAATTTATTATATTGGATTTTTTTCCTTTTGTGTTTTCCATCTCTATAGTCAATAAACAAAAAAATTCCTTCGTAATGCTAAATGTCATATTTTCACATTTCAAATATCTTGATATTATTCCTCCATTTTCGAAGTCATAATAATTCATTCCTACTCTAATATTATATTCTTGTGTGTTGTGCTTAAAAAACAAAAAAAAAAAAAAACAATTCATATCGACGGCGGCTAAAATATGAGACTGTTTTGGGTTGAACATTTTATGCATATTTTTTTTGTTTTGTTTTTATTTAAAAAAAAAAAATAAAATTCACTACAATTTTTTTTATGAACGTGCCTTCAAAAAATTTAAATACAATATGTATGAATTTTTGTATCGCATTTCAACATGAACTCGTTGAATGAATCTATTGGGAAGCATTTTTTTATCTTTTTATTTAATTTACATTATTATAACTTTAAAACAACTACATAATATTATAAATAATCTTAGAAAGTTAGAAAAAGCATTGATTTGTTGCCTATGTTTGTAAAACATGTGCTGTGCATGGTTATTAATGTGTGTGGTTTTTAAAAATTATCAATCTAAGTATTTACTAATTATAAATTTTTATTTCTACTATTTACTTAAGCGACATTTAAAATTTAATATAATACTGGTTTCGATCTTATGCTGTGCAGTTTGCATGTTGTTTTCTCATTGGAAGACTCCATACTCAAAAAAAAAATAAAAGAAAAATACGAAGAATCATTCTCACAATTTTTGGAAAATCCGAATGAATAGTATATAGGTACAGCGAAAGCTTAGAGACAAACGAAAAATACTGAAAATTGTTTAAGCCCGATTTTATTCACTTTCATTCAACTTGCCGAAAACTTTAAAGTTGAGCAACTACGGAGTTGATCCCACTACTTCAATTTAAAGTACCAAAGTAAAAATTCGAAAGTTTGCCTACTTCCAGTTTTAAAAAAATCCTTGGAATATTTGTGACATCTGACAAACAATATGCCAGTTTCAACTTGAGATTTAAAAATTTTTTGATACTTTAAATATATTAAGCAAGGAATGTTTTGGAACACAATGCTTCAATGAAAAATAAACACAAAACATGCTTATGCTCAAGGTTCCATAGAACTTGGCCGGAAAGATGAACAAAATTGTTTACCTAATGGCAAAAGAATACCTCTGAATTCCTAAAACAGGAATTCAATTTACCGTCGTGAATGATAATTTAATTAAATAACAGGATAGGATAGGTATGCTTTGTACAAACAGTTTGGTACTGGCATTTGGTTTCTGATGCAGCTTCTTGAGACTTAAGGTGGAATTCATAGTCGTTACTCAAGACAAGATTTTTCTCAACTCCCGTAAGTTGAGAAAAATCTTAAGCGAATGCTTAAGTGAAAGCCGTATTCATAAACAAAACGCAAATTCTCTCACTTGAGTGGCGACAAATCTTGACTTGAGTAAAATTATTTCTCAATCAAGCTGACAACGAAATAATTTGAGATAATTGTCAGAAAAAATTTATTTTTTCTTTTTTAATTTGTAATTTGTCTAAATCTCGAAATTTTTTTGTTCTCTATGCTATTTTTTTTTAAATCATAGTGTCCGTAGTTAAAAAAAAAAGTTGAAAAACAAAACCCTCAAGTTGTGTTCAACTTTGAGTGAATAAAATCACCCTAAATTTGTTTAAATAAAATTCAAAATTTTTGTAGCTACACAAATTTGTTTTAAAATTAGTAATTCGAAAAGCCTGGTAACCGGTCTTCTGAAAGTGAGTTAATATTTTTTTAGTTTCTTTTGCAATGTTGGCCTTGAAGTGCAAGTTTTTGACCGATAGCAACAAGGAAGAAAATAAAAAAAG
This sequence comes from Meliscaeva auricollis, assembly GCA_948107695.1. NCBI lineage: Eukaryota > Metazoa > Arthropoda > Insecta > Diptera > Syrphidae > Meliscaeva > Meliscaeva auricollis. Next base: position 15,355,910 of record OX403617.1, on the reverse strand, counting down.
TATTGAACAAAACAGTATAATTGCTACCTTTCCTTGGTTAAAATAACGTCAAATGTTGTCGCAATTATTTTAAAAATGTATCCTTTTTTTTAAATATTGCTTTTTTTTCTTTGGTAACACGTTACGTAAGCCTGTGACAATAAGTAATTTATTACAATCGATGACTTCCTAGAATTTTATTGATAGAAACAGTATATCTGTCTGGAACAGAAGCCACATCCTTAACGGGTGGTTAAATTCACTTCGAACGATTTCCTTTTGAAACAAATAGTTTTGTAGATCTTTAGGATTGTCCAAAACATTGAAAGTGTCCTTGCAAATAAGTGTAAATCTTACTATAAAATCGAAATTTATAAAATGTAATCGCAGGTCAAAACAAAAATTACCTATGGTGGTCCAGTTTTTTTTTACTTGGAGATAAAAAAATAATGATTTCTGGTGGCAAATAAATTTTTACATAAATTTATTAAGAAAGCTGACCATAATTGTGAAAGTGAAATTATGTTTCTTGGGTAAAAAATAACGGTTCCTGTTATGAGCCCATTGTATAAAATCTTTTTTTTTCTCAACATGGCTCCTGCGATTTAGATAAAAAAAAACTCACCTCTATTTTTGTATATCTTTTAATGAATAAAATCCCTGTTTTTCAAAAATCGTTTTGGCCTAACTACAACTGCCATTTTTTGTAACTCATTTTCCTGATTTTTTAACATCTGAAAATTTTCAAAAACAGTAGATTGTGGATTCTAAAACAATTGGTGTACTGTTTAATTTTGAAAGCAAAACAAATTCGAAAAATCTAATTTTTGAAAACGGTTGAATGGATTTTTTCGAAATTTTCTTTTAATATGCAAATAAATCGTCTCCTGAATTCAAGAACAAGATTATTTGATTTTAAATTTACCTACCTTAGTACCTAAGAACTCCAGAATATAAAAAAGCCAGTTCGCTACACAATAGAGAAAAATCGACCACATAAAATAGAAAAATAAAAAACAATGAAATATTAGACCAGGAAAGATAGGGTCTATGGGTCAAATAAAATTGATTGATAAATATTGTTGATTGTTATCAACTGTGACTATATGACACGCTCTTAATTTATCAAGCTGGAGAATTTTTGTTAAAATAATTCACTACTATGTTAACAAAGTTATTATAGTTTTCGTTATATTTTCGGTACAACAAGTACATTAATAAAATTTAGTATAAAATTTATATATTAAGCATGAATGAAGGTTAATGCCTTCAAATTTGTTACTATCAAATAGCCTCAAATCTGTTATACGAGTAGATATTTATATAATAATTCACAGTTGTCGTTGCTTTCGTTGATCGAAAATCACAATTAGGGTCTTTTTTTTAAATTATCATTCTAGCGCCACCACCAATATATTCGTTAAAAATGATAGTGAGCATGTAATGTAATATTCACATACACCATATTCTTTAAATATCGTTCTTGTTATGAATTAATTTATTCTATACCAATATACATTTTGTACATTTAAAATTTATCTATACATATTAAATAACATGGTTTTTAACAAATTTACCTTTTTATTTTATTTTGGGTATTTCCAATCTAATTTATTTGTGATTTTCCTTTGAAATTTTTTAAATCATTCCAGACAAAAGTTACCGACAGGTTCAAATGCCCATTTCGCAAACGTCATTCGGGTGTTCATCATCAGCCTACTAATCGAGTTAATCGATTTCTATCACAAGCAATAAATGCTCGGTCTGTGGACAGAGAGAAATCCATTCTAGTGGATAGATTTACTTTGCGTTTTCGTGAGAGCGATAAGGAACGTGAATATCATAAGGACTTTGATTTGGGATTCACAACTGCTATGGGTTGCAGTTTGCTGCTATTGATATTGGGAGCAGCACTACAAGTTACCGCTCTTCCAAGAACACTGATCTTATTGTTGTTATTTCTGACCGCTTTTATTTGGGTAAGCGCGATTCTTATGCTGTTGTTGGCTGTGAGATTAAAGTGGATTGCTTGGGATCTATCGGAAAGTTTTACTTTGCGGTTGGCCATAACTATTTTTACTATTGTTCTTATCTATTCTGTGGGACAAGTTAATGTGGTAAGTTGGATATTAATATTGATGAATTCATACAAATGCACATTAAAATTTTGTGTTCATTTCAGTTTACTTGCGTTTCCGATCATCCATGTTCGAGTAATGTAACAACAATACCAACTCTGGAAGAAGATATGCTTATGTTGGCTCATCAAAATGCTGCACACAGGAAATGTTCACTTCCGCAATATGTTTCATTATCAGCATCTTTTGCGTTTCTTTCTGTTTCTGTCTTTTTGAGGTAATTGATAGACTTCAAAGCGTTTCTTATGCCTTTAGTGAAACTTTCGTGCCAAACGAATTTTATTTAGTTGCACAGAAATACCACATAAGCAAAAAATGTATTAAAGTGCCTAGTAGGTAGATATACAATTAATATGGCCTCATCTTATTTCCAAAATGTTAATTTTATCATTTTTTTAAGAATTTCGATTACATTTAAAATATTGCCGATATTCAATTTATACATGAACTTCGATGTTCATTTCAAAAAAAAAAAAATAAAATACTTCTTATACTAAATTTATTACCTTTCTTATTGCAGGTTACCAATTATCTTTAAATCCCTGCTCATCATCACCATGGGTACCATTTATGCGCTCTATATCGAGCTATCGCACATCAATATCTTCGAGTGTTACGATAATCGTGTCAAGTATGTATATTTCTTTTTATTAATTTTTTATTATATTTTTTTTTAGTTTAACCACAATTTCTTACACACCATCCCTCTTTTCTCTTTTTTTTTGTTTTGTTATTTATGGCTCTACTTTTATGCCATGAATTACTTGATGTGGTTTACTCTTTATATTGACGACACGCTGATGACGATGTTGATGATATGAACAATGTTGATGATGACACCCTTTTCGTGTGCAGCGCATCAATTCCGCTTCATTTGGTATCATTAGCAAGGATTTTCATCTTCATGATCGCAATTTTAGTTCATGGCCGTTTAGTGGAGTGGACAGCCCGTTTGGATTTTTTATGGCAGCTACAGGCATCGCAGGAGAAAAAGGAAATGGACGTGTTACAGGAGTCGAACAAGAGAATTTTGCACAATTTGCTGCCAGCTCATGTGGCTGCACATTTTCTTGATGCTCAATTCCGCAGTAATATGGTGAATAGAGAAGTAGTTAATTGTGTGTGTGTCTGTGTGTGTGTGCCGTGTGTATGTTTGTGTGTGTTGTATGTATATTTTTAGCTGAAAGCAATATAAATTGTTGTTTTTGTGTGATTTTGTTTAAACATTATATTATATGCATATTCTTATATTTATTATATTGTTATTATTATATATTGGATCCTGTTTTATGCTTTCTTATTTATATTAAATTGCACGAATAAGGATTATTGTGTGTCTTCTAAAGGACAACCCTTAATTTTTTTTTTTCGAAATTGTGTTCTCTCCTTGTTTTCTAACAATTGTTATGATCTCGCCTGGAACCGCAACTCTTCCACTTCAGTGCTTCACCATCAAACTCCATATGTGGGGTTCAACTAGTAGATCTCAAAATTATATTATTAGAAACTATCTCATGTCTAATTTTGACTCTAAACACCGAAGTGCTTTGTGACTGTGTCTCAGCGTTTACTTTCTAATAACCAGAGCCCGCCCCTGGCTAAGGTTGACAAGCTGTCAACCTAAAAAAGATACGCTGAGGCTGGGTAGGCATGTCAGCCCCAGCACTCATGGTTTTTCAAAACTCATAACGCTTCTACATCAACTCATCATCTGTAACTTCTTGTTATCACGAAAGTAGTCAAATTTACTTTCCCCGTTTCAAGTAATCCGACATTCATTTTTAATATTTCTAGGTTGTTAAGAAAGTGAACCAGTTCGACACCCCAAAATATTAGCTTCAGCCTCTATGGGTGGGCGATTACTATACATTACTTAATTTGGTGCCAGAATCTTCCCCTAAACCAATAGTTTTGGAGATATAGATCTGTTTGTGTTTTCCAAAATGTCAATTTTTAATACAATCTAGGTTTCAGGATAGGTGTAATGAAAATTTTTTGCTAAAAATCTCCAATTTAAGTTATACTACGCCTTCAATTTTAATGGGAAGTGGCAAACGGCACACTTTTTTCCCTGTATTCCCCCCTATTTTAGCTGTCAACCCTCCAAATTTAAATGTGAAGTGACAAAAGGAAAACGCCATTAGTTAACTTCCCTATTATGCTTTTCGATAAAAATCCCGTTGTCAACCCAACAAACTTGGTGAAAAAAAGGGATTTTTTTTTCATTAATGCATGTGCATAACTAATTGATTTAAAAAGAACCACCATGAAAATCAGAGTTTTTTTATGGAATGGAAGGTGGCTACACTATCGGTTAGTATCAGAATTAACTCAGCACTGTAAAACTTGCCCTAAGAAATTCAAATTTAGTCCCAAAAAGCTAAAATATTTAGGTTTCATCGTTTGTGGTTTTAAATTGTATACCGACCCCCTTAAGGTAGAAACTATCGTCCACTTTTCTCTGCCGGAAAACTCAAGACAAGACAGGACAGTTCAGAGGTCCCTTGATCTGACAGAGTGGTAAAGAAAGTACATTAAAGATTTGTTTAGCTCCCTTTACGGACATCTTTAAAAAAAAAAACAAAACTAAAAATTCACTATGACTAAAGAAGCAGAATTAGCTTTCGAAAAATTGGAAAGACTCTTAACAATCCTCACCTCAACTATTCTAAACGGTTTTATATACAGTGTGATGCGTCTGCCTCCGGTATTGGTTCTCTGCTTTCCAAAAACATCTTTTACTAACAAGTTTGAAGAAAATCAATCAGGTATGCTACCTACCCTATCCAGGTATACTATCTACCCTTCTTCCCTGCAAATACCCTTCAAATCATTCAGCAAATTTCAAAAAAGACAAGAAAACACGTAAAGCCACACAATAATCCTTATTCATAGAATTAAATCGTTTTTTTTTTTTGTTATTTTAAAAAACAAATATATATAATTTGCACTTAGCTATTCTTTTGAAAATAAATTTCAAAAATCAATATTTTTGAAAGCAATTTTAACCACAGTAGCTGCAACAAGCTCTTTAACATCACGTTACAACAATGAGCAACAACACTTAACCTGGATAAGTGAGCATCACCGCACAAAAAGTAACAACAAATAAAAGCAAAAAAACTAAACAACCACTTTCTTCTTCTTAAAAAAAAAAAAAAAAATCAGTCAACCAATGAAGACTATTTTTATAAATATTATGTTATTTCACCTGTAAAATCTTTTCACAAATCTTACTCTTTTTCTTTCTATCAACTGTTCTTCTTTGTTCTTGTATCCTGTTAACAAGTGCGTGTCTATTTATTCTTATCTTCACGTCAATATGGTTTGCCGTACAAAAATTCAAAAAATAAAAAAACGTGCAAAATTACAAAAAACAAACCACTGTAATTTCGAGATTGTTCTGTGTTCCAAATCTTATTACCCCTAAGCGAAGTTAATCATTTTAGAAGTCTGGTTTTGCTAACTATTCTAGGGTAACCCCGGACAGGAATTATATCATCAGAGTTATGCAAAAGTTGGTGTTATGTTTGCGTCGGTACCGAATTTCCATGAATTCTACACCGAATTGGATGGTTCCGATCAAGGATTAGAATGTTTGAGACTTTTAAATGAAATCATTGCTGATTTCGATGAGGTAAATATTTTATCTTAATGAGATTTTTTTCAAAAATACCAAAGTAACATTTATTTTTTTAAAATTAGCTGCTGAAAGAAGATCGTTTCCAAGGTATTGATAAGATCAAGACAGTCGGAAGCACTTATATGGCAGCTGTGGGTTTATTACCAGGTTAGTTCTTTATTGTTACTAACTCCTTTCGCCAGAATTCTAAAAGGTTTTTTTTCTAGAATTCAAAATGAATCCAACAGATCCGAACTCAATTCGAAGGCATATGACCGCTTTGGTGGAGTATGTAAAGGCGATGAGATTGGCACTCCAAGAAATCAATAGCCATTCGTATAATAACTTTATGCTGAAAATTGGTAAGTTTATGGTCTAAAAGCCGACAGCAAATTTAGGGGCTACATATAACCAAAATTCACGAACACGGGTGATGAGTCGGCCTTAGTTTGTGATATCGAAATCTAAAGTCTCCAGTTTTAGCATACTTTTATATTTACTAAAGCAATCTACGATCTGATCAATAACTGTGAGGTCCCAGACGTTTTTCCAACCAGCTGCTTCCAAAGTCAAAAAATTAGTTCTTGGTATCCAAAGCATTTTTGATTTAAAAATCAAAAAAATGTGGTTGGATGTGACGAAACTTAAATCGCTGGGACTCATATTTTTGAAAAATGTTATTTTTTCTGATTTTTTTGGTATATTATTTATGTGATGTTATCCTCTAAGCCAAAAGCTGTTTCTTACCCTTTTAAGGGGACTGGGAGTGGTGAAACTGCGTATAGCTTTAGTTTAAATGTAGGCTAAAGTGGTTGTACCACCAACAGTTTTCAATCCCCCATATCCACTCCCGCGACAAAATATTTCTGGAAGACTTGAATTCTAGATTTTCGTAGAATTTGGTTAAATCTCCGATACCAATTTGGTTAAATCTCCGATACCAAAGTTTGATGTCGTTCCATTGAGTTTTTTGCCAATTCAAATTTTCGTTTTTTACAAATTTTAACAATCAATAAATTGTCATTAAAAAAAAAAAACAAAAAACAGGTTTAAATATCGGACCTGTTGTGGCGGGTGTAATTGGTGCTAGAAAACCACAATACGATATTTGGGGCAATACCGTGAACGTTGCCAGTCGCATGGACTCCACAGGAATTCCTGGTTACACACAAGTTACCCAGGAAGTTGTTGACAGCTTACAAGGATCACATTTCGAATTCAGGTTTGTGTTTCTAAAAACAAAATCCTTAACAAATTCCAATATCATAATGTTCTTATTTTTTTTATTCAAGATGTCGTGGTCAAATAAATGTCAAGGGTAAAGGTGACATGGTTACTTACTTCTTATGGGATTATGCAAACAATAATGGTGAAGTACGGAACGCAATGCTCTCCAATCGCACAATTCAAAGCAATAACTTCTCGTCATCACAACAACAACAACAGCAAAATCAGCAGCAACAACAACAACAACAACAACAATCACAAACAACCACATCACAATCAATCCAGGCCATTGCGCCACAACCAACTCAAACAACGACCCCAATGCAAATGCATGCCCATCCAACCGAATACTATCAAAAGCAATCACAATTCAATGATAGCAACTATCACATAAACATGAACAGTGAAGCCTACAACATCAAGAAGGATAACTATGGCTACAATAACATTGATGCACCCAACATGTGTGTCAAGCAGCAACATTCGCCTCAACCATCGCAAGCCCAGCAGCAACCATTGATGCAACAGTTTCAACTGGATGAACAACAACATGTCCAGTTGCAGCAACAATTGCTTGCGCATCGCTACCAAAAGTACCATAAGCAAGCGAATTTCATTGCGAACGGTGGACTGCCGAATATCAGGGAAAACGGTCACAACAATGGAGGAAACGGAATGAATGGTAGCAATTACAATAATGGTAGAGGAGATCACCAATATCAACAACAACAACAACAACAACATCACAATAATTATCATCATATGCAACAACAGCAGCAACTACAACAACAACCCCAACTGATCAGGGCACAACTACAACAGCCAATGGTCATGATGCGTGAAACTTTCAATATTATTGAGAATCCTAGTTTAAGTGGAAGCACTAATCGTGATAATTACAATATTCGAGAAAACTATGGTCATCTGGAGAACTATAATAACATTGTTAAGCGAGAGCATGTGAATGGTAGATATCATAATAATAATTACAGTAGCTGCAGGGAAAGTGAACCATTATTGCATGCCGCTCCTGTGGCTAAGGTAGGTGTGGGTGCGGATTAATATACATGTATGTTTTTTGGGGGAGAATGTGTTTTCAATTAAATGTTTTTCACTTCATTCATTCATTTACTATGGTTTTGGTTTTTGTAGTTAAGACTTTTTATTTCTAGTACATTTTTCTTATTAAGTAACTTACGTAAGTAAAACTTACGAGTGTAATCCGCGCCTAAGTTATAAGAAATCCGTAAGTTTTTAAAAATGTGTTGTCTTGCTTTTAATCGTTCCTTAGCTCTCAGCTTAAGTAATTTAAAAATTTTACTGAAAGTTACTTACAGTAGTGTTTATTCTAGTACATTTTCCAAAATAAGTAACTTATGTAAATAAAACTTACGTAAGGTAATCCCCGCCGTACGTCTCTGATTATGCCCATTAATAAGTTTAACGGACGACTAAATGACAAGGGCTTGCATTTGGCTAGATGGCTTTTGAGTTCACATTCAACCGACTTGTTGTGAAAACTATTTTTTAAGCTAATTTCAACCATGGAGACGCACCGCTGATCATCGATAAAACTAAAGATAAAACCTTACTCAGGGCATTGGATAAAATACTTTACAGCATTTTAATTGGTGGAACTTGTTGGCAGCCATGTCCTCATTCATACGTCATTCCATAAAAGTCCTAACGAATCCCATTTGGGGTTTGGCCACCATCTTGAAATAACTGCACCAATCATGCAATATAAGGTTTAAGCTAATTTACCTTGAGAGATCATTTTAATGTCAAAACAAGCTTATTAGTATTCAGAATTGGTATACCTTTTTATGTAAATTCCTACTTGCTGTGCAATAATGATACAGCGATAAAATTTGGCATGAACGTTTAATGTGCAATAAGAACCAATAACGAAAAGAGTGCATTGAAGTATTTTTGATTCACTGATAAGAGAAATTTACATAAAAAGAAGTCATATTACCTTGACTTTAGCATACTAATAATCTTTTTCTGACAATTAAATAATCTCCCATGGGCTATTAGTTTAAAAAATATAGCTAAACCTAAAATTGCATTGTTAATAGGCTCATTTAAAATCCGACACATTTGTTTTAGGGATTTTTTAAGCTCTTAAAAAAAGTTTAAAACAAGACATAACCAAAACCATAGATTCATTGAATAAAAAGACTGAAAAAGCATGCAATCATATCTCCATTTTTTATATTTTTAAATCTTATTCACATTTATTTAATTTTTTGTAAAATACAATATAATTTTTAATGTCATGTTAAATAAATTTCTTGCATGTTTTCAATTTAACATTTCTTGATGTCGTGTATGGTAAAACAAAAAAAAAACATTTTCAATAATTCTAAAGATTATGCCACTACAACAACAACAGAATCCACCTCCAAAATACGACCCGCCTCGCTATACATGTCCAAATACCGGACTTCAATTACAACAACTCCAACAACATCATCAGCAGCAGCAACAGCCACAGCATGCTCCTCCTCTTCCAGTTACACCAACGCCAAAACCAACGGTAACGTCAAGTCTGAAGAATAACACACCACTCCTGCGCACCTATATGAAACCATTGCCAAAGTTACCCTGCGATCTAGAAGACAACCGAGAAATGTCCTCGACAGATGATTTAAGTTCGCGACCGCATTCGCCCAGTATGAGTTCCTCAGACGAAAGTTATTCCAAAACAACCGAAGGTGAAGGTGACGATGATTCACCACGAATAACCGCCAATCATCATGTGAATAGAAATTTAAATCCTCTTCAATGGCTATATCCCTGTGACATACAAGTCGATCCGACCTCACCTATTGTCGATATGTCAAATTTGAAAGACTTCGAAGTTAGCTCCACCACTGAGAGCCAAGGACAAACGACAACCACCCAAAATAAGGGTGATTCATGCAATAGTTTTGAATATCAAGACCGCATGGGTGCCACCAACAATTCAAAACAACAACTACAACAAACATCTGCATCTACAACAAAGTCACCGTTTGAACGTGAGCTTCAAAGGCTCTTGAATGAGTCGTCGTCACGAGCGCGAGCCGAAAATCTAACTCATTACACAAATGGTCCATCAATGAATGGTGGCCATGGTGGATCAAGCAATGGTGGTGGTAATCAACAGACTCAACACCAAAATAGTCGTAACAACTTAGAATTAAGTTACTCAAGTAGCAATATTAAATTAGGATCATCAGTTAATAATAATAAGAACAAATACGACATGGAATCCCCGCCAGCGTTGTCCGAGAAGGGTTCAAAAATACCAATAAGTACAAGTTTTATGATTGCAAAGCATCCGGTTGGCTTGGAAGCCATCAAAGAAATCACAAGGAATAAGAATCCATCGGAATCAAGTCAGATGTAAGTATAAAAATACATTTTTAATTAAGTTTACATATGTATTTTATTTTTTTAATTTATTTCGAAAGGCAAACCTCCGACACAGAATCTTGTGAAATACTTCATGACAGTCGAGGCGGCAGCAACCAAAAGAATCTACAAATGCTTGATTTGGCCACAAGATCAAATCAAAATTTAAGTCATGCCAAAGATCACAACCATCGACTACGTCGTCCAAGATCAAGTGAATGTGAGAATAGTCGCAATAGTTTGGACCTTATGAACGGCGATCGCGATGACACTGAAGACAATTTGGCCGATGAAGAATTCGAAGATGATGAGGCTGGTCATGATGTTAGAAAAAAGTCGAGTATTCCATCTAGACAGGAGACAATTAGTAGCGGTGCTGGAATAATTGGTGTTGATCATGAATATACCGATGTTGTATCCTCTGCGCGAGATCGCAGCGACAATCGAATTCGAGAAATAAATGTGATAAACGATGAATTGAAATATGGTGCCGGTCATCATAATAATCATCATCAATCTGTGGACTCGAATCCGGTGGAAAGTCAGTCGGAATGGTCCGATGACGATTGTCGTGAAGAAGCAACGGGTAAATTTTATTTTTTATTACAAAACAAACTTATTCATCACAAAAAAAAAAATTACCTAATCTAGGTGGCGCTGAATCAACAGGTTACATAACTGATGAACCTGGTCTTGAAAACATCTCCCTCCTAAATGAAGCTGGTCTTACAGACGCCGAAGGTGCACTCTCAGATGTCAATTCACTTTATAATGCCCCCGATGTTGATGATACTTCAATATCAAGTCGTGCAAGCTCGCGTCTACTCAGCTTAGATTCCCTAAGTGGTTTATATGACTGTGAATTGGATTCAAAGCACGAGATGGCCATTGTTAATGTGTCACATAAAATAACGAGTAAATTTGGACCGCAAAGTTAATTTTTTTTATTTTTAATTTTTCATTAATTTAATATATTTTTTTTGTTTTAATTTTCCTTAAACTATTTTTACCAGTTTAAGTTTACAAAACGATTTTGTATTTTTACTATAGAATTTTAAGCAAAAAAATGTGGAACTCATTTGTTTCGTTTAATCTTAGTTTAAGATAGTCTCGTGAAATGGCATTCAAAAAAAAAATATGATGCATGTTGAGGAATTTTAAATTCCAATTTACGATATATTCGTTATATAATTTGTATATTTAAACAACAACTATGTCTTCATTAGCAGCTTCAAGTAAAATTTTTATATTATTAAATAATAATGTTTGTCTATGTATAATTATTTTACTTCTAAAGTTTTGAATATTTTACAAACGCTAAGCGTTGAGTTTTACAAAAAAAAAATCAAATGAATGGGGGTGCTATAAGAAATTTTGTTATTGGGTCTAGAAGAACAGAAAATAGTGCTGGGAAGTCCAAAATTGTTTTTCTGGTCAGAGCTTGTGAATTTTTTGAAAACTTCATCCAGGCAATGGCAATTTACGTATTATTTTTGTTTGTGTATCTATAAACCCACTATCCAGACCATAAACGGTTTTCTTACTTTAGTTTCAGTTCAAGTTAAAATCCTGTGGATACTTTACATACTTCATATATAAAAGGAACGTAATGATAGAAGTTTAATAAAGTGTCTCTTTGGTATCTCGTGGAATGCTAATTCGCTTGTAAATCTGTTATTTTCGAGTCTTGGCTCTAACTTGGGAAATTGCCATAGACTGTTTTTTTAAGCGTCAAAGTTTTGCCTTTTGACATAATTTGTTCTTTCGATGAGGCGATTTACGATACACGATACCGTTAAAAAAAAAAACAACCGACTTCAAATTTAAAACTTGATATTTTCTAATGGATGCCATTGTCTGAACTAGACCAAAATGAACCCCTAGGAGACCACCAGTTTTCAAATATAAATAAAAATCATCAAAATCGATCCACCCAAACAATAGTTCTGAGGTAACAAATATAAAAAAAAACAAAAATACAGTCGAATTCATAAACTCCTCCTTTTTGAAGTCTATTAAAAAATCGAATATGATCACTGTAATTGAAAAAAAAAATACTTTTTCACCCATGATATGCATGTGGTCTTTTCTTTTTCGTGATTCTAATGAACATCAAAATATTTTTACCAATTTTTTTAAATTTACCATTAATTTCACAGGGTGTTTTTTGGTACTTATTTCACAACGTTCTATCTCCCTTAAAAATAGTACTCTCTCTCAAAAAAAATATTTCGATGCGATCTTTCGGTTCATCGGCAACCATATCCACCAATAAAAATGCTGTAAAGTATTTTGCCCACTCCAAGTTATATGGATGGAGACAAAGCTTAGCTAAAGATACACCTAGTTTGATTTCCACACTTACAGACGTCTTAGAGATAAGATCTGTACTGTATACAGGTAGACAAACGAAACTGGTGTCCTGACCAAGTCTAGAACTCTAGTTTTGGAAAGAATCACGTCGCTCGTTGTTGAGCCCATGTGTACATGCACTAGTATTTGATGGGTTCTTAAAATTCATCATTATTTCTATATCGCAGATTGTTGACCTAGTTTTTTCTACTTACTTCTTAAAGAGAAAACATAAGCCTTTCATGAGCGTTGTCAGTGTAGTCAAGTGTATTCAAGGAATAGAATTCAAAGTGCGAATTCAACTCGAAGAGAGTGCCGTGCATGATTAATCTTCCGAAATTTAACTATAACAGACAAAAATATACAAAAACAAATTGATTATAGCACTTATCATTTATAAATTCGAAAAAAACATTGTTTAAACATTATTTTAAATAAAAAAAACAAATGTGCTTAAAACTACGCTTTTGATAAAAAAGCAAAGCATTTTATATTATCAAATAATTTTAAGATTTTTATGTTTTGCTATGCATTATGCAGATTATATACTAAAATATGATTTATTTGTTATACAAACAAACAAAAAAATAGTTATACACAAATCTGTACTAAAATCAATGTAAATGAACTACCTTAGATAAACAAATGATATTACTATGATGGAAGCAGAAATAAAAGAAAAAAAATACCATTTAGCACAACATAAGTATTTTAAGTTAAAGAATGGTACTAAATATACATAAATATAAATATATTTTCTCTTTACAAACAGTCAATATAGAATATATTAATTATTATTCTACAGTAAACAAAAACCACCCATATCGTGTAAATAAGAAACAAAATTCAATCAATTGACAAAGAAAAAAAAAAATAAACTACATAAATATTGTGTACTAATTTTAAAAATTAAATTTTACTTTAATATATTCTAACAAAATTTAAGCCATTTAAAATTCGATATTAGTTTTCCTTTTTTGTATAATTAAATTAATTTTAAAAATGTTTAGGTGCCTGACTTTGAATAGAAAATATATCACCCTCATATTATTAATTAATATACACACTTCATCATCAATCACTTAATAAATAAATATATAATGTATATGTATTATATATATTATACAGCATTGTAAACATTTAGGTGATTATTGCCAAACACACACACCACACACTCAAAAAAAAAAAAGAAAAAGAAAAAGAAAAAACATTACATACCACAGACAGACAGACACACACACAAAATCAATTCAATTATGGGAAAAAATCAGTGCTAAATTTGCATTATTAAATTATAGAAACAAAATTATTATGATTATATATAATTACGTATTACATTAAATGTATTTATTAAGAGATACTTGTAATTTTAGATACTTAAACTCTCTTAATTCATAGTTTTCGAATGGATGAAAATTAAGTATATGCGTTTCTAGTTATTTCATTGTAAAATTGGCTAAGAAAAAAGATGAGACGATGAAAGAAATACAAAAGTAAAATTATAACAAAAAACAAAAAAAAAAAAAAACAGCCCATTGAGGAAAACGGAAAGAATGATTTACAAAAATGAAAAATAAAAACTTTAAACATAAACAAATTGTTGTCGTTGTATATTTTTAAGAAGTTTATATTTTAGTATTTGGGTTTAGATTTTTGCGCAAGAAACAGAATTTTGAACCATAAAAAATATTTTTTAAATATGGTCAACTATTTGACCACATCACAGTGGGTACCAACAACCCAAAACAAACTAAAGTTTCATTCTTTAATAGCCATTCAAAGTAAAAACAGTGTTGTTTGAATAATAAAATATCCCGGGCAATTTATTTTTTTGGGAAAGGGGAGGTCCATCAAAAAATTGCCGGGAAAATCGCTCCATTTTCACTTTTTCGTTATACTTCATTTCAGAGCAACAAATAACAAGGGAAAACGGAACATAATGCCTTTCCTGCAATACTCGATTGGGAGCCTTTTGGTATCGAAATGTTGTTCAAATAGTGCATAAAAAAAGATGTTTTTATGTTAACTTGTCCGAAAAGAACACGAAGTAATTTATTAAACAAAAATTGAAAAAAAAAAATCACTTCATAGTACAAAGCTAATCACCCCTATTATGAATAGAAATTTTAGTATAATTTACCAACATCCTCAAATAACTTTTTTACTCCTTAGTAAAACTGAATAAGCTGCACAACTTAAAAATTCAGAAACAATAATTTATTCACATGATGTCTTTCTATAATGTCACAATTGTAAGATTGACTTTATAAATTATTCAAGAAAATTATCCTGACATAAGCAATCACAGTCTATTTTCTAAGATGATTGCAATCATTTCGACAATGGGAGGCAATTTCATATTTCTTAGTTTAAAGAAAGCATAGTAATGGAAAGGACTAAAATGTTCAGTTTGATTTTGAGTATTTGTATGTTTTTCATTATAGTTAGCGGAAAGGATATAAATTTGGGTAAAAATTTAACTTTTAAAACATACAAGTATTAGTAGTCATTGGGAAATCATTTTAGTTTTCCTCGTGGAACCAGTACAAAATGATATAATCAATGATATTTCTGGTAGTCTGCAAGATATCGAACAATTTCACTATGGCTCAAAGATAAAGGAAAATGTTTTAGTTATTTCAGGAGACACTAAAAGCGATATCGAAAACCGTATGTTAAATTTTTTTTCAAACTTACATAAATATTAATATAAACTTTATTTTAACCCTTTTATGTATTAGTTTGCAATATTTTATCACAAAATGTTGCCTTTGTTATCGACTTTAGCTATCAACCATGGATGGAGAGTTCTGATTTCATTCAAAATATTCCCTACATTCGTGTTGACTTAATAATTTCACCATTTTTAAGGATTTTCTCAAATTTCCTCAAGGAAAAATCAGCCAACGATGTAGCTTTGTTATTCGAAAACGAACAAGACACTGAAGAGGCGTTATACCGTATTGTTCAAGGATATCCATTTCGAGTGGTTATCATTAATTCAGCAGAACATGATTTTATAAAACGTTTGGAAAATCTACGACCAAGTCCTTCATATTTTGCCATTTTTGCAAGGACAGCAAATATGAATTTGATTTTCGAAAAAGTAAAAGGAAGTTTTTTTTTTTTTAAGCGGTGAAATAGTAGTTTATTTTGTTTGCAGGTTAAAAATGCAAAACTATTTGCTCGACCTAAAGAATGGCATTTTATATTCTTGGACCCGAACGAAAAAAATTTCAAATATAACGAGCAAGTTGAGAACTCAACGAAATTTATCATTAATTCAAAAGAACTATGTGAGGCATTGGACATGAAAGAGAACTACTGTGCCGCAGGATTTAAAGTAAGTGAAAGGGAATATTGTTCTGAGAAAAAATATTAAAATCTTAAAACAAAAGATTCGAGGTTCAACCTTGTATACAAATATAAAACCTTACGGAAAAGAATAAGTTGGCCATACTTATCTTGGGCCAAATTTTATAAAAACAAACGTCGGCCTTATCATGTATTCAATTCTTATCGTAGATTTGTTACGATTTCCGAAAAATCAATCATAATTTGTAGAAGATTTTGCACTACAATAGAATCTGTGGTAGTTTTTTTTCGGAAATCGTAGCAAATCTACGATACGAATGGAATTCATTCATACGGTAGAGTTTCTCAGGACTCTCGTTTTGAAACTCATTTTAAAAGCAAAAACTCATAAAATTTAGGAACAACTTGATGCAGGTTTATAGTTAAATTTATATGAATATTTCATTTCAGATACAAAAGGCTGTACTATTGGATATTATGAAGAGTACTCAAAGTTTTTCGGAGACTAATGATATGAAAGCGATTGACAAATTTAACTGCCACAACTCAATTCCCTATCTAACGGATATTGACTTTAAACCTCAGCTCACACTATCCAAATTTTTAATTCTTGAAAATAATCTTCTTTCTTATGACCTTAATATGTCGATTAACTCGTTTTCAAATGATCCTGAAGCAATAACAAACGTGGCTGTATGGCAAGCAGGAGAACTTAGGAAAATAAATGCAACTATAAGTTCGGCTAAGCGATTTTTTCGCATTGGAACAGCTGAGGTAAGTATTAGAAGATATAATCAAAGAATATAGAATTAGCAAGAAGGATAGGTAGTATCTGCCTCACCGAAATCTTAAAAAGCACATGAAAACCAACAAGTTAAATACCCATATAGGAGCATATTCATAGTCGTTTTTAAACTCGAGTTTATCTTTGACTGGGGTTTATCCTATATTATTTAGAAATAAAAAAGCGGGGTCTATCTCTACGTGACGTAATAATCCACTTCGCCGTGTTCACGGTTACCCCATTCAGCAACGTTTCTGATGAGCCTCGCGTTCCAACGGCACTGATGATGAGTCAGCACTTCTTCTTCTTCCACTAGTAACTTTACGTCCGTACTGAAAGCAGCTTCTACGCAGTGCAGCGATTTCGTCGTTGAACAGAGAATAGTAAAGGTTTTGTTGTTTCTGCTACAGCTTTTGCTCTCGTCACTGACGGTGAAGATCGACATACAAAACTTTGCAGACAAAAAAACTTGTATGAGATGCGTTTTCTTGGTAGTTTAATATTCTTTCTTGTATCTACCTAATATAGGTTGGCTTCCATGGAATATAACCATTTTTTTAAAAATAATTTCTTAGTCTTTACCATGGAGTTATTATAAAACAGACGATAAAACTGGAGAGCTTTTACTGGATGAAAATGGCAAACCAATCTGGGAAGGCTATTGTATTGACTTTGTAGAAATTTTATCGCAATACATGAACTTTGAGTATGAACTTGTTCCGCCAAAGAGTGGTTTGTTTGGTAAGAGATTACCCAATGGTAGTTGGGATGGAGTTGTTGGCGATTTGGTTACAGGAGATACTGATTTTGCTGTTGCTGCATTGAAAATGACTTCAGAACGTGAAGAAGTCATCGATTACATAGCTCCATATTATGAACAAACAGGGATATCAATAGGTATCAATAAAATGTTGCACCTTGATAGGAAAGTTTTTAAATTGAAATTTTTTTTCATAGTTATTCGTAAAGCAGTTCGACAGACATCTTTATTTAAATTTATGACAGTCTTACGTTTAGAGGTTTGGCTAAGTATAGTAGCTGCTTTAGTTGCAACAGCTATAATGATATGGCTACTGGATAAATATTCACCTTATAGCGCTAAAAACAATAAAGATGCATATCCATATCCTTGCAGGTACACTTTAAGTAATACCAAAAAAAACAAATTGAGTCACTCTGTATGAATTTTTAATTTAGAGAATTTACTTTGAAAGAGAGTTTTTGGTTTGCTTTGACTTCTTTCACACCGCAAGGTGGTGGTGAGGCTCCGAAAGCCATTTCTGGACGCGTTCTTGTGGCAGCCTATTGGTTATTTGTTGTTCTTATGCTGGCAACATTTACAGCCAATTTAGCGGCTTTCCTAACAGTTGAGCGCATGCAGACTCCAGTGCAATCATTGGACCAGCTTGCTCGACAATCGAGAATCAACTATACTGTTGTTGAAGGTTCCGATACTCACAGTTATTTCATTAACATGAAATACGCCGAGGACACCCTGTATCGGCTATGGAAAGAATTATCATTGAATGCAACAAGCGACCAAAGTCGTTACAGGTTTCGAAAAAGAATTATAAAATATTAAAACTTAATAAGAAAAGTTTGTTGTTTTTCCTCTGCAGGATTTGGGATTATCCAATCAAAGAACAGTATGGGCACATTCTATTGGCAATTAATTCTTCGATTCCGGTGAGAGATGCTGCCGAAGGCTTTCGAAAGGTTAATGAACATGAAAACGCAGATTTTGCCTTTATTCATGATTCAGCTGAGATAAAATATCAAATTACAAAAAACTGTAATCTTACTGAGGTTGGAGAGGTCTTTGCTGAACAACCTTATGCAATAGCTGTGCAACAGGGCAGTCATTTATCGGTAACTTAAAATACCTAACCATTGTTTGTTTTTGAAAATGAAAATAAGTTAAAAATTCCATTTCTTCTAGGATGAAATAAGTTATGCAATATTAGAACTACAAAGGGATCGTTATTTTGAAGGACTTTCAGCAAAATATTGGAATAATTCGCTGAATAAAGAATGCTCACGATCAGAAGATGAAGAAGGCATCACCTTGGAAAGTTTGGGTGGTGTTTTTATAGCAACTCTGTTTGGTTTGGCTCTAGCTATGATAACTTTGGCAGCTGAGGTTGTTTATTATAAGAAAAAGAACAATAATGGAGGAAATGTGGGAAAGATCGTTGCAGTTAAGGAAGTTAAACCGATAAATTCAATTGCAGGATCGACACCACCTCCAACTTTTGAGGTAGCCACATTTCGTGGTAGGAAGATACCGGATAGAATTACACTTGGAGATGAATTTAAGCCTATTACTAAGAAAAGGGAGAAGCTTGGTTATTTTGCACCACAGTCTAAAGATTTTACACCGAAGTACTATGAGTAATAACAGCAAATATTTGTTTAGGAGTAAAGACATATTTTGAATAATATTAAAAGCAAAACAACGTAGATACGCACTGCAAAACTAAACCAAGCACACAAAAATTAACGTAGGTAAATACTAATAGTACGGTCAATGTATGTTTTAATAAAATTATAAAAACATAATATAGACTTATAGGCCACATCAATTTTGGAGTTTAAGTGATAACATAAAAATCACTGCGGTATTTTAGAAAAGATCCTTTTGTTCTCTAAAATTAAAAAAATATCGAGTTCTAGCATTTTTTGTCGTTACTAAGTAATGCTGCAAGACTTTTGCAGAAATATAATTTTTTAAAAACTGTATTAGCAAAATATGTACACTATGGCGTATACGTATTTTTTTATAAACATTTTTTTTTTTTATTGAAAACTAATTCTTTCTCTATGATAGACCTCCCCCCACTTTCAAAAAAATTGTTATCCTAGAATCGCCTTATATTCCTTTTAAAAAATGCACTTAACAATGCAAGCCTGCAGATAAATTAATAAAAAATTATTTTTCCATAATTATTTTGAATGAAGATTTAATATACCAAATTTTATGATATTTACTAATGAAGTAAATAAATGAATCAGCCAAGTAGAAAACTTAGAATTTTTTTAGTGGACTCTTATTAAATTATTATTTAAAGCTTTTAACGGCCTTTAGTCCATACAAATTATTTGGCTTTGGGTACCAATGTTGAAATATCTTTTTTCCAAAAAAGTAAAAAAAAATCGAAATTTGGTGAACATTTGACGAAGCTAGATTTTTTGCAATCATAAAATTAAAAAAAGAAACTTTTTTTATTGGCCTTAAGTATAGAATTCGTACGTACCTACCGTTGGACGATCTGCACGATTGATCTCACAGGTGAGTTCAAGCTCTTCAGCTCAGATTCTTCTCTTGCTCATATTTTAAAATATGACCCCTTGGCAATACGCAATTTTTTGTATTATGTTCAATTCAGTTTACATAAACTTTTTAGCTAAAGTCTAACATTGCGTAGCCAGAAAAAACATTTGGGGAGCCACTAGTCTCGTTCAGCAAAACTATGATTTCTATAAGGAGGCCTTTATATGACCTTTCTAAGTTGTTTGTCACAGGCTATTTGCTTGTGTGAAAGAAGGTCTTAAGGAACTTCGCAAATTTTCTCCAAAATGATTTGCATAAGACCTATTCTTGTTCTTACGGAAGTCAGAAAACAGCTTGTATTAGGTTAACCTAATGGAAGCTAAATGGTTACTTGGTAAGTATAAAAGTTTTCCAATTTTAATGATTTAACATTTTTACCTTCTTGTTTGTTGAATATGATATACTCGTATAATATGATAAAATGATGATAATAAACGTATGCGCTATTATTAAAATGCTTTTAAAATAAGAAGGAATCCGGAATCCTGATTCAATTCTATTGAACATCAATCATTGGTTTATTGTGAAATAATTAGTCACAAAAAGGCCCAAGTAATTGAATTCTACTGACTCCTGAAAAGAGCTCATATAATCTGTTAGTAAAAAGATTATATTTCCTAACATTATGTATATTTTAAAAGTAAGAAAACTTTAATCGTCCAGCTGTCTTTTCAAAAAGCAACAATTAATTTTTTAGCAAAGTTTATAACTATTTTGTAGGGCCATCTAGTTTGGAAATATAATATACATTTTTAGTGCTGCCATCTGTTTTCTCAGGTGTCAACCATAACCGGCTTTTCTGTTTACAAGTGTTAGCCAGCAGCTGTTTTTATCTGTCACTTTCATAGCATTAATTTATAATTTATTTTTTGGAGGAAGGAAAATAGACTCAGGCAAAAAAATTTAAAACAAGTGGTTGTTTCTCATCATTTTGAAAAAGGAAAACAAGCTAATTAAAATAAAATGGACAGTCGCTTACAACGTTATGAAAAAATAGATTTTCTCGGTGAAGGACAGGTAATAATTATAAAATTTCTAAAACAAAAACCAAAAAAAAAAATTAGTGCATTTTTATTTCTTCCAGTTTGCTACAGTTTACAAAGCACGCGATATCCACACCGACGATATCGTTGCTGTAAAAAAAATAAAAATCGGCAGTCGCGAGGAAGCCCAGGATGGCATAAATCGAACTGCCTTGCGAGAAATCAAACTCCTGCACGAGCTGCAACATGAAAATGTCATCGGTTTGGTGGATGTCTTTGGACACAAGTCAAATGTGTCATTAGTTTTCGATTTCATGGACACAGATCTGGAAATCATAATCAAAGACCCGAAGATTGTTCTTACTCAGGGCAATATCAAAGCGTACATGATCATGACTCTTCAAGGTGAGTAGCACCTTTCTTCTTGTGTTTAAAAAATAAACTCCTAAAATGTTTCTTCTTTTTGTTTCAGGACTCGAGTATTTGCACATGAATTGGATACTTCATCGCGATTTGAAGCCAAACAATTTATTGGTGAACTCAAAAGGAGTTCTTAAAATTGGTGATTTTGGCTTGGCCAAGTTCTTTGGCTCGCCAAGTAGAATCTACACTCATCAAGTTGTGACTAGGTGGTATCGAGCACCAGAACTACTCTTTGGCGCCCGGCAGTATGGCACTGGCATTGATATCTGGGCAGTTGGTTGCATTCTCGCTGAGCTTTTACTTCGGGTGCCTTTCCTACCTGGCGACAGTGACTTGGATCAGCTGACCAAGATTTTCCAGGCCATGGGCACTCCGAACGAGGAGAATTGGCCCAATGTGAAACTACTGCCAGACTTCATGCAGTTCAAGGTATTCCCAGGAACTCCTCTTCAACACATTTTCACCGCCGCTCCCGATGATTTAATTGAATTAGCTGAAAAGTTATTGGCGTTGTGTCCATCGAATCGATGCACTTGCAGTGAAGCTCTAGACATGAAATATTTCGCAATCAAGCCGGCACCAAGTCTAGGATCAAAACTGCCCTTGCCGCAGTCGAATAAAGATAAAGTCGATGAGAAGCCGAGTTTGAAGAGAAAGCTGCTCGAGTCAATAGAAGGTGCGACGCTTCCAAAGAAATTACAGTTCTAACAGTAAAACTATTATATATCTGTTCTATTTTTGAGAAAATATACGTTTTTTTTTTGTTCTTTTGTGTAAAAATCTATTCTTTTCGATAGAAGTTTATAGCAAACATTATAAGATGGCTTCTGTTTGCGACCATTTTTTTTAATAATTTTTGTAATTTTGCTTTAAAGTTTGAAGCTTTCAGTCACGGTATTGAGCTGAATCAGGGTCAGCGTATAATCGGCTGTCCTTTTTGTTATTTGTGTTGATCAGTTTCTTATCGAGTAGAGGAGCTACTAACTACTAGGTATCGAGGGTCGGGGTGTCTTCTTTGAATGGGTGTCTTTGACGCCTAATTGTACTTCCAATCATAAGGTTGGGATGATTTTCAGATTTTGGAGACATTTTCTTCCGGATTGGACAAGGTATCTGTCAATTTGGAAGAGAAATTCTGTCTTTCTGTCTGTGGATACCTCAAGATACATTACAAAACCGCTGAAGCAATTTTCTTCAAATTTGTTAGTTAATTGTCTTTGGTAATTCCCTAGAGGGGGAATTGAAATTTTTTTCGTAAAACCTGCCATATCAAGGAAGTTAAACTTTTTTTTCAAAAACCGCTCAGACGATTTTGATAAAAAAATTTGTGTCTCTAATATTAATAGCTGATTTCTGCATAGATATCCTCCCCCCTAAATACGCCTATGCCAGTATACGTACGTACATGTTAATAATTGATTACCCCTAAAACAAAAATTTGAGACATTTACCACATAAGATTTAACGGGTGTGACCTTTTAACACCAGACCCTTAACATCTAACTTGAACACTATCTCAGGGCGTACAATTGTCTGTTATACAATACATTTTAAAAAAGAATTACAAAACTTAATGCTTTAGGTAAATAAGGATGTTTTAATAGTTTATTGAGTGAATACAATTCAATACATAAGGGTGAAAAACGTAATAAATTTGTCACACCCGTTACAATGTTAATATCTAACTATGGATTGTTATTATATTTTTCCAATACTTAGATAAACAGGCTTCAATTTTTTGAAATCATAAAATTAACTAAGTGGTGTTTGCCTGTAAAAGATAGAAGTATGATTACATGAAAACACTGGGTGTGTCCCAGACCCAGCGACTATATACATAAATCAGAAATAAATGAGAAATATTTTTTTTTTTAATTTTTCCTATGAAATATTGTAATATTGCACTATCTATGGCTATTAGTATTCATTTGAAAGTTCCATAGATTGGAATTTGGTATAGGGGTAGGTAACATTTTGAGTTATTCTTCCCGCAAAAAAAAAAACACACAAAACATGAATTATTATCTCATCCTACATCATTAAACCAGACAAAAATTACATCAATTTATTATATATTTTTGGACCATAGCCGTAAGGCAACTGCCAAATTTTATTTTCCCCTTAGGATATTAGTAGCTGCTAGCTTTAATAAGAAAACCATAAACTCTAACAAGGAAGTGTCACAGTGTGAATTTCTCTTCCCTATACCTTTGTATACAAGAACAGCAACTTATTATTTGTATTATAAGAAAAGTAGATATATTTTATGCTACTTCAACATGAACTTGACGTGGCTCTGTAAAAATATGATTTTTATTTTCATTTTATGCCGTCAATCAAAATATAAGGCAACAACAACAACAACCAACAACGACACATCGACAACAACATCAAGCTTACTTTCATCCTGCTTGGGCTGATGAATAACTTTCGCATGAAGAAGTTGGGTTATGAGTTAATACTCGCTAATGACATTTTGTTGGAAAACATCCTACATATACAGTGGTGGCCACATAAATAACACACTTTACAATATTATGTACTAAATTGCATAGAAACCTTTGCTCTGGTTTTAAGACAGCGGGATTTCTCTTTTCCTTTAACTTATGAGTTCTTAAGAAAAAGAACCCCTTACAATTCAAAATATGCAAATTTTCTAAAAATTGCAAAAACGTATCGCTCATTTACTTGAAAACTGTCATAATTAAAAAAAAAAAAAAGTTAAAGTTTTCAAATTGGTACAAAATAAATGAAATATCGACAAAATTCTCCCTTCTAACGGGAAAGGTAGACAAAATTATTACTTGGCATTTTTTCACAATAAGAAGGATGATAAAACGAATAATTCTGCATCATTAACTCAAAGATCACGTTTTTTGAGTTATGACAGTCTTCAAGTGAATGATCTTATCGCTCTATTTAATCATTAACTGTTCCTTATATACATTTAAATAAATGATCAAAATGAAAGAGAAATTGTGCTATTTTTATGACCACAACTGTAGGTATGTTCCATGTCTATATCTTGAGTTGAATAAACTTTATGGGTGAACATTATTACCCTCTGTTATATTATCACAATGCTTCTTCATCTTTGTATGCAGTCTTCAACAGAATATATTTGGGGTTTGTTTACACATCATTAGAACTTTTCCAATCTTTTGTTTCTGACAAAGTAAGCTGCAGTTAAAGAATGTGTCAAATATTCTTTGGTACTCTTTTAAATTGAAATAAACCTTGAAATCTAAAAGAGAAGGCATAAGTTTTAATGAATATATACCTTTGGGTATTACAGCATTAAAATTTAATGCGCACTCACATTTAATTAATGAGCCTAAGTAAAACAAAGCCGTTAAAACATTAACAAAATAATATACATTTTAAACCCACAAGTCATTGTGAATTTATTGAAAAAGATTAGGTACTCCTTGATTACTAGGTTCAAATGAAACCGACTGGAAAGTTGGAGAACTAAGTATCTCGTTCTAGTGCTGCACTTCACTACGATACTCAAATTAAAAAAATAAGTACATCTATCAGTATTAAGGGAATATTTATTTAAGCCTTAGGAGGCAAAATTGAAAATAAAATATCACCATAGCGATTTTAAGTTCATTCTTACAATAATTTTAACATCCATTCATAAGTAATAATTCTTCGAGTGAAAGTGTCAGCGTGAAATTAACAAATTTACATTCCCTCATGGTCACATTTCGGTAATTGGGGTATGAAAAAGACATTGAGATGAATGAATTTTTTGTTTAATGGAAATGTCTAACCTGTCATGATGGGAAATTATTTTTAGAATTTTGTCCGAGGCTATGATACCATGTTAATAAATTTGAATGATAAAATCTAAAATTTGAAATATCATGCGGGTTTTGGTACTCAACGTACATACATACTGATGCATTGTTCATATATACGCATTATAGTGATTGCATAACGCTATGCACTCCTTATAATGCCGCTGAATGCAACCTTATGCATATAACTGCAAAACTGCAAGAATTTTTCCAACGTTAAATAGGTAGTGACGAGATAAATCTATATGCTTATGCAGTTAATAACTATTCATCTTTTATAGCTGATTCTAATGAATAAGGCTGATAATAATATACGCAATGCATTGCAAATCCATATTATGCATATTTTAACTGAAATTGCATAATAACCGCAACAGAAAAAAAACGGTTGTACAATCAACTGCAATCAATCTGGCTTTCGCCTACAAAATTCATGCTTAACTTCGATAAACGATTTCCTGTATGAGTGAAAGTCCGCTCAAACCGATTCAAAATAGTAATCATTGCCTTTTTTTTTGAATTCATATGCGCACTTTTGAATTTTGAAAATATATATACACTCAAACATTTTATGCAAATTATTAAATTACGAAGTTCGTGGGGTGTCTTTAAATTGGTTAAACAGCTATCTGACAACGAGTAGGCAAGTTGTTTAATTAAGTGAGCCTCAAATAAGTTACATAATTCAAGTAGGAGGTATTCAGGGTTAAATAAAAAAAGTTAGGTACTCATACGCGATAGTGAAAATTGTTCACTATGGCGTATGAGTAACCTTTTTTCTTTAAGTTGAAAAAAATAATACAAAATTTGTATCAATTACTAAATTAGGAAACTAGATGACTGACCTTCAAAATTATACAGCGATTATTACAGGTCGAATATTTTTATAAACGCCGGTAAAAAAGTATAACTTCAATACTTTTTAACGCGCGTTTTACGTGCGTTTTACGCGCACGTATTACGCGCACTTTTACGGGTAATACGCTCGTTTTACGTAATATGCATATTACGCGCGTTTGACGCGCTTTTAGAGCGTGTATTACGCGTGCAAAGGCATAATACGAGTGTTAAACGCGCGTAATACGCGTGTCAAACGTACATAATACGCGCGTAATAAAACTCGCTTATAAAACGCGTTTAACGCGCGTTTTACGCTCGTATTAAAATTTTGAAAATCGTTAGAGCCGTTTTCTAAAAAAACTATTTTTTCTATACCTATGTGTAAAATTTAGCAAGCACTATAATAAAAAAAATTGGTACGCCATTTTTAAGATATTATTTATCAACATCGAAAAATTAAATTTTGAAAAAAAAAATATTGAAAAGTTTTCCAAAAATTCAAACTTTTTTTTAGAAATCTAAAAAAGTAATTTTCTTTTTTTTTTGTATTAAATATTATTACGGCAACTTATAAGCATTCAGGTAAAAATAATGGTTCAAATTGATTGAGTCATGAAGGAGAAAATCAGAATTAAAAAAAAAACGGTTCTATGGCAGGTACCGTTCATAACGGTTTTTGAAAAAAATGGTT
Source organism: Meliscaeva auricollis (assembly GCA_948107695.1). Classification (NCBI taxonomy): domain Eukaryota; kingdom Metazoa; phylum Arthropoda; class Insecta; order Diptera; family Syrphidae; genus Meliscaeva; species Meliscaeva auricollis. The sequence goes on along the minus strand of OX403617.1, from coordinate 15,329,017 downwards.
TTGATTTAAAGATAAAACTTATTTAATAAAAAGACCATGATTTTTTTAATCAAAATCGTAGGAACCATTTTCTAAAACCGGTATATGACAGGTACCGTTATTTTTGGTCCAAGAAAAAAATTCAAAAAACTTCTGGGGATAGTCTCCAAAAAAACACCAAATACCAAGTTTGAAGTAAATCGACCTATCCGTTTAGGCTGTGGTCCCTAATACATACAGACAGACGGACAGATAGACAGACAGAATTGTCGGACCCACTTTTTCTTCATTCTCTATCATCGTAATGTCATGTTTGATTGTTATCTCAACTTTTTTTTTTGTACGAATGCATAACTTGATATAATAGTACCTAAGTAAAAAGTAAAAAAGTGTGTAAGATATCGTTGTTCGAAAGGTAAGTAAAAAAAACTTCATTTTCAAAAAGTAAATACTAAATGTTTGAAAATATAGTGTAGGTTGGAAAATAATATTGAATATATTTAAAAGACAAAGAAAATACATTTCATTTGATACCAAATTTCAAAAACAATTAGTTTAACAGATAAAGTCAATCCTTAAATTGCAATATTTATGTATTTTTTCAAGAGGGTGGCCTAATCTCAAATGGGATTCATTTGCAACTTTTAGATTATGAGTATTACTGCCAAGCAATTCCCACCAATAAAAATGCTATAAAATATTGCTTACCGCTCAAAACCAAGAGATAAGTGGTATTGCATATTTTGATGACTAAAGAAAGCATAATAGCACTTTTCCCCCGATAGAAAACAATTAAGTACTAGTTGAGACCTTTTCAACGATATAGGTCATAATGTGTTACAAACACCAGGGACGAAATCCCGAGGGAATCATCTTAATGATCACCTAGTATGTTGCACTTGAATTTATTATTATTTTTAATTTTTTGACCATCGACAAATTATTATTAACTGCATTTATATTTTGGCAGAGAAGGCACCAGATATGGCCCATACAAAAAATTGATGCACTAATTGAGACGTTTCCAAACGATATAGGTCACCTATGTGTTACACCAATGGGACGGAACCACCCATTCTCCTTTAAATGTTACTTCCAAACACAATGTCGACATTTGAAATTTTTTTTTTTTATTGATCGACAATTGATATTTGTAAGTACGTAGACTATATTTGTTTCGTTTTAAAAAAACGTCTAGTCTTTTTTACACGAAACTGATTTAAAGTATTAAAAATTAGAAGTATCATAGGGGCTTTACTATTAACAATAAACGGTATAATTTGCTTAACTTACAAGAAACACCATTTTCTTAAAATACTTAATTTATTTTAATTGACACTTGATGTTAGACATGCAAATGGGACAGTTAAATATCATACTTAAATAACACATTCACATATGATTTAAATAATTTATACCCCAATTAACACTTAATTTTGATTCTTAAAAAGGTTTGGTCATTCGGGAGTCATTTTAAAATTTCTTAGGTTTAAAAAATATATTAAATCAGCATTTTAGTTTTTATTTGTCAATAAATTGGTATACTTTTTTTTACTGCCATTTAACAAGACGATTGTACGAAATGTACGATTGTTTTTATTATTCTTTTATTTTGCTGTTCAAATAGCTACATATCTTAAATTATATTGCATTAAAATTACCATACTTATTTTTAACTTATTTCCATCATATAAATGTATATTTACATATAATATGTAATGCTGGCGCGCCGTCGACAGCATTATTATCACAACGTTATTTCGTCTGTCAATTTAAAGACAATTTCGCATTTTTTTTTGTGATCTAATGATCAACAGCAACAAGACATCACCCACTCGGTTTTTCTGTTTTATTTTATATTAACATACTTTGATACTAGGAATAAAAAGAAATCTGAATCCATCACTTAAGAGGGTAGAGAATAAAAAGGCCTCATACATTTTTAGGAGAAGAAGGTAAAACACGCAAAGGTATAGAAAAGTCTAATTTAATTTTTTCTTTTTTCTAAAGAAAACGAAAGTCATTTCATGTAAATTGTGGATAGAAACATACAAATGGCTTTTATGGCAAGCCACCGACCGACACAGAAGGTTGGGTTTCCTGCTCTGACATTGATGATAGGTGGGCTGGATGTGAAATGAAAATACTCAGAATGAAAAATTCAATCAATTTATGGAGCTTCTAGGTATCCAACCACATTTGACAGACCAAACCACAAGAAACCGAAATTATTTCAGATTGTTGTTTGCATATGGCTTGAATTGTGTCAAGAGATCTATGTACATTAGGGTGGTTAAACAAAATGTACCTACCTTATTTTAGTCTACTTGCCTGAGGCACACCAACACAATTTGGTACATTTCATTTTCTGAAATAAAAAAAAAACAAGCAAACTAGGAGTGGATAGCAATCAAAAAAATTTAAGATAAGATAGAGGGATAATTTTTTTCTGAATTTCGACGACCAAATGACGGCTATCAGCATAATGTTTATATAAAGGACCACCCTAATGAATAGGATAAGGGGGTTTTCTATTCATAATAATATGCATGGGTACGAGTAATATCCTTTTTTGTAATCTATTTCAGTATTTATTAGTTTTGCAATTTTGATTAAAGAAGAATATTTATGTATATACATTTTTGATTTAATTAAAAACTTTGAAACCAATAAAACTCTTCTTTCATGTCAAAATTTTCATATTTTCACTTTTATGCCTCAAAACAAAACTTATGTTGTATCACGGAGGGTTCCATTAAAAACTTATACAAAAAAAAACAAGATTTTAATTTATAATCTCAAACTTTTCTCCTTACCGTGCGTTGTCAGAAATGTTATACAAAAAAAAAATTAAAATTAAAAATTAAATATTGATTTATACCAAAGCTTTTGGAAATTAAGTAGGTAGCTTTGTTCCGTTATTTGAATATCAAGCATTTTAAAAAGTAATCAACACCTGAAATTCCATTAAATTTTATTTTGGAATCGGTAAACGTTTTGGCAAACATCTTTACTTTACATCTTTATCGAAAAAAAAGTAAGTAGAGGTGAGGTAATAGTTTTTTAACTCTAGATAATATGATCGAACACTAAAGAAATTAAAACCAAGGCATCGATCGTTTTCAGTTTGGACCATTACTTTTGAAACACCCTGCATATTATGACTTTCAATAAATTAAAACCGAGTTTTGGAAGATGCGGAGAACTGAACAAAAATGAAAACGCTAGTTTACTTTTACTGTACCTACCATTAAAAATGCAATTCCCATCAATGGAATTCAAGCCAATGAAACACAAATAAAACTCATGACCAAATTTGTAGAAGAGAAAAGTCAGATATGACCAAATCCTTTTCAGCAAATAGTTGAAATTCAAGGAAATCCCAAAGGATGTTCTGGGAAATGGGCTAATGGAATCGCTGAATATCAATGGGCCACCCACAAAAACCAAAGTAGAAGAGAAAATAGTAGGAATGTGAGTGTAAATACAGAATTTACCTTAGGTACATAAAATATTTTTATGTAGATTTGGATGGCTCAGAAACATAACACAAACAAAAATTCACTGCCAAATATAAGTCTATTGTGGTCGTGGAAACAAATGGAGGCCCCTTCACTAAATACCTGTAAAAAAAAAAACTATTGTATAAGCCCGTGGGATGGAAGCAGCAGTTTCTGCAATCAGTGGCACTTCATATTTCGGCTATGGCGACCAAGGTATGACTGTATTTTTGTGTTTGCTTATTGCAAACTGAAATTAATGTATTTACTGGGAAGTCCAAAGCAGGGTCCTGCTACTTTGAGAATAAGTACGTCACAAAAAAAAAAAAAAACACTCCGGATGTTGACGTAAGCATTTTGTTTGCAAAAAATAAAATTGAATTGCAAGACACATGCATAATTAATGAGTTGAAAAAGTGCATTATTTGTTATGAATAATATTCATAGTAAAAAGATAGTCGTATGAATTCTTGCTGGCAAAACTAGGGGCCGAAATATACGGAGTAAAAGTATAAGTATTCGAAGTATATAAGTATTGAATCTAGACTTTATATAAAGAAATTGATTTTAATGATCTACCATATAAAATAACAAGGGTGGAATTCATAGTCGTTACTCAAGTTAAGATTTTTCTCAACTCCCGGAAGTTGAGAAAAATCTTAAGCGAATGCTCAAGTGAAATGCGTATTCATTAGCAAAATGGAAATCTTCTCACTTGAGTGGAGAAAAATCTTAATTCGAGTAAAATAATTTCTCATTAAAGCTGACAACGAAATAATTTGAGATAACTTTCGGGCAAAAATTATAATTTTTTATTTTAAATTTTTAATTTGTCTAAATTTCGGGATTTTTTTGTTATCCGTGCTGGTTTTTTTTAAATAATAATGTCCGTAGTGAAAAAAAGTGCATTTCAGTGATAAAAATGTTCACACTAAATGTGACGTGTTGATTTAAGATGTTCACTTTAATTCTCTAAATGTAAAATTTATTAGTGCAAAAAAAAACAACGTAAAATAAAAGAAAACGACTTTGTTTTCAAAAATTGGAATGTGACTGTAAGCAAATTTAAAATGTATTAGTTTTAAAATTATAGTTGAACTTTGAGTACCAGAAGAACAAATTACAAGCGAAAACGGAACGGAATTCCTATAATATTTCGACTGGGAGCTTTTTTCCAAAAAAAATTCCCCGAGGAATTTCATTCCAGAGAACTCCCAATAACTTCTTGATAATTTCTGCACACCTCCAATGCATAACATGGTAGGAAAAAGTTTTTTTTTTTTTTACTTAAAAGAAAGCAAATAGGTTACTGTAACTGTATAATTGCAAAACATTTTTTTTTTCATGCATTCGTTTTTAATCACGTTTAATGGATGGACTGAGCTAAAACTTATAATGGAAGAAAGTATTTTGACATCACATTCTTTCTAGTTTCTTTTGTTTTGCGTGCGATCAAAGCTGAGATTTGAAATGTATTAGGAAATTTTAATAAATCTTTTTAACTTAAATGACATTCTTTAAAATTCATTGTTAATAATAGGAAAAACGTCAGAAATAAGCGAAGTTTTAAGATATCGATTGGTGATCAAACATGATGCAGGTATTTAAGTGGAGTACTTAAGCAAACTATAAAAAGTGGTGTAACAAATAAATAACAAAAAAAAAAAATTCGAAATTTTTGAAAAAAACTGTAAGAAGTCGCTTGAAAGAAACTGACTTTTTCACTACACAGCCAGTATAATTTCCCGAATATCTCAAAAAAAAATAAACTTAAACGCCTGAATTTTTCCAAAATAATTGTACACAAGCTTCACAATTTTGGGAAAAAGTACTTATTGTGGATTGTTGAAGGTTCTTTTCAATGCCATGCATAAAAAAAAGACTGTGCAGAATTCATAGGAAATTGTAGTCCCATCACAATCGCTAAATGCACTATATGGTTGATTGGTAATTAAATTATTTGGTCTACTTATCCGATCTAGTACTCCGATCCGATCTATTAACTTTATAGTAGGTAATCAGATCAGGAGAATAGATCAATCCTTCAATCCTCTTACAATTACACTATTTAACCAATTAGGATTGGTATCCTGCTATAAAATCTATATTAACTAGCAAATTTTATCATCATATCATTAAATTGCTTTTCTTTTGCCAAATTAGAACACAACATTGCCTCCCAATTCCCAAAAATTCCATCTCACTATAAGGGGTATGTTTTGAACTATCAGAACCGAAAGCTTATTAAATTCCGATCATTCAAAGAAGATTAGTAAACAAGAATGCCCCACAGGGGTGATATAACAAAAACAAACTAATAAAATGTTCCCAGTATGATGCAGGAATTTAAATTACTCCACTTTGCTAGATGTCACATACATCGCATATTCTCGTATAAATGCGTTGATACTCCCAATAAAATTGCATACGTTTCATAAAACAATTCCACCCACATATGTACATCCACTCTTAGCGTCCGCATAGAAGCGCTTATCAGTCTACCCTCTATAGGTTTGAAAACTCCAAGACTCCAACATAACTTCATTAAGCTACAAAAACAGAAAGTTAATTATCACACGCACCGTAATGAAATATAATTAAAACCACTTCAGGCTCTGCCAAGCTCGTATACGTCATAAAGTCTATTTTGAACTACACGCCTAAATGGATATTTATTTTTAGAACGAAAAGTTGATGGTTATGTCTAAATGTTGATAAGCCTTCTCCTTCTCCCTAATTCCCTAAAATCCGTCAGATTTTGAATCCTTCTACTAACAATATTTCAGAATCAACCAAATTCATTTTGTGGCAGAACATACATAAAGCCAACCCGAAGGGCTAATGATGAGCACACAGTCATCCGGCTAGCTCCATTCCTCAGAATCTCCAATGCTCGGAGGTTGTTTATGTGTGTACCTACATTGAAATGTTTTGAAAAGGAGACATGTGTGTGAATTCAAATTGGTTTTCCCTAGAAATGTTTGTAGATTAAACAAAACGTACTCGAACGCCCTACATATTGATCTGAGCTGCAAATAAGTACACAAACACATTCACCCATAAATGTGAAACTATGATGATGGTATCATTTAATCTCTCATCTTTGGATAAAAAAGTATCGTCTGTGCCATAGAGTAGGTATACAGTTGCTCTGCCACGTAGAACCACTCAGCTAACTACATTTCATTTCAGGATGCATCGAAGCGTGAACATGAACTAAGCGAGGTGCCTCATCCTTAACATCTTTTCAGACCCCGAGCAATTTATTCATTAAATCACCGCGAAATTGAATTACTCACTGTGATTAGAAATCAACACAAACACTGCCTGCAGTGTGCTTGCTGTGTATCAACACAACTCCGAGTATCATCATACTGTAGAGCAAGTATGCGAGTCCTTCTCCTTCTTCGGCTGCTGTGCCGATGTATAGTTTATACACTTTACCCTCTCGCTGCTCAGATAAATAGCAGTACTCAATCCTTTTGTTAGTTTGTGGTTTTTTTTCTGCTTTAATTCCAGCGCTTGTCTGCACATTCTCGCAATTTATTCCGAGCTGGCGTTTGTTAATTGCTTCTTGTGCAGGATTACTAATGGAATGGATACCAAACAATGATGCGTTTCTCCTAGACTACGTCGACGACGTGATATGGTTTCTACAGTATTTGCTGTTGTTTGCTTGTTGCATTGCGCATTGCTCAAAGGAACACAGTCGTAGTTCGAATGAAGGATTCCTCTTTATTCATATTGGTTTTGAATTTGAAAATTTATGGCATAAATTTCTTAATGCCTGGTTTCATAGACCCCCATTAGGGCGAAAAAAAACATGACTACTACATGCCATGTGCAGCAGAAGAATTAGTGGAGATTCTAGAGAGTTACAGAGTTGATATTACATCCATACGAAAAATGAGATCCTGTGATATTTTCCCGACTGAAAGTGCTACAGGGAACGGGGTCAGCGGTTGTTTGAATGTGGTTTTGTGATAAGAGGAGACTAAGACAAGAAGTAATGCACTTTAAATATGTAAACCAGCTTCTTCTCACAACCCGCATTATAGCCAAATTTAAGAACTGATGTGTGGTAACGTGCCGCTAAGGAGTAAGATGTCCCGGCCAAGGAAATATTCTCCAGACTTTTTGAGAAGACGTGTGATAAGCCCTGAAGCACGAAGTCAGGATTGTTCTTGGTGACATTAACGCCTAGATCGGAAAGCAGGGCATCTTTGGTTTTACGGTCAGCTTGCACGCCAAAACTTACGAAAACGGACTCAGACTGATCGAAACAAGAACATCACCGAACCCTTCCATGTCGAGAGAGCAGACATCGCGCCAAAAAAGACAAACAACCCGTCTTCCAGGATTTGGAAAGAACACTTTCCAAAATGTTTAGCGGTGAAGACATCCATCCATCTGCCATTATAACAGAGAAACTCATTTAACGTGAAGGTTGATTGCTAAGAAATATCCGTCCACGTTCGACCTCGGAAAGTTAGAATACCGATGTACAAACTTAAAAAGCACAAGGCTGATGGTAAGAATGACGTGCAAGTCTACCGTTAAAGGCGGTTCACCCCATGTGTTACGCCGTTTTTCTCTGCAGCGTACACCATCAGGATTGCATTCGATGACTCGTCGGGCTCGTGCGTTGCTGTCCATATGCTCCACGTGCCGTCAGCCATCTCAGCCGCTGTGTTTTCAACTTCTTATATATTTGGGTATTATTAGTTAAAACAAAATCAATAAGTTATTGAGTAATTTACTCTCTATTTGTTTGATGCACAACATTAAATCCATAAGAAACTTGAAAGTGATTTTCATCCGTTAGAAAAAACGTTAACCTTTCCCATCTGTCACACCATAATTTGATACCTCGTAACCATCATTCGTAAATGTGTTAGAAACGCGATTCCCTTACACACCAAACACTTTCTTGTTTATATGACTGAAACTGTGTCGAAAGTGTTTTTCCATTTACACTCGCATTTCATAGCTTATCATCACATTGTGGTGCTGTGTCGGTTGATGTTGGTGGCTGGCGGACGTTACGTTGTGTTCCTCGAAACTGATACACTTGAGTTGACATAAAAAATTAGTCTAGACAATTCAGCTGCGTTCTTGTTTTTTTATTCGTATTTGCACAAATTATACTCCATTATTCTTGGATAAAAGTTAATTTTTTGCTAGAATTATAGTTTCTATTGTCCATCCAAGCTCTGAACCACCAAGTCAAAAACAAAGAGATACACGCGTGCTCCTTTATCTACTGTACTCTATATTTGGCAAATAGACATCATAAAAATGCTAATATTCGTATAGTAAAGTTCACTTAATATTGATGCTGATGTAGCAGTGTTGTAATTAACTGGGTAACTTGTGTGATGGATGTTTTTATTCGCTTTTGATTAAGAACTCAATTCTGTTTTATTAACACAAAATATAATAGGGTTTTGTAGGATCAAAGAGAACAACAAACTATCTTTGGCACGTTTGTGGTCGCAATAAAAAAAATTTGATGTAGCTATTTGTCCTTGATAAAGAGTACCTACCAATCTCCTATCCACATGTTTTAATTGCAATATCTCCTTGCATACGTAATTTATTTATACTTGTCATGAAACTCTTTGAAGAGACCAATATTTTTATTTATCTTTTTTTATGGGAATCGACGCGACGACGACGTCTGAAGTATTGTACTTACCTTGCTTCTTAGTATTTATTTGTTCACATTTGATCATTTTTAATCCATGACTGTAAATCTTCGAATGTCCACTTAAACTATTATTTTTTACTTGCGATATACTTAGGTACTATTATATCAAAAAACAAAATTAAATAACAATCAAACATGACATCACGATGATTAAGCAAGAAGAAAAAGTGGGTCCGACAATTCTGTCTGTCTGTCTGTCCGTCTGTCTGTATCAGAGACCAAAGCCTAAACGGATGGGCCGATTTACTTCGAACTTGGTATGTGGCGATTTTTGCAGACTATCCCCAGAATAATTTTTGAATAATTTTTCAATAATTTTTTCGGACCGAAAATAACGGTACCTGCCATAGAACCGTTTTTTGTAATTCTGATTTTCTCCTTCATGACTCAATCAATTTTAATTTCGTTATAATATTTAGTAAAAAAAAATCGAAAATTATTTTTTTTAATTTTTAAAAAAAAATTGATTTTTTTTTTTGAAAAATCATTTTTTCGAAAACTACTCAATATTTTTTTAAAAATTTAGTTTTTAGATGTTGATAAATAATGTATTAAAAATGGCGTACCAATTTTTTCTTATAAAGGTCCTTACAAATCTTTTTATAAAAAAAAATAGTTTTTTAAAAAAATGGCTCTAACAATTTTCAAATTTTTGTTTCTAAAAATGTATCATTATAGAAGAAATCAAATTGCATACTTCGTTTTGAGGTTAAATTCATTTAAAAAGCTGGTTTAGTCATTTGAAAATCGAAGTTTATGTTTTTTTTAATTTTTTTTCTAAACCTCATATACAATGGTTTTGAGTTATTAGATTTATCTCGAAAACGGCTCTAACGATTTTGATTAAACTTGGTGTATGTTATGTTATGAGTGATTGTAACAATACTGCATTTTTGGTTTTCCCTTAAAAAAATTCGGATAAGGGAAATATGATGAACACGCTTTTTGCGAAAATTGTCATAATTTTTAGTTTTCTCCTAATATATCTTTACTGGCTCAACCAATTTTATTCAAAACTTGTCAATTGGTTCTTCTTATGATTTCAAAAAGTATTGTGCATTTTATTTAAAAAAAAAAAAAAATATACAACAATTTTTTTTTTCCAATATATGTAATTATTGTAAAAACCGAATAGTTCAATGAATAAGAGCAAGTTCGTGCGATTCAGTCCTGCATTTTATTATAAGAGTAAATTGATTTTTGTTTGTTTAAAAATCGAAAATATTGATTTTCTTAAGTAACAACGACTGCTTGGTATTCAGATATTGACCAAGAAAAACGTACGTATACTTCAGAGGTATACTCTAGTGGCAAATGGAAAATGATAATAGACTTACACTAAATTGTAGTTAAAAACTAGTACGATTGAGTAATACAATTTAGTACTAAAAACTCCTTTTTAAGTACACAAACCAGACAAATTTTATTTATTTATTTATTTCATGACAAACCTATACACATTAAGACATATTGTCTTATAACTTAGGTAAGGGCTACAATTAAACATTTTATGAAAGCTAGGATTTGACAATTTTTGCTACTAAAATACATTCAAAAGAAAAAAAAAATTAAACAAACAAAATTAAAACAAGGAAGAAAAAAAAAAGAAAAAAGAGGAAGAGAGGAAAAAACTAGAAATTTGTTATTAGTAATGTGAAAAATTAATAAATTATTGTGAAAAGTGAAACTTTATTTTGGCCTGTAGTTTCAAAACGGGGAGTAATTTTGAAGATTACTTCTATCTATGCCAAATCTTTCGGTAAAAATATAATAAAATGCGCAAATCTATAGAAAATTTATAATAAATAAAGTGATGTACATTGAAATATGACCATATCGTTGCCAAATTCATAGATTTTCTTGTATGTAGTACCTAGGTACCTTTCGTTTTATTAATTAAACTTCATTTCATTTGCAGTAATTTGATGAATTTTGAAGTGTACAATTGTACATAGATGTAATTGGAAGGGTGTATACTAGCTTTCTTCAGATCACCGATTTTGATGTGAAATTATTTCCGGATTTATTTTTTTCGCAAAATATGTATTATGTGAGCTTTCAAATTCTATTGTTTAATTTTTCAACGTCAATTTAAAAATAAAATATACCCTCGCATGAATGCGTTGTTCAGTTTTCTAATTGAATTATGTGTCAAGAGCAGATGTTGAGAAGAAGAAGAAATACTTGAAGATTTAGGGTAAATATGTCTTCAGTTGGCTTCCATTCCCTATAAAATTTTGTTCAAGTACATACCTAAAAACTCCAGTATCAAATAAAAAAAGAATAATAAAATTTCTATTGGTAAAAAATGTAGTGTTTTGAAATTTGAATGGATTTAAATAATTGTGCAGGTACTACAACAAACTAGGTCATACTTTTGAAATAAAAAAAATATTTTTTCATCGTGTAATAATGGTACCTCTCATAAAGTTTTTTTTTTAAACTGTTTTCTGGGTAGCGACTCCACGGATTTTAATGACAATTTTTACACAAAAAATTCTTAACAATTTAAAAATTATTTTATATCAGAATTTTAAATTTTGTTTTGTTTGATAAAACATTTTAAAATTATATTTTGAAAAATTAACTTTTCGAAAACTTGTTGTTGATTTTTTTTGTTGAAATTATGGTTTTAGATTTCGTTTCATATTTTCTGAAATGGCATACCAACATGTTTTTTTAAACAAGGTCTGATGATTTTCAAATTAATGTTTCTAAAAATTTATCTGACATACAAATATTTAAAAAAATCAATTATTTGTTGACTTACCCTATAAATACAATCGTTCTCAGTAAAGACCATATTAATTCACAACTCATACGCATTTAAATCTGCCTAATTACAAAAAAAAACTCAGCGCTCCATATTAAATCCATGTCAAGGTATATTTGATTTCTGGCATAGATAATATCTTCTCTTCTGAAATGTTTCATTGGGGGAGATTTCCAAGAAGATTAGAAGAACATACCTGCAAGGTACTCGTATTTCTTACAACTGATGAATTGATAATATTCTTTTTTAAATTAAATGCCAATTTGGCAATGTATTTTGCAGGATGATTACTTCTTGAAAATTTGGAAATCATTATAACTTTGCTTTAGGATAAATTTTCTGGAGTTTGAATTTATATTCCGAATTAATCTTTATTTTGTTGCTTTTTACTTATTTTTTATTTTTTGTGTGAAAAAATATCGATTTTATTGAAAAAAAGTTAGGATTTATTTAGATTTTAAATTACGTTAAATTACGATAATGGAGGTATCAAAAAAAGTGTGCTTCCATCCATAGATAATGAAATGAGTGAGAATTAGAAGGTAATTTGAATAAAACTTTGTCATTTTCTTTCATTAAAGCAATACCTTAAATTGTGAATTGAACCACAAGAACAAATATATGCATAGACAACCCATATGCAGCATATTAATAATTTTTGATTTTAACATCTTTGTGATATACGTGATCATGGTTATCTGCAAAATTTGATAATAAATAAATGAAGGTTTCTTGGTATCGAATATTCAAAACGATTTGTATAGGTTCATTCTGATGAATATAATTTGAATCTAATAGGATTATGTTTGATTGTAGTATTAGAACACATAATCAAAACCTGACAGGATATATGTAGGAACATATTTTGTAATTACTGAACCGAAGCTAATTTTGGATTATTTTCCAGGTAGGTTTCCAACAAACCACACCATAATATAGCTGATATATTATTTGGCGAATTAATCTGACTATAAATCATACTGATTATGGGACTTACAATATTTTGCTTCCAGTGAGTCAACCCGATTCGCATTTGCATTCCCATTAAAAGTAATTATTATTATAAAATACGCCGAATAAACTAAATAACATGATTTTAACATTTTATTTTATTAAAATACGTACGCATTGTACCGTTTTTCTCCGACAAATCACACTCACATTATCAAAGCTATATAACTTATTGAAGCATTTTTGCTGTAAAAATTGTCAAAAAATTGATTAAAAAAACTGCAACAACTGTAACTTATATGTCAAGTCAATATTTCAGGAAAGTCGATAAAGATAATGAAAAGTAAGTGGCAATCCAAGTGATGCGAAGGAACCCACTGGCAATGGCAGGTAGAGGAGTGGGTTAACCGAAAAGTATATCGCGCAAAAGAGTCGAACAGTTATCTGCACAACTGGGAAAGAGGCGGGTTATGGTCAGAATCCAGAAAACAGAAATGCTGAAAACTCAAAATTTCTAAGATCCAGAAAACTCTAAATTCCACAAACCCAGAATCTCGAAAACCCAAAATCCCAAAATCCCGAAAAATTATATAAAATGAAAAATAAAATATATATGTATCGGAATTTTGATAAAATAAAGGTAGGTAATGAAACCTAAATATCAAATTTAAGTCTATATACGAGGTCGGAAGTTATTTTTAAAAGCAATAATATTATTGTTGATGGACGTTTTCAAAATCAGAGGCTCAAGTTTGGTATTTGTTTAATTTATTTGTTCAATACTAGTTTCATTTACAATTTACAATTTTTTCCAAATAATTGTTTTCATTTTTTTGGACTTTCGGAATTTATGATTTTGGCCCTTAATTCTTTTAGTTCGGCCTTTACGTCTATCTGCATTCAGAAATAAATGAGCTAAAATTAAGAATATTGATGTCAATCAAGCCAATCGGTTGACAAAATTTATTAAGCTTGAAAATTCTAAATCCAAAACCGAAAAAATTTGAACTTAAGCTTCAAATTCTTATTCTGAGCTAGTTTTTCATAAGCCTTAAATCCTTATTATTACTGCCTTCATGAGATTAAGAATTCGCTTAAGCGACTAAAATTGAAAAGTTTCCGAAAAAAATCATTGTATTGCGCTATTAAAGTCGTAAATGCAAACTTAATTAGCTAATATCATAAGGTTAGCTTGAAATTTTTTTACTTTTACATTTTTCAAAAAAAATCCATTATCAAAAATTGCCTTTGGTATGCGTTAAGCCTTATTCCTTAAAGTGTTGAGTGTAATGTTACTCCCTCAAGGAAATTTCAAAACATTATCCATTTTAATAGAATATTTTCTTCTTATATGTAAAAGTATAAGCTTATTTTTGCTACCTAAAATCCGCCTCAAGTTTTATTGCAAACAAAACAAAACAAAGAAAAAAAACGAAAAAAAAAAAATCTGAAACGTTAAACCATTTAGGTGAATACCCTCTTGAGAAGGATACAAAAAAAAAATCCAATAATTCACACAAAGCTTCAAGCATATCACTCAATTAGATTCAATTCAACTTTTGATGTCTTTGCCCACATAAGTGATTTTCCATCTCATGGGATGACAGTCAAGTTTCACCAGAAAAACCCCCTAGGAACACCGCATCGCACACACTCATGAATGTGTATATCCAATAAATCTTCAATTCTTTTTCGAGATAAAGAAAGAAAATAAAAGAGATAAAGTCCTCACAATCTGCTTTTCATGTGCGTATACTTGAAGAATAGGTCATTTTACTTTGACAATTAACAGATTTCCGAACACACAAGATCCGAAAATATTTCCCCTTTGACCGATGATAGTATTCAATCCTTTTCAGACAAAGCTATCAATTTTTTTTGTTCGTCTCGTCTTCCTCCCAACGCAACGCACCGACCAACTAAAGTAGAGCCAAAGCTAGCGCTCTACACTCAATAGATGAAGGAATGTGCAGAGTGGTTCAATTACCATGGATAAGCCTTTTTCGTGTAGAAAGGGAGATTTTTTGCACCCTTGTGATTTGAGTATGACCCAGCACACACACAGAAGGGCAATTTGGTTGGCAATTTTGGAAAATGATTGAAAGAAGAGATATTCCCCACCCATGTAGTTTATTTAAGTTACGTATACGCCCGAGTGAACAATGCGGCGGCCAACAAAATTAGTGTATGGAAAAGTGACATGAGCTGGTAGAGAAGAGATGGAGTTGAATATCGATTTTTTGTTGAAAATTCATTAATTCGACATAAGAAGAAGACTGATACTGGCTCATAGGACGAGACGAAATATTTTGAATGTATTTGGGGGTGTTTGTGATGCATTAATATTAATTAAATGTCATTTGCATATAATGTAAGTATTACAGTTATAACCCTGATGCCGAATTCAGAAGTCTACCAGGTCCTGTCAACTTATGTTGGTTAAATTGACTTTAATGTACGTTTTTTTGTTGGAAAATTATAAAAACAAAAATGTGTGCAAATACAAAATTTTGTATAAATCCGTGACCACAAACAAATAAAATGCACGACTGGGTCGCACGAACTTGCTCTTAGGTTCAAAATTGCTGTGCAGCTTGAAAAGTTATTATAAGTATTATTTATTTTTAAAGTTTTTAAAAATAAATAATTTTATAAGAAATAGCAAAAAAAAAAAACTTCTTTAATTGTTTTAAGTTCCAAACAAAGCATGTCATTTAATTTGGTTAGGAAAAATAAATTGAAAAAAATTTGAAAATCGTTAGAGTCGTTTTAAAAAAAAATAATTTTGTATACATAAAAATTCTCAAACCTTGTTTAAAAATAAAGTTGGATAGTATTATTGCACATCTAAAACTAAAATTTAAAAAAAATACACTGACCCGTTTTCGAGAAATTGATTTTTCAAAAAAAAATTTTTAAAAATTTTTTAAAAATCCAAACCAGCCCAATAGCTTTTTCCAGCATAAACCCACAAGTAATTTTTGTAGTTCTTTTAATTTTCTTAAGAAATATTAACTTAAAAGCTTGATTTACATTCAATTTGTCAGACACTTTGTAGAACGATGAAAATAAATCATATTTGTGAATTATTTATTTCAATGACGCCATTTTAAGTGTAAAATAAGCTAACAAAATAGAACCTAAGTGGTTTTGTCTGGAACGATGTATTATTTTTTTTTTTGCTTCTGAAAAATCACAATAGCACAATTCACTTTTTGTACAAATAACAAGAATGCGAGTATCCTTCATAATTCTTCTGAAATTTATTACTTGAAAATAAAATATGTTTTCTTATTTGTATATGTGTACACATTAATGTTCCTCAAGAATTATCACAATACAAAACAAAAAAGAATCTCAAGGCCTTTTTATCGCTTGAAAAGAGCTCCTCTGTCACGAACTGACAACATATACAGATACATAAAATAATATATGTATGTGTATTTGTAAGAAATTTTAAGATGATGATTGTATACTCATCAGTACAAATACATACCGACACATATCCTTATGAACTGTACATTGCAAAGAAATAAATTTACAAGAAATGTTATAATTGGTTTTTTGGCTTAGGTCCCAATTTGAAATGTTCTCATGTTTAGTATCGAGGACACCACCATCTTTTATCCAATTATCCTGTTAGCTTTACATTCTTAAAGATGTGTGCTGAATTTGTATACAAATTTGGAAATACGGGTTGGGGTCAAAATTCTTTTGCCAAAATTCTGCTTTCATAATTCTGCTTTTCAAAATTCTGTTTTACAAAATTCTGCAAATTATAAAAAAAGGTTTGTAAAATGTTAAAAAGCGCGCGCTTTTTAACATTTTCCAAACCTTTTTTTATAATTTGCAGAATTTTGTAAAATAATCATCGCATTTATTTAGTCACACCCGTTACATCTTATATTAAGATATTCTAAGACAGCACAATGATCGCAATGCATTTAATATTGAAAAACAATTAAAAAAATTAATATATTAAGTGTTCAAGTGCTGAAATACGAGCGGAAAACATGTGTCACACTCGTTACAATGGAAACTCATACGAGAAAGTCAGAAGTAAACAACGGTTAATAATAAATTGTAACAATTGCAGTACATACACAAATTTATTGCTAAATTTGGTTCTATAAAAAAGGTGATTTCCTCTTTAGAAATTAACCTTAAACTAATAACTATTCCAGTAGCTTAGACTGCATTTTAATATAGTCACATACAAGAAGATGGACATAGTGACATAGAAATGCACTCGTTTTGTTAGTTGTACTGAACGAAGCAACTGTATTTTATACTGAACGAAGCAACGGTTTTTTTAGATTCGAAATATCACAAAAAAGAGGAACAGGCTGATTTTAGAGGAGTTGGATGACTTTTGAAACGAAATACACTTTTTGCTACAAATATAGTTTACGTCTAATTTGTCAAGCTATGTTCTGTCGAATTTCATTGGAGGATGGCTACGATGTCAATTGATTAAAAAAACAACAGCAGCAAATCTCAAATGTTCACTAACTTGACTGATAAGAAAAACAATTTTGCTCTGTTGAAATTTAAAAACGATTCTAATAGTTCCCTCAAATATGTTCTTGTTATCCATCTTCTATCAATGCATATGACTGCATAACTGTTGATTTATTTTGTCTGGCAACAGTTTCGTGTTCACCAACAACAGTACCAAACTGAACAAAAAAAGTAGTTTGCCAAACTCGAGTTGCTTAAACTTCAATCGGTTCTGATCGGGCTGACACATCGTTAGATTGACAGACAGAATTGTGAACCTAATTTTTTCACATTCTCTATCACCCTCTGATTGTTATCTCGAGTTTCATTGTTTGTTCTGCATCCTAAGCCTGCCACATAGCACCTCTAACGCAATTAAAGAAACAGACAATGTTGCTAAGCTCAGTATTTTTATCCCTAAGAGAAAATTATGTTTACAGAACACCGCTAAAAACGCGCTTTTGTCTTGTCTGGATTGTCATTGAAAATCTTTTCATTTCTGAGTTGCTTAGTTATGTCTAACCAACGGAAACGGATAGTGTATGAGCCAAATGCTACTGTTATATTCACAAGAGACAATGATTGTAGAGTGTAGGTAGTAGGACGTAGGAGCACACTCATCTGCCTATTAGAGTTGCTTTGGAAAAAACCGACTTACCTTGAATTGGATGATGCTTTTTAAAAAGCATTTTATTAAAATTCATAAAACATCGTTGACAAAATTTCCATGGAATTGATTTTTATTTGATTTTGATTCTAACGAATGCATTGTGGAATTTGATATACGTATGTACCTACCATACGTAGTGTTGTTTTCCGTGGTAACTTCAATACTTCTCTCTACGGATTGTTTCCAGGTGACATAATTATTTCCTTTATGCAGTTAAAATTAATATAAAAAAATTCATTTATTATCGTATAAAACGAAATAAAATTTTTTGTTTGACAATGTGGGTTTTAGATATTTCAACCAGATATGAAGATATGACGTTCAGGAACGACAACAATGAATTCATTCAACTTCCCAATTTATTTCTATTTATTACATTTTATTTTGGGAAAACCAACTGTAAACTCTTTTTGTTAACCTTTCTCAAAATGTTATTAAATATTTTTCTAAATAGACAAAATAGATGAATAATTGAAAAAAAACGATCTACCTTTGTGAACTCCAATTTATTGTCCCTTTATATTTCAATCAAAAAGATGATTAGGTTTACATCATACATTTTTGAATAAAGGTTAAGTTTGAATAGGGTTTAACAGCATGCCATTTTGAGAAGTCCTTCAGGCATTTTTATTGCGGGATTGAGAAAAAATAAAGTGTTTTATTTATTAATTATTTATTTTAAGAAACATATCCCTCAACAATGTTTTTGATGTCCTTATGAATGAATGCTACCTACATGATGAATTTTTATAAAAATGAATGTCATGACGCGAAAAAATAAGCGCCATGATGCGCAAAAAGTAACCTCATGACGCGAAAAAACGAGCGTCATGACACGAACATTGAGCGTCTTGGCGCGTAAGGAGTAGCGTCATCACGCTGAAATATGAGTGATAAAAGCGAACAAATGTAAGAGCTTGTGTGTATATTAAAATAGTTCAGTAAAATTGAAACCATAAAAAGTCCTTAAATTGCTTTTATTTTGTCAAAGTATAACCTAACTAGATATATCTTTGGTAATGATTCTAGGTTCGAAAACATATTTACAAATCTCTGTAACATATCACTCAGGAATCATGCAGCGAAACATATTTTGTCAACACTTCCTCTAACTTAATACTATTAAAACGTTCCTCAATATCTTTCATGTGCATTCAAAGGAAGAAAAGAGTAAATGCTGTGTGAAGAACACACTTTTATCAACGATGCATCCAAAAATAAATTGTGCAAAGCAAACATTATTATGCTTGCTCATAGAAATACTTAAGTACATTGGATGACAATAAAATAAATCACAAGCTTCCAGCTGTGCAGTGCTATTTGCTTCACTTCCTTTCAATGCGAACATTGTTCAGTGTGCACTCCTATCTTTTATGTACTTTTCATTTCCTGTCAAACGAACATCCATACATATATTTGTACAAAGTAAAAGCAGGTGTGTATAAGTTTGAGATTTTTTTGGAATCCATCTCATGTGTGATATCTAATATTCTATCATTCTGTCATCATTTTAGTCAATAAATCATAACTAATTCTACATGGTATAATATTTTCCACAACATGGGTTTTTTTAAATGGATTCGCCTTCTCAGTAAAAACGGCTATTAGTTAAAGGAATTTCAGAAAAGAGATATTTACTATATTACCTAGCTGTCATTAATTAGAACTAAGTTGGAAGTTTGTTTTGTTATTCATCCCTTTTTGCCTTATTCATCAGGCCAATGGAATACAAAATAAAAGTTCAAATTAGTTTTTCATCTGTCGACTCCATTGACTTCATGTATTTTAACAACGCTGTGCGCAGCACATTACTTTTCACTAAGAGGATTAGTATTGGCGGTATGTAGTATGCAACCCTATCGAACTCCACTTTGGACTTCAAATTCAGCTGACAACCTTTCTTTAAAGGTTAAACAGAATACATAGCTCGTCGCTGACATACATAGGTATGTCACAAAATTCGAGCGAAAAAGTTAAAAACATTCGACTGATGGGCAAATCGCTAAACGATGAGTGACGTTTTGCTAGCGACACGACCGATTTATACATAAATGTCATCTGTCAGCGATTTCACTCAGCGACGAGCGAGTGACTGTGTTCAGCTCTTTATGCAGAACCTGACATTAGGGGGGTTCACATTGACTTACTTACCACACGGCGAGCTGTTCAAAGGATTTTAATATTTCCTAGAGAGAAAGCTGCTATTTGGTCGTCCGGTAAGTTAGTCAATGTGAATCCTATTTGAATCCATCGTAAGTTGCTTCAGTAATAGCAATTAACTTATCTGGAGTGCTCCTTCTGCGTAAGGCAATCCAAATAAATTCTCTGTCGCAGCATTCGAGTGTCGCAGAAATGTCGACGTGATCGTATCCGTGTTACCTAACGCGTTAGATATGAATCTTCACTATTTTGTCGTCATTTCACTTCATTTGGTGTTCGGATTAAGGGGTCGTTGGACAGCAATACCCTACATTCGCCCATATCCTGATGTGTTGCTGTGTTGCATCCGGCTCGGATGCATTCACCCATCGGCGTTATTCACCCAAGGCTTCATACAATCTTCAGCTGAAAAAGATTTATATGTTCCTTCGTGATTTATTATTATGCTTCGTTCATAACGGTCGTTTTTGTTGATTTTGGTTACTTTGCATGAGCCTAGGAACTTTGGTTGCACTTTAAAACCAGGGCCCCATTGCACCGAATAACAAATTACAATTACACATTTGTATTTGCGTTTTATTTCAAAAAATGTAATTTTTTGTATGAATTTCAAATTTGTTGCAACAGAATTTGCTTATTTTGTCACAATTTTTGTGAAAAAGTACTTGTTAATTGTAAAGTTTAATATCTTCCTCAGTTCTCAAACTCTCGAACGGGATTTTCATTTTTGCTCTAAAATTTCACTTGAGCATTTGCTTAAGATTTTTCTCAACCTACGGGTATTGAGAAAAATCAACCCACTAGTGTTGAGAAAAGTCTTGACTTGAGTAACGACTGTGATTTCCGCCTTTAGAGTATACAAGCAAATAATACTTTCGATCTACTCACGCATGTTCTACATATTAAATGGGTGGAAAAGTGTTTAATAGGATAGAAAACAGAAATGATAGTGACACTATTGTATGTGGAGTATTGATTTTTAAAATAATGGAGGCATCCGAAGAACGGAACACCTTATTCGCAAAAATCAACATTTTGCCATGAGAAATTACACCTTTGTAGACAATTTCTGGGAAAGGTAAAGTAATTCATATTTTCCGAGAGTATTTTACTACGCAACTTAAACTACGGTCGTAAGCAAAACGAAATCGCTTATAAAACGTAAACTGATAACTCTTTATTATAAGGATGTTTTACTAAAAGTGCAATTCTTGGTACTTACTATGATTTCAACTTAAACTCATACAGCTGCTTTAAACAAATGCTCTCTCAAACATTTCAAGTAAATCTGCTATTCATTTCAAAGGTGAACTTTTTAGAATAAGTTTTCATTAAAATTGTAAATGATATTCAAATAGTTGTTATTTTTGTGTTTATAGGTTTGATATTCCACTCTAGTTTTCATCCCAAAAAAATACGAATAAAATTTGTTTCGTTATTTAATTTTCCCAGAAATTCAGATTACTTCCTGTTTTTCTAACTTCTTTTATTGCCCTACATTCTACACACACATAATTTTAGTTTGCAATTCTACAATAATCTAGGTCAAGGACAATATCCTTCAAAATAGATTAAAAACAAAAAAAAAACCAAAACCTACTTCAAAATAGTTGATCTTTTAATTAGCAAAAATAACATTTCCCACTTATCGTATTTGCAGTTTAAATGAAAAATGTAAATCGCTCAAGACATTTTATATAAAACCTCATTCGGGTCACTTTGAATAATAACCCTCTGGCACTTGTGTTCGTATTTTTTTCTTTCCAAATTGGTTTTCAAGGAAAATCCCTCGAGCTATTGACCATTTTATTTGTCTCAATTTTAAAATGTATACGTAACGTATACAATGTTTTTCCCTCACCATTTGATAGCCAAGCTTATAAACTAGAAAAAAGTGTCATTTGCAGCTGTGAATGAGCGACACAATAAAGGCTTTGGGTTGTTGCTGGTGACCAACAAAATTGTATTGTCATTGAGAAACTCTGTTTTATGGTTATTTGCACAGGAAATTCTTCAGGCAACACACACATTAAATTGGTCGTTTTTATGGAGCTTTGAATAGTGAATAAGTAAGAATTCTAAACGACGCAAACAATTAAAATTGCTAGAAGTCTATGGGGCAACAAAGTTATAAAGCAAAAGTTTTACATTTGAATTACAATTTAACTTTAAGGCTTCAGAGCTCCACCAATGCGGTAATAAATTAATATGAATAAATCAACATAAGTTACGAGAGGTGATTTGACTTAAATAAGTAAAAGGATTAAGGCGAGACTTTATTTAAAGTACATACTTTATTAGTTTCAAGATTTTTTGCCAAATACGGTGGCAAAGACCTATCGCACGTTAGAAAGAAAATAATATTTTGTGCACTGTGGCGTATACGTAACTTTTTTGTTTGAATAGAATTTTACATAATATTCAAATTTAAATATATGTTTTAAATAATTTTGTAATCATTGCACTCTATCCCAAAGTTACAAAAATTAATTAGAATTTTTTTTAATTCGAGGCAAGTTCCACCAAAGGTTATAATCTTTTCTTTCTGGGGAGAAATTTAAATGCAAAAATATCTTCTTACTTACAGAGCTTCGTTCAGAAATTTGTGCTTGAATAACAACTTATTGCCTGTTAAAAAAAAGTGACAACAACAAAATGTGGGATGTACAAATTCTTGACAAAGTTCTTATTTTAAAACATAATTCGCAATTACACAAAGAGTCCTTGTTTATAAGTATCTGATTGTAATTGCAAATAAATAAATGAATTTATACAAAAGAAATGAGTATATCTGCAAAGCACAAAGGTGAATAAATACCTTGCCCTTTTAAAAATGATTACATTTTTGTTAAATTCAGAAAGTCAATAATCCTCATTGAATGCATTAAAAAGTTATTGACTTTTGAGTTCTTGATCTGTTTTGTTGAGAACTTTCAGTTGTGTTGAAAAAAAAGCATTATGCAAATTAGACGTGTGCCATAGATACATTTTTTTTTT
The DNA here is from genome assembly GCA_948107695.1 of Meliscaeva auricollis. NCBI lineage: Eukaryota > Metazoa > Arthropoda > Insecta > Diptera > Syrphidae > Meliscaeva > Meliscaeva auricollis. Next base: position 15,305,777 of record OX403617.1, on the reverse strand, counting down.
TTTTTGAGATTAAAGAGATGTTTGAATTTATTGAGACAGAAGAAAAAGTTAAATCGAGTTTTGTTTTTTAAATTAAAGAACAAAAAGAAAACAATACAAACAAACCAATAAGTTGTTAGCATTGAAGTTTAATTTGCTTGTGTTGCCAAATAAGTGTTTGTTGCATTTCACGTGCTTTGATTTACTGATGGAAGGTGCGCAAGTAAGAACCACTACCGAAATGTAAACCCTAATTTGGATAAGAGAGTTCCATCAACAAAAAAATTAAGAAACTTGATAAGATATAAGCTTTTTATGTTTCAGTATCATTTTATTTTGATTAAACTTTGATGAATTTTTTGTCAAACTGTTCATAATATTTTTTTCAAAAATCAGGTACATTATTTAAGAGCAAAAAAAATGTTTTTCGATCTTTGACTAATTTTTGAATTTTTTTGGCTTTTGAAAGAAAGTTCATTTTTCTAAGAAAATTCTTGTGTACACACAAGTTATCGTAAGTATTTTGTCATCATACTAAAGCTTCCGTTATTTTGAGCTCCCCAACATAAAAAAATTTTAATAATCTTTGTAAAATGTAACCAAAAGACATTTGGGCCCCTATTGCGAGTTAGTTAAAGCATTAATTAATCATCCAGTTTAGACACTAGGAAGTTTAAATTATTACAATAGATAATTTTAAACTTTTTATTGTAATTCTTTTGCAAAGTTATCTTCAACTTTCATATTTTTGTTGCTCATAAACAAATATAATAATTAAAATGTTTTATTAAAAAATGTTTTGATAATAGTTGAGATCATAATTATAATAATAAGTTCAATCTAATCACAAAATCTCTTAAGTGCTTTTAAATTTACTACCCGTCAAATTCTAGTTTGGCTAGATAAAATATCTAATTGATTCATTTATTTTAAACTATTAAATTCAATTTTTGATTCATAAATTCGATTTGTTATGTTATGTACAGGTACACTGTAAAAATCAAATAACATACACAGTGTATAAATCATTTTTTTTTCTAATTGAATTGATGAGTGTAGGAACATTACAAGTCTTATTCCTTAGTTTTAAGAACAAACATACATACAACAAAAAAATCATATACTATCAACTTTTTTAAAAAATATTGTATTCAAATCGTCTTATATAACATTATTTTTCAAAATATTGTCAGTTGTTCTGTAAAACAAATGTAAGAATCTGTTTATTTTTTTAATAACATTTTAAACTTGTACTTTGTTCTCAAACATTTAACTTTTGAATGATGTACTACACGAATTACACGATTCTATGATCGATTTAAGAACTACGCGAGTAGTTCGCAGCTCCAAAGTTATCGTAATCTCCTCCCGTAGTAGCCCAATATTCCAAAATTTATTTCTTTAATGAAATATAATCAGTGATAAAAATTTATTTTATATTTTTTTTCGCAAAGAAAGCGCAATATTCAAATTATTGTGAGTTATGCCATTCTTATAAATTTATTGAAGTACTGATGCTATCCATTTATAAGATATTTTTACCGAACGATTTCGGTGACTCATTTCCTTTACGAACTCTAAATTATCTTTGGAGTGTTTCAAATCTGATCAAAATCAAAATTATGTCAATTAACAAGAAAATTGTGTGTTTTCAATTATCGATTAGATACAAAATACAAATGAATCATTGTTAAATATTTGAAATAAAAAACAAAGCACTTTTGTATTTTTAACATATTTAGTTTAACTGTCAAAGTACTTTTGTGAGTTAAAAGAGTTATGAAATTTAGTCTTTTTAGTCAATTAACTGCAGTACCGAAAGAACTGCAGTTTTTACAACTCTGCAAGACATGTATAAAAATCTAAATTTCTTGACCTTTGAACCCAAACAAGTTTAGCGTTTGGAGGCACTTGCTACTTCTTTCGGGTAGTTAATTCTTTGTAAATAAAAATAAGTTTGTATCTTTTTTGATTTATTTTTGCTTTTTTTTTAATTTAAAAAAAAAACTATAAATATACAATTTTTAAATAAAAAGTTTTCACAGTCTGAGCAACTATAAAAAATAACCATACAAGAGCAAGTATGTGCGACCTGCAAAAGAGTAAACATTTCATTTATTACAAAACATGATTTCACTTTCATTTGTAAAGAAGTATATTAATAAATCATATTTATTGCACCTTACCTCATAAAATAAAGTAGAATATTTTAAATCTTTAACTTAATAGATTGATATCTTACCCTTTTCACTAGGAAATACGATTAGATAGGGTATTTCTAATACAATTCATGGCTTGACTTAAATCTATTTAAGTTTTTGCAGTAATTGAATTTGATTAAGTCAATCAAAGATGTCAGTAATTTCATCGTTCACAGCACTTTTGTGCCTGCTTTTATGTGGAACATATTCAGCACAACCAACATCCAAAATAGTGGGTGGTAAGGATGCAGATATTGGCCAATTCCCGCATCAGGTAGCTCTATTTAGGGATGGGTCATTTACTTGCGGTGGATCAATAGTTAGTTCTCGTTATGTTCTGACAGCTGCTCATTGTGTCGTTGCCAGTGGAGTTGAACCGTGAGTTTCCTAAAAACTTTTTTAAATTTTCCATTAAATTTTGTATTCTTTTGTTTAGACTGCCAGCAGAATCTTTCACAGTTCGTGTGGGAAGCATTCAACGTTTGGCTGGCGGAAAAGTAGTTTCCATAAAAAAAGTCATTGTTCGTCAGAGCTATGGTAACTTCTTGGATGATGTTGCTCTGCTAGAGTTGAAAACGGAATTGAAATTCAACAAAAATATTCAAAAAATTGATTTATTTGATGACGAAGTACCAAAAGGGGAAGAAGTGATTATTTCTGGATGGGGACGTACAGATAATTATGACCCTATTCCAAATCACCTACAATACAATACATTGTTAGCTTTAGATGGACCAAGTTGCCAAAAATTAATCGAAATGGGTCAGGAGCAAATAATTTGCTTAGCACATGAACAGTATAATGGAGCTTGCAATGGTGATTCGGGTGGTCCAGCAACTTATCAAGGAAAACTTGTCGGTGTGGCTGGATTTGTTTATAGTAAATGTGGTTCTGTTTATCCCGATGGTTATGCCAAGGTTAGTTACCATCGTGAATGGATACTTGCAAATATGAATTGAAAAGAACACTGCATGAAATAAGTATTCTAAAAGTGATGGACATTCCACAATAAATTATAAGAATCATTTCGTTTTATTTCGGTTATTTTTTAAAACTGAAACTGTTAAAGCACCAAAATATGATAATTTTCATCGAAAACCAAATTTGCAGGGTTCCAATTTCATAGTTTTCACTAGTATTGCCAATCATTTTCAATGAAGTGTAGTTAAATGAATGTTAAAAAAATTAAAACAAAAACTAGACAAAATAAACTGATACTTAAGTAAATCATAGCATTTCGATTTAATTTTTAGTATGAGCTTTTTCGCAGACCTGACCTGACGCAGAGGATATTATTGATATTTTTCAGCGCCAAGGACACTTAGTACACTGAGTGGATAAACAATGTAAAATAAAATACTTTAAATCAATGTAAAATGTTTACAATTTGGGTCTAAGAAGGGAAATTTTAAAATCAAAAACGTTTCCAATTTAAATACGAAAACGGGAACAAAAAAAAAAAATCATGACCCCTCCACCAGTGTAATTCAGTTATCAGCCAATTATGCTATACTCGCTGTTGGAAATAACTTCTATTTGGACCAAGTAATACGTTGCGTTTTTTCCCTGAGTGTATGATGTTTTACATTATTTGATCCAGTTGTTCAATATCTAGACCTCCAAAATGTTTCCAGAGGGTACATGAAAAGGACATTTTCCATACGCCATACTAAAGGCCTTTTCATTACTCAGAATTAAATTCAATTTAATTTAGCCTTTTTTTTATTTGTTAAGTTCGCTATTTTCACTATTCCTGTTTACATTTTTTTAATTTTTATGTTTAACTATTCATTTGGATAGAAAATCTAATTTTCTACAAAAAGTATTTGGGTCAAATTCTCAAATTAAATAATTTTGTTGATCGAGTTGCATCGACAACATTCAAAAACAATCAGCGTGACCATTCTAATTGGCATGAGCCAAATTCTAAAAAAAATGTGTCTAAAAATTTTGTATTCCGCAAAGATTAAGCAATAATTAGTCATTCCGTTTAGGCACTACGAGATGTGTACAGGAAGTTTAAATAATCACAAAATATAATTTTCCTGTCTACACCTAAATACCAACCAGTAGATTCCAATTTTTTTCAAGATAACTTTTTAATTTTGTAATCTTTTTGCAAAATTATTTCCAACTTTCATATTTTTGTTGCTTATAAACAATTATAATAGTTAAAATGTTTTCATAGTTTTTGAGATCATCATAACGATTTTGGCTCAATCTAATCACAAAATTCCTTAAGTGCTTTTTGATGTGCCCCTGTCAAATTCTAGTTTGACAAATTAAGTAATTGCAAAATTTATAAATTTTTTATAAATTATTGAATTAAATGTTTGATTCATGAATTCGATTAAAAATCATACCTCTTTTAAAGTTATATACACAATATTTGATTTCTAAATTTATACCTATCACGTTTTGTAGAGCTTGTTACCCTGATTACAAAATGGTATGTAAAAATTCCGTAACACCCCCAAAATCTGGAGTGAGGGACAAAAAACGGTTTTTTGTTTTTCATTCATAGCAAAAAATCTAGCTTCTTAGTGTTTTGGAAAGTAGACATTTAGACGCGTTTATTGTATCTCATTGAATAAATGCATAAGCATAACACACGAATCAGTTGACGTTTGACAATTTTCACAAACTTGCTTTACCCCAAAAGTAGGGGTAGAAAATATTGTCCTATACTGTTCTGAAATACTTCATGGAACACAAAGTAACAGTTTATAGAACAGTTTGGAGCAATTTTTTTCTCATGGAACACAAAAACCTATATACTTTTCTGATCTTTTTTGTTCTTTTCTGTCCGGAACAGACTCTTATTGAGACACTAATTGTGATAGAAAAAATTATTTTTTTTCAAATGTCAGTAAACTTTTTCTTATAAATGCTTACGCCTGTATTTAAATTTGTTTTGCTCTTAAAATGTCAAAATTTTAACGATAAACGACACGGTTCCATTGGAATTTTATACAACGCCGACTACCTACAATCATATAATCGACTGACGATAATTTTAGAAATCACGCGATTAGATCTCAGGAATCCATTTTTATTTAGTGCGCAAGAGCTAACGTAGGTACTCTCGTTACAAAGAAGCGCAATATCTCAAAATTGTTTTTATATAAAATAAAACCAGTGATAAAGAAAACGCAAACTCAATATTCATAATATTTATTGATAAGTTGTTACGTTTCTTTTGATATTGACATTCTAACTAATTTATTTAAGTATCAGATTTATCGGATTTCTTACTGAACGATTTCGGTAATTCTAGTTTCCTTCACCAACTCAAAAATATCGGAATTCCTTGCAATTTGGAGTGTTTCAAAACATAATCAAAATCAAAAGTATGTCAATTCCCAAGAAAAAATAGCTTATCAATTTATCGATTAGATATACAAAATATTCAAATGAACCATGGATTTTCGAAACTATTTAAACTCAAACAAATTGAATTTTGATTTATTATTAAGAAGATGGTTCCCAAAGTTTCGTCAATCGTTGGGTTCACTTTGGTGTTTTGTGCCTTGGCCAATGCCAATCCAACGTCAAGAATAGTTGGTGGCTATGATGCAGATAGTGATGAACAATTTCCCTACGAAGCGGCGATATATGAAAACGGTGATTACAATTGTGGAGGATCTATTATAAGCTCTCGTTACATTTTGACAGCTGCTCATTGTGTTGTTATTAATGGAACAGAAGTGTAAGTATTTTGTATTGATGGTGCGTTTTAAGTGCTAAATTAACTAAAAGTTTGTCAATCCTGCACATAAATTAAACCGGAGTTGGCGTGAAATTGCTGATTTTTATGAAAATTGTCAATTTTTAAATTATTTGTTTTAATATTCTAGCGTTTCACCAAAAGACTTAACTATTTTTGTGGGTAGCATCCAACGTTTGGCCGGTGGGAATTTACTGGCTGTGAAAAATATTATAAAACATGAATCCTATGGAAATTATTTGAATGACATTGCGCTATTGGAACTGGAGGAAGAACTTGAATTTTCTGAAAAAATTCAGAAAATTGATATATTCGATGGTGAGGTGCCAAATGGTGCCCCAGTGGTAATTTCTGGCTGGGGACGCATCTACTACGGTGGAATAAATCCAAAAATATTAAAATATAATATTGTGACGAAGCTAGCTCAATCAGAATGTAAAAAGCAAATCGGCTACGGATATGAATCAATTATTTGTCTAGCTCATAAGAAAAATAATGGTTCTTGTAATGGAGATTCTGGTGGGCCAGCTACGTACGATGGCAAATTAGTGGGAGTTTGTAGTTTCAGTACTTTGGAATGTGGGCATGCAATTCCGGATGTTTATGGCAAAGTGAGCTACTACCGCGAATGGATACTGGCACATATGAAATAATCTAATGCAGTATCTTGATAATATTTATGTATTTCAAATGGCAAGTCTTATGCAAACAAAATAATAAAGTTTAAATGCATATAGCAAGTGCATTAGTATTCATTTTTCTGACTCAGTTTAAAATTGAGGTACCCTACGTAACAATTCTCTACTAATAAAACTCTCCAAGAGCATTAAAAAATGATTTTCGAGAGTGAGCCGTCACTTCATAAAATAAAGTAGACCAAAAAATAAAAACTTTATAACTTTAGCTTAATGGATTAACAGCTAACCCCTTTCACAAAAACAAAACAAAAAAAAAACGATAAGATTAGGTATTTGCAATACAATTCACAGTTCTGCTTAAACTTATTTAAGTCTCTGCAGTATCTAACAGTAATTTAGTTGAAAATGATGGCAACTTTTTCATCGTTAACTGCACTCCTTTTTTGCCTACTGTTATGTGGAGCGCATTCAGCTCAACCAATATACAAAGTAGTCGGTGGCAAGGATGCAGATATTGGTCAATTTCCTCATCAGGTAGCCTTGTTTAAGGATAACGCGTTCACTTGCGGTGGATCGATAATTAGTTCTCGTTATGTTTTAACAGCTGCTCATTGTGTTGTCGTTGGAAATGGAATCGAAGCGTAAGTTTCCCTAAGAAAATTTCAAAATTTGTTTTAAGTGTTTATGCTTTTAATTAGACTGCCAGCAAAATATTTCACTGTTCGAGTGGGAAGCATTCAACGTTTGGCTGGTGGGAAATTAGTTTCAATAAAAAACGTCACTGTTCGTAAGAGTTATGGTAACTTTTTGGATGATGTTGCTCTGCTAGAGTTGGAAACAGAACTGGTCTTTGACAAAAATATTCAAAAAATTGATTTATTTGATGACGAAGTACCGAAAGGAGAAGCAGTTGTTATTTCTGGATGGGGACGAATAGAACATGGTGGGGCTATTCCACATCGGTTGCAGTACAACACATTATTTGCTTTAGATGGACCAAGCTGCGATGAATCTATAGGCTGGGGTCAAGAGCAAATAATATGTTTGGCACATGAAAAGAATAATGGAGCTTGCAATGGTGATTCAGGTGGGCCAGCAACTTATCAAGGAAAGCTTGTTGGTGTAGCTGGATTTGTTTATGGTGGATGTGGTAATGTTTTTCCGGATGGTTATGCTAAAATCAAATACCACCGTCAATGGATACTTTCAAATATGAATTGAAGAAAACAAAAAGATTGTTTTATTAAAATTTGTATATGCATGAAATAAAGTTTTAGTATAATATTTGTTCTAAGCTTTAATTTTTTTCTGTGAATGAGAATAAGAAAACGTGCAAGAATTATCGGCCATTATCAATGCAACAAGTGGAATTTAAAGATGTTCTACATTCATATAATAGTTTCTTTATAAATAACTTATTTACGGATTGGGTATAATTATTACCCTCGTCGCGTTTGGTCTCGTAACGTATAATAAATAAATAATTTGTATACCTTTTTGCATTAAAATGCTCGTGAGTGAAAAAGTACATGACAAATTTTCAAGTTTATAGTCTTAAAATGTTGCCAATGTAATAAAAACAACTTGTTGTATCTCTGTCTTTTATACTTAGGAAAACAAACAAGTGCATATACTGAAAAGAATTCGTCGTTCAATTAGAAGAAAAGGATACATTTCTTCTTATCGTTCAGTGAAATGCTCAAATATCAAAATAAAGACATAATTGTTTTTATGTTATGATCTGCAAATGTTGATATTAAAAACAAGTTAACATTTTTCAGAAAAATTATACAAAGTACGAGTTTATAAAATACAAAAGAAAAAAGAAGGAGTCAGTTTTAATTTTATAATAACCAGTATCTAGAGTCGGTGGTTCGTTTAGAGGGTTCTCACGATTATAACCGATAACCGATGACAAATAAGTAAAATTAGCAAATAAAATTAAAATATATATCCTTAAAAATTAAATCTTGCCACAAAAATATTCACCTCAGTTGTAGAAAAAGAAAACAGATATTCAAATCCAAGGGCGAAAAATTATCTATACCTCAATTACCAATTATTCCACTCAATAGGCGGGAGTGCCAATCATAATTGCTTATTGTATCTTGGCCAGAATCATAATTTACAAGCAATCGAATATTATCGAGATTGACATGTCAAAAACTGACATATCGCTTGAGGCAATGATGAACATCTGAAAGGCCTGTCAATTCATTGAACTATACGAAATCATAATAATGAGCATTGAACAACAAGAATATTATTGGCTCTGCCCTAAGAGAGAATGATTTATTACTCAAAGGAATCAAAACCTCAGAAAGGAGCTTATGAGATTGGTTATTACTCATAACATATTAATTGGTCCATTAGAAGGTAGTAGTGCAATTGTCGTTAGTAACATCAAGCTGAAAGTGATACATAATATTGATTTTATTTCATGAGAATTTCACATGTGGGTATGTACATTATGACGTGGTTCTTCATTTAGAATTCGGTAATGACATCCACTCATAACGAGAGCCTGGAACTCTGAGTGCTTCCCTGAGGAGTGGAAAAGGGGTATGATCGTAAAGCTCTCGAAGAAAGGATATTTGATGCAGTGTGAAAACTGAAAACTGAAAGGAACACAAACACCTAGAAGACACACTCGACGCCGAACAAGCAGATGTACTGCGTGCAGCCCTGTTAAACGGATATGGTGGAATTCAATGGAGTCTGACATCCCAACTAAAACATCTGGACTACGCGGACGACCGACGTATGCTTACTCTCTCATAGGAGCATAGTTCTCCATCAAATGACAACAAGAGTGGAGGGAGAAGCAAAAAACGTGGGGCTGAAAATTAACCCGAAATGAAGGAAATGAGACTGAAAAAATTATATAATACTTTAATTTCTAACGTCAAAAAAATTATCTCTGGAAATTTCGAGAAACCCTATAACTGACGAAATGAACCCAGAGAAATACTGACCACAAAATTGTCAGATCATCATCATAATCTTCACCTAAAATTTTTCGGAAGACCATATAAAGCATATAGTTTGTGGCTAAAAAAAACCTTTTGAAGAAGAAAGAACTATAATTTAGTATTCGAGGTATTCGCAGACATGTGTCACTCACCCGCAGAACTGTTAAACTGCAGTCTCTTATAAAACTTTCAAGAGTACTTTGATCGTTACACTCCATTCAGCAGTTTAATATCCATTGTTGCGAGCCCTACGCTAAATTTTTGGAACTTATAATAAAAATTTTGCAACAAATAACATCAAAATAAGAGCTCCTTAGAAGTTTAACTTTTTCAGCAAACATAAATCTACCAAATCTAATAATGTTCATAATTACTGTCTGTATACATTAACACAAAATTCCAATCCACTATACACAGTGTTGTACCTCGAGGTAAATTAAGTTCAAAAACCACAAAAATAAAAAAGATTTTAATAATATACATATATTCACTTAGGTGCACCAAAAAATAGGTACCTACTTGCCCACTATTAATCATAATTTCCAAAACTGAAGGACACATTTCATCCCCGCAGACTCAAGTCAAATTTAACATCATCAATAAATATCTTAGCGTACACCTTTCCCTTTCCACAGTTTGGACATTGAGAAGAAGATTCTGTTTTTCACACGAAAGAATAATCGTCATCTGCTTCCTTTGGCTGGAAAAATCAAGTCTTGCCTCGACAATTATTATTAAAAGTTTTCAAACATTATAAAAAAAAAACAAAAACAAAAAATAAACCTTACTATGCAAAACAATAGAAAAAATATCCAAAAAAAATGCTTAAAATATAAAATAAACCTCACTCTGCTCACCCTGAACATTAGCAATTTTATGAATGATGAATTACATATTTTTCCTTAAAGTTTGGTTCGCCAAACATTTTAAAATGCATTTCATAGCGATATAATAATCAGAATTTATAATCATAGTATGTTTTGCAAAAACTATTCAAAAAAAATTATTTAAATAGATACTTAGATAAACACATTCAAAATCAAAGCTAAATTCAAAGACATTCATTTTTAAAAGAAATACTAAAAAATAAACAAAGAAATATCAAACCAACCGGGATACGAGTGCTCTTAATCAATCAAATATCTTATCCTTTCGGCCCTTAAACTACATATTTAAATATACAAATATTTCATAGTTTTATTTTTAAAAAAGAAACACTTAAAAAAAATTAGTTACCAACATCAATATTATTTTTTCTTTTTTTTGCTTTTACAAATTAAAACTCCTTATAACACTTAACAACTAGAATACCACAGTATTTGTTTGATTTTATTTTTGATTTTCGTGCCATAACAAAAAAATCTAGCTAGCTACTTGCAATTTTCATCTAGTTCATAGTGACTTCAAACTTCTGCAAACAATTTTTTTTTTTTTTGCATTTTGGAAGGTCGCTTTTGAGCAAACTTTTTTTCAGCAAAATCTTGAATATTTCAAAAGGTGCTTGAACTACAAAATTTAGGTTTGAGCAAAAAGTTTTGGTTTGAAAATCTTAAATTACTGGCAAGAAAATTCAAAAAAGTAAAAGTACCTAAGATAGCCTTTTAAAATTGAAAATGGGAATAGAAAATGAATAATGGGAGCCACAAAATTAAAAAAAAAATAACATTTAAAATTCTACAATTTTGGACACATAAAAAATTATTATTTTCTAGTTTTTATCTGCTAACTTCAGTCATATTTTAGCGGAATTTTGAAAACCTAAAAAAACTATTGTAGCTATAAAAACGATGTTTTTGCTAGTTAAAAGCTTTTAAACGAGGAAAATTCAATTATGTACTAGATAACCAGAATTGGAGTAACTATCAGATACTGCGCTGCGCTGATGTAAATGCTGAATAAAATGGGTGAGTTTACCGCTCCCTGCTCAAGACCATTTTTAATATGAAAATTTGGAGCAGAAGTTAAGTTTTTGTCATCAAACGTTCAACCATTAAGCATGTCATATAAAGGCAATGAATGTTTTGAATATTAAAAACAAAAAAATCAGTTTTGATCAAACCTATGCTATAGCTTTTTCATTAATTTTCGTTAATTAACATTCAAAATTTGTTGTTTTTTTTTTGTTAATCCATCTTGATAAAAGAACGCATGCCTGCCTTTTATCCGACCGAAACTTTTAATAGTTTTCCTTAAAAATGTAGTAAGTCTTACTCCCTTCACTGTTGGTTCGTTATTAGATTAAATTTTATATCAGACTTGTCAAACACACAGTTGAAGACTAAAACAACTGACCATGAACAAGTACATGCTTCATATTTTCTGGTCTGTTTATTTTTTTCTATCGAAATATCCTATTCTATTTTCCATGATGAATAAGTGTACACAGCAAATGGCTATGAAATGGAATATCCCTGCTGAGAGCTTGTGGCGGAAAGCAATATTCATAACATTTTATTTTAAAATTCTTCTATAGAATTTTTTTTGGAACACAACGGCTCTTTTCATTGCCCATTCATCAAAATAAAAAGAAAGTTTTGAAAAAAAAAAAAAAAAATGTCTGGCCACAGCATTACTATACAGTACTCAAAACTCACTTGAGAAGCACAACCAAAAAGTCCAAAACCAACGGAAAAAGTTATCAACGACAGACGATTGTATAGAGATAGCTTCCAAACTTATTATGAACATCCAATAAGTTACTTGAGTTTAAATTCAATTAAGGTTAACGTATCGTTGGAGCATCTTAAGTGCTGCTCTGGAATGGACTAGATCTCTATATCTCAAGTAAATGGACATTGGGAGTTACATACACTCTTATACATACGTATGGTATGTGTATAAGCCAAGATAAAGTTTCGTTTGGAATTTTGTATTTTTGTTTTTGTTCGGTTCTGCCCTATGGACATGGACTCAGTAGTCAGTAGAAGTTTTATTTTCCTGCCTTTGAAAATTGTGCAAAGAGGTACACTATGACTATGAGGATTTTTATTGTAACAGAGAGGGAATTCTTTGGTATTGAGAATTTTCTGTGTTTGGAAAGTCAAAAGAACACTTTTCGATGAAGGAGGAAATACCAGTAATACTTGAATATTTTCTTTAAAAGTGTGCGTCAGATAGTAATTTGAAGTTAATAGCATCAGTGATTTCGGGATAAAATTGAAACCGATATTCTTTTCGTTGGTGTGGTATTGATGTGTGCTTGATTTTCTCTTATTGAGTTATTGATTGATTTTACGATTTTAAATCTGATTTTGACATAGCTATTTCGGTTAAGTATAAATATATTTTTTATTTCCAATTTTTATTTTTTTTTTAAAGGAAACAAATTAAAAAGTTAAAGTCAATAGAATCATTTACAAAAAAAAAAAAAAAATGATTTTGTACTATATGTGTATTAGAGTTTAACATTTTTATTTCAAATTTTGGAAAATATTCACTGAGCCGTTCTCGAAAAATTGAAAACAAAAAAAAAATCATTTTTTAAATTGGGGTGCATGAAAAACTTGTGTACTGTTTTGTGTTTTTGAGATCTCCTTTGTTATTTTGGCTAGTGGATTTTTATAGTGAAAAATTAGTTTTAGGAAATCCAGGTTTAACTAATTTCTTAGTTCAACAAGTAAGGAAATGGAATTTAATTAAGATAAAACTTATTTTGAATATCTTATATGAATTTATGCAAAAATATGTTACTTTGAAAATTCGGGATAGATTCGTCATTTTGATGAGGACACATTTAGCAGTTGCTGAATGTACCCCGGGTTTTAACAGCTTCCTTTATTTTCAATTTTACAGGTAGGTATTGTTCGAAATTATATATAGACCGGACAAAATACTTTACAGCATTTAAATGATCTCCCATAGACAATCAGTTTAATAGATAAAGCTTAATTAAAAATTATTATTGATGCAGTTTTTTCAAGATAGTGGCCAAACCCCAAGTGGGATTCGTTGGGACTTTTGAGATATGAGTAAGTACAATACTCCCAACAATTTCCACCAATAAAAATGCTGTATAGTATTTTGTCCGAAAATTCAATGAAAAAGGCATGTGATGAACTTGCAGCAAAAGCAAAGCAGATTTAATGAAAATGGTTTTTAAAAAGGAGAAATGCTATTTAAAAATACATTGGATGCATTTGGATTGTGATAGATGCTCCCTTTATTTTTTGACAGAACTGACTTAGTTTTACATCAAAACAATGTATTTTTTTTAGTATTCTTTTTCGATTTTTCCACAACTCGTCAAAATTGGACCTGCCTCTCTTTTGCTGCAAGGTCCTCAATTGGGGACATCTGTTTTGATTAAATTGTATTTTTAAAGAAATATAAATAAGATTCAAGTATTTTTGTCACGTGTTTTTGAAAGTGTTTTCCAATGCTGAATGTACCCCATTGAATGCCGAAACTGCCCTGGCCCGGGTACTTTCATACCATTTAACCAAACGCATCTAAAATTTAAAGAGTGTAATAGAACTAGTTTGTTTCACAGTGATGTGGCGAAGCTTATTATTCCCCCTGAACCAAAAACTGTTTTGTACTTCTTTAGGGGAGTCTGGTTGGAAGCAGCGACACTTAAAACATTTAGAATCTTGATGAGTAGTTTTGCTTTAGTTTAAATATAGCTATGCTAAAGTAGTTGCACCACCGAACAGTTATCTAAAAAAATCAACGTTTCCAACCTCCCAGCTGTCTGCTCGCAGGCTATTAAATTAATATTCTGTTTGTATGTTTGTATTGCCTCGAAATACAGTGGGTATCTGATTAAGTTGTGCACCTTCATTAAAACGGTTAAAATATTTTGTAGGTATTGTAGAAAAAAAAATGTATTGAACTTCTTAAAACTTAAAGTCCATCAAGTAAATACAAAACTCCATTATCAAATTCGTTAGTTCTACCAAAACTATTTAAAGTCTTATCAGTTATCACTTATCCAGCAAAAACTGAACTCACTAATTTACTACCATTTTAAATACCTAGATAAAACCGAGTGTTTTCAGCAATACGAACTTCATAAATTTTCTTGATTTTTATCAAAAACACTAAACCAAAACAAAATATAATAATCAAAATCAAGTCTCAATTGTTTTTTATTGATTCGTTACTAATAAAGTGATTTATTAATATTTTACTACTTTGTCTGGAGAAATAGGTACATAAACAGAACAGTAAATTAAATTAACTCATATTTGAGAGAATCCAATCACGGTGGTAGCTAACTTTGGCATAGCCATCAGGGTAATTACTTCCACATCCATTCACAACAAATCCAGCTACACCTACCAGTTTGCCTTCGTACATAGCTGGGCCACCAGAATCTCCATTACAAGCACCATTGTTCTGTTCATGAGCTAAGCAAATGATTTGGTCATTTCCATAGCCGATGGCATCCTCACATTCTGATGGATCTAATTTAGTCAAAGTATTGTGTTGCAGTTGATGTGGGGTCTTTCCACCAGTTGTTAGACGTCCCCAGCCAGAAATAACTATCGGAGCACCTTTTGGCACTTCACCATCGAATAAATCAATCTTTTGAATTTTATCAGTGTATTCAAGTTCATCTTCCAATTCCAAGAGTGCAACGTCATCCAAAAAGTTTCCGTAGGTCTTACGTACTATTACTTTTTTCACTTGGTATAATTTTCCGCCAGCCATACGATTGATACTACCCACACGAACAGTGAAATAAGATCCTGGAAGACTAAAAACAAGAATAAAGATCGAAATTTAATAATTTGTAAAACCAATAAAAAAATTGAACAGTTTAGATAAAAATAGCTATCTGCGCCTTGAGGAGGAGTGAATTTGAACTGTATTACTAAATAAATGAATTTTAAACACTTACGTTTCAATACCATCTCTAATGACAACACAATGAGCAGCTGTCAAAACGTAACGCAATCCTATAATAGAACCACCGCAAGTGAAAGCCCCATCTTTATACAAGACTACCTGGTATGGAAATTGTCCAACTTCAGCATTTTCACCGCCAACTATCCTTGATGTTGGCTGGGCCCTGACCAAGGCGCACAATACTAAGCCAGTTGCTAAGAGTAACGAAGTTTTTGGTAACATTTTCTAAAATAAACCTCAAAGTTGAATTGTTTTTGAATTTAAATCATTTCGAGAATTCATGAAGCAGTTGTTCTAGTTTTAATCTAATCGATAGGTGACCTATAAACATTTTATTGCATTGATTTATTGGAATATACTTACGTGATTTATGTGATTTTGGTCTAGAAATTTTGAGAAATGTCAAGATAACGGTTAAAATAAATATTTTATGTGGTAGGGTTAATCAACTTACTGATATGTACTTGTACAATATACAGGAAAAACTTCAAGTATACCGATGAATTAATATGGTTTCCTTCTCAATCCCAACAGTATTTTACGGGGGTTTTGAGAGTGACTTGAAGAGGATGACAAATGGCTAAAATTCTCTTATATGAAATAAATTGGATTTTTAGAGTCAGTTAACTTGTTTGCAATTTTAACTCAATCTCTAATTTTAAATTGTAATTTCAAAGAAATTGAAGCATACCCTTGAGGCGAACGTAATAAAATTTCAAAAATTGTATTTGTCTATTTTTCTGATTTATGTAAGTCCAACAGTTTTTCAACATAACCTAATTATTCAATTGTAAAATTGCTTTTCACAGAAATTGCTTTTGCATGGAAATCTGTACTCATTTCTGCTGTAATAATGTAGGTACTAATTGTTTCGCACATAAATTGGACAACGCATAGACGTTGTTTAATGTTATTTTTAACATCAAATAAATTCGTTAAAAACGACTTTGAATATGTGTTCGAGAATGATACTTAAGCAATTGACAATGCAAGCGTTATTGAACCTGGCACCTCTGTTGTCGAAGTGACTTATTTTAAGCCTTGAATATCTGCTGCGAATCCCTTAAGATATAACGCTTCTTGATTAGCTGCGGAAATAGCCATGAATAGTACAGTTTACTCGACTCCGCTTGAAGAAAGAGCAACTGTGGGCTGGGCTGTTCTTTAGCGTTTCGGGATACTGCTTCTCTAAAATATTTAAAAATGTAACCTTTATGATCTTCTATCATCACAACACCATCATTCGCTTACTTAATTTCAAACGTACAGGTTTCTAAGATCTTACAAGCTGAAGAAACGAAATCAACATTATTTTTTCTGCTTGGATTTTGACTGGCAAAAGTGAAAAATTTAACTGATGTGGATCCTGTCCTATCCGTCAACTGGCTAATAATTTTGAAAACAATTATTTTTCTAAAAAAATTCTTTTAAGCTTTAATAAATAAGCCAGTTCGGGTTTCTTATTGAGATCTCAGAAATTTTTGCTTGAAAAAACCTTAGAAAAACTAATCAAAATTCTTTTCTGCTCAGTTTTTGACAGCCAATTTTATGAAGAATCCTGTTCAAGGCCTGAGATAACTGAGCACCCAGAGATCTCAGAAACGTTAATTAACTGGCTAATTAATACCTAAAAAAATGGCTTATCTACCAAATTTTATTTTGAACTTCTTTTTTATTTTCAATTTGCAACAACACCAATGACAACGACAGAGCACGAACATACAAATGTCTCAAAAACATGATAGCGTCGTCAGGCAGATTGCGCAGCATAGTTAAATATAATATTAAAAAACAATTTTGGAAAAAAAAAATAAATTGGGTGGTGCACAAAAATGTTCCTTTTTTTCAGTTTTCGAAAAAAAATGGTTTTAATTACGCAGAAAGTTTGTAAAGCGTGTTAATTGAGAAAATACTGTTAAATTGAGTATTTTCACATTAGGGTGGCTAAAAAAAAATACTATTTTCTACGTTTACTTGTGGAATTAAAAAAAAATCTACGTGTGTTAATACATATTTGAAACAAATTTTTGAAAAAAATAAGTTTTCAATCAGAGAGTTGCTGTAGTTTTTTGTAATCTTTTTGGCGGAAGTAGTTTTAAATAAAAAACGAGAAACCAATTTGTTCTCAAGTATTATTTAATTTATCATTTCTGTAAGTAAATGACACATATATTATTAATTCATTGATAAGACATGCAACACCTTTCATTGGTCATTAATTATTACGTACTTTCGGTTGACCAGGGTCACGTCAATTTCCGTTTGAATAAATCGTTTGAACTGGCCCACAGAAACAATTTATCTTAGGCCTACGTAGATAAACTACATTATTATACAGACTACAAACATCCTTTATCCATTATCATTATCCTTATTAAATTTATTCAATGTGAAGGCGTTATTCATTATGTTCTTGATTTCTCATTATCTTGTGCCATGTGGAAATTTGGAGAATTGACGTATAACAAACCTAATATATGAGAGTAGGGTGAATCATTAATCTGGTGTATCCTAGGGCGCAATTTTTCTACCTCACAAATCATTGATGAATTGATGAGGAGAAGAAATTCAACCAAAAGCAGTAGTGATGGAGCATGGGCAGGGGCACAGATCAGCGTGATATTCTTAAATTTGACCCTAATGCGGATTGTGAATTTGACTCAATATTTCCAATTCAGATAGGAATTTTCTTTAATGACCTTCACACTAGTTTAGTGCATAAATAAATTGATTATGCAAATTCGAAAATGCCTAAAATTTGTTGCCAAAATTACTGTTTCATGCATCCCAACATCTTTAGCACTCGAAAAAGCACAACTATTGTATTAAATAAGCTTGAATATAACTGAACAAAATTTTGTTTATACATTCAGAAATTATTTAGAAAATGTTCAGTTGTTTTCAATTTCAAAACATGTGAAATTTTGAAAATGCAATCGGAGTAAAAAAATACTAATTGTGTTTTAAACTGATATAGTCACACTTGTTTTCATTTTAAAAGTCTTTATTTAATTATTTTGCATTCATCAAATAGTTTTTCAATTAAAGTCTTGTTATTTCATTCATCATTATGAAAAAAAATATCCATTCGTTTTGCCAGACAAGAACAATACAATGTGAACCTGCGTAATTTTTTGGATGACAAAGCAAGTGCTTTGCTTGTTGGTTGTTGGCCTGATAATTAAAATTTGCAATTTGGTTTATTAATCGGTTGGAATTGCTCGGGCAGTGCAGTTATTATTGAAATTGAAACAATCTGCAGTTATTGCAGAGAGCCATGGGCATAAAAATCGATTGATCTGATAACACTTTACGTTCTGTATCACATTTCTCTTAATTGGAATGCAAAAAAAATTTAGTCACACTTCACACATTATATTTTTAATTTGACTTCCCTACCATATGCATGCATTACATATAGCCAATTAGCACAGGGAAAATGAACTTTTACTATGGAAGTTTTAATTTTATTTCAAAGTTATTGTCTTCAAGGTTCATTTCGAGTACCTACGAGATTGTACGAGTGTGTTGAAATCGTCTGATTTTTTTCTTTACATATAGTTTTTGTCAAGGTTTCAAGCTATCCAAAAGAAGTTCATTTATGTCCAATACTGCAACTGGTTCAAAATAAAATTTAATCAAGAAAATACCTAGAAGTCTCATCGAAAACTAATAACTGCCATCAAAGTTATTGAGAAGAAACATGGTAACGTAGAAGACGGAGTACGAGTATTCTCCGTTACCTTCTTTCTATCTCAATAACTTTACTGGCATGCATTACTTTTTGATGAAACTTCTAGGAAGAAAACATTATAAAATGCTCTTAACACCCACAAAATATCAAGAAACAATATTACTTCCGCATTGAACGGCATTGAAAGCGCAGATGACATCTGCGTTGCTTTGAAATGCCCAATACATATATGTTTTTCTCATTATTGTTTATTACCGGTTACTTAAAGAAACTATAACTTTGTTATGAGAAACACAGCAGTTTTCTGTTTTATTATCCATCAATGATCGATTTAATCCATGCTGTATGATATGAAACCTTGGCATAGCCATCGGGGTTTGTTGTTCCACAAATTGGCACAACAAAACCCGAAACACCAACCAACTTGTTGTTGTATACAGCTGGGCCACCCGAATCACCATTGCACAATCCATTGTTGACTTTATGTTCTAAGCACAAAATTTCTTCCGAAAATATTCCAATACTTGAAAAACACTTGGCTGCGGTAATTGCTCTAACAGTTGTAAATCTTAATTTGTCTGCAAGGTCAGCACCATTTTTCTCAAATCCCCATCCGGAAATGATGACATTTGCTCCTTCAGGAACTTCTTGGGCCGCCAATTCAATTGGTAGAATTTTTGATGAAAAATTCAATGACTTATCGAGTTCGAGCACGGCAACATCGCTAAGAACGTTGTGTTTGTAATTTTTGTGAATGGTTATAGCCCGCACTCTTACGATAACACCACCAAGAAGTCGATTATTGGAGCCAGCTCGGATGGAAAGGTATTCAGCTGGAATTCTAATGGGTCCCAGTTGTTTTATCATTCAAATTTAGTCATGAGTTTTTAACATTTTACTTACGGGTCAACATCAGTGCCATCATAAACAACACAATGAGCAGCAGTTAAAATGTATTTTTCTGCGATTACAGATCCACCACAAATGTGTATATCATCCATTTGTACCGAAACTTGGAATGGGAACGCCCAGTTTTCGACATTCTCACCACCTACTATACGCCCAACAATGCCAGCTTGCGCAGTGGCCACGAACACGGCTGAACAGACTAAAAACGCACCAACTTTGAATGACATTTAAGAAAAAAATTATTTTCTTTTGTTTTTATTCAAACTTATATATAGCTCGCTCAATCAATGATTATCTTATCTATAGGAGTGTGGTCCCTCTTGTCAATTTATGAGACAAGAAAATAGAATTGACATTTTTTTTATTTTTAAGATTATCCTAATTGCTACAGCGAATTTCTTGTTTTCGAAAATCAAACTCTGTGTTTTAATTAATTTTAGTGTTTGATTGCGTCTTAAATGAGTGATAATTAAACAGCATTGTATTATTATTATAGATAAGGTTTTTGATCAGTTCAAGTATACCTAAGTAAAAAAAAACACATCTTATCTCAAAACAGTGGTGGATGGAACATACAGATTTTCAGAAATTCAATAAAAAAAACATAAATCAAAATTCAATGCCTGCCTTTTTTCGCGAATGTTTTTGAAATTTTTGTGGCACTTTCTCCTTTTGTTCACATGGGGAAACGTTAAGGTACTTTACTTGCAATATAAGTTATCTAAGGCAAGTTTAGGATTCGTAAGCAAAATCGAACTTGAGATAACAATCAGACTTTGATTTTTTTTGAAATTTTGTTGAAAATGGCACATCAATTTTTTTTAACCAAGGTTTGAGAATTTTAATAAGTCAAATAATATTTTTTTTTTAACACTCTAACAATTTTCACATTTTGCGATATAATGTAGGTACTGGGAACGTGGCAATTCGTCACTTCGCCATTATCAAAACAAAATTGTTTATTTCGTCAATTTTATTTGGCCTTTAATTTAGCCTTTAATTTAACTTACAACTTAATCATTTCGCCAAACTTCATTCCGCGCTTAGTTATTTGGCATATTTTTTGGCATATAATTTTGTTTGCTAACTGTTAGTTCCCCATTTATTATAACTTTATTAGTTTACAGTCGACTCCCTCTAAGTCGAGTTTTCACGGGATATCAATTTTTTTTGGAAAATTTCGAGTTACCGTCTGAATGATAGAAAATAGGTAAATGCAAATTGAGGGGAACGCAACAATTTAAAGAAAAAGTCCGAGAGAGAATTTCGACTCAGACAAAGTTCGACTTAAAAGGAGTGGTATTTGTATTTATTTCAACGTGATATTAGAAAAAATGAAGAATATTCGGATATTGGTTTAACAATGTTATTTTTTGTTGTTGAATTATTTTTATCAATTACACTGTGCTCGAAAATGCATTTTTTTACCGACAGACTGCACAAATATCAACTAAAAATAATTCGAGTGTGCTGAACACGATGACATAGTTTTTCTCGATTAGGTCAAATAAGAAAGATTTTGCTTTTAAAGTTTGGCGTTAAAAGCCAAGAATTAACAATAATTCCCATCCTATATTTGGTGTTAATTGATTTTATATCGGGGTAGATTGATCAAATATATGTTGTTTTAGTAGAATTACAGTTTAAAGAAATATTTCACAAAATTATCAATTTCAGCGTTTTCCCGGAAAATAACGACATATGTATTTTGTTCAGTAATAAGAACTTTTTTCAATACATTTGGGAATTTATAAGTCTCATATCTATTGTTTCTACTAAACAAAATTAGTTAGAAGCTATTTCATTAAAAAAAATCATTGATTTTTTTTTAAAGCAAAAAAATTTTCCAAAATTTATTTCTTGGATCTTTTATAAAATTTTGTGCTATTTTTTTTTATTGAAAAATGGTATTTTCGAAAACGTACCAATACTTTTGTTTTCTAAAAATTTAGTCAATTTAAAATCTAAATAGTTTGTTTTATCAATTTTCCTAAAACTGCATTTATAAATTAATTAAAATTCTGGATAATTTTTAGGAAATTAAAATCGTTACACATTTCGTTAAAAAAAAAAAAGCAAAAAGTTCAAAAAGGTTAGCCTCAATTTGATAGAGAAACGAAGATACTTATGTTTGTTTTTCTCTCGTTTAAATCTCTAATTCTATGTATCCATAAGTGCTTACCACATTGGACCTTCATTTCACCTTAGCGTCACTTCTATCATTCAATTTAGATACTTATCATTGAGTAACACTTTTGTCGATTTCAAAAATATTTACTCTTGTCCTAAAAAGAAAAATAGCTTAAAGTGCTAGAAAATTTAAAAATCCATTCCACTTTTTTTTATAATATGAAATTACAAAATAATAATAAAATTCTAAAATTAGCAATTTTTAAAATATCAACAGTATGCAATTTTAATTCTTTTTTTTTTTTAATTTAAGTTCACCCTTTAAAATATTTTGTTTAGGTACATAAATCTATTTCTATAACACTAACTAGGCTTAAATTATTGTTATTAATTGTTTTAATAAATAATAGATTTAAAAATAAAAATTGTATAAAATGTTCATATATAAAAAAAGAAAGATACACATTTAACGAATCTTAAAAGCTACAGTTTTTATATTTTTTTTTCTTTTGCTGTTGTAACCTACTTTACGTTTATTTTTAATAAAATCAGAATCAAAATTCATATTTTTGCTTTTTAATCAATATAATTTTTACAATTTATTTACAAGTTTTTTTATTCAATCATATTCACAAGATCTTTACAATTTTTTATGCAATATGAAAAGCGTAACACAAACATATTTCATTTTTGAAAACTTTACTACACACATTAATAAATTTTTACATTTATGTTTTTGACATGAAATTTAATGTATAATATGTCCAAATATATGTGACCAACATCAAGGACCTTAAAAATTAGTCATTTAAATTGGTTGCCTAGGGCTCAAGAGTAACCAATTTAAATGAGTTTAAAAAAGTCTTACATTATAAATATAAACTTTATACAATTATTTAATATTGTCTTACATATTTGTTATAAATAGTTGTTATATTCAGACATTAAATATTTTTTTTTAATTTTTTTTATCATGCTTATATATTTTAACGGAAGAAGCTTTCAATGTTTTATGAAATTTTTGAACTAGGCCTGATGTCGCATGAATTCTGACTTCTTGCTATTGAAAATATTGTACAAAGTGGAAAATACCATCAACTGCTTGAAGAAGAATATTTAATAACAGTTCTTAGGGAATACAATAGGGGTGTGTTTCATTATTTGGATTAATTAAAAGCTTTAAAAAAATTGCGATTTCACCAATTTCAATATGCATAGGAAAAAGCATTTTATTTGGGATGAAAATATTGCAAACTTCAAACTGCAAGATATGTTATTATAATGAAATCAATAGCCCAAAAAAAAAATTGTGTCTACCTACTCACAAAAAATAGTTTATTTTCTTTTTTTGTTGTTTTTTTTCATTTTGGTAATAAGAAATACCTGCTGACAAAATTTGAACAAAATCGGTTGAACCGTTTACGAGATTATACATAATTTAATTAGATACAAAAAAAAAAATTAATTTTAGCATGAGACAATTCGAACAACTCAAAAATAATATGTGGGAAGCAGCCGTTATAAACGAGATATTTAAAAACAATACAAACATTTTTTTTTTATTACGGAAGAATATTCTGTTTCAAATTTGAATAAAATCCATCAGGAATCTGGAGAAAAATTGACTTTTTGTTAGTTCTATCACTCCCCGTTTTGGGTTAATGCACCATCTTGGATTTTTGTCTTTTGGTTATGTATTTGAAAATCATTCACTTAGAGAGATCATACCCGTGTCAAGTGAAGCTATTTATCTCCTGAACTGAATTAAACCAAAACCAAGACGATATCATGTCACTATGTAAAGTTATGATTCTTTTTATGTTGTATGCTTTGAGTTTCAGTTTAACAGGTGATTTGTTACTGAAAAACCAATTCAAATAACAGTTTAGTGCTAATATTTGGCAAAAACATTTTTGATTCTTGTTTCTCTGGACAAATGAAACATTCGCATCAGATTGTTATCAACATAATGTTACTCATAGATTCTTATTTTTGTTTGCAAAAATAGAACTTCGAGTTCGATTTAATTTTCATATTCAAAACTTGAAGTAAAAACAAGAATTTGAATGAAACTTTGTTAAAATACATTCGTTAGCAAAATAAGGAAACAATATTTTAAATTGTTGGCATTTATTTTTTTGCAAATTGAGTGTTACATCAGAATTGTGCAAACTTAATGTATAAAACAAATAAAACTCTATAAAAAGTTGGCATCAGTTATTTACTTGTCCTACCTACACACAGTACAGTTAAACTTAAATTCATTGTTAAAGCAAACATCATCATTAAAAAAAAAAAAAAAAAACAAAAATGGAAAAACTTTCAAGTGGACGATATTTGCATAAAGAAATGAACATTAATTTTAGTTTTGCCATTGAAATTGCATTTATGAATTCTGTAGAAATTCTTTTTGGTTCTTTCACACTTCGACAGAAGGATAACGAGAACATGACCAAGTACCTTAGTCAAGCACAAACCAGGTTTTATTGTTTTTCTCAAGCCATCAAAAGGGAAGACCCAAAAATTCTGGTTATAAGCAATAAACAAAAGGAGTTCATTCTATGCATTTGGTTGTTATACTACTGACTTTATGCTTCTGACAATTGATAAATTATAATGAAAATTATTTCAAAGGAATTTCAAAAACACTTAGCACTAATGAAGCTGTATAACTTTGTTTTATTGTAATTTATAAACAGATACCTATGTACAAGGTTCTTTAGAAAAATGTCAATAGTTGAAGAATAAAAGTGTGCCATTTTATAAATATATCTTATTTTAAAAAGGAAAAGCATTGAAAACTACCAACCCTATACATTAGAATCTGAACAAATGAATACTTATTACCTTTAAAAAATAACTTGGATTTCATCTACATTCTACGCAAATAATGTCTCTTTTCAAAGTTGCATAAGTTTTATGAATAAGGTGTGCGTTCAGAGGCATTATAAGGATTGCACAGCGTTATACATTCATTATAATGCGTTTATGAATGAGGCTGTAAATGTTAGTTTGCTCCCTAGGGCAAGTGCATATTGGTTTTGTGTCAAACAAAAACGAGGTTTTAATAAAAACCAACATTACGATGGTGTAGAATTCCAAAAAAAAAGTGGTTTTCGTCATACCTTTCATCGGGCTGTGACTCTGTCTGTGCGCCTTTGTGTCCATCTGTAGGTATACACATTTCCACTACCCACAAATGCGTAAACGGATTTTCTTCAAATTTGATTTGTACGTAAATTTAAAAGTACTTTTCTTTCGTTTTTCAATATGTACATCGTCTAGAGCGAGTATGTACCTACTTCCGATACAAATTATTTGAGTTATTCGAATTTTCTCGAAAATGCAACTTACAATTGATTCAAATTTTCGTATGTAATGTTCAAAGTGATTGCAACAATTTGGCTCATGATAATCTTTTGTAATATTGATTCTTATGAATATCGAATAATTTTAAAGAGTTTTTTTTTTGTTGCACAATGTTCTTTGCCACTATAAAACACGCCAATAATCGGGATTTGGGGGAACTTTGGACTTGCTATACAGGGTAACATTCAACGTCGATACCAATCATAAGTATTTATAAATTCACTTTTCTTATCTATCCTGGGGTCTATTTCTGACCAACTTTATCCTGTATATTGGTTCCCTCTTATAAAATAATATCTTTGACCAAAAAATTTCAGTGAGTTTCTTTGTTCACAAATAGAATTTAAACTAAAAGACCACGATAAACACCCTGTTGTATTACAACTACCATCAAAATAATTTAATTTTTCGACAAATTTTTGTTAGAAAAATAAATTAATTAACTTATATTGAACCAATTTTAAAAATCAAAAAATAAGCAACACTAATATCTATCACAAAAAAGATTTGAAACACTTTATAATTTTTTTGGCGAAGAAAAAATGGTAAATTGATCATAATTAACCACTAAGTTTAATTTTATGAATTCATGTAATATGAAAATAGAAATAGTAATAAAGCGAAAGCAGGAAAGTATAATTATAATTGTATACTTTCATGCTTTCTCTTTATTATTCTAGTACATTTTATCATTTTGTTGAGCTGAGAATTTAAAGAACCTACTTGAGTTCACTTTAACCTACGAAAATTCTTTGCCCAAAGTATAAAATTTTAAACATTATAGTTTATTTTTTCTGAGTGTTTGAATGACCAATGTAATTTTGGAATGGTTAAGTGTGATTTTGACGAAAAAAGACATAGACTGTGATCACTGATCAGTGGGGTCGTGGAGAGACTGTTGGTTCCATATTGACAAACCAAACCCAGAAAGCCCAATTAACTGCGCTGGTTAGCACCATTTTGGTACCATTAATCTTTTAGTGTGATTCTGGCAGACTGTACATAAGTATGATCCATCGCATAATATAACAGTCAACTACGTTATGGACCGATCGCTGACTTAAGCTCCGGCTCCCCTTCAGAACCGCAGAGCTTGCAGCGAGCTTTACCAGTAAAAGAGCCGAAGTGCAAATCTTTTGCCCATAAGGGTATGTGTGAAAATCTTTCGCTTTATTCCTTACAGCAGTTACTTGATGTTTTGTTTATAGTAGGTATACCGAGTTTTGCTGTAATTTCCACCTAGCGGTCATTTCCCTGTGTTTATAGATATAAACATCCCTATAAAATGCCTAATTTCTCAAATCTGTTCTTGTCGTGGGTGTCCCATATCTGAACTGATATGTGGCAGTTTTTCAAGTTTTCCCACCTTGAATTTAAATGAAATAGGATATGTTCATAATATATTCCGCCCTCAGCCTCCAAGTTCTGTTTTGCATTCATTGACTAATTTTAACTAATTTTGTCGAACGGCCATCAATAATTTTTATAGCTGTGCTTGGCGGTTAATAGAAAAGGCTACATAACGCAATGTTTGGATTTTTGGTATCCTGCAGAAAACGGAAAAAAATCGTCGAATTTTTATTGTTTCGTTCTAACTATTAGGTGGTTTTTGTACGGTAAGTGACACTGCCAATTGTTTTTTTTTTAACTTTTATTGGAAATTCTAACGCAGATCTTGTGCTTTATGAAAATAAATCTGAAGATCCCATCAGTTTGATACTCAGTTTGATATTTTTTATTTTAAGAAATGCAGAAAGTTGAAGGTCGGAAAGTTTCGTTGTATGGCCATAAATATTTTTATTTTTCCTTTTTGGTTTATTTTGTCTCTTACTATCTTTATCTGAAAAGAAAACAAAAATAATAATAAGTGGCAACACTTTTTGCTTCTCACATGGTTGCCAACAGAGCTTTAAATACGATTGCATATAATAATCTTTCAATCAAGTATTGAAACATATAGATTTGTTTAGCTTTTAATTAAAATTACATTTTGAATAATTTAGTACCCTAAATAACTATTGTTTAACTATTTACTAACATCCATTGGTACAACACCAAGATTTTGAAAATGTATGTTTTTTTTGTTTCTTTTATTCTTATTAATCTTAGCTTAAGCAATGTTTTATTTTTCATAACTCTCTAATAAGTCTTAAACGGGTTAATTTAACAAAAAAAAAAAAAAACTCATAAATGTTCACAGTCATTTAGAAAATACACAAAATATACCTACTCAGCAGATGTCACTTAAAATTATATAAACCCTCTTAAACATATCACACATAAATGTCCTGTCCCTTCAATTTCAATTCTATATTATTATTTGAGATTTCCCTTCTCGCACATGAGAAAGAGAAACAATTCACTTACAACTAGAGCACCGTTTCATTTGTAAACGTTCGCGGTCCATTTACAATGGAATACTTGGACGAAGTATCCTTTTTCACAGCCACTCGATCCAAAAACATCTCCTTGAATGTCTCTCGAAACTGACGTGACATACCACAATAGATGCCAAAATTAATGGGATAACTCACAACGAGGAAGAAGTTCGCAAACAAAATGCAAATGTTCGCTATGCGATAATCCAGGAATTCAGTAATAGCCGACGAGATGATATGCAACACCGTTAGTATGCACAACGGTATCTCGGCCATAAGGAATACGGTAACAACAACAATTAGCATCAGTGTGGTGCAGTTGGCTTCACGCAACTTCTTGGATTCTTTTTTACGGTTTTCCCGGAATAGAGCCTTTCGTCGTTCCTGGGCCTTGCGCATCGCCTTGAATAGCAGGATATTGAGGGTAACCAAAATTATGCACGGTATCAGATGAACGAAGAACACTCGGAAGCTGAAGTACACCAGATAGTAGACATCGACGCCAACATAGTCCTCGACTAGTTTGGATGTTTCCATATGGCATACTTCGACTTGATTGCCATTCCATTCGATGTTCAATGGATGGTAGTTGCGCTCGAAGAATCTCGTACTTTGGTGGGTGAATGCAGCTAAGCAGATGAAGAAGGTACATCGCTTAACACGAGCCATTGTGCACCAAGTACGTGCCATTGGAGCGTGACAGACGTAGATGTATCTGTAAGCAAAAAAACAAAAAAAAATATGAAAAAAAAACTTTTATTTTGCAAAATACGATTAAGACAAATGATGGAACTTTAGCCTGTATACACGATTTTCTCGTGCCACAAAACAACAACAGTATGCGGCCAAGAGTCAAAGTTAACAAAAAATACATTTTTTTAGTGCCTGAGTCTGTGAGTTATATAGTCGGTCATTGGTCAAAGGTCAGTTCACTTATTTATTGGAAACGTTTTGCTTTCTTTTGTCTCGATTACTTTTTTTGATTCCATTTAATCTAAAATAAAAAAAAAATGTTATGTCAGGTCAAGGAACGATAGAATCACTATTTTTGATTGATTGACATCCAAAAGAGTAGTGTAATGGTGTGTAGCAATGGACGTAGGATTTTTTTTTCTAAATGGCAGTATTAACGGAACAAGATTTCTTTTATTTCAATTGAAGGTAGGTACGTTTGTGCCTGATACGATGCACGAAGATAAGATTGGATACTTAGCAGAAAGGTAGGATCTTTGAGGTTAGAGTTAGCATTGTTACCGTCACAGTAAGATCAATATATGTATACCCATTGTGCAATGTCAAACTAAAACAGACGGTTCCCTGTCAATCGTTGAAGAAAATTCTTCTAAGCAATTTGTTTCACTGGTTACAAAACTCTTGGCATAAGTATTGAGAAGTGTCCTTGTGTATCCTCGTAGTTACAACACCCACATATGCCTTCCGTACATTTCATTTCCGTTTTGTAGTAACTCCAAAGATTGTGTTCAGTAGTAATGCTCAGAGCAGAAGACAGAAACTTTTGCTCAATTGTACAAGTTTCTCTGTTTAATTTGCTGGCTATAGCAATAATCGGGGGACTTTTTATTGCAAATGACCTGTTTGAGTTAACAAGCTGGGATCTAAAATGTTGGCAGCAGATAAAAAGAACTAGAGTCTATGTATCGCATGAAGAGGAGGAAAATGTACCTCAGAGTGTGACGTGAC